>CM060904.1:914785595-917285595 GCA_030737815.1 Allium fistulosum
AAATTGAAAAAAACACTTCAAAATGTCAAAAAACACCAAAAACTATTGGCTGGAAATGTGCTGCAGGCTGAAACAAGAGTCTGGTTGCACCCAGGCTCTGCCCAGGTGAGGCTAGCCCAGAGCAGGCCAGCCCTAAGGGGCAGGCCACATGCATTGAACCCCAGCCCAAGCGGGCTGGGGCAGATCAGCACCCAGCCCGCGTGGGCTGGGTGCCTCCCAGCCCGCGTGGGTTGGGTAGAAAACACCCAGCCCGCGTGGGCTGGGTGCTCCCCAGCCCAGGCGGGCTGGGGCATTACTGCACCCAGCCCGCGTGGGCTGGGGCAGATCAGCACCCAGCCTGCGTGGGCTGGGTGCCTCCCAGCCCACGTGGGCTGGGTAGAAAGCACCCAGCCCGCGTGGGCTGGGTGCTCCTCAGCCCAGGCGGGCTGGGGCATTACTACACCCAGCCCGCGTGGGCTGGGGCAGATCAGCACCCAGCCCGCGTGGGCTGGGTGGTGTAACACCCAGCCCGCATGGGCTGGGTGCCTCCCAGCCCGCGTGGGCTGGGTAGAAAACACCCAGCCCGCGTGGGCTGGGTGCCTCCCAGCCCGCGTGGGCTGAGTAGAAAACACCCAGCCCGCGTGGGCTGGGTGCTCCCCAGCCCAGGCGGGCTGGGGCATTACTGCACCCAACCCGCCTGGGCTGGGGCAGGCTGACGCGGGCCGGGCCCGCGTATAAAGAAGAAAAAAATAAAAAAATAAATCAAATCACCTCTGTATTTCTTCAGCTTTTGAGCTTCATTTCGGGATGCCACCACGATCGCATCTGAATTTGGAATTTGACGTTTTTGGTCTCGTTGTGAAGATGGTGTTCCAAACTCCATCTCTGGAAAATTTGGACAACAATGGAGTTCGTTTGATACTTCGATTTTCGTGCCAAAGTTAGACTCCGGTCGCTGTTGGAAAATAGTATGAATCTTTCACTGGGTTCAACTTTGAGACGTCGCTGCTACTTCGTCTCAATTCGGAATTCAGAAATTCTTTTTGCATCTTAAAGTAGGGATGTTGGACTACATGCTTAATAGTTTTCATGCCATTTGGACACAGTTTTATGGTCCAAATAAATTGCCGAACTAGGGTTCGCAGCAGTTTTTGAATGGTTTCAAACACTTAGAATATTTTTGATGATTTTCTGGTTTTCGTCGATTTCTTTGAGATTTGTCTCTGGATTTCGTACACGGGTTTTATGAATCATTTTCAAAAGATTTTTCACTCCTAAATGGCTTTCGAAATTATTATATAATATTATTTTTAATTATTAAATTAATTACTCCATAATAGGAGAGTTTTCAAAAGCCGTTTTAAAGTGATTTCAAAATCAATTATAAATCCGTTTCGCACCATTATTTTCTATAATAAAAATCTCACACTCACTTTTAGCACGTCGAGCAAAGTGGAAAGGTGCTTAAACGGTTAGGAAATCTCCGGCCTACGGAAACCGTGTGTATTTTCTTTCCGGTTAATCCCCGACCTATTCGATTGATCGTTTGGACCTTTGGGTCTAGTTTACCGATGATACGAGGTGGACTTTTTATTGTTTGGAGTGTGAGCTTGCTATTGGTTAGGAAACTGTTTAGTGCGAACGTGGGGTATGGGACTCATTGTTAACACTTTACGGGTTCCTCTCCAAGAAGTTAGTGACACATTAGCCTCTGGGCGGCCAGTACTGGACCTCTTGGTCACCACGCCTCTGGGCAACCGTCTCTGGACACCTGCTCTATGGAGCAGTTTATTTTTCGGCATGCGCCTCTGGGCCTTTATCCTTCTGGGAAGGATCTTGCCGTTTCGCGCGTTCCGCATTTGTGCGAGTGATCGATCACAACTCTACAGTACTTGGCAACAACGACTATGGTCGGTGCACGTGCAATATTGGTATTATTTGATGATTTTTATATCCATTCGAGTACCGCCATTCGGTGTTGGTTCTATGGAATCATACGATGTAAGTGCGATTACCTTGTGGATTCACAGTGTCTCTGGACACTGCTTTTCAGTGTTTTGATTTCATTGACTTTTCAGTATATCCCCATTGCTCTTTGGAGCATCGATCTTTCCTTGGGCATTGATTACGGACTCTGGTCACTCTTGGGATTATTGCCTATGGGCATCTTTTTATAGCTTTGGCTACGCCGATGATATGAGGTGATTTTATCTATTCTACACTTTGGTGTTGATTTCTCTTTGGAGATTTTTATTGTTTATTGATGATTAGGGATCGTCATTATATTCATGTGGTTCATAATATACTTCTCTTTAGATAAGTACTGTTTTATTTATGTACCACATTATTATATATCTCAGTTATTACTGATTGTTTAGCTAGCCTGACCCGAGTGTTTTCGCTCGGGTCGGACCGAGTTGTTTCAGGTTAGGTCTCTGGACTTAGCTTCTGTGCTTCCGCTTTGGACTTATCTGCTATGCTTTTGAGATAGCTTATCTTAGTGTCCGCTTATGTTATTATTCAGACTCTGATATGTACATATTTTTGACTCACATGTGTGAGCAGTGGCTTTGTACCCACTTATGATATTTGGATCTGTATTGATGATGTATTGTTCTGGGATTTTATATCTGTTATGTGATTCTGTTCTGTGATGTTTTTATCATTTATTACTATGCTTGTTTCTGATAGGTCTTTAGCCATTGTAATTTCGTTATTAATATTTATTGGATATGTCGAACCACTTGAAAAATTTAAATAGATTCCACTTTTCGACGTATTCGATAGATAGTTATAGCTTGATTACAAATGGTCGCTTCCACTATACTCTATTCTCCGCTTTAACAGACAGTATTACTCCCGTAATACTCTTTGTTACAGTGGGTCTCAGAGTGGGGCGTTACAGCTTGGTATCAGAGCTTGGTTTCAGGAATAAGCATAATAAACACAGAACAGTAACACTTAGTACAATACATCCTAGTATGATTCGAATATTACAAAGCCCTTTCCTCATGACATTGGATAGATAAGTTAGGAATATGTTTAGGAATACATTTATATTCCGTAGTATTCCATTTGAATTATCTATCTTTGAATCGTGCTTAACTCGCATCTTCATCTCAGCCTCGAGGTACGCATCCTTCCATTCTCGAAGGCTCTATTTTATTTCATGGTAGATCTTTTAGAGTTCTTTTGATACGGGTGTCTCTCACTCATTCGTATCAAAGGAACTAGTTGATACTTTATCTTTGGATGTTACTTGTATGGTTTCTTCACTAAGGATTGTGAATCCCATTGGTGGATCCACGACTCTTAGCTTGCTCTGTGAGAATATAAATATTGATCTTTGTGGATTTTCTTTCCGTGCGAATCTGCACGTTGTGGATTAGATGTTATAGACGATTTCTATATTTAAGGAATTGCGGGGACGCAATTTTGTTAAGGGGGGGAGTCTATAACAACCCTGAGATTGCAATTACCGAATAATAAATTAAAATTATGATTTTAAGTTGAAAAGGGGATAAACAAATTTTTGGGAAGTTAAATTTACAACTGTTTGCAAATTAAAATATTTTGGGTTGAAATGAGGAATTTTTAAATAAAAAGTGATTATAGGCTAATGGGCTAAATAAGACAATTATAAGGTGTTAATTAAAAATAGAATGCTTCTTAGGATTTTGGTTCACATGATAACATTAGAAAATAAACTAAGTCCTAATGGGTTTCTAAAACCCCTTACCATTACCCATTAGCCTAACCCACTCCTTTATAATATCTCAAACCCATCCAAACCCTAACCCTCCTCTTCATAACTTCAAAACCTAGATCTAAACAAAATGAATGGCCTCCATTTAGAAGCTCCATCTCCTTCTCTTCATAAATTAGTTTAATCCTAGAAAAAAAGAAAGGTAATGCAATCTCTCCTATTATCTAATCCTCCTTCTTAACTCATATTTATCTCAACCTTCATGTTGTAATTATTGTTTTATTTTTTTGTTGATTTTGGGTCCTTGAAGTCTCTTGATCTTTGCTTGGAGGTTGAGGCTTTTGGCTTGCTTGATTGTGCACAAATACTATTTGTTCTTTTGTCTCATTAAGGTAATTACTATTGATTAGTAATTAATGCTAGTTGTAATATTGGTAATTACTATTGATTAGTAATTAATGCTAGTTGTATTATTGGTAATCACTATTTATTAGTAATTATTGCTAGCATAATTTTGATGCCCAAAATTGAAAAAAACACTCCAAAATGTCAAAAAACACCAAAAACTATTGGCTAGAAATGTGCTGCAAGCTGAAACAAGAGTTTGGTTGCACCCAGGCTCTGCCCAGGTGAGGCTAGCCCAGAGCAGGCCAGCCCTAAGGGGCAGGTCACATGCATTGAACCCCGGCCCAGGCGGGCTGGGGCATTACTGCACCCAGCCCACGTGGGCTGGGGCAGATCAGCACCCAGCCCGCGTGGGCTGGGTAGAAAACACCCAGCCCGCGTGGGCTGGGTGCTCCCCAGCCCAGGCGGGCTGGGGCATTACTGCACCCAGCCCGCGTGGGCTGGGGCAGATCAGCACCCAGCCCGCGTGGGCTGGGTAGAAAACACCCAGCCCGCGTGGGCTGGGTGCTCCCCAGCCCAGGCGGGCTGGGGCATTACTGCACCCAGCCCGCCTGGGCTGGGGCAGGCTGACGCGGGCCGGGCCTGCGTATAAAGAAGAAAAAAAAATCAAATCACCTCTGTATTTCTTCAGCTTTTGAGCTTCACTTCGGGATGCCACCACGATCGCATCCGAAGTCGGAATTTGACGTTTTTGGTCTCGTTAGGAAGGTGGTGTTCCGAACTCCATCTCTGGAAAATTTGGACAACAATGGAGTTCGTTTGATACTTCGATTTTCATGCCAAAGTTAGACTCCGGTCGCTTTTGGAAAATAGTATGAATCTTTCTCTGGGTTCAACTTTGAGACGTCGCTGCTACTTCGTCTCAACTCGGAATTCAGAAATTCTTTTTGCATCTTAAAGTAAGGATGTTGGACTACATGCCTACTAGTTTTCATGCCATTTGGACACAGTTTTCTGGTCCAAATAAATTGCCGAACTAGGGTTCGCAGCAGTTTTTGAATGGTTTCAAACACTTAGAATATTTTTGATGATTTTCTGGTTTTCGTCGATTTCTTTGAGATTTGTCTCTGGATTTCGTACATGGGTTTTATGAATCATTTTCAAAAGATTTTTCACTCCTAAATGGCTTTCGAAATTATTATATAATATTATTTTTAATTATTAAATTAATTACTCCATAATAAGAGAGTTTTCAAAAGCCGTTTTAAAGTGATTTCAAAATCAATTATAAATCCGTTTCGCACCATTATTTTCTATAATAAAAATCTAACACTCACTTTTAGCACGTCGAGCGAAGTGGAAAGGTGCTTAAACGGTTAGGAAATCTCCGGCCTATGGAAACCGTGTGTATTTTCTTTCCGGTTAATCCCCGACCTATTCGATTGATCGTTTGGACCTTTGGGTCTAGTTTACCGATGATACGAGGTGGACTTTTTATTGTTTGGAGTGTGAGCTTGCTATTGGTTAGGAAACCGTTTAGTGCGAACGTGGGGTATGTGACTCATTGTTAACACTTTACGGGTTCCTCTCCAAGAAGTTAGTGACACATTAGCCTCTGGGCGGCCAGTACTGGACCTCTGGGTCACCACGCCTCTAGGCAACCGTCTCTGGACACCTGCTCTATGGAGCAGTTTATTTTTCGGCATGCGCCTCTGGGCCTTTATCCTTCTAGGAAGGATCTTGCCGTCTCGCGCGTTCCGCATTTGTGGGAGTGATCGATCACAACTCTATAGTACTTGGCAACAACGACTATGGTCGGTGCACGTGCAATATTGGTATTATTTGATGATTTTTATATCCATTCGAGTACCGCCATTCGGTGTTGGTTCTATGGAATCATACGATGTAAGTGCGATTACCTTGTGGATTCACAGTGTCTCTGGACACTGCTTTTCAGTGTTTTGATTTCATTGACTTTTCAGTATATCCTCATTGCTCTTTGGAGCATCGATCTTTGCTTGGGCATTGATTACGGACTCTGGTCACTCTTGGGATTATTGCCTATGGGCATCTTTTTATAGCTTTGGCTACGCCGATGATATGAGGCGATTTTATCTATTCTACACTTTGGTGTTGATTTCTCTTTGGAGATTTTTATTGTTTATTGATGATTAGGGATCATCATTATATTCATGTGGTTCATAATATACTTATCTTTAGATAAGTACTGTTTTATTTATGTACCACATTATTATATATCTCAGTTATTACTGATTGTTTAGCTAGCCTGACCCGAGTGTTTTCGCTCGGGTCGGACCGAGTTGTTTCAGGTTAGGTCTCTGGACTTAGCTTCTGTGCTTCCGCTTTGGACTTATCTGCTATGCTTTTGAGATAGCTTATCTTAGTGTCGGCTTATGTTATTATTCAGACTCTGATATTTATATATTTTTGACTCACATGTGTGAGCAGTGGCTTTGTACCAACTTATGATATTTGGATCTGTATTGATGATGTATTGTTCTGGGATTTTATATCTGTTATGTGATTCTGTTCTGTGATGTTTTTATCATTTATTACTATGCTTGTTTCTGATAGGTCTTTAGCCATTGTAATTTCGTTATAAATATTTATTGGATATGTCGAACCACTTGAAAAATTTAAACAGATTCCACTTTTCGACGTATTCGATAGATAGTTATAGCTTGATTACAAATGGTCGCTTCCACTATACTCTATTCTCTGCTTTAACAGACAGTATTACTCCCATAATACTCTTTGTTACAGTGGGTCTCAGAGTGGGGCGTTACATATATTGAATAGACGAGGTAAGATAACTATATGTATTTGTTGAGCAATCTCAAGGTACATATACTATACTTAGGCCATCACGATATGGTATGTACGAGTGAATAATTTCATTTTGATTTGTTGAGCAAACTCAAGGTCAATAAAAAATTAGGACAAGGTTCCAAGGGTTAGGAGTTGTATGTGATACAACCAATAAAAGGTTATCCATTGTTCGTGGAGTTATGACTTGTTGAGCAAACTCAAGGTCAGAATTCCAAGATGGACAAGTCCTCACACCTACTAGTGAAGTCATAAGACTTCTATGTTTTGACTTAGGTTTTGGCGAAACATAAAAGACTAGTGGGAGCTTATTAGTAAAATGAAACATAGTGTTTAAGTTTACTAATATTATAAGAACATCTATTATGTTTTGTCCTAGTAATCTACCATTTAAACTTGCAGAAAATGTCAACTCCAAAACTATTTTCTAAAAGTGACAAACTCACCGAACCTAACTATACCGACTGGCTAAGAGCAATTAAAATAGCATTGACTTACGAGCCCCTTTGGACTTCTGTTACATGTGAACCCAAACCAGAACCCACTGATGGTGCAGACCCTGAAGAACGACTTGCTTATTTAAAGTGGCAATCTGACATAGAGATCGCCTAAGTTTTCGTGTTATCTACCTTAGACAAACCGTTGCAAAGGCAACACGAGAACATGTCTGTCCATGAGATTTTTAATAGTCTCAAAGTTCTTTTTGGTGAACAGTCCCGTTCCGCAAGGTACGAGCTTTTGAAAAAACCAATTAACACCAAAATGACCAAGGGACAGAAAGTGGATGATTATGTTCTAATGATGAAAGGCTATATTGATAGACTTGCACAATTAGACATAGAGAAAGACATCGAAATGCAAGTAGACTTGGTCCTTTGTTCTCTTACTCCTCAGTATGAACCGTTCATACTGAATTATAACATGAACCAATTAAATGTGAATCTCGTGGATCTCCTCAATATGTTGAGGTCAGCCGAGTTAACATTTAAAGATCAAGGTGCCGTACTTGCTGTGAAGGGAAATGCATCATCTTCGAAAGGTTCAAAGAAGCGGAAAAAGAGATAATAAGAAATAGAAAAGTAAGAAGACCGATGACAAGGGTGAATGTCACCATTGCCACAAGAAAGGTTACTGGAAGAGAAACTGTCCCGACTACTTACAGATTGTCAAGGAAAGGAAGTAGAATGGTTCTGCAGCTCCATCAGGTACATTTATGATTCAAAAATGTTTTGTAATCAATAAAATGTCATGGGTTTTAGATACTGGATCTGGTACTCATATATGTAATTCGTTGTAGGGGCTTAGGAACTGACATCGCGTGGAAAAAGGAGAAATGAAGCTCCAAGTTGCTGATGGAGCTATAGTAGATGCAACGGCAGTAGGAGACTATCATTCAGATTTCCCAAGTGGATTAGTATTAGTATTAAATAATTTCTATTATGTAAAAACTTTATTTATGGAATTATCTCTGTTTCTAGATTGTCTAAGACTGGATATATTTTTCATTGTGCAAATAATGTTATGAACATTAGTTTGAATGGAAATAAAGTCTACAAAGGTGTCCTTGAAAATGGAATTTATGCGATTAATACTAATTATGTCTGTTCTGTGAATGAAGTTTCTAATAAATTAAACGACGATTATCTTTGGCATTGTAGACTTGGTCATATTAGTGAGAAACGACTACACAAATTGAAAACCGATGGTTTTCTATCATCAATTGATTCTGAATCATTTGAAACTTGTGAGGCGTGTCTTAAATGTAAAATGACCAAGCACCCCTTCAGTAGGAGCAATGAAAGAGTTAATGAACTCTTAGGGTTAGTACATAGTGATGTTTGTGGCCCAATTCCTATATTAACCAAAGATAATAGTTCTTACTTTGGTACTTCCACTGATGATTTCTCAAGACTAGGATATGTATATCTTATGAAGAACAAATCCGAAGTTTATGGAAACTTTGTTGAGTACAAAAAGGTAGTAGAAAATCAAACGGGCCGTAAAACTAAAATTCTTCGATCAGATCGAGGAGGTGAGTATGTTGGACAGGATTTCCAACAATACTTAAAAGATAATAGGATTATCTCTCAGGTTACTCCACCCTATACTCCGCAACATAATGGTGTGTCAGAGCGAAGGAATCAAACCCTATTTGATATGGTTCATTCCATGATGAGTAAGGCTTAGTTACCTCTGTCCTATTGGGGATATGCGCTAGAAACTGCAGCACATATGTTAAACTTGTTACCCACTAAATCTGTGCCCAAAACACCATATGAGATGTGGTGTGATAATAAACCCTAACTCAAATATTTGAAACTATGGGGTTACCCGACATACGTTAAGAACGTTGGTCCAAATAAACTTGAGGCAAGATCGATACTATGTAAGTTTATAGGATATCCCAAAAACTCAATGGGATTATATACTACAATACCGAGGAAGAAAATGTCATTGTTTCTCGACACGCTGTCCTTTTAGAAAAGGAATTTATGTTAAAAGATATTAACAGTGAAGTTGTAGACTTGGATGAGATCCGAGAAACTAACACTAAAGCCGAAACAGTGGGAGAAACAAGGTCACCCGTATACAAAAACATACAACCTATTAGAAGGTCTAGTAGGGAATCCCGCGCACCAGAGAGATACTACGGTTTTCTCGTCGATGGTGAAAAGGAGGACTGTGTCTTAGATGGCGACAATCCTCTGTCTTTCCAACAAGCACTGCAAAGTAAAGACTCTGCACTCTAGCTTGAAGCTATGAAATCCGAGATGGACTCCATGTATGAAAACAAAGTTTGGACTTTGTCGGACGTACTCGAAGGGATAAAACCCATCGGCTGCAAATGGGTTTTTAAGAAAAAGCTAAATGCGGATGGAGAAGTGGAGACTTATAAGGCAAGGCTAGTTGCAAAAGGATTTCGTCAAATTCAAGGTGTTGATTATGACGAGACCTTTTTGCCCATAACCATGCTTAAATCTATTCAGATTATGTTAGCCATTGCCGCATTCTATGACTATGAAATATGGCAAATGGATGTAAATACGGCTTTTCTAAATGGTGATTTTGAAGAAATCGTTTATATGTCACAACCAGAGGGTTTTGTAGTCAGTGGGAGTGAAGGCAGAGCTTGCAAGTTGTTAAAGTCAATTTATGGACTCAAACAAGCTTCAAGGAGTTGGAACAAGTGTTTTGATAAAGTAATCAAATCGTTTGGTTTTTATCATAACACAGAGGAAGCTTGCATATACAGAAAGGAACAGGGAAATGCTATCGTATTCTTAGTACTCTATGTTGATGATCTATTATTGATTGGCAATGACACTTCATTATTGCAATTAGTGAAAGCTTGGCTTTCCAAAAACTTCTCTGTGAAGGATTTGGGAGAAGCAGCCTATATACTTGGTATAAACACCTATAGAGATAGGTCTAAGAGGCTGTTGGGATTGTCCTAGTCCCTGTACATAGATAATATACTAAAACAGTTTAGTATGGAGAATTCCAAGCATGAAGTGTTCCAGTGCAATCTGGATTTGTCCTTTCTAAAAAGGACGCTCCTCATACCGATGATGAGAAAGAGTGTATGAAGAGGATTCAGCCAGAGGATCCATAATGTATGTTATGTTATGTACTAGACCGGATGTAGCATACGCATTAGGATGTGTAAGCCGATACCAGTCTAATCCCGGAGAAAAACATTGGACAACTATAAAATGTATACTTAAGTATTTGAGAAATACTAAGGACCTATTCCTCGTTTTTTGGAATGGAGACCTCCTTATGAAGGGGTATACGGATTTGAGCTTTCAAAGTTATATAGATGATAGTAAATCAGTGTACGACTATGTCCTTACACTAAATGGTGGAGCTGTTAGCTAGAAAATTTTCCAAGCAAGAAACAGTTGTTGATTCCACGATGGAGGCCGAGTATATCGCCCTCAATGAAGCAGCAAAAGAGGAAGTATGGATGTGCAAGTTTTTGAGTGAGCTCGGAGTGATTCTCGATACCGAGAATCCAATGACATTGTTTTGTGGCAACAACGTAGCGATACAGATCGCAAAGGAACCAAGAGCACATAAGAAGTCACGACACATTCTTCGAAAGTTCCACCTGATTAGAGAATTCGTTGAGAAGAAAGAAGTTGTGATTCAAAGGGTAGATACCAAGGACAACTTAGTAGATCATTTCACTAAAGGTCTAACTCGACCAGTTCTCGAGAAACTGATTGAGGGGATGGGGTTGAGATCCCATAATTGGCCCCAAGTGTAAGTGGGAGATTGATAATGTTAGGTGTATGCCCTAGGGGCAATTCTGTAATTTACTAACTCCGAAATCAATTCTTGTTCGAAATAAAGGTGTTTCTTCTTTCTGTTATATATTTGTTATAATGTGTTATAAATAATTAAATGTTTAATTAAAAATATATTTAACAGAAAATCCATAAATGACATGCTTGTGATAGTAATTACAATTAGTTGTAATCTTGAGTAGTGGATCACATTGTTACAAAACACATCATTTTAAATGTTCCTAGTCAAGATGCATCGACACTGGAGATCGATGTATCCGTTGAGACTAGAGTACGAAATGCTCTCCAAATGTTGGGCAGTGTATTACTCATGACTACTGGGGGCACCTAGAGGTTATGTACTGATAGTTATTGGATAGCTATAGAACAACTCACTCGTTAGTTTTCTGTTGGATAACATAACTAAGGTCAAACACAAAATATCGGTGTGACTAATTTACACAATTCTTTCGACTTGAGAGTACTATCAACCTTCAATATGAAAAACTCTGCTTTGATTATAGTCAAATCATGGAACGACATCCATCAAGTGATTATAGTTGGGTCGAGTGCAAGTATTGGAAGGAAGACACTATTCAAGAGAGGATTCGTCACTTCAGTTATATGAGGTTAGTATCATGGTTAACTTAAGTTAACCCAAATTCAAAATCTCTGACCAGAGTAGTATGGCAAATAATAATTGTTATTATTGAACCAATGATTTTGTCTTTGGACTATAGAGTTGAATATGGACAATATTGGAATTTTGACCAATACCAAATTCCATAAACTCAAAGTGATACAGTTTTGACGAAGAGAACTGGTGTATATAAATGTCACTAATGGGTAACGCTTATTAAATTAAATATTATTTTACTGAAAATGAATAAGCGATAAATTTGGCCATAATGTCACACCACTTGCTAAGTGACATGTGAACGTTAACATTCGAATAGTTCGGTGTTAATTGCTGACCAAATTTACACCCAAAAGTTACACAACTGAAATGATGAATTCCCTTAAGACTGAATGATTTAATTAGTTTATAATTGTTATAAATAAATTAAATTAATTTATATTTATGAAATATTAATTATAAAATTTGAATATGGTTTGAGAAATAAAAATTGTTATATATTTATAATAGTTATAATGTACCAATCGATATACGATATCGATAAGGGATTAAATTAGATTTAATTGCATGACATTTTGGCTTGGGCTTAAATGGGTTTAAAGCCCATCATTAGGGTTGCAAATTTCGGTTTTGACAAGTTATTGGAGGAGGCTAAAAATTAGGATTAGACCTAGAGATGGATGTCTAAGATTAAGAGAGAATAGGTAATGAAATTGTCCTAATATCTCTCTTGTACAAGGATATATATATATATATATATATATATAGATCTCTAAAACCTTAATAAAAACAACTTTTGGTTACTGTAATTATCAAGTTTTCTGGTCGAATTAATCCCCATATCAGTTCCAAGAATCTCAAATCAATTCAAGTTAAGTAAAAGCACTATTTGATAGAAATAGTCGACGATTCCAGACTTGCAATCTTACGGATCGAGCATAACTAGAGAAGGGAATTCATTGATTCAAGTGGACTCAAAGTGTGATATCCTGGAATTTTGGCAATATCAATTTAATAATCTTTATAAATAATTAAATTGATTTGTTGATTTATTTTATAAATTGACAAGTTTATTCATTTTAAAAGGTTAATAACATTTTAATTGGCAAGTTTATTTCTTTAAAAACTAATAACATTTTAATTTGGAAATTGTAATTTGACTTAATACTTTTGAAAATGATATTTGAGATTTAAATAACAAGGATAATTTCTTATTTATTATAAAGATATATTTTAGTTTAATTTTTAAATAAGATTAAATTTAGAAGTTCAATTGTTTTAATATTCTTTCCTTTTTAAAAATTCAAACATAAGATAAATTGGTTTGTAAAAAGATATATATATAGTTAAAATAAGTTTCTCAAGCATATAAAAATATGTTATATTTATTTGATCAAAGCATAAGTTATTTTAAATAATTGTTTTTCACATTTGTATATTTATTAAAATCTAAAAGCTTAAATTATAAAAAGAGATAAATACATTATATACTTATAATTATTTCATTAATACATATAAATGACTTAAATAAATTATTTAAAACAAGAATAACACTTGTTAGCATATTAGAGTGGTTTAGTGACATTTGTAAAGATGTAAGCCTATGTGTAAGTTAATTAAAGAGACAAGTGGCTATATTTTAATTTAAGCTTTAAAATAAATAAAATTAGTATGTAAGAAGAAAAATCTGTTTTCATTTTTCAGTTTAAGATTATTTTTTTTCTTCATCTCTCTACTAAATACAATTCGAATCTAAAATCAAATTCAAAAATCTGGAAAATCTGGGAATCTAAGATCTGAAATAAGAAGATCAAAGGCAAATTAAAAACAACAGATTCAAATCTTCTTATGCAATCTGAAGTCATGCAATCAGATAAGGAAATCAAACTGCAAGTTTCAAATTCAACAAAGCAAAAGAAAAACAAGTTTAAAATCAAAATCAGTCTGGAAATCATCAACCTGGAATAAGCCTGGAATCAACATATGTTCTCTGTTTTATAATTCCTGGTGAGTAAACTTTTTAATTTAAAAAGTTAAGAAGATTCAGGATTGTTGCTTATAAAAAAATTCTGAAACAAGTAATGCTTGCATATATAGATTTAAGTGTGCTATATGTTGCTATGCTTTAAACTGTGCATGACTGCTGTTGTTATCACCTCTGTTCCTTAATTTTAGTAAACTGTTTTATTTAAGGATTTAAATCTGTTAAAATCTAGATGTAGGCAGCATTTACATAAAATGGAATATGATATGTGTATGCTTGGTTTGTTTAAACAAGATTGCATGTGAATGGATAAGTGATTAAATCTTATTTTAAAAACAGAGTTAAACTTTTTATATGTGATGTTTTATCTGAAATGTTGATGAAATTGTATGCATGTTGTATATAAGTGTTGAATGCCTGTATAGTTATAATTGAATACTTGTACATTGAAAATTTAGTCTCTGTAAAGTGATGACAGTTTTTGTTTTTCTTTTAAAATCTATATCTCATCTCTTAAATCTCTAATAGCTTAGGATTTGTAAATGAAAGATGTTTGAAAACGTGTGATATCATTATTAAAAATAAGTTCTGGAAATTTTATAACTTATATTGTCTGGAAATTTATAAAAAGCAGTAAAAAGTAAATTGGGTCTAAATTTTATCAATTTAATTTTAAGTTTGAATTGCATAATTGAATTCATAATGCTAAATCATGAATTTTGAGATATGGATCATGATTTCTAGTTTGGTAATTAAAGAGAATTTCGGGTTAAACTGTTTTGGACATTTTGACCAATCTGAGGCGATTCGAGACGAACAGGAAGTCGTGGTGGAGTTTGAAGTTAGAGGGGATGATGGAGCTCCTCGGAAAAATAGTGGAAGAATTTAAAGATCATCATGGTGATGGGGAGACGATGAAATAGGGTTTAATACCCTGGTATACTCGTTGATGTTTAATTGGGTTTCGCGACGTCGAAATGAAACTGGAGTTGATCGCATGACGTTCTGGAGATTCTGGAAGATGAGGTGGCGCTATGGTGAAAGTGGAAGAGTTTCTGGAGCTAGGAATCAACGGCGTCGAGGTGGTTTCTGATGATGTATGTTTTCCAGGCTGATGGGTTCAATACCTCGTATTCGATTCTCGATCGAATCGAGAATATCTGGGTGATCAAACGTGTTGCCGAGGTGGAAGTCGAGTTGTCGGAGACCTTGTCGTAGTTCGTCGACGTCCAGCGTAGTCGTGCACGTGCACGAGCACGGTTACGTGCATCTGAGTTTGGTTTTAGGGAAGAGAGTTTGTTCTTGGGTGTTTGTTCGGGGAATAGCAAGTTTTACTCGAAGCAGGAAAGAATGGGAGTTGTCTCGCGTTTGCTTCGTGAATTCTGGAGTTTGTTTCGAGTTTTCTAACGTTTTACCCGGATTTTTGGTGAGAACAGATTTTAAGATTTTTAAAGGAAATGTTGTTAAAGTTTTAAACAAAAGAAATTTTGTTTGTAATATTTTCTGAGTTTAAACAAAGGTAAAACAAGGATTTACTATTAAATTAGATTATTTTCAAAATTTGTTTTAAAAAGATTTTTACCTAATTAAACTAATTTGTTCTAGGAATTTGTTTAACAAGTTTTAAAATATTTAAATAAATAAGTTTTAAAAAGGGTAAATAAATAGATTTTAAAAATGTTTATTTATATTAAAGTTAATTTAATAACTATGGAAGTTAAAGATTTTGAAAATAGAGAAGGAGTTTAAAATGCTTTAATTATAGTTGATTCTAAAATTGTTTTATTTTGAAATAAGTTTAAATGATAAGTATTTAAATAAATCAATTATAATAAAGATTTTATCTTAAGAAATTAAGATTTAATTTATTTAAAAGAAATTAAGATTTAATTTATTTAAAAGAAATTAATATGTGAAATTAATAAGGATAATTCATTTATTGAAAATGATTTAAGAATAGATAATAATTTAATTAAGATAAATAGTTTTCTTAATTAAGTCTTTAAGTATAAATGGTTAAGTAATTATTAACTTAGTTAAATAATTAACTAAGTAATTAATTAGTGATTATTAAAGATAATTACTTATTATCAATTAAGTATAATTACTTGATGAAGTGATTAAGGAATAATTACTGAATGTAATTAAGTAAAAGGAAAGTTATTTAATACAGTAATTAGAGGATAATTATTTTATGAAAATAATTAAATAAGAAGTGATTAAGGTTGATTACCTAGTGTTATTAATTAAATAATTTATTTAATTAAAGGATTAAGGTTAATTAATAAGGTAATTAATTATTGGTTTAGGTAATTAATAAAAAAAAGTAATTAATTAATGGAAGTAATTAAGGAAGTTAATTACTGGATTATATTAATCAAAGGTGATTAATAAATTATGGTTTAATTAAGGTTAATTACTTAATGTAATTAATAGAATAATTAAAGATATAATTAAGGATCATTAGTTTATAATTAATGATGTAATTAAGAATTGATTAATTAAGATTAATTAATCAGATGATAACTAATTTATTTGTAATTAATTAATGAAGTAATTAAAGGTTAATTACTGTATTTGATTAAGGATAATTAATTTGTGAAATTTATTAAAGTTAATTACTTAAATGTAATTAAAGTTTAATTAATCAAGGTAATTAATTAGGTGAATAATTAAAGAAAGATTAATTAATTTATTTGTAATTAATTAATGATTATATAAGTAAGATTTATAATGAAGTAATTAATTTAATTTATTAAGAGATGAAGTAATTAATTTAATTCACTTTAAATTAATTAAAGATAGAGATAGTTAATTTAATTCATTTTAAATTAATTATGTTGTGATTAAGTAAATCATTGCTTATGTATAAGTAGATAACATTGATTGTCTTGAATGGATGTAATCTCAGAAATGAGATAAGTAATGTTGTGTGGTATGAATGCTTGGTTGCATTATGATGGTAATATAGATTAACTATTGTGATGTTGATATGGATTACCTATTTGGTTATGAATCATCTGTTTAAATGATAATGTGATTATCAATTGTGACTTGTGAATTATCTATCTGTATAGATAAGTTAAATTGTTTAAACCTTTAAACAACTTGGCCTTAAAAGATACGTTTTGGATTTCGATGAGACCGGGATTGGGTTTCCGTATACCGGTATTCCAGGTCTGGAGACCCGAATACCACATCGATCCAAATTAACGATAGGTCGTTAATCTCAAGTGAAGATGAAGATTCAGAGTGCAAGGGTTATTGTCGTTAACTCTGAGGGTGATTCCAAAACGAGTGTAACGAAATAATGCCTTCGGTTTCGTTCGAACCCGGAACGAACTTGTATGGATTGAATGCTTTCAGCACATCGTCAGGCGGACGATGAGCATTCTAAGTGATATGTTCTGATTAAAGGTAATCGTAACCTCAAGCCTCATCAACCGGGAATGGCTAAAACAGGGGAGGTGCAGCAAGGCTTCGTGGGTAGCACCCACTGAGAGCAAGATAGATCCCTGTCTAGAGGTCCCTTTTCTTTTATTCGGCTTAGTGTGTGGTTGGTCGCGCCAACTACGGGATTGTCTTGTTCGGAATTATCCAGTAAGGGATGGTTCCGGCTTTGTGTTGCAGGGGATTGGGAGTGATCCTCGGTACGGTGATCTAGGCCACGTACTGTGACGGGCGGTACCCCAGTAGCCCTGCCATTGTATGGAATCCAAACTCCAATAAGTGCCGTACGTATTAGTTGTGCCCAACTATGTTGGAATGTGAGATGTAAGCATTTCAGCTATTTCTGTATTTTACTTGAAAACCCTAGACCCTATTATAATATAACTGGATTTCCTATCAAATGTTTTGGTTAGCGTAAGGTAAAAACTTTTCCATGTTTATGTGTGGGAAGTCTTACGTGATACCTTTGTTTTCAAATGGTTTTGAAGTTAAACAATTTTAACCCGTTTACTCACACCAGACCCATGTCTGACCCAAGTGTTTATTTCTGTTTTATAAACTCTTGGGTACTCAAATTTTTACGAGTAGCCAAGGGATTCAGGTTTAGCTTTGACGAATATTCTGGAGGAGCAATGGAGCCGGAGGCTTCGGCGTTCGTAGATATAGTATTCCGCTGTGTTGATATCTGTGTTAGAGTCTTGTATTGTATTTGAGTTGTAATATCTAGACAGATGTTTATAACTGTCTAGTATGTGTTGTATAGTTGTGTAAACTCTGATAAGTGTTGTATACTATGTAATAGTTTATGTTATTAATATAATTTATTCGTTCCGCTGTGAGATCGTTGTTGTTGTTTCTTTCTTTCTTCTCTTCTTTTCTATTTTCTACCCCTTTCTTTCTTCATAATGATGCGACTTTCTGGGCATAGGAAGTCGGGTCGTTACAATTGGTATCAGAGCTGTAGGTTGAGTGAATACCTAGGCTCTGAAGTGGTGTCTATCTTGAGAGCGCGTAATTGTTAATTATATAAAAATGGTTTTATATTGTGTTAATTGATCGGTTGGGTGGTATATGGATTCTGGTCAATACGAGTAGCTAACGTTATTGATAGGGATCTCTAAACACTTGGACCAGGCCAACGGACACAATATTGTTTTAAAAAGGTAAATGAAATAATTTTACCCAGATATAATTTCTATATAAAAAGTATCATTTTAAATATATATATATTTCTACCTATTTGTTGGGTTACCTGTTCGGGTTTTCCAATATAAGTTATAAAGGTAGATAAGGTAGTAGTGTGTGTAACACAATTACCAATGGTTAGAGTTTGAGTGTTGAGATTGGAAGTGTATCTGTCGAGACTGTAGATCTAATACTGTCTCGAGTGAACTTTGCAATTGTAAGGATTTCACAATCTCTGAAGGAAACCTGTTAAGGTTCGGAGTTTATTTTTGAAGTTGGATCTGTCGGATAGGCAGAAGTTAATGTTGGTAACTTCAAGAAGAAGTAACTGTGTGATGAGATGCAGTGACTATGGATGTTCCCGAAGATGTTTTCTTTGGAACAAGTTTAAGGAAGTATGTCTGCTTCGGTGTTGTGGCTGAGTTCAGCAGGATGTTTGTGTTTGGTTTGAGGATCGAGTTTCTCGAAGAACTTTGGATTAAGGAGTCTTTGTCATCCGTGTTAGCGGTGCAGCTCGAGTGTTCTGTGTTCCTGCTGGAAGATCTTTTGGCTTAGCAGTTCGTAAAGTGGAGTTCAGAAGCTGCGGAGTAAATTCATTTTTCAAATGGATTGGTCAAGCACTAGACTGTTCTGATGGATTAAGAAAGAACAGTAATCTTTGGATATTGGACTGGATAGGATCGCAAAAGTGACTTGCGATAGTTTGAGTGTTCTCTTGGGAAATCTTTTGCTTGAGTTTGAGGCATCTCTAGAAGATGTAGGAGTTATAGAGTTGTCAGAGATTTTATGGGAAGTGTTGATCTAGTTTGTGTTCGAGTTCATAGACGACATCTAGATCAGAGTTGAGCAGCGAAAGCTTGGTAGTAGTTGTTCTAGAGTAGAAGCAACCGGAAGTTGCAGTGTTTGGATTAAAGGGTTCCTACAGGAAGCTTTTCAAGATTTGAAGGTCAGATTGGTGAGAGAATCTGTTTTGTCTTGATAAAAGAAGTATTTGGAATCTACTGATGATTGAGGAGTAGAGTTTGAGTTCTGGATTTCCGTAGATCTTGAGAGGATCCGTTTGTTGGATTGTTTGTGGTCCGGTTTATTTCTAGAAGCATCAGCGAAGGTTGAACTGATCAGGAAGGATGTAGTCAGCTCAGGATCGTCTGAAGGATTTTGAGGATAAGAGGCGGAGGAATTTGGAATTCGAAGTTGGAGACTTCGTTGTTGTGAAGTTTTCTCTGGTTAAAGGGAGCTATAAGATTGGGTAAGTCTGGGAAGTTAGCTCCGAGTTGTTTTGGATCTTTTCTATGTTCTGATTTGGATAAGAGTTTGATCTACTGGATTGAATTGTCAGTTTGGATAACTGGAATTCAATGTATTTTACGTATCTCTGAGGGAGTACGTGTTTGATCTATCTCTGGTTTTAGAACCAGCAGTTCTGGAGGATTTGGTTGTTGAGTCAGACTCGTCTGTAGTCTGATATTCTGTTTAGTTTTGTAGATCTAGACGAGTAGGAGCTCTATAGCTTAGTAGTATTGGTTGTTTGGATTATTTGTAGAACGAGTATCCCGGTATATATATACTTGGGGAAACTCGAGGAAATTCTATCCAGAATTTGTCTGGATAGTTAAATTTGTTTGATTAAATTGTTTGCTATGATTGTTAGAATATGATTGATATGTATGGTTGCTGTTTGAAATTAAAATTAAAATTTTGCTGGGTTATTAAATTATCTTTGCTTTTAAATTTCGGGGACGAAATTATTTTAAGGGGGGAGGAATGTGATATCCCGGAATTTTGGCAATATCAATTTAATAATCTTTATAAATAATTAAATTGATTTGTTGATTTATTTTATAAATTGACAAGTTTATTCATTTTAAAAGGTTAATAACATTTTAATTGGCAAGTTTATTTCTTTAAAAACTAATAACATTTTAATTTGGAAATTGTAATTTGACTTAATACTTTTGAAAATGATATTTGAGATTTAAATAACAAGGATAATTTCTTATTTATTATAAAGATATATTTTAGTTTAATTTTTAAATAAGATTAAATTTAGAAGTTCAATTGTTTTAATATTCTTTCCTTTTTAAAAATTCAAACATAAGATAAATTGGTTTGTAAAAAGATATATATATAGTTAAAATAAGTTTCTCAAGCATATAAAAATATGTTATATTTATTTGATCAAAGCATAAGTTATTTTAAATAATTGTTTTTCACATTTGTATATTTATTAAAATCTAAAAGCTTAAATTATAAAAAGAGATAAATACATTATATACTTATAATTATTTCATTAATACATATAAATGACTTAAATAAATTATTTAAAACAAGAATAACACTTGTTAGCATATTAGAGTGGTTTAGTGACATTTGTAAAGATGTAAGCCTATGTGTAAGTTAATTAAAGAGACAAGTGGCTATATTTTAATTTAAGCTTTAAAATAAATAAAATTAGTATGTAAGAAGAAAAATCTGTTTTCATTTTTCAGTTTAAGATTATTTTTTTTCTTCATCTCTCTACTAAATACAATTCGAATCTAAAATCAAATTCAAAAATCTGGAAAATCTGGGAATCTAAGATCTGAAATAAGAAGATCAAAGGCAAATTAAAAACAACAGATTCAAATCTTCTTATGCAATCTGAAGTCATGCAATCAGATAAGGAAATCAAACTGCAAGTTTCAAATTCAACAAAGCAAAAGAAAAACAAGTTTAAAATCAAAATCAGTCTGGAAATCATCAACCTGGAATAAGCCTGGAATCAACATATGTTCTCTGTTTTATAATTCCTGGTGAGTAAACTTTTTAATTTAAAAAGTTAAGAAGATTCAGGATTGTTGCTTATAAAAAAATTCTGAAACAAGTAATGCTTGCATATATAGATTTAAGTGTGCTATATGTTGCTATGCTTTAAACTGTGCATGACTGCTGTTGTTATCACCTCTGTTCCTTAATTTTAGTAAACTGTTTTATTTAAGGATTTAAATCTATTAAAATCTAGATGTAGGCAGCATTTACATAAAATGGAATATGATATGTGTATGCTTGGTTTGTTTAAACAAGATTGCATGTGAATGGATAAGTGATTAAATCTTATTTTAAAAACAGAGTTAAACTTTTTATATGTGATGTTTTATCTGAAATGTTGATGAAATTGTATGCATGTTGTATATAAGTGTTGAATGCCTGTATAGTTATAATTGAATACTTGTACATTGAAAATTTAGTCTCTGTAAAGTGATGACAGTTTTTGTTTTTCTTTTAAAATCTATATCTCATCTCTTAAATCTCTAATAGCTTAGGATTTGTAAATGAAAGATGTTTGAAAACGTGTGATATCATTATTAAAAATAAGTTCTGGAAATTTTATAACTTATATTGTCTGGAAATTTATAAAAAGCAGTAAAAAGTAAATTGGGTCTAAATTTTATCAATTTAATTTTAAGTTTGAATTGCATAATTGAATTCATAATGCTAAATCATGAATTTTGAGATATGGATCATGATTTCTAGTTTGGTAATTAAAGAGAATTTTGGGTTAAACTGTTTTGGACATTTTGACCAATCTGAGGCGATTCGAGACGAACAGGAAGTCGTGGTGGAGTTTGAAGTTAGAGGGGATGATGGAGCTCCTCGGAAAAATAGTGGAAGAATTTAAAGATCATCATGGTGATGGGGAGACGATGAAATAGGGTTTAATACCCTGGTATACTCGTTGATGTTTAATTGGGTTTCGCGACGTCGAAATGAAACTGGAGTTGATCGCATGACGTTCTGGAGATTCTGGAAGATGAGGTGGCGCTATGGTGAAAGTGGAAGAGTTTCTGGAGCTAGGAATCAACGGCGTCGAGGTGGTTTCTGATGATGTATGTTTTCCAGGCTGATGGGTTCAATACCTCGTATTCGATTCTCGATCGAATCGAGAATATCTGGGTGATCAAACGTGTTGCCGAGGTGGAAGTCGAGTTGTTGGAGACCTTGTCGTAGTTCGTCGACGTCCAGCGTAGTCGTGCACGTGCACGAGCACGGTTACGTGCATCTGAGTTTGGTTTTAGGGAAGAGAGTTTGTTCTTGGGTGTTTGTTCGGGGAATAGCAAGTTTTACTCGAAGCAGGAAAGAATGGGAGTTGTCTCGCGTTTGCTTCGTGAATTCTGGAGTTTGTTTCGAGTTTTCTAACGTTTTACCCGGATTTTTGGTGAGAACAGATTTTAAGATTTTTAAAGGAAATGTTGTTAAAGTTTTAAACAAAAGAAATTTTGTTTGTAATATTTTCTGAGTTTAAACAAAGGTAAAACAAGGATTTACTATTAAATTAGATTATTTTCAAAATTTGTTTTAAAAAGATTTTTACCTAATTAAACTAATTTGTTCTAGGAATTTGTTTAACAAGTTTTAAAATATTTAAATAAATAAGTTTTAAAAAGGGTAAATAAATAGATTTTAAAAATGTTTATTTATATTAAAGTTAATTTAATAACTATGGAAGTTAAAGATTTTGAAAATAGAGAAGGAGTTTAAAATGCTTTAATTATAGTTGATTCTAAAATTGTTTTATTTTGAAATAAGTTTAAATGATAAGTATTTAAATAAATCAATTATAATAAAGATTTTATCTTAAGAAATTAAGATTTAATTTATTTAAAAGAAATTAAGATTTAATTTATTTAAAAGAAATTAATATGTGAAATTAATAAGGATAATTCATTTATTGAAAATGATTTAAGAATAGATAATAATTTAATTAAGATAAATAGTTTTCTTAATTAAGTCTTTAAGTATAAATGGTTAAGTAATTATTAACTTAGTTAAATAATTAACTAAGTAATTAATTAGTGATTATTAAAGATAATTACTTATTATCAATTAAGTATAATTACTTGATGAAGTGATTAAGGAATAATTACTGAATGTAATTAAGTAAAAGGAAAGTTATTTAATACAGTAATTAGAGGATAATTATTTTATGAAAATAATTAAATAAGAAGTGATTAAGGTTGATTACCTAGTGTTATTAATTAAATAATTTATTTAATTAAAGGATTAAGGTTAATTAATAAGGTAATTAATTATTGGTTTAGGTAATTAATAAAAAAAAAGTAATTAATTAATGGAAGTAATTAAGGAAGTTAATTACTGGATTATATTAATCAAAGGTGATTAATAAATTATGGTTTAATTAAGGTTAATTACTTAATGTAATTAATAGAATAATTAAAGATATAATTAAGGATCATTAGTTTATAATTAATGATGTAATTAAGAATTGATTAATTAAGATTAATTAATCAGATGATAACTAATTTATTTGTAATTAATTAATGAAGTAATTAAAGGTTAATTACTGTATTTGATTAAGGATAATTAATTTGTGAAATTTATTAAAGTTAATTACTTAAATGTAATTAAAGTTTAATTAATCAAGGTAATTAATTAGGTGAATAATTAAAGAAAGATTAATTAATTTATTTGTAATTAATTAATGATTATATAAGTAAGATTTATAATGAAGTAATTAATTTAATTTATTAAGAGATGAAGTAATTAATTTAATTCACTTTAAATTAATTAAAGATAGAGATAGTTAATTTAATTCATTTTAAATTAATTATGTTGTGATTAAGTAAATCATTGCTTATGTATAAGTAGATAACATTGATTGTCTTGAATGGATGTAATCTCAGAAATGAGATAAGTAATGTTGTGTGGTATGAATGCTTGGTTGCATTATGATGGTAATATAGATTAACTATTGTGATGTTGATATGGATTACCTATTTGGTTATGAATCATCTGTTTAAATGATAATGTGATTATCAATTGTGACTTGTGAATTATCTATCTGTATAGATAAGTTAAATTGTTTAAACCTTTAAACAACTTGGCCTTAAAAGATACGTTTTGGATTTCGATGAGACCGGGATCGGGTTTCCGTATACCGGTATTCCAGGTCTGGAGACCCGAATACCACATCGATCCAAATTAACGATAGGTCGTTAATCTCAAGTGAAGATGAAGATTCAGAGTGCAAGGGTTATTGTCGTTAACTCTGAGGGTGATTCCAAAACGAGTGTAACGAAATAATGCCTTCGGTTTCGTTCGAACCCGGAACGAACTTGTATGGATTGAATGCTTTCAGCACATCGTCAGGCGGACGATGAGCATTCTAAGTGATATGTTCTGATTAAAGGTAATCGTAACCTCAAGCCTCATCAACCGGGAATGGCTAAAACAAGGGAGGTGCAGCAAGGCTTCGTGGGTAGCACCCACTGAGAGCAAGATAGATCCCTGTCTTGAGGTCCCTTTTCTTTTATTCGGCTTAGTGTGTGGTTGGTCGCGCCAACTACGGGATTGTCTTGTTCGGAATTATCCAGTAAGGGATGGTTCCGGCTTTGTGTTGCAGGGGATTGGGAGTGATCCTCGGTACGGTGATCTAGGCCACGTACTGTGACGGGCGGTACCCCAGTAGCCCTGCCATTGTATGGAATCCAAACTCCAATAAGTGCCGTACGTATTAGTTGTGCCCAACTATGTTGGAATGTGAGATGTAAGCATTTCAGCTATTTCTGTATTTTACTTGAAAACCCTAGACCCTATTATAATATAACTGGATTTCCTATCAAATGTTTTGGTTAGCGTAAGGTAAAAACTTTTCCATGTTTATGTGTGGGAAGTCTTACGTGATACCTTTGTTTTCAAATGGTTTTGAAGTTAAACAATTTTAACCCGTTTACTCACACCAGACCCATGTCTGACCCAAGTGTTTATTTCTGTTTTATAAACTCTTGGGTACTCAAATTTTTACGAGTAGCCAAGGGATTCAGGTTTAGCTTTGACGAATATTCTGGAGGAGCAATGGAGCAGGAGGCTTCGGCGTTCGTAGATATAGTATTCCGCTGTGTTGATATCTGTGTTAGAGTCTTGTATTGTATTTGAGTTGTAATATCTAGACAGATGTTTATAACTGTCTAGTATGTGTTGTATAGTTGTGTAAACTCTGATAAGTGTTGTATACTATGTAATAGTTTATGTTATTAATATAATTTATTCGTTCCGCTGTGAGATCGTTGTTGTTGTTTCTTTCTTTCTTCTCTTCTTTTCTATTTTCTACCCCTTTCTTTCTTCATAATGATGCGACTTTCTGGGCATAGGAAGTCGGGTCGTTACACAAAGGCATCATCAATTGGTATTTTATTTATATATTACAGTAATCATATCATATTTTATGATTTAATATTTATTAATCCCAATTCTGTATATATATTAACGCTGTATATCTAGTTAGGTGAGATTTTCGTAGGTATATGTAGTTGTCACAAATTAGTTTGATTATATGCATGGTTATATTATTATGTGTTATAATTTATGTATAAAAAAATATAATTTGCTGTAAAAAATTAAATTTTATCATTGTTAATTATTTTATGTATATTTATATATTAATTTAAATATAAACTAATGTATATTTTAAACATATAATTACATATATGTATATTTATAATGTATAAACAGCTTAGAATTTTTCTTTACACATATATATACATAATATGAATTATCAAATTCGAAAATAATTTTTTTATATATATATAAATAATTTTAAATTATCTTTTATTGATAATTTGAATTATTTATTATATCTAAAATAGTTATTGCACTAAAAATTCTATTTTATATTTGTAAAATTACTACATCTATGTTGTAACCTACAAAAAAAATTTCAGAATTTTTTGTTAAAATTTAATATTTTTAATAATTAAATTACTTCGGTTGAACATTTCTTTTATTTATTAAAAATAATATTTTATTTCAAAAAATCATGAAAAAAATTTTGAACCTATATTTTATGATCCTAAATTTTCGTAAAATTTAAAATTTGATTTTTAATAAATATTACTAATATTTTTAATTATTATGATCAAAACAATTTATTATATATATATATATAATAATGATAAAATTATAAAATTATTATTTTATGTTTTTTATGCTAATTTAGATCTGGAAATAATTTTAAAATATATATATTTATATTTTATGTATTTGAATTTAATTAATTATTCATATATATACATTTTATTTTACCTTATATATATATAATTTTAATTATTATATATATATGCATGTATAATTTTACATTTTTAATTACGTATATATATTTATACAAATGTTTTAAATTATATATATATATATATATTTAATTTGAGACTTTTAGTTATAAAATATATTTTAAATATATGTATACGTATTTATATAAATATACTTTGCATTATAGATTTATATACATATTTAGACAACATACAATACATACAAAATGAGCTAATGTGTCCATTGCGATGTAAATCCCAACATCTATATACGGGCATGTTATACCCTTCATGGATTATTATATTACACATGCACAAACATATGTATTTGTATATGATACATGTATATATATAAATTAAATCATTCAAATTAACTTTACATTACAAAATACTTAAATTTAAATAAAATACATGATATTATTTAAAACAAATTTTGAATTGTTCTAAATGAATTAGACTTCATAGACCTAATAAAGATTCAATAGGATAAAACTTTTTGAAATACACTCACCACTACCGCTGCGGGCTGGCCCAGTTCTAACACATATAGTGGACAAAGACGAACAACGTTCCTGACAACTTTCCGGTGTCGAAAGGTCGAAATTTCAGAAAACGTTCTTCGCTCACATTTTCTGTTTTTCTACAAACTATTTAATTTGGTAAACAAATTTTGAAAACAAATTTACCATCATTATTAATTATTTAAAATGATTTTATTTTCATTATAAAACCTATATATTGAATATTTAAAATTAATTAAATATTCACTAATCAAAGTAGTGAAATTCTGGGTCGTTACATTCTTCCTCCCTTAAAAGAATTTCTTCCTCAAAATTACACCTCGACCTATCCCAGAAAACACTTAACACTATACATCAGCTTGTATGATGTACATAGATCATTCTTATGCAAAATCTGATTCGATCTCAGCTCGAATACATATCTTTCCTTCCGAACTAGTATCGCTCACTCGATTCTCTAGTGCGGACTCTGATTAGGCTCCTTGATTTGGAACCTCTATTCTCCTTACATAGTTGTAACAATGATAGAAAACTATGGTTCCACACCAAGAACCCTCATCAAGTGCTCGCCGTCAAAAGTCGAGTAATAGATCCTTATTCGGAATGGTGCAAACACCTCAAAGTCATATACTCCAATCTTAGATCACTTTATATGGAAAGAGAAATGATCTACGTCCAACTTACGCACTTACTTAATTAGTTCTCCCTAATACCAATTCAATTTCCATTAAATTATTTATGAAAAATTTCATAAACTACATTGGTTCAACTTGGATGCTACTCCACTACATCCTAAGATCATATCCCTATCTGATTCCATTATTCCATTTCGAATTTATCTCTCAAAGAAAACTCAAGATCCAAATACCCGGCTTTTATTATAAACTTTTTCAAATAAAACTCTATATTTCAATCAAAGAAATATATATCTATAGCCCAAGTAACTCTAAAATGATACCAAGGAACTGGGTACTACCAAACAGTATCCTACATTCCCTTACCAAGTAGGGTAACACTCAAGAGAGTGTTTACCATTTGAACACATTCCTTCCCCAATTTTAAGTTATTTTCGAGCCACTCGAACTAGTTAACTTAAAAATACTACTTTTATTTCAAAATCTAATTTTTGAAATAATTTTTTTATATTCTTCAACAAAACATTTATCACCTACTTACTTTGGGTTCATTCGGGTTGAACTTGTTTCGATTGTACAATGATAAAGAGAATAATTTACTAAGTGCACTACAACGTTCGCCTAGGAAAACATCTGATCGTCACTTAGAAGGTTATTCCGATCATCACAAAACAATCAAGACTCATTTCCCCCAACAATCCAAAGAAAACACTCCTTAACATTTTCACTCCAAAATTTCATATTTGAACCAAAATTGTTTTCAAATATTATTATTATTTTCCCAAAACCTTGAAAATCATTTTTCCAAAAGCACTGGGATTTAGTTCTCAAGTTTTCAACCTAAATTCTTCTAACTTAAATGATACATTTTTTTATAAACCCATTTTATAAATCACTTCTATTAAACCATTTTAAATTTTTATCCTAGAATATTCTAACTTTTAAATCAAATTCTACCTCGACATTAACATCGAACGCCCTATAGTCAAACTGTGAAACTTATTCACAAGGTGTTCGTTGCCATATTTTTCCCACTCCTTATCTACCCAACCCATATCTTTAAAGGAAACTTCCTGTACACACTAACCATAGTCAATGCTCAACTGGACGAAAATGACTAAACAAGCCTGAAATGATAATAACAACATATAATTATCTCCTAATATCTCAACCAACTATACTATACTATTTTTGAAAATCATTCATTTTATAAATAAAATATATTCTAGTTAAATTTATTTCATTTACCCAATTTCAAAATAGTACTATGTCGATTAAACTATTTTAAGTGTTTAGGAAATCCCTATCGATAACGTTGGCCAAACGCATCAACTAGAATTCTTAAGCCACTCAACTGATCAAACAACACAATATAAAACATTTTATATCACTAACAAATACGCACTCTCACATATATATACACTCAAACTCATCCAAGGGTCTCACTTACCCTATCTTTAATGAGTCAAACCCTACCAAAGTCAAGGTTCTTACTTAACCTTTAGCTTTGATACCAAATGTAATGAACCGGATTTTCGACCCTCGAAATCGACACTAATACGTCCACTGTATCACATGCCGAACATTTAAGTGTCGGAAATACTGATTTGTTAGGGTGAAAGAAGAAGGTAGAAGATAGACGAAAACTAAACAACACAGAATCTCACAATGCAGCGAATAATATATAATACAACAATGATCTTTACAAAAAGAAAACATCTTTATTCATATATACAACATCAGAGTACACTAGACTTGTCCTAAATTTGGATAGTTATAGAAACCAGTCCTTATATTGGCAAACATACAGACTCTATAATACAGGGAAAGAAAAATATATGTAAATATGTCTTGACCATCCAGCTCCTCTCCAACTCCAAAGTATCCAGCTAAACCTAGGAAAACATGCTCGGTCTAACCCGAGCATTACATGGAATAACGCCCGGGTCAGTCTGGTAAACCAGCGTGTGTATAAATCGATAATAAGTAACAACCAAACTAATTTCTACATTTGAAAACTTTTCAAACAAAGGGTATCTCGTAAGAACACACCGCACATAAAAACGGATGGGGTTTAACCTTATGATGACCAAAACATTTTATATCAAAATCTAGTGATATTATCATAGTGTCTAGGTTTAAAGTAAATAGATAAAATAGCTGAAATGCTTGCATCTCACATTCCAACATACTAGGTTCTACAACGAAAAATGTAAGGCACGTATTGGAGATTGGATTCCAACAATGGCAAGGTAAAGGACTACCTTCCGATGATACACCTCTAGAAAATGCACCAATGCTAACATAGAGCTAGCTGCCCCTTTAACATGGCAGAGCGGATTACCTTACCCCCTTGACACCAAGTCCTTATACTACCATGGTGTTTGCGTGCAAACCAACTCTGAAAGGTACATCTAGAATGGGGTGACCACTCCTAATGGTAGCTAACCACATAGCTCTGTTGCATGCCCTGTTTTTGCCATTCCTCCTGGTTGCGAGGCTTGAGGCTATGCTTTACCTATCTAAATAACAATCCATCTCGGAATGCAAACACTTCCCTCCTGGCGTCAATGCAATGCCAGCATCCATCCATACAAGTTCGTTCTGGGTCTAAATGAAACTGAAGGCACTAACTCTACTACATCCATTACGGGAAATCCCTCCCAAGGAAAATAGAAAATAACCCTTGCACTTCAAAACCCCATCTTCGATTCCATGCTTTAAGACGTCTTCATTCCGAAATGCTTGAGTTGGATCGAAGTTGTTTTCGGATAACATTTCCGATTCCGGTCTCTTCGAAACAACTTTCGATATTTCTGGTAAACTCAACCCCGGTTCTTTAGGAAATAAACAGACAAAAGATAAGAGCAGAGTTCACCCCCTAACTGTTTATGGATGGATTTCCTTATCATTTATCCTATAATAACAAAATGAGTTTATACGTGTAGTATAACAACTTCGACGGTAACTATACCATATGATTCTCATGTTTTTCCAAGATATTTCCAAAGTTAGGTTTTGGTCCAGATTTGATAGTCGATTATTTAACTATCAATTTATATAAATAATCAAATATTGATTCCATTCCATATGGGATCCTCTAAGCCTTTATTAATTAAACTTTAATTAATAAAATCACTTTATAAAACCTGATCAAAAGATCTTTTCAAACCCTATTTCAAAACCTCTTACATTCCTTTTTACTTGAAAACAAAACAATATAATTATTGACCAAAACATTTTGGAAATTCCATTTCCTCAAAATTCCGTAATAAATGGCCAAACAATTCCCTTTCTAAAACATCATCCCCTATAAAACACATTTACTTATTCCTTATAAAAAATCTTTTAATAAGTTCACTTCACATTTCAAACCACTTAAAAGTTTTCAAAATAGATTTAAAACTTCTTTCAAAAATATCTAAAATGATTTATAATATCCTTTTCTATTTTTAAAATTATTTAAAAATCTTCCTTCATAGTTTCTTTATAGAATTCCCTTTATAAAATATCATTTTCAAGATATCCTTTGTAAATAACTTTAGGTAAAACTTTTTATTTAATAAACCCCTTTTTAAAACAAGATATTATTTAAAAATAACTTTATAAAATAATAATAAAATTTGAAAATCACTTATAACCTTTAAACCAAAATTTATTTAAGAATTAAAGTTAATTCAAAAACATACTTTAATAATTCGAAAAGAGGCTTAGAAATCTCAATGGTACTAATTTAAGTTACCATTTAATTTTAATTCCAATTCACTTAATAGTTATTTACATAGGTTAAAATATATGTAAATACAACTCATATCCAAAACAGGGAATAACATGTCAATATGAACTAATTATCATATACATTTCCAAATAACATAATAGCAGGATGGTGATTTTTTCTGCTAAACAGATGTCCAAAGAATTCAATCAATTTATAGCAGAACGGGGATTTATTCTGCTAATACATGTCCAAACAACCAAATAAACAATCAATTTATAGCAGAACGGGAATCTATTCTACTAACACATGTCCAAAAAACCCAACGATCTACATTATAACTCATTCACAGTTATATGGTTTCTTAATGGTATCAACACTTGAATCACTTGTATTCAAAACCATCTTTGAAAAAGAAGTACCTTTAAATAATTTTACTTTTGAAAACCAAAGGATTTAAAACTTTTAAACCCTTTTAAAAATAATTTATTATAGGTTAAATCCTTATTTAAATCATAATTAATTTTAATTGAATCTTAACTTAATTTAATTAAATAGTTAATAGTAATTAACTATTAATTAAATCTAAATTAATCCTTTATTAATTATTAAATAATTAATAAAACCTTTATTAATAATTAAATATTAATTAATCTTTAATTAAACTTAAATAATAAATTAAACCTTTAATAAATAATTTATTATAAATTAAACCTTAATTAATTTATAATTTAAAAATAATTAAACACTTGATTAATAATCAATTAATAATTAATCCTATATTTAAATAATAGTTAATTAAGAATAAATCATATACTTAACCCATAATTAACTAACTTAATTAATAATTAATTAAAATAAATCTTAACTTTAAAAGGTAATTAATTAACAACCAAACTTTAATTAATAAAAGTTAATAACCCTTGTTTAATCCTTAATTAATTATTAATTATCAAAACATAATTAATTAAAAATTTATTATTAAATTCTTAATTTACCTTTTAAAATATCATTATCTAGTTTATAAACCATTTACAAAACAATTTGAAGTATAAAACCCAAACTTTGCGAAAATCGAATTTTTAAACGAACTACATCCATAGCGACTATCGCTATGGTTACCCGTAACTTCCAACTTGTTGCTCACTAACTCTTCCATTTACTAATTTTACTTACTAACTTTCCATATCACTTCCAATTCCAAGCCAAAGATCACAATTTTATAACCAAAACACCACTTAAATCATCAATTCAAAGTTCTAATGCTAAACCACAAATTAGCACACACATATACATCCAAACCATACCATAATCCAAATAATAACATAACAAATACAATAATATAACAACCATATATATAAATGTAAATTCTTTCCCACAAAGTTAAGGAATTTACTCACCGAAGGCTATCCAAACTTTTGCTGACTTGAGTACAACCTAGCACTTTCTTTCCTAAGCAAAAAGGCAGAGTCTTGAATCCTAAATGTACTAGGTAGGCTAGGCCATGGATGAACAAGGAAGTGAGACATGTTTTGGTAATGTAGAGCGACTTCATATAAACATCGATTTGTCGAAAATGAACCCAAAATTAGGTCATTTTCCCTCTGGTTTTTGGGCCACCAACTCATGGAATTTGAAAAGCACTCAAAGAGAAAGTTATTGGAATTTCTTTTCTATATCATTTCATAAAAATAATCACTCATTTTCGGTTAGTTTTGAAGAAGTTATGATCAAAAGAAGAACGGTAATTTTTGGACTTGAAATTCTAGGTGAAAAATTTCTTTGCAAAGATTGAGTATTTTGACATAGCTATGATAGAAATTTGAAAAAATGGTCAACTAGAATGTCGTAGCCCTTAAAATTTCACATGGTCTAAAAAACAAACCTCTATTTGAGTTAGAAATGAGGGATAATAGCTTGGTGGAAAGAGGATAAAAAATGGAGAAACATATGGCTATTTATAGGCAAATTTCCTATGTCATCATTATATCTAGTCACATCACCAATCTTTTATAATATATATATATAATTATATTTAAACACATCACTCTTATATATGTATATAATTATGTTTAGTCACATCTCTTTCTTTCTTTATATATATATATAATTATTATGTTTAGTCACATCACTTTCTTATATATATATATATAATTATATAATTATTATGCTTAGTCACATCACTTTCTTATATATATATAAGTTTAATTATTAATTAACTAAGATGTGATAAGAGATAATTATGGTTAATGAATGCAAAATCTAAGATGCGACAATACTTAATATATATATATATATATTTAAAAAAATGTTTATTTTTTTTAAAACTATGTCTTGTTACATCACTTACTAATCTAAATTAATATAAGATAATTTATTTCTAAGTATATTATTATCTTGTTAATTAACTCTTATATATGTACATATAGTGCACAAAGACGAACAATCATTCCCAACAACTTTCCGGTGTCGAAATGTCGAAATTTCGAAAAACGTTCTTCGGTTACATTTTTTGTTTTTCTACGAACTATTTAATTTGGTAAACAAATTTTAAAAATGATTTTACCATCATTATTAATTAATTAAAATGATTTTATTTTCATTATAAAACCTATATATTGAATATTTAAAATTAATTAAATATTCACTAATCAAAGTATTGAAATTCCGGGTCATTACAGAATTCCTAGTGCTACTGGTTTACTAATTTTTCCTTTCGCTTTAGGCTCATCTACCCTCATCGTTAATCCAAAGGAAACAAGGGTTAAATATATTGTTTCTAGAAAATGGAAGGGTAATGATGAAGTTTCGGCTCCGCCTTAACCAATCAAACCTGTTCTTTTAAAGACCCCATTACCATCGAAGAGTTAGGTAAAGAAGAAATGGGTAATGATGCTCTTACTGACACTCCTTCTTCCCCTTAAGGTAAAAGGTCCAAATTTGCGGGTGAATTCACTCTAGTTTTTTATGGATGAGGATGGGCATGTAAACATTGATCCAATTCCTAAGGCAGTAAATTTGGGTAAAGCTCCAAAGAAGCCTAAGGAAGCTCAAACTCCCAACCCCCTCCTGAATATTACTTTTCCTACTTCCCCAACATCCATCAGCCGCATATGTGTTAATCTCAGTTTGCTTGTTTCTTCAACCAATCCTCTTCCTTTGAAGACTTAAGCTCGGTCCTCGATGATGAATTTTGAGGAACTTGTTCAATTGGCCATTCAATCTCACTTCATCACTTCTCTTGGTTCATCACACCCGACAGCTTATTGTGATGATCACCTTTCCATATTATCAAATAACTTTTATCGATATGTTTTTGTGTTCATTTGGTTAACCTTAACTTTATATATTCCTTTCTGACTTAGACAGGTTATATATTCTAGGTAAGAAAGCATATGTTCATTCTCTGAGACGCTTCCCAAGGGCTTTCTAATGAAATGGCCCGAACTTAAAGGGAAAATCTCTTTGCTTGACAATAGTATGATGACATTGCTATGGCAAGAGATGAGGCTATTCTTGAAAAAGGCAAACATGCTTCCTCTATTGATAAGAAAAAGAAAGCTAGCAGTTATTGGAAGAAAAAAAAGTGAAAAACTTGGAAATTGATCTTGAGTTGTCTAGTAAACTCAAAGCAGATCTTGAGAAGATGACTAAGAAAAATTCCGAGTTAGCTAAGAAGAACAAATTGCTAGAAGACAGCTGTAAAGGAAATCCAGTAGCTTAGATTACTCTAATAACATTACCATTGAGGCTAAGAAAAAATCACTTCCTTTCTTGATGTCGCTCTTCCTAAAATCACCGAAAAGTATTACGAAGATGCTTTTTATGTGGTGTACGCTAACAATATTCAAAAATGCCCAGATTTGGACTTTCCATCTCTACTAGCTCTAAATGAGAAGTTCAAGAGGAAGTTCGGTCTTAGGATGAAAAAGGATAGGAAGACTCTGGAAGAAGAATTTTTCGTTGAAGACGAAGTTGATATTGGAAAATGGCTAACATTTGATGACGCTCCTATTAATGAGAGAGAAAACCTAACGATGACGATAATGACGATAATAATGATGATCATGACGATGTCCAGGATAACAATCATGCTGATTACAATGGTGGTGATGGTGGAGGTGATGGAGTGGTTCCTTCTGGATACCCAGATGATAAGGATGGATCTTATGATGGTAATCTAGATTCAGCTGTCAAGGATACATAAACGGCCAACATATCTTATCCTCAAAAATGATTCTTCCAAGAAAGGCAGTGATCCTCAAGGCCAAAAATCCACAGAAAATAAAAATATTTCCTCATCTCCAATTCCACTTTCTCAAGTATGGATTTCTTTGTTCAAAGCATTAAGATATCGAGTAATTCTTAGTTAATACATTGATTATTTTAGTTAAAGAGAAAATCAAAATATCATTACGACGTTATGCTTGGAAAGAAGCAAATGGAAATAGACCGGTTGAATAGAGAATTGGATAGACACTTGAAAGAGTACAATGATTTCCCCAAAATTATAAGAACTTTGCAACTGGCATATCAAAACTATAATATTTTAAAGAAAGGAAAGCCGCTCCACGGATGAAGAAAGCATGCTTCTATCGGGGAAAACTCTTAGCATAAATTATAGAACCGATAACTCTTTTTTGGATGTTGATTTATGATAGGCATACTTTCGAAGATTTTATTTATAGAGCTTATTCTAGGGGGAAGTTCGTTGACTTCTCCTATTTAGGCGACAAGTGCGGGGGTTTTCTCAAGCGATTCATTGCAGATAATTAGATGAGCATGGATCCGATTCTCATCTTGGAGTGTGCTGGAATCTTCCTAGAGTTGCATCTATCCCTCTTTCTTCTTGTTCTTTTCTCCTCAAGAAACTTAAATATAATAGGAAAATATTTATTTCCAAATTATATATGAAGTCAATTTTATATGAACCAGAGTGATTGTATAGTTGTATTATATAACTCAAGTGGCTTATAAACTTTTCTCCTTTCGTTTAGTGTAATTTTCATACTTTGCATAGATTAGGAAAAATTCGAGTAGTCCTGTTTCTATGGAATTATTGAATAAGTTTGTTAAGCTAAAGAAGGATTTTAAGAAGAATTTTTCAAATCTTAGGACATCTCAGTTAGCAAGACACTTTTTTTTATATAACTCAAGTGGCTTATAAACTTTTCTCCTTTCGTTTAGTGTAATTTTCATACTTTGCATAGATTAGGAAAAATTCGAGTAGTCCTGTTTCTATGGAATTATTGAATAAGTTTGTTAAGCTAAAGAAGGATTTTAAGAAGAATTTTTCAAATCTTAGGACATCTCAGTTAGCAAGACACTTTTTTCATAGAGATGTTCAAGAAGTCTACATGCGATTCCCTAATTTTCGCATCGCAGTATAAGAAATAATAAAATTAACAACAACTCAGAATAGCATTTTAATTCTACCTGCGGTGTTCTCTTCGCATGACAAGTAAATAAAATAGAAAAACGTTGTATGAACGATAATTTATGAGGTGGGACTAAAATTTTTAGCATCTGTTACTTTTCTTTCCATTTTCTTCATCCTCTTCCCATCAGTCAAAAAACCCTAAGTTCTCCTCTCTCCACTTTATTCTTCAAATTGACCACCAGAATAGTCCGACGCAAACTCTATAGTGACTCACGTGACCTCAGATATGTAACCAGCTTTCTTTACAAAAACCTAACTTCTAGCTCACGGTTTCGATTGGTTGCGGCAGTCTCTTTGACATAAGTTCAGATTGCTTCTTCTCTCTCCATCATCACCAATAGCGCAAACCCTTCATTGCCCTCATCCATTTACAACTCTCTCACCCCACTAACTCAGAAGGTATCCACTATAAAACCATTTCAATTTTTTTTCTTATTTGTTATTACAGATTTTATTTATGAAATTAATGTCAGATTTTTATGCTTAATAACCATTGCTGTAGATTTGAGGTATTGCACAGAATCAACCTCACTTAAATCTTTCAAGTTGTCTCTTAGTACAAACATAGCTATGGGATGAAATCTAGTAATTGTTGAAATTTTCAATTTTAAAATCTGTTATGAAATGAAAACATCACAAAAACGAATGTAATACTAGCAATTTAGCACGAGAATGAACTGAAAATTACATCTGTTCTTCTTAATGGTTAGTTTGTTGGAAGAGAGCATCAAGTAAACACTTGCGACAATTTTAGTTGTATGCTCCCTAGATTAGATGAAAATCTGCTTCCATTGTAGGAAAATTGTTGTAATTCCTTGTTGATCAAAATCATGGTTGATTATCATGGTTGAAAACATAATCAACTTTATATTACCGATTATCATAGTTGAACTAGGATCTTTAAAAAAAAGGATGAAATGTGATGCTTGACAAGCAAGTAGGTTTATATTAGTTCATTGAAATGGTTATATAATATAAACTTCTGGCATATAGGTGCATTATCGACCAATCACCGTCCACTAGTAATTTTCACAAAATTTTGATTACTTTGACATTGTTCTACTGTTTGCAGTATGGAGGTTTGAGCATCAAATGTGTCAGAGTTGGGATACATATTAACAAGGGAGTCAAATTATCACTTCGATACATTCATGGGCTTGGCGATCAAGATGGAGGCTGGTTCTTGCTGGTTTAAGTTTGGAGAACAAAGTAATTAAAGAGTTGAGTGATGAAGAGCTGATCATTCTTGATGATTAAGTTTCAAAATAAATGATTGAAGGAAATATTGTACGTTGCTTTTCATTTCTCTCATTGTTTGTTTAGTTTTGGCGCAATCCTTTTAGCAAGTTGAATTGCATGTTTAGTAATTTGAAATAAAGAGAGCTAAACGAAAGGATCAATAAACAATGCCATCAAACACTTGTAGAATACACACACATGCACACACAATAATGCCATCAAACCCCTCAAGAGCATACTTGAAGGGATAACGGTGCTTGCAACAATAAATTACGTAGTACTAGTGACGTGTGATTTATTTAATACTTAGAAATATTGCTTGTGCTCTTCGTATAGTAAATTACACATTACTAAGCAATAAAGTACATAGTTATAGTTGTAGGCAAATACTTATTTTTAGCCACCTAGTAGCAGATCTAACAAAGTAAATAACCGCTATTCACAATTGACAAACAAACCCCAAAAGAGGCTTTCAATATTGGCTAGTTTTATTTGAGGTAAGAAATGATTTCACTTAGTGCTGAGGCGTAGAAATACTTTTACCAACCTTTATAATTCCATCCTCATTTTTTTTCTAAATAAAAGTAAATAAAGTGTAAACTTACTCCAGAAACATTAGTCAGTTTTACTTCACTATTCAACTGTCAAGCCATCTTCTGTAACGGATAGTCTCCCCAGCTCAGCCTTAACAAGCATGCCCTTTTTGTGCGTAATATTAAATATGTATTTTGTGTATATAATGTTTTCCTCGAAAGGAAAATACAAACAATCAACTATAGCTAAATCAAATTCTTGAACTTTTATCGTTTAAGCCATTAGAATGGATCAAGGTCAAATTTACTATTATTGTATTTAGCATATAATGAACAAATTTTTGGCATAATTTTACAAAAAAAGGTTTTTAAGCTTAGGGAAAAAATTGGAGAAAAATTTAGTTTCAGGGACAAGAAGTTTACTTTTTAGTCTGAAAAACACTTTTTAGTGTAAATCACAGAATGATAGTTGTAACTATCATTTTCTGTTTATATTAAAAAGTGACATTCAGACTAAAAAGCAAACTTGTTGTCCTTGAGAATAATTTTTTTTGCAACTTCTTCCTTACGCCTATTTTCCTGTTACAAAAATAACTTAAGTAGTGTTTAACTATAAGATTTCTTTCTTCTGAAGAGGATTGTAACGATTTCGAAATTCACTATTCTTTTGAAATAAATTCGATTAGATTTGACCTTGATTTAAGTGAGAATTTAAAATTTGAATTTAAATTATCCTGCGTACGATTGGTTGAATGGATAAAATTTAAATTGAATTATAAAATGGAAATTTTGTACAATTTGAGATTTAACGTAAAATCAATCGTTAATATAAAAGTGAATTTTTTTAGAAATTTAAATATTTTACATGAAAATATTTTAGAAAATTTTATAATAAAAACGTCGACGTTCGTTTTGTCGAATTTCGATTTCGTTAGCTTCGTTTAAATCAATTTATACGATCGATTTACGTTAGCGACAACCGATATTGTGTAAATAATGAATTTTTCACCCGAGTGTTAAATGACCAGTTTTCTGTGTGCTAACACGTTCGTGTCAACACACTGAGTACGTAGAACGGTATTTTGTTTCGCGTGTTTGGACTCTCGGTTTGTTCTGTGCGTTGTTTTTAGTAGGAGTTAACGGTGGTTACTATTATATATATATGGTATAAGCTACTGAAATTTTAATATACGTTTATAATGTTACAACCGTTCGATAAAAAAAGAATAAGTATATATACGTTTTTGGTTGAGTGAGTACACGTTATAAATGTCTAATTGGTAATCGGTTGAAGCAGTAAATGCTCAAATGCCCTATTCACGTGTAGTGGCCACGTCTTCCTCCCCTCTATCTTATTATACTTCTGCTATATTATATACTAGTGTGTAACCCGTGCGTTGCACACGATAGTGTTGTCAAAAATTGTATTTATATTTTAATTATGGCTAAAATATATTTTATATACAATATATGATAAAAATATCATGATATATTTATCATAAATTAAAATGACATGCGACGTTCGAACATAAAGTTGAGGGTTCAATCCTCGCTAACAACATATCTCTGTAAAAATTAATATTCTAACTAAAAAAATTATAAATTAAAATTGTTAATACTGTATATATAAATAATTTATGTTTTTTCTTGACGACATAAATAATATATGTTATGCGATATATATTTTTGGAAAATTCTATTTTAACATAAAATATAGACATAAAAATGAAACACAAAAGATATTGACCATTAGATCTCCCCTTGAATTTCACCTTCCATGTAAAGACAAAATGATCAAATGGTCAAATACTTATTGTGTCTCGTTTTGTGTTTTATTTTGTGTCTCAATCCCTATATTTTATATGTATGATTGAATAAGTAACTTTACTATTTTGTTAATAAGTAACTTTACTATTTTGTGTTTTAAATTGTCATCTTTTTTAAAGGATTTATAAATGGATTAATGAACATTAAATAATTGATTTCTTTTACATAATTTGAATTGACAATCAACGTAACTGGTTAAATATAAGGAGTTGAATGTAAAAAAGTTGATAAAAATCGAGAAGAGTTTTGTATATATTTGTAATTGAGAAGAGCATCGATTTTATGATTAGCTTATCTACATGTGAACTTTTATGCATTATCTAGTTCTTATTTTTAAACAATTTTATCCTTATAATTAACCATGTATTTCATATTGTTGTAGGAGGATCATGCTCACAACTTTGATAATTCCAAAATAATGTTATGTAGCATTTAGTCGAGTTATGAGTTGGGTATGATTTGATAACATGTTGAAAGTGAGAATGTTTATATAGTTTAATATCGGTATAATCTGCACGTTCACATTATATGTTGTAAAATATAAATTTAACCTTTAAAGGTTGTTAAAAATGAAATTAGTTTATGAAATGCACGATAATTTAGGTAAGATAAATGAATTATAAATTAAAAGATTATTATTATTTATGTATACATTTTGTATTATGTGATTTAAATATCTTTATATATCTAGATATAGAAGAAATAATTTTATCATTTTTTCCCTTATATATGAATATTGTATATATTGAAATTCTTATATTTTTATGATTTATTAGATGGATCAATGAACATTAGTTAATTATTTGTATTTAAATAGTTTAAATTTAAGATTACACAATTGATTAAACATATGGACTTAGATGTAAAATATTAAAAGATAATTAAGAAGGGTTTCTACGTAATTGTAAAAAAAATTAAAATTTAGGTATTTGAAGTTAATAGAATTTTACAATGCAATGCATCATAAATTCATTAATTAAGTAAATTATAAAATAAATTTATTATTGTCATTAATGTATGGACTTGAATGTAAAATATTAGATGATAATTAAGAAGGGTTTATACATAATTGTAAAAAAAAATTAAAATTTCGGTATTTGAAGTTAATAAAATTTTACAGTGCAATGTATGATAAATTCATTTGTTAAATAAATTATAAAATAAATTTGTTATTGTCATTAATGTATATAATTTAAGTTATGTGATTTATATATATTTGCATATCAATGATTTTTTTAACCAGTCTGTTGATGCGCCCACAGTACACATATTGAAACTTTTATCTTTTAGGTTTATTAATAACTATTAGTTGACTAAGTTTATCAATTAGTTTTAAATTTTGAATTATATAATTGATTTAAATATGTGGACTTTAATGTAAAAAAAATTGAGAGAACCGTGAATGATTTGTAAATAATTGTAGACTCTAAAAAAGTAATATTTGAATATGATATAGTGTGAGAAGTTTAGTAGAATAATTGTAAATTGGTAAATTATAAAATTTTGAAAATAAAATATCTGAATTTGGAGAGGATCAAGGAGAACGGAGATAACTCCTAGAATCAATGAGAGAGCTTCAAATTCTTCTGCTTTACTATTATTTAATAGATTCGAAAAAAAAGCAAAGCACCGTGTCGAAAAAAAAACTAAACTGCTTCTTCCCCTTCGCCGAAACCGAGCCTCCTCCCTCCACGCCAACTCCGACCTTCCCCGCCTCCGTTACAGCGCCTCACACCCTTCCGACCATAGCCGCGCCAGCTCCCCCATCTCCAACCTTCCAGCCACCACCGCCTCAGTTTAAAAAAAAACGTACAAAACCTAGTTCGCCTATGCCGCTGCCGAGATCTCCAACCTTCCACCGCCTGCACCTAGCTTCGCTCCTCCCTACCGCCACCGCATCACTCTCTCCGGCCAGGGCCCCCCTCCTCCTTCCAGTCGAGTAAATAAGAAAAAAAGAAAAAGAAAAAGCAACTTAACAGCAGCCGCCGACCCCTGCCACCTTCCACCACCTGCTCCATCGACCACCGCCCAGTCACCTGACGTATCGCCGAACCAGTCTAGCCTACAATCCTGAGCTCGACTTCATCTTCCTTCTTCCAGTGCTTTAGCCTTTATATAGAAAAAAGAGAAAATATATATAAGAAGAAGATAAGAGTCACAACTGCTGTTCGAATTTGCCAGCGGCACTCACGCAAGTGTACGAGTTCAAGTTGCGTAGTTGATTTCGGCCGTGTCGCACGTGAAACCGTAGCGTGGATTATCTCGAGTTTGTCATCGTTGAGGCGAGTGATTGTTCATTCACACTTAACTAATATCGTTATGCAAGTTAATAAAAGAAAATTGTCACACATATATATATTCGTTGTTAATTTAGATCAATATATATATATATATATATATATATCGGTTGGATGGATGGATTATCATATTGTATGTGCACATGTTAACACGATATATACACGTCTTATGTATGTACACATGTGTTGAAAATTATATTGACATGTCGCGTTTCATCTTTGTTATTGATATCCAGTATGTTAGGTTTGTTGTAAATTCCCTGTCGATATTTGGACATGACTGTATATATTGCACTTGTGTTATTGGAAAGGGTTGAAATGATATATATCCGTATTTAAATTTAAATATCCCACTTGGCCTTGGTAGAAAATTTAAATTTAAAACATCGTTTGGTCAAATAAAAATATTTTTGTAAACTGAGATCGTTTTGGAAATTGATATATAAATGATTTGAATTTTTAAAATATGTTTTAAATTTTTTATTTCATTAATTAAATCAATTTATTGTGAAATAATGATTTTATCGAATATACAATAATTTATGGATAAATGTTTTGAATGGCTTATTTAAAGAAACTTGGTTTTGGATTTAAATCCATAAAATTAATTCAATTTAAAATTTGGATATTTTGAATATGAAGATGCTAAAGTTAAGAATCAAGTTAGAATTTTGAGTAACTTTTTTCGTAATAACGGGATTTTTGTAAAGTTATTCTATTTGGAAATAAAACATTTAAATTAATCAAAACGGTGATTTAAATTGTTTAATTTCAAATTTGGAATTTATTGTAAAAGAATTGGTGGTTAAATTGTAATGCAATTCATAATTGAACTTGAAATTAATTTTGATTTAAGTGATTCAGTTTATTAGATTTAAATGAACTTTATGATCGAATGTTTTCAAAGGGAAAATGAGTTTGAAATCGAAATGTTTTGAATGGAAATTTTTGGGAAATGTAGAATTGGTTTTGAGAACTTGGAAATTTAAAATCCCTGTCCATTTAAATATGAATTGTTTTAAACCATAAATGACTAAGTGGTGTATAAAACATACGTTGGGTTGTTAAAGAGACCGGGGCCGGATATTGACATACTCCCTGTCAATCCCGGAACCACTTTGATAACCGTGTATGCGGTGGATGATACCCAGAATGTAGTGGTTGAATTGATGAACGCTTACTGGAATGAAGTAAGAGAACGATGATGGATAGCCTTGACACTCGTGTCATAATTAAAATGACTAAAAAAGGAGCATATGTCTGGCTAATGAGGTTAGCTACCTCTAGCAACATTGATCCCTCTTATTACTATCATGATTTTGAACTCGATAGGTGCACCCTTCTATTTGGATTGATGGTCGCGGTCGGCCATGGATGGGTTACGACCAGCCAGAAAGGGTAAATTGGTAGAATCCTACCTTGGGCATTGCCTCACGTGCCATGTCATATTTATCCTTATATGAGCCCATAGGACTTTGGTTTAGTACTGTACCTATAGGGGTCACTGGCTATCGATGTTACTGGTTGTGTTACAGGACCTTCATAGACTACATGCTATAAAATGCGTTAAGGTGGATCAATGTAAAGCCTTAACGCTATTTTGATATTTATTTTACTGATAGACATTATATATTATAGTGTACACTATTACATATAGATAGTTTGACGGATCCTTAGGAGATGGAAAAACCCGTAACATCTCCTAAGTTACTATGCATTGATTTATTGATTTACATGAGGATATTAGTTCCGACTCGAGTATTGTGTTTTCCTATGCTCGGGTCAGTCTAAGTATTTCCAGTTTGGAGAGCTTGTTGTGGAGACGAAGGCATTGTTGAAGACTCCGTTCTATTTCTTCTATTTCATCAGTTTAGTTTATTTAGCTATGTCTGTTAGACTTATTTCATTCCTATTTATTTCATACCCAGTTGTTTAGTGTGAGAATAAATGTAAACTTATTTGGAGATTTAGGATTTATTTATGTACTTATTTATTTTCCGCTGCGAGGTTCTGAGTTGTATTTATTTTTGTGCCTGTGATTGATTCTATTATTACCCTAAATAACTATCTGTCATTTAAGCAAATATCCTTGTTTAAATGGTGGGTCGTTACAGTTGGTATCAGAGCTTATGGTTGAGCGAACGCCTAAGCCTGTGGGGTAAACTCATTATAGATAGGATAATTAATTATCCTAGAATGAGTAGAATCTTTCTTGAGAGAGCGAATTTTAAAATTATAAAAATAGTTTAAAATCTTAAATGAGTTTAAATTTTAGGGTGCCCATCTTTAGTAGATTCCTTTGATTAGGTTCCTTCAATTGATTAAGCTTCTAATTTATTTTTTTCCCATCCTTTTGTACAAGATGAGTAATCGTAATACCAGAGGTAGAGGTAGGGGAAATATCCCCAATGAGGCTATTGCACCAGTTGTAGTCCCAGAGGTGAGATTTACCACTCTTAGTAAGGAGTACACCCAGCTTGGAGGAAAGAAATTCACAGGGGCTGAGATCATTGTTGAGGAACAACAATGGATTAAGAATGTTGAAAGGATTTTTGTTGGACTTGGTATCACTGATGCTCAGAAGCATCAATTGGCAGCTTGGTAGCTTCAGGAAGTCGCTCTTGATTGGTGGGATTCTTTTACGGCCCATGCCCCAGAGGAAGATATTTCTTGGGACCAGTTCAAGGAAGCTTTTGTTACCAAGTGGATGTCCGAAGCTGGGAGGACTGATTTGTATAATCAGTTTATGGAGCTTAAGCAGGGCGAGATGACCATTGCAGAGTATGAAAGGAAGTTCAATGAGCTATTGAAGTTTGGCACTCATCTAATCGAGATCCCTCTTAAAAAGAATGAGAAATTCATTACTGGCATGCATAGAGAATATAAGGAGCAACTCACTGGTCATATCCATAGGCCATTCTATGATATTATTGATTTGGCGATTCGTTTTGAGAGTTCGAAGTTGAAGAGGATTTCAGTGGTTTCGGATACTTCAGCACAATATAGCTTTAGTAGCCTTGGCAAGAGGAAGTCAAATTTTGATAAGCAGAAAAAGAAGTGGCAAAGCCGGCAAGGAGTTGGATTTTCTCAAAAGAAGCCTAAGGACTTGTCGCACATCACTTGTTTCAAATGTGATAAAAAGGGACATTATGCCAGAGATTGTTCATCAGCTTCATTAGCAGCCGTCCCACCAGTTCAGATGACTAGGCGTGACCTATGCTATATTTGCTTGCAGCCGGGCCATTTCAAGAAGGATTGCCCAACTCATAAGAAAGGCAAACCATCTGGCATCTTTGCCGTCACTACTTCCACCCCTCCGGTTGAGGAGACTGATCCCGTACTTCAAGATACGCTTTCCTTTCATGATATACCTGTTCGTGTTCTATTCGATAGTTGAGCATCTCATAGTTTTATGTCTATTGATTTATGTGAGAAATTTGAGCATGATTTGAAACCCGAACCTGCTTATAAACCTTAGTGTGTCTCTAATCCCATTGGTGGGCCCGCAAACTTAGGAATGATTTGTAAGGATGTTTGTCTTTTTAAAGACGAACACCATTTCACCGAAGACTTTTATGTTTTGGGCTTTAGTGGGTTCGATTTGTTGTTAGGCATGGATTAGCTATCTAAGTTCGATGCAGTTATTTCTTGTAGTGATCGGAAAATTTACTTGGTTGATGATAAAGGTTCTCAGCTTGTTATTAAATGCAATATGCCTTTTGATCTTGTTAAGATCTTTTTTTCCTCCCTTGATTCGCACTCTAGCGACCTCAGCACTATTCTAGTTGTTCAGAATTTCCTTGATGTTTTTGGTAAGGTTACTTGTTTACCACCTCATCGAGAAATTGAATTTCAAATCGACCTTATCCCTAGAGCCAGATCTGTCGTAATTCCCCCTCGAAGGATGTCACCTAAGGAAAGAGCAGAGTTGAAAACCCAAGTCGATGATCTGTTGGCTAGAGGTTTGATTAGGAGAAGATTTTTTGAATGGGGTGCAGCTGTAGTCTTTGTCACCAAGTCTGATGGTTCCTTAAGAATGTGTGTGGACTATAGAGAGTTGAATAAGCTCACACATAAAAACCGATATCCTATGCCTCGTATTAATGATATGTTCGATCAGCTTTATGGAGCACATGTGTTTTCTCAGCTTGACTTTGCTTCAGGTTTCCACCAGTTGAGGATTTCCGGGGATATCATTCATAAGACTGCTTTTCGTACCGAAGATGGATTCTATGAATGGCTTGTTATGCCTTTCGGGTTAACGAATACACCGGCTTACTTTGTAGATCTCATGAATAGAGTATTACGAGATGTTCTTAACTAATTCGTGCTTGTTTTTATTGATGATATTTTGGTTTTCACTAAAACCGAAGAAGAGCATGAGCAGAATTTGAAGTTTGTGCTTGAAACTTTGAGAAGCCATCAGTTGAAGCCAAAATTTTCCAAATGTCGTTTCTGGCAGGAGGAAGTTCGATTTCTTGGCCATGTGGTTTCAAAAAATGGTGTTTCGGTGGACCCCGCTAAGCTCGCCATAATAAATGTAAGTTCTTATCTATTACTTTCTATTTGACTATCGAAATTCTGGATTTTGATTCGCGCCTTATCTCTAATTCTAGGATTAGGAAATTCCTAAGAGACCCACGGATTTTAGGAGTTTATTACGCCTTACTGGTTACTTTAGGAGGTTCATTGAGCATTTCTCCTGCATTGCTTCTCCTCTTACAGCTTTAATTCGAAAGAACGCCTAGTTCAATTGGGATGAAAAGTGTCAGGAAGCATTTGACGAATTGAAACAGAAGTTGGCCTCCGCTCCTGTCCTTACTATTCCAAATGGTAATGAAGGCCTTACAGTTTATATTGATGCTTGTAGAATTAGGCTTGGGGTTGTTTTAATGCAGCATGGCAAAGTTATTGCGTATGCTAGTAGACAGTTGCGACCTCATGAAGTTAAGTACGCAACGCATGATTTGGAGTTGTTGGTAGTGGTTTTTTGCTTTGAAATTGTGGTGGCATCATCTCTTGGGTACAAAATTCGAGCTTTACACCGATCACAAGTCCTTGAAATATATTTTCTCTCAGAAGGATTTGAATCTGAGACAAGTGAGATGGCTTGAGTTCTTAGCTGCATATGACCTCGACATCAACTATACCCCGGGAAAAGAAAATGTGGTAGCCGAAGCCTTGAGTAGGAACAAGGCTATGTTTTGTCAGCTTGTTGTTTCATCTTCTCTTATAGATCGCATCATCACTAAGCAGAATGAAGACCTAAGTTTAAGGACCATTCGAGATGAAGTTTTGAAGAGAGAGGAAAATTCTAGTAGATGGTGTGATGCAGACGTAGATAAGGATGGTATTCTGAGAATCAATGGTAGGATTTGTGTCCTGAATGTGGATGGACTAAGAGAAGAAGTGCTTAGTGAGAATCACAAATCCTAAATTTCTATTCATCCCGGAGTGACGAAGATTTTTTGTAATATGAAAAGACTTTATCGGTGGGAAGGAATGAATAGGGATATTTCGATGTATGTGAGTAGATGTAGTACTTGTCAGTAGATTAAGGCTGATCATCAGAAATTGGCAGGTTTATTACAACCACTTGAGATTTCAAAATGGAAGTAGGATCAGATTTCTATGGATTTTGTAGACGGGTTGCTGAGGACGAGAAGGGGTAATGAGAGTATTTGGGTGATTGTTGATCGTTTGACAAAGTTAGCTCATTTTGTTCCTGTGGAGTCAACTCGAACTGTCTCGAGTTTAGCTGAAATCTATTTGAAGGAAATTATCCGACTCCACGGAATTCCTTCTGGTATTGTTTGTGATATCTCCATCTTGTCGATTTCACATATAATAATAGCTATTATGCTAGTATCGACATGGTACCGTTCAAAGCTCATTACAGACGTTTATGCAAATGTCTGTCTTATTGGATTGAAACTAGAGACAGGCTTGTTCTTGGGCCTGAGATTATTTTGGAAGCTTCTGAGAAGGTTGAAGGAATTAAGCGGAGGATGAAAACTGCGCAGGATAGGCAGAAGAAATATGCCGATAGAAGACGAAAAGAGTTGGAATTCACAGTTGGAGATCTTGTGTATCTCAAAATTTCGCCATTGAGAAACGTAATTCGGTTTGGGAGGAAGGGGAAGTTGGCCCCAAGATTTATTGGTCCTTTCCATATATCTAAAAGGATTGGTACTCTAGCTTATAAAGTTGAGTTGCCTGAAAAACTATCCGGTGTTCATGATGTATTCTATGTCTCCAACCTTCGCAAGTATATTCATGACCCGTCAACGATAGTTCAGTCCACGCAACTTGAGGAATTGGAGGTTCAACCTGATCTTACTGTTGAAAGGAAGCCCCTATGTGTTCTGGATAGGAGTATGAGGAGGTTGAGGAGTAAATCAGTCAGTCTCATCAAGGTTCAGTGGAGTAATAATGATCGAGATTGCACTTGGGAGACCGAGGATAGTATCTGTGCTTCCAATCCTAAATTATTTGATTCGGGCATGCTTTCTAATCTTATTCTATCTCTTCATTCTTGTTCCATTATCGTGTTTCTTTCTTTTCAAGGACAAAAAGTTTTGAGTGAGGGCGAATGTAATGATTCTGAAATTCACAATTCTTTTGAAAGAAATTCGATTAGATTTGACCTTAATTTAAGTGAGAATTTAAAATTTGATTTTAAATTAATCATGCGTACGATTGGTTGAATAGATAAAATTTAAATTGAATTATAAAACGAAAATTTTGTAAAATTTAAGATTTAACGTAAAATCAGTCGTTAATATAACAGTAAAAATTTTGGTTTCAGAAATTTAAATATTTTACATGAAAATATTTTAGGAATCTTTATAATAAAAACGTCGACGTTCGTTTTGTCGTATTCCAATTTTGCTAGCTCCATTTAAATCAATTTATACGATCAATTTACGTTAGCGACAACCGATATTGTGTAAATAACGAATTTTCCACCCGAGCGTTAAATGACCAGTATTCTGTGTGCTAACGCGTTCGTATCGACACATTGAGCGCATTTGTGTTTTGTTTCGCGTGTTTGGACTCTTGGTTTGTTCTGTGCGCTGTTTTTAGTACGGTTAACGGTGGTTACTATTTTATATATAGGGTATAGGCTATTGAAATTTTAATTTATGTTTATAATGGTACAGCCGTTCGAAAAAAAGAATAAGTATATATACATTTTTGGTTGAGTGAGTACACGTTATAAATGTTGAATTGGTAATCGGTTGAAGCAGTAAACGCTCAATTGTCCTGTTCACGCGTAGTGGCCACGTCTTCCTCCCCTCTACCTTATTCTATTTGGAAATAAAACCTTTAAATTAATCAAAAGGGTGATTTAAATTGTTTGATTTCAAATTAGGAATTTATTGTAAAAGAATTGGTGTTTAAATTGTAATTGAATTCATAATTGAACTTGAAATTAATTTTGATTTAAGTGATTTAGTTTATTGGATTTAAATGAACTTTATGATCGAATGTTTTCAAAGGGAAAATGAGTTTGAAATCGAAATGTTTTGAATGGAAATTTTTGGGAAATGTAGAATTGGTTTTGAGAACTTGAAAATTTAAAATCCCTATCCATTTAAATATGAATTGTTTTAAACCATAAATGACCAAGTGGTGCGTAAAACATACGTTTGGTTGTTAAAGAGACCGGGGCCGGATATTGACATACTCTCTGTCAATCCGAGAACCACTTTGATAACCGTGTACGCGGTGGATGATAACTAGAATGTAGTGGTTGAATTGGTGGACGTTTACTGGAATGAAGTAAGCGAACGATGATGGATAACCATGACACTCGTGTCATAATTAAAATTACTAAAACAGGAGCCTATGTCTGGCCAATGAGGTTAGCTACCTCTAGCGACGTTGATCCCTCGTATTACTATCGTGATTTTGAACTCGATGGGTGCACCCTTCTGTTTGGATTGATGGTTGCGGTCGGCCACGGATGGGTTACGACCAGCCAGAAAGGGTAAACTGATAGAATCCTACCTTGCTTTACGTTCCTTGTCATATTTATCCTTATACGAGCCCATACGACTTTGGTTTAGTACTGTACCTACAGGGGACTCACTGGCTACCGATGTTACTGGTTGTGTTACAGGACCTGCATAGATTACATGCTATAAAAATGTGTTAAGGTTGATCAATGTAAAGCCTTAACGCTATTTTGATGTTTATTTTACTGATAGACATTATATATTATAGCGTACACTATTACATATAAATAGTATGACCGATCCTTAGGAGATGGAAAAACCCGTAACATCTCTTAAGTTACTATACATTGATTTATTAATTACATGAGGATATTAGTTTTGACTCGAGTATTGTGTTTTCCATTATGCTCGGCTCAGCCTGAGTATTTCCAGTTTGGAGAGCTTGTTGTGGAGACGAAGGCATTGCTGGAGACTCCGTTCTATTTCTGCTATTTCATCAGTTTAGTTAGTTTAGCTATATCAGTTAGACTTATTTCATTCCAGTTGTTTAGTGTGAGAATAAATGTAAACTTATTTGGAGATTCAAGATTTATTTATGTACTTATTTATTTTCTACTGTGAGGTTCTGAGTTGTATTTATTTCTGTGTCTATGATTCTGTGATTGATTCTATTATTACCCTATATAACTATCTGTCATTTAAGCAAATATCCTTGTTTAAATGGTAGGTCGTTACAAGGATGGTGGCTAGTAAGGCGGATACAGTTATGGAAAAAATGCCAAATCATTATTATTTCAGTGTACAATTATTTATTTGGCTTAGTAGATGCACAACCATACTTCCATCTACCTTGCACAAATATTATAGGTTGGTTGAAGTTGTAGATAAATAGAAATTTGGATTATGGTGTCATTTAAAACATAATATACCTCAGAGAATTCAATATTTGGATATTAAGAATATGTAGTGGCTTCTTTATTAAAGATTTCATATCCTGGTTTGTTACCGGTATACCTTTTAGTACTCCAACAAAGTAGTATCTTGACAGATTTGGTTAATTGACTACTAAGATGAAGCAAAGCAAGCGTTTTTTTTAAACCAAGAAATGGTTAAAACTGCCATAAGTACTCAATTTGAAGATTTTTGGCTAGCAAGATTCTTCTTTCCATGGTAGAATGACTCATTTTTTTTTTGAAACTAGGTAAATTTATATCTAATATAATGGGTTGTGCGGCCCAAATCTTTTACAACCGACAAGAGGAAATTAAACTTTACATTACAGGATTTTCGACGAAGCCAAACGAAAACCTAAAACTTTCCTTTCATGGCGGCTCCCAGCTCTCTCCTCCACTTGATTCGGTCAACTCCTTCATCCTCAACTTCTCCAATTGTCGTGCTTCTTGTACCGTTGCAGTGGTGAGAATTCTCTTTGGAATCCTATCTAAAATCAAGCTTACATCTCTGCTAATTTGATTCGTGATGGCTAACACGTCTTTTTGTTTCTTGTTGAAAGCCCTCTCATTTCTCTCCCTCCAGATGTGCCAGATAGTGGTTGTGAGTCCAATTTTGCCAATTTCCTACAACACCTTCGAGAGGCCGCTCATATTGTTCAGGTATTCTACTTCCTCTTTAAGTCTCTGGGTGTTATTATTTCTTGAGTAATTTGTATTTTGTATGTTCCACACCCGTGTGCTGTACTCGCATTCAAAAAAAGGTGTTCATGACTTTCCTCCAAGTCATTATAGAGGTAACATGTAGTGTCTTCCACAATTCCCCATTTAAAGAGTCTGTCTTTGGTTGGGAGTCTTTTGAGTATAGCTTTGTATAAAGTATGCTCCATTTTTGGGTTATTCGACCTGCTCCATACTACCTTCGTCCAGATATTCAAGGGGTGTTTGTTCCGTGAATCTTCCCAAGCTTCTCTGAACACGAATTTGCCATCTGAATTATTCTTCCATACCCAGTTGTCCTCTCTATTCTCTGTCTGTATTATTTTCCGTTGGATCTCTTCTTTGTAGTTTAAGCATAATAGGTTTCTCTCACATTGCCATTTATTGTTATCTATGATCACATCTACTTTGCATGTTGGGGTTCCATATGCTGAGAAAGTTTCCCACCCTAGTCTGTCAATGAAACTCTATGAATTTAGCCATGGGTCTCTCCATAAGTCTATGCTATTGCCCGTAGCAATCTCTCTATCAATATAAGTCTGCAGTTCATTTCTGATTTTTAAAATATTTTTCCATACTGTAGATGCATTGTTATCTATTCTGATAGTCCAGAAATTGTCTTTTAGATATCTTGCTCTCATCCAATTTGGCCACAGATTTTTTGATGTTAGGATATTCCAGGCTAATTTCAAACCATATACTTTCTTGAGTTCATATAAATTCTTAAGCCCCACTCCTCCTTCTTCCTTTTTCCTACAAAGATCTAGATATTTAATTTTATGTATTCCTCCTTTCCATAGAAAATATGCACAAACTGAGTTAATTTTTGCAATTGAACAATCAGGGATTTGGAAGGATTGTAGCTAGAATCTTACTTTAGATGTGATAACAGTGTGAATTAATTCAACTCTTCCCGCAAAGGACAGCAATTTTGATCTCCATCCTTGTAGTTTGTCTCTGATATCATCTATTAACCTGCCACATTCTGAATTAGTTATTGTGTTATTTGATATAGGGACCCCCAAATATTTAACTGGAAGGCAACCTTCTGAAACCCCCAGTTTTCCCAGCATAACCTGTTTGTTAGTACAGAATTTATTGAAATAACACTTGGTTTTTAGTTCATTCAGTTTGAGGCCAGCTGCTTTCTCCAAATCATTGAAAATAAACTTGACCTTCTCAATAGCCTTTAAACTCCCTTGGTAGAATTTATTGAAATAACACTTGGTAGAATGACTCATAATTCTACTTTATAATATATTATTGTCAAATTTTGTGCTATTATGTCTAGAAAATCAACTAAGTTAAACCCACTTGCATCATATACATTGATATGATATTAACATAGATTTATATGGAATATGTTATGCTTGGCTTGGTTGGACTAGTTGACTGTCTCTTATTTATTTTATGAATGTATTATATTTTCTTTCTTTACATATTTGAATCTTGCTTAAATCATTTGTCTTTGTCTAGATGCACGACTATTTAATAGTTTTATAAGGAGTTCATTGGGGCAAATGCATTTACACTTGAGAGGAAACTTTTCACGGAAATTTTAATTTGGGTAACAAAATTGGGATAATAATAATCTATTAACTAAATAAAATTAGTGCACTAGTTCGTCAAAATAACAAAACGAGGCTCTTTTGCATCGCCAGTTTGTCAAGATAGGTTTGTATAGTACAAGCATTGAATATGCCTTAAATATACCACATGTGTTGGTGTATCACAAGTAATTCAAAAGAAATTCTGATAATTTCATTATCAATGTAACTATGTGAAATTTGAACCGTTTTGCTACGTAGTGTTTACATTGTTACTAAAGTTAGCTTAAAAATATGATTTGGGATTTTAATTTTTAATTGGATGATATTTATTTAGCATTGTTAATGATCTTAAGATTAGTTTTCAAAATATAATCATCTTGCATGTTTGTTGAAGATTCAAATATGTTTTATGTATTGATTTTATAACTAATGTCTAATGCAAGCTCATGAACTGTCTCATTAATTCAACCATGATATTACAAATTGAATGGAGTTTTAAGCATTAAATTTAATTTTTTTTGCCAATAATCGACACTATCAAACATATCGCTCTAAGGTTTTGACCATCCTTTCACGATACCGATATTGTAACGTCCACCTTACCTGTACATGTTTGAAACACATTCAATCATCTAATCTATTCTATTTCCTATTACCATGAATAAGTTAAAGGTGATTGATTTTATTTATTCAAAAGGTAAATCTGCATCTAATCTGCACTGTTTATCTCAGCACACAGACAAAGGTAAGTTCTTTCTTTGATCTTTTATTCTTACCTACTTTTCACTTTGCGTTTGATTCCTACTGAGATTTTTGTTTAAGATATTTATCTAAACTTTGTTTAATAGTTTATTAGTGTTACAGATGCATAAATTTCCTTATTGTTTATTTAAGCAGTTTGGTACATAAATAACATTGTGTAACTTCCTGATATTAATAAATAGCCTTATGTAAACAATATTATCTTATGGTTTTTAGGTATTTATTACCTACTCATAGCTTTTTTTTGAAAATTTGTAAATAAGGGCCCAGCCCAAAAGAAAGTGTTAGCGGGTAAAAACCCGAATACAAAGAACACTTTCGAAACAAAACACAAACCCTAAACACATTAGAGTAATGAGCGCCTCCACAAATAATACCGAAGAAACAACAAAATGGCAGAACACAATCTCTCAAATCTCGCAAAACTCAAAATAAAAGAGAGAAATAAGTCAAGGAGGCTTCGAATCCTTCTTGTCTCCGCGGCGCTGATCTGTAAGCTTAGGATCTGGGCATAAATGTCTCAAACGAGCAGTTTTGGTTTCAACTTCCTTAAAATTGCTTGCTTTATTGGTTGAAACATGCGAGTTGTTGAGGTTAATCTGCTCCCCCTTCCAAATCTCATTGCTATTCCTTAGAGCAGTGTTGTCCTCAGTAGAGTATTGGCGATTGGAAAGCTTTGGCCTCTCCCCCTTCCCTAACTCGTTGCTATTCTCTAGATGTTCTGTAGAATAGTGGCGATTAGAAGAATTGCGGCCAACTTGAGATTAATCTGCAGAAGCTTTACTGCTTTCCCCCTTATTCCAGCAAGATGAGTGATAGACTTTGTTATTTAACAAGCTTTTGTAGAAAAAGCTCTCCTTTTTACTGTTACTAACTTTCATATGCTTGTAATCTTCAATTGACAACATCGCTATCTCCTTGGAAACATTGTTGGACGTGCGGTAATTCTTCAGAGCTGCAGCAGGTAATAAAATAAACTTACTATTCATAGAATGATATAAATTAACTTTGTTATCGATACTATTATGTGTACTTCCCTTGCTGGTTACAGCTTTTCCTGCTGCTCTAGAATGGTCGCCTCCAAGAAGATTGTCCAGGGAGTTGCTATCTTCTTTAAGCAAGATCCTAACCTTATCAGTAGCATGCATATGACAGTGGAAATTGCTATGTCTCCTATATGGGATATATGCAATGTATTTCCCCCTAAGTAAGAAATCTTCTACTCTATACTCATACTTGTCAAGTTTGTTAGCATTAAAGTTATCTGCATCCTTGAATTCATGATGCTGGTTTGCTTTTCTGCTGAGAATCTGAAAATCTGAATATATGTTGTTCCAAATTTGAATGCTGCTATTCTCAGTTTTGTGATGAAGTCTTTGGTTTCTTTCTCTCCATATGTGATAAATGACAGTGGTTAGCATAATGGATGTTGTTTTAAATTCCTTTGATTTGGGCTTGAAGTTGTGTTGAATATATTGAATGCTTTCACTTATGCTTTGTATGGATTGATCCTGATTGAAACTTAAAGCATTTTTAGCGATATACCAAGTATGTTTTGAAAAAGCACAATCAAAGAAAAGATGGTCTGCATTTTCCACTCCATTTTTGCATAAAAGACGGTCTTTTCTGCATTCTCAATCCATTTGGCACACTTTCCCTTGTGGGAAGCCTATTGAGATGGCAAAGTAAGAATAATGAGTCATTTTAGGACAATTTGATTTGCTCCAAATGACTTTATTCCAATTGACTTTAGTTTCTTCACCCTTCACAAATTTCCACAATTTTTTAAAAAAGAAATAATCTTTTGAGCAGAGTTTTCAAATCCAAGTGTCTCTTTGAAGGCTATTATCTATTGTAATCTTCCCAATTGATGTTCTGAAAATATTAGCAGCTTGATGCATATTTATATTCCAGTCTTGATTTTGAATAATGTTCTGAATTTTGTCATTAGCACCACCAAGTAAATACATGTTATTCCAACCAAGCAAATCAATAAGTGATTTTCCAAAAATCCAATGGTCAAACCATAAGCTTGTAGAACTGCCATCTTTAAACTTTCTTTCTAACAGCATTTTACCATTCTCCCTCATCCATCTAGCGTTTTTGGTATGCTATAGAAAACTTACAACAACGTTTTTGATATGATGTCGAAAATATACAATAGCATTTATTAAATGCTATAATAATTATTTCTTTTCACAACATTTTTTTAGTGCCATAGTAGGCCATGGAGCTATTGTGACATGTTGTTATACAGCATACATAAAAATGCTGTTAGATCCTTTAACAACGTTTTTCAAATGCTATTAAAAATGGGTTGGAAACGGTAAAAAATATTCACAGGATTGACCAAATTGCTATAAAATAGTACTCTTAGCGTTGATAAAACGCTATGAAAAATATTTTACCTCAGTTGGAAACCCGCTATAAAAAGTATTCGATATTAAAACCTATCGTTTTATAGCTTTTCATTTAATCTTATGGTAGGTCCCTGACTTATAATGGCATGTTGTTATACATCATCATGAAAAATGCTGTTAAAGCCTTTTATAGCAATTTTTAAACACTGTTAAAAGTCCTAAATGTTGTAGTATCGACTTCTTGGATGATGAGAAAGACAGACTACTCAATGAAATTCGAACTTATTATACCAAATTAATATGTGATCTAACTAGCTCTTCGATTGAGGAATGAGATTATCACCGATCCCCTTCAATTTATACTATGGAAGGAATTAAAGCTTCCTTTGATTCCACCCTAACCTTGTCCGCTAGGTCATTTGAATGAGCTAAAATTGAAGTTTCAAAACTTTGAATATCAGCTGAATATTTAAATATAGAATTGTGATGTAACTTGATTTTATTTTTCATTTGTAAACTTTGCTGTTGTCAACGAAAAAGCTTGTTCTCATGTGTTGATTTTTATCTAATTTGATTAGGAAAACCAACTTGCACTCGCTCCAGATCTTACAGAGTTCTTTCCTAAGTAATTAGGATTAAAGATAGATTAGTTGCTGACATTGAAAAGAGGAAGTCCTTCCAAGAGGCATCAGCTATGCGATTTCCGAACAACCGAGATGCGTAGAAGTGATACAGGAAATACTATCAATTAAGGTTGACATTTAGAATGCATAAAGAAGTAACCTTGAGCTTAAAGTATCAGATTGATGAGAAGATCAAAGAATCTCAAGCGTAGAAAGAGAAGATAGACATGATTTTAATTTCTAAACCCTTAGTTGAGATTGATGCTTAAATGGCCAAATAATATCAATAAATAAATGACCTTGAAGTGGAATTAACGTAAAGACAAGTATCTTGTCAATCTCTGGAACTTATCGCAAGCGGAGGTGAATCCAGTCTCCCCACTCCTACTCCCAAAAGAGCGACTAGATCTCAGTCTTTAGCTTGTCAAGAATTTCCCACTATGACAGGCCCACATCCAGGCTTAAGTAATGAAGTAATCTCCAGGTGGGGGCAAATAAGTGAAATTTGAGTTTATGCAACACTTTAACAAGAAGTGGAGTGAAAAAGTATCTCAGCGTCTTAATGACTATGAAAACAAAGTTGAAAAGCTTGAGCGAGAGAAATACATTCTCAAACAAGAGATTGAAGAGTTAAAGAGCATGGTTCAAACTTTGAGAGGAGCCAACAAGACTCTCCATCATGCATTGAAGATTCAAATTGATTCAGTTGATAATGCAAACACTATTCTGAGGAAGGAAAAGGAAATCAAAGAACTTCTGGACGTGACCATTCGCTACATTACCGATCCGTTACTTGCCAAGGATTTAGAGAAAACAACATGTAGCCTTGAGCTTTAGGAATGATTTGCTTTAAATAGATTTTTCTTTTATATGATTTCTATACTTGTAAATTTGTACACGATGTAAATAAATTTGTGTTTAAATGAATATTACCTCGGTTGTACCTTCGAATCGGATACCGATTCTTACTTGAAATCACTCGACGATCAATACTCGCTTTTTCTGTATTTGGTGGTTTTGATGTATAACTTGATATATAGAAATTCCGTTAATATATATTCAATAGTTTGTTTAGTAACGGAGATTCCCACTAAATGGATCCAAATTTGAATCGAGGATTGATTTAGCAATGCTCTACCATCAGAAAATCCTTCTTCCAACAATTTGAATAGAAGTTCAAAGAGTCACTCTGCCTGTATAGCAATAATGATAGAGGACCAGAACACCTGTCCGACAATAAATAAAGGCCAAAAAACCTTATCTGGTAATAATGAAGAAGACCCAAAATCCTTATCTGACAATAATAATAGAAGACAAAAAATCCTCATCTGATAATAATAGAAGAAGACCAGAAATCCTCGTCTGGCAATAATGGAATGCAACGATCCAGAATTTTATCTCTTTGATTTGTGAGTATTTAATTAATTTCAAATATTCAAATAATGGTTTAAATAATTAAAATACCCCTTTTTAATTTATAGTTAATAATGATGAAATTTATTGTCAAGATATGTTTACAAAAATAATTAGTTAAAAGGAACTTAGAAAATGTGACCGAAAAGCTTTTTCAAATATCCTGATTTTTGATCATCTAAAAGTTGTTAAAAGGTTGTAAAACACCTCAGTATATTTGAACACACACTTATATAAATAATGAGTACTTAATTAAGTGTGTAAAAGTGTAAATATATGTTTACTTATGATAAGAAATAGATGTGACAATTTTCAAGAGATTTAAATAAAATAATGCAAATTATGAAATGTCACACATCATTTGACATCTTAGTACACTTAAGCACTTTGCATGGTAGGTAAAAGTGTTTACCCATGGGTATTGAGTGTAGATCCAAAGGGAGGGGAGTATGTGGTGGTGTGTTAAAATTTGAGTGGAGGGCAATTGTACTTTTGGGCATTTTGGTAATTTACCAAGTGCATTTTATATTAAACCATTTCTTCTTTTTCCTCTCTCTCTCTCTTCTTAACCCATAGGGGATGGATCGTTAGCAATCCATAGAAATGACTCAGATTGATTTGAGATTTTCGGTGATGACTTGGCATAACAACTGGACTCTTCGGCACTTAAACTTCTGACCTAAGTGCTCTCCAACCCTTATAAATACAATCCTACCTACAACATAAACAGGACTTTCTGGACTAGCTACTGGAACTCTGCAGAATTATTCTTCACTCCTCTCCTCTCACACAATAGTCATATATGGGTTCACTGTGATTCTCCAGTGAACTCTTGTACTTGTGACTTGATCTAACTTAAAAGATTCAATCATATTGCAATCTGATTAAACTTGTAAGAGCAATCAGTTAATAGAAAGTTATAAAGTGGACGTAGGCTTCATTAACAGCCAAACCACTATAAAAATCTTCTTGTCTTTTTAATATTTCTGCTCTTTTTACATTTATTCTCTATATTAGTGCTCTGTAAGAACAGGGCTGGTGCTTTCACACTCAATCCATGGTGTTGATCCATTTTTTAGGTTAACATCTCTCATTTTCATTTTCATTTTAATTTTTTTTCAAACTTCACTTTGTTTTCGAAAGCTTTTAAACTTTAATGACTTCCACTTTGAATTTTCAAGTTTAAAAATAAAAAATTTCTACTTTTAAATCTAGTTTAAAACACTTGTTTTTCCACCCACCTCTCTTCCATTTTCAATTTCTTGCCCTACACCCTCCTCACCATCATGGCTGAGCCCAAACCCTTCTTGGCTGAGCCCAAGAAGCCACAGGCTGAGCTCATCTTACTTTGCTTTGGTCCAAAAATCACTTTGTGCCAAAAGATTTACTAAATTCTAGGCTTTTCTCAAATTTAGAAAGGATTTTGGTTGATTTCGGTAAGCAAACTCTTTTATATTTTGGAAATATTATATCTTTATGTGTTGCTATGTATATTTTATAATATATTAGTTGTTTGGTTGTAGATCCATGTTGTTTGGATGTATATGTGTGGTACTAGTTGTGTTTTGGAATTAAACTTGTGAACCAAAGTCTAAAGTTAAGTGTTTTACTGTACAAATGTGATCTTTGGCTATCTTATGATGATGATATGTTTGTGTAGTCAAAATCATGGATGTGTTGATTATGTACTATGTATGTTAGTGAATTTGTCATGTTAAAGAGGCATGAGATCCCTTTGAAGTAAAAATCGTGTTTACTAGTTTTAACTTTGCACAATGTCTTTCAACTTTCTAACTTTGTTCTAAATTCTGGAAACCCATTTTACTTATGTTTTAAAATGAGTACAAGTTGTAGTTAAGTTCGGATAAGTTTAACTTAGAAGCTAAATCTAAGTTCTGCATCCACATCGATAGTCGCTATGGATGTTGTTCGAAGAAAAATTAATATTTAAAAACTCAAAGTGGTTCTTTTTTAAATGTTTTGAATTATTTTTCAAACACTAATTAAGTACCATAGTTAATTGTTTTGTAATTAAGTATGAGTTTAATAATTAATTAATTTAATTAAGGATAACTATTAATTATAATTAATAATTAAGTTAATTAATTAGTATTTATGTAATTAATCAAGAAGCTAATTTGGTTAATTAATTAAGAATGTTTTAATTAATGATGGATTAAGTTAAGAGTTAATTAAGAATTAAGTTTTATTTAATTAAGTTAATTAATTAATTATTAATTAATTATAGTTAACTAATAATTAATTACTAATCGGGAAGGGTTTAATTAAATAAATCAAATCAGATTAATTAAGATTTAATTAAGGGTTAATTAAGTTTAAATTAAGGTCTAATTTTTGCTTAAATATGATTTAATAATGATTAATTATGATTTAATTAAGTCTTAATTAAAAATTAAAGTAAGATTAATTATTTAATTAAAGGTTTCTTTTTAAACTCTATCGGTTATATTTTAAGTCAGCCTTCTTTATAAGTAAACTGATTTTAAATAAAAGGATCACTTGTATGTACCATTAAGTAACCATACAAATGTGATTAGGTTATACTAAACTTGATATCTATTTAGCAGAATAAAACCCCTTCTACTTTAACTCAATTGTTAAGATTATGTGGACATCTGTTAGCAGAATAAATCCCCGTTCTGCTATAATAGAACTCTATAGATTGTTTGGACATCTATTTAGTAGGACAAATCACCATCGTGCTATTATGTTATTTGGACATGTATTTGCTAGTTGGTTTATATTGACTGTTATTCCCTAATTTATTATAGATCATATTTACATGTATGTTGGTTTATGTAAATACCTGTTATGTGACTTGGACGTCAAATTTAATTAAAATGGTAACTTGGTTTAGTACCATTGTGGTCATTAAACCTCCTTTCAAATTTGTAAATTATGGTTTTTAAATAGGCGTTAATTCTATATTAATTTACAATTAAGTGTTTGTAAATGATTTTGTAAGATGTCCAATTATTTTGATAAAGGTATTTACTAATGATATTTTGTATATAATATTTTATAAAGGATTTATTTAAAGGAGATTTACCAATTATATTTTTAAATGATATTTTTAAGAAAAGGGAATGATAAATGGAGATTTATAGGAGAAGAGTTTATAAATGACTTTGGATATTTGTAAAAAGAGTTTTATAAATGATTTTTGGATATTTATAAAAGAGTTTTATAAATGTATTTAGAGTATAAGAAAAGTAGATTTCATAAATGAAAATGATTTATTAAATGAATTTATTGAAGAAATTTACAAAAGAATTAAAGATGAGATTTCCCTTAACCGACTATCTTAATTATGGTGGTGTGGACAATTGCCATGCTTTACACCGAAGGAATAGTGTTTGGGGTTATCCTTATATCTAATTTAAATAACATTTTTTTGATCCTTTTAATATAATTTTGAAATGAGAAATTTGTCAGAATGTTTTGTGAATATACTTATTCCAGTGTGATAAGTATATGAATATTTTAATAAATATTCCGAAAAGAGATTTAAATAAATGAAAACTTATTTTGAGGCTTAGTGGTTGCTATGGGAAAATTAAATCTCTGGATTATTATTTGATTGTGTAGTTCATGATAGTTAAATAACCGACTATCAAATCTTGACCTGTTTAACTAAGGAAGTATGTTGTGTATATTTGAGTTTCCCGATGAGGACTCGAATACTTATTGCATACTTTCAAATGACCGGAATTGAGTTAGTTAGAAATTACCGCTTGGGAGATACCGGTTTCGGATAAGTATGATTCATTCGAAAGACTCCAAACTAATAGCGTTCATGATGGATCATTATGAAGTATGCTATGGAGCTATACTACACTTCCTAAGGGTGATTCCAAAATGGAGGATAGTAAATGTTAAATGATTGTTCGATCTCGAAACAACTTGTATGGATGAATGTTGGCATTGCATTTCTGCCTGGAGGGCAGCATTAGCATTCCTAGATATCCTATGAGTAAAAAAATAATAGTGGCCTCTCAAACCTTATACCCCAGTAATGGCTTAAATAGGGTATGCCGCAAGGCTATGTAGGTCGCTCCCATTAGGGTATGATCATCGCCATATCTAGAGTCGATATTTATATATATGATTCAGGACCTATTTGTGGTTGTTGATCACAACTTAAGGGTTATCATATTCGGTACTATTCAGTCAGTGGTAGGCCGATCTTGTGATCCGAGTTGCAAAGGTAATCATAGTCTATAGTATATTTTATCTAGAGGTGTACTATTTCGGAAGGTAGATTCTTACCTTGCCATTTGTTGGAATCAATTCTCCAATAAGAACCTTCGGGTTTCGATTTTATATCTATTATTGTTATGATGTACGCACATCGCAACTACTTGATTATTGGTATTTTAAACCTTAGGCATTATTATATTATCACTGTATTTTATAATAGAAAATGTTTTGCTTATCGTAAGGCAAAAACCTGTCTGTGATTACGTGCGGCGTGGTCTTACGAGATACCTTTGATTTTAAAAGATTTACAATTTATAATAAATAAAATTACTTGTGATTTGAGTTTCTCATGCTGATTTTACCAAAGTGACCCGGGCGTTGTTTTCTTATAATGCTCAGGTCAGACCGAGCACATTTTTAGATTAGCTTTGGATGCTTTGAAGCTCAGGAGTCGAGCAAGATGCCCAAGACGTATCCCTCTTATATTTCCTTAATTCCACTGTTTTGGATGAAATTTTTATCATTTATCTATGAACATCACGCAGACTTATGAATAATATTGGGTATTCATATGGTGAAATTTCGGGGACGAAATTCTTTAAGGGGGGAAGAATGTAATGACCTGGAATTTTATCGCTTTTATTTGTGAATGTTTAACTAATTTTTAATATTCATACAATGGTTTTTACCACTTTTTAATTTATAACTAATAATGGTGAAATATTAAGTGTTTTAATCTATGACCAGTTTCTATAACTTTTGAAATAAAGATTTAAACTTAACGATTCTTTCTAGAATCATTTATAAATGTTTTTAAATAAAAATTAAGTGTTTTAAAGATAAATTGGAAGTTTTATAATTCTTTTAGAAAGAGTTTAAATAAATGGTTATTTTAACACTTAAACAATATAATAGAAATCATTTCCTTGAATGTAATAACAAACTGAGTATGCGGAAATGACTATTACATTTGTCCCGCCTGTGAGTTCTAAACGATTAAACAAGGTGTGTAACTAAGGTTAGGAATGGAGCAACCAGTGCCTTGAACTTACCTGACCTTCATTTTATCGTTTAGACGAGGGGTGGAACAAATTGAAAGGAATGCCCGGATGCTCTAAAAAGGTTTTCCCAAAGTAAAAAGTAAAGAGTTTTCCAAGAGTTAAATAAGGTTTTGAATAAAATGGTTTTGGGTTTGTTGTAACGATGTTTTACATAATATCATTTTTAACCCATTTAAATGAGGATTTGGAAATAGAGAATCTTTATTAAAGGTTTAAACGTGATTTTAAATAAGATGACTTGGTATTTCCCAAGATTAAAGAGGAGTTTTAAATGAAAGATTTAAAGAAATCAGTTGTTTGATTAAGGAACGGCAATGTGGCATTCAAAGTGGAACCTGTTATGATCAAATCATGATTTTGTATGAAAAGCATGGTTATGCTAAGTTGAGTGTAACCTCACTCCCAAGCCTCACATCTCGAAAATGATATGGGAACTATGTTACATATTTCAGGTAGTATGACGAGGGTAGCGTATGATCCCTCAAGGTGACTGGCGGTGTATGATCCAGGTCACCAAGGTTTCCAAACGGGACCCTTATTGTATGGTATAATGGCGTGGAGTCCTTGCATTAGAAGCCACCGGATATCAAGAAGTGTAGCAATATGAATAATAGTGGTGTGTGAGTCCTTGCACGAAAAACCACTGGGTTCCGGTTGCTATGCGCGGTTATCGAGGTTCGCTATCATGTTGGAAATCCAATTCCAATGCGAGCTTTACGGTTTTGATTTTATTCCCAAAATAGCTGTAATGCTTTGTAAACATTTTCAGCTACCCCTTTTGTGTCATATATTCCGCCGGGTATATTCCATTGACTTAGTCCGAATATATCCCCTTACACTTAGTCCGTGTATTGATACCTTATTTTAATAAGTTTATTTGAAAGATGTTTTCCAAAATAATGTCATTAAAGATAATATCAAATTATTTTGGTAATAAAAGTGTTTTTTTATCATAAGGTAAAAACCCGTCCGTATTTATGTGTGGGCGTGGTCTTATGAGATACCCTTCTTTTCAAGGTTTTGATAACTTTGTCATGAGCTATATATTTAAAATTTTTAGTATCTCACGCTGGTTTATCAAGCCTGATCTGGGTATTTTTAATACTCATGTCTTATCCGAGTAGTTTTAGGATTAGCTGAAGACGCTTGGAGTTTCTAGAGGAGAGCTGGAGATTTCATCATCATATGGACGTATTCTATTATCCGATGCATCTATTATATTTGTTTTATTGTTTGTCAGCATTTGTAAGGGCAAGTGTTATAACTGTCCAGGCTCAATCTAGGTTAGACTCTGATATAAGTTTTAAAAAAATTCCACTGTAAAGATTATTGTTGAAATAATATATGTTATTCCATTCGTGTGAGATTCTGTTTTTCTATTTTTTCTGTCTTTATTTTCTTTTTCAACCCCTAAAGATCCGTCTTTTCATTCAATTTGGGTTGGACATGTGTGGTTTATTGTCAACTCAAAGGGTATGGAAAAATGGGTCGTTATAGTATGCTTCATGGCCTATATATGATTTTTGATCACAACCTAAGGGTGATCATATTCGGTACTATCCGGTCAGTGGCAGGCTGGTCTTGTCATACGAGTTGCAAAGGTAACTATAAGCTATAGTACATTTTGCATAGAGGTGTACTATTTCGAAAGGTAGTTCCTTACCTTGCCATTTCTTGGAATCCATTCTCCAACAAGCACCTTCGGTTTTCGATTTTATATCTATTAGTGTTGTGACGTACACACATCACAACTACTTGATTATTGGCATTTTAAACCTTAGACATTATAGTATTATCACTGGATTTTATAATAGAAAATGTTCTAGTTATCATAAGGTAAAAACCCGTCTATGTTTACAAGTGATGTGATTTTACAAGATACCTTTGATTTTAAAGGATTTACAAGTTATAATAAATAAAATTCCTTGTGATTTGAGTTTCTCATGCTGATTTTACCAGACTGACCCGAGCATTGTTTTCTTATAATGTTGGGTCAGACCGAGGATATTTTCAGATTAGCTTTGGATGCTATGAAGCTCAGGAGTCGAGCTAGATGCCCAAGACGTATCCCTTGTATATTTCCTTAATTCCATTGTTTTGGATGAAATTTTATATCAGTTATCTATGAATATCATGCAGACTTATGAGTAATATTGGGTATTCATATGGTGAAATTTCGGGGATGAAATTCTTTAAGGGGGAAGAATGTAATGACCTGGAATTTTATCGCTTTGATTTGTGAATGTTTAACTAATTTTGAATATTCATACAATGGTTTTTACCCCTTTTTAATTTATAACTGATAATGGTGAAATTTATTTTCAAGATATGTTTACAAAAATAATTATTTAAAAGGAAATTAGAAAATATGATCGAAAAGCTTTCTCAAAAATCCTGATTTTTGATCACCTAAAAGTTGTTAAAAAGGTGGTAAACATAATAATATATTTAAACACATACTTATATAAATAATGAGTACTTATTTAGGTGTGTGAAAGTGTAAATATATGTTTACTTATGATAAGTAATAGATGTGACAAGTTTTATAAGATTTAAATAAAAAAAATATAAATTATGAAATGTCATACATCATTTCACATCTTAGTACACTTGGGGGCTTTGCATGGTGGGTAAAAGGGTCTACCCATGGTTATTGGATGCAGATCCAAGGCGAGAGGGGTATATGGTGATGTGTTCAAATTTGAGTGGAGGGCATTTGTAATTTAAGGCATTTTAGTAATTACTAAATGCATTTTATATAAAACAACTTCTTCTTTTTCCCCACTCTCTCATTTTCATTTTCACTTTCATTTTTTTTCGAACTTCTCTTTGTTTTCGAAAGCTTTTAAACTTTAATGGCTTCCACTTTAAATTTTCAAATTTAAAAATCAAAAATTTCTACTTTTAGATCTTTTAAGTCTTGTTTAAAACACTTGTATTTCCTCCCATCTCTCTTCTTTTTTCAATTTCTATCCCTACACCCTCCTCACCATCTTGGCAAAGCCCAAACCTTTCTTGGTCGAGCCCAAGAAGCCATAGGCCGAGCTCATCTTGCTTTGCTTTGGTCCAAAAATCACTTTTTGCTAAAAGATTTACAAAGTTCTAGGCTTTTCTCAAATTTAGAAAGGATTTTGGTGAGCAAACTCTTTTATATTTTGGAAAGATTATATATTTATGTGTTGCTTTGTATATTGTATAATGTATTAGTTTTTTGGTTGTAGTTCCATGTTGTTTGAATGTATATGTGTGGTACTAGTTGTGTTTTGGATTTAAACTTGTGAATCAAAGTCTAAAGTGAAGTGTTTTAGTGTAAAATGTGATCTTTCACTATGTTATGATGATGATATGTTTATGTAGTTAAAATCATGGATGTGTTGATTATGCACTATGTATGTTAGCGAATTTGTCATGTTAAAGAGGCAGGAGATCCATTTGAAGTAAAAATCGTGTTTACTAGTTTTAACTTTCCAAAATGTTTTTCAAATTTCTAAACTTGTTTTAAATTTTGAAAACCCATTTTAATTATGTTTTAAATTGAGTAAAAGTTGTAGTTAATTTTGGAAAAGTTTAACTTAGAAGCTAAATCTAAGTTCTGCATCCACAGCCTTAGTCGCTATGGATGAAGTTCAGAGAAAAATTAACATTTAAAAACTCAAAGTTGTTCTTTTTTTAAATGTTTTGAAAACTTTTTCAAACACTAATTAAGTACCAAAGTTAATTGTTTTGTAATTAAGTATGAGTTTAATAATTAATTAATTAATTAATTTAACTAAGGATAATTATTAATTATAATTAATAATTAAGCTAAGCAATTAATATTTAAGTAATTAATTAGGAAGCTAACTATGATTAATTAATTAAGAATGTTTTAAGTTAAGAGTTGATTAAGAATTAAATTTTATTTAATTAAGTTAATTATTTAATTAATTATTATTTAATTGTAGTTACTAACAATTAATTACTAATCAGGCAGGGTTTAACTAAATAAATCAAATCAGATTTAATTAAGATTAGATTAATTGTTAAATAAGTTTAAATTAAGGTCTAAATTTTGTTTAATTATGATTTAATTATGACTAACTAAGATTTAATTAAGTTTTAATTAATTATTAAAGTAAGATTAATTATTTAATTAAATGTTTCTTTTTAAACTCTATCTGTTATATTTTAAGTCGGCCTTCTTTATAAGTAAACTGATTTTAAATTAAAGGATCTCTTGTTTGTACCATTAAGTAACCACACAAATGTGATTAGATTATACTAAATTGACATTTGTTTAGCAGAATAAATCCCCGTTTTGCTATAACTCAATTGTTTACATTATGTGGACATCTTTTAGCAGAATAAATCCCCGTTCTACTATAATTGAACTCTATAGATTGTTTGGACATCTATTTAGTAGGACAAATCACCATCCTTCTATTATGTTAATTGGACATGTATCTGCCAATTGGTTTATACTGCCATGTTATTTCTTGATTTGTTATGGATTATATTTACATATATATGTTGGTTTATGTAAATAACTATTATGTGACTTGGAAGTGAAATTTAAATAAAATGGTAACTTGATATAGTACCATTGTGGTCATTAATCCTCCTTTCAAATATATAAATTATGGTTTTTAAATTGACTTTAATTCTATATCAATTTAGGGTTAAGTGTTTGTAAATGATTTTATAAGATGTCCAATTATTTTGATAAAGGTATTTACAAATGGTATTTTGTAAATAATATTTTATAATGGATTTATTTAAAGGAGATTTACAAATTATATTTATAAATGATATTTTTAAGAAACGGGAATTATAAATGGAGATTTATAGAAGAGTTTTATAAATGATTCTAGAGATTTATAGTAGAAGAGTTTATAAATGACTTTGGATATTTGTAAAAAGAGTTTTATAATTTTTGGATATTTATAAAAGAGTTTTATAAATTGATTTATAATTTAAGCAAAGTATATTTCATAAAGGAAAATGATTTATTAAAAGGATTTATTGAAGAATTTATAAAAGAATTGGAGATGGGATTTCCCTTAACCGACCTTCTTAATTATAGTGGTGTGGACAATTTTTCTAAGCTTAACATCGAAGGAATAGTGTTTGGGGTTATCCTTATCTCTAATTTAAATAACATTTGTTTGATCCTTTTAATATAAGTTTGAAATGAGAAATCTTTCAAAATGTTTTGTGAATATACTTATTCTAGTGCGATAAGTATATGAATATTTTGATAAATATTCTGAAAAGAGATTTAAATAAATGAAAACTTATTTTGAGGCTTAGTGGTTGCTATGGGAAATTAAATCTCTGGATTATTGTCTGATTGTATAGTTGATAGTTAAATAACCGACTACCAAGTCTTGACCTATTTAACTAAGGAAGTATGTTGTGTGTTCAAGTTTTCCGGTAAGGACTCGAATACTTGTTGCATACTTCCAAAGAACCAGAATTGAGTTAGTTGGAAATTACTGCTTAGTTAGAAGACACCAGTTTCAAATAAGTATGATTTACCCGAACCACTTCAAACTAATAACGTTCATGATGGGTCATTATGAAGTATGCTATGGAGCTATACTACACTTCCTGAGGGTGATTCCAAAATGGAAGATAGTAAATGTTGAATGATTGTTCGATCTCGAAACAACTTGTATGGATGAATGCTGGCATTGCATTTCTGCCATGAGGGTAGTGTTAGCATTCCAAAATTGTCTACTATGAGGAAAAAAGTAACCGTGGCCTCTCAAACCTCACACTCCGGTAATAGCTAAAACAGGGTATGCCGCAAGACTTTGTGGGTCGCTTCCATTAGGGTATGATCATCGCCTTATCTAGAGTCGATATCTATATGTATGTGTAACGACTCGTAATTTTACCACTTTGAAAATGAGATATTTGATTTATTTTAAATATTCAAATATAGAATTTTAAAACTTAAATAATCATGTTTCATATAATAAATAGGAAAGGTAAACTTATTTTTAGAATTAAGTAAAAGATTTTGGACTTTTACCGTAACATTGACAAAATTGAAAAAAGCCAGTTTTGGATAAAATTTGATATACGGTCAAATAATTGTTTTAAAAGATGAATAACTCCTTTTAAAATCATTATATAAAGATAATAATAGGTTGATAAAAGTTTTATAATTGTATATATACTTATGTTATAGTGATTGACAAATTTCGTTGCGCATTAACAAAATCAATGTCATATTTTGCAAATGAATTTCGATATTGTTTTATATTATTTTATTATTCAAATACACTCATTTTAATTATTTAAAGATGATAAGAAATTTATTTTTATGTTCGGTTTACATGAATAAATAGTTTAACAAAAACGTCAAAATATGACCGTAAAATATTTTGTCGAAAATCAACGTTTTATCGAATAAAAGTTGCTGCAACGTTGTTGCACCTCATGTACATATACATGTACATATTTTTAAATATGTTAAGTATTAACAATTAACTAATCAAGTTTACTTTTTGTGACGCCCCACCTCTATACCCACGCTAACCAAGAACACCACGATGTAGTGCTGTCGATTAGCACGGAGAATAAGGCTGTGGAGGAGCGACCATCCATGTAACTTCTTTGTGCGAGCACCGATATGTCAGATAGAATAGAATGCATATCATTTAAGGAGGAAATCCGACATACCGATACAAACTCAAAGCTATCACACAGTGGCTATATATAATCTTCGGAAACAAACATAGAAATAATCATAACATAAATCAGTCACAGACATCCATATCACAAAGGCGGAAGAAGATATGAATATGTATATAACACATGAAAGTGTACATCAGAGTAGTGGTCAAAAAGATCCACGATAATACAAAAGAATAGCAACACGTGCTATACAAAAGAATAAGTACACAACATAATGTCTATATCTCAAATGTGTACACCCAAAAACTACTAATCTAAGTAGTTAGCCAAAAGTCAGAATAATCCTGAAGAGAAGTCAAGCAGAAGCACCTGTAACATCTCGGTCTGACCCGAGTATTATTTATAAGAAAATAATAAACGGATCAGTCTAGCTATAAATATCAGATGATAAGGTATAGGATAAATAATGTGGCATGAACATGTAACAACCATAACGGCATACTACTATAAGTATGTAAATGATAATCAACAAAAGATCAATCAATAGCACAAGAATCTTCTCAAAGATAAAATAGGGTATCATACCCTAAACTTGTATTCATAACAAGTCAATAACACATGAATTCACCAATGCACAAAAACTGATATCATATCAATGAAAATCATGAAAATTGGTGAAGCATAAATTTCAGAAATCAACACAAGAAATCCAGAAAAACACATAAAGGGGGGGGAGGCCTAACACATGAACAGGAGCATGAAAACTCACCAACGCGTATAACACATGAACGAGAAGCTATCTCATGGAAGCTATCCATTAAATTTTAACACATGAACGGCCCGAAGACCATGGGGTGCTACACAATATATGTGATGGCGAAACATCACAAAAGCGGGGTCTAGTCTCCCTCGCAGACAAAGAGACATCGCACAGTTGCTAGTCTAAATCACAAAAATGATCGTCATGATCATCAAGAAGTGTCAATTACACTAAGCCAGTAAATATATGAGTTTAACTTCATGTCCCATAACCACTAGCTTAACTTAAATATTTACGAACAAACTATAGATCTCCACTAGGAAATTGTCACAAAAGCGTTCAATCGAACAAGTCCAAGAGCTAACCGACGAAGTGAACGCAAGCATTTCATACCACTCGTTTTACTAAGTCGTTTAAGTCGATTTCTCATCCGAGTGAAGTAAGGCTTGTATATACTAGTAGATTGGAAATCGGTTTGAGAAAACGAACTTTTGATATTTAAAATAGTGTTGAAATCGCATTGATGAAAGAGTTTTGATATTTACTACTAGTATTGAAACCTTTATATCTTTAAAGTGACAGGTCACAAAACGATTGTTGAAACAAATCGAATCACATAAATTCACATTCAAAGACGTGAGTAAAGTCCAAAGAAATCAATCCCAAAACCATCATAGTAGAAATCCTGTTGAATGTTTTTCAGATAAGATCCCATACGGAGGGGGGTCCAGGGGGGTGGCAACCCCCTAGGTGGGGGTGCGGGGGCAATGCCCCTGCTACGGTGTTCGACCTAACACAATGGCCGAGCGACCTAACTGGAGTTAAGGAAGGCGAGCGACTTAAGGTCCAACGACCTACGACTTAACAGAGTCGAGCGACCTAAAAGCACACGACCTAACTAGCAGAGGAGATTAAGGTCGGTAACGACTTACGACTTACAAAATGGAGGGTGAACGACTTATCAAGGTTCACGACCTAAAGGGGGTCAACCCAACGAGTTATAGGTCTAACGACCTATCGGTTTAAAGGTCATGCGACCTAAAAACCACGCGACCTACGACTTAACAGAAGCCTAGGTCGGAGACGACCTACGAGATAAACCAGGCCAACTTAGTGGACGAGCGACCTAAGGTAAATGGTCCAACGACCTAACTCGAACGACTTAGCCGGAGCTTAGGTCGGAGACGACCTACGAGATAAACCAGGATGAGCGACTTAACGTTTGCCTAGAGATTATAGGTTGGAAATGACCTATGACTTAAGTCCAGGCGACTTTTCCACGCGTGCGCCACGAACCCGAGCGACCTAAGGGTCCAGAACGACCTAAGGTTGGAAATTCACCAAAAACGCTAAAAAGTGGAGTTTTTCGCCAATCCAATCCAAACCAAATGCAAATGTGCATGTTAAAGTGATAGGGAACCATTCCCAACAGTCCAAGATAGATATAGTCAAGAATGTGAGATCAAAAATCTCACCTTTTCACTAAAATGGATGAAAATGGAGATTGAAAGCAAGGAGAAGCAATCCAAAGCTTGAATCCACAACCTTCTACTTGAATATGGAGTAAAATCTCGGATTTGCAATAGAATTTGAGTTTGGAGTTTTAATTTCCACTTCCCACCACCATTTTTGATAAAGGTTGAATGTTAAAACAAAATGAAGTGAGGAAGAGGGTTGGGCTGAACTAAAGAAGGTGCAGTCCAAACCAAAGTCACAAGCGGGAAAAAGTAGCAAGAATTTCACTAACTCCAAACATATCGAAGTTTACACTCAAAAAGATCGCAAATGTCATTTTGAACTCAATGAAGGTGGTCTCGAGTCCTAATTTAACTGTATGCAAAAAGTAGCTTTTTGGACTAACATCCGACTAACGATAAAATATTTAAATATAAAAATCGATAAGTATGCAGGTTGTTACACTTTTGCTAATTAAGGTTAGAAATTTTTAGAAAATCATTAAGAAAAAGTAAACATAAAAGGACAAAATCATGTCAAATAAAATCAAATAAAATCTTTACTTTATTTTCCTTATGCATTAAGTGATTAAGACATAAAGTAGTGATATGAAAAAGTGATGATAAGTGTTGAAAAGTTAGATAAAGTAAGGATATTTTGGTAATTTTATAATTCACCACTCCTAACTTTTTGTATAAATACCCATCCCTTCTTCTCATTTTCTACACACTTCTCATTCTTCTTCTTCTTCATTTTTGAGCTTTAGTTTGCTCATTAATGGCTTCTCTTCTTTAAGAAAGGTAGGAAGGTTAAAAATAGTGGATGCTTAAGCACCAATCCACCAATTACTCTCTAACCTCTTCTTAATTCACTTCTTCTTCTTCTCTTCTTTAAATGGCCTTAGGCCATGAGTATTGGGATGGGGAGGCTATGGCCGTGAGCTATGGAGGTGGGAGAAAGGTTCGGGTTGAGAGCAAAGTGGAGGAGGAAGGATGGTTGTGAGCATGGGCAAGGTGGTGGAGTTGTTTATGGATGTATTAGTGAAGTATAGGTTAGTTTAGTGAAGTGTGGTTGGATAAGAATGTTGGTAGGAAGTTAATCAATTTAGTTAAAGGTAAGTACTCATTTTTTTTGAATTAACTAATAATTCCAAGTTTAATAATATGAAAGTTAAATATCTTAGATGATTAATATGTTTGATAACTTGGATGCAAAGTTGGTTGTTTACATGATTCTTAATATGGATGATTACTTGATTTGATAAATGATAAAGGAAATGGTTAGAAATTAACCATAGTTAATTAAATGAGAATTCAAATCCATATAAATATATGTATGGAGTTTATTTAGCCTCTTAATGGTTTTGAAAATATAAAAAGGTTGAAAATGAATATTAAAATAAAATAATATTATGAAATGATTTAAAGGTGAAAAAGAGATTTAATATGGAAAAATATTGGTTTAAATGTTTGAAAATGATTTATAAATGTTTTATAAACATTTAAAAGTGTTTCCATGAAGTTTGAAGAGAAATTGAAAAATAAGTCAAAAGTAGGCGCGTCGTGTAACGGTAGTTCGCGATTTGCGCCATAAAAGTTAAATAAGTGTAGAGAGTTGAATATAGCTTGGAATCTTTCGAGACATAAATTTTCCAGACTATTATATCCATAGTTTTCCAACAAAGAAAGAAAATCAAGATTTCATTAAGTAGATTTTGAAATATGTGCAAAACAATTTTCTAAAATCATCGCGGTTTTGCAGTTCGGAATCCAAGAAGGAATTTCTTTATAAATGATATTTTTAAATGATTAAAAATATGAAATAAATTTGATAAATCTATTAAAATGGTTTAAAAGAGATTTGAATTTGAAAATAAGAATTTTCAAACATTATAAAAGTTGTTTTAACCAAATAAGCTGTTTTAAGCACTTTCGCAGCACTTTTCTACTACAGTTTCTATAACTTTTAAAATAAAGATTTAAACTTAACAATTCTTTCTAGAATCATTTATAAATATTTTTAAATGAAAATTAAGTGTTTTAAAGATAAATTGGAAGTTTTATAATTCGTTTTGAAAGTGTTTAAATAAATGGTTATTTTAACACTTAAACAATATAATAGAAATCATTTTCTTGAATGTATTAACCAACTGAGTATGCAGAAACGACTAGTACATTTGTCCCGCCTGTGAGATCTAAATGGTAAAACAAGGTGTGTAACTAAGGTTAGGAATGTAGCAACCAGTGCCCTGAACTAACCTGGCCTTCATTTTATCTTTTAGACGAGGGGTGAAACAAATCGAAAGGGAAACCCAAATACTCTAAAAAGGTTTTATCAAAGTAAAAAGTGAAGAGTTTTCCAAGAGTTAAACAAGGATTTGAAAAAAATGATTTTGGGTTTGTTGTAACGATGTTTTACATAACATCATTTTTTACCCATTTAAATGAGGGTTTGGAAATAGAAAATCTTTATTAAAGGTTTAAACGTGATTTTAAATATGATGACTTTGTATTTCCCAAGATTAAAGAGGAGTTTTAAATGAAAGATTTAAAGAAATCAGTTGTGTGATTAAGGAATGGCAATATGGCATTCAAAGTGAAACCTGTTATGATCAAAGCATGGTTTTGTATGAAAAGCGTGGCTTTGTCTAAGTTGAGCGTAACCTCACTCCCAAGCCACACATCTCGAAAATGATACGAGAACTATGTTACATATTTCAGGTAGTATGAAGAGGGTGGCATATGATCCCTCAAAGTGACTGGCGGCGTATCATCTAGGTCACCAAGGTGTATATACGGGATGCTTATTGTATGGTATAGTGGTGTGTGAGTCCTTGCATGAGAAGCCACCGGATATCAAGAAGTGTGACAATATGAGGAATAATGGCGTGTGATTCCTTGCACGAATAACCATCGAGTTTCGGTTGTTATGTGTGGTTATCGAGGTTTCCTATCATGTTGGAAATCCAATTCCAATGCAAGCTTTACGGTTTTGATTATATTCCCAAAATAGCTATAATGCTTTACAAACATTTCAGCTAACCCTTTTGTATTAAGTAACGACCTGCCATTTCGAACCATTTAAATCGACAATCATCCACACATGTCAGACTTGAACCTCTCAAAACAATAGATTGTTAATTTATATTTGGCAAAACTTAGCATATACAGTAAATAAATCAGTCACAGAATCACAGACACAGAGTAATATAACAATAAGCAGCAGAAATAGATAAATAGTAGTTCTTGAATCTACTATAAAACATCAGAGTCTGAAACAAATACAACAGAAAATCCCAAGCACATTGAAGTCTCAAATATAAATGCAAGTGACAAAATTGAACATAAACAACTGGAAATAATTAAAATAACCGAAAGCTGAATAGATATAAGACAGATCTTCAAGCAAGGCTCCAAGCTCCAAAGTTGAGTTTAAAATGCTTAGACACTCAGTCTGACCCGAGCATAAAGCAGAACACAAAACACTCGTGTTAGGATTAACATTCTTATGCAAGTAAATCAATTGAAGTGAAATGCAATATAGCTTAAAGGATGTTTGGGATTCCCATCCTTTAAGGATCCGTGGAACTATCTACATACATAGTATAATACGCTACATAGATAATGTCTATAGTAAAGTAAAATATTAAAATAGCGTTAAGGCGTTACCCATATCCCCCTTAACACATTTTATATATTCACGTAGTCTATACAGATACTATAAGCTCCACCAAACTAGTGGTTTACTTAGGGAGCACTCCATAGGTACGATATAAACCAAACTCGCGGTGGGCGGGATAAGGCATGGGACAAGGCACGTAAGGCAATGCCTAGGGTAGGATTCTACCATTTTGCAGAACTGGGCTGGTAGTAACGCATAGCAGCTACTATCGCCCACCTCGAGACACACTCCCAAAATCAAAGGTGCACTCAATCAAATCGCAAAGTAACAGAATGGTCTCGAAGAAGCATGCTCGATCGAAGGTGCGACCTCACTTGGCCCAGGTATAGCTCCTATTTTAGTCACATCAAGCAGACACGTAGGAGTCAGGGCGGCGTTCATACCTCATATAGACGTCGCCAAACTATCCTACTTTTTTCTGGAATCTCCACCACATGCACGGTTGTTAAAGTGGTTTCGGTATTGGCAGAGAGTATGACAATATCCGATCCCGGTCTCTTTAACAATCAAACGCTTATTTCACACCGTGGTCATTTTCATTTCAAATAGTTCATACTTCATATCAATATATCATATTCATTTCAAAATCATATCACTTTCAAAATCATTATTCACTTTTGAAATCATATCACTTTGGAAATCACATTCACCTCCAAAATCATAACCACAAAATAGTTTAAACCATCATATCAAAATATTCGCATTTAAATCCATTAAATCTAAATTATAACAGTTCCAACTTAAACAATTTAAATATTGAAAATAGTTTATATATATTGAAATAGTTATAAATTAATGATAGTTTATATATTTAAAAATAGGTTATAGATTAAAATATCTTATATAATAAAATAGTTTATATATTAAAATAGAGTTTATATTGAAAATAGTTTCAAATAGGATATTTTCTTCCAACTTCACAAATCAATTCAAATCAACTTTAGTTCCCAAAATTCAATTTAAATCAATCTTAGTTCAACGATCTCCATTAAAAAGGTTAAAGGTTCAATTCAAATTCTCATTAAAACCATTTAATTTATATTGATTTCAAATCGAGGTTTGGACTACAGATTTAATCCACTTCAAATTCAATAGGTTTCAAAGTTTAAGTATTCGAACAATTTACAATAACTCAATTTGATAAATTTCATTTATATTTCAAAATTCAACTTTAATTTTATTTAAATTTGAAAATATCCACTTATTCATTTTTAATAACCATTTAAATAAAATCACATATTACAAATTTAAATAAAATCAATAATTAAATATCTAACTTCAATTATATTTAATTCTAAAATATTCATCTAATCATATTTATAAGCATTTAAATAAAATCTCAAATTACAAATTGAAATCAAAATTAAATATTCAGTTTTATTTAAATTTGAAAATATTCATTTAATCACCTTTAATTAAATCAAGTTATAAAATCATACCTTTCAAAATCTCAAAATCAATAAGTTTCGAATCAATTTTTATTTAAATTGAATTCTTAATAAATTAAATTATGATTCAATTTTAATTTATCCTTCCAACTTTAATTTATTTGAATTATAGGAAATTATTGACAAGGAAAAAATTTCTCAACTTTTTAGCCTAAAGGGTAGATCTTTAGTATTTTAGCCCGAAGGACAACTTTCTTTAGGTATCATTTTTAGTTATTGATAGCAATTTTTAGGTATCAGTTTGTAGTTATCGGTAGCTGTTTTTAGGTATCAGTTTTTAGTTCGGTAGCAATTTTGGAAGAATTTTTGTCCTTATGAATAATATTGGAAGAATGTTTGTCCTTATGATTAATTTTTAGGAGAATGTTTGTCTTTGTGGTTAAAATATTGAGGTCGTGTCCTTGAGGCTAAAAATATACAAATTTTTGTCCTTTAAACTAATTCCCCCTTTAAATTATTACAAAAATCTATTTTAAAATATTAATATAAATTATAAATAAATATTTAAAACATATTATGTATATATACCAGTTAAATTAAATTCTTGTTAAATTTTATTATATTAATTATTATTAAATTAAATCTTATTATAATAAAATCTATTTTAAATCTTATTTTATATATTTTAAAAATAATAAAGTTATAAGTAAAAAAATTTTAATTTACATTTTAAAACTTAACTTATAATTTTAAATTTCCAAAACATATAATTTTAAAATCTAAAATTTTCACATATATATAAAATAAAATCTTTATATCATATTCAAAAATATCAATATTTACTAAAAACCCATATATTTCTCTTTCTCAAAATTTTGGAAATCATTTAAAATAGACCAACGGTGTCCGTATATAATTTTCTATCCTATGGTCAAATGATACAGATATTTATCATTTCAATTCGCAATTTAAATTTAATATTTTACGGGTATATATCATTTCAACCCGCAATCCCAAAATTTCAAAATCAATAAAATCGCTTGGGTTTATCATTTCAACCCATAACGATTTTCCCCAATCTATAATATCGTTCGGGTATGTATCATTTCAACCCATAGGAAATTCTAAACTAATAGGGAACTTGCAGAGTGAGAACAATAGCATAAAATGACATACATATCAACGACGAATATATATCATAATTAACAATTTAAATATAATATATATGCAACTGGTTATTGTGTCAATATCAATTAACATAGGTTAACAATTTTCAAATATTAACCTATCATATTCAACAATTAAATAACTAACAATTTAAAATTTAACAACATATTTCAATCGTCATTTCATGTGAATTAAATTTACTAAACACAAGAATGTTAATCGTGACTGATCGCTCACCTTTCGTGGCTATGGAAATAAGAAGGTGACACGAACACACATATGAATACGAACACGGACAAGCTAGAAGCTACTGCAACCAATTCGACAGTGGCAAGGCAAAGCGAGCTAACTAGAATCGCTGAAAACAAATCAATAACTAGCTTGATATAGATGGAAACAATATATATATATATATATGAAATATATATATATATGTATGTATGTATATACCTTTCGGGTGGAAGAAGACATGCAGTTACAAGAGAGTGGACGAGCATGAGCAGTTCTTGAAACCAACATAAGCAACTTGATATATATAAGCTTTATTTGATACCCTATTTCCTCAAACAAGCATGAACAAGAAGGCAAAATGAATGCAACTTTTTATAAATATACGAACTTTTAATATCAATATTTTTTCTTTAGAACAAAAGGAAATAAAAAGGCTACACGTAAGGGAAAGGTTGGCTTGGAGGCGACCGGAGGGAAGTGGTGGCGATGCTTGGCTCGAGCACAAGCAAAATGAAGGAAAGGAGCAGTGTGTATGGCAGCACAAGGAAACCTTGGAGGAGTTTGGACAGTGGGCAGCCGTGGGTTATCTCGGTGGCAGGTTGATTTTCGATGGTGAGGCAATGGCAATCGGCCAAGGTGGTGGGGTTTCGGGGCACGGCAGTGGAGGTGAGAGGAATGCGGATTAAGGATCTTAAGGCTAGAATTAACACTAGAGGGGGGTGAATAGTGTTTTAAGAAATTTGTTAATCTTTTTGAGTTTATCTTAATTTGATAACAATGTATACACTAATCAGACACACATATGAACACAGAATCAAACACATATGCAAATATAAAGTAAAAGCAGTAAAGGAAAGAACACACCGGATTTTATACTGGTTTGGAGTTACCCTACATCCAGTCCCGCAACACAAGTACGGATTTCCTTTCAAAAACAATTCTTACAAATACAACCCTCGGTTTCAAGGCTACGAGGTACACCTTCCAGAATCATAATCCTCTGGGTAGAGATACTTGATTTTCGGGGCAACAAGTTCACCCAATTGATTTAATCGGGCTACAATCACACCGTTTTCCTTTTGATTGATTTCCAAGGCTACAATCACACCTTTTCTCGCTAATATATTACAAAGAAGTCTATAACTCTGAATAGCACTGAGAACCTTGTAGAGATAGTGATGGAGAATTACACTAGAAGTAATCGAGTATGATTCGATGTTGATTTCGGCAGAGTAATGGTATGATTTTGTATTAAGAAATGTGGAAGAAGAAGAGAAGTGAAAAACCAGAAAATATATATAAAAATTCATTAAAACTGACCCCTATTTATAGAAGAACAACAGCCATGACCATTCATGAAGAGTTATGGCGAATAGACACTTCTTTTGAAATTTGAATTTTGAATTAAATTGTCACCATGTCGACATGGTGCCTATGGGCATGTCGACATCCCTCAGCCAAATTTGATGTTTTGAATTTTTAAAAAAATAATATTTATCTTATAAAAACTATTTAAAACTTTATAAATATATTTGAATATAGTTGAAATTCATAAGTAAATATAAAGAACAATATATATATATATTATTTTAACTATAATTTAAATCAAAGTAAATATTTTAAAAGTTAAATATATTATTTGAAAAGACAGTTTAAAATCAAGAGTAATTTTGACTCTGAAAATAAAGATGTTTTGAAGCTAAAATTATTTAAAATCAGAATCGAGGGTTTTGAATTTTTTTAAAAGGAAAGTTTTGAAATCATTTCGAAAACAAGATAATTTTGAAAAATCATTTGAATTAAGATTAGTGGATACAAAACAATGTCCCACTAGATTTTCGTAGGTTCCATCCCTTTAACGGGCTCGAAGTGGATTCCATTCCATGAATAAATTGGATATTAAGATGCCAGTGCTTTTCTATGAGTTTTAACAATATTCCTAACCATATAACTTATCTTGGAAACTTGAACTCTTGAAATTCTTGATACTCATGAGTCTTGAATCTTGATATCTTCAATCTTTGATCTTGAATCTTTATACTGTACAGTTCTTCATTCTTTAGTACCTGCAAACATATCTATATATATCTACACAATAATGTTAGTATTATATATTTTATAATCTAATTCTAAGTAAGGTTGTTGTCATCAAAACCAACTCCTCAGGGACTAACAATCTCCCCCTTTTTGATGATGACAACCTTTGTTTATAAAATATCACTTCTATCCTAATACTTCTAATAACTCCCCCTTAATCTATGCCTAACTATCCTATTTTATATTTCTCCCCCTTTGTCATCAACAAAAACCATCCTAAAACCATAAAACTCCCCCTTAAACTAATACTATATAACATGTGATTATAATGATAGTGTTATCATAAATAATCAACACTTAACTCTAAAAACTAGAACTTAATCCTAAATTACTAACTATCCTAACTAAGAATCTATGATAATGCTTATAATAGTTAGAAATCAAATATAAGAACATAAATTATTTATTAAGTATATTTCAACACACTCATCAAAACAATCATGTCACACAAGTCAAACAAATCAATCAAGTCAAACAAGTCAAACAATTCAATCGAGTCAAACAAGTCAATCAAGTCAAACAAAACATCAAAAACTAATAATCCTATATTATAAGACAATACTACACTCCTCCTAAATAAAATACACTCGTTATGTATACATGTATGCCATATGTAGTTTGTAATGCAGTATGAAATGTATGACATATGCAATGTAGCATGAGATGATATGCAGAATGAAGTGCAACTTGTGATGCAAATGATTATGATATTTCATGCATTGTAATTTATGATGTAATATGCAATGAAATGTGATATGAAATAGGATGCATAATGATATGTAATATGAAACAAAATGATAATGAAGTAAAAATAATAATAATATGTAGAATGATATGATGATATATATACTACGGTAAGTGGCATTCATATTATAAGATAAACATGAGTGATAAGTAATATCTAATTGACAAGCATATATATATATATATATATGTGTGTGTGTGTGTGTGTGTGTGTATGTATGTCTATGTATGTATACATATATCAAACTATTTATTATAAAACACTACAACCAAGCAAAGGTAAAACACACCAATTACTAGACTTAAGATAAGGAAACTAATGAATGGGACAAAAAAAGTTGTAAAGAAAGAGTTTAAAGGTAATAAATGGTATTAAAACTATAACATATTCATGAAAGATAGTAATCACACTCAATATCAAAATCAAATTGATAAGAAATATGGACTTTAAACTGCATATATGATCAAATATGGTTTTTTAAAAAATTAATACCATAATTATTTAATTTATTTAAAATGATTTTTTATTAACTTGATTGATTTTTTATTTATTTTAAGAATCCAAACTTCCATGTTCTTAACTTACTAATTAAAACATTTATATCAAATTATTGTTGATTTAAATATTTAGAAACATGTTTAAACATCTTTTAAATTTAAAAAATATCATAATGAAATATTAAATAAAATAATAAAGATTGAAAAACTAAAATAAATAAGATCTTAGTCTATCATACCAGTCTATAGGAGCTTGTTTTAGACCATATAAAGCTTTCTTAAGTTTGTACACATGGTTTGGTAATTTTTCCTCTTCAAAAAGTGGTGGTTGTTCAACATATACTTCTTCTTTTACAAATCCATTTAAAAAAGCACTTTTAACATCCATTTGAAATTATTTGAAATTATTATGATTTGCGAAAGCAAGTAGAATCCTAATGGCTTCTAATCTTGCTACAGGAGCAAAGGTTTCGTCATAATCTATACCTTCTTCTTGACAATAACCTTGGGTGACTAATCTTGCTTTATTTCTAACGACCTCACCTTGTTCATTCATTTTATTTTTATAGACCCATTTAGTTCCGATTATAGTTTTATCTTCAGGTCTAGGAACAAGTTCCCAAACTTCATTTCTAGTGAATTGATTTAATTCCTCTTGCATAGCCAAAATCCATGAATCATCAGTTGATGCTTCTTTAGGATTTTTGGGTTCAATAGATGATATAAATGCTACATTACTCATTTTACTTAGTTGATTTCTAGTTGTAACAATAGATTGCATATCACCTATTATATTTTAAATAGGATGATCTTTTAAAAGTTTAATCCTTTTATTAGGATGATTAATTTCATTATTAATTTCGGTTGATTCCTGATTTTGAGTAATTAAATCTTCTTCGTCATTTGTAATTTCAAAATCTTTTAATTTTTCATCAAACGAAACATGCATTGTTTCTTCGATGGTGTTAGATCTTAAATTAAAAACTCTATAAGCTTTACTTCTATTAGAATATCCGATAAAGATTCCTTTGTCGGATTTAGGATCAAATTTATCCAAATTATCTTTTGTATTTAAAATAAAGCATTTACTTCCAAAAATTCTGAAGTATGATACCTTAGGTTTCTTTCCATGAAGAAGTTCATAAGGTGTCTTATCAGTTAAAGGTCTAATTAAAATTCTATTCAAAATATAACAGGCGGTAGCAACAGCTTCTGCCCAAAAGTGTTTTGGTAAATTACTATCTAAAAGCATAGTTCTCGCACACTCTTGTACCGTTCTATTTTTACGTTCAACTACTCCGTTTTAATGTGGAGTTTTTGGAAATGAGAAATTGTGAGTTATTCCCTTTTTATTGCAGAATTCCTCAAACTTTTCATTTTCAAATTCACCACCGTGATCACTACGAAAAGTTATAATTTTTAAAGATAATTGATTTTGAATCCTTTTTGTAAAGTTCTTAAAACATTCAAAAGTATCACTTTTATGTTTTAAAAATATTGTCCATGTAAATCTAGGATAATCATCTACAATTACAAAAACATATTTACTATGATTTATTGACTGAATTAGAGATGGACCAAATAAATCAAGATGAAGTAACTCAAGGGGTTTTGAAGTTGAAATCATGAATGAATGTATGCTTTTCTCCTTAGTATAGTTGTAATAAATTAGTTGTAGATTTTATTTGAAAGAAAACACATTTTAAAAGACTTTTAAAAAATTTAGACTTGTATAACGATATTTATACTATGGTGTGTCGATATATGGACCAAAATATCAAAACTTATAAAAGAGATAAATTTCTATACCTAACTAAATGCATAGATATATATTTCTAAATGCAACAATAAAGATGAAATAATAGTAAAGCATACCAATTTATGCATTCCATCTTTCTAACTTTGCTATTCCTCCATTGTTGTGAACCACACATTTATATCTTTCTGAATTTGACGACGAAATATGTTCTATTACGACGGGCTCGTTTTTCTGATCAGTGTAGTATATTCATTTGCTAAATTTGAAGACCGTATGAGAAAAATACAGATGATTTAGTAAATTGACCAACTTGGCACCAAAACTAAATTCAAATTTTGAATGAATGGACACTTCAACCACTATAAATAGGCCCAACGGTCACCACTTTTCATAAGAATTCCTCCTCTTCATCTTCTTCCCGTTTTTCTATATACTATCAAACTTCTAGAAGGCATATCTCCTTTGTTTCTTAACGGAATTGGATGAAACCAGCGGCAGGTCGAATTGGAAGGCAAGGGCTACGATCTAGTAATAGTTTGGTGTCGAATTTGGACGGTATTGTGATGCAACAGGCCGAACAGTAGAAGAAATGTAGAAGATCTCGTCACTACGCCATAGATTGCATACTGCAACACCAAAGAAGTGATGCAGGATGTGCCAAAAAATGTTGCTGAAGGCTAAAAAAGGGCAAAGGCAACACTTTCTCGGTGTTGCATTTTGCCGCGTTGCCGCAGACCTCAAAGGCAACATTTTGACTATCTAAGGCAACATAAGAAATATTGTTGCAATAGAATCCTATTTGGGTCTATAGCAACATCCATAGGTGCATGTAGCAACATTCAAAAATGTTGCTATAGATATTAATTTTCTGAATTTGTGGGGCCCACAATGTAGAGCATATTTGAGTTTTTAATAGAAATAAATATTTATTTAATAAAATGCTATTGCACAGAATTTGATATTCAAACAGTAATTTATTTAAATAAATATTTTATTTCAACATTTAAAATAGTACAAATTTCCGACTCCACTATTTTACAATTCAATGATAAATAACACTGATATTCACATATACAGATATTCCTCACTACATCACTCAGTTCACTCATTACATATGCAGTTTCAATTTATACAGACACCGACACTGACAAATATATGACGAGCTGAGTGCCGAGCCGAAGGCGAGCCGAGAAGCGGGTCCGGGCGCAGCGCCGGCGGGGGTCCGGGGCACCGCAGTCCCGGCGGGGATCGACCTTCTTTGAAACCTGTCTTCAACTCCATTTCAGATTGAATCCAACATCTGAGCAATCTGCAAAAATACACACTGACGCAGTAAAATTGAAAAGGAAATATTTTTGCAGTATAAAATAAAATGTAATTTTGAAAATATTATTTGCCTCAGTTATTTGGGTGACAATTTGGTCCAAGCAGTTGACAATGCACAAGAACAAAAATGAAACAGAAGCATGCTACAGAAATAAACAGCATGCTCAATGAATTGGTCAGAGCAAACTATACCAGACTTGTATGCCAGACATAAAACAACAGTGGACATAGCTCAACAAAAGAACTCAAACTCACAATTAAACCAAAACTCCAACCATATTCAAAAATACAGACCAACAGAAGTGTCAAGTGAATGAGCTGCAGCAATTTCAAAAATGGCCGAAGTCAGATAATATAAGAAATATGAACTCGAGCAAGTCCAGCTACCATATGAAAGCAACCATACATATATACATATGTGAAACAGCATGTATATATATAGGCAGTGCAAACAGGCTCAAAGGACCAGTGCATAGATATACAATGACCAATGCAAAGTGGTGAATACAAAAACATGCATCAATGAAACAAGCAGCCTTAACAAGTGAATGGCCAAGACCAAAACAAAGCAAGACTGGCACAAGGGAAAGAAACTTATATGACTCGAAGGCAACTAAATACAAGAGAAGGCCTCAACATCAAATAAAAAACAAACCCAGTGCAACATATATACATGTTCAAGTGCAACAACAAACACATATATACATACATGAATGCATATATATATACATGATAATGGAAAACATAAGTGATACAATAGTTTCAGTGAACAAGTGAAGCACAAAGAGAAAGGTACACAAGTGTGTGTGTGGCACCAATGGAAACAGTATGGTGAAGCAACTTGACTACAAAAACTCAAGTGAAATATATTACAAGTTCAAGCTACAGGATGTCAACCAGAAGATATATTACAAGTTCAAGCTACAGGATGAACAGACATAGCCAAAGTCAACCACGAACAGTAGCAAGTTCAACCAATTCAAATCAAGTTGCCGAAGTCTAGTTAAATGTAAAAGGCAAAGACACGATGAACAATCAATTAAATGACCGATGTCAACAGATATATACGAACGTAAATCTAGGGGTTCGAACCCTATATAAACACATTAACATCATCGGCAGATAGTATCGAGTTCAAGCAAGCAATACAGTAAAGTAAAAGCAACAAATTACATACCTGAATACACAGTTGAACTCAAGCAAAATCGAAGGAGCTGTATTCGAAGCAAGGAGACGATCGATTGCCAAAGAAAATCAGAAGAACAGCAATTGTAATCGATCGACAATCAATCGGGTCCTTCGATATTAGACGAAGCACTAATCGCACAAGGCCGAAGCCCTAGCTAATCTCACAGGAGCGAAGACAAGGCCGAAGCCCTAGCTAATCTCATAGGAGCGAACACGAGGCCAAAGCCCTAATTTCAGAGCAAAATAGGAACAAGATAGGAGTAGCCATTATCACATACGAGAAAAGGGGATCTACTCTAAACTAGTTCAGGTGGTAAAACGAAATTTTGGGGCAAATTGCAGTGGTGATCCATTTTAACAACCAGATTAAATGTAGATCGTTGGATCGTATTCACGCGGATTGCTAATTTTATTAATTTTTTAATTTGAATACATCTATAGCTACTGCAACATCTTGTTGATACCTATGCTAACACCTTGAAGCGAGTGTTGTAATAGACAAAAATCAGCATACCTATCGTTACATTATAGCTAGCAACACCTTGTAATTTCGTTGCAGTAGGCCATCTATGGCGTAGTGCGTACACAGTTTTTCAGTTTTGGATAGCCAACTTCAAACTATCATATCTCACTCAATTTTGATCGGAATTTGATGATCCACCCATCAAAACGACCGCGAGAACAAGAACTACAATCTAAAAAGGAGTGGGAACAAAATACTCAAATCTCTGGATGTATTTTGAAGAATACCTTTGACAGTTTTGCCTTCTTTTTCTCTTTGTTCACCAAAACTTCATTTGGCCATAACTTGGTCATTTCTTGACGGATTCACACAAAACCAGTGACATTGCGAAGTAGATGGAGAGAAGTATAGTATCAAATCAAGTTGTAGATTAGAACCCAAAGTTTTGAATTGATCTGGTACCCTTTTTTTTTATCGATTTCCATTATATATCCATTTGTTCTTCTTGATCGATGAATGATTATCTGGTATCTTTTAACCAACAATAATTAGACATAACTCTTCTCCTGCAAAACAAGATAACTTTTTAAAGAATCAAGTGACTTTTCAAAATAACTAAATATAATTTTAAACAACAATATCATGATGATTCTGTGACATATTCATATGAAAAATGTGTTAATAATTTTATAAAAAAATTGCCATTTTCAAAATTCAGATTATGAATGTTTGAAAACCTTGCTCCGATACCAAATGAGAGGAATGCGGATTAAGGATCTTAAGGCTAGAATTAACACTAGAGGGGGGGTGAATAGTTTTTTAAGAAATTTGTTAATCTTTTTGAGTTTATCTTAATTTGATAACAATGTATACACTAATCAGACATAGATATGAACACAGAATCAAACACTGATGCAAATATAAAGTAAAAGCAGTAAAGGAAAGAACACACCGGATTTTATACTGGTTCGGAGTTACCCTACATCCAGTCCCGCAACACAAGTACAGATTTCCTTTCAAAAACAATTCTTACAAATACAACCCTCGGTTTCAAGGCTACGAGGTACACCCTCCAGAATCACAATCCTCTAGGTAGAGATACTTGATTTCCGGGGCAACAAGTTCACCCAATTGATTTAATCGAGCTATAATCACACCGTTTTCCTTTTGATTGATTTCCAAGGCTACAATCACACCTTTTCTCACTAATATATTACAAAGAAGTCTATAACTCTGAATAGCACTGAGAACCTTGTAGAGATAGTGATGGAGAATCACACTAGAAGTAATCGAGTATGATTCGATGTTGATTTCGGTAGAGTAATGGTATGATTTTGTATTAAGAAATGTGGAAGAAGAAGAGAAGTGAAAAACCAGAAAATATATATAAAAATTCGTTGAAACTGACCCCTATTTATAGAAGAACAACAGCCATGACCATTCATGAAGAGTTATGGCGAATAGACACTTCTTTTGAAATTTGAGTTTTGAATTAAACTGTCACCATGTCGACATGGTGCCTATGGGCATGTCGACATCCCTCAGCCAAATTTGATGTTTTGAATTTTTATAAAAATAATATTTATCTTATAAAAACTATTTAAAACTTTATAAATATATTTGAATATAGTTGAAATTCATAAGTAAATATAAAGAACAATATATATATATATATATATATATATTATTTTAACTATAATTTAAATCAAAGTAAATAATTTAAAAGTTAAATATATTATTTGAAAAGACAGTTTAAAATCAGGAGTAATTTTGACTCTGAAAATAAAGATGTTTTGAGGCTAAAATTATTTAAAATCGGAATCGAGGGTTTTGAATCTTTTTAAAAGGAAAGTTTTGAAATCATTTTGAAAACAAGATAATTTTGAAAAATCATTTGAATTAAGATTAGTGGATACAAAACAATGTCCCACTAGATTTTCGTAGGTTCCATCCTACTTAGGGTTCCATCCCTTTAACGGGCTCGAAGTGGATTCCATTCCATGAATAAATTGGATATTACGATGCCAGTGCTTTTCTATGAGTTTTAACAATATTCCTAACTATATAACTTATCTTGGAAACTTGAACTCTTGAAATTCTTGAAACTCATGAGTCTTGAATCTTGATATCTTCAATCTTTGATCTTGAATCTTTATACTATACAGTTCTTCATTCTTTAGTACCTGCAAACATATCTATATATATCTACACAATAATGTTAGTATTATATATTTATAATCTAATTCTAAGTAAGGTTGTTGTCATCAAAACCAACTCCTCAGGGACTAACAGGAGGCTGCTGCTATGGATGCGGGATGACAGATTGGTTTCGGTTAGGGGAAAACTGGAAGGCTGTTAGTAGGAGTGGCCAGTTACGGGAGATGGATGAGACGGATGTTGTGGAGTGGAGAATAATGGTCGGAGAGGCTACTACGCTTGCGTGGGTCGTTCGGTGATGACGGGGTCTTTGTAGCGGCTGTGGCGATGGGTGAGGCAAGCGAACTGAGGGGTGTGCTGTTATGGGTTTGAATAGCCGCTGTGGCTGCCATGGAGATATAAGCAAAGGGGACGTTGCTTCAGGTGGTCAGGGGTCTCGGCCTTTGAGGAATGGTGGTATGGGGTTGTGAGTGGGGCCATGTGCTGGTGATGGGTTGTCGCGTACATGTGAAGTGGAGGAGGGGCGAGTCAGTTTGGTGGTTGGAGCTGCGTGTCTCATTTGCTAGTGTGTGGGTATGAGGAGCTGCCGAGCGGCGGTGTGGATGGGTTTGGCAGTTGGATAATGGCGAGCTCGGCCTTTGCGTTCGAGGCTACAGGGCTGAGGCGAGTTGTCGTTCTGGAGGAATGAGCAGGAATACGAAAAGAAGGGGAGGAGCTTTAGGTTGACCGTGGAATGACGTGGCTAGGTTGGAGTGGTTCAGGCAAAGGCCGATGCTCGAAGTCTCGGTTGATGAAGGTGTTGGCGTTGGCAGCTAAGCACAGTTGGCGGCAGAGAGATGAGTTTGGCTAGTTTTGGGTGGTGCTTGGCATGGCGATGAGGAAGGTGGTGAGAGCGAGGTTTGGCAAAATACTTCAGGTGTAATATGCTTTCACAATTTTTATTTTTATATTTTATATTATCATTTATACACAGAAACGAAAAAAAAAATGAAAGGGGAGAAAGAAATGGAGGGGAAGGGAAGAAGTAGGTTTCGACAATAAGGAGGACGTGCAGGAGCTAAATTATGAATGCAAAATTTAATATAAATTATTTTTCTCAGAACGGAGGAAAGGAATTGGAAGAGGCAAAAGCAAATAAATGAACCAACATGCTATAAATTGAAATAAGGAATGGTGACAGCCACAACATTGAATTTTGGAAAATATTAAAGGCTAGCGCCCATTTATTTTCTCACGGCTGGACAAAGGAATGGGCATAGGGTGTAACAACCCAAAATTTAAGGAGGAATTAATAAATAGTTATAAGTGAAAAGAAATAGTGTTTATAATTAGAATTCGTTCGAAATTAGTATTGAAATTAATTGGCAGTAGATTTATTGAAAATTTTCAATTAGAAAGGGAAAGAGGAATTAAATTGTAATGATTGAGTTTAATATAAGAACTTGCATTTGTGTCAAAATGGAATGAACATTTGAAATATAAATAAATGCATGTTTTGAGATAAATGAAATAAACTTTTCATATATGATTTTATAAACATGGAGTTTGTTTTGTTAAAAAAGTGGAAAAAAAGAAAAAATGTAACCATATATTTATAAAAAGAAGGCATTTAATAAAATGAATGTTATATTTTGAAAAGAAAAGGCAAGTGTGTATTATGAAAGGATTGCATTTCTTACAGAAAATATAAGGTATGTTAATTCTTTGTTAGTAAAGAATAAGGGTCCGTTTGGTTTTTGAACATAAAAACATTTATACCAATCAATTATGTAATTGATTGCTCAATTTAAAAGTAAAGAACAAGGTTACTAATTAATACACAACATATATACCTGTTTGTGGACATATGTTATTTATCTAATTACAATAGATGTGAATATGGAAAAAAACGTAGACATAACAATTCACATGTTAATTTACTTATTTCAGATGTAAATGTGGAAAGATATTGATATGTTTATTTATTTATTTCAGACGTAAATATGTAAATTAAATGGGATGTTGAAAACTGAAATGAAACATGCGAATAAAGAGAGACGCATGAAAATTTAACCTGAAATAAAGTGCACAAATTAGAAATTAATTGAGGAGAAGAAAACATTATTTATAGTTTGTATATTATTGAGGGTGTAATTAATTGAATTAAATATAAGATAAGGCGCTGACAAGACGCACTGTAAGATTTGACACAGCAATGTGTCAGTAGAAGTTTCTAGAGATTCTAATCTACGGTTGAAAGCACACCTAAAACACTATAAATAGGACCTAAACTAACCTAGGTTTTCACTCTAAAATCAAAACCTGGCCTCCATTTCCTCTCTAAAATATTTACCAACATTCTTCATTTATAAAATAAAATTATATTATATATATACATTCAAATAAGAGATGGAGATTGTACAAATTAGAGGGGATTTCTAGAAAATTTTGGCTGCTGTAAATGGGATTCTAGCTTTTGTCTCAAGTGAGTGACTGTAATTATTTTAAGATTTCTTTAAGTAATTTAAAATAATAGGGTTTCCAATAGTTGTAGTTTTACTACGATGTTGGAATAGCCTTTTTATCAGTTTCGGATTTATTTTCCAGTCTATTCCTTTTTAGTTATTCTTTTTCAGTTAATTATAGTTTATTACCGTTAAGCATAGCTTTTTATTTATTTATAGTTTATTTACAGTATTTAAGTTTATTTACTGTTATTTATGGCTTTATTTACATCTTTTTCTATGTTTTGGATTTTATGCAAGCGTCTATTCTCTTCTTTCTCTTTTTCTTCGCGTATGGATTAGAATAAATTAAACGCGAATATGGATTATATAAGTGAGAATATTGAATGAAGAAAATAAGATGTAAATTATAAAGACTGTAATAAATAATGGGATTGGACTGTAATAAATAAATTGGACTGTAATATAAATGGAATTGGACTGAAATTATGCCTAATTATGACATTAATTGGACTGAATTAAAAAGAAATTGGCCTAGTTATAACTAGGATTATAACTAAAAAGAGTAAAAGATGAAAAAAGCTTATTTTCACACTTAGACCTTGGGTTAAGTAATAAACATGATTATAACGTAGGTTGTAATAAGAAAAAGAACAGATTGAGGCTTATTTCAAGATTTGGGATAAATTAATAAGAAAAAATAGCAAAAATAATAGTAAAGGCTTATTCAAATAATTTATCTAAGTTAATAAGCAAAGATAGAAGTAAGATCCGTACCGGTAGCATTTCCTTTATGCTGTTTAGGGTAGATAGGCGATTAATAATTAGAAGTCGAAATCACAGTGATTTGGACAAGGGGCGCAACTAGATTTTGTTTAACTGGAACCAGTACCAACAACATCCTCTATTATTTCTATGGACACCGTGATCTCACATTAGCCTGAAGTGAGATGAGGGCATGCTTATGCTGTCTGGGGTAAATAAAAGGTCAAAAGAGGGAGCAATAGATAGTGCGAACCGACAGTGACCGTGGGTGCGGCATCGATTAGGGGAGATAAGTCGCTATTGAGTTCCAAAGCGCTTAGTAGGTGTCTTTCGTAGACACTGGTGTCTTTCGTAGACACTGGTGTCTTCTGTTTAGGGACCATAGGGTACGATCCGTAGTAGACACATTAGTAGGAGGCCGATCAAAGGGTAGAATTAGGACTTCAGCCTAATTAAATTAGGATTGGGAATTCAGCCTAATCAAAGTAGTTAGCAAGGACAAGTGCAAACAATCAAAGTTAACCTATCTTATAATTTGAGCAATATTTAATCGTATTTATTTCCAATTTAACTCTTTCCTATTTCCTTTGCTTCCTCTTTATATACTAGAACTGTTGTAGAGTCTATTACTTTTACTTTGCTTAAAGACTCTAGTAATTACTATCATTCACTAGACTTTTAGTCTGACCCACTCCTCTATTTTCCCCTTTCCCCCCTTAGGCAATCAAGGGAGAGGACAGTAGATTGTAGTTGCTTGGAGATTTCTCGAAGGAGTTTGCTACTATGTATTTCTTTTATTTTCAGCTTTTGTTCTTTCTATGTACTGGCTTATTATGAGGGATATTATGTACTCTGATTTTTGAGACTACGAGTTTTTGTTTCATGAGACATATTGGATTTTTAGACATGTATGTGGTATTTGACTTATTTATGAAGCAATTATGAAGTTTTGTTTTAATTAAGTTATCATTTTAAGTTTCCGCTGTTTTTCTCTATTTTTGTCTTGTGAATCTTAGTCTCTGTTAGGTTTAGTTATACTACAATGCACAACGCCTTTTAATGTGTGCTTTTGGGTATATTCAGGGGTGTGGGGTATTTCATAGGGAACCCATAAGGTTCAAATCGGGTACCGATACGACTAACTATTTCGCAGATTTCGCCGTGTATCGGACATCGAAATTCACGAATGAATATACTGTGGAGATCAACACGACGAGACGAACAGAATGATACATAGATATGAGTGATACAACCCTCCTATCAAAACTCAATTTTTCGCTACCGAAAATGCTGCTAAAACGCCGAAAATAAGATAAACGGAGTTAGAGCAGTCCAAATTTGGCGAACTGAAATATGACGTCTCACTTAGAAAATGGTATACATTTTTATTATATAAAGATATTCAGATTTTGAAAATATTTAATTTCCATCAATTATTAACTGATATTAAATTTTTAAAAAATTGAAATTCGACAACCAAACAAACTTTCATATTTTCCAATGAAAATCTGACACTTGCTATGTTTAAATAAACGTAATCCAAATATCAAATTTTCATTTCTGAAATTTAATTGTTTATTTTCATGAAAAATTTAGTTAATTATGTTATTAAAATCGTTAGAATTTCCGGGTCGTTACACTCTCTCCCACTCAAAACTTTTTGTCCCCAAAAAGGAAGGAGATAGGAGAATAGAAGCAACAAAAAGGAAAGATAGATTCGAAATGCATAGTACTAGATACAACAATTAATTTAAAACCATATAAATATCATTTTTGGACATCTTATTGCTTACATTTATATTGTATACTATTTAATTACATCTTCATAATAACATTTAACTATTTGAATATTTCAGGTAAGTTATATATGTTTAGAATGCAATTGAGTATTATACAAAAAAAATTATCCTAGTTCAACTGCTTCAAGTTGTTTCAAATTTCATTTCTCATTTTAGACACTCCAATTATTCAAAAAATTTACTTCGTTTTAGTAATTGAAAACCATCACTTACATAAGACTCAAGAATTAAATTTCCGGTTTCACTTTAAACCATTTTGAAATAAATACACACACACACACACACACACACACACACACACACATATATATATATATATATATATATCTTATACATCAAATCATAATCAAGAAATTTAATCAAACCCATTTTCCAAAACAAAAGTGTAGCAAAGCTACTAAGTGGTCTCCCCACTTTGAGACTCGAAAATGAATGTCGATGATGCTGCAGTCATCATCGAAATTATTTTCCAGGGACAAAAGAGGAGAGTACTAACTTACTTCTTTTAAAATTCTTTAGAACAATTTCCATTCGAAAATACTTTGAAATAATATATTTTTTCAAAACTTTGAAAACCAAATTTTGAAAAGCACCGGAAATTAAATTCTCAAACCTTTAATTTAAATTTATTTCATTTGCAAATTAGATTTATAAACCGTGTTTATAAAATTTCAACTTCTTATAACAAACAGCAATAGTTAATGGTTTAGGAATGTTAACAAAACAATAAATGAAAAGTTAGTATTATCATTTCTAACAACCAATTTGTTTAACTATCTAATTTTAGAAAATTATACCTTTATATATAAAAATATAATCATACATAAAATTATTTCATGTACCAATTTCAAAACAATATCGTGTTAGTTTGCTCTGTTCAAGTGTTTTGGAATTCCTATCGATAGCGTTGGCCAGACGAATCGATCGAAACCCAAAATTCAAACTTAATAACTCAAACAACACAATATAAAACATTTTTATATTAATTAAAAATAGACTCCCACACGAGATGATTCAAAGATTGATAGAGATTCAAATTTAGAGGGACCCTAATCAAAGAGAATTTTAACTACGAAGATTGGCTCGAAAGGTAGATAAGATAATTAAATTACAAAAGAGGAAAGATGGATAGACTTATATTAATCGTGGTGATCTTAACCAGGTCAACCAAGACTCCATTTTCAGAAACAATATGCCCAAAAAATCGGACTCATCTTTCCAGAAATGGCATTAGAAAATTTGGCTTTCAACCGATGGCTCCTAAGAGTTGCCAGCACATAGCCCAAATGAGATTAATGCTCTTCCTCTGACTTAGAAAATATGATAATATCATTAATAAAAACAAGACAATCTTGTTGAGAACATCATGGAATACACGATTTATGAGATCAACGAAGAAGGCAGGAGCATTGGTTAATCCAAAGGGCATGATTAACCATTCATAGAAACCATTCGTTTGGGAGGAAGAACAATAGGTTGAGCTCTAGGAATAAGATCGATGCGGAATTCAATTTCCCGCTTGGGAGGAAGAGAAGTGACTTCACCAAACATCAGGATTATCCCTGACTATCGGGTGGAGTCGAGATCACTAGGCTGAGAATCAAGCGAAAAGATAAACTACCGGCAAAAATCCTGAGGTATTCGACATTCGATCATAAGAGAATTACACTGGTCGTCTACTAGAGAAACGGTTCGGATTTTGCAATAAAAGCAACATGACCGAGGACATAGAAATCTCTGGTGAATCAATGCTTGTTGTAATGGAGTTTCACCCCTTTACAAATCATAGTAAGGTTGGTGGGACCACCGATGGGATTAGTCACACATAAGGATGAAGTTGCCAATTGAGGTTACAAGATGGGCTCAAATTTATTACAAAGATCAATAGAAATGAAGCTATGGGATGCTCCGCTATCAAGAAGAACACGAATAGGAAAAGACAAGAATGGATTTTAGAACAAGGGGAAGTTCCAAAACACAAAAGGAATTCTAATCCAGGAGGAGCCTAACGAAGAATTTCAAGCACGAACGAAGATGATTCTGTAATTAATTTCACTCATTCTAGGTTATTACTACCCTATCTCTAATGAGTTTTTACTCCATATGCTAAGTTTTGCTTAAACCAGAGCTTTGATACCAACTGTAACGACCTGCCATTTCAAACCATTCAAATCGACAATCATCCACACATGTCAGACTTGAATCGCTTAAAACAATAGATTGTTAATTTACATTTGGCAAAACTTAGCATATATAGTAAATAAATCAGTGATAGAATCACAGACACAGAGTAATATAACAATAAGCTGCGGAAATAGATAAATTGTAACGACCCTGAATTTTGAACAATTTAATTTGAGAATATTTAATTAATTTTAAATATTTGAATGATGATTTGACTTGAATTTCAAATTATCCGAATGATTAGCGATTAAATTTTTGAATTTAATCTATTGAAAATTGAATAAAATTTGAATCTTCAATTTTAAGCCGGTTAAAAATAATTTAAAGGCTTGGAAAATTCATATTTATAATGCTGAAGATAATAGAAGCTTCAGAATTGATTTTAAAAGCGATTTGTTCAATTTTGAAATTGTATCGTTTGAATCGAATTTAAAAATAGTCTTTCGAGGCACAGTCTCGGAATTTGACGAAACAAGTTTCATTGGGTCCGTAATATTGAATTATTACTGGATTTCAATTTTCGTATTTATCGGAATTGTTTTATGAACATATGGCGTATAAACGCGTATAAAATTAAATCGAATTCAATTTGAATTTCTGTAACAACTGGGGTTTTGCCCAAAATTATAATCATCAATAAACGATTTGTGTTGGCAGCTAAATTGATGATATTGTTGGAAAATTTTATAACGATAAAATCTTCGTAAATTAACGATTTAATATCGACTGTTAATTTCTGTTTGAATTGGAATTTGTAAATCGATTGAAATTCTTTTGTTGAATTTTATTAATACAAAATAAATGAATAAATACACCTATTAAGATTTTAACAACAAATTTAAAACAAAAACAAATTAAAGGAAATATCTTTACAAAATAAATCAGTTTTTAAAAAGAAAAAAAATAATAATAAATAAAGAAAAAAAATCTATCTTACACCACCCATACCCAACCCATACCAGCCATACCTTAACCCACGCACTCGCCTTAGTTCACGCCTTAAATCACGAACCCCCCTCTCTTCCCATTCATTTTCAAAAATCAGAAAAATTCGAACGAAAGAAAAATGGCGACTTGATAAAACTAGGGTTCGGCGATTCAACTCCTCGATCTCCTTCAACACTTGCTCGTTCTGGCGAATTTAGGGCTTCGCCTCCCGTTCTCCTTCGATCTGCAAAGATTAGGGCTTCGTACTCCTCTTCTCGCTCGCGACCGCTTCTGACAAAGGTGAGAAATTTCTCACATCTAATTCAATCTGTCTCGTGGCTATCTTGATTTTGATCGTGTGTTCGATTTTCGTGACCTGTTCACCTTTTTGCTTCGAACCCTTTTATTTTGTCACATAGTTATGGCTTCGGTCGTGAATTGGAACCAATTCGAGGCTTTTGATTTTGCTGTTTGTGTCGACTCTGATTTTGTCTACTGGTCTAGTTTCAGTTTGCATATATTTGTGAGTAACTCCACTTTTATGCGTTGGAATATCTATAATTTCCCTGTTCACGGATTTATGTTCTGGTTTTGATTTAAATTCAAAACCCTTTGATTTAATCTCTGTTAAACTTAAGTTTCAAATGAAACTTGCGTGTTCCATCATAGATTTCAGTTAAAATTTATTTAAGTTAAAATAATTTGGCCATATCTCTGGGAAGTAAAACTCAAGACTGTGTTCATCGGGAAAACTGAAATTTACTCTCTGTTAAATTATTTCAGGTGAGTAATCACTAAAATTTAAAAACAGTTCTTAAATCAAAATCTTACTTGATGCCTGGGATGAATTTATATGGAATGTTTTTTGCATGAATGTTCTTTGCTCTGTAATATGATTAAATGGCTGCAGATATGAATATTTAAACTTGTAAACCAAAATTTCGTTTCAAACTTTGCAAACTAAATCAAAGTCTGGATCATCACCATCGTGTTCCAGGTTTAAAGCATTCCAGTTGCAAAGTTTTTTTTTTAGTTTTAAAGAAATCGAGCAATACCAGATTCAGGGAACATTTCAGACTTGAAGTCAAGCCTGTCCCCTGTTTATTTGCTTTGATAATGAAGTGAGTAAACAAGCATTTTCACTGTTATGAACCCTGACTTCATGAAATAAAACCTGAACTTAATTTAGGATATTAGATTGAACTGTGCATGTTATTTAAACTGTTGCTCTGTGTCCCTGATATTGTGATGTTGAGTTACTGACACACTTGTCTTGTTGAACTGTAACTGTGCATTTGTATCAACTTGAATATGTTGCATTTGTAATAGTTTGGTCTCTACCGAGCTTCACTTGACACCATACATGTGATATTTGTAGACTTGTACATGATACTTTTGACTATTACTTGAGTACTGCATTTGTTGATTCATCATTGTTGCCAGGTAGATTGATGTCTGCATTTTTTGGCCCTGTTACTTGCTATTACTTGGTGTGTTGTGCTCTATTGTTGCATTTGCACTGAGTCACTGATTTTGGGTCGAGACTTGATTATATGTCTTGACTATCTCATTTGAAGTTGCAGATGTGTTGAACCCGATTTTTTTTCTGGGTTTGACCTTGTGCTTGTCTGTGGGTTTTTTTTGTGTGGATCTTTTGTGTAGTTTGACCAGGTCGTGCCATCCAGTTGAACTTGACACTTCAAGTGGTGGCTGCATTTTTCTTGTTGCAGTCCTACCCTTGCTTCTATGTGGTGACTTTATATTCGGTGGTGGCGAGGCGGTGCACGTTAGTGTGCACTGCAGCCACCCAAATCGACAGTTTTTGAATTGATAATTCTTTGCTCGTGATGCATTGATTTTTATACCATATTGGCAAGGCCGTACACGCGTGCGTGTACGGCAGCCAATCGAATTTCGATGGTTTTAAAGTGACAATTTCAATTTTTTTTAAATTGATTTAGTCGAGTTGATAAATTGTTTATTTATCTCTGTTGATGATTTAAATCTGCTGATTTATTGTTAAACACTATTAAGTGTTATATTTTCGTTATCCGATTTCTTTGTTTAAAGAGTCGGATAGACGAGAATTATTTTGACTGTCGTCTATTTAAATTATCACTTCCTATATGCACTAATAAACTGGTTTGAATTAGACTGACCTGTGTATTATTTTCTTTTGAATATAATACTCGGGTCAGACCGAGTATTTTTACAGCTTGAAGATTTTCGAGCAGCGAAGTTAGAGAGAGAGAGTAAAGAACCATTTTTAGTTTCAGAAGAAAATTGTATTTTAAGATATTCCGCTGTATCAGTATTAAAATTGTATAAACTCTGATGTATATAAAAAGATTTGTAGTAATGAAATAAAAGATTCATTTGTTTTAATTGATTGTTATTATCTGTGTTTCTGTGGCTGATTCTGTTTAAACCTTATAAACTAAATAACAATTCGTCTTTTTGAACGTTTCGAGTTGGTTTAATTACAGACTGGAGGCGGTCAAAAGGGGGAATGTTACAGAGTGGTATCAGAGCTTTGGTTTACACAAAGCTTAGTTTATGATGTTTAATATGAATAGTTACTAGAAACACTTTAAAAAGGAAACGTTTTTCAAATCCAAAGAAGTATAAAATTGTTTTGAAAATTAAGATTTTTAACTTAAGAAAAGTTAAATTGAATTGAATTAGTATTAATAAATATATGATTTGAAGTTTAATAAAGGAAGTTAAATAAATCGTACTTGATTTGATAAATTGTTGAGATAGAAAAGTTAAACTTAATGGATAAGGTGATGTAATGAATATGAATTTGAGTATATAAAGGAAAATTCAACTTTAACTGTAAAAGTGAATTTGTGAATATGGTGAGTATAAGAATTCAATTTGAATTGGAATATGAACCGATTGAAATTAAGTGTGTTGAACCAAATTGAATGTAAGCAAAGTAAATAAATTTGGTTAAGTTGAATGTGCATTGGTTGCCAGTTGATCGTATAGAAATTCATTAAGTGTTAATGAAATTGAATTAATGGAAATTGGAAGCTATGTAAATTGAATTCAAATTGAAAGGTAAGAAATCTAAAGAAAATCAAATTTGATTCGAATTGAAGCAAACTAACTTGAATATGAATTAGTGAATGTGAACTAATTGAATATGAATGAATGTTAGAAACATCCAATGTGAATGAATCAGATGTGATTAAATTGAGAACCAAGTCGATGAATGGTTTACTAAAGAACTAGTTGATTATCTTGGAAATGGAAAATTGATAAATTTATATAATAGTTTAAATTGGAATTTTTGAATTATTATAAACGGCTTAAATTGAAGATTTGAAAAGTGTTAATAAAATATTGGAATTGTATAAGTGTTAAAGTGAAATATTTAATGGATTTCATAAGTGGATGAAAAGTTTCAGAATTAAAAGTTTTATAATGTGAAGTTGTAAAATGATTCGAAGTTGCGAAATAAAAGAATTTATAAGTAATTTACTTATAAATTAAAATTCTGATATAAAACTGAGTTATAGTAGGAATGATTAATGAAGCAATTTTTATAAATTGAAGTCTTTATGAATAGGAATAGAATTTATAAACGTTGTTTATAAAATTTGAAACTGACTTATTTTGATAAGTAAATTCTTATAGTTTGTTAAAAGTAGTATATTTACAATTTTGGACCGTGAATATAATATTGAATGAAATGGACATGTTTTGGGAAAGTGATATTTTAAAACGAAGTTAATTGTTTTAAAAGATGTTTTCAAAGCATTGAATATCGAAACCATAGATTTCAACATTCATTGTTGAAATAGACGTTTTCGAATATAAGGAAATGGTGGACTATAACACTATTGTTATAGTAAATGATTTCCGAAAGGAAATGTTTTGTATAGTATTGGGATTTATACATCTATCTAAATTTCGAATCCCTATACTAGTGATTTTGAGTTGTCGTAACGATGTTTTACGTAACATTCGTTTTAACTCAAATAAATATGTGAAAGAGAATGATTTCCTTAAAGATGAAATGTATACTTAATTTTGATTTAAGTATATCGAATATTTTCAGATGTTGAAAATAAAATGGATTTGTGAATTACTTATTTTTAAATAAGTATGGAAATGTTTTTCCAAATATGAAATGTTGTGAATATATTCCGTAAGGGATAAATGATTTGAAATTCATTTTTGAAGTCGAAGTTGAAAAGTTAAATGAGAATTTGAACAATTAGTTCAATTTGAAATTTTTCAAAAAGATTGAATCGTTAAGTTAAAATTGAGTTTAACTTCGACATCAAAGACAATATAAGTTGAGCTTTGAATTTCAGATGATGATTTGGATTGTATGTCTAACATTGTGAATTGATGACATAGCAATTGATCTCTATTAAATATATATCTGTTGGTGGCGGAGAATTTATTCTCTTAGCTTAACACCCTTCTCTGAGACGTACGAGCTCAGAGGTTATATATCGATAGACATCAATTCTGTGTTGAGAATTGACGATGTAAGCGTGAAATCCAAATCGAATGTGAAAGTCGATAATGAATGGAATTATGAATATGAATTAGGTTTGAGATAACCTTAAATTTCCAAATCGACTTGGAGGAAAATTTTGAAATCCTCTATTTTGTTATGAATATGGATATGTAAGTTTTAGAACTTATATATATGAATGCGGTGAATTGAAAACCGTTAGTTTAGAAAGACATTGTTATGGAAATCTTATGTAAGCTTACATGGATATGATATGTATGAAATGTGAAATGTAGTACTACATATATATGATATTATGTTTTCCAAACTGAGGATATGGAAAAGTACCTTCCATTTATTATTGGAGAAGGTATTGGAACTCGTGAAGAGTATCCATTTGAAATTCGTAGCTACGTAGAATTTTAGTCAGAGTGACTATTTGAATCGGAAATCCTTCGCGATAGTTCATCGCGATGAGATTAGATTTGATTGATGATGTTAGCGTAATTTGAGGGGCGAGATGCCTACAGTTACAAGCGATTCCATTGGGATAATGGCGCAACCGCCGAGTAAACTGCAATCTAATGCCAGGCGAAATTTGAGGGGCGTGATGCCTACAGACACGAGCGATTCTACTGGGATAGTAGCGTAACCGCCGTGTGTACTGCAATCTATGGCGACAACCATGGTGAAATTTAAGGGATGTGAAATCTACAGCCACAAGCGACTCTACTGGGAAAGTAGCGTAACCGCCGGGTGGAACTGTAATCCATGGGGGAACGTGCTTTCCATATCCATTTTTAAAAAGAATTTTTAAAAGTATTTTCACTGGGAATTGAAGCAAGTATATTTAGTACTTGGAGATTTTTAGACCTGCGCCTGGCCAGCGTATGTCTAATGTCTGTGAGAACGAAGATGGACTTGTTAAATTTCGAGTTAGCAAGTATTTTCAAACAGTAAATAGTGAATCAATGAACTGAAGTAGAATTACAAAAATTCCTACTTAATGAACTAAGGAAGAGGATCTTTGTAATGTTTTGAAAGTCCACAGCTTTGGAAGAGATATATTATATAAATCTCTAACGTGAAGAATTTTAAGTTTGAATCTGAGTTGTAAATCGAAAATGTTGATAAAAGACTTTTGTGTTTTGATTTTTTTTTGAAAATCATTGAGAAAAAGAGAAGATAAACAAAACTAGTGAGATTAAACAAATGAAATGAATCCTATATTCATTTATTTGTAATAAGCTTCAAGCTTAGAAAAAAAAATTGACTAGAGTATAAATATCGATGAAATTTTAACAACCTTTCCTTTTCGTGGACGAAAAGTTTTTAAGGAGGGGAGTTTGTAACGACCCTGAATTTTGAACAATTTAATTTGAGAATATTTAATTAATTTTAAATATTTGAATGATGATTTGACTTGAATTTCAAATTATCAGAATGATTAGCGATTAAATTTTTGAATTTAATCTATTGAAAATTGAATAAAATTTGAATCTTCAATTTTAAGCCGGTTAAAAATAATTTAAAGGCTTGGAAAATTCATATTTATAATGCTGAAGATAATAGAAGCTTCAGAATTGATTTTAAAAGCGATTTGTTCAATTTTGAAATTGTATCGTTTGAATCGAATTTAAAAATAGTCTTTCGAGGCACAGTCTCGGAATTTGACGAAACAAGTTTCATTGGGTCCGTAATATTGAATTATTACTGGATTTCAATTTTCGTATTTATCGGAATTGTTTTATGAACATATGGCGTATAAACGCGTATAAAATTAAATCGAATTCAATTTGAATTTCTGTAACAACTGGGATTTTGCCCAAAATTATAATCATCAATAAACGATTTGTGTTGGCAGCTAAATTGATGATATTGTTGGAAAATTTTATAACGATAAAATCTTCGTAAATTAACGATTTAATATCGACTGTTAATTTCTGTTTGAATTGGAATTTGTAAATCGATTGAAATTCTTTTGTTGAATTTTATTAATACAAAATAAATGAATAAATACACCTAGTAAGATTTTAACAACAAATTTAAAACAAAAACAAATTAAAGGAAATATCTTTACAAAATAAATCAGTTTTTAAAAAGAAAAAAAATAATAATAAATAAAGAAAAAAAATCTATCTTACACCACCCATACCCAACCCATACCAGCCATACCTTAACCCACGCACTCGCCTTAGTTCACGCCTTAAATCACGAACCCCCCTCTCTTCCCATTCATTTTCAAAAATCAGAAAAATTCGAATGAAAGAAAAATGGCGACTTGATAAAACTAGGGTTCGGCGATTCAACTCCTCGATCTCCTTCAACACTTGCTCGTTCTGGCGAATTTAGGGCTTCGCCTCCCGTTCTCCTTCGATCTGCAAAGATTAGGGCTTCGTACTCCTCTTCTCGCTCGCGACCGCTTCTGACAAAGGTGAGAAATTTCTCACATCTAATTCAATCTGTCTCGTGGCTATCTTGATTTTGATCGTGTGTTCGATTTTCGTGACCTGTTCACCTTTTTGCTTCGAACCCTTTTATTTTGTCACATAGTTATGGCTTCGGTCGTGAATTGGAACCAATTCGAGGCTTTTGATTTTGCTGTTTGTGTCGACTCTGATTTTGTCTACTGGTCTAGTTTCAGTTTGCATATATTTGTGAGTAACTCCACTTTTATGCGTTGGAATATCTATAATTTCCCTGTTCACGGATTTATGTTCTGGTTTTGATTTAAATTCAAAACCCTTTGATTTAATCTCTGTTAAACTTAAGTTTCAAATGAAACTTGCGTGTTCCATCATAGATTTCAGTTAAAATTTATTTAAGTTAAAATAATTTGGCCATATCTCTGGGAAGTAAAACTCAAGACTGTGTTCATCGGGAAAACTGAAATTTACTCTCTGTTAAATTATTTCAGGTGAGTAATCACTAAAATTTAAAAACAGTTCTTAAATCAAAATCTTACTTGATGCCTGGGATGAATTTATATGGAATGTTTTTTGCATGAATGTTCTTTGCTCTGTAATATGATTAAATGGCTGCAGATATGAATATTTAAACTTGTAAACCAAAATTTCGTTTCAAACTTTGCAAACTAAATCAAAGTCTGGATCATCACCATCGTGTTCCAGGTTTAAAGCATTCCAGTTGCAAAGTTTTTTTTTTAGTTTTAAAGAAATCGAGCAATACCAGATTCAGGGAACATTTCAGACTTGAAGTCAAGCCTGTCCCCTGTTTATTTGCTTTGATAATGAAGTGAGTAAACAAGCATTTTCACTGTTATGAACCCTGACTTCATGAAATAAAACCTGAACTTAATTTAGGATATTAGATTGAACTGTGCATGTTATTTAAACTGTTGCTCTGTGTCCCTGATATTGTGATGTTGAGTTACTGACACACTTGTCTTGTTGAACTGTAACTGTGCATTTGTATCAACTTGAATATGTTGCATTTGTAATAGTTTGGTCTCTACCGAGCTTCACTTGACACCATACATGTGATATTTGTAGACTTGTACATGATACTTTTGACTATTACTTGAGTACTGCATTTGTTGATTCATCATTGTTGCCAGGTAGATTGATGTCTGCATTTTTTGGCCCTGTTACTTGCTATTACTTGGTGTGTTGTGCTCTATTGTTGCATTTGCACTGAGTCACTGATTTTGGGTCGAGACTTGATTATATGTCTTGACTATCTCATTTGAAGTTGCAGATGTGTTGAACCCGATTTTTTTTCTGGGTTTGACCTTGTGCTTGTCTGTGGGTTTTTTGTGTGTGGATCTTTTGTGTAGTTTGACCAGGTCGTGCCATCCAGTTGAACTTGACACTTCAAGTGGTGGCTGCATTTTTCTTGTTGCAGTCCTACCCTTGCTTCTATGTGGTGACTTTATATTCGGTGGTGGCGAGGCGGTGCACGTTAGTGTGCACTGCAGCCACCCAAATCGACAGTTTTTGAATTGATAATTCTTTGCTCGTGATGCATTGATTTTTATACCATATTGGCGAGGCCGTACACGCGTGCGTGTACGGCAGCCAATCGAATTTCGATGGTTTTAAAGTGACAATTTCAATTTTTTTTAAATTGATTTAGTCGAGTTGATAAATTGTTTATTTATCTCTGTTGATGATTTAAATCTGCTGATTTATTGTTAAACACTGTTAAGTGTTATATTTTCGTTATCCGATTTCTTTGTTTAAAGAGTCGGATAGACGAGAATTATTTTGACTGTCGTCTATTTAAATTATCACTTCCTATATGCACTAATAAACTGGTTTGAATTAGACTGACCTGTGTATTATTTTCTTTTGAATATAATACTCGGGTCAGACCGAGTATTTTTACAGCTTGAAGATTTTCGAGCAGCGAAGTTAGAGAGAGAGAGTAAAGAACCATTTTTAGTTTCAGAAGAAAATTGTATTTTAAGATATTCCGCTGTATCAGTATTAAAATTGTATAAACTCTGATGTATATAAAAAGATTTGTAGTAATGAAATAAAAGATTCATTTGTTTTAATTGATTTTTATTATCTGTGTTTCTGTGGCTGATTCTGTTTAAACCTTATAAACTAAATAACAATTCGTCTTTTTGAACGTTTCGAGTTGGTTTAATTACAGACTGGAGGCGGTCAAAAGGGGGAATGTTACATAAATGTAGTTCTTGAAACTACTATAAAACATCAGAGTCTGAAACAAATACAACAGAAAATCCCAAGCACATAAAAGTCTCAAATATAAATGCAAGTGACAAATCTGAACATAAACAACAACAAATAACTAAACTAACTGAAAGCTGAATAGATATAAGACAGATCTTCAAGCAAGGCTCCAAGATCCTAAGGTGAATCTCAAATGAATTGATACTCAGTCTGACCCAAGCATAAAGCAGAAGACAAAACACTCGAGTCTGGATTAACATTCTTATGCAAGTAAATCAACTCAAGTGAAATGTCAAGTGAAATGAAATATAAATTAAAGGATGTTTGGGATTCCCATCCTTTAAGGATCCATGGAACTATCTACATACATAGTACAATACGCTACATAGATAATGTCTACAATAAAGTAAAATATTAAAATAGCCTTAAGACGTTACCCATATCCCCTTTAATACATTTTATATATTCCCATAGTCTATAAAGATACTGTAAGCTCAACCAAACCGATGGTTTACTCATGGAGCATTCCATAGGCACGGTACAAAACAAACTCGTAGTGGGCACGATAAGGCATGTGACAAGGCATGCGAGGCAATGCGTAGGGTAGGATTCTACCATTTTGCAGAACCGGGCTGGTGGTAACGCATAACAGCTACTACCACCCACCTCAAGACACACTCCCAAAATCAAAGGTGCACCCAATCAAATCACAAAGTAATAGAATGGTATTGAAGAAGCATGCTCGATCGGAGGTGCGACCTCACTTGGCCCAGGTATAGCTCCTGTTTTAGTCACATCAAGCCGACTCGTGGGAGTCATGGCTGCATTCATACCTCATACAGACGTCGCCAAAACATCCTACTTCGTTCGGGAATCTCCACCATGTGCACAGTTGTTAAAGTGGTTTTCAGTATTGGCAGAGAGTATGACAATATCCGATCTCGGTCTATTTAACAACCAAACGCTTATTTCACACCGTGGTCATTTTCATTTCAAACAGTTCATACTTTATATCAATATATCATACTCATTTCAAAATCATATCACTTTCGAAATCATTATTCACTTTTGAAATCAGATCACTTTCGAAATCACATTCACTTCCAAAATCATAACTACAAAATAGTTTAAACCATCATATCAAAATATTCGCATTTAAATCCATTAAATTTAAATTATAACAGTTCCAACTTAAACAATTTAAATATTGAAAATAGTTTATATATATTGAAATAGTTATAAATTAATGATAGTTTATATATTTAAAAATAGGTTATAGATTAAAATATCTTATATAATAAAATAGTTTATATATTAAAATAGAGTTTATATAGAAAATAGTTTCAAATTGGAAATTTTCTTCAAACTTCACAAATTAATTCAAATCAATCTCAGTTCGACGATTTCCATTAAAAAGTTTAAAGGTTCAATTCAAATTCTCATTAAAACCATTTAATTTATATCGATTTCTAATCCAGGTTTGAACTACAGATTAAAACCACTTCAAATTCAATAGGTTTTAAAGTTTAAGTATTCAAACAATTTACAATAACTCAATTTGATAAATTTCATTTATATTTCAAAAGTCAACTTTAATTTTATTTAAATTTAAAAATATCCACTTAATCATTTTTAATAACCATTTAAATAAAATCTCATATTACGAATTTAAATAAAATCAATAATTAAATATCTAACTTCAATTATGTTTAATTCTGAAATATTCATCTCATCACTTTTTTATAAGCATTTAAATAAAATCTCAAATTACAAATTTAAGCCAAAATTAAATATTCAGTTTTATTTAAATTTGAAAATATTCATTTAATCACCTTTAATTAAATCAAGTTATAAAATCGTACCTTTCAAAATCTCAAAATCAATAAGTTTCCAATCAATTTTTATTTAAATTAATTACTTAACAAAATTATGATTCAATTTTAATTTATCCTACCAACTTTAATTTATTTAAATTATTACAAAAATCTATTTTAAAATATTAATATAAATTGTAAATAAATATTTAAAACATATTATATATATACTAGTTAAATTAAATTCTTATTAAATTTTAGTATATTAATTATTATTAAATTAAATCTTATTATTATAAAATCTATTTTAAATCTTATTTTATATATTTTAAAAATAATAAAGTTATAAGTAAAAAAAATTAATTTACATTTTAAAACTTAACTTATAATTTTAAAATTTCCAAAACATATAATTTGAAAATCTAAATTTTTCACATATATATAAAATAAAATCTTTACATCATATTCAAAAAAATCAATATTTACTAAAACCCCCTATATTTCTCTTTCTCAAAATTTTGGAAATCATTTAAGATAGATCAACGGTGTCCGTATATAATTTTCTATCATATGGTCAAATTATACGGATATTTATCATTTCAATCCACAATTTAAATTTAATATTTTACGGGTATATATCATTTCAACCCGTAAATCCCAAAATTTCAAAATCAATAATATCGCTTGGGTTTATCATTTCAACACACAACAATTTTCCTTAATCTATAATATCGTTTGGGTATGTATCATTTCAACCCATAGGAAATTCTAAACTAACAGGGAACTTGCAGAGTGAGGAACAATAGCATAAAATGACATATATATCAATGACGAACATATATCATAATTAACCATTTAAATATAATATATATGCAATTGGTTATTGGTGTCAATATCAATTAACATAGGTTAACATTTTTCAAATATTAACCTTTCATATTCAACAATTGAATAACTAATAATTTAAAATTTAACAACATATTTCAATCGTCATTTCATATGAATTAAATTTAATAAACACAAGAATGTTAATCGTGAGTGATCGCTCACCTTTTGTGGCTATGGAAACAAGAAGGTGACATGTACATGCACACGAATACGAACACGAACAAGCTAGAAGCTGCTGCGACCAATTCGACAGCGGCAAGGCAAAGCGAGCTAACTAGAATCAATGAAAACAAATCAATAGCTAGTTTGATATAAATGGAAACAAAATATATATATACAAAATATATATATATATATATATGTATGTATGTATGTATGTATGTATATACCTTTCGGGTGGAAGAAGACGGGCAATTGCAAAAGAGAAATGGACGAGCATGAGCAGTTCTCAAACCAATATAAGCAATTTGATATATATAAGCTTTATTTGATACCCTATTTCCTCAAACAAGCATGAACAGGAAGGCAAAATGAATGCAACTTTGTATAAATATACGAACATTTAATATAAATATTTTTTCTTTAGAACAAAAGGAACTAAAAAGGCTGCACGTGAGGAAAAGGTTGGGTCAAAGGCGACCGGAGGGAAGTGGTGGCGATGCTTGGCTCGAGCACAGGAAAAAGGAAGGAAATGAGCAGTGTGTATGGCGGCACAAGGTTACCTTGGAGGAGTTTGGACAATGGGCGGCCGTGGGTTATCTCGGTGGTAGGTTGAGTTTCGATAATGAGGCAATGGCTATCGGCCATGGTGGTAGGGTTTCGAGGCACGACAGTGGATGCTGCTGCTATGGATGCGGGCTGACAGATAGGTTTCGGTCAGGGGAAAATTGGAAGGCTGTTATTTGGAGTGGCTGGTTACAGGAGATGGATGAGGCAGATGTTGTGGAGTGGAGAATAATGGCCGGAAAGGCTGCTAGGCTTGCGTGGGTCGTTTGGTGATAGTGGGGTCTTTGTAGCGGTTGTGGCGATGGGGTGAATGGTGAGGCAAGCGGACTAAGGGGTGTGCTGCTATGGGTTTGAATGGCCGGTGTGGCTGCCATGGAGGCAGAAGCAGAGGGGAGGTTGCTTTAGGCGGTCAGGGGTCTCGGCCTAGGAGGAATGGTGCTATGGGGTTGTGAGTGTGGTCGTGTGGTGGTGATTGGCTGTCGCGTACAGGAGAAGTGGAGGGGGGCGAGTCAGTTTGGTGGTTGGAGATGTGTGTCTCGGCTGCTAGTGTGTGGGTTAGAGGAGCTGCCGAGCGGTGGTGTGGATGGGTTTGGCTGTTGGATAATGGCGAGTTCGGCCTGTGCGTTCGGGTATATAGGGCTGAGGCAAGTTGTCCTTCTGGAGGAACAGGCAGGAATATGAAAAGAAGGGGAGGAGCTTTAGGCTGACAGTGGAACAGCGTGGCTGGGTTGGAGTGGTTCAGGCGAAGGCCGCTGCACGAAGTCTGGGTTGATGAAGGTGTTGGCGTTGGCAGCTGAGCATAGTTGGCGGCGGAGAGATGTGTTTGGCTAGCTGTGGGTGGTGCTTGGCACGGCGGTGAGGAAGGTGGTGAGAGGGAGGTTTGGCGAACTACTTCAGGTATAATATGCTTTCACTATTTTTTTTATACTATCATTTATACACAGAAACAAAAGAAAAAAATGAAAGGGGAGAAAAAAATGGAGGGGAAGGGAAGAAGTAGGTTTCGGCAATAAGGAGGTTGAGCAGGAGCTAAATTATGAATGCAAATTTTAATATTTTTTTTTTAGAACGGAGGAAAGGATATGGAAGAGACAAAAGCAAACAAACGAACCGACTTGCTATAAATGAAAGAGGGAATAGTGACAAACACAACGTTGAATTCTGGAAAATATTAAAGGCTAGCGTCCATTTATTTTCTCACGGCTGGACAAAGGAATGGACATAGGGAACCCAAAAGGTTCAAAACGGGTACCGATACGGCTAACTGTTTCGCAGATTTCGACGTGTACCAGACGCCGAAATGCACGAATGAATATACTATGGAGATCGGCATAACAAGATGAACAAAATGATACAAAGATATGAGTGATACGACCCTCCTATCAAAACTCGATTTTTCGCTACCGAAAATGATGCTAAAACGCCGAAAATAAGATAAATGGAGCTAGAGCAGTCCAAATTTAGGGAAATGAAATATGAAGTCTCACTCAGAAAATGTTATACATTTTTATTATATAAAAATATTCAGGTTTGAAAATATTTAATTTCCATCAGTTGTTAACTGATATTAAATTTAAAAAAATTGAAATTCCACAACCAAACAAACTTTCATATTTTCCAATGAAAATCTGACACTTGCTACGTTTAAATAGACGTACTCCAAATATCAAATTTTCATGTCTAAAATTTAATTGTTTATTTTCATGAAAAATTTAGTTAATTATGTTATTAAAATCGTTAAAATTTCCGGGTCATTACATATCATATATTCCGTCCCGTATATTCCGTTGACTTAGTCCGGATATATTCCCTTAGACTTAGTCCGGGTATTGATACCTTATTTTAATAAGTTTATTTGAAAGATATTTTCCAAAAGAATGTCATTAAAGATAATATCAAATTATTTTGGTAATAAAAGTGTTTTGATTATCATAAGGTAAAAACCCGTTCGTATTTATGTAAGGGCATGGTCTTATGAGCTACCCTTCTTTTCAAGGTTTTGATAACATCGTCATGAGCTATACATTTAAAATTTCGAGCATCTCACGCTGGTTTATCAAGCCTGATCCGGGTATTTTTAATAATCGGGTCAGATCCGGGTAGTTTCAGGATAAGCGGAAGACGCTTGGAGGTTCCAGAGGAGAGCTGGAGATCTTCATCATCGTATGGACATATTCTATTATCCGCTGCATCTATTGCATTTGTTTTGTTGTTTGTCAGCATTTGTAAGGGCAGGTGTTATAACTGTCCAGGCTGAATCTAGGTTAGACTTTGATATATGTTTTAAATTTTTTCCATTGTAATGATTATTGTTGAAATAATATATGTTATTCCATTCGTGCGAGATTCTGTTTTTCTGTTCCGTTCTATCTTTATTTTTCTTTCTACCCTTAATGATCCGCTTGTTTGTGCAATTTGAGTTGGACATGTGTGGTTTATTGTCGATTCAAAGGGTACAGAAAAACGAGTCGTTACATTTGGTATCGGAGCTTAGGTTGAGCGAACACCTTGGCTTTGTTGGGGTAAGACTTGTTAGAGATAGGGTTAGTAATACCCTAGGACGAGTAACTCATTATAGATAGGGTTAGTAACACCCTAGAATGAGTTTGAGAGTATTATATATGAGCGCGTATTTGTTAGTAACTAATAAAATATTTTTTGTTGATTTATCTATTGAGTGATTTATGGATCCTGATCGATGCGCCTGATCATCGTTATCGATGAGGGTTCCTAAACATTTAAATAAGGCGAACCGACACACTGATTTTGAAAAATTTAGGTAAATGAAATAATTTTACCTAAGCTTATATATTATTTATAAAGAAATAAATTTCGAAAATGGTATAGTTATTAATAGTGTGTTAGCTTGTAATTAAGGGAATGATAACCTTTACGTATTATTATCTGGTGATTTAACAAACGCCTTGTGAATTTAGTTTCATGATTTGACTATAAGATGTTTGATAATAATATCGGGTTAAGATAAATGAATTAATATAAGATAATAAATGAGCATGTCTTATAAAAAAAAGAAGGTATTTTACAAAGATAAGGTAATTTTATAAAAGGTAGATATGGAAGATATGAAAATTTAAAGGTGATTAAAAAAAGTAAGTTAATATAAGATGAATTTATAAAATTTAAAGGATTTTGAAAATAATAATGGTATTATTTCAAATTAAAAGAAGTATTTTATGATAACTAGTTTGAGCAGATCGAAAATAAACTAAAAATGGGCAAGAGATGTGTTCGGATGGTAAACACTTCTCTTAAGTATTACTCTTCTTGTTAAAGGGATATGTGATACTATTGGTAGTATCCAGTTCCTTGGTATGGTTTTGGAATTACTCAATCTATATAATTTTCTTAAGTTAAAGAGATAACGTGAATCATTAATTGATAAATTGATTAGTAATATTTATAAAAGTGTTTAAACCAAAGAAAAATTGGGATCACTATTTGATAAGATAAAGCGGAATTTACGATGATTTTGGACAGTCGAAAATTTCTAACTCATACCTAACTCAGAGCTAAGAAATTGATGAAAAGTGTTGATAAAAGATTGTGAAATATGCTGAGTAAATGAAATTAGATAAGTATAATTTATAAATATGATTTATAGATAAAAAGGATTTAAAAGCTGAGAATTTGATGATTTAAATAGGGGTAGTTTTAAAATTTGTTTTTCAAAGCTAGAAAAATAATAATAGTATTAAATAAGAAATAAGTTGTATAACTTATGAATTGAAGATAATAGTAAATTACAACAAAGTTTAAATTTGTTAAATAGATGGATTTGAGTAAAATTAATTTGAAATTTGGGATTTGTATATAATCTTAGGATGTAAAGGTATATCATACAAATATAGATTTAAGTCATGAACTATTTATACACTTAAGTAAAATAATTCAACTTTAAAAAGATAATTATAACATGGAAAATGTTTTCTAGCATAAATTAAGAATTTGGACTTAAAAGTGATTGATTTGCATAAGTTGTAAGAAATAATAAACTTAAGTAATAATTTTATGAAATGATTCATAAATAATATAAGTATTAAAGGAAATATACTAAGTAGAAATGATTGTGAATAAAAAAAACATAAAAACAATTTTTTTTATAATAAAGATAAATTATCTATCGAGTGAAAAATGGTTCCTTTGGAATATTTTCCTTTAATAAAAATATTTGGAAATAAATAATTAAAGTGATTATATAAAGAAATATCTTTATAAAATGTTTGAACTTAAGATAAAAGTTTTTATGAAAAGTTTTTGGAAGTTAATAAATGCATATATTATATATAGATCATTTCATTACATGAATTTGAACTAAGATTCGAGTACGGAACTTTGAGGTGTTTACACCGGTTCGAAAATGGATTTATCACTCGATTCTTGATGGCGAACATTGATGATGGTTTTTAGTTAGGTACTTGAGTTTTCTATCATAGTTAAGAGATATGCAAGGAAAGCAAGGGTTGATGATCTAGAAGTTTGATTAGAGTCCGAACTAGAGGATTGAGGGATCGATACTAGTTCAGAAGAAAAGTTATGTATTAGAATAAAAGATCAAATCAAATATTGCATACAGATGGTCTATGTATATCCTATAGAATTAAGATTAAAGATAAATATTCTTGGTAAATACCTTTGGGGTTTGTTTTGGGGTAATTTCGGGGACGAAATCCTTTTAAAAGGGGAAGTATGTAACGACCCGTAATTTTACCACTTTGAAAATGAGATATTTAATTTAATTTAAATATTCAAATATAGAATTTTCAGACTTAAATAATCATGTTTCATATAATAAATAAGAACGATAAACTTATTTTTAGAATTGAATAAAGATTTTGGACTTTTACCGTAACATTGACAAAATTGACAAAAGCCGATTTTGGATAAAATTGGATATACGGTCAAATAATTGTTTTAAAAGATGAATAACTCCTTTTAAAGTCATTATATAAAGATAATAATAGGTTTATAAAAGTATTATAATTATATATATACTTATGTTATAGTGATTAAAGAATTTCATCGCACATTAACAAAATCAATGTCATATTTTGCAAATGAATTTCGATATTGTTTTATATTATTTTATAAGTCAAATACACAATTTTTAATTATTTAAGGATGATAAGAAATTTATTTTTAAGTTCGGTTTACATGCATAAATAGTTTAACAAAATAGTCAAAATATGGCCATAAAATATTTTGTCGAAAATCAACATTTTGTCGAAAAAAAGTTGCCGCAACATTGTTGCACCATTATGTACATATACATGTACACATTTTTAAGCATGTTAAGTGTGATGCCCCACCTCTATACTCACACTAGCCAAGGACACTATGGGGTAATGCCGTCGACTAGCGTGAAGAATAAGGCTGTTGAGGAGCGACCATCTGTGTAATTGCTTTGTGCGAGTACCGATATGTCAGATAATATGACTTGCATTTCATTTCAAGAGGAAATCCGACATATGAAATACAAACTCAAAGCTACTACACAGTGGCTTTGTGGGTTTCGGAAACAAATATAGAAATAAGCATAACACAAACCAGTCACAGATACTCATATCACTAAGGCGGAAACAGATATGAATATAACACATAGGAGTGTACATCAAAATAGTGGTCATAGAAGATCCACAATATCACAAAAGAATAAGTATACATCAAGAGTCTCTATCTCAAATGTATAAAAGCCAAAAACTACTAAGCTAAAGTAGTTAGCCAAAAGTCAGAAGCTAGCCCCTGCTAAGTAGTCACGTGGAAGCACCTGTAACACCTCGGTCTGACCCAAGTATTATTTAAGAAGAAAAATAATAAACGGATCAGTCTAGCTATCAATATCATATAAGATGAGAAAGGATTAAGAGATACCACAAAAATGTATGATAACAATAATGCCATACTGTAACAAGTATACATTCGATAACAATGAAAATCAAATCATACAATATCTCAAATCATCTCATATATCCAAAACGAATATCACATTCTTTAGCTTATTCAACAAACCCCAAATATTGACAAAACATATCAATGCAAATCGCAAAAATTGGTGAAACACAAATTCCAAAAATCAACAATTAGAAATCCAGAAAACACAAAGGGGGAGGCCTATCACAAACGGGAGCATGAAAACTCACCAACACGTGTATCACAAATGAGACGCTATCCCATAACAATACAGGGTACAGTCCCCCTTGCGGACGATTGAGCCGAACATCGACGCACCCTAAAAGATACGCCTCATGCACATACTCTGTCGTGGTACAGTCCCCGATGCGGACGAATGAGCCGAACATCGACGCACCCTAAAAGATATGCCTCATGCACAAACTCTGTCGTGGTTCAGTCCCCCACGCGGACGAATGAGCCGAACACCGACGCACCCTAAAAGATAAGCCTCATGCACAAACTCTGTCGTGGTACAGTCCCCCACGCGGACGAATGAGCCGAACATCGACGCACCCTAAAAGATACGCCTCATGCACAAACTCTATCGTGGTACAGTCCCCCACACGGACGAATGAGCCGAACATCGACGCACCCTAAAAGGTACGCCTCATGCACAGACTTTGTCATGGTACAATCCCCCACGCGGACGAATGAGCCGAACATCGACGCACCATAAAAGATACGCCTCATGCACAGACTCTGTCGTGGTAAAGTCCCCCACGTGGACGAATGAGCCGAATGCTCCTCGAACGGTCAAAAGACCATGGGTCGCTACCCACCAAATTGAGCCGAAGCTCTATATAATAAGTGTAAATTACACCAAGCTAGTAAATAAATGAGTTTAGCTTCATGTCCCATAACCACTGGCTTAACTTAAATATTTACGAACAAATTGTAGATTTCTACTCGAAAATACAAAATGATCATCATTGATAAATAAGAAGTGTAAATTACACTATGCTAGTAAATAAATGAGTTTAACTTCATGTCCCATAACCACTTGCTTAACTTAAATATTTACGAACAGATTGTAGATTTCCACTCGAAAATTGTCACAAGAGTTCAATCGAACAAGTCCAAGAATTAACCAATAAAGTAAAATCATGCATTTCATACCACTTGTTTTGCTATGCCGTTTAATTAGATTTCTCATACGAATGAGGTAAAGGTTTGTATATACTAATAGATTGGAAAACGGTTTTAAAAACAAGCTTTGTATTAAAAATAACGTTGAAATAATTTTTGTGAGAGTTTGAGTATTTACTATTAGTGTAGAAACCTTTGTATTTAAAAGTGACAAATCATAGAAAACGATTGTAGAAACAATCGATCAACCAAAAATTCACATTCGATGACATGAATCAACACCATAGAAATCGATATCAAATCCATCAAATGGATATTCACAAAAATCCAAAAAAGAAGTCATCAAAGTCGATAATAAATGACAACAACCAATCGGGTCAACAAAAATTGATAAAAATTGGAAATCCAATCAAATACAGCCAAAATAGGCAAAATTGGCAGTTCCAGACGTCTGGGGGTTCATCCAGACGTCTGGATTTGGGTTCTGGAAATATTCCAGAAACCTACCAGACGTCTGAACTCTAACCAGACGTCTGAAAACTAACCAGACGTCTGGTAGGTTTGGACCAGACGTCTGGTCCAAGTCTCTACCATTTTTTTTTTCTGTCGTATATTTTTTTTATCCGCTGCCTTAACCAGACATCTGGACCTTCCAACCAGACCTCTTGTTGCCTTTTCTGGGCAATAATTTGCCTAGGCCAATGATGGAAAAAATGATTCGGAAGCGATCGGATGAGCGATGGAGGCTAGGGATTTATGCCAAGCGACAACCCAGTCCTAAAGGCTCTTCGATACACCCCAAATAACACGTCCAAATATCCAAGATAGGATCTTTAATGATTTTGACTTCAAAACACCAAAATTTGGAAAATTTACCAAATCAATTCAAATCAAAAGGAAATGAACATGAAATAGATGTTAGGAATTCATACCTAACAACAATGAAAGCTATAGACATAGATGTGAGTTAAAGAACTCACCTTTAAACCAAAAAACAACGAATGAGAAGCTCTAAAACAAGGCAAGCTCAATTCCTCTTCAATACACCTCTAGAATCTTCAGTCTATTATCAAAGGTGAAGTTTTTCCTAAGTTGGGTTATAGGAATTTCTGAAAATTGAAGAGATTTTGAGATGGAGAAGATGAAGAGGATGCTTACCCAAGCTTCTCTTTGATTTATAACTTGAATTTGGATTCCTAAGAGAAATTAGGGCTTAGGAATTTTAATTTCCTCTTTCCACCATTCTTTCTAGGGCTTGAGAGTGTTAGGAAATGTTATGAATGAATGAAGAGGAGTGGAGTGGGAGTTGTTAGATAGAGGAGTTGGGTTCTCTTGTTGGGTTAGTGGGTTGAAACCCAAATCCAAAGCTCAATAGAAAAATAGAAAAATTCTACTCAACTCCAAACATATCGATGTTTATACTCAAAAAAGTTGTAAACGTCGTTTTGAACTCAATGGAAGTGGTCTCGAGTCCGGATTCGTCTGTTTACAAAAAGTAACATTTCGGACTTTAAATTCAACAAACGATTCTATATTTAAACAAACATTTAAATATATTATCGTAAAAATATGCGGGTTGTTACAGACTCCCCTCCTTAAAGAAATTGTGTCCTCGCAATACTTAAGAAGAAAATAAAAAGTAACAACCATACTAAGGCATAACAACACAAAAGAAGGAATTTTGAAATGAGAAGTTCACCTTAAGGAGCACGAGAGAGTAAGTCCCGATGTGTTCGTTCGATGAATTCTCTGGATTCCCAAGAGCAATCCTTAGGATTTGAGGACCATTGAACTTTCATAAGCGGGACCTCTTTGTTATGAAGGCGTTTAACCTCCGCAGTAATGATGCGAATTGGATGTTGCTCATAAGTCAAATTAGGTGAAACTTCAATTTCTTCAATAACACTGGGCTCAAGAATAGAATCGGAATCTCTAAGGCATTTCCGTAGTTAAGAAACGTGGAATACGTCATGAATAGTAGAAACGTGAGCCGGTAATAAAAGGCGATAAGCCACAAAACCAATGCGTTCGGTGATGGGAAATGGACCAATATATCGATGTGCTAATTTTCTCGATCGACTGAAACACACAACACCCTTCATAGGTGAAACACGAATGAACACCAAATCTCCCACAGAAAATTCTAAATTCCTTCTTCGGTTATCGGCATAGGATTTTTGTCTACTTTGAGCTTCTTTCATCCTATGACGAATAAGATCAAACTTTTATGTGGCATCACGAATAAAATCTGGACCTAAAACCAGCTTCTCACCGGCTTCAAGCCAACACGAAGGAGATCAGCATGGCCTTCCGTAGAGTGCCTCGAAAGGTGCCATACCAATACTAGATTGGAAGCTATTGTTGTAAGAAAACTCAACAAGAGAAATATGATCGTCCCAACTTCCACCAAAAAATCAAGAACACATGCACGAAGAAGATCTTCAAGAGTTTGATTCACACGCTCTGTTTGTCCATCGGACTAAGGATGATAAGCGGTGCTAAAATTAAGCTTTGTTCCCAAAGCTTTTTGAAGACCTTTCCAAAATCCTCTAGTAAATAATGGATCACGATTGTTAACAATAGAAGTAGGGACTCCATGCAATTTAACAATTTCTTTGACATAGAGTTTTGCCAAAAGAGGTACGGTCCGATTAGACCTAACGGGAATAAAATGGGCGGATTTTGTAAGTCTATCTACAATCACCCATAAACTGTCATGACCCGAACGAGAACGGGGAAGACCGTCAATAAAGTCCATGGAAATGTGATCCTACTTCCAAACGGGAATGTCTAAAGGTTGCAATAACCCACCGGGCCTTTGATGCTCTGCCTTAACGAGTTGGCAAGTCATGCAACGCTTAGTAAAGTTAGCAATATCAGATTTCATTCCATCCCAATAATAAAGTTGCTTCATATCCGTATAGATTTTACTACTTCTAGGATGAATGGTAAATTTAAAACGATGAGAATCTTCTAAAATATCTTTAAGAAGATCACTAATATTTGGCACAATAAGTCTACCAAATTTCAGAATACCTCCACGAGCATCAATAACAAAGTCTTTCAAACCATCAATTTTTCTATCCCTACAACTTTGGCTAAGAAGAGCCAATTCGGGATCATGCTTTTGAGCTTCAAGGATGCGGTCCAAAAGAGAAGGATGAGCCTCAAGGCTACATAAAACAAGAGATGAACATGAATCGGATTCACGATCTCGAATATCACAAGTGGACAAAGTCTTGAGGTCGTTCCATTCGGATATCATCATGGAAACAACCGCTTGTTCCTTATGACTAAGGGCATCTGCAACACGATTTCCCTTTCCGGGAGTATAGAGATTATCAAGATCATAAGATGTAAGGAATTCGAGCCAACGTTGTTGACGCAAATTGAGTTCCTTTAGAGAGAACAAATACTTCAAAGATTTATGATCGGTGTAGAGAACAAATTTCTCTCCCAAAAGATAATGATGCCAAATTCTAAGGGCGAAAACAATGGTCGCGAGCTCTAAATCATGAGTGGCATATCTAGTCTCGGCAGGCTTTAATTGTATAGAAGTATAAGCGATAGCACGTTCCCTTTGCATGAGAACGGCTCCCAAACCAACACGACTAGCATCGGTTTAAACCATAAAGTCTTGGTTCCCTTCGGGAATCACAAGAATAGGAGCATCAGAAAGGAGTCCTTTTAGTTTAAAAAAAACAGCTTCTATGCTAAAAATTTATTTCATGATCCTCTTTCCCGAAAAGCTAAGACATTCAAAATTATAATTAACTTTTTGTAATCATCTTTTTAGAAAAATTTAATTATTACAAGTCAATTTATTATGTTTGACTGTCTCATCATAGAGTTTAGGAGATTCCTATCGATAACGTTGATCAAGCGCATTGACCAGAATTCTTAAAGCACTCAATGGGCAAAACAACACAAAATCATCTTCTATATGATAAACATGTCTCTTAAAAATTTTACGAATATTCTTTGCTCGTTTTAAGAACAAAATCCAACTATACTTATAAATATCTTATTAAAAAGATTTGCAAATTTTAAATTGTTGTTTTCATCCATAACCAATGAATACAAGGATGGTCTCATTGAGATATTCGCAGAATACTCGATTCATAAGATAGATGAAATAAGCTGGACAAACCGAATGACATCACGAGTGACTCATAAGAATCATAACGAGTGCGGAATGCGGTAAGTGGAATGCTACCCTCCGCAACTCGTAGCTGATGAAAACCGATGGCAAGGTCGAGTTGAAAAGACCTTAGCACCACTCAATAGATCGCTTAGGTGGTAATCCTAAGACAAGCTTAAAAATACCAGAAAATTCACAAACTACTTGAATGAGAGAAATAACATTTTCCTCATCATGTGGGTTTAAAGAATAAAATGATGTCACCGAATTGGAATCGAAATCATTAAGAAAAATTAAAAACCTGCTTAACAGATTGAGAATGTCGAAGATGGATAGTCCTCTCGGGACATAGGATATGGGCTTCATATGATTAAGCCAACCCTTTCCCAGAAATCAATTCCGATGGCTAAGTAGCACATAACATGCAAATCGGTTTGGAAAGCATAATCACATAAAATAATCCCGACATTTTCACAAAGTAAACTGAGTGTTGCGGATCCACCAACCGGATTCGCAATTCTCAGTGAAGTCATCAAGCCCATAATATTTAAAGAAAAAGTATCAACAAGTTTTTTTGATGTAAAAGAGTGAGATGCATCCGAATCAAAAGAAATTCGAAATAGGATAATCACGAAACAAATTAATGCCATCAAGGATAGAATGAGAAATACCTTGACCAAGAGAAGTGTTAGTAGAGGCTTGCACAACATTCAGCTTTCCCTCCTTCTTACTTTGAAGTTTGGGACATGAAGATAAAAGATGATCCAAACCTTTGCAATAGCGACAAGTAAGGGGCTTCGGACACTTATTTGCATAGTGGTCCTTAGAACTACAATTGTAGCCTACTCCACGATTAGGGATTGGAGTCTTTGCTGCCGAATTTGCTTGCTTCACTTTCTTGTTGGGATTAGGGCTTTTGAACTTAATATGCCTCTTCTTGGAAACCCCAATATCACCATCACTTCCTTTATCGGCCTCTTCAAATCGAAGAGCGATATCTACAAACTGGTCGAAAGGCACTTCCAATTTCAGAGGTAAAACCTTTTTAGGGCTCTTATTCAAAGCACAGATAAACCTTTGATTCTTTACAAGATCCAAAAGTTGTTGGGCAGACATGAATACACCATCCAGAGAAGGACTACTAGATTGACCAGCGCTAGGACTGCCAGATCTAACAATCTCTTCTTCTTTAAGAAAGAAAGACAGAAAGAAGGAAGAGGAAAAAGGTTATTCTCAGAATGAATATCAAACAAACTTGATTGATAAAACAAGGCATCATAAAAGAAAATAGGATAGAATGGGTCCAAAGACTCGGGTTAAATCCTAAGGCACGATTCCTAAGAGAGACTTAGGACAAGGATCCTTGCTAGATTATTCTACATTGTTACGAAGTTTGGCTCTAATACCAAGCTGTGATGCCCCACCTCTATACTCACACTAGCCAAGGACACTACGAGGTAATGCCGTCGACTAGCGTGAAGAATAAGGCTGTTGAGGAGCAACCATTTGTGTAATTGCTTTGTGCGAGTACCGATATGTCAGATAATATGACTTGCATTTCATTTCAAGAGGAAATCCGACATATCAAATACTAACTCAAAGCTACTACACAGTGGCTATGTGGGCTTCGGAAGCAAATATAGAAATAAGCGTAACACAAACCAGTCACAGATATTCATATCACTAAGGCAAAAACAGATATGAATATAACACATAGGAGTGTACATCAAAATAGTGGTCATAGAAGATCCACAATATCACAAAAGAATAAGTATACATCAAGGAGTCTCTATCTCAAATGTATAAAAGCCAAAAACTACTAAGCTAAAGTAGCTAGCCAAAAGTCAGAAGCTAGCCCCTGCTAAGTAGTCATGTGGAAGCACCTGTAACACCTCGGTCTGACCCGAGTATTATTTAAGAAGAAAAATAATAAACGGATCAGTCTAGCTATCAATATCATATGAGATGAGAAAAAATTAAGAGATACCACAAAAATGTATGATAACAATAATGCCATACTATGACAAGTATACATTTGATAACAATAAAAATCAAAACATGCAATATCTCAAATCATCTCAAATATCCAAAAATAATATCACATTCTTTAGCTTATTCACCAAACCCCAAATATTGACAAAACATATCAATGCAAATCACAAAAATTGGTGAAACACAAATTCCAGAAATCAACAATTTGAAATCCAAAAAACACAAAGGGGGAGGCCTATCACAAACGGGAGCATGAAAACTCACCGACATGTGTATCACAAATGAGACGCTATCCCATAAAAATATGGGGTACAGTCCCCCTCGCGGAAGAATGAGCCGAACATCGACGCACCCTAAAAGATACGCCTCATGCATAGACTCTGTCGTGGTACAGTCCCCCACGTGGACGAATGAGCCGAACATCGACGCATCCTAAAAGATACGCCTCATGCGCAGACTCTGTCGTGGTACAGTCCCCCACGCGGACGAATGAGCCAAACACCGACGCACCCTAAAAGATACGCCTCATGCACAGACTCTGTCGTGGTACAGTCCCCCACGCGGATGAATGAGCCGAAAATCGACGAACCCTAAAAGATACGCCTCTTGCACAGAATATGTCGTGGTACAGTCCCCCACGCGGACGAATGAGCCGGATGCTCCTCGAACGGTCAAAAGACCATTGGTCGCTACCCCACCAAATTGAGCCGAAGCTCCATAGAATAAGTGTAAATTACACAAAGCTAGTAAATAAATGAGTTTAGCTTCATGTCCCATAACCACTGGCTTAACTTAAATATTTACGAATAAATTGTAGATTTCCACTCGAAAATACAAAATGATCATCATTGATCAATTAGAAGTGTAAATTACACTAAGCCAGTAAATAAATGAGTTTAGCTTCATGTCCCATAACCACTGGCTTAACTTAAATATTTACGAACAGATTGTAGATTTCCACTCGAAAATTGTCACAAGAATTCAATCGAACAAGTCCAAGAATTAACCGACGAAGTAAACGCAAGCGTTTCATACCACTTTTTTTGCTAAGCCGTTTAATTAGATTTCTTATATGAATGAGGTAAGGTTTGTATATACTAATAGATTGGAAAACGGTTTTAAAAACAAGCTATATATTAAAAATAACGTTGAAATCATTTTTGTGAAAGTGTTTGAGTATTTACTACTAGTATAGAAACCTTTGTATTTAAAAGTGAAAAATTACAGAAAACGATTGTAGAAACAATCGATAAACCAAAAATTCACATTCGACGACGTGAATCAAAACCAAAGAAATCGATATCATAGATATTCACAAAAATCCAGAAAAGAAGTCATCAAAGTCGATAATAAATGACAACAACCAATCGGGTCAACAAAAATCGATAAAAGTTAGAAATCCAATCAAATACAACCAAAATAGGCAAAATTGGCAGTTCCAAACGTCTGGGGTTTCATCCAGACGTTTGGAATTTGGGTTCTAGAAATATTCCAGAAACCTACCAAACGTCTGAACTCTAACCAGACGTCTGAAAACTAACCAGACGTCTAGTAGGCTTGGACCAGACGTCTGGTCCAAGTCTCTGCCATTTTTTTCTTTTCTGCCGTATATTTTTTTTCTCAACTGCCCTAACCAGATGTCTAGACTTTCCAACCAGACGTCTGGTTGCCTTTTCTGGGCAACAATTTGCCTAGGCCAATGATGGACAAAATGATTCGGAAGCGATCGGACGAGCAACGGAGGCTAGGGATTTATGCAAAGCGACAACACAGTCCTTTAGGCTCTTCGATACACCCCAAATAACACGTCCAAATATCCAAGATAGGATCTTTAAAGATTTTGACTTCAAAACACCAAAATTTGGAAAATTCACTAAATCAATTCAAATCAAAAGCAAATGAACATGAAATAGATGTTAGGAATTCATACCTAACAACAATGAAAGCTATAGACATGGATGTGAGTTAAAGAACATACCTTTAAACCCAAAAACAACGAATGAGAAGCTCTAAAACAAGGCAAGATTAATTCCTCTTCAATACACCTCTAGAATCTTCAATCTATTATCAAAGGTGAAGTTTTTCCTAAGTTAGGTTATAGGAATTTCTGAAAATTGAAGAGAGATTGAGATGGAGAAGATGAAGAGGATGCTTACCTAAGCTTCTCTTTGATTTATAACTTGAATTTGGATTCCTAAGAGAAACTAGGGCTTAGGAATTTTAATTTCCTCTTCCCACCATTCTTTCTAGGGCTTCAGAGTGTTAGGAAATGTTATGAATGAATGAAGAGGAGTGGAGTGGGAGTCTTTAGATGGAGAAGTTGGGTTCTCTTGTTGGGTTAGTGGGCTGAAACCCAAACCCAAAGCCAAATAGAAAAATAACAAAATTCTACTCAACTCCAAACATATCGATGTTTATACTCAAAAAAGTTGTAAACATTGTTTTGAACTCAATGGAAGCGGTCTCGAGTTCGGATTCAACTATTTACAAAAAGTAACATTTCGGACTTTAAATTCAACAAACGATTCTATATTTAAACAAACATTTAAATATATTATCGTAAAAATATGCGGGCTGTTATATTAAGTATTAACAATTAATTAATCAAGTTTACTTTTGCTAATTAAGGTTAGAAATTTCTAAAAAATCATTAAGAAAAAGTAAACATAAAAGGACAAAATCATGTCAAATCAAATCAAATCTTTACTTTATTTTCCTTATGCATTAAGTGATTAAAACATAAAGTAGTGATATGATAAAGTGATGGTAATTGTTGAAAAAGTAAGATAAAGTAAGGATATTTTGGTAATTTTGTAAAAGGTTAATTTTATAATTCACCACTCCTTATTTTTTCTATAAATACCCATCCATTCTTCTCATTTTCTTCACACTTCTCATTCTTCTTCTTCTTCTTCATTTTTGAGATTTTTTTTGCTCATTAAAGACTTCTCTTCTTTAAGATAGGTAGGAAGGTTAAAAATAGTGGAGTGCTTAAGCACCACTCCACCTATTACTCTCTAACCTCTTCTTAATTCACTTCCTCTTCTTCTCTTCTTTAAATGGCCTTAGGCCATGAGTATTGGGATGGGGAGGCTATGGCTGTGAGCTATGGAGGTGGGAGGAAAGTTCGTGCCGAGATAAAAGTGGAGGAGGAAGGATGGTTATGAGCATGGGCAAGGTGGTGGAGTTGTTTATGGATGTATTAGTGAAGTATAGGTTAGTTTAGTGAAGTATGGTTGGATAAGAATGTTGGTAGGAAGTTAATCGATTTAGATAAAGGTGAGCACTAATTTTTTTTGAACTAACTAATAATTCCAAGTTTAGTAATATGAAAATTAAATATCTTAGATGATTACTATGTTTGATAACTTGGATGCAAAGTTGGTTGTTTACATGATTGTTAATATGGATGATTACCTGATTTGATAAATGATAAGAGAAATGTTTAGAAATTAACCATATTTAATAAAAAAGAATTTTAATCCGCATAAATATGTGTATGGAGTTTATTTAGCCTCTTAAAGGTTTTGAAAATATAAAAAGGTTGAAAATGAATATTATAATAATATAATATTATGAAATGATTTAAAAGTGAAAAAGAGATTTAATATGGAAAAATATTAGTTTAAATGTTTGAAAATGATTTATAAATGTTTTATAAACATTTAAAAGTGTTTCCATGAAGTTTGAAAAGAAATTGAAAAACAAGTCAAAAGTAGGCGCGTCGCGTAATGGTAGTTCGCGATCTCGCACCATAAAAGTTAAACAAGTGTAGAGAGTTGAATATAGCCCGGAATCCTTCGAGATAAGAATTTTCTGGACTATTATATCCATAATTTCCAACAAAGAAAGAAAATCAAGATTTCATTAAGTAGATTTTGAAATATGTCCAAAACAATTTTCTATAAACATCGCGGTTTTGCAGTTTGGAATCCAAGAAGGAATTTTTGTATAAATGATATTTTAAATGATTAAAAGTATGAAATAAATTTGATAAATCTATTAAAATGGTTTGAAAGAGATTTGAATTGCAAAATAAGAATTTTCAAACATTAAACAAGTTGTTTTAATCAAATAAGCTGTTTTAATCACTTTTCACAGCACTTTTCTGCTGCAGTTTCTATAACTTTTGAAATAAAGATTTAAACTTAACGATTCTTTCTAGAATCTTTATAAATGTTTATAAATGGAAATTAAGTGTATTAAAAATAAATTGGAAGTTTTATAATTCTTTTAGAAAGAGTTTAAATAAATGGTTATTTTAACACTTAAACAATATAATAGAAATCATTTCCTTGAATGTAATAACAAACTGAGTATGCAGAAACGACTAGTACATTTGTCCACCTGTAAGATCTAAACGGTAAAACAAGGTGTGTAACTAAGGTTAGAAATGGAGCAACCAGTGCCCTGAACTTACCTAGCCTTCGTTTTATCTTTTAGACGAGGAGTGGAGCAAATCGAAAGGAAAGCCCGGATGCTCTAAATGGGTTTTCCCAAAGTAAAAAGTAAAGATTTTTCAAAGAGTTAAACAAGGATTTGATTAAAATGGTTTTGGTTTTGTTATAACGGTGTTTTACATAACATCATTTTTAAACTATTTAATTGAGGATTTGGAAATAGAAAATCTTTATTAAAGGTTTAAACGTGATTTTAAATAAGATGACTTGGTATTTCCCAAGATTAAAGAGGAGTTTTAAATGAAAGATTTAAAGAAATCAGTTGTGTGATTAAGGAATGGCAATGTGGCATTCAAAGTGGAACCTGTTATTATCAAAGCATGGTTTTGTATGAAAAGCGTGGCTTTGTCTAAGTTGAGCGTAACCTCACTCCCAAGCCTCACATCTCGGAAATGATACGGGAACTATGTTACATATTTCAGGTAGTATGATGAGGGTGGCGTATGATCCCTCAAGGTGACTGGCGGTGTATGATATAGGTCACTAAGGTGTCCAGACGGGACCCTTATTCTATGGTATAGTGGCGTGCGAGTCCTTGCATGAGAAGCCACCGGATATCAAGAAGTGTAGCAATATGAGGAATAGTGGTGTGCAAGTCCTTGCATGAAAAACCATCGGGTTCCGGTTGATATGCGTGGTTATCGAGTTTCCCTATCATGTTGGAAATCCATTTCTAATGCGAGCTTTACAGTTTTGATTGTATTCCCAAAATAGCTATAATGCTTTGCAGACATTTCAGTTACCCCTTTTGTATCATATATTCGTCCGTTATATTCCATTGACTTAGTCTGGATATATCCCCTAAGACTTAGTCCTTGTATTGATACCTTATTTTAATAAGTTTATTTGAAAGATGTTTTCCAAAAGAATGTCATTAAAGATAATATCAAATTATTTTGGTAATAAAAGTGTTTTGATTATCATAAGGTAGAAACCTATCTGTATTTATGTGTAGGCGTGGTCTAATGAGATACCCTTCTTTTCAAGGTTTTGATAACATCGTCATGAGCTATACATTAAAAATTTCGAGTATCTCACGTTGGTTTATCAAGCCTGATCCAGGTATTTTTAAACTCGGGTCAGATCTAAGTAGTTTTAGGATTAGCTGAAGACGCTAGGAGTTTCCAGAGGAGAGCTAGAGATCTTCATCATCGTATAGACGTATTCTATTGTAACGACCAACCTTTTTGGATGGTTTAAAACGATGATAAACCACACACATCATAATCAAACCATTCAAAAGGGAGGATTGTTATGGGGTAAATAAGAAAAAAAAGAGAAAGAAATAAAAAAACACAAAATTTCACAGCGGAATGACAAAATATAATAATCAAATAAACAGATCATGAAGCTGTTTACAAATAACATTTGATTATACTTTTACAATTCAAATCAGAGTTACATACAACAGGAATAAATAAATAAATAAATAAATAAATACAGTGGAATAATATGATGTAGTGGAATAAATATAATAAATAATAATAGTATACAAATCTCTGTCTTCGTCCTCCAGAAAGAAGTCTTCGATAATCTGAAAAGCTCAGACAGGCCCGAGCGAATTGAAAAGACAAAACACTCGAGTCAGAACTAAAAGATCTTATGTAAGTTAAATCAACAGTAAATAAATATGAGTGTAACAGTGTCGGAGATGTTTACGGGGTTTGACATCTCTTATCCAGTGTCTAACGTGAGTGAAACAACTTAAGAGATGTTCAGGATTACCATCTCTTAAGGATCCGTTAAACTATCTACATACATAGTACAATATGCTAGTATAATAGTGTCTATAGTAAAGTAAAGTATTAAAATAGCATTAAGGTATTACCTATATCCCCCTTAACACATTTTTATATAATGTCATAGTCTATGCAGATACTATAAACTCCACCATAAATTGGTGGGCTATCAGGGAGCAGTCCATAGGTACGACACAAATCAAACTCGCAGAAGGCGCAATAAGGCATGTGACAAGGCAGCGAGGCAATGCCAGGGTAGGATTCTACCATTTGCAGAACCAGGCTGGTGGTAACGCATAGCAGCTACTACTGCCTACCTCAGAACACACTCCCATAATCAAAATCGAATGGTGGCCACCAAATCAATCACAAAGTCATAATATGGTATCGAAGAATCATGTCCGATCGGAGGTGCGACCTCACTTGGCCCAGGTATAACTCTTGTTTTAGCCATATCAAGCTGACTCACGAGAGTCAGGGTTACGTAAATACCTCATACAGAATCGTTCACTAAACCATCCTACTTCATTCTGGAATCTCCACCACATACACAGTTGCTAAAGTGGTTTTCGGTATTGGTAGAGAGTAAGACAATATCTGATCCCGGTCTTTTTAACAACCAAACGCTTATTTCACACGGGAGGTTCATTTACATTTCTAAAACCGATTCATTATTGATATCAAAATATCATATTCTCAAAACCATATCATTTCGAAATCATATTTACTTTCGAAATTATATCACATTTGAAATCATATCACTTTCGAATTCATATTTCCAAAATAGATTAAATCCTTATTTAAAATCATTATATTCCTCAAATGTGTCATTTAAATCCCAACTTAGATTATAACATCATTTAATTGTATTCGCTTAAAAATCAAGGATTTAAATATAAACACTTCCACTTTACAAAACCTGAAATTTAGAAAATAGTTTAGATAGTTTAAAATAGTTTCTAAAAATAGTAAAAATAGTTTAAAATAGCTTTTTAAATTGTTAAAATACTTTAAATATAGTTTAAATGGTTTTTAATAGTTTAAAATTGATTAAAATAGTCTAAAAATATTTTGAAATAGTTAAAATAGTTTAAAATAGTTTAAAATACTTTAAAATAGGTTAAATGGTTTAAAATAGATTAAAATAGTTTAATATAATTTAAATAGTTTATAAATGGATTAAAATAGATTAAAATAGTTTTAAACAAGATAAAATAATTAAATTAGATTAAATAGTTTTAAAATAGTTTAAATAAAATAAAATAGTTTAACCTAAAATGGTTTAAATATATATATTTAAAATAATTAATTTGAAGGAAATCTCAAATTTAACTATTTCTTACATTTCAACAAATCCGGACCATATCCAGCTTTCAAATTTCAATTTAAATCCTTTAAACGATTCATTTAAACTATTCCCAATTTCAACATCTAAAGCTTGGATTTTCAAATATAATTCAGTTTATATAAATCAAATTTTTATTTCAATATTATCATTTAACTGAATTCAAATTTAAAGGATTAAAAATCATTTAATTTAACCAATCCGGTGTCCGTATATAGTTTTCTACCCTATGGTCAAGTGATACGGTCATATATCATTTGAATCCACAATAAATTTAATTTTACGGGTATATATCATTTCAACCTGCAATCCCGAATTAACATTCAAAATCCATAAAATCGCTCGGGTTTATCATTTCAACCCATAATGATTTTTTTCCTAATCTATCGATCGTTCAGGTATGTAACCCATAGTGATTTTCCTATCAATAACTAAGGGAACTTGCAGAGTTATAAATATATATATATATAATAACATAACATCCAATCGTCCAATATCAACAATTAAACATCCATCACAATCATCATTCGAATCAACCTATCAATAACAACAAATTAATTGATTATTAATAACAAGTATTTGATTGACAATTAATATTCAATATTAAATTAAATAGCGATTAATTTCAATAAAAGTAATATTTAACTGAAACGACAATTTAAATATACCAAACGTGTTAACCAATCAATTTCTAATCACATCATAATTTCAGTTTAACTAACATAAGATAATTTAGTAGTTGTGAGTGGGTTAAAACACTCATCTTTAATTTCAAATCGATTTAAAATCCAAATATGGCCCAAAATTTGAACAGTCTCAGAATTCGACCAAACGAGTTCCATAATGTCCGGAATTTCGATACGATCGCAACAGAACAAACTACTTGTAAATCGGACCTCGTTTGTAAAAGTTATGTATATTAGAGCATTAAACGATTTAATATTTAAATAAATAAAATAAACAAGTCAACGATTTCTACCCAGTCTGTAATGACCCGCTATTTTGGACCATTTGCATCCGCACATGTCGAACTTGAATGATTCAAAATACCGAATTGTTAATTTAAATTGGCAAAACTGAGCATATACAGTAAATAAAATAATCACAGATCACAGACACTGAGTAATAAATGCAGCGGAAATAAAAGATAGTAGTTCATGAAGCTACTATATACATATCAGAGTTAAATAAGGTACAACAGATATCTCGGATACAATAATCAACTACAATATTGGAATACATCACTAGAATCAACTGGATATCTGAAAGCTAGATAGATAGCTGGATCTCCAAGCGAAGCTCCAACTCCAAAGGTGAGTCTCGAATACTGGTACACTTAGTCTGACCCAAGCGTAAAGCAAAACACAAAACACTCGAGTCAGGATTAACATTCTCATACTAATAAATCCAACTCAAGTGAAATAGCAACTGAAATACAAGTAACTCAAAGGATGTTTGGAATAACCATCCTTTAAGGATCCGTTAAACTATCTACTATGTAGTACTGTACGATAAGTAGATAATGCCTATCAGTAATATAAAGTATCAAAATAGTGTTAAGGCGTTACCATTATCCCCTTTAACACATTTTTATAAGCGTTATAGTCTATACAGCACTGTAAAATCCACCGTAAACTAGTGGGATATCAGGGAGTACTCCATAGGTATAACACAAAACAAATCGTAGTGGTCGCGTATATAGGGATCCAAGTATGACAAGGCACATGAGGCAATACCCGAGGTAGTGAAACTACCGTTTGCCTGATCCGGACTGGTGAGAACGCATCGCCGCAGCGATCGCAACACCGCGAAACAACACTCCCAAAATCAAGGGTGCACCAATCGACAACAAGTAATGAGTAGTTTTCGAAGAAGTGTGTTCCCTCGAGGTAGCTAACCCCCATTTGGCCCGGCACGGCTCCTGTTTTAGTCATTTCCAATTTGACACAAGTGTCAAGGCTATCCATTATCGTTCTCTTTCTTCAGTCATCACGTACATCATTCCAACCACTTCATTCTGGATCACACTCCGCGTATAGTTATTAAAGTGGTTTTCGGTTTAGACAGTGAGTATGTCCCTAATCGATTCCGGTCTCTTTAATAACTTCTGTAATTATTACACCGATTGGTCGTTTATATATTTCAAAACCAAATCAAATTCAATTTCAATTAGAATTTGTAAATCAACATTTCATTTGTCTTTCTAAATCAATTTCCATAATTTACGTTTCAAAACTTTAAAATTACCATTTCAAAATCTTATAATGCACTTTCAATTTATATTTAAAACAATTCAAATATTGATTCAAGTTCGTATATAAGTTTCATTCGAAATCATTTAAATTAACTTAATTTAACATTCAAATCAATTTAAATTCATTGATCGACTTCATTCAATATTCGTTAAGTAAATTTGTTATTCAAAACAATTTCTATTTAATTTCTAATTCATTAAATCAATTACTTAAGTTCAACTTCATTATACCAAAACTTCCAAATTTCATTAAATTAAATTCATCAAATCATATTCTTTACATTTCAAGTCTTACATTAATTTCAAAAAAACACATTTTATTTCTTGTTAAAAAAAATTCCAATTTCATTTATTTATTTACTTAATTACAAATTTCAAAAACTCAGTTAATAATGAAACTTAGTTTCACTTATTCAAGAAGTTCAATTTTTAAAGAATTCAATTTAATTTATTTATTAAATAATTCAATCTTATTTAATTATTAAATAATTTCAAAACTTAATTATTAACTGATTTCAAAACTTAATTATTAATAATTTCAATTTAATTATTAAATAATTTTTAAACTTAATTATTAGTAATTCCAATTTTAAAACAACATTCTTTCATCAACTACTATGTTAATATTTTGATTCAGATTATTTAATATTAACATTTTCCTTTCATTAAAGTTCAAATTCCAACTTCGTTTCAAAACCATATTATTTATTCAAATAAAATCTTTATTTTATTTTTAAATCAAATTATTGGCCAATCGGGTTTTATTTAATTCTCTATCCTAAGTCAAGTTTGATTTGGGTATTTATCATTTCAACCCGATTCCAATTCAATTCAAAATCAAAGCATAACAAAGGGAACTTGCAATGTGATAACTGAGAGGGTGTCAAAGTAAATAAACAAGCAATAACACAATCAATAACAATCCAATAATTAATTCAAATAATCCCGAAATAATCGTATTAATTCACATTGTTGTTTGTGCAAATTAATATAATTATTTCTAGAATCTACACTATCATTTCATGTAGATTAAAGATTATTGCATTACGGTTTTTTTCACTTGTCATCTATTTACAATTTCATACATCATTAGTTTAAACAACATACAATTGATGGTTCAAGGTGTAGTTAACACTATTTTCTACGTGTCAAATGATTAAACATTTAAGGGGTCGTATTAAACAAATTTAACTAACCAAATTCAACACATATTTCGATTCAATTTTTTTTTAACTATTCTACGTCAAATTCAATTGCATAATATTTATCACTTTATACATTACAATTTAACATCCAATATAACAACAATCAATCAATTAATTATCGACCAAACTGTATTATCATCGCATAAATAATTAACAGATAATGGTGTCAGATGTCATAGGTGAACAGATGCAGGTAATAGCATATATAACAGTGTAAATAACTAACAGCAGCATATTTCAAGTGTCGTTTCAATTGAAATCAGATTTAATAAAAAAAGAACATAAATCGTGAGTGATTGCTCACCTTCGAGGCTAGAGACGAACGGGAAAGAGATGAGTTACGAATCTAGGTACGAATTTCAAAACAAGCTAGATTGGCCCGAATTGACGAATAAGGCTGATAAATCAAAATTGACGAGATCAAATTAGAACTGGACCGATGAAAACAATTTGAATAAATTTTTGATATAAACTATATATATAATTTCAGTATTTTTTATTTAAGAAATATTAAAATAATATGAAATTTCAATTTGATCGATATTCTTAAAACTCAAGTATTAAAAATTAAAGATGTATATTATGTTTTTTAAAAACCCATACGTACATACACTTATTTGATTTGCCCTGCTAAAACTTATACTGACACACAAGAACAACCATATAGGCTATAACTATAAATATATATATAACATATACTTTATACAAGATGTTGTACCTATGTATTTTACAGTAACTTATATATATATCGACTCATAAAAACTCACATACCTATATCACTATATCTTTTCTTTCCAGCAACCAATGACATATAGTTATTGTAGACATTTGTATAATATAGGTTGTACAGTATAGAAGTATGGCTTTATACCCATAATATATAATTGAAACCAAAAGGTACAACACACATATATTAAACAACCCTTATGTATAAACTTTTATACATATACTTTACAGCTAAGTTTCAAAAATCTAAACATGTATTAGATACTCTCGATCACAGATATATATAACTATCTTTAAAAGAATTTCAAAAATCAATATACAAAATAAAAATATATATATATACTACCTATGTTTATACAGGCATATATTAACAAACAGACACTGCATACTTTTTATATAACTAATACACATACCTATCTCACAACATATATAAGCTGCGACTTATAACAAATATATATAAACTTTATTATACACGTATAAATATAATATATAATATACTAAACTTATATGCTTTAATATAGAACAGAACATATGTATATATCAATACCTTAATAGGAAAATATAGGATGCACAGATGGTCGATTTGCATGGCGTGTGAAGGTGGAACGAGAAGGCCATGGGCCAAAAGGGGATCTCGGATTTGCAAGGCCGAGGTGATGGGGTCGGGGCGTAGTCTGGTGCTGGGTGTCGAGCTAGGCAGGTTAAGTCGCGACAGGTAGGATCTCTGCGAGGAGATAGAGGAGGAGCATCGTGCGGTCAAGGCAGTTGCTGCTGTGAAGGGCGTTGCCGGTCAGGAGGTTGGCAAGGAGGGCGTTAGGCAGGCGGAGGGTGGTTGATGCGGTGACGTGGGTTTGCTTGGCTTGGTGACGAGGGTTGTTCACTGTTGCAGGAGAGAGGAAGAGAGGGGAATGACTTCGGTGAGCTAGAAGCGACGTGAGCGGGGAAAACTGGATAGGCGATGAGCATGAAAGGAGGACGAGGCTGGCAACTGGGTGGAGGAACAGTTGATTTCACGGTGGAGGGATTTCAAAAATGAAGGAGGAGAAAGCACAAAAAAAATATTCCTCTTTCGTATAAAAATGTTTCTAAATGAAACAGATGGAAATGAAGAGGCTGAGAGAAATCAAGCCAACCAACGTATTTCAATATTTGGAAATATAGAAAACCTCGCTCTAAAATCGAGGAATTAATAAAAGCAATGACAGTTTGATTTTGAACAGGTGGATTGACTGAATGGACACAAGAAAACCCAAAAGTTTAAAAATCTTGTACCGGTACGTTAAATCGCTTCACAGATTCCGCCGTGCACCGAACATCGAAATGGACAATTGGATATACTGTGGAGATCAGCATGACGAGACGATCAAAACGATATACAGATATCAGTTATAGGATCATCCGACCAAAAGTCGATATTCGGTATCGAAAATGCTGCTATTTTGCCGAAAATAAGAAAAACGGAGCAATGACAGTCAAAATTTGGAGAAACAAAATATGACGTCTCACTTAGAAGATGATTTACAAATTTTCTATAGAAAAATATTTAGGTTTGGAAAATATTTTATTTTCATCGCTTTTTAACTTATTAAATTGAAGTAAATTTACACGCGAAATAAACTTTCATATTTTCGGACGAAAATTTACCAGTTGCTATGTTTAACTAGACGCATTCCAAATATCAAATTTATATTTCAAAATTTTATCGTTTAAAATTTCATAAAATTTCAATTAATAATGTTATTGAAACTGGTTAAATCTGCGGGTTGTTACACTCTCCCCCACTCAAAACTTTTTGTCCCCGAAAAGGAAGGAGGTAGGAGAATAGAATCAACTAGAAGAAAATAGATTGAAAACAAAATAAAACAATTTATTTAACATATAAATTTCAACTTAAATAAATTTATATTCAACAATTTGTTTTTTAAATTCAAGGTTTTCATTAAATTGATTTGATTTCACATTTATTAATGTTGGTACAAAAGGTTGCTTCCAAATGGAATTCAATTTAAATTCAATTAATCCAAGATACTCCCTTAAGTTGATTTAATTCAATTTATTAACTTTCAATACAAATTTTCTTCTATTAATCATACCTATTATTTATTTAACTTATTATTCTGTTTATCTCCATAAACATTTTATAGTTTAAAATTTAAGTGAATAACATTTATTATACGCACTCACATTTTATTTATAAAGACAATTTATTGTATATTCTCCAATTTTCTTAAATTAACAATTTCAAAAGTCCTAAATTTGAATAGTCATTTATTATAATCACACTTTATTCGACAAATTTAGTTCTTCTTTATACCAAATTATTATTAAATTTATTCTACTTAATGTATCCTATCACATATATTAAGTATATTTACATTTATTATAACTACTCAAATTTGTTTAAAATTTCTTTTGATATCATTTTCTGCTGTATAATATTCAATTACATAGTTAACTTTTGAAAATTTAGGTAAGTTATATTAAATGCAATTGAGTATTATACAAGTAAAATTTACAATTCAGTCATTTCAAGTTAAGTATTTATAAAAGAATTTGGCTTCATTTATAATTAAAAATCATCTTTTAAGAAAATTTAGAATTAAATTTCCGATTAAATTTAAACAATTTAGAGATAAATATACACACACAATATATCCAAGTCAAATCTAAATTAAATACTAATATGTATGTATATAAATATTTTTAAATCAAGTCATACTTTAGAATTTCAAATCAAATTCATTTCAAAACAAAAGTGTAACAAGCTAATGATGGTCTCTACTCTTTGAAACTCGAAAATGAATGTCGATGATGCGGCCACCATCACCGAAATTATTTTCCAGCGACAAAGAGAAGAGCACTGATTTCAACATTTCAAAATTCTTTGAAAACGGTTCCTATTTGTAACTACTTTAAATAATATACATTAAAATTCTTTGGAAACAAATTATAGTCAAAATACCCTTAAATAATGTGCATTTTAAACCTTTAAAACCATGGTTTGAAATCATTGGAAATTAAATTCTCAAATTCTTAATTTAAATTCATTTCAAATTCTAAATCAAATTATATCCAAGTTTTATAAATTCATTTATTTATTTTAAGAAATAGTCAATGATTTATAAAACAGTAAATGAAAATTTAATTTTTCACATTTCGGACAACAGATTCATTAACATTTTAATTTTAGAAAAATCTATACTTATATAAAATAAAATCATTCAAAATTATTTTATTTACCACATTTGAAAACAATATTGTGTCAGTTTGCTCTGCTCAAGCGTTTTGGAAATCCTATCGATAGCGTTGATCAGACGAATCGATCGAAAATCCAAATCAACATCAACAACTCAACAACACAAAATATAAAACTTTTTTAACATTAATTTATAAATACACTTCCTCGCTCAATGATACAAGGATGGATTTCAAAATAAGTATAGAGATTCAAATTTGATGGAAATCAAATCAAAGAGAAATTTTTGATTCTATAATAAGTTCGAAACAGAAGATAAGATAATTTGATTAACATAATTGGGAGATGGATAAGCTTATTTAATTTACGAGCAACCTTAATAGGATCGACCGTGACTTCAATAATAAGATCGATGTTGAATTCCGAGGTAAATCAACATCCGATCTCGAGAAATAGAATTCAGGTATAGCAGGAGATAGATAGCATCGTAAACCGAGGATACAGAAATCTCCGGTAAATCAATGCTTATTGTAAAGGAGTTTCACCCCTTTACAAATCATTCGAAGTTTGGCGAGACCGCCGATTCATTATAAGGGTCATTCGAAATGGAGTTATGTGATACTCAGAATTCAGAAGAATACGAATAGTGAGGGACAAAAAAATGAATTTCGAAACCGCAGGGAATGTCCAAAATTCAAAGGAATCGAGTCGAAAAGGAAGAGATTGAAACTCGAATGAGAGTGATTCTGTAAATACATTTACCCTATATGCTAAATTTTGCATAGAGCTACCAAAGCTCTGATACCAACTGTAACGACCCGCTATTTTGGACCATTCGCATCCGCACATGTCGAACTTGAATGATTCAAAATACCGAATTGTTAATTTAAATTTGGCAAAACTGAGCATATACAATAAATAAAATAATCACAGATCACAGACACAGAGTAATAAATGCAGTGGAAATAAAAGATAGTAGTTCATGAAGCTACTATATACATATCAGAGTTAAATAAGGTACAACAGATGTCTCAGATACAATAATCAAATACAATATCGGAATACATCACTAGAATCAACTAGATATCTGAAAGCTGGACAGATAGCTGGATCTCCAAGCGAAGCTCCAACTCCAAAGGTGAGTCTCGAATACTGGTATACTCAGTCTGACCCGAGCGTAAAGCAAAACACAAAACACTCGAGTCAGGATTAACATTCTCATATCAATAAATCCAACTCAAGTGAAATAGCATGTAACAACCCGGTATTTCGTACCGATTAATTATCGTCTTTAGACGATTGCTTTTCCTAGCAAATTGCTGTTTGGAATTTTGTTTAACCAGTTGAAACTCTTTTGAAAAATCTGTTAAATGTTGACGGGCTTTAAAATAAATTCTCGGCCCACGTTTACAAAATGTTTGATGCCGTGAAAAATTTGCAAAGCAAATGTACCCATCCCCTTTATCTCGATGCCGTCCCATTCTTAAAGAAATTCGACCCGTTCCTTTATCATTTTCCTTTTTTTGTTCGTAAACCTAAATAAACAAATCGAAAAGGAGAAATAATGGTGGCTTCAAATTCCTTCGTTCGATCGTTCGTCTCCAAAATTAGGGCATAGAAATCGAAGGCAATGGCTGCATGGGTTCGAACTCCGCTCGATTCAATCTTCAGCAGCTAGGGCTTAACTTCGTTCGTGTTCCTCCTTTCTTCGACTGCTTCGAATTGGCAACAAGGTGAGTTCTGCTCACATCTAATTCATACTCGAGTATTAGGGTTTGAATTCTGTGTTTTTTTGTGTGCTCGAATTGTTTGAGATGTTCGTTCTCGTGGATAATCTCTATTACGAGTTTGAGTTTGACGACATTGATTTCGTCTTTGTGATATTGGCTGATGCTTTGATCTTCGTTCGTTCATGACTATTTGAATTCGACACTTATACATTTTATTTGATTTGTTCCTTTTCGACTTCGACTTCATTTCTATTATATGGTCGAGATAATTTTTGTATTGACATGATTTATGATGACTTGCTCATCTCAATAGTTCTTTTTGACATCGGTCATTTGTGACAATGTTACTTCTGTTCATCTCAGTAGCATGTGTGACTTTCACCTGTGACCAAATTTGTGATTCGATGCTTTGGCTTCCCCGTTCAATATCTCGTGACTATCGCGGTTTCGATTTCTGTGATTAAACTTTATTTTGACTTTGTTTTCGATGTTTCCTACGACATTTTCTTAATCTTCGGCCTTGAATTTATTTAGCAAATAATTTGAAACTACTGTTGTCTGGATTATTTCGAAACTGCTGCTAAATGCTTTTGGATGTTTGAACCTTTATGTGCACTTGAATAGGCATTGAAACCATGTGTATACATACATTCTTGTATGTATATATATATGTCTTGTCCTTGTAGTCTTTATTCCACCTTGATCCAGTAGTTGCTGTCACAACTTGATGTTGATTTCTTATTGGTTGACTTGTAGTTTGATTTGTTGTATCTGATTTCGTAAATGCCTGTACGTATAAGTGCAGTGTATACATATACATGTGTGGATTAAAATGTAGGCATATATATCCTTGTATGTGTGTATGCATGCATAGTTGGATCTATACTTGTGTTTATCTGCTGCATTGACTTGACATTATATATTCAATGTTGCAGATGCCCTTGATCACTTTGAATGGTATTTTGACTTGTAGTTTACTTACTTGCATACCTCATTGCATTCACTCCAAGTAAGTTGATTCTCTTGACAATATACATCTGTAGTTGTTTCACCTGTTGCACTTCATTGTGGTTTCATGTCTGTAGTTGCATTCCATTTGTGTTGCTGTCACATTTGGCTGGTAGTTGATTCGTCTGGCCTGTCTGCATTGCACTACTTCATTTTGTATTGTTGCATACATTCTTTGGTATAGCAGTCTTCACTATTGCATTATGTTTTAGCTTTTGCACTTTGATGTTGTAGTCTGCACCTCTATTGCATTTGGTATACTACTGAACTGTATACATTGCTTGACTCATGGTTGATTTGTTTTGCATCCATATACTTGAGTCTTTGCCTTTTGGTCTGTACTCTGTAATCTTGAGTTGTATTTGTGAATTTCATGGTTTCTTGAAAACCTGGCAATGTCTGCATGCTCATTGGTCATTTCTGATTTCTATTTGTACGAGCTTGATCTGTTGCACTCATTTTATTTTGCCTTGTGTTGAATCCGGTATTTCGGATTTGACCTTGTGCTGATTCCTATTTTGCACTATAGTGGCGAGGCAGTGCACGTTAGCGTGTACTGCAGCCACACATTTTAATGTGGCAAGGCCGTGCACGCGTGCGTGTACGGCAGCCAATCAAATTTTTTTTTGATGTTTTGCTATTTCTAAAATTTTTATATGTTGCCAATTCAATATATTTTGAATCATATTTTGATTTGGATTGATTTGATGATTTTTATTGTTAATCGCCGTTTTTGGCAATTCTGATGTTTTCTAAATTATCCTTACGGATAATCATTACATTCATCTTCGTTGATATTTTTGAATCTGCTGATTTGTAATTTAACACAAATACGTGTTATATTATCGTTATCCAATTTCTTATTAAAGAATTGGATATACTTGATTTCTGTGACTGTCGTCTATTCGATATTAATTATTATTGCTTCTTTGCACTAATAACTGAGTTTGAATTAGACTGACCCGTGTATTATTTTCTTTTGAATTTAATACTCGGGTCAGACCGAGTATTTATAGGTTGTAGATTTTTAGCTTTGGGTTGCTGCTAGAGCTATGAAGACTTTTCATATCATTTGAAGCATTTTGCGTCTTTTTGTTCTAGTTAGTGTATTGATTAGGATGACATGTATTCATGTACATTAGTTGATAATGTATTTGTATATATAACTTCCAGAGTCGACAGTTATAGTTGTATCATATGTATTGTGTCAAATGTATTGTAACTGACATCAGTTATTATATATATATATGATACTTTTTGTTCCATCTGTATTCCGCATTTATGTTATCTGTTTTATTTTTATATTTATTGTCCTAAACTATTATAGCCACTGTGTAGTAGCTTTGAGTTTGTATCGGTATGTCGGATTTCCTCCTGAAATAAAAATGCATGTTATACCATCTGATATATCGGTGCTTGCACAAAGCAATTACACAAATGGTCGCTCCTCAACAGCCTTATTCTCCGTGCTAGTTGACAGCATTACACCGTAGTGTTCTTGGCTAGCGCGGGTATAGAGGTGGGGCGTCACATAGCAACTGAAATACAAGTAACTCAAAGGATGTTTGGAATAACCATCCTTTAAGGATCCGTTAAACTATCTACTATGTAGTAGTGTACGATAAGTAGATAATGCCTATCAGTAATATAAAGTATCAAAATAGTGTTAAGGCGTTACCATTATCCCCCTTAACACATTTTTATAAGCGTTATAGTCTATACAGCACTGTAAACTCCACCGTAAACTAGTGGGATATCAGGGAGTACTCCATAGGTATAACACCAAACAAATCGTAGTGGTCGCGTATATAGGGATCCAAGTATGACAAGGCACATGAGGCAATACCCAAGGTAGTGAAACTACCGTTTGCCTGATCCGGACTGGTGAGAATGCATCACCGCAGCGATCGCAACACCGCGAAACAACACTCCCAAAATCAAGGGTGCACCAATCGACAACAAGTAATGAGTAGTTTTCAAAGAAGTGTGTTCGCTCGAGGTAGCTAACCCCCATTTGGCCTGGCACGGCTCCTGTTTTAGTCATTTCCAGTTTGACACAAGTGTCAAGGCTATCCATTATCGTTCTCTTTCTTCAGTAATCACGTACATCATTCCAACCACTTCATTTTGGATCACACTCCGCGTATAGTTATTAAAGTGGTTTTCGGTTTAGACAGTGAGTATGTCCCTAACCGATTCCGGTCTCTTTAATAACATCCATAATTATTACACCGATTGGTCATTTATATATTTCAAAACCAAATCAAATTCAATTTCAATTAGAATTTGTAAATCAACATTTCATTTGTCTTTCTAAATCAATTTCCATAATTTACGTTTCAAAACTTTAAAATTACCATTTCAAAATCTTATAATGCACTTTCAATTTATATTTAAAACAATTCAAATATTGATTCAAGTTTGTATATAAGTTTCATTTCGAAATCATTTAAATTAACTTAATTTAAAATTCAAATCAATTTAAATTCATTGATCGACTTCATTCAATATTCGTTAAATAAATTTGTCATTCAAACAATTTCTATTTAATTTCTAATTCATTAAATCAATTACTTAAGTTCAACTTCATTATATCAAAACTTCCAAATTTCATTAAATTAAATTCATCAAATCATATTCTTTACATTTCAAGTCTTACATTAATTTCAAGAAAACACATTTTATTTCTTGTTAAAGAAAATTCCAATTTCATTTATTTATTTACTTAATTACAAATTTAAAAAACTCAGTTAATAATGAAACTTAGTTTCACTTATTCAAGAAGTTCAATTTTTAAATAATTTAATTTAATTTATTTATTAAATAATTCAATCTTATTTAATTATTAAATAATTTCAAAACTTAATTATTAACTGATTTCAAAACTTAATTATTAATAATTTCAACTTAATTATTAAATAATTTTTAAACTTAATTATTAGTAATTCCAATTTTAAAACAACATTCTTTCATCAACTACTATGTTAATATTTTGATTCAGATTATTTAATATTAACATTTTCCTTTCATTAAAGTTCAAATTCCAACTTCGTTTCAAAACCATATTATTTATTCAAATAAAATATTTATTTTATTTTTAAATCAAATTATTGACCAATCGGGTTTTATTTAATTCTCTATCCTAAGTCAAGTTTGATTTGGGTATTTATCATTTCAACCCGATTCCAATTCAATTCAAAATCAAAGCATAACAAAGGGAACTTGCAGTGTGATAACTGAGATGGTGTCAAAGTAAATAAACAAGTAATAACACAATCAATAACAATCCAATAATTAATTCAAATAATCCCGAAATAATTGTATTAATTCACATTGTTGTTTGTGCAAATTAATATAATTATTTCTAGAATCTACACTATCATTTCATGTAGATTAAAGATTATTGCATTACGGTTTTTTTCACTTGTCATTTATTTACAATTTCATACATCATCAGTTTAAACAACATACAATTGATGGTTCAAGGTGTAGTTAACACTATTTTCTACGTGTCAACAGATTAAACATTTAAGGGGTCATATTAAACAAATTTAACTAACCAAATTCAACACATATTTCGATTCAATTTTTTTTTAACTATTCTACGTCAAATTCAATTGCATAATATTTATCACTTTATACATTACAATTTAACATCCAATATAACAACAATCAATCAATTATCGACCAAACTGTATTATCATCGCATAAATAATTAACAGATAATGGTGTCAGATGTCATAGGTGAACAGATGCAGGTAATAGCATATATAACAGTGTAAATAACTAACAGCAGCATATTTCAAGTGTCGTTTCAATTGAAATCAGATTTAATAAATAAAAGAACATAAATTGTGAGTGATTGCTCACCTTCGAGGCTAGAGACGAACGGGAAAGAGATGAGTTACGAATCCAGGTACGAATTCCAAAACAAGCTAGATTGGTCCGAATTGACGAATAAGGCTGATAAATCAAAATTGACGAGATCAAATTAGAACTGGACCGATGAAAACAATTTGAATAAATTTTTGATATAAACTATATATATAATTTCAATATTTTTTATTTAAGAAATATTAAAATAATATGAAATTTCAATTTGATCGATATTCTTAAAACTCAAGTATTAAAAATTAAAGATGTATATTATTTTTTTTAAAAACCCATACTTACATACACTTATATGATTTGCCCTGCTAAAACTTATACTGACACACAAGAACAACCATATAGGCTATAACTATAAATATATATATAACATATACTTTATACAAGATGTTGTACCTATGTTTTTTACAGTAACTTATATATATATCGACTCATAAAAACTCACATACCTATATCACTATATCTTTTCTTTCCAGCAACCAATGACATATAGTTATTGTAGACATTTGTATAATATAGGTTGTACAGTACAGAAGTATGGCTTTATACCCATAATATATAATTGAAACCAAAAGGTACAACACACATATATTAAACAACCCTTATGTATAAACTTTTATACATATACTTTACAACAAAGTTTCAAAAATCTAAACATGTATTAGATACTTTCGATCACAGATATATATAACTATCTTTAAAAGAATTTCAAAAACCAATATACAAAATAAAAATATATATATATATATATATACTACCTATGTTTATACAGGCATATATTAACAAACAGACACTACATACTTTTTATATAACTAATACACATACCTATCTCACAACATATATAAGCTGCGACTTATAACAAATATATATAAACTTTATTATACACGTATAAATATAATATATAATATACTAAACTTATATGCTTTAATATAGAACAGAACATATGTATATATCAATACCTCAATAGGAAGATATAGGATGCACAGATGGTCGATTTGCATGGCGTGTGAAGGTGGAACGAGAAGGCCATGGGCGAAAAGGGGATCTCGGATTTGCAGGGCCGAGGAGATGGGGTCGGGGCATAGTCTGGTGCTGGGTGTCGAGCTAGGCAGGTTAAGTCGCGATAGGTAGGATCTCTGCGAGGAGATAGAGGAGGAGCAGCGTGCGGTCAAGGTAGCTGCTGCTGTGAAGGGCGTTGCCGGTCAGGAGGTTGGAAAGGAGGGCATTAGGCAGGCGGAGGGTGGTTGATGCGGTGACGTGGGTTTGCTTGGCTTGGTGACGAGGGTTGTTCACTGTTGCAGGAGAGAGTAAGAGAGGGGAATGACTTCGGTGAGCTAGAAGCAACGTGAGCGGGGAAAACTGGATAGGCGATGAGCATGAAAGGAGGACGAGGCTAGCAACTGGGTGGAGGAACAGTTGGTTTCATGGTGGAGGGATTTCAAAAATGAAGGAGGAGAAAGCACAAAAAAATATTCCTCTTTCGTATAAAAATGTTTCTAAACGAAACAGATGGAAATGAAGAGGCTGAGAGAAATCAAGCAAACCAACGTATTTCAATATTTGGAAATATAGAAAACCTCGCTCTAAAATCGAGGAAATAATAAAAGAAACGACAGTTTGATTTTGAACAGGTGGATTGACTGAATGGACACAAGAAAACCCAAAAGTTTAAAAATCTTGTACCGGTACGTTAAATCGCTTCACAGATTCCGCCGTGCACCGAACATCGAAATGGACAATTGGATATACTGTGGAGATCAACACGATGAGACGATCAAAACGATATACAGATATCAGTTATAGGATCATCCGACCAAAAGTCGATATTCGGTATCGAAAATGCTGCTATTTTGCCGAAAATAAGAAAAACGGAGCAATGACAGTCAAAATTTGGAGAAACAAAATATGACGTCTCACTTAGAAGATGATTTACAAATTTTCTATAGAAAAATATTTAGGTTTGGAAAATATTTTATTTTCATCGCTTTTTAACTGATTAAATTGAAGTAAATTTACGCGCGAATAAACTTTCATATTTTCGGACGAAAATTTACCAGTTGCTATGTTTAACTAGACGCATTCCAAATATCAAATTTATATTTCAAAATTTTATCGTTTAAAATTTCATAAAATTTCAATTAATAACGTTATTGAAACTGGTTAAATCTGCGGGTTGTTACACAGTCATATCAGCATTTCTGTCACGACCTAATCCCGTTTGAAACCCATGACAACGCATGCAGCTCAAACTTTGACCAAGTCGCACGGTCGCCTCCGACCACCAGGAAGCCTCGCACCACCTTCATCATTATCGTCCTCCACCGCACCCACGCCCTAAAGGCCGCCATGCTCGGCCTCCCCCGTCGCCTCCGCCTCAAAGATTAGGGGTTTCGAACCCTAATCGACCAAATTCGAACGCCTCGTGTCGATCTGGATGATGCAACCACCACCAATCGACTCCTGGAAGCCCCTTCTACAAAATCCATACCCAAATTTCGCCAATTGTTGCTCCAATTAAAAACCCCCAATTTGACTTTGACCGCGATTTGTTGTTGATTCGTGCACTGTTACAAAAAATGAACACTAGACGTAGGTTCCAATCGTCGAGACATTTCCAACGATATATAATTCGATATAGTTTGAGGAGTTTTAATTTTCCGATTTGATTTTGATTTGCAATTTGAATCTAGAAAATAGAGTTTCTTCCATTGAGAAAGAAAAACCAGAGAGAGTTGTACGTACAGTAATAAGGAATAAAAAGCTGCTAGGGTTAGAACAGAACTATTTATATTAACAAAGCCTGATAAGAAAATAAACACATATCGAATTGGTACGAACGACAATGGCGACCAGAAAAGCCCGTTTCGCTTCCGAAACGAAAGTAGGTCATGCTATATACCAAAATGGATGTTTCCAATAATTTTAAACTCAATGGAACAAGTTTCAAGTCCTAATTCCATCGTATGAAGAAGTTAGTTTAAAATCAGCTTATTTCAATTGAATTCAATGAAATCGATTTCTGCGCGTTTTGAGCTCGCACGATCAAACGACAAGTCCAATCGCTATGAAACTTGAAATCCTACAATAATTTATTGTTACGGATCCGATAAAACTGGTTTCGTGGAAATCCGAGACAGTGGCCAAAATGACTATTTTCACGTTAATTAAATAAATTATTATTAAATTAATTAAATCACTTTTTAATTTCAAATTTAATAAATAACAATTTTTATCACTTTTAATTTCATAGAAATTAACAATCTTTTTAAACCAATTTCCTATGTCAAATTCAATATTAATTATTGCACTAATTACAGTTTTTAATTTCAATTGCAATAAATCCATTAATTAAAATTTAAATTCAAATAAATTGATAAAATTTGACTTCACTCTTTTTATTCAATCAATCATTATCTAATGGATATAATTAACATTGGTTAACGTTTATTACATCAATATTCTATAATTATCATTTTAATCCACACTAACCGAAATATTTAAGTAGATTAATTACAATTGTTGTTAATTTAATTTCAACAAATCAAATAAATAGGTGTTAAATAACAATTATTACCTGTTACTTAATTTAATCACATTTATAAGTTTATTATCTACAAACAAATGTTATAACCATTTACACAACACTGATGTTATCCAATTACAATTGATTACATATTATTTCACCAATTAATATAACATTTAATTTATTTTCTTATTTTAAATTTATAACCAATTATAACTTACAATTATTACAATTACATGAGATTACATTCAAGTAGTCACCTATTACATTAAATTTACATTATTAAACTTCATTCTAGTTAGTTTCCTCATTCCTACATCATAAATTTTATTTTCTTCCAACATTAAATTACAAAATCTTATTAAATTCAATAATTTAATTATCGAAAAATTAAGGGTCGTTACACTCTCCCCCACTTAAAATTTTCGTCCTGGAAAAGGAAGAAGAAGGAATTAAGGAATTAATATATTTTATTCAAAGTATTCAATATATAACAATTAATTTACGTGATTAAATAATTTAAATAAAATATATCAATTTATAAAACAATTAAATTTTTTCATATTCAAGTTAATAAAAGTTTGAAAATATCTTTACTTTCACAAAAGTTTTCTAAGTCCAAAATTCACGAAAAATTTCGGCAGAGTCTCCTTTGTATGGAGAGGTGTGGGAGAAATAATAATATTAATAATAACAATATATATCACAGATTTCAAAATAATATATCCCAAACCACGGGAAAACAATATAATATTGCTATAAAACCATAATCCGAAAACGTACCTATTTGTCGGGCTAACAACGCTTATTTATGAAACCAAAAGCAGTAGCTATTACTTCCATAAAACTGTATTTCACTTATATAATCCAAATAAGCTAATAATTATATAAAGAGAAACTTAAGTTATTTCAATTAGTAACAAACAAATCATCACAACATAACAATAGTCATTTGCAACAAAACTATACGATCATCATATGAAATCAATGTAATCAGTCATCCATCCATAACAACCAAAACAAATGGTTTGTTCGAGTTCGGAAACTTTTAATCGTATAAAATGACAAATAAACTACTAAGTATATCATGCACTCAACAGTCTTAGATAAAACTTAATAGGATATTTATACATCCTAAACAATTTAAAATATCACTTCCCAAACATCCCATAAGCCAAACAACCAATAAATTCAAATGTCATATAGGTTTATTCTTATTAATCTCCTTTCATATTATTTACCGTTCTTCAGTTTCATTCATTCATATTACGCTTATTTTCATCAATTTATATTCATTTGCTTATATATGTTCTTTCCATTCAATCATTTAAAATAATCAATAAATTCATTATTTAAGTATGGCATAAATTTTATTTCCGTTAATTCACATTTATTGTTTACTTTGATTTCCCTCTTTATATCAATACTCATTTGTGAAGCAACTCATACTTAGATTTTTATTTCTTTTTTTTCACTTTTATTTCTTTCATATATAGTATTCACTTTTACTATTTACTTCCATTCTAATTGGCTTCAAACATTACTTAAGTTTATAATTATTTACCTATAGTATTCACTTTTCCTATTACATTTAATTAGCAGCATTTCAAATTATTAACTTAAGTTTATAACATTTTATAACATCCAAATTCTTATTTATAGAGATAATTCTATTGAACACTTTCATTATTCAAGTTTACTTGTATAATATACTATTACATATTCTTATTAACATTTCAACTTTTAATATAGGTAAGTTATATATCTGTCTTTTAGAATGAAATTGAATATTACACAAATTCATCTTATCCATTTAGCTAACAAAATGTTCAATATTTCATATCTTCTGATTACAAGTTACAAATTTCTAACTTCTTGTACATTTCGTTAATTACTTAGCTTCTATTTCTTATTTCTCTCATTTTAGAAATATCCAATTATTAAAATGGTTAAGATTTCATTCATTACAATAATTGAATTTCTAATTTTACAAAAACTTAAGAATTAAATACCGGGTTACATTTCAAACCATTCTTACATAACATATGTAACAACCCGCATATTTGTCGATTTTATATTTAAATATTTTATTTAAATATTTTTATCGTTAGTCGGATTTTTATCCGAAAAGCTACTTTTTGCATACGGACGAATTAGGACTCGAGACCACTTCCATTGAGTTCAAAACGTCGTTTGCCATCTTTTAAGTATAAACTTCGATATGTTTGGAGATAGTGGAATTTTCACCACTTTTTCGTCTAGGGCTTTGGTTTGGGCTGAACCACTTACTAACTCAGCCCAACCCCCTCCTTCTCTTCATACTTCATTTCTAATTGCTTAAACTTTGAAGCTTCTCCAAAAAAATGGTGGAGGGAATGGGAAATTAAAACTCCAAAGCTCTTGTTCATTTGCAAATCCAACAACTAACTCCAAATTCAAAGTGAAGACATTGGATTCAAGCTTCTTCCATTACTTTTAAGCTTCTCCATCATCAATTTCGTGAAAAGGTGAGATTTTTATCTCACATTCTTGCCAATAACTGTCATTGGATTGTTGGGAATGATTTCCTATCACTTTTGCATGTGCATTTGCATTTGGTTTGGATTGAATTGGTGAAAAACTCCAACTTGTAGCGTTTTTGGCAAATTACTGGGCTTAGGTCGCTCGGGCCTGGAAAAGTCGCCCCTGTGCATTTAGCTCGTTCGCATTTAGGTCGGTCTTGCCTTAGGTCGCTCGGCCATAGGTCGTTCACCACGAGTTAGGTCGCTCGGCTATAGGTCGTTTCCACTATGCTCTATCTCGTACCTTTTTAGGTCGTTCCCCTATAGGTCGCGCCCATTTGACCTCTTAGGTCGCTCTCCTTGGGTCGTTGGCCACTAGGTCGTTCGGCCATTCCTGCATACCTTTAGGTCGTTTGCACCATTAGGTCGTAGGTCGCATGACCCCATTCCACCTTAAGTCGTTCGGATCTAGGCCGCTAGGTCGTGGGTCGCTAGACTTTAGGTCACTTGACCTTACTTCCCTTAGGTCGCATCACTTATAGGTCGCTCGACCCTGTTGCCATTTTAGGTCGCAACCACTAGGTCGCTCGGCCTATACTTTTAGGTCGTTCGGCCTGTCTCCAAGTTAGGTCGCTCAACCCTTTCCTTAGCTCGACCTTGTTAGGTCGCACTCCCCTGTTGCTTAGCTCGACCGAGTTAGGTCGTTCATCCCTTTTTGTTAACTCGTTGCACGGTGATAGGTTAGGTCGCGTCATCTTAGGTCGCGCCCACCTCCTGTGTTGGATTTTGGTTATGTCGCTGGGGATCTTCCACTTTGATGCATTTTGAGCTGATTTCCTTGGATTTTGTTCGCGTCTTCTATTGTGAATTTTTGTGATAGATTTGTTTCTGCGATCAATTTTGTGACTCTTCACTTTAAAATATAAAGGTTTTAATACTAGTAGTAAATATCAAAACCTTTCATCAAAAAACGATTTCAGCACTATTTTATTACAAAGCTCTTTTCATAAACCGTTTTCCAATCTATTAGTATATACAAGCCTTTATTTCACTCGGATGAGAAATCTAATTAAACGGCTTAGCAAAACAGGTGGTATGAAACGCTTGCGTTTACTTCGTCGGTTAATTCTTGGACTTGTTCGATTGAACCTTTTGTGACAATTTCTTAGTGAAGATCTACAGTTTGTTCGTAAATATTTAAGTTAAGCTAGTGGTTATGGGACATGAAGCTAAACTCATATATTTACTAGCTTAGTGTAATTGACACTTCTTGATGATCATGACGATCATTTTTGTGATTTAGACTAGCGATTGAGCGATGTCTCTTTGTCTGCGAGGGAGACTAGACCCCGTTTGTGTGATGTTTCTACTCACATATGTGGGGTAGCGCCCCATGGTCTTCGGGCCATTTTAGTGGAGTTTTGACTCATGGTCTTCGGGCCATTCTAGTGAAAATGGTTAGCAACCATGAGATAGCGTCTCGTTCATGTGATACATATGTTGGTGAGCTTTCATGCTCCTGTTCTTGTGATAGGCCTCCCTCTTATTGTGATTTCTGGATTTCTTGTGTTGATTTCTGGAATTTGTGCTTCACCAATTTTCGTGATTTTCATTGATATGTTTTATCAATTTTTGTGCATTGGTGAATTCGTGTGTCATTACCCTTTTGTGGATTTGGGTCTTTGAGAAGATTCTTGTGATATTGATTGATCTCTTGTTGATTATCATTTACATACTTATAGTAGTATGCCAGTATGGATGTTATACGTTTATGCCATATCTCTTATTTTATATCATGTCATCTGATATTTATAGCTAGACTGACCCGTTTATTATTTTCTTATAAATAATACTCGGGTCAGACCGAGATGTTACAGGTGCTTCTGCTTGACTTCTCTTCTGGGATTACTTTGACTTTTGGCTAACTACTTAAATTAGTAGTTTTTGTTGTATACAATTGTGATATAGACTCCGTGATGTATACTTATGCTTTTGTGTTGCTTGTAGCTATCCTTTTGTATTATCATAGATCTTTTAGACCACTACTCTGAAGTACACTTTCATGTGTTATATATTCATATCTTTTTCCGCCTTTGTGATATGGATGTCTGTGACTGATTTGTGTTATGTTTATTTCTATGTTTGTTTCCGAAGAATTATATATAGCCACTGTGTGATAGCTTTGAGTTTGTATCGGTATGTCGGATTTCCTCCTTAAATGAAATACATGCTATACTATCTGACATATCGGTGCTCGCACAAAGAAATTACATGGATGGTCGCTCCTTAACAGACTTATTCTATGTGCTAGTTGACAGCATTACTCCGTAGTGTTCTTGGCTAGCATGGGTTTAGAGGTGGGGCGTCACAGCTTTGTATCAGAGCCCAACTTTGGAACAATGTAGAATAACTTAACAAGGATCATCGTCCTAAGTCCTTCTTAGGAGTCGTACCTTAGGATTTAATTTGTGACTTCGTACAGATCTATCGTATTCACTCTTAAGATTCCTTATTTTATCTATCAAGATTGTTTGATATTTATTTTGAGAATAACCTTTTTCTTCTTCTTTCTTTCTTTCTTAAAGAAGAAGAGATGTTTAGTTCTGGCAGTCCTAGCGTTGGTCAATCCAGTAGTTCTTCTCTGGATGGCGCATTCATGTCTGCCCAACAACTTTTGGATCTTGCTTAGAATCAAAGCTTTATCTCTGCTTTGAGTAAGAACCCCGAAAGGGTTTTACCTCTGAAACTTGAAGTTCCTTTCAATCAGCTTGTGGATATCACTCTTCGACATGAAGAGGCTGATAAAGGAATTGATAGTGGTATTGGGATTTCAGAGAAGAGGCATATTAAGTTCAAAAGCTCTTATCCCGATAAGAAGGTGAAGCAACCTACTTTGTTAGCAAAGGATCCAAACTCGATTGGTAGAGGATGCTACAATTGTAATTCTAAGGACCACAATGCAAAGGAGTGCCCGGAACCACTCCTTTGTCGTTATTGCAAAAATTCTAGTCATCATATTTATGTCTGCCCCGTACTTCTAAGCAAGAAGAAGGTGGAACCAGAAACTTCTGTAGCTAAGACACCTACCCCAAGTCGTAGACAATGCTTCAATTGTGGTTTCACAAACCATTATGTAATTAAGTGCCCAAAACCCCTTTATTGCCTCTATTGCAAAGGAGCGGGTCATTACTTATCTACATGTCCCAAACTTCAAAGCAAGAGAAAAAGGGAAGCTGCAAGCCCCTAGCAACTCTTCTCTTGGTCAAGGTATTTCTTATTCAATCCTTGATTTTATTTGTTTATGATTATCCTATTCGAGTTCTTTTTGATATGGGTTCATCTCATCATTTTTATATCAAAAAGAACTTGTTGATTCCCTTTCTTTTTATATTTTGGGCTCGATGACTTCTTTGAAGGTTGCGAATCCGGATTGGTAGATCCGCAACACTCAATTTGCTTTTTATTGATGTCGAAATTATTTTATGTGATTTTTCTTTCCGAGCCGATTTCTACTTAGGCTTCGGAATTAATTTTTGTGAAAGGATTGGCTTAATCATTATGAAGCCATATCCTTTGTCCCATGTGGACTATCCATCTTCGATATTTTCAATCTGTTAAGCAGATTCATATTTTTCCTTTGTGATTTCGATTCCAAATTAATGGCATCATTTTATTCTCTAAGCTCACATGTTGAGTAAAGTGTTATTTCTCTTATTCATGTAGTTGTGAATTTTCCAAAATCTTTGAGCTTGTCTTAGGATCATCCCCTAAGCAATCTTTTGAGAGGTATTAAGGTCTTTCCAGTTTGACCTTACCACCGGTTTTTATTAGCTACGAGTTGAGGGAGTTATTATTCCACTTACCACATTCCGCACTCGTTATGATTCTTATGAATGACTTATTATGTCATTCGGTTTATCTAGTTTATTTCATCCATTTTATAAATCGAGTATTCCATGAATATCTCAATAATTCCATTCTTGTATTTATTAATTATGGATGAAAATAGAAATTTAAAATTTTGCAAATCTTTTTCATAAGATTTATTTATAAGTACAATTTGATTTTTAATCTTAAACAAGCAAAGAATATTCTCTAAACTTTTAAGAGATATTTTCATCATATAGAAGATGATTTTGTGTTGTATTGCCCATTTAGTGTTTTAAGAATTCTGGTCGATGCGCTTGATCAACGTTATCGATAGGGATTTCCTAAGCGCTTTGATGAGACAGTCAGACACAATAAATTGACTGGTAAAATGTAAATCTTTCTATAAAGGTAATTGTGATTTTGAAAGTTTTAGCTTTTCGGGAAAGAAGATTAAATTCTTTCTTTTCGATACTTTTATTCTTGTGATTCCCGAAGGGAACCAAAACTTTATCTTTAGTACCAATGCTAATCGTTATTGGTATGGATGCCGTTCTCTTGCAAAAGAGAACGTGCAATCACTTGTACTTCTAAAATCATAAAAGCCGATAGAGACTAGGTATGTCACTTATGATTTGGTGCTCGCGGCTATTGTTTTAGCTTTCAAAGTTTGGCATCATCATCTTGGGGGAGAAGTTGTTCTCCACCTCGATTATAACTCATTAGGATATCTATTTTCTCATAAGAAACTTAATTTGTGTCAACAATGTTGGCTCGAGATCCTTGCATCTTATGATCTTGATATTCTTTGTTTACTCCCGGATGGGAGAATCGTGTTGCCGATACCCTTAGTCTTAAGCAACAAGCAGTATTTCTATGATGATATCCAAATGGAATGGTCTCGAGACTCTATCCACTTGTGAGATTCGAGATCGCGAAATCCAATTTGTGTTCATCTCTTGTTTTATGCGGCCTTGAGGCTCATCCTTCTCTTTTTGACTGCATTCTTGAAGCTCAAAGGCTAGATCCCGAATTGGCTCTTCTTAGCCAAAGTTGTAGGGATAAAATTAATATTGAAAGTTTGAAAGACTTCGATATTGATTCTTGTGGCTGCATTCGAAAATTTGGTAGACTGATCGTACCAAATATTAGTGATCTTCGTAGAGATATTCCAGAAGATTCTCATCGTTCCAAATATTCTGTTCATCCCGGTAGTAGTAAAATGTACGTGGATACGAAGCGACTTTATTATTAGGAGGGAATGAAATTTGATATTGCTAACTTTGTTAAGTGTTGCATGACTTGCCAACTTGTCAAGGCCGAACATCAAAGGCCTGGTGGGTTATTGCAACCATTGGAAATTCCAATTTGGAAGTGGGATCAAATTTCCATGGATTTTATAGATGGCCTTCCCCGTTCTTGTTCGGGTCATGATAGCTTATGGGTGATCGTTGATAGACTTACTAAATCCGCCCATTTTATTCCCGTTCGGTCTAATCGGACCGTACCTCTTCTGGCCAAACTCTTTATCAAAGAAATTGTTAAATTACATGGAGTTCCTTCTTCCATTGTTAGTGATCTTGATCCATTATTTACTAGTGGGTTCTGGAAGAGTCTTCAAAAAGCTTTGGGAACGAAGCTTAATTTTAGCACCGCTTATCACCCCCAGTCCGATGGACAAACCGAATGTGTGAATCAAACTCTTGAAGATCTTCTCCGTGCTTGTGTTCTTGACTTTGGTGGAAGTTGGGAAGATCATATTGCACTTGTTATATTTTCCTATAATAACAGCTTCCAATCTAGTATTGGTATGGCACCTTTCGAGGCACTCTATGGAAGGCCATGCCGATCTCCTTCTTGTTGGCTTGAGACCGGTGAGAAGCTGGTTTTAGGTCCAGATTTTATTCGTGATTCCACAGAGAAGATTGAACTTATTCGTCATAGGATGAAAGATGCCCAGAGTAGACAAAAACCCTATGCCGATAACCGAAGAAGGAAATTAGAATTTTCGGTTGGAGATCTTGTATTTATTCGTGTTTCCCCTTTTAAAGGGCGTTGTACGTTTCAGTCGATCGGGAAAGTTAGCGCCTCGATATATTGGGCCATTTCCTATCACCGAACGTATTGGTTCCATGGCTTATCGCCTTTTGTTACCGGCTCAATTTTCTGCCATGCATGACGTATTTCACGTTTCTCAATTACGGAAGTACCTTCGGGATTCCAATTCTATTCTTGAGCCCAGTGTTGTGGAAGAGATTGAAGTTTCACCTAAATTAACTTATGAACAGCATCCTATTCGAATTATTGCTTCGGAGGTCAAACTACTTCGAAATAAAGATGTTCCGCTTGTTAAAGTTCAATGGTCCTTAAATCCTAAGGATTGCTCTTGGGAATCTTGAGAATTCATCGAGCGTACACATCCGGACTTACTTTCTCATGCTCTTTGAGGTAAACTTCTTATTTCAAATTTCTTTTGTGTTAATATGCTTTTATGATTGTTACCTTTTGTTTTCCATCTTATATATTGCGAGGACACAATTTCTTTAAGGAGGGGAGTCTGTAACAACCCACATATTTGTCGATTTTATATTTAAATATTTTTATCGTTAGTCGGATTTTTGTCCGAAAAGCTACTTTTTGCATACGGACGAATTAGGACTCGAGACCACTTCCATTGAGTTCAAAATGTTGTTTGCCATCTTTTAAGTATAAACTTCGATATGTTTGGAGATAGTGGAATTTTTGCCACTTTTTCGTTTAGGGCTTTGGTTTGGGCTGAACCACTTACTAACTCAGCCCAACCCCTCCTTACTTCATTTCTAATTGCTTAAACTTTGAAGCTTCTCCAAAAAAATGGTGGAGGAAATGGGAAATTAAAACTCCAAAGCTCTTGTTCATTTGCAAATCCAACAACTAACTCCAAATTCAAAGTGAAGACATTGGATTCAAGCTTCTTCTATTACTTTTAAGCTTCTCCATCATCAATTTCATGAAAAGGTGAGATTTTTATCTCACATTCTTGCCTATAACTGTCATTGGATTGTTGGGAATGATTTCCTATCACTTTTGCATGTGCATTTGCATTTGGTTTGGATTGAATTGGTGAAAAACTCCAACTTGTAGCATTTTTGGCAAATTACTGGGCTTAGGTCGCTCGGGCCTGGAAAAGTCGCCCCTGTGCATTTAGCTCGTTTGCATTTAGGTCGGTCTTGCCTTAGGTCGCTCGGCCATAGGTCGTTCACCACGAGTTAGGTCGCTCGGCTATAGGTCGTTTCCACTATGCTCTATCTCGTACCTTTTTAGGTCGTTCCCCTATAGGTCGCGCCCATTTGACCTCTTAGGTCGCTCTCCTTGGGTCGTTGGCCACTAGGTCGTTCGGCCATTCCTGCATACCTTTAGGTCGTTTGCACCATTAGGTCGTAGGTCGCATGACCCCATTCCACCTTAAGTCGTTCAGATCTAGGCCGCTAGGTCATGGGTCGCTAGACTTTAGGTTGCTTGATCTTACTTCCCTTAGGTCGCATCACTTATAGGTCGCTCGACCCTGTTGCCATTTTATGTCGCAACCACTAGGTCGCTCGGCCTCTACTTTTAGGTCGTTCGGCATGTCTCCAAGTTAGGTCGCTCAACCCTTTCCTTAGCTCGACCTTGTTAGGTCGCACTCCCCTGTTGCTTAGCTCGACCGAGTTAGGTCGTTCACCCCTTTTTGTTAACTCGTTGCACGGTGATAGGTTAGGTCGCGTCATCTTAGGTCGTGCCCACCTCCTGTGTTGGATTTTGGTTATGTCGCTGCGGAGCTTCCACTTTGATGCATTTTGAGCTGATTTCCTTGGATTTTGTTCGCGTCTTCGATTGTGAATTTTTGTGATAGATTTGTTTCTGCGATCAATTTTGTGACTCGTAACTTTAAAAATATAAAGGTTTTAATACTAGTAGTAAATATCAAAACCCTTTCATCAAAAAACGATTTCAACACTATTTTATTACAAAGCTCTTTTCATAAACCGTTTTCCAATCTATTAGTATATACAAGCCTTTATTTCACTCGGATGAGAAATCTAATTAAACGGCTTAGCAAAACAGGTGGTATGAAACACTTGCGTTTACTTCGTCGGTTAATTCTTGGACTTGTTCGATTGAACCTTTTGTGACAATTTCCTAGTGAAGATCTACAGTTTGTTCGTAAATATTTAAGTTAAGCTAGTGGTTATGGGACATGAAGCTAAACTCATATATTTACTAGCTTAGTGTAATTGACACTTCTTGATGATCATGACGATCATTTTTGTGATTTAGACTAGCGATTGAGCAATGTCTCTTTGTCTGCGAGGGAGACTAGACCTTGTTTGTGTGATGTTTCTACTCACATATGTGGGGTAGTGCCCCATGATCTTCGGGCCATTTTAGTGGAGTTTTGACTCATGGTCTTCGGGCCGTTCTAGTGAAAATGGTTAGCAACCATGAGATAGCGTCTCGTTCATGTGATACATATGTTGGTGAGCTTTCATGCTCCCATTCTTGTGATAGGCCTCCCCCTTATTGTGATTTCTGGATTTCGTGTGTTGATTTCTGGAATTTGTGCTTCACCAATTTTCGTGATTTTCATTGATATGTTTTATCAATTTTTGTGCATTGGTGAATTCGTGTGTCATTACCCTTTTGTGGATTTGGATCTTTGAGAAGATTCTTGTGATATTGATTGATCTCTTGTTGATTATCATTTACATACTTATAGTAGTATGCCATTATGGATGTTATACATTTATGCCATATCTCTTATTTTATATCATGTCATCTGATATTTATAGCTAGACTGACCCGTTTATTATTTTCTTATAAATAATACTCGGGTCAGACTGAGATGTTACAGGTGCTTCTGCTTGACTTCTCTTTTGGGATTACTTTGACTTTTGGCTAACTACTTAAATTAGTAGTTTTTGTTGTATACAATTGTGATATAGACTCCGTGATGTATACTTATGCTTTTGTGTAGCTTGTAGCTATCCTTTTGTATTATCGTGGATCTTTTAGACCACTACTCTGATGTACACTTTCACGTGTTATATATTCATATCTTTTTCCGCCTTTGTGATATGGATGTCTGTGACTGATTTGTGTTATGTTTATTTCTATGTTTGTTTCCGAAGAATTATATATAGCCACTGTGTGATAGCTTTGAGTTTGTATCGGTATGTCGGATTTCCTCCTTAAATGAAATACATGCTATACTATCGGACATATCGGTGCTCGCACAAAGAAATTACATGGATGGTCGCTCCTCGACAGCCTTATTCTCCGTGCTAGTTGACAGCATTACTCCGTAGTGTTCTTGGCTAGCGTGGATTTAGAGGTGGGGCGTCACAACATAGATACTCATATCTTATATATATCAATCAATTTCAAAAATTAGAATTTGGATTTGTTTATCAAAACAAATGTGTAGTAAAACTACTACGGTGGCCTTCCCACTCTGAAACTCAAAAATGAACGTCGATGATGCGTGCACTCATCATCGAAATTATTTTCCGGCGACAGAGAAGGGAGTAAAGAATTATTTCCTTCCAAAATTCCTTTAAAACATTTCTTTCAAATCATATTGAAATATTTATATCAGAAAATACTTCCGAATAATACTAATATTATGTTCAAAAATCCTTTGAAAACAATTTCAAATCCCGGAACTTGATGATGTGCACATAAATATGCATATTTTTACCACCATATTTAATCTATTTAAATTAAATAAATGATCATATCGGGTATTTTTACTTGTTTAAACCAAAATTCAAATTATTTTCAAATTGTCACATATTCATCTTCATATAGGGGTAAAATGGTCATTTTTGTGTATTTATTAAATTGTGAAAATTTACTTGGAATTTTCTATGTTGTTTTGTAGGAAATTTGGTGAATTTTACAAGTGGCTTCATGATAATATATGCATGCACAAGAGTGAAGAGAACAAATGAAGATGGAAATAATTCAAAGTGGTGATCATGGAGGACCCCACCCACTTACCTTGATTTTCAAATTAGGAGCTAAACGCATCATTTAAATTCACTTATGACCAAAAAAGAGAGATCATAATTTCATATTTGGTTGAACTATATGATCTAGAGAGTTGAATTATCTCTAAATTGCCTTCACACTCTCATATTTTTATCAACTTCTTTTTGTCATTTTTTCTCATTTTCTAGCTTAAACAACTCTCAATTTTGGTTAATTTGATTGAATAGATTTTTAAAATCATCAATTCCCTGCGGATCGACCCGTATTCGCCACGTACTACAAGTGTACGCCGTGCGCTTGCGGTAAATTTTATTTCAAAATTCGTTCGACGGTTTTCTAAACCGATAGAATTCCCATCGACGAACACTTAAGTTCTAAATTTCCAATTTATATTCATTTTATAACAATCCCATTTTTTCAACTAATATTTATAAATTTCACTTCCTAACAACAATATATTACATCCAACTATATCATTTATACAATTTATTCTTTTATATACAAAATATAATACTAGGTAAAATTATTTCACTTACCCATATTTCAAAACCAGTATTGTGTCGGTTTGCCCTATTAAGTGTTTAGAAATCCTTATCGATGCCATAGCGTCCCATGAACCGACCATAATTTATAAATAATAAACAGAACAAATTAATGTAACGACCCACTATTTTGGACCATTCAAATCGACAATAATCCTCACATGTCAGACTTGAATAATACAAAATAACAGATTGTAATAAAATTTGGAGCAAATAAAACCATTCACAGAATCACAGACACAGAAATATCAGAATAACTCGCAGCGGAATTTAAAATAACCATAGTGGTTCATGAAGCCACTAAAATACATAGTCTAAAATCAAATACAAAATACACAGTCTGAAACCCAATACAGTGCTGAAACAAGTACAATAGAAATCCCAAATACACAAGTCTCTAAAACAAAAGCTGAAATAAGACAACTGAAACTGAAATAGGAAGATAACTAGATAGGCAGAATCTCCAGTGATTCCGAGCTCCAGAAGAATGAATCCAAAACTGTGAATACTCAGGCTGACCCGAGCGTAAAATAAAACATAACACTCGAGTCAGGATATACATACTTATACAATGTAAACCAACTCAAATGAACTGTAGTAAAGGTACAAGTAACTTAGAAGATGCTTGGGACCGCCCATCCTCTAAGGATCCGTTAAACTATCTACTATGTAGTAATATTCGCTATTATAATAGTGTCTACATAAGTAAAGTATAATCATATCGGAAAATAGCGTTAAGGGGATGGAGAACCTTAACGCGGTCGGATCTTAAAATCATAATCGTAGTAAAGCTCGGTATGGTAGGTGACACGGCACAACTAGGCAATGCCAGGGTAGATATACCAATTACGCACACGGACTGATGGATACGCATAGCAGCCACTACCATTCCACCTCGAACAACATTCCCAAATCGGAGGATGGCCATCTAGTCAAATCAGTAAGAGTATAATATCGAAGGAATGTGTCCGAGAAGAGGTGCTACCTCACTGGTCCGAGATCGCTCCTGTTTTAGCCACCTTATGCCAACTCACGGGAGTTGGGTCCACGTAATACCCTAAGGACGTCGCCACCATCCTACTTCATTCTGGAATCTCCACCGCGTACACGGTTGTCAAAGTGGTTTCGGTATCGACAGAGAGTATGTCCATATCCGATCCCGGTCTCTTTGCCAACCAATCGTTATTATAACCCGTGGTTATAGATTTAAAACAATTTATCAAAATAAACTTCGAATTAAATCATTTAAACACAAAGTCATTATTCCTTTAAATCAATATTATATTTCCAAAATCTAACCCTTCGGAGTTCACTTATTCACTTAAACAAAACATTAAAATTTTCAGCTTCCACGGCATTTAAAAGTGTGGCGGTAAGTTATATTCGAAAACCATTTTATTTCAACAAAACAATATTTAAAATTGTTATATCAGTTCAGTTTTAAACAGAATCATATTTCAGTCTACTGCAGTCCTTAACAAGTGCTACAGTAGCTTTTCATTAGTTCAAGTTCAATTTTAGTTTCTACTACAACAGCACTTACCAAGTACTATCATAGCTTTAGTTCATTTTAGTCTTTTGGTTCATTTATAAAAACCACAACACTTAAAAAGTGCTACAGATTCTACCTAGTTAAAAACTTATAAAATCATACATTAAAAATGTTCATTTCAATCCTTTAACAAATTTTATTCCAAAGAAATTTTACAAGTTAAAACCAAACTTACCAATTTGCTTATTACATTCATTTCAACACTTAAGCTTAAACTTCATTTTCCACAAATTTAAAACTAAATTTCAATTTCAATTAAATTAACTTAAGTTTCCATCTTTCCTTTTTTTCTTTTTCCCAAAATTTAAAAATTTAAGTTTCGCTTTAAAAATCAATATTCCTCCATTTATTTATATTTATCACATAGAAAAATCATTTCTATTTTAAATAAATCATTTAAAAATTCGGTTTAAATCAAATTAAATATTATTACAATTTTTAAATTATCTAAAAATATTCAGAAAATACATAAAAATAACCACGGGTCTGTATAATATTTTCTAGCCTAACTCAAGTGATACGGATACTATATCATTTCAATCCGTAATTTACAAAGAAAAATTCGGGTTTTATCATTTCAAACCTGCAATCCCAAGTAAATAAAATTTAATTGAAAATCGCTCAGGCCTATCATTTCAGTCCATAACGACCTTCCCTTATTCTAAAGTCCGTTCGGGTATGTATCATTTCAACCCATAGTGATTCTATTCTACAGGGAACTTGTAGTGTGATTTAACAGAATAGAATAACAGTAAAATAAGAACAGATATAACAGATGATACGATATGCAGTTTTAACAATTAACATCAACTATAAATAAATCACAGGTAATTATAACATCATTTATTTATTTATTTATTTCTACACATTCAGTTGCGGTCGTTTCACAATTATATAAGTATGAATATTCGTGTGAGATTTACTCACCTCTACGGAGCTGGAGATTCGGAAAGAAAGAAGTACGATGTCAATCGAAAGCACGCGGATAGCACGATCAGTCGTTAGCTGATGCGCCAACTAGATTCAAACCAAAAACACAGTAAATAATCAAATCTAAGATTGCACGAATAACGAATTTTCAATGAAGCGAACAACGGAAAAGTAACAGGTTAAAAAAAAAATCAAAACAATTAGCACGCCTACTTTTGAAAATCGATTATAACTTTAAATTTTCAAAGTGACAAAACAACTTTTTTTTTTCAAAACAAAGTTCAGTATATTTAAAACTTCGAAATAAAGGCTCTGGAAACCAAATACAAAAGTAGGTAGAGGAAACAACACGTGACCAACAATTTCAAACCAAACAAAAAAATGACAAACAGCTTTTGAAGTGCAAAACAATTTTTCTCATTTCTCTTTTCCAATTTGCAGGGCTCGACCAACAACTTCAAAACAAAAAGGTGACAACAACTTTTGTTCATCATTTTTCAAACAGAGGCTCAGGAATAGTATAGACAAAATACAAAATGCCAAGATAACAAAATACTTCACTACTTAGTTCACAATACAAGCTCGGTCTGCCGGTTCGGGTGGCATGGGTTGGTCAGCCTGGTTATGGTCTGGCGAAGGGGTTGGAGGGGCCGTGGGTTCTCGGTCTGGCCTGGGGACGTGGGTGGTAGCTGGCACATTGGTCTCGGCCTGGAGTAGGGGGTGTGGCTGGTCTGATCTCGGCCTGGGGTTGCCTGGTCTCGACATGGAGGCGAATGGGGCAGGCTCGGTCTGGTGGGGTGCGTGGGGTTTCGTGGTGGTCTGGTGGCTTGGAGGCGACTGGGCCATGGTGGATCTGGCGAAGGGGTTGGGTGGTGGGCTGGCATGGAGGCGATGGTGGGTTCGTGGTGGTGGGAAGGGGATAACATGATAAAACAAAACAAAAGATGAGGCAGGGGAAACAACAAACAAATCAACAAAATGAAAAAAAGAAGTATGCAGTCTTTACCTTCTGATGCTCACGAAAGTTTGAAAAGGAAGCAACAGAGAAGTGTGAGATCTGGAAATATTTGTTTGTGAACGTGGAAGGTGAAACAGCTGTCCACTAATTTGTAGAGAAAAGGCAAAAGGTAAAAGTTTGAAACGGCAGAGAGGAAAAAAATGCAATTTAAGTGGAACGAAAAGTATGGAAGAAGTGGAATAATTCTCACGGCAAGGTAAGGCAAGATTTGAAAATTTCAGCAGAAATATACAGCTGAAATAAATGGACCATGGAACAGTGCACATACAGTGTAACGCTCAAAGTAACGTACAACTGTTACTTGTTCCTTTTATTAAATAAATTTAAAAATGTTAACGGTTTCTTAAAATATAACGTATCTTTATAAATCAAAATTTAAAATAGCTACTATCATCGTTAATAAAATTTGATTCTAATGTAAAGTTAAGAACGGACAAAACGTGACGAAATGTAACGTTTTAAATTTTCGTTTTATACGAATTTCTACAATTTATTTTTAAATTAATATTTCAAAATGTTTTGTTTTCAATTAAAATTTCGCTTTAAAATATCGGGCTGTTACACTCTCCCCCACTCAAAGCTTTTCGTCCTCGAAAAGGAACGAAGAAGGATAACAAAGAAGGATAAGACGGAATAGCAAAAGTACCTGAAATAAATAATTCTGGATTCGAAGCACGAATGCTCTCCTCCGTCTCCCAGGTGCAATCCCGTTCATCAGTGCTCCACTGCACTTTGACCAGGTTGACAGATTTTCTTCTTAGCTGCTTCGTACCTCGATCGACAATACGAAGTGGCTTCCTCACAACAGTCAGATTTGGCTCGATATCCAAACTATCAAGGGCAGAAGGCTGAATAATAAGAGATGGATCATGCAGATAGCGACGAAGATGAGATACATGAAAGACGTTGTGTATTCCAGAAAATTTCTCGGGTAAATCCAGACGATAAGCAAGAGAACCAATTCTTTCCAAAATGCGGAAAGGACCAACAAATCTAGGAGATAGTTTTCCTCTACGACCAAAACGAATAACATTCCTTAAGGGAGAGACCTTAAGGAAAACCAAATCACCAACAACAAACTCTAAACTCCGTCTTCGACGATCGGCGTACTTCTTCTGTCTATCCTGAGCAATCCTCATCTTCCTCTTAATCTCTTCGACTCTCTCTGAAGCTTCCAAAACCATCTCAGGACCAAGAACCAAACGATTACCGGCTTCAATCCAACAAGAAGGAGATCTACAAGGTCGTCCGTAAAGAGCAGAAAATGGAGATGTCTCAATACTGGCCTGATAACTATTGTTATAAGTGAATTCGACAAGGTGGAGATGATCTTCCCAAGATCCTCCATAATCAAGCACACAAGCACGAAGAAGATCTTCTAAAATCTGATTCACCCTTTCCGTTTGACCGTCGGTCTGTGGATGGTAAGCAGTGCTCAGATTTAGATGAGTACCCAAAGAATCCTGAAAGGCTTTCCAAAACCTACTAGTAAAGATAGGATCACGATCACAAACGATACTAAGAGGAACACCATGGAGACGAACAATCTCCCTCATGTAAATCTCAGATAAACTAGAAGCTGAACGGGTAGACTTGACCGGAATGAAATGAGCTGATTTGGTCAATCTATCCACAATAACCCAGATACTCTCGTTACCCTTCCTACTCCTCGGTAAACCATCAATGAAATCCATAGAAACTTGTTCCCACTTCCAATTGGGAATCTCAAGAGGCTGCAATAAACCAGGGGTCTTCTGATGATCTGCCTTGACTTGTTGACAAGTCGCACACCTATTGACGAAAATGGAAATATCTCGCTTCATACCTTTCCACCAATATAACTTCTTCATATCCTGATACATCTTGGTCACGCCTGGATGAATAGAAAGTCTGGACTGATGATTCTCCCGAAGTAACTCCTGTCTCAATCCATCAACATTCGGGACACAAATCCTATTATTAATCCTCAATACACCCTTATCGTCAATCTGAGCTCCATTACCATCAAGACTACTACTTCCAACTCTACTTCGAACATTCTCCTTAATCAATCTAAGCATCTGATCCTCATCCTGTCTAGCCATAATACGATCCACAAGAGGTGAAGAAACAACAATCTGACACAACAAAGCTTTCTTCCTACTCAAAGCATCCGCCACTACATTAGCCTTTCCCGGTGTATAGTTGATGTCGAGGTCATAAGAAGCAAGGAACTCTAACCACCTAACTTGTCTCTGATTCAAATCCTTCTGAGAGAAAATATACCTCAAAGACTGATGATCTGTGAAAAGCTCGAATTTGGTACCCAACAGATGATGTCTCCAAAGCTTCAAAGCGAAAACAACTGCAAGCAACTCTAGATCATGAGCAGCATAATTTACTTCATGAGTCTTCAACTGTCTACTAGCATAAGCAATCACTCTACCATCCTGCATCAGAACAGCTCCCAAACCTTCTCTACAAGCATCAGTGTATACCGTTAATCCCTCATCTCCATTTGGAACGGTAAGAACAGGTGCGGAAGTAAGCTTGTCTTTTAACTCATTGAATGCGGCTTCACACTTACTACTCCAAATAAACTTAGTATTCTTCCGAGTTAAAGCAGTGAGAGGTGCAGCAATCCGAGCGAAATTCTCAATGAATCTCCGGTAATAACCGGCGAGGCCCAGAAAACTACGGATATCAGTAGGAGTCTTAGGAGTTTCCCAATCCTGTACAGAATAGGGAAAAAGAAGGATAATAGGAAAGATAGAGTAAATTGAAATGAAGCAAATGAAGAGAAAGAAAGAAAAACTTACATTGATCGCAGCGATCTTGACTAGATCAACTGAAACTCCATTACTAGAAACAATATGCCCAAGAAATCGGACTTCATCCTTCTAGAAATGGCATTTGGAAAATTTAGCTTTTAACTGATGCTTTCGAAGAGTCTCAAGAACAGATTTCAAATGTGACTCATGTTCTTCTTCAGACTTAGAGAATATGAGGATATCATCCACAAAGACTAGAACAAATTTATTTAGCACATCACGGAATACACGATTCATCAAGTCAACAAAGAAAGCGGGAGCATTAGTCAAACCAAAAGGCATGACTAACCATTCGAAGAATCCATTTTCAGTACGGAAAGCAGTCTTAGGAATACTTTCCTCGGCAACTCTGAGTTGGTGAAAACCTGTGGCTAGATCAAGTTGAGAGAAAACAGTAGCAACATAAAGCTGATCAAACATGTCATTGATGCGAGGCATTGGATATCTATTTTTCATAGTGAGTTTGTTCAACTCCCTATAATCAACACACATCCGAAGAGAACCATCGGACTTGGTGACGAAAACCACCGCGGCTCCCCATTCAGAAAAACTAGGTCTGATCAGACCCTTGGAAGATAGGTCTTCAATTTGTTTCCTTAACTCAACCTTCTCGCGGGGTGCCATTCTTCTAGGAGGAAGAACTATAGGTCGAGCTCCAGGAATGAGGTCATTGCGGAAATCAATTTCCCGCTTGGGAGGTAAAGCAGTAACTTCACCAAATACATCCGGGTAGTGATTAACCACACGGGTCGACTGAAGATCATCAATAGAAGCATCTAGAGAAAAGATAAAGCTACCAGCATAATCATGAGGCATACGGCCCTGAATAAACAAAGAATTTCCTCGATCATCCTTAAGAGAAACAATTCGGGATTTACACGAGATACGGGCATCGTGTCTATCAAGCCAATCACTTCCAAGCAGCAAATCAAAAGCATCGAAACCAAGGATATAGAAATCGCCACTAAAACTATGATCGGAATGGAGGAGTTTCACATGTTTACAAATCTTATTAAGATTTGCAGGACCACCAATAGGATTAGAAACACATAGAGGAACAGAAGCATACTCAGGGGAAAGGAGATGTTCAAACTTATTACACAGGTCATCAGAAATAAAACTATGCGAAGCACCAGTATCAAATAAAACACGAACTGGATGATGAAATAAAGTAAAGGTGCCTTGAAGAGTACCTTGACTATCGCTAGGAGCAGGAGTAGGTGCGGGAGCAGGTGATGAAGCAGATGTGACAGCAAATACGCCAGATGGCTTTCCCTTCTGATATAAAGGACAGTCCTTCCTAAAATGACCCGGCTGAAGATAGACATGACAAAGATCGTTCCTGGTAACCTGGGGTGGAGGAACAGCAGCACTGGATGGATTAGGGCAACTATTGGCATAGTGTCCCTTTTGGTCACATTTGAAGCAAGTAATGGAGGAAAGATCAATATGGTGTCTCTGAGAAGGAGCAGATGCTGAAGATCCCAAGCCCGCATGTTTGATCCAATTCTTCTTCTGCTGGTGGAAGTTGGGCTTTCTCTTCTTGGAATTTGCAGAGGAAGATTGTGAGACATGAGTACCAGAAGTAGCAGGACCCTTGGAAGTAGGGTTCTCATAGCGGATAGCCATATCCATGAGCTCAGTAAATGTGCCATGAACATGTGAAATAAGGCGATCGTAGAACTCTGGGCGAGCTCCAGAAATGAACTTCTCGTTCTTCTTTAGCTGAGTGTCGATAAGACCAGGACCGAATTTTGAGAGTTCATTGAACTTCCGTTCATACTCTGAGAAGGACATGGTACCCTGCTTGAGGTCCATGAATTCACGGTAAAGCTGAGATTTTCCGGCTTCGGGCATCCATTTTGCCACAAAAGCCTCCCTGAAAGAAGATACAAATCGAACTTAAGATGAATTCGAAAAGAAAGGAAATGGGGAAAAATTCAAGTTAACACAAAGGATACCTGAACTGCTCCCACGAAAGATCACCTTCGTTAGTGTGAGTCGTAACAGACTCCCACCAATCTAGGGCTGACTCTTGCAGCTGCCATGCTGCTAACTGACGCTTCTGGGCATCAGTGATCTCCAAACCAGTAAAGATTCTTTCCAAACTTCTTAGCCATTGCTGGGCTTCGATGATACTTTCTGAACCGGTGAACTTAGTGCCACCGAGCTGAGAGAATTCTTTGCAGAGAACTGTAAACTTAACGGGTGCAACAGGTGGAGGAACTGGGGCAATACCACGACCCCTACCTCTAGCATTTCCACGATTCATCCTGGAAATATCAAGAATTAATTTAGGACAAGGTACAAAGAAGACTAAGATAAGTTAAGATAAAACACGATAAGGTCACTTGGGTGAATATCCTAATAACAAAATTCCTAACAAGGTAGATACGGAAAGAAGGAAGTTTAGAAAATTTCTTCTTAAAACAAGAAAACTTTATATCAAAATAATCTTTGAAAAAAAATCATTTGAGAAATCATTTAAAAATCATTTTATACTTTGAAAATACGTTCACTCACAAAGAAATGATTCTGAGTTTGATTTCACTCATTCTAGGGTATTTCTACCCTATCTCTAATGAGTTTTTGCTCCATAGGCTAAGGTTTGCCAAAAACCAAAGCTCTGATACCAAATGTAACGACCCACTATTTTGGACCATTCAAATCGACAATAATCCTCACATGTCAGACTTGAATAATACAAAATAACAGATTGTAATAAAATTTGGAGCAAATAAAACCATTCACAGAATCACAGACACAGAAATATCAGAATAACTCGCAGCGGAATTTAAAATAACCATAGTGGTTCATGAAGCCACTAAAATACATAGTCTAAAATCAAATACAAAATACACAGTCTGAAACCCAATACAGTGCTGAAACAAGTACAATAGAAATCCCAAATACACAAGTCTCTAAAACAAAAGCTGAAATAAGACAACTGAAACTGAAATAGGAAGATAACTAGATAGGCAGAATCTCCAGTGATTCCGAGCTCCAGAAGAATGAATCCAAAACTGTGAATACTCAGGCTGACCCGAGCGTAAAATAAAACATAACACTCGAGTCAGGATATACATACTTATACAATGTAAACCAACTCAAATGAACTGTAGTAAAGGTACAAGTAACTTAGAAGATGCTTGGGACCGCCCATCCTCTAAGGATCCGTTAAACTATCTACTATGTAGTAATATTCGCTATTATAATAGTGTCTACATAAGTAAAGTATAATCATATCGGAAAATAGCGTTAAGGGGATGGAGAACCTTAACGCGGTCGGATCTTAAAATCATAATCGTAGTAAAGCTCGGTATGGTAGGTGACACGGCACAACTAGGCAATGCCAGGGTAGATATACCAATTACGCACACGGACTGATGGATACGCATAGCAGCCACTACCGTTCCACCTCGAACAACATTCCCAAATCGGAGGATGGCCATCTAGTCAAATCAGTAAGAGTATAATATCGAAGGAATGTGTCCGAGAAGAGGTGCTACCTCACTGGTCCGAGATCGCTCCTGTTTTAGCCACCTTATGCCAACTCACGGGAGTTGGGTCCACGTAATACCCTAAGGACGTCGCCACCATCCTACTTCATTCTGGAATCTCCACCGCGTACACGGTTGTCAAAGTGGTTTCGGTATCGACAGAGAGTATGTCCATATCCGATCCCGGTCTCTTTGCCAACCAATCGTTATTATAACCCGTGGTTATAGATTTAAAACAATTTATCAAAATAAATTTCGAATTAAACCATTTAAACACAAAGTCATTATTCCTTTAAATCAATATTATATTTCCAAAATCTAACCCTTCGGAGTTCACTTATTCACTTAAACAAAACATTAAAATTTTCAGCTTCCACGGCATTTAAAAGTGTGGCGGTAAGTTATATTCGAAAACCATTTTATTTCAACAAAACAATATTTAAAATTGTTATATCAGTTCAGTTTTAAACAGAATCATATTTCAGTCTACTGCAGTCCTTAACAAGTGCTACAGTAGCTTTTCATTAGTTCAAGTTCAATTTTAGTTTCTACTACAACAGCACTTACCAAGTACTATCATAGCTTTAGTTCATTTTAGTCTTTTGGTTCATTTATAAAAACCACAACACTTAAAAAGTGCTACAGATTCTACCTAGTTAAAAACTTATAAAATCATACATTAAAAATGTTCATTTCAATCCTTTAACAAATTTTATTCCAAAGAAATTTTACAAGTTAAAACCAAACTTACCAATTTGCTTATTACATTCATTTCAACACTTAAGCTTAAACTTCATTTTTCCACAAATTTAAAACTAAATTTCAATTTCAATTAAATTAACTTAAGTTTCCATCTTTCCTTTTTTTCTTTTTCCCAAAATTTAAAAATTTAAGTTTCGCTTTAAAAATCAATATTCCTCCATTTATTTATATTTATCACATAGAAAAATCATTTCTATTTTAAATAAATCATTTAAAAATTCGGTTTAAATCAAATTAAATATTATTACAATTTTTAAATTATCTAAAAATATTCAGAAAATACATAAAAATAACCACGGGTCTGTATAATATTTTCTAGCCTAATTCAAGTGATACGGATACTATATCATTTCAATCCGTAATTTACAAAGAAAAATTCGGGTTTTATCATTTCAAACCCGCAATCCCAAGTAAATAAAATTTAATTGAAAATCGCTCAGGCCTATCATTTCAGCCCATAACGACCTTCCCTTATTCTAAAGTCCGTTCGGGTATGTATCATTTCAACCCATAGTGATTCTATTCTACAGGGAACTTGCAGTGTGATTTAACAGAATAGAATAACAGTAAAATAAGAACAGATATAACAGATGATACGATATGCAGTTTTAACAATTAACATCAACTATAAATAAATCACAGGTAATTATAACATCATTTATTTATTTATTTCTACACATTCAGTTGCGGTCGTTTCACAATTATATAAGTATGAATATTCGTGTGAGATTTACTCACCTCTACGGAGCTGGAGATTCGGAAAGAAAGAAGTACGATGTCAATCGAAAGCACGCGGATAGCACGATCAGTCGTTAGCGGATGCGCCAACTAGATTCAAACCAAAAACACAGTAAATAATCAAATCTAAGATTGCACGAATAACGAATTTTCAATGAAGCGAACAACGGAAAAGTAACAGGTTAAAAAAAAAAATCAAAACAATTAGCACGCCTACTTTTGAAAATCGATTATAACTTTAAATTTTCAAAGTGACAAAACAACTTTTTTTTTTCAAAACAAAGTTCAATATATTTAAAACTTCGAAATAAAGGCTCTGGAAACCAAATACAAAAATAGGTAGAGGAAACAACACGTGACCAACAATTTCAAACCAAACAAAAAAATGACAAACAGCTTTTGAAGTGCAAAACAATTTTTCTCATTTCTCTTTTCCAATTTGCAGGGCTCGACCAACAACTTCAAAACAAAAAGGTGACAACAACTTTTGTTCATCATTTTTCAAACAGAGGCTCAGGAATAGTATCGACAAAATACAAAATGCCAAGATAACAAAATACTTCACTACTTAGTTCACAATACAAGCTCGGTCTGCCGGTTCGGGTGGCATGGGTTGGTCAGCCTGGTTATGGTCTGGCGAAGGGGTTGGAGGGGCCGTGGGTTCTCGGTCTGGCCTGGGGACGTGGGTGGTAGCTGGCACATTGGTCTCGGCCTGGAGTAGGGGGTGTGGCTGGTCTGATCTCGGCCTGGGGTTGCCTAGTCTCGACATGGAGGCGAATGGGGCAGGCTCGGTCTGGTGGGGTGCGTGGGGTTTCGTGGTGGTCTGGTGGCTTGGAGGCGACTGGGCCATGGTGGATCTGGCGAAGGGGTTGGGTGGTGGGCTGGCATGGAGGCGATGGTGGGTTCGTGGTGGTGGGCAGGGGATAACATGATAAAACAAAACAAAAGATGAGGCAGGGGAAACAACAAACAAATCAACAAAATGAAAAAAAGAAGTATGCAGTCTTTACCTTCTGATGCTCACGAAAGTTTGAAAAGGAAGCAACAGAGAAGTGTGAGATCTGGAAATATTTGTTTGTGAACGTGGAAGGTGAAACAGCTGTCCACTAATTTGTAGAGAAAAGGCAAAAGGTAAAAGTTTGAAACGGCAGAGAGGAAAAAAATGCAATTTAAGTGGAACGAAAAGTATGGAAGAAGTGGAATAATTCTCACGGCAAGGTAAGGCAAGATTTGAAAATTTCAGCAGAAATATACAGCTGAAATAAATGGACCATGGAACAGTGCACATACAGTGTAACGCTCAAAGTAACGTACAACTGTTACTTGTTCCTTTTATTAAATAAATTTAAAAATGTTAACGGTTTCTTAAAATATAACGTATCTTTATAAATCAAAATTTAAAATAGCTACTATCATCGTTAATAAAATTTGATTCTAATGTAAAGTTAAGAACGGACAAAACGTGACGAAATGTAACGTTTTAAATTTTCGTTTTATACGAATTTCTACAATTTATTTTTAAATTAATATTTCAAAATGTTTTGTTTTCAATTAAAATTTCGCTTTAAAATATCGGGCTGTTACAATTAATATAATACAAAACCTTTGATAACACTAACAAATACACTCCCTCATATATATACACTCAAGGACTCATTCCAGGGTATTACTACCCCATTTCTAATGAGTTAGACCCCGCAAAGCTAAGGTTATCGCTAAACCTCGCTTTGATACCAAATGTAACGACCCACCTTTTTGGATGGTTTAAAACAACAATAAACCACACATGTCAGAATCAAACCATACAAAATGGAGGATTGTTATGGGTAAATAAGAAAAATAAGAGAAAGAAAAAAACAAACACAGAATCTCACATCAGAATGACAAAATATAATAATCAAATAAACAGATCATAAAGCTGTTTACAAATAACATTTGATTATACTTTTACAATACAGATCAGAGTTACATACAACAAGAATAAATAAATGCAGTGGAACAATATGATGTAGTGGAATAAATATAATAAATAATAATAGTATACAAATCTCTGTCTTCATCCTCCAGAAAGCAGTCTTCGATACACTGAAAGTCTAAGACTAACCAGAGCGAATTGAAAAGACAAAACACTCGAGTTAAAACTAAAAGATCTTATGCAAGTTAAATCAACAGTAAATAAATATGAGTGTAACAGCGTCGGAGATGTTTACGGGGTTTGACATCTTCTATCCAGTGTCTAACGTAAGTGCAACAACTTAAGAGATGTTCGGGATTACCATCTCTTAAGGATTCGTTAAACTATCTACATACATAGTACAATACGCTATTACAATAGTGTCTACAGTAAAGTAAAGTATTAAAATAGCGTTAAATCGTTACTCATATCTGTTAGTCCATGAGATGATGAGATGATGGTTTTGATGACAACAACCTTAGAATAGATTATAAAATATAAATACTAACATTACAAGTTTAGATATATATGTATATGCAGGATCTAACCATGCAGGTATCAAGAATGAAGACTGTACAGTATAGAGATCCAAGATATAGAGATAGAAGACTCATGAGTATCAAGATTATCAAGATTATCAAGAGTTTAAGATTTCAAGGTTAAGTTTGTTTTATTAGGAATATTTGTTAAAACTCATAGAAAATCACTGACATCTTAATATCTATTTTATTCGTGGAATGGAATCCACTTCGAGCTCGTTAAAGGGATGGAACCCTAAGTAGGATGGAACCTACGAAAATCTAGTGGGACATTGATTTGTATCCACTAATTTTAATTCAAATGATTTTACAAAATTATCTTGTTTTCAAAATGATTTCAAAACCTTCCTTTTAAAAGATTCAAAACTCTCTATCCTGATTTTAAATAATTTTAGCCTCAAAAACATCTTTATTTTCAGAGTCAAAATTACTCCCGATTTTAAACTATCTTTTCAAATAATATATTTAACTTTTAAATATTTATACTTAGATTTAAATATAAAATTGTAGTTAAATTATGTATATATTGTTCTTTATATTTACTTATGTATTTTAACTATAGTTAAGTATATTTATAAAGTATAAATTAATTTTAATATAAGATAGAGGTTATTTTCAAAGAAAATCAAATCACCAAAAATCCCTTTGGGATGTCGACATACCCAAGTACCCCATGTCGACATAGTGTCAGTTGGTTTCAAAATTCAAATTTCAAAAGAAGTGTCTATTCGCCATAACTCTTCATGAATGGTCATGGCTATCGCTCTTCTATGAATAGGGGTCAGTTTCAATGAATTTTTAACCACTTTTTTCTGGTTTTCACTCCTCTTCTTTTTCCACATTTCTTAATACAAAATCATACCATTACTCTGCCGAAATCAACATCGAATCATACTCGATTACTTCTAGTGTGATTCTCCATCACTATCTCTACAAGATCCAAGTGCTAATCTAAGTTATAGACTTCTTTGTAATCTATCTAGCGAGAAAAGGTGTGATTGTAGCCTTGGAAATCAATTGAGCGAGAGAAGGTGTGATTGTAGCCCTGGAAATCAATTGGGTGAACTTGTTGCCCCGGAAATCAAGTATCTCTACCCATAGGATTGTTATTCTGGAGGGTGTACCTCGTAGCCTTGAAATCGAGGGTTGTAATTGTTGAATTGATCTTGAAAGGAAATCCGTACTTAGTTGTGCAGGACTGGATGTAGGGTAACTCCGAACCAGTATAAAATCCGGTGTGTTCTTTCCTTCACTGTTTTTACTTTATATTTGCATCTGTGTTTGATTCTGTGTCATATCTGTGTCTGATTAGTGCATACATTGTTAACAAATTAAGATAAACTCAAAAAGATTATCAGATTTCTTAAAACACTATTCACCCCCCCTCTAGTGTTAATTCTAGCCTTAAGATCCTTAATCCGCATTTCTCACATCTGGTATCAGAGCCTTGATTTCAAAAGTTTCATAATCTGAATTTTGAAAAGTTTTAAAATGGCTACTAACACTAGTACTGCTATTTCCACCAACACTAGTTCATTTGTAGAAGGTCAGTCTACTGCCAGACCACCACTTTTTAATGGCAGTAACTATGCATATTGGGCATGTAGGATGAAAATATATTTACAATCTGTAGGATTGGATACTTGGAATATCACACAAACTGAATATTCTGAACCCACAACTAATTTTGCACAGTGGACCACTAAGAAAAAGACTGTTGCACAAAATAATTCTAAAGCAATGAATATTCTGTTTTGTTCACTTGAAAGAAATGAATTTAATATAGTGTCAGTTTGTAAGTCTGCATATGAAATCTGGAAAACTTTGCAAGTAACTTACGAAGGAACAAGCAAAGTTAAACAGACCAAAATTTCCATGCTCACAAATCAGTTTCAGTTATTTAAAATGAACACTAATGAGTCTATTTCAGATATGTATAGTTGATTTCAAGATATTGTGCATTCTTTAATATCTTTAGGAAAGGAATTTTCGGAAGAAGATCAAGTCAGAAAATTTTTGAATTCTCTCATTCCAGAATGGGATCAAAAGACACTTGCAATTGAAGAGGCAACTGACATCAGTACTTTAAAGATAGAAGAATTGATTGGAAATCTAATGTCGTTTGAAGTTCAAATGATCGAGAGAAGAGAAAGCAAAGCATCTAAAAAGAAATCAATGGCATTCAATGCATTAACCGACGGATCATATTCAAACAGTGATAATGATGAAGAGATAGCATTTATGACCAGGAATTTTCGGAAATTTCTGAAATACAGAAAGATGAATAATCTCAAGAGAAACAACTTTAAGAATTCCGGTAATCAGACTACAGTACCAAACTTTATCAAATGCTTCAATTGTGACGAACCAGGTCATATCAAAAGAGACTGTTCGCATCCAGATAAGCAAAACTCTCCTACAAACAATGATTCTGCAAAGAAACGAAAACGTGCATTGACTACTACTCTAGATGACTCTGACTCATCCTCCAGCGACGATGAACAGAAGAAAGATAATTCAAATCTGTGTTTCATAGCAATTCTCGATTTAGTCGATACCAAAGACACGGACTCTGAAAAAGGTACACGTTTACAATACATTGGCTGAAATTGCATGCTTGAATTGGTTGATTGATTGGTTGTTTTTGAATTGATTGATTGATTTTGAATTGATATGTTGTTTGAATTTTAAAATTTATTTTCTATTTTTTATTATTATTTTATTATTTTATTCTTATTTTTTATTATTTTTGACACATTCTGAAATATATTATAAGTACAATAATATTTCAGAAATATAGACATTAATAATAATATTTATATATATGTATATTAGATAACTTAGGAAAAATCATGTCATGAAAATTCAAAGCCACATGTCGACATTGCCCCTACCATGATGTCGACATGCCTACCTAAATTTGAATTTCAAATTTTGAATTCAAATAATTGAATTTCCCTCCACCTTTTCACTTCATTTATTTCTCTGAAAAGATACCTTTTGACCAGAGAATATGTCCTTTGAAAGTCTATTTATTCACTATCTTTTATCATATCTTTTTTACTTTCATTTTCAAATTCAAACTCTCTCTTCATATCTGCAAGCTCTCTACTCTCTACTCTAATGGCTTCTTCAAGCAACCCCTCAACTATGAGAATTTCCAAAAAAATCAAAGAGCAATTACTCAATGATCCGGAGGCAATTAAAGCATACATAAATTATGCTAATTATGCCAAAGTCCATCCCGGAAAATTTGCTATTTTTCAAGATTTTTCTTCTTATGAAATTGATTCTCTTTTTGCAAACAATGGTGTTTTAAGTCTTATTGACTCTTCTCAAAATGATTTTGTTTGCTATCCTAATCTTGTCAAAATCTTATATGCTAATTTAAACCATGGTTTTTATATTGGAAATGAGAATGAAATTTGGACTAATGTCAAAGGCACTAAAATTGTTTTGAATTGTGACCTTTTGGGTACCATTCTCAATTTCAAAAGCACGAGAATGGATCTTTCTAGTTTTCAAATCGATGAACATGATCGTGAGACATTTCATCATATTTTTGAAGGAGATGAAAACTTTGAATTTAAGAATCGAAACTTTCGTCCTAAAGCAAGAATTGTCAATTTTCTTTTACAACATACTTTGACCCCAAGATCGGGAAATTTTAACAATCCTACTTCAAAAGTGTGCAAAGCACTTTTCTTTATTTTTGGAAATTATGATATCAGTTGGGCGCAAGTTATTTTGGATAAACTTCGTTCTAAAAATTTTGAAATGGGAGAAAACACTTTATATCATGGAATTTACCTTACTCGGATTTTCAACTATTTTGGAGTAAATTTCAAAGGAGAAGAATTTATTTCAAGAAAAGTTTTTAATATCTCAAACATTTCTCTCATGAAAATCCCATATGTTTTTCAACCTTATGAAACCCTTACCGAAAAGGAAGAGCGTTTGGCTCATGAAGAAATGGAAGAGGAAGAAGGAGAAGAAAGGGATGAAATGGAAATAGAAGAAGAAGAAGAAGGTGAAACATCTCTAGAAAGTATTGAATATCCATCCAATCCTTCCAACAAAACCCTTCTCAAAAACCAAAAGATAATTGTGGAGAATCAACGGATTTTAAAATGATCCGTTAGTAAGAAGTTAGATAACATTTCTTCGAAGATGAACAAGTTCTTTTCAAAAGTTAGCAAGAAACTTGGACTATCTTCATCATCTTCATCTTCTAACTAGTTTTATCTTTTAGTATCTTATTGTAGTTGTCTTAGTTTGTTTTTTTGAATGTTCATGTAGTTCATTATGTTTAATCTTTGTATTATCGTAATGAAATTGAATTTCCTTTCTGTTATCTAGCTTATCTTATCTCCTGAATAAATGTTAGTATATTATATAAATTTATATATATGCACAATTATTCACAAAATCAAAGTTGTCATAAATTTTCACTAACCCATGTCGACATCCCCTAGTAGACCATGTCGACATATACTGGTCAGAAGTGACTATTGATTTTGAATTTGAAATATGAATAACTACCAAATGTCTATTCATTTCAAACGAATTTCTACACCTATATATACCTTTTTCTTCTAGAAATCTTCACAGAAATTTATTTCTCATTATCTTATCCTTCATTTCTTTCTCTAATTCAATTATGGCCAATCCTATTCACAATCTATCTGAAAATTTTGAAGAAACACTCAATTCATTCAAGAATCTTCTCTCTTTTATTCTACGAAACCAGCGTCACTTAGAGTTGAGTCAAATGCAGATGATCAAGGAGCAAGAAAGGCATTTCGATGCAATTCGATGGATGATCTCCTCTCTACACAAGGATGATAATGAAGCACATTCTCCTGTCTCTCTCACCAATGACAATGAGAATTGGGATGCAATTAAAGCAGACCCTATATTTGGAGAAGATGGATGGGTAGATGTTCCTCGAAACGTTTAATTTTCTTTCTTTGTTTGAATTAATTTATTTGATTTAATTTGGTTTGATTTGATACTTTGTGTGGATTGATTTTATTTGGTTTGAAGTTGGATGTGTGAAACATATATATATATATATATACACTAGAATGAATATAGTATTTAATTAAGTTATTATGCTCATAAGTATCATTATGTCTTAATCTATATATTATATATTCCATTGTATAGTTTATCAATGCAGGTACTGAAGTCCAAGAATAAGGGGGAGTAAGTTTTTGTTGATGACAAAGGGGGAGAAATATAAAATAGGGTAGTTAGGCATAGATTAAGGGGGAGTTGTTAGTTTTAGGGGGAGTTATTAGGATAGAAGTGATATTTTATAAACAAAGGTTGTCATCATCAAAAAGGGGGAGATTGTTAGTCCATGAGATAATGAGATGATGGTTTTGATGACAACAACCTTAGAATAGATTATAAAATATAAATACTAACATTACAAGTTTAGATATATATGTATATGCAGGATCTAACCATGCAGGTATCAAGAATGAAGACAGTACAATATAGAGATTCAAGATATAGAGATAGAAGACTCATGAGTATCAAGATTATCAAGAGTTCAAGATTTCAAGGTTAAGTTTGTTTTATTAGGAATATTTGTTAAAACTCATAGAAAAGCACTGACATCTTAATATCTATTTTATTCGTGGAATGGAATCCACTTCGAGCTCGTTAAAGGGATGGAACCCAAAGTAGGATGGAACCTACGAAAATCTTATGGGACATTGTTTTGTATCCACTAATTTTAATTCAAATGATTTTACAAAATTACCTTGTTTTCAAAATGATTTCAAAACTTTCCTTTTAAAAGATTCAAAACTCTCTATCCTAATTTTAAATAATTTTAGCCTCAAAAACATCTTTATTTTCAGAGTCAAAATTACTCCTGATTTTAAACTATCTTTTCAAATAATATATTTAACTTTTAAATATTTATAATTAGATTTAAATATAAAATTATAGTTAAATTATGTATATATTGTTCTTTATATTTACTTATGTATTTTAACTATAGTTAAGTATATTTATTGTAACGACCCAGAATTTTGAACGAATTAAATTGAAAATATTTAATTAATTTTAAAATATTTGAACGATGATTTAATTTGAATCCCGAATATAATTTTGAAATTTGCGATTAAATTATAAAATTTAATCTATTGTATGTTGAATAAAAATTTAAATCTTCAATTTTAAGCTGAAGAAAAATATTTCAAAAGCTTTTAAAATTCGTATTGATAATACTGAAGATAATAGAAGCTTCAGAAATTGATTTGGAAACAATCTGTTCAGTATTGAAATTATATCGTTCGCATCGATATTTAAAAATAGTGTTCCGGGGCACAGTCTCGGAATTCGACGAAACTAGTTTCGTTGGATCCGTAATATTGTGTTATTACCAGGTTTAAAATTTTGTGTTAATCGGAGTTGTTATGGGAGCACACGATAGTTAAACGCGTTGAAATTAAAGCGAATTCGATTTAAATTAAATTTTGAAAATTTGTGAACATCTGAAAAATCACGTGCCCTCTTCTCTCAGCTTCCTTTAATCATGCATTGAATCGCGCATAATATCACGAGAGAAATCGTGCAAAGGCATGCTTCAATCAATTTTAAATATCACGTCTCTCCCCCCTTCTCGTTCAAAAACAAACGAAATTAAAAACAATGGCCGAAGACATTCCCTTATTCAAAATCAAACAAAGTCGAAATCCCTCTTTTAATTTTTTTTCATGGCCGATACAAAAAAAAATCATTTCGAGCATTCGATTTAGAGCCGGGGTAGCTTCGACTCGAGTTGGATGGCATCGGCACTTGGAGGATAGCACGCGACTGAGGATTCGATGCTCGAGATTGAATCGTGGAGGGCAGTGGCGACGCTCACGAGCGTCGGGCACGTTGGGAGGCGAGTCAACCACGGCGGCTACAGGCAGCGATGAACGGCGCTGTCGAGTTGATGTGGGCTTGGCCGCGAGTTCGTTCACGATTATAGGGTTGTATGGAAGCAAGGAGGCGATGTTCTCTGGTGAAGTCATTGCAGGCGAAGTCGCGATGCCGAGATGTGTTTCACGATATCTGGATGCGGTCTCGTGAAGCCGAAGTCGAGAGGGTTGAAGTCATGGCATGTTCGTCGTGGCAATCGAACTCTGGTGGTTTCGTGATTTCGATTATCAGTAAGGTATTTGTAAATTGTTTCCATTTAATTTAGATTTGAAAATTAAATTGTTTGATAAGCTTATTTAAATTCGTTTAGTTGTTAGAAAATAATTTATTAAATAGGAATTTATTTCTAAGATTCAATAGTTGATAATTAAGTGAATTTAGTTTTAATTTAAAATTTTAGTGAAACAAATTATTAAAGAGAATTTGATTTTGAACTAAATAATTAATTTATTTAGACAAGTTGTTAGTTTGAAATCAAAAAGGGTAGTTAAATGAATTTATTTCAAAAGGAAATCAATTTAAAATTTAAATTTTTATTTAGAATGAAATCGACGATGAATTGAAATTATCAACTAATCGAAAACTATTAAACGGAAATTAATTATTTGATTGATTCGAATATTAATAAAGTTGTATAATTGTTTATACAAGGTCGAATACAACGAAGAAAAATAAATCTGGAAATGGAAATGGATGGAAAATTAAAAGCTAAGGTGAGATCTTCTCACTCAAAATAAATTTGATGTTTGCAGTTTGATTTCTATTGGATGTGATATTAGATATAGTAGGATATATCTATATATATAGCAATATATACATATTGGCATATGTATATATTGGATCGATTGATTTCCCGCCTCGTATAACGGATGAGACCCTATTGCGCCGTTAGTAAGCGGATGATTTTATAAAACCCATATACCGCGATATTCCACCTAGAAGTGGAATTGGTATTGTGCTAACATTTGTGGATGTAGGGAAACAGGTTGGAGGGATCCAACTGGATTCCTCACCAGTATTTATTTATTTACAAATATTGTGATGTATATTCTGTTATCATATTGATATATGATGTTTGTTGTTGTGATTGACTAATTGGTGCTGTTGCATCATCGGATTCAGTTTTGAAATTTAAAAATAACGACTTTTACTTTAAAAGGATTTTTAAAGTGATTTTTTTTTAAAATAGACGTATTATTGAATTTTTGAATTGATTTATTTCAAATAAATAAACGTTTGAAAATTTAAAGTTATAAAAGTTAAGATTTTTGGTGAAATATAACCAAAGTGTGATTTTTGAAATAAAAGTTGATTCATTTATAAAACGGTTTAAGTTGGGATTTTTGAATATTGTAAACGGTCTATATAAAAGATTTATAAAGTTGATATTTGTCAATTAAAAATATTGAAATTATAAAACGAGTTTATAAGTGCTAAAAATGAAATTCGTAAGTGAACGAGATTTATAGATTTATAAATTGTGAAGTTAAAAATGAATGAAATTGTAGAATAAAAGATTTATAAGAAATTTACTTATAAATTTGATTTTTGCACTTAGATGGGATATAAATAGAAATTGCTAAATGAAATGATTTCATAAGTTGAAATTATTATAAAGTATAAAAGTGATTTATAAAACATTGTTTTATAAATCCGAAATCACTTATTTCGATAAGTGAATTATGGAAGTTAAAAAAAGAAAAAGAAATCTATAAATCAAAGTTGTTATGAAATATAAAAAGGTGAATTTATAAACGTTGTTTTATAAATTCGAAAATCAATCAAATTTGATGAATTTAATATAGAAGGTTATTAATGGAATTTTATCCACGATTTTGGATAGTGGATATTTCTTGGAATAAATGTGTAGAAAAGATTGAAATTTGGTTAGTAAAGTAGATTCACGATTTTGGACAGTGAATATATTTTTAAGTAGAATGGATATGGTTTTGGGAAAGCGATATTATAAAATGAAGTTAATTGTTTTAAAAGATGTTTTAAAACGTGTTAAGTATCGAATACATAGATTTCAACATTCATTGTTGAAATAGACGTTTTCGAGAAATAAGGAAATGATGGACTATAACACTGTTGTTATAGTAAATGATTTTCGAAAGAAAATGTTTTATGTAGTATTGGGATTTATATATATCTATCTTAAAATCCGAATCCCTATACTAGTGATTTCGAGTCGTCGTAACGATGTTTTACGCAACATTCGTTTTGACTCAAATAGATGTTAAAATTAATGATTTCCTTAAAGAATGAATATATACTTAAAATTGATTTATGTATATCGAATATTTTCAAATGTTGAAAATAAATAGATTTGTGAAATACTTATTTTTAAATAAGTATGGAAATGCTTTTCCAATATGAAATGAACTGTTTTGAGATTTTATCTTCAAAGATAAAATGAAATGTGGAAATTGATTTGAAATTGTTTTCAAATGGTTAAGTGTGGAAATTTTATATCTAGTAAAGATATTTTGGAAGATAAAAGAATTTGGGAAAATTATTTGGAATCTGATGATGTTGCGCATCTTTATTGATAGTTAAATAACCGACTATTAATAATTACCTTGAATGGGTATTTGTTGTGAATTGGATGAATTTGAATGCCACACTTATTTATGAATAATCGCTCACTATTCGGGTTAGCCAGGAAAGGACCATGGGGTCGTATAACCCATTCCGAATATGTGATATGTCGTTATGAATCGCATTTGATGATCGGTGTTGAAGACCGGATATTTTTTAAAACGGAAGGATTACCGTCGAGTTACTCTACATCGGCTGATCTCTGATTTAGAGGTTTTTATCACCCTTAGTGACGGGAAGTCCGGACGTGATTAGGAAATTATCCGGATGTGCAAGGGCTTCGTGAGAAGTGCCTTCGGTTCTGTTCGATCCCGGAACAGACTTGTATGGATTGTGTGTCTGACGTTACAAATTGAGATATAAAGCTGATTTCTTTCAAATACATTTCTGTTGGTGGCGGAGAATTTATTCTCTTAGCTTAACACCCTTCTCTGAGACGTACGAGCTCAGAGGTTATGTAGTTGAAATTTATCAGCAATATACTCCCAATTTGGTAACGTGGCATACTGAGTGTTGCTATGAAATGATCAGTGTTTGATCATTTGCGATATGATCATTTGTTTGATCTTATATCTTTGTGATCATAGGTTGATCATTTGTTTGACCCGAAGCATGGCTTTGTAGAAAGCGTAGCTTTGTGGACGAGACTTCGTCGAGCCTCACACCCCGGAAATGGTCAAAACAGGAAGGATGCGGCAAGGTTCTAGGGAGTAGCGCCCCTTAGTGTATGTCATTCCTTCTGGATAGAGGTGGTATCATGGTATGGAGCCCAGATACTTAACCTATGTTGATACTGCTTATTATATGGTTTGTTGCGAATCGGGGATCCTCGGGAAGATCGGTTACGATCGGGGGATGACATACGCGTGTCAGTAGTTACCTATTTTTGCAGAGGTAACCCGGCCTTGTGTTGGCAGAGATCCGGTTAGGTTCTCGGGTCGTCTATTCCAGGGACGTACCCATCGTGGCATAGGAAGTTCCTTAGCCTAACCATTTGTTGGAAATCCAAAGAAACAATACGTGACGTGTACGGTTTTAGTTGTATTACCTGCTATGGAATGTGGCGGTAACCTGCTATTGAACACAGTAGCTATAGTAGGCATAAGTGCGGAATGCCTATGCTGGCTAAGATTTATATTATACTTTCGAAATGTTTTCTACACTATGCACTAATAATAATATCAAAAATGATTTGATTTTGCGTATCAAGCATATTTGACTATCATAAGGAGAAATCTCCTCCAATTCTGCGTTTGCATTGTGTGTGTGGCAGGAGGCCTTATGGTAGTTTCATTTTCAAAAGCATTGCGAAATTGACTTTAAAATTTTCTGTTGTTTGTTTTAAAGATAAGCTGTTTTACGATCTCACACCAGTCACCATGACTGACTCGGAGTTTATTGTTTCCCTTCTAAACTCTGGGTGCCCACCAATTTTCCACACGGGCAGTCTAGAGTTATGTTATCAGGATATTCTGGATATTCTGGAGCTTTGGAAGCAAGCTGGATGGCGAGACGTAGTATTTGTATCTGACATTATTTATTCCGCTGTGTATTCTGTATGAGGACAAGTTTATATAACTGTCCATTGTTATATTGAGTTGTATATTGACTCTGATTGATGTATGTATAAACTGATATAGTTCTTTGTTTTAAAAGACTAGTGTTTATCTATTATATATTGTTCCACTGCGATGTGTAAGATTCTGATATTGTTTTCTGTTCTGATGTTGTTCTGTTTTTCTTCTTCTCTCTTTCTTCTACTTCTCTTTTTCTTCTACCTCTTCTTTCTAAAACCATCACTATTCGAGTTTCCTGCGTTCGATTTCTCGGCAGTCGATAAAGTGAGTATCGATGTCGAATTTTCGAAAGTCGAAAATTCTGGTACGTGACAACGTGGTATTAGAGCATATGGTTAAGCGACAACCCTGCTCTGTTGGGTGTTACTCATTAGAGATAGAGTCAGTAGTACTCTAGAATGAGTTGAGTATAATAATAGATATGAGCGCGTATTTGTTATTGGATATAAAAATTGTTTTGTATTGTGTTGACTTATCGGTTGATTGTTTATAGATTCTGGTCGGTGCAGTCTAGCTAACTGTATTGATAGGAGTTTCTAAACTCTTAAACAAGGTAAACTGACACAGTATTGTTTGAAATAGGGTAAATGAGATAATTTTGCCCAAAACTATTTTTGTATATAAAAGAAATGATTTTCTATGAATTATCACAGTATATGGATGCATGTTTGTTAAGAAAGTGATAATATTGAAATGTTATCATTATTATATGAATTTGAATAAGAAATTGAAATCATAACTCCAAAGTTAAGAAATAAATTCACATACAAATGAAATTTAAGAATGTAAATTATAAATGTGATTTGTAATTTGAAACGAAATTCCAGAGAAGTTTTTGGAAATGTTTTGAAAAGAATTTGAAAATTTTTGGAGAATCGGAAAATTAAATTCCTTTTTGATTTGAAAATGAATTTCAAAGGTTTTGAAAAGTATTTTGGAGAGATGAAAGCTCTAAACTCTTTTCGGTCGCTGGAAAATAACTTCGGTAATGACTGCAGCATCACCGGTGTTCATTTTTGGGTTTCCAAAAGAGGAATTGCTGCCAAATTGTTTTAAATGGAAGTTGTTTGAAAATTTGGGTTTTGGTTTTGAAAATTCAAGGGATAAATTGAATTGTTTTCAAAAATGGTTTTGAAAATGTTATTAAGACTCTGGAATGCTATATAAAAATATTTATGAGAATAATAAATGAGTTGATAACTTATACAATTTGTTGTGAATTTAGATTGAATAAATTTAACTTAAGAAATTTTAATTTGAATTAAAGTAAGTATAAGTGAATCAATAAAAATCCAAGTGGTAATTTTTGAATATAAGTTATATAACTTATAAAATGAGAAAATAGAAGTGAAACGAATTGTCAAAAGTGGTTAAACAATTTTATTAAGCAAAATAAAATGTGATTTTGATTAAGTGATGAAATTTGACCTTGGTAAAGTTAAATAAAATTGAGAATCAGAATTGGATTGATAAATGAATTAAGCTATTGAACTAATTGAATGTTGAATCAGTCCAATGTAAATGAATTAGTGAATGAATAAATTGAATGGAATCAATTGCAAATGAAGTGAACTAAAGATAATCGATAAAAAAATTCAATATTCAGAATAGAAGATAAAATTGAATTCAAATAGAATTGAAATTGTAAACTGAATCCAAATTAGATTGAAATTGTGAATTGAATTCAAATGAAATTTTGAAATGTAAAGTTGAATGAAAAGAATATATAACTTCAACAGTGAAGTAAAAATGTATAAGAAGCAGTTTATATTGGAAATTTTGTAATGAAATGTGCAAAATAATTGAGTATTGTAACTAGATATTATGGCTAGTAGGATACAGGTGTTATAAAGGAATTGAATTTGATTTTCAAAGAAAAATTTGAATTGCTCGACAAAAGGTAAGTATTTGAATTTCAATATGAGATTTGTTGATTTCTTCTCTAGCCGCTTGGCTTTTTCCTTTTCTTTTTGAAATTTGAGAGTCCGTAGGGACGTTTTGTAGTCGTACCGTATTTGTAACGCCCCACTCTGAGACCCACTGTAACAAAGAGTATTACGGGAGTAATACTGTCTGTTAAAGCGGAGAATAGAGTATAGTGGAAGCGACCATTTGTAATCAAGCTATAACTATCTACTGAATACGTCGAAAGGATGGTATCTATATTTTTTTTTCAAGTGGTTCGACATATTCAGTAAATACTTATAACGAAATTACAAATGGCTAAAGATCTATCAGGACAAAGCATAATATTAAATGATAAAACATCATAGAACAGAATCACATAACAGATATAAAATCCCAGAACAATACATCGTCAATACAGATCCAAATACAATAAGTGGGTACAAAGCCACTGCCCACACATGTGGGTTAAAAATATGTACATATCAAAGTCTGAATAATAACAGAGTAGCGGAATAGTGGACAAATAAAAGCGCTATCTATCAGCATAGCAGATAATGTCCAAGCGGAAGCACAGAAGCTAAGTCCGGAGACCTAACCTGAAACAACTCGGTCTGACCCGAGCGAAAACACTCGGGTCAGGCTAGCTAAACAATCAGTAATAACTGAGATATATAGTAATGCGGTACATAAATAAAACAGTACTTACCCAAAGAGAAGTATATTATGAACCACATGAATATAATGACGATCCCTAATCATCAATAAACAATAAAAATCTCCAAAGAGAAATCAACACCAAAGTGTAGAATAAATAAAATCGCCTCATATCATCGGCGTAGCCAAAGCTATAAAAAGATGCCCATAGGCAATAATCCCAAGAGTGACCAGAGTCTGTAATCAATGCCCAAGCAAAGATCGATGCTCCAAAGAGCAATGGGGATATACTGAAAAGTCAATGAAATCCAACACTGAAAAGCAGTGTCCAGAGACACTGTGAATCCACAAGGTAATCGCACTTACATCGTATGGTTCCATAGAACCAACACCGAATGGCGGTACTCGAATGGATATAAAAATCATCAAATAATACCAATATTGCACGTGCACCGACCAGAGTCGTTGTTGCCAAGTACTGTAGAGTTGTGATCGATCACTCGCACAGATGCGGAACGCGCGAGATGGCAAGATCCTTCCCAGAAGGATAAAGGCCCAGAGGCGCATGCCGAAAAAATAAACTGCTCCATAGAGCAGGTGTCCAGAGACGGTTGCCCAGAGGCGTGGTGACCCAGAGGTCCAGTACTGGCCGCCCAGAGGCTAATGTGTCACTAACTTCTTGGAGAGGAACCCGTAAAGTGTTAACAATGAGTCCCATACCCCACGTTCGCACTAAACGGTTTCCTAACCAATAGCAAGCTCACACTCCAAACAATAAAAAGTCCACCTCGTATCATCGGTAAACTAGACCCAAAGGTCAAAACGATCGATCGAATAGGTCGGGGATTAACTGAAAAGAAAATACACACGGTTCCATAGGCCGGAGATTTCCTAACCGTTTAAGCACCTTTCCACTTCGCTCGACGTGCTAAAAAGTGAGTGTGAGGTTTTTATTATAGAAAATAATGGTGCAAAACGTATTTATAATTGATTTTGAAATCACTTTAAAACGGCTTTTGAAAAATCTCCTATTATGGAGTAATTAATTTAATAATTAAAAATAATATTATATAATAATTTCGAAAGCCATTTAGGAGTGAAAAATCTTTTGAAAATGATTCATAAAACCCGTGTACGAAATCTAGAGACAAATCTCAAAGAAATCAATAAAACCAGAAAATCACTGAAAAATATTCCAAGTGTTTGTAAACATTCAAAAAAACTGACGCGAACCAAAGTTCGGCAATTTATTTGGACCAGCAAACTATGTCCAAATGTCATGAAAATTTGCAGGCATGTATTCCAACATCCCTACTTTAAGATGCAAAAAGAATCGGGAAATTCCGACTTGAAACGAAGAAACGGCGTCGTCTCAAAGTTGGACAAAAATCATAAAACTTTACTGTGTCAAAACAGTGTAAAGGTCCCACTTCGACGACATGGTCGAAGGGTCACATGAACTCAGATCTTGATGAAAATTTGCAGGAGCGTAGAAAAGTACTCCTAATTTGATATGCAACAAGAATCGTTCGGTTTCGACTTGAAACGAAGAAACGACAATGTTTCGAAGTTGGTCCGACGATAACTGAAAATGATCACTATTGTAAAACAGTTTCTGGGTGCTACTTCGGCAATAGAAACAAAGTACCTAATGCACTCAGATCTAAACCAAACTTTGCATGGTTAAAGATCTCGATCTCATCTGTTTAACGAGACCAAAAACGATGAAATCCGACAAAGGACGAGCCCAGGATGGCGTCGCAAAGTCGGGGTTCTACGCTGAAAACAACGGGAGAAAAGAGACTAAGGCCTATAGCTATGCACTAACTGGCCAGAGATGCAAAACCACAATTTTGGCATAGTAAACTTCAATTTCTGGCAAAATGAATAAAATGAAAGTTGTAGCTTAGTTTCTATGCTTTCCGGAATGACCAAGATCGTCAAATTCCGACCAGAGATGAAAATTCTATGACTAAAACAATTCTCAGATCTAAATTTTATATCACTGTCGTTGAGCTCTCGGGACAGTGGTAATAATGCACAGTTTTGACCAAATTTACTTCGAAATTTCATGAAACTCAAAACATGAAAGTTTTAGCTCTAAATCTAAGCTTTCCAGAGCATCCAAAATTATCTAATTCGGATCAAAAACGAGAGAGATACATGCAAAACAATATCAGATTGAAACTCAAGATAACTTGTTAAAGACAGAATTGGTCTTCTGTCTTTGAATGCATTTCAGGTCATCTAAATTGCAAAATTACAGAAAACTCAATGAACAAAAATTGTAACATATGTTTTAACCTTTCCGGAACATCCAAAATTATCTAATTCGGATAAGAAACGAGTAACTTATGGCCAAATCAATTTCAGGGTTTTATTTTATCAACCCTGTAGTTTGTTGTCAGGTCAGCGACAAACAAACGTGATTTCCACCATTCAAACCACAAAATTAGGTAAAGATCAAAACATAAAAGTTATAGGCTACAGAATAAGCTTTCCAAAAGTTCAAGAAAATCTTAATTCCGATTTTAGATGAATGAGATATGCCTAATTTACTAACAGCAATAAACTAATTATAATTTCCGCTAGCATATATTACAAGTACCTTATGTGCACACCCCAAAATGAAAGCAAAGATGATCAAAGAGCTATGATTCACATGTTACATAATAAAACATGTGTTACTAACTGATTACCAAAATCAAAAGATGATTAAACACATATTAGAAGAGGTTTTTAGCAATATACCTCTCTAGAAAGCAACAAAGACTACTATAGCATCAACCCAAGTTAGCAAAAGATGATTAGGAGGCTATAAGATCAAAAAAACACATAAAACATGTGTTACCAAATCAATTTCAGAAATAAGAAAGATATAAAAATGGATTTGAGGTGGGTATTTGCATTACCTTTACATAGAATGACTTGCATAAGCTAAAACTAGAAGGAGATGAAGATGGAGGCCATTTTTGTTATGAAAGCTTTAGGAAATGGTTAGGGTTTTGATTAGGGTTTTGATGAATGAGGTTAGGAGAGTTTGAGATAATTTGTAGAGGAAGTTTAGGGTCGGTTATTGGGTAAGGTTTAATAACCCAATATGACGAGAGTTATTTCCATGTTTTCAAAAAATTTCTAAGTGTTCATATATGTTTATAAAACTCACTTTTCTTATTCAAACTCATTTTAAATCCTCTCCTAAAATATTTAAATTATCAAAAATAACATTTTATCCTCATTTTAAAATCCCATATTTCCCATTTAATTAAAATAGCCTTTTTCAAATAAATTTTGTTATTCCAAATCCTTTTATGCTTCATTAAAATAAATAAAATCCTAACTTTTATTTATTAATTGGTAATGCAAATCCCGGGTTGTTACGGACTCCCCCCCTTAAGAAAATTGCGTCCTCGCAATTCCTTAAGATAGATGTCGTTTACAACGTCACGTCCCCAAAAGAAGTGATAGAGATAAAATAGAGAATTCTCACCCGCAGAAGAAGATGGGAGAAAGCCAGGATAAGAGTGTTCGATAGATTCTCTGGTCTCCCAAGTGCAGTCCTTAGGATTCGGTGACCATTGAATCTTCACGAGTGGAACCTCTTTGTTGCGAAAGCGTCTAACCTCTGAATCAAGCACACGAAGAGGTTGCTGCTCCAAAGATAAATCGGGTAAGATCTCTAAATCAGGCACAGCATGCGGCTCAATGATAGAATCAGGGTCGCGGACACACATGCGAAACTGGGAAACATGGAACACGTCGTGCATTCCAGAGAAGTGAGCAGGTAGAGCCACACGATAAGCCACGGGGCCAATGCATTCCGTAATAGGAAATGGTCCAACATAGCGAGGAGCCAACTTCCTTGTAGAGCTGAAACGCACAACCCCTTTCATAGGAGATATCCGAATAAAGACATGATCACCAATGGAGAACTCAAGAGGCTTCCTACGGTTGTCTGCGTAGGATTTCTGGCAGTCCTGTGCCTCTTTCATTCTCTGACGGATAAGAATAATCTTCTCGGAAGATTCCCGAACTGAATCTGGACCAAGAAGGTGTTTCTCACCAGATTCTAACCAACAAGCAGGAGAGCGACATGGCCTTCCATAAAGAGCCTCGAAAGGTGCCATGCCGATACTAGACTGAAAGCTGTTGTTGTAGGAGAACTCTACAAGCGGTAAGTGATCCTCCCAACTACCTCCGAAATCCAAAATACAACAGCGCAAAAGATCCTCTAAAACACGATTCACCCTCTCCGTCTGACCGTCGGTCTGAGGATGATAAGCAGTTGAGAGATTCAGCTTTGAGCCCAAAGCTGACTGTAGGCACTTCCATAAGTGACTAGTAAAGATAGTGTCTCGATCACAGACGATAGAGCTAGGAATGCCATGAAGTCGAACGACTTCCTTCACATATAGCTTGGCAAGCTGAGGAGCAGTCCGAGTGGACCTAATAGGAATGAAATGAGCTGATTTGGTCAAGCGATCGACGATGACCCAAATAGAAGTATGGCCTGACCTCGATCGAGGCAGACCGTCAATAAAATCCATGGATATCTGATCCCATTTCCACAATGGAATCTCTAGCGGCTGAAGAAGACCAGATGGATGCTGGTGCTTAGCTTTGATCTGTTGACAAGTCATGCAACGGCTTACATAACTTGCAACATCACTCTTCATGCCTTCCCAATAATATACCCGACACATATCGGCATACATCTTGCTCGAACCGGGATGGATGGTGTACTTAGTGCGATGACATTTGTCCAGAATGTCATGCCTAAGTGATAAATCAGATGGTACCAAAATACGGTTCTTCCTGCGAAGACACCGATGAGAATCAATAGAATAATCCAACAATGTCTCATCACTAGATCCCGACTCAAGGAGATGAATATATCGCAACAAGTCTGGATCCTGCCGCTAAGCATGGGCAATGCGATCCAATAGAATAGGTCGAGCTTCCAAGCTGAATAACAAGATCTGAGAATCAGAAGACGGAGCTCGATTTCGAATATCACACATAGAAAGAGTCTCAAGAATAACCCACTCGGTAATCATCATAGAAACAACTGCCGAGTGTTTGCGACTGAGCGCATCTACAACACGATTCCCCTTGCCAGGGGTATACTGAAAATCTAAGTCATATGAGGCGAGAAACTCGAGCCATCGCTGCTGCCTCATATTGAGATCCTTCTGACTGAATGAATACTTTAGCGACTTGTGATCAGTGTAGAGAATGAAATGTTCGCCCAATAGTTAATTACGCCACGTCTTCAAGGCAAAGACGATAGCTGCTAACTCAAGATCATGAGTAGGATAGCGAACCTCATTCAGACGTAGCTGCCTAGAAGCGTAAGCAACTACCCGATCTTTCTGCATAAGCACAGCACCGAGGCCGCTACCACAAGCGTCGGTGTAAACAACAAGATCCTGGTTACTCTTAGGAACTACAAGGACAGGAGCATGAGTGAGAAGTTCTTTCAGTCGCTGAAAGGAAGCTTCACACTTATCAGACCAAATAAAACGAACGCCTTTACGAGTCAGAGTCGTGAGGGGAAGTTCAACACGAGAGAAATCCTTGATAAATCGACGGTAATAACCCACCAGCCCAAGGAAGCTGAGAATATCATGAACGTACTCGGGCTGCCTCCAATTCTGAATAGCTTCGATCTTGGCAGGATCGACAGAAATACCCTCAGATGATACAATATGGCCCAAGAACTTGACCTTGCTCTCCCAAAAATGGCACTTGGAGAGCTTGGCCTTAAGCTGATGCTGACGAAGAGTATCCAAGACGATCCGCAAATGATGAGCATGCTATGCCTCGGATCTAGAATAAATAAAAATATCGTCGATGAAAACCAGAACGAATCTATCGATGTATTCCCGGAATACTCGATTCATAAGATCGACGAAGAAAGCCGGAGCGTTCGTCAAGCCGAACGGCATGACCAACCACTCAAAAGAACCATGATGAGTGCGAAATGCTGTAAGAGGAATGATGTCTTCCATGACTCGTAGCTGATGGAATCCGATGGCAAGGTCAAGCTGAGAGAAGACCTTCGCACCGCTCAATTGGTCAAACATGTCGTAACGGGAATTAGAGTTAGACATGATTCAATGATAGATAATTAATTAAAGAATACTACGGAATATAACGGATTCCTATACATATTCCTAACTTATCTATCAATAAACATAAGGAAGGGATTTGATTTAATTCGGATCTAATGAAAATGTATTGTACTAAGTGTATCTGTTCTGTGTTTATTATGCTTATTCCTGAAACCAGGCTCTGATACCAAGCTGTAACGCCCCACTCTGAGACCCACTGTAACAAAGAGTATTACGGGAGTAATACTGTCTGTTAAAGCGGAGAATAGAGTATAGTGGAAGCGACCATTTGTAATCAAGCTATAACTATCTACTGAATACGTCGAAAGGATGGTATCTATATTTTTTTTTCAAGTGGTTCGACATATTCAGTAAATACTTATAACGAAATTACAAATGGCTAAAGATCTATCAGGACAAAGCATAATATTAAATGATAAAACATCATAGAACAGAATCACATAACAGATATAAAATCCCAGAACAATACATCGTCAATACAGATCCAAATACAATAAGTGGGTACAAAGCCACTGCCCACACATGTGGGTTAAAAATATGTACATATCAAAGTCTGAATAATAACAGAGTAGCGGAATAGTGGACAAATAAAAGCGCTATCTATCAGCATAGCAGATAATGTCCAAGCGGAAGCACAGAAGCTAAGTCCGGAGACCTAACTTGAAACAACTCGGTCTGACCCGAGCGAAAACACTCGGGTCAGGCTAGCTAAACAATCAGTAATAACTGAGATATATAGTAATGCGGTACATAAATAAAACAGTACTTATCCAAAGAGAAGTATATTATGAACCACATGAATATAATGATGATCCCTAATCATCAATAAACAATAAAAATCTCCAAAGAGAAATCAACACCAAAGTGTAGAATAAATAAAATCGCCTCATATCATCGGCGTAGCCAAAGCTATAAAAAGATGCCCATAGGCAATAATCCCAAGAGTGACCAGAGTCTGTAATCAATGCCCAAGCAAAGATCGATGCTCCAAAGAGCAATGGGGATATACTGAAAAGTCAATGAAATCCAACACTGAAAAGCAGTGTCCAGAGACACTGTGAATCCACAAGGTAATCACACTTACATCGTATGGTTCCATAGAACCAACACCGAATGGCGGTACTCGAATGGATATAAAAATCATCAAATAATACCAATATTGCACGTGCACCGACCAGAGTCATTGTTGCCAAGTACTGTAGAGTTGTGATCGATCACTCGCACAGATGCGGAAAGCGCGAGACGGCAAGATCCTTCCCAGAAGGATAAAGGCCCAGAGGCGCATGCCGAAAAAATAAACTGCTCCATAGAGCAGGTGTCCAGAGACGGTTGCCCAGAGGCGTGGTGACCCAGAGGTCCAGTACTGGCCGCCCAGAGGCTAATGTGTCACTAACTTCTTGGAGAGGAACCCGTAAAGTGTTAACAATGAGTCCCATACCCCACGTTCGCACTAAACGGTTTCCTAACCAATAGCAAGCTCACACTCCAAACAATAAAAAGTCCACCTCGTATCATCGGTAAACTAGACCCAAAGGTCAAAACGATCAATCGAATAGGTCGGGGATTAACCGAAAAGAAAATACACACGGTTCCATAGGCCGGAGATTTCCTAACCATTTAAGCACCTTTCCACTTCACTCGACGTGCTAAAAAGTGAGTGTGAGGTTTTTATTATAGAAAATAATGGTGCGAAACGGATTTATAATTGATTTTGAAATCACTTTAAAACGGCTTTTGAAAAATCTCCTATTATGGAGTAATTAATTTAATAATTAAAAATAATATTATATAATAATTTCGAAAGCCATTTAGGAGTGAAAAATCTTTTGAAAATGATTCATAAAACCCGTGTACGAAATCTAGAGACAAATATCAAAGAAATCAATAAAACCAGAAAATCACTGAAAAATATTCCAAGTGTTTGTAAACATTCAAAAAAACTGACGCGAACCAAAGTTCGGCAATTTATTTGGACCAGCAAACTATGTCCAAATGTCATGAAAATTTGCAGGCATGTATTCCAACATCCCTACTTTAAGGTGCAAAAAGAATCGGGAAATTCCGACTTGAAATGAAGAAACGGCGTCGTCTCAAAGTCGGACAAAAATCATAAAACTTTACTGTGTCAAAACAGTGTAAAGGTCCCACTTCGACGACATGGTCGAAGGGTCACATGAACTCAGATCTTGATGAAAATTTGCAGGAGCGTAGAAAAGTACTCCTACTTTGATATGCAACAAGAATCGTTCGGTTTCGACTTGAAACGAAGAAACGACAATGTTTCGAAGTTGGTCCGACGATAACTGAAAATGATCACTATTGTAAAACAGTTTCTGGGTGCTACTTCGGCAATAGAAACAAAGTACCTAATGCACTCATATCTAAACCAAACTTTGCATGGTTAAAGATCTCGATCTCATCTTTTTAACGAGACCAAAAACGATGAAATCCAACAAAGGACGAGCCGAGGATGGCGTCGCAAAGTCGGGGTTCTACGCTGAAAACAACGGGAGAAAAGAGACTAAGGCCTATAGCTATGCACTAACTGGCCAGAGATGCAAAACCACAATTTTGGCATAGTAAACTTCAAATTCTGGCAAAATGTATAAAATGAAAGTTGTAGCTTAGTTTCTATGCTTTCTGGAATGACCAAGATCGTCAAATTCCGACCAGAGATGAAAATTCTATGACTAAAACAATTCTCAGATCTAAATTTTATATCACTGTCGTTGTGCTCTCGGGACAGTGATAAGAATGCACAGTTTTGACCAAATTAACTTCGAAATTTCATGAAACTCAAAACATGAAAGTTTTAGCTCTAAATCTATGTTTTCCATAACATCCAAAATTATCTAATTCGGATCAAAAACGAGAGAGATACATGCAAAACAATATCAGATTGAAACTCAAGATAACTTGTTAAAGACAGAATTGGTCTTCTGTCTTTGAATGCATTTCAGGTCATCTAAATGGAAAAATTACAGAAAACTCAATGAACAAAAATTGTAGCATATGTTTTAACCTTTCCGGAACATCCAAAATTATCTAATTCGGATAAGAAACGAGTAACTTATGGCCAAATAAATTTCAGGGTTTTATTTTATCAACCCTGTAGTTTGTTGTCAGGTCAGCGACAAACCAACGTGATTTCCACCATTCAAACTATAAAATTAGGCAAAGATCAAAACATAAAAGTTATAGGATACAAAATAAGCTTTCCAGAACTTCAAGAAAATCTTAATTCCGATTTAAGATGAATGAGATATGCCTAATTTACTAACAGCAATAAACTAATTATAATTTCAGCTAGCATATATTACAAGTACCTTATGTGCACACCCCAAAATGAAAGCAAAGATGATCAAAGAGCTATGATTCACATGTTACATAATAAAACATGTGTTACTAACTGATTACCAAAATCAAAAGATGATTAAACACATATTAGAAGAGGTTTTTAGCAATATACCTCTCTAGAAAGCAACAAAGACTACTATAGCATCAACCCAAGTTAGCAAAAGATGATTAGGAGGCTATAAGATCAAAAAAACACATAAAACATGTGTTACCAAATTAATTTCAAAAATAAGAAAGATATAAAAATGGATTTGAGGTGGGTATTTGCATTACCTTTACATAGAATGACTTGCATAAGCTAAAACTAGAAGAAGATGAAGATGGAGGCCATTTTTGTTATGAAAGCTTTAGGAAATGGTTAGGGTTTTGATTAGGGTTTTGATGAATGAGGTTAGGAGAGTTTGAGATAATTTATAGAGGAAGTTTAGGGTGGGTTATTGGGTAAGGTTTAATAACCCAATATGAAGAGAGTTATTTCCATGTTTTCAAAAATTTTCTAAGTGTTCATATATGTTTATAAAACTGACTTTTCTTATTCAAACTCATTTTAAATCCTCTCCTAAAATATTTAAATTATCAAAAATAACATTTTATCCTCATTTTAAAATCCCATATTTCCCATTTAATTAAAATAGCCTTTTTCAAATAAATTTTGTTATTCCAAATCCTTTTATGCTTCATTAAAATAAATAAAATCCTAACTTTTATTTATTAATTGGTAATGCAAATCCCGGGTTGTTACAGTATTAGCCGCGCAAAGGAGACGCTGGCGAAATTTTTCGAAAATTTAGGGCGTTAGAAAAATTTTGAGAAAATTTTGAAAAGTTTAAATTTGAATTTAAATTAAAATTTGAGTTGAGAAGTAAAACAAGGTTGTTTGAAATTATAATTGAAGTTGGAAAAAACTAGTTAAATTAATAACAAATCTTTAGTAGGAAGATTTGTTTTGAAGAATTGATAAAACTATTGAATTGTGAAAAATAGTAGACGAGTTAAGGACCATTTTTCCTAACTTGTAATTTCGGGACGAAATTCTTTTAAGGGGGGAAGTTTGTAACGATCCAGAATTTTGAACGAATTAAATTGAAAATATTTAATTAATTTTAAAATATTTGAACGATGATTTAATTTGAATCCCGAATATAATTTTGAAATTTGCGATTAAATTATAAAATTTAATCTATTATATGTTGAATAAAAATTTAAATCTTCAATTTTAAGCTGAAGAAAAATATTTCAAAAGCTTTTAAAATTCGTATTGATAATACTGAAGATAATAGAAGCTTCAGAAATTGATTTGGAAACAATCTGTTCAGTATTGAAATTATATCGTTCGCATCGATATTTAAAAATAGTGTTCCAGGGCACAGTCTCGGAATTCGACGAAACCAGTTTCGTTGGATCCGTAATATTGTGTTATTACCGGGTTTCAAATTTTGTGTTAATCGGAGTTGTTATGGGAGCACACGATAGTTAAACGCGCTGAAATTAAAGCGAATTCGATTTAAATTAAATTTTGAAAATTTGTGAACATCTGAAAAATCACGTGCCCTCTTCTCTCAGCTTCCTTTAATCACGCATTGAATCGTGCCTAATATCACGAGAGAAATCGTGCAAAGGCATGCTTCAATCAATTTTAAATATCACGTCTCTCCCCCCTTCTCGTTCAAAAACGAACGAAATTAAAAAAAATGGACGAAGACATTCCCTTATTCAAAATCAAACAAAGTCGAAATCCCTCTTTTAATTTTTTTTCATGGCCGATACAAAAAAAAAAATTCATTTCGAGCATTCGATTTAGAGCCAGTGTAGCTTCGACTCGAGTTGGATGGCATCGGCACTTGGAGGATAGCACGCGACTGAGGATTCGATGCTCGAGATCGAATCGTGGAGGGCAGTGGCGACGCTCGCGAGCGCCGGGCACGTTGGGAGGCGAGTCAACCGCGGCGGCTACAGGCAGCGATGAACGGCGCTGTCGAGTTGATGTGGGCTTGGCCGCGAGTTCGTTCACGATTATAGGGTTGTATGGAAGCAAGGAGGCGATGCTCTCTGGTGAAGTCATTGCAGGCGAAGTCGCGATGCCGAGATGTGTTTCACGATATCTGGATGCGGTCTCGTGAAGCCGAAGTCGAGAGGGTTGAAGTCATGGCATGTTCGTCGTGGCAATCGAACTCTGGTGGTTTCGTGATTTCGATTGTCAGTAAGGTATTTGTAAATTGTTTCCATTTAATTTAGATTTGAAAATTAAATTGTTTGATAAGCTTATTTAAATTCGTTTAGTTATTAGAAAATAATTTATTAAATAGGAATTTATTTCTAAGACTCAATAGTTGATAATTAAGGGAATTTAGTTTTAATTTAAAATTTTAGTGAAACAAATTATTAAAGAGAATTTGATTTTGAACTAAATAATTAATTTATTTAGACAAGTTGTTAGTTTGAAATCAAAAAGGGTAGTTAAATGAATTTATTTCAAAAGGAAATCAATTTAAAATTTAAATTTTTATTTAGAATGAAATCGACGATGAATTGAAATTATCAACTAATCGAAAACTATTAAACGGAAATTAATTATTTGATTGATTCGAATATTAATAAAATTGTATAATTGTTTATACAAGGTCGAATACAACGAAATAAAATAAATCTGGAAATGGAAATGGATGGCAAATTAAAAGCTAAGGTGAGATCTTCTCACTCAAAATAAATTTGATGTTTGCAGTTTGATTTCTATTGGATGTGATATTAGATATAGTAGGATATATCTATATATATAGCAATATATACATATTGGCATATGTATATATTGGATTGATTGATTTCCCACCTCGTATAGCGGATGAGACCCTATTGCGCCGTTAGTAAGCGGATGATTTTATAAAACCCATATACCGCGATATTCCACCTCGAAGTGGAATTGGTATTGTGCTAACATCTGTGGATGCAGGGAAATAGGTTGGAGGGATCCAACTGGATTCCTCACCAGTATTTATTTATTTACAGATATTGTGATGTATATTCTGTTATCATATTGATATATGATATTTGTTGTTGTGATTGACTAATTGGTGCTGTTGCATCATCGGATTCAGTTTTGAAATTTAAAAATAACGAATTTTACTTTAAAAGGATTTTTAAAGTGATTTTTTTTAAATAGACGTTTTATTGAATTTTTAAATTGATTAATTTCAAATAAATAAACGTTTGAAAATTTAAAGTTATAAAAGTTAAGATTTTTGGTGAAATATAACCAAAGTGTGATTTTTGAAATAAAAGTTGATTCATTTATAAAACGGTTTAAGTTGGGATTTTTGAATATTGTAAATGGTCTATATAAAAGATTTATAAAGTTGATATTTGTCAATTAAAAATATTGAAATTATAAAACGAGTTTATAAGTGCTAAAAATGAAATTCGTAAGTGAACGAGATTTATAGATTTATAAATTGTGAAGTTAAAAATGAATGAAATTGTAGAATAAAAGATTTATAAGAAATTTACTTATAAATTTGATTTTTGCACTTAGATGGGATATAAATAGAAATTGCTAAATGAAATGATTTCATAAGTTGAAATTATTATAAAGTATAAAAGTGATTTATAAAACATTGTTTTATAAATCCGAAATCACTTATTTCGATAAGTGAATTATGGAAGTTAAAAAAAGAAAAAGAAATCTACAAATCAAAGTTGTTATGAAATATAAAAAGGTGAATTTATAAACGTTGTTTTATAAATTCGAAAATCAATCAAATTTGATGAATTTAATATAGAAGGTTATTAAGGGAATTTTATCCACGATTTTGGATATTGGATAATTCTTGGAATAAATGTGTAGAAAAGATTGAAATTTGGTTAGTAAAGTATATTCACGATTTTGAACAGTGAATATATTTTTAAGTAGAATGGATATGGTTTTGGGAAAGCGATATTATAAAATGAAGTTAATTGTTTTAAAAGATGTTTTAAAACGTGTTAAGTATCGAATACATAGATTTCAACATTCATTGTTGAAATAGACGTTTTCGAGAAATAAGGAAATGATGGACTATAACACTGTTGTTATAGTAAATGATTTTCGAAAGAAAATGTTTTATGTAGTATTGGGATTTATATATATCTATCTTAAAATCCGAATCCCTATACTAGTGATTTCGAGTCGTCGTAACGATGTTTTACGCAACATTCGTTTTGACTCAAATAGATGTTAAAATTAATGATTTCCTTAAAGAATGAATATATACTTAATATTGATTTAAGTATATCGAATATTTTCAAATGTTGAAAATAAATAGATTTGTGAAATACTTATTTTTAAATAAGTATGGAAATGCTTTTCCAATATGAAATGAACTGTTTTGAGATTTTATCTTCAAAGATAACATGAAATGTGGAAGTTGATTTGAAATTGTTTTCAAATGGTTAAGTGTGGAAATTTTATATCTAGTAAAGATATTTTGGAAGATAAAAGAATTTGGGAAAATTATTTGGAATCTGATGATGTTGCGCATCTTTATTGATAGTTAAATAACCGACTATCAATAATTACCTTGAATGGGTATTTGTTGTGAATTGGATGAATTTGAATGCCACACTTATTTATGAACAATCGCTCACTATTTGGGTTAGCCGGGAAAGGACCATGGGGTCGTATAACCCATTCCGAATATGTGATACGTCGTTATGAATCGCATTTGATGACCGGTGTTGAAGACCGGATATTTTTGAAAACGGAAGGATTACCGTCGAGTTACTCTACATCGGCTGATCTCCGATTTAGTGGTTTTTATTACCCTTAGTGACGGGAAGTCCGGACGTGATTAGGAAATTATCCGGATGTGCAAGGGCTTCGTGAGAAGTGCCTTCGGTTCTGTTCGATCCCGAAACAGACTTGTATGGATTGTGTGTCTGACGTTACAAATTGAGATATAAAGCTAATTTCTTTCAAATACATTTCTGTTGGTGGCGGAGAATTTATTCTCTTAGCTTAACATCCTTCTCTGAGACGTACGAGCTCAGAGGTTATGTAGTTGAAATTTATCAGCAATATACTCCCAATTTGGTAACGTGGCATACTGAGTGTTGCTGTGAAATGATCAGTGTTTGATCATTTGTGATATGATCATTTGTTTGATCTTATATCTTTGTGATCATAGGTTGATCATTTGTTTGACCCGAAGCATGGCTTTGTAGAAAACGTAGCTTTGTGGACGAGACTTCGTCGAGCCTCACACCCCGGAAATGGTCAAAACAAGAAGGATGCGGCAAGGTTCTAGGGAGTAGCGCCCCTTAGTGTATGTCATTCCTTCTGGATAGAGGTGGTATCATGGTATGGAGCCCAGATACTTAACCTATGTTGATACTGCTTATTATGTGGTTTGTTGCGAATCGGGGATCCTCGGGAAGATCGGTTACGATCGGGGGATGACATACGCGTGTCAGTAGTTACCTATTTTTGCAGAGGTAACCCGGCCTTGTGTTGGCAGAGATCCGGTTAGGTTCTCGGGTCGTCTATTCCAGGGACGTACCCATCGTGGCATAGGAAGTTCCTTAGCCTGACCATTTGTTGGAAATCCAAAGAAACAATACGTGACGTGTACGGTTTTAGTTGTATTACCTGCTATGGAATGTGGCGGTAACCTGCTATTGAACATAGTAGCTATAGTAGGCATAAGTGCGGAATGCCTATGCTGGCTAAGATTTATATTATACTTTCGAAATGTTTTCTACACTATGCACTAATAATAATATCAAAAATGATTTGATTTTGCGTATCAAGCATTTTTGACTATCATAAGGAGAAATCTCCTCCAATTCTGCGTTTGCATTGTGTGTGTGGCAGGAGGCCTTATGGTAGTTTCATTTTCAAAAGCATTGCGAAATTGACTTTAAAATTTTCTGTTGTTTGTTTTAAAGATAAGCTGTTTTACGATCTCACACCAGTCACCATGACTGACTCGGAGTTTATTGTTTCCCTTCTAAACTCTGGGTGCCCACCAATTTTCCACACGGGCAGTCTAGAGTTATGTTATCAGGATATTCTGGATATTCTGGAGCTTTGGAAGCAAGCTGGATGGCGAGACGTAGTATTTGTATCTGACATTATTTATTCCGCTGTGTATTCTGTATGAGGACAAGTTTATATAACTGTCCATTGTTGTATTGAGTTGTATATTAACTCTGATTGATGTATGTATAAACTGATATAGTTCTTTGTTTTAATAGACTAGTGTTTATCTATTATATATTGTTCCGCTGCGATGTGTAAGATTCTGATATTGTTTTCTGTTCTGATGTTGTTCTGTTTTTCTTCTTCTCTCTTTCTTCTACTTCTCTTTTTCTTCTACCTCGTCTTTCTAAAACCATCACTATTCGAGTTTCCGGCGTTCGATTTCTCGGTTGTCGATAAAGTGAGTATCGATGTCGAATTTTTGAAAGTCGAAAATTCCGGTACGTGACATTTATAAAGTTTAAATTAATTTTAATATAAGATAGAGGTTATTTTCAAAGAAAATCAAAACACCAAAAATCCCTTTGGGATGCCGACATACCCAAGTACCCCATGTCGACATAGTGTCAGTTGGTTTCAAAATTCAAATTTCAAAAGAAGTGTCTATTCGCCATAACTCTTCATGAATGGTCATGGCTGTTGCTCTTCTATAAATAGGTGTCAGTTTCAACGAATTTTTAATCACTTTTTTCTGGTTTTCACTCCTCTTCTTCTTCCACATTTCTTAATACAAAATCATACCATTACTCTGCCGAAATCAACATCGAATCATACTCGATTACTTCTAGTGTGATTCTCCATCACTATCTCTACAAGATCCAAGTGCTAATCTTAGTTATAGACTTCTTTGTAATCTATCTAGCGAGAAAAGGTGTGATTGTAGCCTTGGAAATCAATTGAGCGAGAGAAGGTGTGATTGTAGCCCTGGAAATCAATTGGGTGAACTTGTTGCCCCGAAAATCAAGTATCTATACCTAAAGGATTGTTATTCTGGATGGTGTACCTCGTAGCCTTGAAACCGAGGGTTGTAATTATTGAATTGATCTTGAAAGGAAATCCGTACTTAGTTGTGCGGGACTGGATGTAGGGTAACTCCGAACCAGTATAAAATCCGGTGTGTTCTTTCCTTTTCTGCTTTTACTTTATATTTGCATCTGTGTTTGATTCTGTGTTCATATCTGTATCTGATTAGTGCATACATTGTTAACAAATTAAGATAAACTCAAAAAGATTAACAGATTTCTTAAAACACTATTCACCCCCCTCTAGTGTTAATTCTAGCCTTAAGATCCTTAATCTGCATTTCTCATAATATCCCCCTTAACACATTTTTATATAATGTCGTAGTCTATACAGATACTGTAAACTCCACCGTAAACTGATGGGCTATCAGGGAGAACTCCATAGGTACGACACAAATCAAACTCGTAGAAGACGCGATAAAGCATGTGACAAAGCATGCGAGGCAATGCTAGGGTAGGATTCTACCGTGTGCAGAACCGGGCTGGTGGTAACGCATAGCAGCTACTACCGCCCACCTCGGAACACACTCCCATAATCAAAATCGAGGAGTGGCCACCAAATCAATCACAAAGTCATAATATGGTATCGAAGAAGCATGTTCGATCGGAGGTGCGACCTCACTTGGCCCACGTATAGCTCCTGTTTTAGCCACATCAAGCTGACTCACGGGAGTCAGCGCTACATAAATACCTCATACAGAATCGTTCATCGAACCATCCTAATTCATTTTGGAACCTCCACCACGTACACAGTTGTTAAAGTGGTTTTCGGTATTGGCAGAGAGTATGACAATATTCGATCCCAATCTATTTAACAACCAAACGCTTATTTCACACCAAATAGTTCTTTTGCATTTCCAAAACCAATTCATAATTGATATCAAAATATCATATTCTCAAAATCATATCATTTCGAAATCATATTTACTTTCGAAATTATATCACATTTGAAATCATATCACTTTCGAATTCATATTTCCAAAATAGATTAAATCCTCATTTAAAATCATCATATTCCTCAAATGTGTCATTTAAATCCAACTTAGGTTATTACATCATTTAACCGTATTCGCTTTAAAAATCAAGGATTTAAATATTACCACTTCCACTTTTCAAAACCTGAGATTTAGAAAATAGTTTAAATAGTTTAAAATATTTTTTAAAATAGTTAAAATAATTTAAAATAGCTTTTTAAATGGTTAAAATACTTTAAATAAAGTTTAAATGGTTTTTAATAGTTTAAAACAGATTAAAATATTTTGAAAATGTTTTAAAATAGTTTAAATACTTTAAAATAGATTATAATACTTTAAAATAGTTTAAATGGTTTAAAATAGATTAAAATAGTTTAATATAATTTAGATAGTTTAAAAATGGATTAAAATTGATTAAAATAGTTTTAAACAAGATAAAATAATTAAATTAGCTTAAATAGTTTTAAAATAGTTTAAAATAGATTAAATAAAATAAAATAGTTTAACATAAAATGGTTTAAATATATATTTTTAAAATAACTAATTTGAAGGAAATCTCAAATTTAACTATTTCTTACATTTCAACAAATCTGGACCATATCCAGCTTTCAAATTTCAATTTAAATCCTTTAAACGATTCATTTAAACCATTACCAATTTCAACATCTAAAGCTTGGATTTTCAAAAATAATTCAGTTTATATAAATCAAATTTTTATTTCAAAATTATCATTTAACTGAATTCAAATTTAAAGGATTAAAAATCATTTAATTTAACCAATCTGGTGTCCGTATATAGTTTTCTACCCTATGATCAAGTGATACGGACATATATCATTTCAATCCGTAATAAATTTAAGTTTACGGGTATATATCATTTCAACTCGCAATCCCGAATTAACATTCAAAATCCATAAAATCGCTCGGGTTTATCATTTCAACCGTAATGATTTTTTTTCTAATCTATAAATCGTTCGGGTATGTATCATTTCAACCCATAGTGATTTTCCTAGCAATAACTAAGGGAACTTGCAGAGTTATAACAATATATATATATATATATATAATATAACATAACATCTAGTCGTCCAATATCAACAATTAAACATCCATCACAATCATCATTTAAATCAACCAATCAATTATAAACAAATTAACCGATTATCAATAACAAGTATTTGATTGACAATTAATATTCAATATTAAATTAAATAGCGATTAATTTCAATAAAAGTAATATTTAACTGGAATAACAATTTAAATATACCAAACATCAACCAATCAATTTCTAATCACATCATAATTTCAGTTTAACTAACATAAGATAATTTAGTAGTTGTGAGTGGGTTAAAACACTCACCTTTGATTTCAAATCGATTTAAAATCCAAATATAGCCCAAAATTTGAACAATCTCAAAATTTGACCAAACAAGTTCCATAATGTCTGGAATTTCGTTACGATCGCAGCGGAACAAACCGCACGTAAATCGAACCTCGTATGTAAAAGTTATGTATATTAGAGCATTAAACGATTTAAAATTTAAATAAATAAAATAAACAAGTCAACGATAACAACCCAGCCATGTCAGCATTTCTCTCACGACCTAATCCCATTCGAAACCCATGACAATGCACGCAGCTCAAACTTTGACCAAGTCACACGGTCGCCTTCGACTATCAGGAAGCCTCGCACCACCCTCATCATTATCGTTTACCTCCGCCGCACCCTCGCCCTAAAGGCCGCCACGCTTGGCCTTCCCCATCGCCTCCGCTGTTGCCTCAAAGATTAAGGTTTTCGAACCCTAATCGACCAAATTCGAACCCCTCGTGCCGATCTGGATGATGCGACCACCACCAATCGACTCCTGGAAGCCCCCTCTACAAAATCCATATCTCAATTTCGCCAATTGTTGCTCCGATTAAAAACCCCCAATATGACTTTGACCGCGATTTGTGGTTAATTTGTGCACAATTATGAAAACGAACACTAGATGTAGGTTCCATTCGTCGAGACCTTTCCAACGATATATAATTTGATATAGTTTGAGGAGTTTTAATTTTCCGACTTGATTTTGATTTGCAATTTGAATCTAGAAAATAGAGTTTCTGCCATTGAAATGGAGAAGCCAGAGAGAATTGTACGTATATTAATAAGGAATAAAAGGCTGCTAGGGTTAGAACAGAACTATTTATATTAACAAAGCCCTATAAGAACAATAACACATATCGAATTGGTACGGACGACAATGGCGACCCGAAAAGCCCGTTTCGCTTCCGAAACGAAAGTGGGTCATCCTATATATCAAAATAGATGTTTTCAATAATTTTAAACTTAATGAAACAAGTTTCAAGTCCTAATTCTATCGTATGAAGAAGTTAGTTTAAAATCAGCTTATTTCGTTTGAATTCAATAAATTGATTTCTGCGCGTTTCGAGCCCGCACGATCAAACAACAAGTTCGATCGCTACGAAACTTGAAATCCTACAATAATTTATTGTTACGAATCCGAGACAGTGGCCAAAATGGCTATTTTCATGTTAATTAAATAAATTATTATTAAATTAATTAAATCACTTTTTATTTTCAAATTTAATAACTAACAATTTTTATCACTTTTAATTTCACAGAAATTAACAATCTTTTTAAACCAATTTCCCATGTCAAATTCAATATTAATTATTGCACTAATTACAGTTTTTAATTTCAATTGCAATAAATCCATTAATTAAAATTTAAATTCAAATAAATTGATAAAATTTGATTTCACTCTTTTTATTCAATCAATCATTATCTAATGGATATAATTAACATTGGTTTACGTTTATTACATCAATATTCTACAATTATCATTTTAATCCACACTAACCGAAATATTTAAGTAGATTAATTGCAATTGTTTTCCAATTTAATTTCAACAAATCTAATCAATAGGTGTTAAATAACAATTATTACCTTTTAGTTAATTTAATCACATTTATAAGTTTATTATCTACAAATAAATGTTATAACCATTTACACAACACAGATGATATCCAATTACAATTGATTACATATTATTTCACCAATTAATATAACATTTAATTTATTTTATTATTTTAAATTTATAACCAATTATAACTTACACTTATTACAATTACATGAGATTACATTCAAGTAGTCATCTATTACATTAAATTTACATTATTAAACTTCATTCTAGTTAGTTTCCTCATTCCTACATCATAAATTTTATTTCTTCCAACATTAAATAACAAAATCTTATAAAATTCAATAATTTAATTATCGGAAAATTACGGGTCGTTACATCTATTATCCGCTGCATCTATTGCATTTGTTTTATCGTTTGTCAGCAGTTCTAAGGGCAGGTGTTATAACTGTCCAGGCTGAATCTAGGTTAGACTCTGATATATACTTTAAAAAATTTCCACTGTAAAGATTATTGGATAAATAATATATGTTATTCTTTGTGTGAGATATTCTGTTCTGTCATTATTTTCTTTTTCACCCTATAAAGATCCATCTTTTCGTTTAATTTGGGTTGGACATGTGTAACGACCCGCCATTTTGGACCATTCGCGTCCATTATAAGTGTATAGGTAGAAACTCATGCCGGAGTTGAATTGCTCAAAATACCGCGTTGTTAATTTAAATTTGGCAAAACTGAATATATACAGTAAATAAATAATCACAGATCACAGACACAGAGTAATAAGTGCAGCGGAAATAAAAGAGATAGTAGTTCATGAAGCTACTATATGAATATATAAAATACATCAGAGTTAAACCAGATACAATGGAAGAGTAACACGATACATCAGATACAAATCAGAATACATCACTGGAATCATCGAATACTGAAAGCAGAATAGATGGCTGGATCTTCAAGCAAAGCTCCAACTCCAAAGGCGAGCATCGAATACTGGTACACTCAGTCTGACCCGAGCGTAAAGCAAAAACACAAGACACTCGAGTCAGGATTAACATTCTTATATTAATAAATCCAACTCAAGTGAAATAGCAATTGAAATACAAGTAACTCAAAGGATGTTTGGAATAACCATCCTTTAAGGATCCGCCAAACTATCTACTATGTAGTAGTGTACGATAAGTAGATAATGTCTATCAGTAATAATAAAGATATCAAAATAGCGTTAAGTCATGGCCCATTCCACCCTTAACACATTTTTATTCCCAAAAGCATATACAAGACCGTAGTTTCCCCAAAACCGGAAGTCACCAGAGGGCAATCCATATACTAAAGGTACAAATCAAAATCGTAGTGGTCGCGCATAAATGGAATACAAGTATGACAAGGCACATGAGGCAATACCCAAGGTAGTGATACTACCGTTCGCCTGATCCGGACTGGTGAGAACGCAACGCCGCAGTGCCCGCAACACCGTGAAACAACACTCCCAAAATCAAGGGTGCACCAATCGACAACAAGTAATAAGTAGTTCGAAGAAGTGTGTCCACTTGAGGTAGCAAATCCTCCATTGGCCCGGCACAGCTCCTGTTTTAGTCATTTCCAATTTGACACAAGTGTCAAGGCTATCCATTATCGTTCTCTTTCTTCAGTCATCACGTACATCATTCCAACCACTTCATTCTGGATCATCACTCCGCGTATAGTTATTAAAGTGGTTTCGGTTCAGATAGAGAGTATATCCATTACCGATCCCGGTCTCTTTAATAACTTTCGTAATTATTACACCGATTGGTCGTTTATTATATTTCAAAACCAAATCAAATTCAATTTCAATCAGAGTTCATAAATCTACATTTCGTTTGTCTTTCTAAACCAATTTCTAAATTTCCGTTTCAAAACTTCCAAACCACCATTTCAAACCGTATAGTTCAATTTCAATCTTTATATTGAAAAACAATTCAACCATTGATTCAAGTTCGTACAAAAGTTTCATTTCGAAATCATTTAAATCAATTTAGTTTTAACATTCAAATCAATTTTAAATTCATTTATCGATTACATTAAATATTCGTTAAGTAAATTTATCATTCAAAACAATTTTTTATTAAATTTCCAATTCATTAAATCCATTATTCAAATTCAACTTCATTTTATCAAATCTTACAAATTGAATTAAATTAAATTCATCAAATCAAATTCTTTAAATTTCAAGTCTTACATTAATTTCAATAAATCACATTTATTTCTTATTAAAGAAATTCAATTTCACTTATTTACTTACTTAAATAATTTTCCAAACTTAATTAATAAAGAAACTCAATTTCAATTATTTACGAAGTAAAATTTACTTATTCAAAAGTTCAATTTCACATATTAAAGAATTTAATTCAATTTAACCATTAAATAATTCAATCTTATTTAATTATTAAATAATTCAAAACTTAATTATTAAATAATTTCAAAGTTATATAATTCCAACTTAATTATAATTTCAAACTTAATTATTAAATCATTTCAAACTTAATTCAATCATTTCTCAAATTAAACAACATTTTTCCATCAATTACATTGTTAATATTTGTTTCAGATTATTCTATATTAACATTTAAATTTCATTAAAATTAAAATTTCAACTTCATTTCAAAACCATATTGTAACGACCCGACTTTTTCTCCACAGAAAGTCGTATCATCATGAAGAAAGAAAGGGATAGAAGAAGAAAGGATAGAAAAGAAGAAACAACAACACAAAAGAATCTCACAGCGGAAACGAATGAAATATAATATATCATATAGAATATTACATAGTATCATATACATCGGAGTTACACAACTTATACAACACATATTAGACAGTTATAAACATCTGTCTAATTCATACAACTCAAGTATCACAGATACAGACACAACATATACACAGCGGAATCATCATATATCTACACGGTGAAGCCTCCTGCTCCAAATCTCCTCCAGAATTCGTCAAAGCTAACCTGAATCCCTCGACTACTCAATACAATATTGAGTACCCAAGAGTTTAATAAAACAGAAAATAAACACTTGGGTCAGACATGGGTCTGGTGTGAGTAAACGGTTAAAATTTGTTTAACTTTGAAAAACCTTTGAATGAAAAGGTATCTCGTAAGACTTTCCGCACATAAACACGGAAAAGTTTTTACCTTACGATAACCAAAACATTTGATAGGAAATCCAGTTATATTATAATTAGGGTCTAGGGTTTTCAAATAAATATGAAATAGCTGAAATTGTTACATTATTAAATTCCAGCATACTAGCCACAAAGTGGGTTATACAATCAAATCAGATGGCACTTATTGGAAGTTGGATTCCATACAATGGCAGGGCTACTGGGGTACCGCCCGTCACAGTACGTGGCCTAGATCACCGTACCGAGGAGTACGCCCGCTCCCCTGCAACACAAAGCCAGAACCATCCCTTACTGGATAATTCCGAACAAGACAACCCCGTAGTTGGCGCGACCAACCACACACTAAGCCGAATAAAAAGAAAAGGGACCTCTAGACAGGGATCTATCTTGCTCTCAGTGGGTGCTACCCACGAAGCTTTGCTGCACCTCCCCTGTTTTAGCCATTCCCGGTTGATGAGGCTTGAGGTTACGATTACCTTTAATCAGAACATATCACTTAGAATGCTCATCGTCCGCCTGACGATGTGCTGAAAGCATTCAATCCATACAAGTTCATTCCGGGTTCGAACGAAACCGAAGGCATTATCTCGTTACACTCGTTTTGGAATCACCCTCAGAGTTAACGACAATAACCCTTGCACTCTGAATCTTCATCTTCACTTGAGATTCACGACCTATCGTTAATTTGGATCGATGTGGTATTCGGGTCTCCAGACTTGGAATACCGGTATACGGAAACCCGATCCCGGTCTCATCGAAATCCAAAACGTATCTTTTAAGGCCAAGTTGTTTAAAGGTTTAAACATTTAAACTTATATTCTGAATGATATAAACAGATAGATAAATAACATTATCACAATAGATAATTCATATCAACATTCATCTCACAAAGCAGCATATATCATATATATATCAGAGACATACAAATCATCCAATATCAACCAATCACCCAATATCAATCATCTATAAGCAGAATTGATTAACTCCAAATCAATTTAATTAACTTTTAATTAAATTAATTACTACCCTTTAATTACTTGGATTACCATAATCCTGCTTACTATCATTAATTAATTATAAATTAATTAATTAAACATCTTAATGATCTTCCTTAATTAATCTCCTTTGATTAATTATACTTTAATTACATTCAAGTAATTATCCTTAACCATATACAGTAATTAACCTTTAATTACTATTATTTAATTACAATAATTAATGATCCTTTATTAATTAATTAACTATAATTAATTATATTAATCTTCAATTAATTACAATTAATTAATCATACTTAAATTAATTACTTTTATTAATCAAACTTGATTAATTCATTAATTAAATAATCCTTATTAATTTATTAACCTTTTAATTAAATTAAATAATTAACTTGTAATTAATTATCTCATTAATCATAAATAGTAATTAATAATTTGTAATTAATTATCTAAATTAATTAACTTCTTAATTAATTATTCTTTAATCACTTATTATTGATTAATTAATCTTAATTAATCAACCCTTAATTACATCATTTATTTAATTAATGATCCTTAATTAATTACTCTCTTTTAATTAATTACCTTAACTAGTAATTAATCACATTATTAATTAACCTTAATCCTTTAATTAATTAATTACTCTTTAATTAATTAACTTCAAATCAATTATATTAATTAATCTTTTACTTAATAACATCAAGTGATTTACCTTAATCAATTACATTTAATTACTTCCATAAGTAATTCTTCTTAATTTAATTACATTCAGTAATTACCCATTTATTACTTCACTAAGTAATTATACTAAATTAATCACAAGTGCTTATCTTTAATTAATTAGACTAATTAATTAACCTAAAATTAATTACATTAATTAATTACTTAATTAATCATCACTTAATCTTAAATTAATTTATTTCTTAATTACATTCATTTTTACTAATTACTTCATTAAGTAATTATTCTTAATTACAAATAGTAATTAAGCTTTAATTCAATTTATTTATTAATTATCCTTAATAAAATTCACTCTTTAAAGATAAACTTTTCATTTAAATTACATATTAATTTCTATCATTAAACTCCATTTAAACATCTAGAAATAATTTTATATTTGAATAAAATTTTACCTTTAAACAAAGCAATTTAAACCCATAATTTTATATACATTTAAACAAACATGTTTAATTAAATTAACCAAATATTCATCTTTGAAACTTGATTATCATATTCTTTAAAACTTATTTACTTAATTATATTTTAAAACTTGTTAAACATTTATCTTTGAAAACAAGATTATTTTCATAACTTAAACTTGTTTACTTTGCTTTGAACTCGAAAACAATTAAAATCAAGCTTCCAGTTTTAAAACCCAGAACAACCCGAGTAAACTCCACTAAAACCCCGAGTCACTCACGAGAAAAACTCTCGAACATCACTACTTCGAGTCGAACTGCAAATAACACGAGACTTTCCCCGAGTTGCTCCCTTCTTTCCCAAAGCCCTCAAATCCTAGATATCCCAAACGTGCACGTGCACGTGCACGTGCACGGCAACTCCGCTATTCTCTCCGATCAACTTCCCGATCATCAACACGTCATCGACCCATACGAGAACCCATATCACTGGAAACGTCATCAATTCAAAATCGACCCAAACGATCAAAAACTGGAACCCACATCGATCAGAAAACCACCCATCATCGACGAACTCCGCCTCGAGAAGCCATGCCGACCTGACCGAAGCTTCGCCTCGAACCCCTCCATCGATTCCACCCCTCGCGTTCGACAACAACGAGCCATCAATGCCACCATTCTCCTCGTCGACAACGATGAACCAAACACAGTTTAAACCCTAGTTCACCGTCCCCCCGACCACCACAGCTATCTAAAAATTCATCGAGCATTTTCCTATGACCCTCAACTCATCGGCTACCTTCACGCCAAAACTCGACAAACATTACCACTCCAATTGCCAGAAAATGCCAAAATTCCCAATATTGATCAACTCGACAATTACCATCAATTTCAAGTTTAAAAATTCCAATATTATTACTAAAATTCATAGATTTCAGATACGAATTCAAATATATAACTGAAGCTAGAAATTGTAATACTTGAATTTCTGATATAAAATGTTTACCACTGTAATTTCCTATTTTTAAATATAATTGCTAAATTTAAATACTGGTAACTATTTTTAAAATCTATATTACATTTTTATGATTATTCCTTCTTCAGTAATCATAGCCTGAATATGATTATTTGGGTAGATATGAATTTTCTTATGAAATTGGAAACTAGGATAAGAACAGAGAAGAAGATATGAACATATAAACATTTCACCAGTATATCATTCTATCCACATGCATTCATCCTAATCATTCATGTAAACAATGCATACCATATTACCACAACATTAATCTCACTTAACAAACATAGAAATAGATTTTAACTGTTTTTAAAATGGTGTTTACTCACCTTAAAATAGAGGACAGTTTTATTACTTCCAGGCTTGAATATTTTTGATCTGGCAAACAAGCTTTTGATTTTCTGTATCTTGTCTTTAAATTTGAAATCAGTGAAGTTGTAGATCTGCTTTTGCTTAAAAGTGTTGAACTGCAGATGACTTGCAGTTGAACTTCATTTGGAAAGCAGGTTGAAGATTGAAAACTGATGTTGTATTGAATTTATTCTACTGCTTGTTTCTTTTGATTTTTCTTTGATTTTGAGTTTGGTTTTCAGTTTATATTTTAGAAGAAGAGAGGAAATATGTTTGAACTGAGAAAAAATGAAGACCAGATTTCTTCTTCAACTACATTATTTATAAATTAAATTTTAAATGAAGATAATGTTGCCACTTGTTTTATTGCATGCATATACAAATGTTAATGCATGTTTCATTATCTTACAAATGTTGTTAAGATGGCTAATATGGTTACACATGTTACTTAAGTATTTTTAATAAATTTTTATTTAATTTAAATGTAAAGATAAACTTACATACTTTAATTCTCTTAATAAATAAAATTTACATATGTATAAATAAATTACTTTTAAAAGAAATTATTCTAAAACTAATTATAATTCAAATATATCTTATACATGTATTTTTTATAACCTTTTAAATTTAAACACTTTAAAGAATACAAAATAAAACTTTATTTAAACTATCATTTTTAAAATAAACAATTATCTTATATTTTGAAAACAATTGAATTAATCTAAACTAACCTTTGAAAAATATTAATTTTAAAACAAAGCTTTAAATCACAATTCATACATATATAAATTATCAATAGATTAAATTAAATTCAAAACAATCCAAATTATAACATATACATACATATATATTACAATTTGAAAATTCATCTTTTATTTAAACAAAAGATTCTCTATTCACAATATATATATCAATATATACATTATAAATAGAATCTATTTTTATTAGCTTTGAAAGATAAATTTTATCCATTTTAAATTATTAGAAAAGATCTAATATTACCAAATTAAATATTTATTAGCCTATAAAGGATTAAATTACCAAATTAAATTAAAATTAGAAAGAAAATTATCAATCCAATTAAATTATCAATACCGATTATTAAATTTAAATTGTCCAAAAACCCGGGATATCACACATATTATTTATTCAAATAAAATCTTCATTTTATTTTTAAATCAAATTATTGACCAATCGGGTTTTATTTAATTTCCTATCCTAGGTCAAAGTTTAATTTGGGTATTTATCATTTCAACCCGATTCCAATTCAATTCAAAATCAAAGCATATCAAAGGGAACTTGCAGTGTGATAACTGGGATGGTGTCAAAGTAAATAAACAAGCAATAACAACAATCAATAACAATCCAATAATCAATTCAAATAATCCCGAAATAACCGTATTAATTCGCATTGTTGTTTGTACGAATTAATATAATTATTTCTAGAATCTACACTATCATTTCATGTAGATTAAAGATTATTACATTACGGTTTTCACTTGTCATTCAATTTCAATTTCATCCATCATCAAATTAACAACATACATTCAGTGGTTCAAAATGTAATTAAACAAATCCTACGTGTCAATAAATTCAACAGTTAAAGGGGTCATATTATACAAATGTCGGTTAATCAAATTTAACATTTAATTATCCTATATCAAGTTCAATTTCATACTGTTTATCATTTTAACATTAACAATTTAACGTCCAATATAAACATCAACAATCAATCAATTATCAGCCAAACTGTATTATCATCATATAAATAATTAACAGATAATGGTGTCAAATGTCACAGGTGAACTGATACAGGCAATAGCATATATAACAGGGTGATTAACTAACAAAAGTATATTTCAATTGTCGTTTCAATTGAAATCAAATTTAATAAATAAAAGAACGTTAATCGTGAGTGAGTGCTCACCTTTCGAGGCTAGAGATGAACGAGAATGAGATGAGTTACAAATCCAAGCACGAATTCCAAAACAAAGCAAGATTTACACGAATTGGACGAGCAAAGCTGATAATCAAGAAATAGACGAAATCAAATCAGAATTTGTCGATGAAGATAAATGGGTATAGGGTGAACGTATATATCTACATTTACATCGTATTTTGAGTTTTAAACATATATTGAATTAAATAAATAAATATATATATGGGTTTTCAAATATCAAAATTTTAAATTAAGACCCATAAATAATAAATACATATATATGTACAATTTTTTTTTATTCAAACCTACACGTCAAAATTCAAGTAGCCATATATGTATACAGAACTTACATTGATATAGACCAAACAAAAGAACCAACCTTAAACAAATGTATATATCTTTAAACTTAACAGTCGAAACATATATGTGAACATTAGGCAATTACATTTGAAAGATATTTAAATATTATTATAACTTATACAAACCTGTACATATAAACCTTTATATAAACAATGTTATATTTCTAGAGTATGTACAGGCAACTTAGTATATATATTCAAACCCAAACTCAATATAAATAAACTAATATATACTTGAAATACATAACTTAACTGAGCATATATAACAAAGCAGACTTATATGTATATCATACTGCAGCATACATACCATTTATAAACTGTATAAACCTATAATACTTGGAATATTAACAACCGTGGTATAAACATACATATATATATATATATATATATCGAGCCAAAACCAGAGATGCTTCCAAATTAAACCAGACAACTTATAATTAACGTGACCAAACACTTGTATAGCTTTCATATTTCAAATCTATATAAACTATATATATATATATATTATTTAGTTAAAACGCATATTCAAATAAATATCTCCATAATATACATTTTCAATAGATATTACTATATAAATCATAAACTAGCCCATATATACATGTTAATGATAGTTTTCAGAACCTGCTCAAATATAATATATGTACTTTAACTTATTATATAAATCGCAACTGACAAAATTTTTTCTTTTTCTTCTTACAATTTATAACTACAATATAAATGGATAGGCAAACTATACAAACAAACATAATTAATAGACTTTATACAGTATACTTATATATTACTAGCCTACCTTATACACATTGTATATACTGTATACATTTATGCATTATAATGAGTTCATCTAAAATAAGATTCACATAACATCGCCTAACTTAATATACTTTTTGAAATATGGTATGTGGTCCTTTTATATTCACACAACATATAACGTAATATATATACCTAACAACAGATAACATAAATATAAACACAAACCTACAAGCTAGATTGCTGCCGAGAGAAGGAAGGAACGGTGGCTAGAGGGAGTCAGGTGGAGACGCGGTGGAAGGTTGCTGGGCGGTCTCGAGTTGCTTGTGAGCCGGTGGTGCTTGGGTTCCGTTCAGGGGAGGAGGCGGAGGGGACTTCGGTTGTGGCAGTGAGTTCGGCGACCAAGTAGGAGGAAGGTGGACAGACTTGGTGATGGGTTTGGCTGGACGTGGAGGGGCAGTGAGGTTTGGGTGGCTTCGGTGGAAGGTGACAGAGGAGCGTGTGAGGTGGAGGGGAAGGCGGACGAGATGAGGCTCGGGTCTGGTGAGGCGTGGAGTCGTGGGGTCGAGTTCTGAAAGTGGGCTCGGCTGTCATGGGGAACGAAGATCTGGTGCTGGTGATGTTTGCTTCGGCAAGGGGATGGGGAAGAATATAGGCTATAGGCGAATTAAAGATATGCTTGCAATATAATATATGTACGAATCAAAATTTTGTTTTCAAGAATTCAGAACGAAGAAAGAGGGGAAGGAAAAATGGTGAGCCATCTGAGAAATAACATTTAGAACAGTGAAAAGCAAAAGTCATAGTAGTTTTGAATGGAAAGGTCGGTAATTTAATTCTTGGAATATGAAACAAGTGGCCATTCAATTTCACCAGGTGGATATACGAATGGTCTTAGGAAGGTGAAAGGCTCAAAACACGGAACCGATACGGCAAACCGTTTGTCATTTTCCCCCACATACCGAATACCAAATTACAAAAATGAATATATTATGGAGATCAGCACGACGAGACGATCAAAACGGTATACAAATATCAGTGGTACGAGTATCCGATCAAAAGTCGATATCGGTACCAAATGCTGCTATTTCGCCGAGAATAAGATCGACGGAGCAATAATAGTCGAAATTTGAAAAAACAAAAATGACGCTTTGCTCAGAAGATGATTTAGAATTTTCCTATATAAAAATATTCAGGTTTCGAAAACATTTTATTTTCATCGCTTTTTAACTGATTAAATTGAAGTGAATTTTACGTGCGAAATAAACTTTCGTATTTTCGGACGAAAATTTACCAGTTGCTATGTTTAACTAAATGTATTCCAAATATCAAATTTATATTTCAAAATTTTATCGTTTAAAATTTTACAAAATTTCAACTAATTACGTAATTAAAATAGTTGAAATTTTACGGATCGTTACACTCTCCCCCACTCAAAACTTTTCATCCCCGAAAAGGAACGAGGTAGGATAATAGAAACAACCAGAAAGAAAACAGATTTGAAATACAAAATAACAATTAATTTAAACCATATAATATTCAAATTTAATTTAAATGATATTTAATAATTGATTTAATCCATTTGATTTCACTAAACTCAATCTCAACTATTTCTAAATTCATTATCTTATTATCCAATTATTTTCAATTTACAGTTTTTTTAAAACCATAAATTTAAATAGTCTTTTATTATAATCATAATTTTTCAGCAATTTAAATTCTTCTTTATTCCAAATTCTTATTAAGTTTATTTCACTTAATATATCTAATTACATATATTTAACCCATATAGATTAATTCAAACCATAAAAGTTTCGATTTAAATTAATTTATATTTACTAATTGCTTTTAAATTCAAGGTATTTTCATATGTTGATCAAATTTCAATTTATTAATTCTTTCAAACAAATTTATTTCGTTATTAACTGAGTTTACTTATTATCCAATCTAACTCTATTAACATCTTTATAATCAAAATTTAGTGTATAACATTTATTATAAACACTCAAATTTTATTTATAAATTCAATTTATCTTATATATTATCCAATTACATATTCAACTTCTGTATGATTTAGGTAAGTTGTATTAGAATGCAGTTGAACAATATACAAATAAAATTTTCCCAATTCAATTATTCAAGTTTATATTTATTCCAAATTTTAGTTTTATTTATAAATAAAATCATCTTGTAACAACATTTAAGAATTAGATTTTCGATTAACTTTAAACAGTTTAGAGATATATATGATATATTTATATCAAATCAAATTAAATTTTAAATAAGATACCTATATATATATAAATCAAATTATACTGAAGAAATTCAAATCAAAATATTTTTCAAAACAAAACCGTAGCAAAGCTACAGAATGGTTTCTTCATTTCGAAACTCGAAAATGAATGTCGATGATGCGGCCGCCACCACCGAAATTATTTTCCAGCGACAAAGAGAAGAGCACTGATTTCAACATTTTGAAATTCTTTGAAAACGATTCTATTTGAAAATACCTTCAATAATATACATTTTAAAAATTTAAAAACCAAAGCTTGAAATTACTGGAAATTAAATTCTCAAATTCTAAATGTTAAATTCATTTAAATTTCAAATCAGTTTATAACCCTTGTTTAAAATTCATTTATAGAAAAATAAGTGATAATCAATTATTATCATTCCAACAACCAATTTAATTAACTTATTAAATTTCAGAAAATTTTACTTATATATATCTATAATATATTCATACAAATTTATTCCATTTTCCAAATTTGAAAATAATATTGTGTCAGTTTGCTCTGTTTAAGTGTTTTGGAAATCCTATCGATAGCGTTGATCAGACGAATCGATCGAAAATCCAAATCAACATCAACAACTCAAACAACACAATATATTTTAAAACATTTTAAATATTAATTTACAAATACACTTCCTCGCTCGACGATACAAGAATGGATTCAAAGCAAGGATAGGGATTCAAATTTGATGGACTCAAATCAAAGAGAATTTCATATTCGAAGATAGATTGAAACAAAGATATAATGATTAAATAACAAAGTAGAAAGATTTGATAAGTTTATATATATCGCGTGTTTGCACCAAAAATGGTCACAAACCCCAAGTGTTGTGAAAGCACCAGCGTATGAATACAAATCAACAATATTCACACACAAATCACAGATCTAAGCAAATAACAAGCAGCAATCAATAAATAATGAACAGTGACACACAATTTATAGTGGTTCGGCTATCTCCGGCCTACGTCCACTTCAAGGTTTTTATGATTTTATTGCTCGATGCTTGAAGATTACAATTTCGTATGTTGTATTACAACTGATTTGCTGAACTAAGTCTGAATCTAAGGTAGCAATGGTGATCTGGAGTAAATCTGGCAGAATCTGGGCGCTCTTTAGCTCTCAAAATTGTCCGACCCCTTTTCTGAATGACCAGGGGCTCTATTTATAGGTGTAGGAGGCAGATATTTCGCCTAAATTGAGGGGAGACCAGTTCTGGCATGTGAGGGGGCCCGCATGGCCGAGATCTGGAGATCCGGGCCCACTTTGGGATCGATTCGACAATTGGTTCGAATCGATCAAGAAATTATCCAATCAAGCTGAAATTTGGTGTGGACATTCTTCAACATGTGCTCAAGCTTCTGTGAAAATTTCGTAGCATTTGGATGTGTAGATCTCAAGTTATGATCGATTCAAGTTGAAGATTTTCGCTTCCTGGAGTCGTTCGAATCGATATGCTCGAATCGATTCGTTCGAATCGATTTTCCTGCATGCGAAGACTATGGCGTAGTGCGCATGCCTCGGGTCAACCCACCTTTTTCTCCGAGTTTTACTGAGTCGTGGCCGGGGTTTTAGCTATGTAGACGTGGTGGATTCGAAGAGAAGGATCTGAAGGTATACTCCTTCGATTCGATCAAATGTGCGTTCCTTCGTATCGATCGAGGGACAAGTAGTTCGAATCGATCTCTTGTGCAAGTCCTCGAATCGATGGTTTCGAGTGCCTTCGAATCGATCCGAAGCTATGCATAGCTCACGGATTCGAACAACCTTTTACTTGATGGATTCGAACCAAGGTTGGGTTTATGGTTTCGAACGTGAGGCTATCTTGTGGATTCGAAGGCGGGAATACTCTGATGAATTCGAACTAAGGGAGGCTGGATGGATACGAAGTGGATGGAGTCAATCTTGATGGAGTCGACCTTAATGGATACGAACCATATGGAGACGAACACAAGCCTATGTCCTTCACTTGCGTCGATGATATCTTGGGCGTACGAACTCGGATCGACTCGAGATTTGGAATGTTGTTTCATCTGGCCTTGCTTGACATGTCTTATCAATTGTAGCCCGATCCGGACTCGCACAAAATTCATCGATATCCGTGGTGAACCTGCGATGCACAATCGATGTTCATGACTAATAATCATTGATTTTCAGTTAATCTTTGGGTATCTCGGCTTTGCCAAAAGTTGGGATAACATTTTGCCCCCCAAAACATGCCTTTTTGGTAAAAGGCGTGTTTTGATCAGTCTTAAGTCGGATGCAGTGAGTTCATGTTTTACTCGTAGCTTATAGCATTTTCAATCAAGTCCATGGCTGTTCGAAGCCGAATTGTTATCAATTTTTTCCAGTGGAAGTTAAGAATGAAATTCTACGGTCTCTCCGTACTATTGATGGTCACTTCGGACCCTTGTCAAACCCATTCTAGATTTAGCGATTGAATAGAAAGATCCTATTGCACTCCGGCGCTGCTTTCTATCCCTTGCACTCTGGCCCCAACTAGGGCGTATAGCGGTGTCTTGGTCATTCTCGACCGATTATAGCCTCTCCGGGCTCATGCTGGATCCCATCCTGTCACTCTCCGGTGAAGGGGAAACAACGATGAGTGAGCCGATCCTGTCGCTCTCCGGCGAAGCGGCTACACCCCCTGCACTCCGGTTTAGTGTATCTGAACATTAAGCGATGTCATGACCTGAATCGTCGGTCGATCATAGCCTCTCCGGGCTCATGCTGGATCCCATCCTGTCACTCTCCGGCGAAGGGGAAACAACGTTAAGTGAGTCAATCCTGTCGCTCTCCGGCGAAGCGACTCACCTCCTGCACTCCGGTTCAGTGTATCTGAACATTAAGCGATGTCATGGCCAAAATCGTGGGCCGATCATAGCCTCTCCGGGCTCTTATCGAATCCTGATCCAATCACTCTCCGGTGAATAGGAAACGATGCTTAAATGAGTTGATCCTGTCGCTCTCCGGCAAAGCAACTCACTTCTTGCACTCCGGACCCTGCCTCTCCGGGTAGGATCATAAAGCGATCATGTTTATATTGATATTTAATGTTTATCCTTTAACTCTCCGGTCAAAGGTTTATTTTAATAAGTGTTTCTTTATTAAATTCAAATCCTAGATGTTCAATCTCAAACACCAGGGAAAACAAGATAATGCCTCTCCGGGCGGAGCGGTCTATTTCCATCCCAGAGCATGCCTAGGGATCTCTCCGGTTCCCGTACATGAGTAAGTGGGATAGCCGTTTTATTTTGGAAATCAAATCTAAGAAAACTAATCGACCAGAGTCCAAATCTTGAACTTGGCCCTTGCCATCACAATCAGTTGATGACGAGTCGTGATCCCAATCCAGGATCATTCCTGTTTGGTTGAGGCGGTAGTTGTTCAGGTCTAACCGCCGTCGTACGTTCTCTGACATACTGCGGCAATCTACCACTCCTGGCATGTTCTTCCACCTCATCCTTCAGGTGGCGGCATTCATCGGTAGTGTGCCCATCCAGCTCATGGAATAGGCAGTACTTTCCAGTCCTACGTTCCCGCTCCGTGGGATCTCTCCTGGGTGGTTTTCGATAGGGGAGTTGCCCCCGAGTTTCGGTGTAAATTCGTTCCAGTCCCGCCACCAAGTCTGTGTACTGCCTGAATCTGGGCTCTCGGAATTTCTTCCGTTTATCAGGACCATCCTGTCCGTCATCCTGCTTTCTCTTTCCTTTGTCTGCCCTGGACTGTTCCCTGGCGGTTCCTTCGCCTTGTGCAACATTTATTTCCTGCCTCTCGGCTCGTGATTCCTCTAATCGAATGAATTTTTCAGCTTCATGGAAAAACTCTCCAAGATCTTGCGGTGGATCTTTAGTCAAAGAGTCTTTGAATTCGGTGCCTTCTCCAACTCCTGCCACTGCCGCCATCAAAATCATCGATGGGTCCGGGCGATCTACAGAAGTCACCGTCGCATTAAATCGTAACAAAAAATCTTTTATGGACTCTTCGGTCCTTTGTTTTATTGATGCCAAAGTCATCACGCTCTTAGGTCGCGTCACGTGAACCCTAAACTGCTTCATAAAGCAATCCACAAGCTCGCCCCATGTCCTGATTGATCCGGTTTCTAGCTGCCTAAACCAAAGCGCAGCCAAATCTGATAAGAATAAGGGGAAACATCGTGCCATCACTTCCTCGGATGCCCCCAGTACTTCCATGTGTCTGATATATCTGGTGATATGCATGGTCGGGTCTGACTTTCCATCATAAGGATTCAGCGTTGGTAGTTTGAACTTCGGAGGGTTCCTTACATCCCTGATATTCGGAGCGAACGGACTCCAACTAACTTCTTCCAATCCTCCTCCTGAAAACCCTCCTCTCATGAGTCGTCTCACTAGGCCGATCATTCTTTCATCTCCATCTAGGGGTTGCCCCCTTGTCATGTCTCTGTCTTGCCCTCCGAGTCTTGTAGGGAATTCTGGTACGTACTCTTCGGGTGGCTCGTTAGCATTTGTGTTGGCCCTAGCCGGTTGAGCTCCTTCCAAAGGTCCTTCTGCGTCGGATCTTGCGGGCCTGCCCCCAAGCCCTTGTTGATTGCCTTCTGGTTCTATATTCTGTCCTCCGTTGGGTTCCATAGCCCTAGCTCCTTGTTCCACATTCACAGCCGCTGTGGCTGGTCCAGGGTTATGTGTCCCTGCAGCTCTCATCTGTTCGAAGAAATTCTGCAGCATCTCTTGTTGGCTTTTCATCATCCTTTCCTGCATTAGGTTATTCATAGCCTCCATCTCATCTCTAGTAATGTAGATCGAAGCTTGTCCTTCTCCAGCGCCAGAGGATGCCTCTTGACTTCCTGCCTGTTGGCTCCTCTCAGTTCTTTGTCTAGTTTGTCGAGTCATTGTAGAGTCAGATCCAAGGTTTCAAATCTCGGATTTTGGCCAATATCTCGGGCAAATATCTCGGCTGTCTCGGGCGATATTTAAAAGACTTATAACTAACCAAGCTGCCAAATCTCGGATTTTGGCTAATATCTCGGATTTTCATCTCGGCTGATCTCGGGGAGATTTAAAACCTTGGTCAGATCTGAGTCCTTAAAATTCCAAATCTAAATTTTGAATTTGGTATAGCGGGTGCTAGTCCTTCTCAGTGAAAGCACCAAAGTGTTTGCGCCAAAAATGGTCACAAACCCCAAGTGTTGTGAAAGCACCAGCGTATGAATACAAATCAACAATATTCACACACAAATCACAGATCTAAGCAAATAACAAGCAGCAATCAATAAATAATGAACAGTGACACACAATTTATAGTGGTTCGGCTATCTCCGGCCTACGTCCACTTCAAGGTTTTTATGATTTTATTGCTCGATGCTTGAAGATTACAATTTCGTATGTTGTATTACAACTGATTTGCTGAACTAAGTCTGAATCTAAGGTAGCAATGGTGATCTGGAGTAAATCTGGCAGAATCTGGGCGCTCTTTAGCTCTCAAAATTGTCCGACCCCTTTTCTGAATGACCAGGGGCTCTATTTATAGGTGTAGGAGGCAGATATTTCGCCTAAATTGAGGGGAGACCAGTTCTGGCATGTGAGGGGGCCCGCATGGCCGAGATCTGGAGATCCGGGCCCACTTTGGGATCGATTCGACAATTGGTTCGAATCGATCAAGAAATTGTCCAATCAAGCTGAAATTTGGTGTGGACATTCTTCAACATGTGCTCAAGCTTCTGTGAAAATTTCGTAGCATTTGGATGTGTAGATCTCAAGTTATGATCGATTCAAGTTGAAGATTTTCGCTTCCTGGAGTCGTTCGAATCGATATGCTCGAATCGATTCGTTCGAATCGATTTTCCTGCACGCGAAGACTATGGCGTAGTGCGCATGCCTCGGGTCAACCCACCTTTTTCTCCGAGTTTTACTGAGTCGTGGCCGGGGTTTTAGCTATGTAAACGTGGTGGATTCGAAGAGAAGGATCTGAAGGTATACTCCTTCGATTCGATCAAATGTGCGTTCCTTCGTATCGATCGAGGGACAAGTAGTTCGAATCGATCTCTTGTGCAAGTCCTCGAATCGATGGTTTCGAGTGCCTTCGAATCGATTCGAAGCTATGCATAGCTCACGGATTCGAACAACCTTTTACTTGATGGATTCGAACCAAGGTTGGGTTTATGGTTTCGAACGTGAGGCTATCTTGTGGATTCGAAGGCGGGAATACTCTGATGGATTCGAACTAAGGGAGGCTGGATGGATACGAAGTGGATGGAGTCAATCTTGATGGAGTCGACCTTAATGGATACGAACCATATGGAGACGAACACAAGCCTATGTCCTTCACTTGCGTCGATGATATCTTGGGCGTACGAACTCGGATCGACTCGAGATTTGGAATGTTGTTTCATCTGGCCTTGCTTGACATGTCTTATCAATTGTAGCCCGATCCGGACTCGGACAAAATTCATCGATATCCGTGGTGAACCTGCGATGCACAATCGATGTTCATGACTAATAATCATTGATTTTCAGTTAATCTTTGGGTATCTCGGCTTTGCCAAAAGTTGGGATAACATCGCCGGCAAACTTAACCGGGTCGACCGTGACTTCAAAATAAGATCGGTGTAGAATTCCGAGGTAGATAGACATTCGATCTCAAGAAATAAAATTCAGGTATAGCAGGAGATAGGTAGCATCGTAAACCGAGGATACAGAAATCTCCGGTAAATCAATGCCTATTGTAAAGGAGTTTCACCCCTTTACAAATCATTCGAAGATTGGCGAGACCGCCGATCCATTATAGATAACATTCGAAATGGAGTTATGGGGTGCTCCAGAATTAAAAGAAGACGAATAGTGAGGGACCCGAATGAAATTTGGGACCGCAGGGAACGTCCCAAAATTCAAAGGAATCGAGTCAAAAGGAAGAGATTGAAACTCGAATGAGCGTGATTCTGTAAATACATTTACCATATATGTTGAGTTTGCCTAGAGCTACCAAAGCTCTGATACCAACTGTAACGACCCGCCATTTTGGACCATTCGCGTCCATTATAAGTGTATAGGTAGACACTCATGCCGGAGTTGAATTGCTCAAAATACCGCGTTGTTAATTTAAATTTGGCAAAACTGAATATATACAGTAAATAAATAATCACAGATCACAGACACAGAGTAATAAGTGCAGCGGAAATAAAAGAGATAGTAGTTCATGAAGCTACTATATGAATATATAAAATACATCAGAGTTAAACCAGATACAATGGAAGAGTAACACGATACATCAGATACAAATCAGAATACATCACTGGAATCATCGAATACTGAAAGCAGAATAGATGGCTGGATCTTCAAGCAAAGCTCCAACTCCAAAGGCGAGCATCGAATACTGGTACACTCAGTCTGACCCGAGCGTAAAGCAAAAACACAAGACACTCGAGTCAGGATTAACATTCTTATATTAATAAATCCAACTCAAGTGAAATAGCAATTGAAATACAAGTAACTCAAAGGATGTTTGGAATAACCATCCTTTAAGGATCCGTCAAACTATCTACTATGTAGTAGTGTACGATAAGTAGATAATGTCTATCAGTAATAATAAAGATATCCAAATAGCGTTAAGTCATGGCCCATTCCACCCTTAACACATTTTTATTCCCAAAAGCATATACAAGACCGTAGTTTCCCCAAAACCGGAAGTCACCAGAGGGCAATCCATATACTAAAGGTACAAATCAAAATCGTAGTGGTCACGCATAAATGGAATACAAGTATGACAAGGCACATGAGGCAATACCCAAGGTAGTGATACTACCGTTCGCCTGATCCGGACTGGTGAGAACGCAACGCCGCAGCACCCGCAACACCGTGAAACAACACTCCCAAAATCAAGGGTGCACCAATCGACAACAAGTAATAAGTAGTTCGAAGAAGTGTGTCCACTTGAGGTAGCAAATCCTCCGTTGGCCCGACACAGCTCCTGTTTTAGTCATTTCCAATTTGACACAAGTGTCAAGGCTATCCATTATCGTTCTCTTTCTTCAGTCATCACGTACATCATTCCAACCACTTCATTCTGGATCATCACTCCGCGTATAGTTATTAAAGTGGTTTCAGTTCAGATAGAGAGTATATCCATTACCGATCTCTGTCTCTTTAATAACTTTCGTAATTATTACACCGATTGGTCGTTTATTATATTTCAAAACCAAATCAAATTCAATTTCAATCAGAGTTCATAAATCTACATTTCGTTTGTCTTTCTAAACCAATTTCTAAATTTCCGTTTCAAAACTTCCAAATCACCATTTCAAACCGTATAGTTCAATTTCAATCTTTATATTGAAAAACAATTCAACTATTGATTCAAGTTCGTACAAAAGTTTCATTTCGAAATCATTTAAATCAATTTAGTTTTAACATTCAAATCAATTTTAAATTCATTTATCGATTTCATTAAATATTCGTTAAGTAAATTTATCATTCAAAACAATTTTTTATTAAATTTCCAATTCATTAAATCCATTATTCAAATTCAACTTCATTTTATCAAATCTTACAAATTGAATTAAATTAAATTCATCAAATCAAATTCTTTAAATTTCAAGTCTTACATTAATTTCAATAAATCACATTTATTTCTTATTAAAGAAATTCAATTTCACTTATTTACTTACTTAAATAATTTTCCAAACTTAATTAATAAAGAAACTCAATTTCAATTATTTACGAAGTAAAATTTACTTATTCAAAAGTTCAATTCACATATTAAAGAATTTAATTCAATTTAACCATTAAATAATTCAATCTTATTTAATTATTAAATAATTCAAAACTTAATTATTAAATAATTTCAAAGTTATATAATTCCAACTTAATTATAATTTCAAACTTAATTATTAAATCATTTCAAACTTAATTCAATCATTTCTCAAATTAAACAACATTTTTCCATCAATTACATTGTTAATATTTGTTTCAGATTATTCTATATTAACACTTAAATTTCATTAAAATTAAAATTTCAACTTCATTTCAAAACCATATTATTTATTCAAATAAAATCTTCATTTTATTTTTAAATCAAATTATTGACCAATCGGGTTTTATTTAATTTCCTATCCTAGGTCAAAGTTTAATTTGGGTATTTATCATTTCAACCCGATTCCAATTCAATTCAAAATCAAAGCATATCAAAGGGAACTTGCAGTGTGATAACTGGGATGGTGTCAAAGTAAATAAACAAGCAATAACAACAATCAATAACAATCCAATAATCAATTCAAATAATCCCGAAATAACCGTATTAATTCGCATTGTTGTTTGTACGAATTAATATAATTATTTCTAGAATCTACACTATCATTTCATGTAGATTAAAGATTATTACATTACGGTTTTCACTTGTCTTTCAATTTCAATTTCATCCATCATCAAATTAACAACATACATTCAGTGGTTCAAAATGTAATTAAACAAATCCTACGTGTCAATAAATTCAACAGTCAAAGGGGTCATATTATACAAATGTCAGTTAATCAAATTTAACATTTAATTATCCTATATCAAGTTCAATTTCATACTGTTTATCATTTTAACATTAACAATTTAACGTCCAATATAAACATCAACAATCAATCAATTATCAGCCAAATTGTATTATCATCACATAAATAATTAACAGATAATGGTGTCAAATGTCACAGGTGAACTGATACAGGCAATAGCATATATAATAGGGTGATTAACTAACAGCAGTATATTTCAATTGTCGTTTCAATTGAAATCAAATTTAATAAATAAAAGAACGTTAATCATGAGTGAGTGCTCACCTTTCGAGGCTAGAGATGAACGAGAATGAGATGAGTTACAAATCCAAGCACGAATTCCAAAACAAAGCAAGATTTACACGAATTGGACGAGCAAAGCTGATAATCAAGAAATAGACGAAATCAAATCAGAATTTGTCGATGAAGATAAATGGGTATAGGGTGAACGTATATATCTACATTTACATCGTATTTTGAGTTTTAAACATATATTGAATTAAATAAATAAATATATATATGGGTTTTCAAATATCAAAATTTTAAATTAAGACCCATAAATAATAAATACATATATATGTACAATTTTTTTTATTCAAACCTACACGTCAAAATTCAAGTAGCCATATATGTATACAGAACTTACATTGATGTAGACCAAACAAAAGAACCAACCTTAAACAAATGTATATATCTTTAAACTTAACAGTCGAAACATATATGTGAACATTAGGCAATTACATTTGAAAGATATTTAAATATTATTATAACTTATACAAACCTGTACATATAAACCTTTATATAAACAATGTTATATTTCTAGAGTATGTACAGGCAACTTAGTATATATATTCAAACCCAAACTCAATATAAATAAACTAATATATACTTGAAATACATAACTTAACTGAGCATATATAACAAAGCAGACTTATATGTATATCATATTGCAGCATACATACCATTTATAAACTGTATAAACCTATAATACTTGGAATATTAACAACCGTGGTATAAACATATATATATATCGAGCCAAAACCAGAGATGCTTCCATATTAAACCAGACAACTTATAATTAACGTGACCAAACACTTGTATAGCTTTCATATTTCAAATCTATATAAACTATATATATATAATATTTAGTTAAAACGCATATTCAAATAAATATCTCCATAATATACATTTTCAATAGATATTACTATATAAATCATAAACTAGCCCATATATACATGTTAATGATAGTTTTCATAACCTGCTCAAATATAATATATGTACTTTAACTTATTATATAAACCGCAACTGACAAATTTTTTTCTTTTTCTTCTTTCAATTTATAACTACAATATAAATGGATAGGCAAACTATACAAGCAAACATAATTAATAGACTTTATACAGTATACTTATATATTACTAGCCTACCTTATACACATTGTATATACTGTATACATTTATGCATTATAATGAGTTCATCTAAAATAAGATTCATATAACATCGCCTAACTTAATATACTTTTTGAAATATGGTACGTGGTCCTTTTATATTCACACAACATATAACGTAATATATATACCTAACAACAGATAACATAAATATAAACACAAACCTACAAGCAAGATTGCTGCCGAGAGAAGGAAGGAACGGTGGCTAGAGGGAGTCAGGTGGAGACGCGGTGGAAGGTTGCTGGGCGGTCTCGAGTTGCTTGTGAGCCGGTGGTGCTTGGGTTCCGTTCAGGGGAGGAGGCGGAGGGGACTTCGGTTGTGGCAGTGAGTTCGGCGACCAAGTAGGAGGAAGGTGGACAGACTTGGTGATGGGTTTGGCTGGACGTGGAGGGGCAGTGAGGTTTGGGTGGCTTCGTTGGAAGGTGACAGAGGAGCGTGTGAGGTGGAGGGGAAGGCGGATGAGATGAGGCTCGGGTCTGGTGAGGCGTGGAGTCGTGGGGTCGAGTTCTGGAAGTGGGCTCGGCTGTCATGGGGAACGAAGATCTGGTGCTGGTGATGTTTGCTTCGGCAAGGGGATGGGGAAGAATATAGGCTATATGCGAATTAAAGATATGCTTGCAATATAATATATGTACGAATCAAAATTTTGTTTTCAAGAATTCAGAACGAAGAAAGAGGGGAAGGAAAAATGGTGAGCCATCTGAGAAATAACATTTAGAACAGTGAAAAGCAAAAGTCATAGTAGTTTTGAATGGAAAGGTCGGTAATTTAATTCTTGGAATATGAAACAAGTGGCCATTCAATTTCACCAGGTGGATATACGAATGGTCTTAGGAAGGTGAAAGGCTCAAAACACGGAACCGATACGGCAAACCGTTTGTCATTTTCCCCCGCATATCGAATACCAAATTACAAAAATGAATATATTATGTAGATCAGCACGACGAGACGATCAAAACGGTATACAAATATCAGTGGTACGAGTATCCGATCAAAAGTCGATATCGGTACCAAATGCTGCTATTTCGCCGAGAATAAGATCGACGGAGCAATAACAGTCGAAATTTGAAAAAACGAAAATGACGCTTTGCTCAGAAGATGATTTAGAATTTTCCTATATAAAAATATTCAGGTTTCGAAAATGTTTTATTTTCATCGCTTTTTAACTGATTAAATTGAAGTGAATTTTACGTGCGAAATAAACTTTCGTATTTTCGGACGAAAATTTACCAGTTGCTATGTTTAACTAAATGTATTCCAAATATCAAATTTATATTTCAAAATTTTATCGTTTAAAATTTTACAAAATTTCAACTAATTACGTAATTAAAACAGTTGAAATTTTACGGATCGTTACACTCTCCCCCACTCAAAACTTTTCGTCCCCGAAAAGGAACGAGGTAGTATAATAGAAACAACCAGAAAGAAAACAGATTTGAAATACAAAATAACAATTAATTTAAACCATATAATATTCAAATTTAATTTAATTGATATTTAATAATTGATTTAATCCATTTGATTTCACTAAACTCAATCTCAACTATTTCTAAATTCATTATCTTATTATCCAATTATTTTCAATTTACAGTTTTTTTAAAACCATAAATTTAAATAGTCTTTTATTATAATCATAATTTTTCAGCAATTTAAATTCTTCTTTATTCCAAATTCTTATTAAGTTTATTTCACTTAATATATCTTATTACATATATTTAACCCATATAGATTAATTCAAACCATAAAAGTTTCGATTTAAATTAATTTATATTTACTAATTGCTTTTAAATTCAAGGTATTTTCATATGTTGATCAAATTTCAATTTATTAATTCTTTCAAACAAATTTATTTCATTATTAACTGAGTTTACTTATTATCCAATCTAACTCTATTAACATCTTTATAATCAAAATTTAGTGTATAACATTTATTATAAACACTCAAATTTTATTTATAAATTCAATTTATCTTATATATTATCCAATTACATATTCAACTTCTGTATGATTTAGGTAAGTTGTATTAGAATGCAGTTGAACAATATACAAATAAAATTTTCCCAATTCAATTATTCAAGTTTAAATATTTATTCCAAATTTTAGTTTTATTTATAATTAAAATCATCTTTTAACAACATTTAAGAATTAGATTTCCGATTAACTTTAAACAGTTTAGAGATATATATGATATATTTATATCAAATCAAATTAAATTTTAAATAAGATACCTATATATATATATATATATATATATATATATATATATATATAAATCAAATTATACTGAAGAAATTCAAATCAAAATATTTTTCAAAACAAAACCGTAGAAAAGCTACAGAATGGTTTCTTCATTTCGAAACTCGAAAATGAATGTCGATGATGCGGCCGCCACCACCGAAATTATTTTCCAGCGACAAAGAGAAGAGCACTGATTTCAAAATTTTGAAATTCTTTGAAAACGATTCTATTTGAAAATACCTTCAATAATATACATTTTAAAAATTTAAAAACCAAAGCTTGAAATTACTGGAAATTAAATTCTCAAATTCTAAATGTTAAATTCATTTAAATTTCAAATCAGTTTATACCCATGTTTAAAATTCATTTATAGAAAAATAAGTGATAATCAATTATTATCATTCCAACAACCAATTTAATTAACTTATTAAATTTCAGAAAATTTTACTTATATATATCTATAATATATTCATACAAATTTATTCCATTTTCCAAATTTGAAAATAATATTGTGTCAGTTTGCTCTGTTTAAGTGTTTTGGAAATCCTATCGATAGCGTTGATCAGACGAATCGATCGAAAATCCAAATCAACATCAACAACTCAAACAACATAATATATTTTAAAACATTTTAAATATTAATTTACAAATACACTTCCTCGCTCAACGATACAAGAATGGATTCAAAGCAAGGATAGGGATTCAAATTTGATGGACTCAAACCAAAGAGAATTTCATATTCGAAGATAGATTGAAACAAAGATATGATGATTAAATAACAAAGTAGAAAGATTTGATAAGTTTATATATATCGCGGGCAACCTTAACCGGGTCGACCGTGACTTCAAAATAAGATCGGTGTAGAATTCCGAGGTAGATCGACATTCGATCTCAAGAAATAAAATTCAGGTATAGCAGGAGATAGGTAGCATCGTAAACCGAGGATACAGAAATCTCCGGTAAATCAATGCCTATTGTAAAGGAGTTTCACCCCTTTACAAATCATTCGAAGATTGGCGAGACCGCCGATCCATTATAGATAACATTCGAAATGGAGTTATGGGGTGCTCCAGAATTAAAAGAAGACGAATAGTGAGGGACCCGAATGAAATTTGGAACCGCAGGGAACGTCCCAAAATTCAAAGGAATCGAGTCAAAAGGAAGAGATTGAAACTCGAATGAGCGTGATTCTGTAAATACATTTACCATATATGTTGAGTTTGCCTAGAGCTACCAAAGCTCTGATACCAACTGTAACGACCCGCCATTTTGGACCATTCGCGTCCATTATAAGTGTATAGGTAGACACTCATGCCGGAGTTGAATTGCTCAAAATACCGCGTTGTTAATTTAAATTTGGCAAAACTGAATATATACAGTAAATAAATAATCACAGATCACAGACACAGAGTAATAAGTGCAGCGGAAATAAAAGAGATAGTAGTTCATGAAGCTACTATATGAATATATAAAATACATCAGAGTTAAACCAGATACAATGGAAGAGTAACACGATACATTAGATACAAATCAGAATACATCACTGGAATCATCGAATATTGAAAGTAGAATAGATGGCTGGATCTTCAAGCAAAGCTCCAACTCCAAAGGCGATGTACGCACACTACAACTACTTGATTATTGGCATTTTAAACCTTAGACATTATTTTATTATCACTGGATTTTATATAGAAAATGTTATATTTATCATAAAGTAAAAACCCGTTTGTGTTTACATGCGATGTGGTCATACAAGATACCTTTGATTTTAAAGGATTTACAAGTTATAATAAATAAAATTCCTTGTGATTTGAGTTTCTCATGCTGATTTTACCTGACAAACCGGGGCTTTGTTTTCTTATAATGCTGGGTCAGACCGAGCATATTTTCTGATTAGCTTTGGATGCTATGAAGCTCAGGAGTCAAGCTAGATGCCCAAGACATATCCCTTGTATGTTTCCTTAATTCCATTATATTAGATGAATTTTTTATCAGTTATCTATGAATATCATGCGAACTTATGAGTAATATTGGGTATTCATATGGTGAAATTTCGAGGATGAAATTCTTTAAGGGGGGAAGAATGTAATGACCTTGAATTTTATCGCTTTGATTTATGAATGTTTAACTAATTTTGAATATTCATACAATGGTTTTTACTCCTTTTTAATTTATAACCGATAATGGTGAAATTTATTTTCAAGATATGTTTACAAAAATAATCAGTTAAAAGGAAATTGGAAAATATGATCGGAAATCTTTTCCAAAAATCTTGATTTTTGATCATCTAAAAGTTGTTAAAAATGTGGTAAAACACAATAATATATTTAAACACATACTTATATAAATAATGAGTACTTAATTAGGTGTGTGAAAGTGTAAATATATGTTTACTTATGATAAGAAATAGATGTGACAAGTTTTATAAGATTTAAATAAAAAAAATATAAATTATGAAATGTAACACATCATTTCACATCTTAGTACACTATGGGGCTTTGCATGGTGGGTAAAAGGGTCTACCTATGGGTATTGCATGTAGATCCAAGGGGAGAGGGGTATATGGTGATGTGTTCAAATTTGAGTGGAAGGCATTTGTAATTAGGGCATTTTAGTAATTTACCAAATGCATTTTATATAAAACCATTTCTTCTTTTTCCCCACTCTCTCATTTTCATTTTCGCTTTCATTTTTTTTCGAACTTCTCTTTGTTTTCAAAAGCTTTTAAATTTTAATGGCTTGCACTTTAAATTTTCAAGTTTAAAAATCAAAAATTTCTACTTTTAGATCTTTTAAATCTTGTTTAAAACACTTGTATTTCCTCCTGTCTCTCTTCTTTTTTCAATCTCTATCCCTACACCCTCCTCAACATCTTGGCAAAGCCCAAACCTTTCTTGGTCGAGCCCAAGAAGCCATAGGCCGAGCTCATCTTGCTTTGGTCCAAAAATCACTTTTTGCCGAAAGATTTACAAAGTTCTAGGCTTTTCTCAAATTTAGAAAGGATTTTGGTTGATTTTGGTGAGCAAACTTTTTTATACTTTGGAAATATTATATCTTTATGTGTTGCTATGTATATTGAATAATATATTCGTTGTTTGGTTGTAGATCCAAGTTGTTTGGATGTGTATGTGTGGTACAAGTTGTGTTTTGGATTTAAACTTGTGAATCAAAGTCTAAAGTGATGTGTTTTAGTGTAAAAATGTGTTCTTTGGCTATGTTATGATGATGATATGTTTGTGTAGTTAAAATCATAGATGCGTTGATTATGTACTGTACGTTAGCGAATTTGTCATGTTAATGAGGCTGGAGATCCCTTTGAAGTAAAAATCGTGTTTACTAGTTTAACTTTGCACAATGTTTTTCAAATTTCTAACTTTGTTTTAAATTTCAAAAACCCTTTTTACTTTTTTTAAAATGAGTACAAGTTGCAGTTAAGTTTGGAAAAGTTTAACTTAGAAGCTAAATCTAAGTTCTACATCCATAGCGATAGTCGTTATGAATGCGGTTCGGAGAAAAATTAATATTTAAAAACTCAAAGTCTTTCTTTTTTTAAATGTTTTGAAAACTTTTTCAAACACTAATTAAGTACCAAAGTTAATTGTTTTGTAATTAAGTATAAGTTTAATAATTAATTAATTAATTCAATTAGGGATAATTTATAATTATAATTAACAATTAAGTTTAAAAAGCTAATTATGATTAATTAATTAAGAATGTTGTAATTAATGATGGATTTGATAGAGTTAGGGGTATGCTTTATGGGCAATTATGTAATTTGTTACATATACCTAACCCGTTGACTAATCTTGTTCCAAATAAAGGTGTTTTCTTTCTATTATATACTTGATACAATGTGGTTATATTAATTAATTAAATTAACTAAAAGTAAATTTAATAGAAAATCCATAAATGGTATATTTTTGTGATAGCAGTTACAAAGTGTTGTAACCGTTAGTAATTTATCACAATAAAATTAAATATACCATTTTAAATGTTTCTATTTAAGATGAATCGAGATTGGAAATTGATGTATCCGTTAAGACTAAAGTACGGAACGCTCACCAAATGTTGGGCAGTGTATTACTCATGACTGCTGGGGCCACTTTGGGGTTATGTACTAATAATTATTGGATAACTATGGAATGACTCATTTGATAGTTTTCTGTTGGTTAATATAACTATAGTCAAATAGAAAATACCGATGCAAATAATTTACGCAGTTCTATCGACTTGAGAATACTATGAATCTTTTATTTGAAAGCTCCACTTTGATTATAGTCAAATCATGGCACAACATCCATCGAGTGACTATAGTTGGGTCGAGTGGAAGTATTGGAAGTGAAGCACTATTCAAGAGAGGATTCGTCTCCTTGGTTATATAGGGTTAGTATCACGGTCAACTCAAGTCAAACCAAAGTCAAAATCTCTAGCAGAGTAATATAGTTAATAATAATTGTTATTATTGAACAAAGGACTTTGTGTTTGGACTATAGAGTTGAATGTGGACGATTTTGGAATTTTGACCATTACCAAATTCAATAAGTCCAAAGTGATATAGTTTTGACGAAGAGAATTGGTGTAAATAATTGTCACAGCAGGGTAACGCTTATTAAATTAAAATGATTTTTTTTTTAAATGAGTAAGCGATAAATTTGGCCATATTATTACACCACCTTCTAGATGAAGTGTGAACGTTAACATTCGAATAGTTCGACGTTAACCGCAAACTGAATTTACATCATAGTGTCATACAACCGAAACGATGAATTCTCTTTAGACCAAATTATTTAATTAGTTTATAATTATTATAAATTAATTAAACACATTAATATTTATGAAATATTAATTATAAAATTTGGATATGATTTGAGAAATAAATATGTTGCATATATTTATAAAAAGTTATAAATATGTTGATCGATATGAGATATCAAAAACAAATTTAGTTAAATATAATTGGGTATATTTCATTGGATTAAATAGACTCACAAACCCATGCATCTTAGAGGGATAGGCTGCTGGTCTAGCAAGGGGAAGGGCTGGCTACATGTGTGTGCAATTAGGGTTTGAGATGTTTGGGTGAGATCATTGTTTTGCTCTTTTGTCCTATCCATATAAAAGCCAATCTCAGAACAGTAATTAGAAACTAATTCATTTTTAAGCCACCACTTTCTTCTTCTTCCTCCTCCTCCTCATTTTAATGATAGAAACTATCCCTTAAAATCATTCCAAAAATTCTCATATCAAATTCAAATTAAAAACACTAATTTGTAGTAGAAGGTCTCCAATCCCTGTTTAGCAACTTGACGGATTGGGAATTGTTTTAAGAAGAGAAATCATTGTTTAACTTTGTAACAACCCGAAATTTAACCAATAATAATTAATTCTTTAATTAATGAAATAATAAAATAACTTTGTGAAATTATCAGAATCGAGCCACGGGAGTTGCACCGTTGTGTCCATGGTAATTTTCTGGTCAGTTTCCTTATATAGAACGTCAGAATCCGAGCTAATATGAGATAGAAACAAAATAAACAAGAAAATAATAAAAACTGAAAGAGAAAAATAAATAATAAAATGGGTTAGGTCGACCGAAAGTTCGACCGGCCGGTCGACCTAGGGGGAGCGGCGGTCGACCCGCTTGGGTAATGAATGAAGGAAAATTCCTTCGTTCATGGCCAAATTTTGTACGTCAATTTCATTGTTTTCTCTCATATGGTGCCTCAGTGCTTCCATCCAACGGCTCCTATTCAGCTTATGACGTGGTTGCATCATATTCAATCTCCAAACCCAACGGTCTGAGATCCACTTCGACCCCTATAAATAAGACCTTAGGCCTAACACTTTTTCTCATTCTAGATTTTCTTTGCTTGGGTTCACCTTTTCAGGAAGGACCCTAAAAGGAATAATTTTCCAAGGAGAGAATCTTTTTAATAAAAATATTTTAATACCCTCAAGTGGATCCGGGAAGACCAAAAGGGAAGAGTTTAGGACCATAGGTGAGTGATTGTAATTATTTTAGATTTCTTTAAGTAATTTAAAATAATAGGGTTTCCAATAGTTGTAGTTTGACTATGATTTTTGGAATAACCTTTTTAGTAGTTTATTTACAGTTATTAGAATTATTTTCAGTTAATTTTAGTATACTTCTGATAATTATAGCTTTTCCATTTATTTACAGTTTATTTATAGTATTTTAATTTATTTACTGTTATTTATGCGTTATTTACATCTTTTTCCTACGCTTTGGATTTCCTTCTATTTTCAGTTTTCTTTTATTTCTCCTTCTTTTTCATGTGTGGATTAGAATAGATGAAACATGAATATGGATTAAAATTATAAGAATACTGAAATAACGGAAGATAAGATGTAAATTGTAAGGACTATAATAAAAATGGAATTAAGACTGAAATTGAGCCTAATTATGATATTGATGTTAGAATTGGACTAATTAAAGATAATTGGCCTAGTTATAACTTAGAATTATAACTAAAAAGAGTAAAAGATGAAAGAAGCTTATTTTCACACTTAGACCTTGGGTTAAATAATAAGCATGATTATAACGTAGGATATAATAAGAAAACAGAACAGAATGAGGTTTATCTTAAGACTTAGGATAAATTAATAAGCACAGATAGTAAGAATAATAACAAAGGCTTATTTAAAATAATTTATCTAAGTTAATAAGCAAAGACTAAAGTAGGATCCGTACCAGTAGCATTTCCCTTATGTTGTTTAAGGTAGATAGGCGGTCAATAGTTAAAAGAAAAGATCCGTACCGGCAGCATTGCCCTTACGATGTTTATGGTAGATAGGTGGTCAATAGTTAAAAGAAAAGATCCGTACCGACAATGTAACGAATTGATCTTTCGACGCTCGAAAGTCGACATCAATACGTCCACTGTATCAAATGCCGCACAATCGAAAGCCGGAAAACCGAATCATTAGGGTTAAAAAGAAGAGGTAGAAGAAGACAAAAGAAAAAGAAACAGAAACAACAACAGAATCTCACATTCGCAGCGGAACAATATATAATAGAGGAATAAATAATCTTTTATCACAAAGAACTATATCAGTTTATACATACATCATCAGAGTTTACAACAACAACAACATCACTGGACAGTTATATAAACTTGTCCACATAATAGTATACACAGCGGAAAAATACTAGTATAAGTGATACGTCTCGCCATCCAGCTCACCTTCAGATCTCCACAACAACTTCTGAATTCCAGAATGATCTGATAACCTGATTCTAGGCTGCCCGTGTGGAAAATTATGGGCACCTAGAGTTTAGAAAGGGAACAATAAACTCCACGTCAGTCGTGGGACTGGTGTGAGATCTCAAAAACAGTTATTTTCACAAAGAAAATAAAAATTGTTCGCAATGCTTTTGGAAAATGAAACTACCATAAGGCCTCCCGCCACACACACAATGCAAACGCAGAATTGGAGGAGATTTCTCCTTATGGTAGTCAAATATGCTTAATACGCAAAATCCTTTTAATATTATTATTAGTGCATAGTGTGGAAAACATTTCAAAAATATAATATTAATCTTAGCCAGCATACAACCATTATTGTATGCCTACTATAGTTACTATGTTCAATAGCAGGTTACCGCCACATTCCATAGCAGGTTATACAACTAAAACCGTACAAGGTTCGTATTGTTTCTTTGGATTTTCCAACAAATGGTCAGGCTAAGGAACTTCCTATGCCATATGGGAATGCCTTTGGAGGTACGACCCGAGAACTAACTAGCTCTCTGACAACACAAGACCGGGTTACATCTGACTAGGTAACTACTACACGAGTATGCCACCCCCGGTCGTTTGCGACCTTTATCCGAGGGCCCTCGATCATAAAGCAACAATCACACAGTAAATAAGATTGATGCAACCACACAGGTAAAGCATCTGGGCTCCATACCATGATACCACCTTTTTCCAGAAGGAAATGACATACCCTAAAGGGTGCGACCCTCATAACCCTGCCGAATCTTCCTGTTTCGACCATTTCCGGGTCGTGAGGTCCGATGAGGTCTTGTCCACAAAGCTACGCTTTACATGAAAGCCATGCTTTGATCAACAAATGATCAACAACACACAACAACACTTAGCATGCCACACTACCAAATTGGGAGTATATCACTGATAACCTTCAATTACATAATCTCTGAGCTCATACGTCTCAGAGAAGGGTGTTAAGCTAAGAGAATAAATTCTCCGCCACCAAACAGAAATGTATTTGAAAGAAATCAGCTTTATATATCAAAGTGCAGTGTCAGACATACGGCCATACAAGTCTGTTCCGGGTTCGAACAGAACCGAAGGCACTTCCAAAGAAGCCCTTTCAATCTGGGTATTCACAATCCCGATCTGACTTCCCATCACATATGGAGATCTCTATACCGGAGCAACTCAGTGCAGAGTCATTCGATAGGTTATCCTATCGTTCTCGCAAACACCCGGTCTTCAACACCGGTCTTCAATTGCGATCTAAAACGTCATATCATTACTTAGAATGGGTTATATGACACAAAGTCCTCTCCCGGCTAAACCGAACAACGAGCACTTGTTTTAAAAACAAATTCAAATGCCATTTCAAAGGAAAATATTGATAATCGGTTATTTAACTATCAAACAACATTCATAACAATCATCAGATTTAAATAATTTTTTCCCAAATTATTTATTTTCAAAATATCTTCGCAAGATATATAGTTTTCCACACTTCAACATTTTGAAAACCAATTTCAAATCACTTTTTCCACACTTCATCACTTTGAAAACAAATTTCAAATCACATTTCACTCGCGGAATAAAATTCGCGATATTCTTTATTTCCCTTTTTCTTTATAAATTCCATTGTGAATTTAAATTTCCAAATATCCACTTTCAAACACTAAATCAAATTCCAAATTGATTTCTAATTTCTTTTCAACACCAAATCAATTTCAATTGATTACTAAGTTTATTTCCAAATGCCGAATTATTTGCAAATCCATTTCTAAATTTATTTCCAATTACCAAATCAATTATCAATTGGATTTCAAACAAATTTATCACCTTTTAAATAAATCCCTTTATTCTTTCCAAATTATTTAAAATTCCATTTTCAACAAATTCTTCAACTTTTAAACAATATTATTCAAAACCCATTTATTTATATCTTTTCTTATATTTTGGAAATAATTCGATAAGATTCCAAAAATCAACTTCATGCTTTTAAATTCCTTCTTTTAAATTCACCCAATTCTTTCAAAAGAAATTTACTTAAAATTTCTTACTTTAATTTCAAAAATCCAATTTATTTATTTCTGGTACCCAATGATACCAAAAATACATTCAGCTAAATTATAGCCTTCAACAAATCCAATCGTTAATATAATCTTTCATAGATTATCAATAATTCATCACACAACATATGAAACAAATTCATACAATATATGAAACAAATTCATACAATTTGAGGAATCCAGTTGGATCCCTCCAACCTGTTTCCCTACATCCACAGATGTTAGCGCAACAATTAAATACCCATTCCACTTCGAGGTGAAATATCGCGGTATATGGGATTTATAAAATATCATCCGCTATTATGCGGCGCATAGGGTCTCATCCGCTATATAGTGCGGGAAATCAATCAATCCAAATATATATATGCTACTATATATACTACCACATCCAAACAGTCAATCAATAACTGCAATTCCAATTTTAATTTGAGTGAGAAGATCTCACCTTTGCTTTTGCATTTGTAATCCATTTCCATTTCAGCTTGTTTTCTTGATTTATAGACCTTATATAAAAATTCACGATTTATTACTATTTGAATTAATAAAACAATTAATTTACCAATTAATAGATTTAATTAACTAACTATTTCATTTTAAACTAATACTTTTAATTTCAAACAAATTCCTTTTTAATAAATTTATTTAACTAAAAATTAAATTTAAAACTAAATTTCCTTTAATAATTTATTTTTAGCAACTTAAATAATTAAATAAGATAATAAAACAAATTTATCACCAAACCATTATTTTAAAGATAAATTAGCAAATTAAGATATGTAAATGCATATTTATTTTCTTTGGGCCTAAAAATATCTATATGGATCTCAAAATTAAACTTTAAATAACTTTTTTTTATCATTTTAAAATTCCAATATAATTTTCCAAAGTTAGGTGTGTGTATATATATATTTTCTGAATATGAAGCAGTAATTTCTTTCTTTGTATATGTATATACAGATTATTATCTTAATAAATAAATAAGGAACACAATACCTCACTGCTCCAACTAAAACCCAAAACCACGCGAGATGTTCCTCGCGAATTCATCATTCAATCGTCCAGCTAGCACCGCAGCACTGCCTCCCATTGTCATCGAGCACAACGAGCCTTGCGCTGCCTCAGCCAGAAATGCGAACGTGCCCAAGGCGACAGCCCTAACTTGCCAATCGTGCCACCGCACCTTCTTCCCTCATGCGCATCGACCACCGCCTCCTCACTCGGAATCAACACGCATCGCGATTTGCCTTCTCGAGATCGAGTAACCTCGATTGCCACGAACCTCCCCCATCGTCGCGATGAATAATCGAACGCGAGATTCAATTTGGAAAAAAAGAAACGAAGGCGGCCATTTTATTTTCTGATTTGAGATTCGATTTTTGAATGGAATTTGATTGAGGACATGAGGGGAAAGGCTTCGGTCATTACTAATTTTGATTTGAACTCATAAGGAATGGAAAGAGGAATGAAGATATGGTACGTTATTTATTCATCGGCCATTATTATTATTCTCAGGCTTAGATTTGAAGGAATGGACGAAAAGGGAAAAGAGACGTGATTTAACAGAGAGGAATAGGTCGGCTTCTAACAGAGGTAGGTTGTCTAAAGAAAACATAGGGTGGATGATTTGATTTTTTGATTAGATATATATATATATATATATATATATAAATTTAAATCGATTAATTATTGTCTAGGCATTTTTATCTCATACGATCACACGATAACTCCAAACGTTTCAAAATTTGAAATCCGATAATAATACAATATTACGGATCCAATGAAGCTGGTTTCGTCGAATTCTGAGACTGTGCCTCGGAAGGCTATTTTTTAAATTCAATTTAAACGATAAAATTTCAAACTGAACAAAACAGTTTCAAATTCAATTCTGAAGCCTTTATTATCTTCAGTATTATTAATATGAATTTTCTAAGCCTTTAAAATATTTTTAATCAGCTTAAAAATTGAAGATTCAATATTTTTACCCAACTACAATAAATTAAATTCAATAATTAAATTGCCAATTCATTCTGATATTTGAATTTCAAATTAAACTAACTTCCAGATATTTAAAATCAATTAAATATTCTGATTTCCAATGTCAAAAATTTAGGGTCGTCATAGGCAACATTTCCCTTATGCTATTTAGGGTAGATAGGTGGTCAATAGTTAAAAGAAAAGATCCGTATCGGTAGCATTTCCCTTGGGACAAGCTTATGTTGTTTAGGGTAGATAAGAGGTCAATAATTAAAATACTAAATCATAGTGATTTGGACAAGGGACGCAACTAGATTTTGTTTAAAAGTGACCAGTACCAACAGCATTCCCTATTTTCTATGGACACGGTGTCTCACAATAGCCTGAAGTGAGACGAGGGCACACGTATGCTGTCTAGGGTAAATAAAAGGTCAAAAGAGGGAGCAATAGATAGTGCGAACCAGCGGTGACCGAGCGTGCTACATCGATTAAGGGAGATAAGTCGCTATTGAGTTACAAGCGCTTAGTATGTGTGTCTTTCGTTGACACCTTTGCCTTCTGTATAGGGAGCTATATAGCATCTAGTCTGCAGTAAGCTCTATTGAGTAGTAGGCTGATCAAATGGTAGAATTAGGATTTCAGCTTAGTTATAGGATTAGAAATTCAGCCTAATCAAAACAGCTATCAAAGACAAGTGCAAACAATCAAAGTTAATCAGTTGTGTTAATTTTGTTAAATCGTATTTATTTCCATCTTATTCCTTCTTTATATTTCCTTTGTTTCCTTTTATATACTAGAACTGTTGTAAGGCCTATTACTTTTACTTTGCTTAAAGATTCTAGTAGTTACTATCATTCACCAGACTTTTAGTCGGAACCACTCCTCTATTTTCCTCTTCCCCCCCATAGGCAATCAGGGGCAAGGAAAGTAGACCGCAGCTTCTTGGAGACTTGTTGGAGTTTCTATCATGTATTTCTTTCCTTCAGTTCCAGTTTTTAGTTCTTTTTTTGAGCTGGTATTTTGAGAGGGATGTATTGTACTCTGATATTATTTGAGACTTTGGGTTTTTGATTTCACGAGACTTGTATGGATATTTTGTCATATGATGTATTGGGTATTTGGTGATTTATTTTTATCATCTTATATTATGGAATTTGATTTTAGCAAAATACTATAATTGTTTCCGCTGCGTTATTATTATTATTATTTAATTATTGTCTTGTGAATCTTAGTCTCTACTAGTTTTATTTATACCTACAATGCACCATGCCTTTTAGTGTGTCCTTTTGGGTATACTGATGGGTGTGGGGTGTTACATTTGGTATCAGAGCCTAAGGTTACATGATTCCTCAAAACTTGTTTCAAAAAAAAAGTTTTTTTTCCAAAAGCAACCTATTTTTAAGTAGCATATCTTTAAATTAGAAGTATTTTTCAGAAAGAAACTCTTATTATAGAAGTAGTTTTTCAAGTATAAAAGAGTTTTTTATAAAAATCCCCTCAAGAGTCCAGTTCAACCTTCTTTCGATTCTTTCGAGCCTACGTTTCCTTTTCTTTGCATAATATGGAAAAATGGTTCCGTAGAGCAGTGGTACCAGAGGTGCAAGGGCAAGCGCCCAATACAGCACCGGTAGGTGGAGGTCCCTTTAATCCATCTACAACAGCCAATTTTTCAAAGATATGCAAGAACTTCGCTAGTCTAGGAGGCAGGACGATTTCCGGCACAGAGGATTTCGAGGAGGCACGAGCTAGGTTAGAGATTATGCAGCAAAGGTTTAGGATGTTAGATTTGGAGGACCTCAGAAGTGGATTAAGAAAAGCGGGAAATGCAATAACTATGGACGGGTTGGTCATTACGCAAAGGACTATAAGAATAAAACGATGAAGGGGAGGTGTTTAACTATGGGCAGCACGATCATCTTAGTAGAGCTTGTCCTTAGAGATTGGGGTAGAGAGAAAGTGCACCTACGGCGTAGGTACAAGCTTTGGATGCAGCACTTTCTAGCAGTGATTCGGATAGAGGTAGGAAAATCTCTTTAGAAGCATTAATCTCTCTTTCTGATTTTCCCATTCGGACTCTTTTCGATTTTGGAGCATCACACCCTTTAATTACGAGTTCTTTGGTAGATTGTTTACACTTAGATATCTCTTTAGTAGTAGACCCCATTGTTGTTTCAAACCCCATAAGAGGATCGGCACACTTGTCTATGATATGTAGGGGTTTGAAATTTTTTGTCCTAGGCGTGGAATTTGACTGTGACGCCTATGTATTCAGATTTCGGGGTATGGGATGATTTTGGGAATGGATTAACTATCCACATATGGAGCTATATTAGACTGTAAGAGGAGAGTTGTTAGACTAGAGACATGCAGCGGTAGGACTCTCGGGGTTTTTTGCGACCTACAAGGGTCAGTTATGTTGAGCTTATTTTATTCCCTCGATTCATCATCATCAGAGTTAGATTCCTTTCCAGTCATCAAAGATGTTTCAGACATTTTGAGGAGGTTCTTCGTACACTTCGTGTTCATCAATTGAGAGCAAAGTTTTTGAAGTGTCACTTTCGGCATAAGGAAGCGTGTTCTTGGGGCATAGAAAAGATCTACACGTGGTAGGAGTTTGAGAAATGGTTTTGTACACTTAGGTTCGGATTATGGAAATCCAAAGAGTGGTAGGCAAAGATTGGAAATGTACAATAGATGCAATTGATAAGAAAAGAAGAAAACCCATGTGTAGATAATTGCAAATATTATAATTGTTTCATATAAATGGATTTATCGGTAATGCCTCAGAATAAATATAAGCATATAAGAGGAATAGGAATGAAAGACTTTTGTTTAGGTAGGTTACTCCTAAGGTAGTAAGAAGGAAAACCCACTTTATGTCTAGCCCAATAAAAGGGAACGGTTGAAATTAGAAAGCTGATAATATAATTGATAGAATAGAAAATTTTCATTGTCTTCTAGAAAATGAATATGGGATTTTTGAAAAATGGTATGAAATTTAAAATGGTTTGTATATGATATAATTTTTTTTAAAAGTGAGATTATTTTTGAAGAACTATAACTTGCTAGTTTCTTTATAGGAAAACAAAGATTTTAAAATATAAAGACCTAGAGTTTATTAAGTATCAAAAACATAGGTTACAACATTTATTGTTGTAATAGATGTTTTCGTGAAAAGCAAAGGGAGCATAGATTATAACGCAACCATTATAATAGGTGACTCCCAAAGGAAATGTTTTACATAGTAGGTAAGGGTTATTAGTATTTATTTTTAATTAAATCAATACACTAGTATCTTTGGGTTGTAGTAAAGATGTTTTACGCAACATCTGTTTTGAACCCAAATAAAAATGTATTATTAAAAGTTAATTTCTAAGAATAGAAATAAATATGATTTGTGAATACACTTATTATTTAAGTAAGTATAAGAAAATGTTTTCTGGTTATGGCTATATTAAAACTGTTTTGAAGATGAGTTTTTCTGGAAAAAAAGAGTAAGTTAGATATTCAAAAATTTCTATCGTAAGAGAATATAAATTAAACATACTTTAATCTATTGGAATGAAAAGAATAATGGTATAATTTTCTATGAAACCAATAAAAATGTTTTGTGTAAGTTATAAGGAATACGTGAAAGAGATGTACAAGGTATAGGAAGCACCATATTTTGTATAGCCTGTTTCGAAATATATAAAATAAGTTCCTTGTAATTTCACATAAACATGAAGTCCTCTTTTAAAAGGTTCATAGAAGATTTTAACATTAGTAGTTTCTCATAAGAGAAAGTAGTTCCAATACATTAGGGTATGAAACTGTTAGGTGTAATAAGAAGATGTTTAAAGATAATTTAAAGGATAATGGTTTGGTGAAAAAGTAAATAAGTTTTTGGAAATGAAAAACTTAATAAAAGTAAAATTCGAAAATCCAAATTTTTGTAGAAAGCTATAAAAGTTTTTAAAAGAAAAAGAGGAATAAGTTTTAGACTTAAATTTTTGGAAGTTTTCTCCTCTAGGTTTGAGGAATAATGTTAAGTAACCAGTATTTTTAAATATAATAGAAACTTATAGATAACACTTTTAAAGACAAAGGTTTTGGGATTTGATGTTTTAAAAATCTAGAAACCACGGTATTTTAAAATAAAGTGATAAATACCAAACCAAGCTCTTAAATATGGAGTAGATATGAATCATTCCATAGGTGTAAAGAAAAGGGTGTGAGGCTATAATAGTGATTACTTTTAAAAGTAATGAGTGTGTAGGACACTAGTATGAACCTAGGAATGTTGATTCATGTGTGCAGACTAAAGGAGAGCAGTAAAGTGAAATTGGTGAGATAGTAAGACACGCATAGTTGAGGACATGTATTTTTGATTTTGAAGAAACTGAGGAAAAGCATCTTCCTTTAATGGGATTCTCATATGATAGTAGCATTAGAAGTGGCACCTTTCGAAGCTCTTTATGAAAGACCGCGCAAGTCGCCTTCGTGTTGGATAGGGTCTACAGAGAGATTGCCGTGGTTCCGACATAGTTGAGGAGACTTTGGAGAAGATTAGTTTGATTAGGAGAAAATTCATATCTCATATCCGCATTTCTTTGATAGTAATTTTTTGAATTTCTTATTTTCTATCTCTAGTTTTGAATAGGTTCTTTCCTTTTTTATCCTTTAGGAGGGTAGAACTTAGGACTTAACCTATGGATGGTAGGATTTGATGTAAACATGTTGTTAGAACATGTTATGAATGATGGATGCAAGTGGTTGCAAGTGTTTGCTAGTGGATGTTAATGGACGCATATACTTACACTAGGCACTATTATCTCTTAGGGATCGGCCTAACTAGGACACTAGAGCATATACATATGGATGTGTGCGCATTTTTATCATATTTTCCATGGTTGCTAAAAATGGATGATTTTCATATGATTGTTGCATTTGGATGATGTTTGTAGCACGCATATAGAACTATCAGTTATCATTAGGAATTTTTGCATTCATTTGGATACATAGCACGTACATGATTGCATAAAAGGAGGTCAACTGAATCAATGGACCGCCTAATCTTTTGCATTAATTAAAGACATTTACACTGCACTAATTGCATAAGTATCATAAATTGCATTAGAAAAACTTAAGGACAATGGATGAATGGATGATGGTTGAATAATTGGTCGTAGAACGTGGATGAAAACATTAGTTCGTTCTTTTATCCTTAGAGATTTCGGGGACGAAATCCCTTAAGGTGGGGAGAATGTAATAACCCAAAATTTAACCCATAATAATTAATTCATTAATTAATGAAATAATAAAATAAATTTGTGAAATCATCAAAATTGAGCCACGGGAGTTGCACCGTTGTGTCCGTGGTAATTTTCTGGTCAATTTCCATATATAGAACGTCAGAATCCGAGCTAATATGAGCTAAACAAAATAAACAAGAAAAGAAGAAAAACGGAAAAAGAAAAAAAAATAAAAATAAAATGGGCTTGGTCGACCGAAAGGTCGACCCAATCGCACCCTAGTTCGACCGGCCGGTCGACCAAGGGGGAGGGGCGGTCGACCGCCCGGTCGACCAGCCTTGGGTAATGAATGAAGGAAAATTCCTTCATTCGTGGCCAAATTTTGTACATCAATTTCATTGTTTTCTCTCATCTGGTCCCTCCGTGCTTCCATCCGACGGCTCCTATTCAGCCTACGTGGTTGCATCCAATTCAATCTCCAAATCTAAGTGTCTGAGATCCACTTCCACCCCTATAAATAAGACCCTAGGCCTAATACTTTTTCTCATTCTAGATTTTCTCCGCTTAGGTTCACCTTTTCAAGAAGAACCCTAAAAGGAATAATTTTCCAAGGAGGGAATCTTTTTAATAAAAATATTTTAATACCCTCAAGTGGATCCGAGAAGACCAAATTGGAAGAGCTTAGGACCACTGGTGAGTGATTGTAATTATGTTAGGTTTCTTTAAGTAATTTAACATAATAGGGTTTCCAATAGTTGTAGTTTTACTACGATTTTTGGAATAACCTTTTTAGTAGTTTATTCACAGTTTTTAGAATTAATTTCAGTCTATTTCTTTTAGCTATTATTTTCAGTTATTTTTTATAGCTTTTCCATTTATTTACAGTTTATTTACAATATTTTAATTTATTTACTGTTATTTATGCGTTATTTACATCTTTTTCCTACGCTTTGGATTTTCTTCTATTTTTAGTTTTCTTTTATTTCTCCTTCTTCTTCGTGTATAGATTATAATAGATGAAACGTGAATATGGATTAAAATTATAAGAATACTGAAATAACGGAAGATAAGATCTAAATTGTAAGGACTGTAATAAAAATGGAATTAAGGCTGAAATTGAGCCTAATTATGATATTGATGTTTAGAATTGGACTAATTAAAGATAATTGGCCTAGTTATAACGTAGAATTATAACTAAAAAGAGTAAAAGGTGAAAGAAGCTTATTTTCACACTTAGAACTTGGGTTAAGTAATAAGCATGTTTATAACGTAGGTTATAATAAGAAAACAGAACAAAATGAGGCTTATTTTAAGACTTAGGATAAATTAATAAGCACAGATAATAAGAATAATAACAAAGGCTTATTTAAAATAATTTATCTAAGTTAATAAGCAAAGATGAAAGTAGGATCCGTACCGGCAGCATTTCCCTTATGTTGTTTAGGGTAGATAGGTGGTAAATAGTTAAAAGAAAAGATCCGTACCAGCATCATTTCCCTTATGCTGTTTAGGGTAGATAGGTGGTCAATAGATAAAAGAAAAGATCCGTACCGGCAGCATTTCCTATATGCTGTTTAGGGTACATAGGTGGTCAATAGTTAAAAGAAAAGATCCGTACCGACAGCATTTCCCTTGGGACATGCTTATGTTGTTTAGGGTAGATAAGAGGTCAATAATTAAAAGACTAAATCATGGGGATTTGGACAAGGGACGTAACTAGATTATGTTTAACAGGGACCAATAACAACAGCATTCCCTATTTTCTATGGACATGGTGTCTCAGAATAACTTGAAGTGAGACGAGGGCATGCTTATGCTGTCTTGGGTAAATAAAAGGTCAAAAGAGGGAGCAATAGGTAGTGCGAACCAGCGGTGACCGAGCGTGCGACATCGATTAGGGGAGATAAGTCGCTATTGAGTTCCAAGCGCTTAGTATGTGTGTCTTTCGTAGACACCATTGCCTTCTGTGTAGGGAGCTATATAGCGTCTAGTCCATAGTAGGTCTATGGAGTAGCAGGCCAATCAAGGGGTAGAATTAGGATTTCAGCCTAATCAAAGAAGCTATCAAAGACAAGTGCAAACAATCAAAGTTAATCAATTGTGTTAATTTAGTTAAATCGTATTTATTTCCAGCTTATTCCTTCTTCATATTTCCTTTGTTTCCTTTTATATACTAGAACTGTTGTCAGGTCTATTACTTTTACTTTGCTTAAAGATTCTAGTAATTACTATCATTCACCAGGCTTTTAATCTGACCCACTCCTCTATTTTCCCCTTCCCCCCATAGGCAATCAGGGGCAAGGAAAGTAGACCGCAGATTTTTGGAGACTTGTTGGAGATTCTATCATGTATTTCTTTCCTTCAGTTCCAGTTTTTAGTTCTTTTGTTGAGCTGGTATTTTGAGAGGGATGTATTGTACTCTGATATTATTTGAGACTTTGGGTTTTTGATTTCACGAGACTTGTTTGGATATTTTTTCATATGATGTATTGGGTATTTGATGACTTATTTTTATCATCTTATATTATGGAATTTGATTTTAGCAAAATACTATAATTGTTTCCACTACGTTATTATTATTATTATTATTATTATTATTATTATTTAATTTTTGTCTTGTGAATCTTAGTCTCTGCTAGTTTTAGTTATACCTACAACGCACCTTGACTTTTAGTGTGTCCTTTTGGGTATACTAAGGGGTGTGGGGTGTTACAAACGTGGACTCAAAGGCTTCATTAAGAGGTGAACTTTCGTTTATTATTATTGTTTGGATTTCAAGTTTATCATATAAAAGTTGATTTACATCCAAATGCTCTATTTGTATTCCAATCTGTTTATTGTTTAGATTAGGTGAGATTTTTGTAGGTAAATGCATTTGTTACAATTGGATTAATTATGTGCTTATTGTAATATTTTGTTTATTGATTTATTGTTGAATTAATTTTTTGATTTTTTTTAATTTAGATTTATGTCAATATATATATATATATTTATAGTTCTAAATTAAACGTATAAAGATCAACAAATTGCCAATATATATAATTGTATATGTGATTATATATCGTATATTTAGTCTTAAAAATTTTTCATAATGATTTATACCTATTATGAATAATAAAATATAAAAATATTTATTTAAATATGTATATACATATTTTTATTATTATTTAATGATTTTGTGAATTTTTTATTATGTATAAAATAACTAATACTTTAAAATTAAAATTTTATATTTTTTATGTTTGCTGCAACATGTAAGAAGCTTTCTGTAAAATTTTTAGAATTTTTAAACTTAGTTTAATATTTTTTAAATTTAATTTACTTTCAGCCAACAATCAATCATTTAATTAAAAATATAACATCAATTGATAAAGTTTTAGAAATTTTTACTAAGCCTTATATATTTCTCAGGTACCTTCAAAAAAACATTCAGATTTTTATAACATAATTTAATAATTTTTTTAATTAATTTATTTTAGACCTATGATTAATTATTTAATTAAAAATAAAAGTTCAATTGGAAAAAGTTCTAGAAATTTTTCTTAAGCCCAAAATATGTCTTAGGTATTTTCAGAATTTTTTATAGAAATTTTCAACTTGATTTCATATTTTTAAGAATTAATTTGATTACGGGCTATTATCAATTATTTAATAATAAATATTATTTTAATTGAGAAAATTTCATAAATTAATCTTAAGCCCAAAATGTGTTTCCAGATTTTTTAAAATTATAAACTTATATTTTTTATGATTATTTTACATTAATTTATTATGGCAGAAAATGTTTTATGTATACACACACACATACACATACATATACATAAATATTAATATCTTATTTTTAAATATTATACAAGCATATATTTGAACAAATTATAGTACATACAAAATGAGCTAATGTGTTCGTTGCAATGTAACTCCTTACATCTATATACGAGCACATTATACCCTTCACGTATTATGATGTTACACATGCACATACACATATATGTATATATACGTATATGATACACACACACTTATATAAATAATAAAACAAAATTAAATAAATCTCAAACTATAATTTGTACAGTTAGAATACATGTGGACATGTAATAAATCTTTCCATGAATAAATTATTAATTAATAACATTTAATGAATCAATCAATTCAAATTAAAGAGAGAAACGAAAGGTTCATCTCTCCATTTAATGCAATTAATGCTCTTAATTAATTACTTGTTTTAGGAAAAGGAATGAAAGGTTTCCTTTGCTATATACATTTAATACTCCCAATTAATTACTTGTTTTAGGGAAAGAATGAAAGGTTTCATTTCCTATATATATTAACTCTTATTAATAAATGTTAGGTGTATTTGATACACTATACATTTAAAATTAAATTTATTTAAACTTCCCATTAACTAATTAAAATAAAATACATGATTTTATTTAAAACAAAATTAGAAATGTTTTAATTAAATTAGGCTTCATTGGCTCAACTAAGATCCAATAGGGTAAATTTTATTTAAAGTCACCGATTTCTTCCATTGCGAGCTGGCCTAATTCCTTCAATGGCATCAGAGCCCAATAGCCTATGCAGTCTAAATTAGTCATATTAGGGCTAACTAATTAAGCTTGCCTACTTAGTATGATGTATAGAAAGATAACGTCTAGGATTGAAATTGGGTAATCAAGTACCTTGTCCTAACTGGTTACCAGGCTAACCTAAAAGTTGATGTGAGCCCTGTAACATCCCGCTATTTTGGACCATTCAAATCGACAATAAATCCACACATGTCAGACTTGAATAATTCAAAACAATAGATTGTTAATAAATTTGGGCAAATAAAATCAATCACAGACACAGAATATCAGAATAACTTGCAGCAGAAAAAATAAATATAGTAGTTCATGAAGCTGCTAGATACAAAGTCTCAAAACAAATACAAAATACCAGAGTCTGAAAACCGATACAACATGAAATCCAATTACATAAGTTCACTAATACATAAACAAAGATGAATAGAAATAACTGAAATAGAAATAACAAATAGATAACTAAAACTCCAGCAGATCTCTAGCTCCAAAAGATGAATCCAAAGCGGTGGTACTCAGGCTGACCCGAGCGTAAAGCAAAACACAAAACACTCGAGTTAGGACATACATACTTATAAAATGTAAATAAACTCAAGTGAACTATAAAAGAAATGCATCAGTAACTTAAAGAATGTTTGTGATCGCCCATCCTTTAAGGATCCGTTAAACTATCTACTATGTAGTACAATACGCTATTATAATAATGTCTAAAGTAAAGCAAACTATTAAAATAGCGTTAAGGCGTTACCCATATCCCCCTTAACACATTTTATAGTGCCAATAGTCTATACAGTACCGTAATACCTCCTGATCGGGAGGCTACCAGAGGATACTCCATAGGTACGACACAAAACAAACTCGTAAGGTCTCGATAGGGTAGGTGACACGGCACAACTAGGCAATGCCATGGTAGATATACCAATTACACTTCCGGGCTGGTGGTAACGCATAGCCGCAACTATCGCCCACCTCGAGCCACACTCCCAAATCAAAGGTGCGCACCAAATCAATCACAAAGTAATAGAATGGCAATCGAAGAAGTGCGTCCGATCGGAGGAGTACCTCACTTAGCCCGTCAATTTCTCCTATTTTAGCCACCTTATGCTAACTCACGGGAGTTAGGTCCACGTATATACCTCAAATGGAACGCTGTGACGCCCCACTCCGAGACCCACATTAGCAAAGAGTATTACTAGGTAACACCGTCTGCTAATACGGAGAATAGAGCTGGATAGAAGCGACCATCTATAGCCTTATCTTAATTATATATTGAATACGCCGACAATTGCCATACCCTTTTTTTTTCTTTCTCAAGTGGATCGACATATCCAATAAATACTTAATACAAAACCATAGGTGGCTGAAGGATCTATCAGAACAGAATATAACAACTCAAATGTAATACACACCACAGAACAGGGGATCATCACATACATTTACACATATACAGATATATTACAGAGTTTACAAAATGATACATGACAAGTGGTAAAGCACCACAATATACAGGCGAGTCAAAAGAATACATATCAGAGTTACAGCCAAAAAGGACTACACAAAAAGCTATAACAAAAAGGAACTAGCAGAATAGTCCATGCGGAAGCAAAATAGGCTAAGTCCAATGCACCTAACCTAAAACATCTCGGTCTGACCCGAGTATAAAATACACGGGTCAGTCTAGCTAAATAAATCAGTCAGATAAACTAAATGATAATGAACATACAAGGCTATAAAGTACCACAAATATCTTCAAAAGAGATAACCAGATCTTTTAACAAAAGATGAATCATAACAAGCCTCATATCATAGGAAACTCAAATAAACAAAGGATATCTTATCCCAAAACAAGCCAAAAAGGAAAATAACAAATACCAATAAAAGGTAACACGAGTTTCCACATGGTAATCGCTATATATCGTGTGGTTCAAAGGACCTACACCGAAAGGCGATACACTAGGGAAATATAATTATCAAAGAAACAAAAGATGCTCGAGCTCAGTACTGTATAACAAGGATCCACATGCCTGAAGGCAACTCCTGTGATATCCCGGATTTTCGGGCATCAGATAATTGGATAATTATCTGATTTAACTTTAAAAAAAAAAAAAATATATATATATAATATATATACTAATTTATAATTGAACAAATAGAATTATGATGAATACATATATTTGGATATATGTATTAATCTAATAATCTTCTTACATAATTTAAAATTTACAAGAATTATATTTTCAAATCAATTAAATATGTTTTCTGTTGTTTATTTATATATGTAGATTGTAAATAAAACTATGATTTGAAATTCTATATGAATATCTTGAAAATAATTTAGATTAAAATTCTACATTTTTAAAGCACTAGTATAAATAGCTTAGGCTTAAGGTAAAGTTTTATATTGTTTCTTTGAAATATATTCAAATAAGTAAAAAAAAAAAAAATAAAGAAAAGAAGAAGAAATGTATAAATAAAATACAAAGTATAATATAAAAACCTAAAACAAAAATAATATAAGTAATATAAAGGATAAATACATTATAGAATAAAAATTCTCATGCTAAAGACAAGTGTTAGGATTTTAACACACAAAGTAACAAATGTAAATCATTTAACTTAAGAAATGAACAAGTGTTAACAATATAGGCAAGTGGCATTATGAAGTTCTTTAATTTGAGTAAATAGAAATGAGAAACAAAGAAAGTATTTTTAGTTTTAAAAACATCTCAAGCCCGAAGTCCACAAACCAGTAAATTAAAAACTCAAAACTGAAATTTCTTCTCAAAACTGAAACTATCTCCTCTGAAACAATTTCTAAAACCTGAACACCTCTTCTCAAACCTGTAACCCTTTTTATCTCAAACTAGTTTTCAAAAAGCCTGCAGTAAATCTATGTTCAAGCAAGCAACCAGTGATAAAAGTTTTAAAGATCATATCTGCAAATCCAAAGCTCTTCAAGCTTCAAGCATTCAAAGTTTTCCAAAAATCAAAGCATTTCTGTTTCAAAAGCTTTCCAGTTTTATATTCTTCATGTTTGCAAAGTAGAGCTGTTTGCAAGCCTTCCAGTTTTCAAAATTCCAGTTATTTCCAAGCTCTGCATTTTCTAAGGTGAGTAAACCTTTAAATTGAGAGTTTAATTAGATGATTGATGGTTGCTTATGAAATCTCTGTGATGATGATGCCTGCATGTGTATAAATAAGTGAGTAACTTTTGAATCTTAAGTAGGATAAAATTAGTTGCTTAAGTAATACTGTGATGTTGATTTCTGCATGTGTAGATAGTTGTAAATAAATCAGTATGTATGATTGTATTTAAATCTGCATGCCTGAATGTTTGTTCCTCTATTCATTCTTGCTGACAGAGTTTTATAAATAAACAAAAATTCAAACTTTCCACCTAAACACTTGGTAGCTTAGGGTTTTCAAACAAACTAGTTGAGTTTAAATTCCATTTTGATTATGAAAATAAGTTTTAATAATATAAGTATGGAATTTTCCTGTAAACAAGAATATTGCAGTGGAAACTTATATAATGTAATAAATAAAATGGTAAGTTATATTGATTCATGTTTATATATCGAATCATCATAAGGATTTATGATTTTTAAGACAATTATCCAAATTTAAGATGTTGAATTGAATGAGAAATTTGGGTTTTTCTGGAAAATGGGTTTTGAGTGATTTCTGGAGATCGGAAAAACATTGGATGGCGTGATCGAGGTGGAAGGAGGCTGGAGGTTAGGTGATCATCAGAAAAATACTCACCTAAATTCTAGATGACCATGGTGGCTGAACGACGATGATCTAGGGTTGAGTGTACAGTTTTGGTTTGCCGTGTTCTCGAGGCATTTACGTCAACGTGGAAGCATCGGAGATGATCGGACAGGGGGGGATCGTCGCTTGGGTTCGTGACGCGCCTCTGGGTGGAACAGCGATATTTCTGGTGACCGGATTTGGGTGGCGCGAGGCAATTTTCAGTGGATGGTTTGGGTTCCAGTTAAATCGAGTTGCTCGATTTCGTTTCCTCGCGAGTTCGTCGGTGCTGAAGGGTCAGAGCATTCGTATATGTGGTCGTCGACTTGCTGAGGTTCTCGGCGAGGTGTCGAAGTTGATCAGACCAACGTGCATGTGCACGCGTGCACGTTTGTGTCCGGTGAAGGATTAGTTCGGGAAGATGATGGTTTTCTTGGCGTTAGGCTCGAGTTGTTTGAGGATTTTCTCGAAGTAGAGTGTGATCGAGGGATGTTCGGGTCTGGTTCATAGTTTTCTCGTGAGTGCTCGGGGTTTTAGACTGTTAACTGGTTTTAAACTTGTGAAGTAAATTTAAGATTTCAAGTTTAAAGGAAGGTACAAAATTTAAAGGCAAAGTAAATAAGTTTCAAATTTAAAGTGTTTGCTAAAGTTTCCAAAAGTAAAATGTTTAACAAGTTTCTTTTAAAAAGTTATTATTAGTTTTAAAAAAAAAATGTATGTTATGCCAAGTTTAGAAATATATTTAAAGGATTGGAGTTAATTAAGTTTGATTATACTTTAGAAATGTAATGAATAATTAATTACTTGGTATAAGTGATTAAAGAAAATAACTGAATGTAATTAATAAAAAGGATAATTAATAAAGTAATTAGAGGATCAATTAATTAATATAATTAATGGAATTAATCAAGGTTGTGATTAATTAGAGATAATTAATAAATTAATTAAAAGATAATTACTTAATGAATTAATAAGGGTAAATAAATTAGTGATAATTATCAAATGGGTTAATACTTAATGAAGGTAATTTAAGGATAATTATTGATTGTAATTAAGAAAGAGGAAATTACTTATGGAAGTAATTAAATGGAAGTGATTGAGGGTCAATCACTTGATGATATTAATTAAAGGATAATTAATATAATTGAATTGAAGTTAATTAATTAAAGATTAATTAATTAAAGGATTAAGGTTAATTAATAATGTGATTAATTACTAGTTAAGGTAATTAATTAAAAGAGAGATTAATTAAGGAAGATCATTAAGAGATAATTTATTTATTTGTAATTAATTAGGATTAAGGTAATCCAAGTAATTAAAGGATAGTAATTAATTTAATTATAGGTTAATTAAATTGATTAAGAGTTTATCAAACTTGCTTATGGATGATTGATTGATATTAATACTGGATGATTTTGGTATGATATCTATGATATATGCTGCTTTGTGAGATGGATGTTTGATATGAATTATTTATTGTGATATTGTGATTTATCTATCTGTTTATATCGTCCTGAATATAAGTTTAAATGTTTAAACCACTTAAACAACTTGGACATTTAAAATGATGACATTTGAAGTCGAAGAGACCGGGGTCGGGTATTAGTAAATACCCGAAACCACTTCGATTTGAAATCTTTCATAATTCTTTATAGATTGATATGTGAAATCAATAGGCCGGTTTGGGATAATATGGACCATTTAAACTAAGTTGGATATTTAGATATGGTTTTGTGACAATAAGTGTTGACTATATAAGTTGTTTACTTATAGTAAAGTACGAGTTACCCCGGGTTTAAATAAGTTCTATGGATTAGAATTTCTTGTTAGATGAGTTTACTCACGCTGGTTTCCAGCCTGACCCGGGTGTTACTTTGATGTAATGCTCGGGTCAGACCGAGTATTACAGATTCCAGGTAAGGACGTTCTGGAGCTCAGGAGGCGAGCTGGATGGCAGGAACGTATAGAGTGTTTTCCGCTGTGTATTTGAGAGTTGTATTGATAGTAGTATGGGGCAGGTTGATATAACTGTCCAGTCTATTGTAATGATTGTAACTCTGATTAATTGTATTGAAAGTAACAATTACAGCTTTCTTTTATTAAAATGCTATTATTTGTTATTATATTTAATCCGCTGCGAATGTGAGATGTTGTGTTTTCTGTTCTTCTTTCTTCTTTCTGTTTCTTTCTTCTATCTCTTTTCTTTTTCTCCTAACTATCTGAAAATTTCGGGTTCGAAATTCTCGGGTCGTTACACTTGGTATCAGAGCGAGGTTAAGCGAGAACCTTGGCTCTGTTGGGATTACTCGTTAAGGATAGGGTCAATAGTACCCTAGAACGAGTTGAGTGTATATATATATATGAGAGCGTAATTGTTATTTTCTTATATAAGGATTTTAAATGATTTTATATAAGAATATATTTTGATATATAAAATGATATTTCTTTCTATTAAATATTAAGGTAATTGGTTGTTAAAATATTGGAATTAAATTAAGTGGTAATAGAAATAAAGCCAAATTAAAATTGAATAAAGATAAGTTTGAAATGAATTCAAACTAAAATTAAAATCTTGAATTTGTAGAAATGTTATCAAGAATAAAGGTAATAATGAATTGGTTTCCAGATATGATAATCTTGGTTATTATCATAAATGGTAATTGTGTTTAATAATGAATGTTGTTAATGATTTAGCAAAATGAAATGTTTAGGGAAGTAAACATTTAAGTAAGTGTAACTTATAAATTGGAATTGAAGATAATTTAAAATTGTGAAGTTTTAAATCTAAGTCCAGAAAACTTGAGATAGTTTTAAAGAAATTTGTTTTGAAATTAAAAACCAAGAATGGTTGAAAATTTAAAGTATAACTTGGTGTGTAAAGAAAATGTATATATGAGGAATATACATAATACCAATGATGATTTGAAATAAACACTTAGTGTTGAGTTTTAAATTGGAATGTGATGTAAAACCCAAAGTAAAGTAAGTTTTTTAAAACTTAAAAGGGGAAAGACTATTAATCTGAAGTTTAAAATTTGAATGGGAATTCAAATTGTGAAAAGTTGACCGGATTAAGTAAATTTAACTTGAAGGAAGTTAAATAAGTTGAATAAATAACTTGAATTGGAAATTTCAAGATGAAATTTAAATTTAACTTGGAAAGTTAAATGGTTGACTTGAAATGGGAGTTACGAGTGATCTCAAAATGGGTTTGAGATCTGGAAATTGAAAATGGATAATAAATTAGAATCTGAAATTTTATTGTTTTTGAATTCTTATTTGAACTTTATAATAAGTTAAGTAAAGATAATTTTAAAATAGAATTTTGGAATTTGGATTTAAAATTAAATGGTTTAAAGATTTAAGTTGTTAAATTAAAAAGTAAAGGTTAATTTGATTTAAAGGATTAAATCAACATTTAAAATTTTTAACTCGAATTTATATAATTCGAGATGGTTTTAATTTGAGATTTGAATAGAATTAGTTCAAATTGAATTTGATTTGAATTAATTAGAATTGTGATTGAAGATGGATAAACGTAAGTTTAAATGGAAAATTTGAATTGAAATAATTTGAAATAAAATTGAAGATTGAATGAGTTCAAATTCAAATGGGAATTTGGATTAATTCAAACTGGAATTGAAATGAATTAAAATTGGTTCAATTTGAAATTTATGTGAGTTAATTGAAATTGTGATTAAAGTTGAATAGGTTTAAAATTCAAATGGAATTTGATTTGAATTTGGAAAGGAATTAAGGTTAATTCAACTTGAATTGGGATTAAATCAATTTCAATGGAAATTGAAGTATTGAGTTAATTTAAATGGAAGTGGAAATTTAAATTGAATTAATGAGAATTGAATGGTTTGACTCTGGATTATTTTCAAAATAAATTGTTTTAATATAAATATATTTTTCCAAACTATTTACTATATAATCTTTCTTCTTAAACCCCAAACTATCTTATACTTATTTTACAATTATTTTGGAACTATTTAACTATTTTGAAACTGTCTTATAAAGTAATTACTATTTTTCAGTTACTTATATCTAATCACTATTTTAAAAACTATTTTGCAATTATCTAACTATTTTATAACTACTTAACTATTTTACAGCTATTTTACAAACTAATAACTATTTTTCAACTACTTATCTACTTTAAAACTTTTTCAAGCTATTTTTAAATTTAAATTGGTCAGAGTTCAAACTGTTTGTAATTAAAGTAATAACTCAATTGGAAATGGAAGCAATTGAGAATAAGTAAATGGAATTAAAGGAAATGTGAATAGAAAAGAGAATTGATTTGGCTAATAACCAATAAGATAAATACGTAGGATATACGTATATTATTCTATTCGCATAGTGATTTGATCCAGATTCGAACACAGAATTTCGAGATAGTATTATCGATCCGAGTTGGGATTTTTCGTTCGATTTTCGACGGCGAACCTGGATATGGATTGTTGATTGGTTCTGGATATTCTCTATCATAGTTGTGACTATGCAAGGAGAATGACGGTTTCTAATCAAGAAACCAGATCTGAGTCCGCACTAGGAAGTCGGGTGGACGATACTAGTTCGGAAGTGAAATTGTGTGATCGATTGAGCGATCAGGTTGATATTGTGTATGGATGATATGTGTACATCGTACGGATTTGAATGAAATTGATATTGAAGATTTGTGGATAAGAACTGTAAAATGGTTTTTGAAAAGAAATATGGTTAATAACTTTATAAAAGATTAATCAAATGTGAATATTTGATTTGGAATAAAATAAAGTTATATATCCTTGTTATATAAGGTAAATCTTCCCTTGTTGAATCTATTGCTAAAAGAAAAGGGTTTTGAAATATTTGAAGTATAAAAGAGGTTTTATACAAGTTTGAAATAATCCAAAGATTTTCAAAGTTATATATATATATCTATATATATATAAAGGATTTTATGGGAATGATTTTGGAAAAGGTTTTTGGAACCTATGGATTTTGGAAAGGGCTTTTGATTTTTGAGAAATCAATTTTGGATTTTGGAAAGCCTAGTTTGAGAATTATCGATTTTGGTAATCGATTTTGTAAAGGAGATTTTGATAAATCATAAAGGGTATGATTTGAAGATACTATAAGTATATAGTATAAAGTGTTTTGAGAATAGCTCTGGGGAAAAAGGCGCTTCCTTGAAATGAACTTCTCAGGAGTACCACTGGGTGGTACTGCCTTGAGCCCCAAGGGGGGTTTCTAAAGTTGATCCTGTGAGGAGTCCGGACAAAACTAGTTCCTGAGGATTATTTGTGTAGCGAAAGTCGAGGGGCTGGTGCCCACAGAGGCATTTGAGTTATGCTGTGACAACAATTTAACTCAATGTCACTGCGATCTACTGCAGACCATAGCGAAAGTCATGTGTGCCGCTGAGAGCCAACTGTCTACGTTTGATTTTATATCGGTAGACTGTGACACTATGGTAACATAGCGAAAGTCGTTTGTGCCGCTGAGAGCCAACAGTCTGCGTTTGATTTTATATCGGTAGACTGCGACCTATGTGGGAGAAGTTTCATTTTGACAGCGAAATCGTGTGTGCCGCTGAGAGCCAACAGTTACATGGACTTTTGCTGCGACGGCAACGTAACCCTGGGATGTAACTGCGATCTGTTGTGGGTTCCATGCTGTTATCAGTTACATGGACTTTTGCTGCGATGGCAACGTAACCCGTGATGTAACTGTGACCATGGATGGGGGTGATGATTTCCAGAGCGTTCTCACCAAAGATATTTCCACTATTTTCAAAACTGTTTCTATATTTTCATAAATTATTTTCCAATTATTTTCACTGGGTGTTGAAAACGGGTTTACCAAGTACTGATAGATTTTCAGTCTTACGCCTGATCAACGTATGACCGAATTTCTGTGAGAACAAGGATGGACTGGTTGAGACATCGAGTTATAAAAAGTATTTTTATAAAAAAATATTTTGATAATATTATGTAAATTTTTAAAAATGTTTTGAAAATTTAAATAAAGAGAGTTAAGAGTTAAGATGTCTAAGGAATAATTTAACTGTAATAAAATTCTTGCTTCATTCCTTTTCGAGGACGAAAAGATTTAAAGGGGGAAGGAATGTGATATCCCGGATTTTCGGGCATCAGATAATTGGATAATTATCTGATTTAACTTTAAAAAAAATATATATATATATATATATATAATATATATACTAATTTATAATTGAACAAATAGAATTATGATGAATACATATATTTGGATATATGTATTAATCTAATAATCTTCTTACATAATTTAAAATTTACAAGAATTATATTTTCAAATCAATTAAATATGTTTTCTGTTGTTTATTTATATATGTAGATTGTAAATAAAACTATGATTTGAAATTCTATATGAATATCTTGAAAATAATTTAGATTAAAATTCTACATTTTTAAAGCACTAGTATAAATAGCTTAGGCTTAAGGTAAAGTTTTATATTGTTTCTTTGAAATATATTCAAATAAGTAAAAAAAAAAAAAAAAAGAAGAAGAAATGTATAAATAAAATACAAAGTATAATATAAAAACCTAAAACAAAAATAATATAAGTAATATAAAGGATAAATACATTATAGAATAAAAATTCTCATGCTAAAGACAAGTGTTAGGATTTTAACACACAAAGTAACAAATGTAAATCATTTAACTTAAGAAATGAACAAGTGTTAACAATATAGGCAAGTGGCATTATGAAGTTCTTTAATTTGAGTAAATAGAAATGAGAAACAAAGAAAGTATTTTTAGTTTTAAAAACATCTCAAGCCCGAAGTCCACAAACCAGTAAATTAAAAACTCAAAACTGAAATTTCTTCTCAAAACTGAAACTATCTCCTCTGAAACAATTTCTAAAACCTGAACACCTCTTCTCAAACCTGTAACCCTTTTTATCTCAAACTAGTTTTCAAAAAGCCTGCAGTAAATCTATGTTCAAGCAAGCAACCAGTGATAAAAGTTTTAAAGATCATATCTGCAAATCCAAAGCTCTTCAAGCTTCAAGCATTCAAAGTTTTCCAAAAATCAAAGCATTTCTGTTTCAAAAGCTTTCCAGTTTTATATTCTTCATGTTTGCAAAGTAGAGCTGTTTGCAAGCCTTCCAGTTTTCAAAATTCCAGTTATTTCCAAGCTCTGCATTTTCTAAGGTGAGTAAACCTTTAAATTGAGAGTTTAATTAGATGATTGATGGTTGCTTATGAAATCTCTGTGATGATGATGCCTGCATGTGTATAAATAAGTGAGTAACTTTTGAATCTTAAGTAGGATAAAATTAGTTGCTTAAGTAATACTGTGATGTTGATTTCTGCATGTGTAGATAGTTGTAAATAAATCAGTATGTATGATTGTATTTAAATCTGCATGCCTGAATGTTTGTTCCTCTATTCATTCTTGCTGACAGAGTTTTATAAATAAACAAAAATTCAAACTTTCCACCTAAACACTTGATAGCTTAGGGTTTTCAAACAAACTAGTTGAGTTTAAATTCCATTTTGATTATGAAAATAAGTTTTAATAATATAAGTATGGAATTTTCCTGTAAACAAGAATATTGCAGTGGAAACTTATATAATGTAATAAATAAAATGGTAAGTTATATTGATTCATGTTTATATATCGAATCATCATAAGGATTTATGATTTTTAAGACAATTATCCAAATTTAAGATGTTGAATTGAATGAGAAATTTGGGTTTTTCTGGAAAATGGGTTTTGAGTGATTTCTGGAGATCGGAAAAACATTGGATGGCGTGATCGAGGTGGAAGGAGGTTGGAGGTTAGGTGATCATCAGAAAAATACTCACCTAAATTCTAGATGACCATGGTGGCTGAACGACGATGATCTAGGGTTGAGTGTACAGTTTTGGTTTGCCGTGTTCTCGAGACATTTACGTCAACGTGGAAGCATCGGAGATGATCGGACAGGGGGGGATCGTCGCTTGGGTTCGTGACGCGCCTCTGGGTGGAACAGCGATATTTCTGGTGACCGGATTTGGGTGGCGCGAGGCAATTTTCAGTGGATGGTTTGGGTTCCAGTTAAATCGAGTTGCTCGATTTCGTTTCCTCGCGAGTTCGTCGGTGCTGAAGGGTCAGAGCATTCGTATATGTGGTCGTCGACTTGCTGAGGTTCTCGGCGAGGTGTCGAAGTTGATCAGACCAACGTGCATGTGCACGCGTGCACGTTTGTGTCCGGTGAAGGATTAGTTCGGGAAGATGATGGTTTTCTTGGCGTTAGGCTCGAGTTGTTTGAGGATTTTCTCGAAGTAGAGTGTGATCGAGGGATGTTCGGGTCTGGTTCATAGTTTTCTCGTGAGTGCTCGGGGTTTTAGACTGTTAACTGGTTTTAAACTTGTGAAGTAAATTTAAGATTTCAAGTTTAAAGGAAGGTACAAAATTTAAAGGCAAAGTAAATAAGTTTCAAATTTAAAGTGTTTGCTAAAGTTTCCAAAAGTAAAATGTTTAACAAGTTTCTTTTAAAAAGTTATTATTAGTTTTAAAAAAAAAATGTATGTTATGCCAAGTTTAGAAATATATTTAAAGGATTGGAGTTAATTAAGTTTGATTATACTTTAGAAATGTAATGAATAATTAATTACTTGGTATAAGTGATTAAAGAAAATAACTGAATGTAATTAATAAAAAGGATAATTAATAAAGTAATTAGAGGATCAATTAATTAATATAATTAATGGAATTAATCAAGGTTGTGATTAATTAGAGATAATTAATAAATTAATTAAAAGATAATTACTTAATGAATTAATAAGGGTAAATAAATTAGTGATAATTATCAAATGGGTTAATACTTAATGAAGGTAATTTAAGGATAATTATTGATTGTAATTAAGAAAGAGGAAATTACTTATGGAAGTAATTAAATGGAAGTGATTGAGGGTCAATCACTTGATGATATTAATTAAAGGATAATTAATATAATTGAATTGAAGTTAATTAATTAAAGATTAATTAATTAAAGGATTAAGGTTAATTAATAATGTGATTAATTACTAGTTAAGGTAATTAATTAAAAGAGAGATTAATTAAGGAAGATCATTAAGAGATAATTTATTTATTTGTAATTAATTAGGATTAAGGTAATCCAAGTAATTAAAGGATAGTAATTAATTTAATTATAGGTTAATTAAATTGATTAAGAGTTTATCAAACTTGCTTATGGATGATTGATTGATATTAATACTGGATGATTTTGGTATGATATCTATGATATATGCTGCTTTGTGAGATGGATGTTTGATATGAATTATTTATTGTGATATTGTGATTTATCTATCTGTTTATATCGTCCTGAATATAAGTTTAAATGTTTAAACCACTTAAACAACTTGGACATTTAAAATGATGACATTTGAAGTCGAAGAGACCGGGGTCGGGTATTAGTAAATACCCGAAACCACTTCGATTTGAAATCTTTCATAATTCTTTATAGATTGATATGTGAAATCAATAGGCCGGTTTGGGATAATATGGACCATTTAAACTAAGTTGGATATTTAGATATGGTTTTGTGACAATAAGTGTTGACTATATAAGTTGTTTACTTATAGTAAAGTACGAGTTACCCCGGGTTTAAATAAGTTCTATGGATTAGAATTTCTTGTTAGATGAGTTTACTCACGCTGGTTTCCAGCCTGACCCGGGTGTTACTTTGATGTAATGCTCGGGTCAGACCGAGTATTACAGATTCCAGGTAAGGACGTTCTGGAGCTCAGGAGGCGAGCTGGATGGCAGGAACGTATAGAGTGTTTTCCGCTGTGTATTTGAGAGTTGTATTGATAGTAGTATGGGGCAGGTTGATATAACTGTCCAGTCTATTGTAATGATTGTAACTCTGATTAATTGTATTGAAAGTAACAATTACAGCTTTCTTTTATTAAAATGCTATTATTTGTTATTATATTTAATCCGCTGCGAATGTGAGATGTTGTGTTTTCTGTTCTTCTTTCTTCTTTCTGTTTCTTTCTTCTATCTCTTTTCTTTTTCTCCTAACTATCTGAAAATTTCGGGTTCGAAATTCTCGGGTCGTTACAACTCCCGAAGGCAACGCCCGAAGGCAACAAACCGTAGTGGCGAAGGTTCGGAGACCCAGTACTGGACACCACTAACTGGCAGAATGTGTCACAACTCTCAGAAATGAACCCGGAAAATGTTATCGTGAGTCCCATACCACACGTTCACACTAAACGGTTTACTAACCGTTAGTCAATTTCACACTCAAAGCAGTACAAAGTTCACCTCATCCCATCGGTAAACCAGACCCAAAGGTCTAAACGATCAAACGAATAGATTAGGAATTAACTGAAAAGATAAACCCACGTGTTCATAGCACGCGTTTTATTTAATCATTTAATTCTCCTCCCGCTTCGCTCGAAGTGCAAAATTGTGTGTGTTTTATATAGAAATTATAAATTGGTGAAACGATCTTTTAATACAATTTAAAAAGATCATTTTATAAAAACCCGTGTACGGAATCTAAAAAGGAATCATCCAAGTCAAAAATGCAATAACAACTGATTGGATTGACACAAATCGATAAAAATTCGAAATGAAAGCAAAATAAACAATTTGGTTGAGACAAGCAGGTCGATCGACTCAACCAGGGGGTCAGTCGACTGGCCCAGTGCCTGGAAACTTTATGTTTCCAGGTCAGTCGACTGACCCAGAGTGTCAGTCGACTAACACAGGGGTACGAAATTTTCTGCCCCAGGGTCAGTCGACTGAACCAAAAGGTCGGTTGACTGATACAGACCCAGGCAAATTCCTGGGTTCTGGTTCAGTCGACTGACCTACTGGTTCAGTCGACTGAACCTACTACCAGAGCAGAATCAGCCTAGCCCCCTATGTGGAGCAAAATCCAACAAATCGCGATCGGACGAGCAATGGGCACTAGGTGTTTATGCCAATCGACAACCCAGCCCTATAGGCTCTTCGATACGCCACCAAAAGCATGATCAAACATCAAAGCTATGATTTTTAAAGATTTAACTTCAAAAACTAAAAATTGGAATTTTCATAAAACTAATTCAATCCAAAAGCAAATGGACAAGGAATCGATGTTAGGAATTCTTACCCAACCACAACAAAAGCTATAGGCTTAGATGTGAGCTCAAAAATCTCACTTTTTAACTCAAAAACAAAGATGAGAAGCTCAAATGCAAAGAAAAGATCAACCACTCTTCACTTCTACTCTACAAGCTTCAATCTAAGATCAAGACAAGTATTTCCTAAGTTAGGTTATAGGAAATTTCTGAAATTGGAGAGAGAGAGAGATGGAGAAGGTGAAAAGAAGGCTTACCTAAGCTTCTCTTTGATTTTGGAGCAAGAATTTGAGTTTGCAAAGGGAAACTAGGGCTTGGAATTTCTATTTCCCATTCTCTTCCCCCATTTTCAGTTGAGCTAGAGTAAAAAGAATTGAAATGAGTGAATGGATGAAGAGTTAGTGAGTTAGGGTAATAAGTAGGTTAGTGGGCTGAAACCCAAACCCAAAAGCCCAAATAGAAAATAGCGAAATTCAACTCACTCCAAACATATCGATGCTTATACTAAAAAAGGTTGCAAACGCCATTTTGGACTCAATGGAAGTGGTCTCGAGTCCCAATTTGACAGTTTGCAAAAAGTGACATTTCAGACTTAAATCCGACTAACGACGCTATATTTAAATAAATTATTTAAATATAAAATCGTAAAATATGCGGGTTGTTACAGACTCCCCTCCTTAAAGAAATTGCATCCTCGCAATAATTAAGAGGAGAAATAAAAAGTAACAACCATAAAAGCATATCAACACAAAAGAAAATTTGAAATAAGAAGTTCACCATAAAGAGCACGAAAGATTAAGTCCGGATGTGTTTTCTCGATGAATTCTCAAGATTCCCAAGAGAAATCCTTAGGATTTGAGGACCATTGAACTTTCACAAGAAGAACATCTTTATTTCGAAGGCGTTTAACCTTCGAAGTAATGATACGAATAGAATGTTGCTCATAAGTCAAATTTGGTGAAACTTCAATTTCTTCAATTACACCTAGCTCAAGAACAAAATCGGAATCCCTAAGGTATTTCCGTAGTTAAGAGACGTGGAAAGCGTCAAGAATAGCAAAAGAATTGAGCTGGTACTAAAAGAGGTGATAAGCCACGGAAATAATGCGTTCGGTGATGGGAAATGGACCAACATATCGAGGTGCTAATTTTCCCGATCAACTAAAACGCACATCACCCATCAAAGGTGAAACATGAATGAACACCAATAAAATCTGGACCTAAAACCAGCTTCTCACCAGCTTCAAGCCAACCTAAAGAAAATCGGCATGGCCTTCCGTAGAGTACCTCGAAAGGTGCCATACCAATACAAGATTGGATGCTTACTATAGGAAGAAAACTCAACAAGAGACATATGATCTTCCCAACTTCCACCAAAATCAAGAACACATGCATGAAAGAGATCTTCAAGAGTTTGATTCACACGCTCTATTTGTCCATCGGATTGAGGACGATAAGCGGTGCTAAAAATTAAGCTTTGTTCCCAAAGCTTTTGAAGACCTTACAAAAATCCACTAGAAAAATAATGGATCACGACTGCTAACAATAGAAGTAGGAACTCCATGCAATATAACAGGACAAAGAGTTCAGCCAAAAGAGGTATAGTCAAAATGAGAAGGATGAGCCTCAAGGCTACACAAAACACGATATGAACATGAATTGGATTCACGATCTCGAATCTCAAAAGTGGATAAAGTCTCGTGATCACTCCATTTGGATATCATCATGGAAACAACCGCTTACTGCTCTCGGCTTAAGGGCATCGACAACACGATTGCCCTTTCCGGAAGTATAAAAAATATATATCAAGATCATAAGATGCAAGGAACTCGAGCCAACGTTGTTAACGCAAATTGAGTTCCTTTTTGAGAAAACAATACTTCGAAGATTTACGATCGGTGTAGAGAACAAATTTCTATCTCCCAAAAGATAATGTCGCCAAATTCTAAGAGCGAAAAAAATGGCCGCGAGCACTAGATCATGAATGGCATATGTAGTCTCGACAAGCTTTAATTGTCAAGAAGCAAATGCGATAACACATTCCCTTTGCAAGAGAATGACACTAAAACTAATACGATTAGTATCGGTACAAACAACAAAGTCTTGGTTCCCTTCGGGAACCACAAGAATAAAAGCATTGGAAAAGAGTTCCTTTAATCGATTCTCTTTCCCGATAAGCTAAGACTTTCAAAATTATAATTAACTTTATATGTATTCATCTTTAAAAGAAATTAACTTTTTACAAGAATTTACTGTGTTTGACTGTCTCATCATAGCGTTTAGGAGATTCCTATCGATAACGTTGATCAAGCGCATCGACTAGAATTCTTAAAGCACTCAATGGGCAAAACAACACAAAATTATCTTATATGATAACCATGTCTCTTATAAAATTTACAAATATTCTTTGCTCGTTTTAAGAACAAAACCCAATCATACTTATAAACATCTAATTAAAAAGATTTGCAAATTTTAAATTTGTTATTTTCATCCATAATCAATAAATATAAGAATAAACTAATCGAGATATTCGTAGAATACTCAATTCACAAAATGGATGAAATAAGGTAGAAGGTTCGTCAAATCGAATGACATAACGAACCACTCACAAGAATCATAACGAGTGCAAAATGCAGTAAGTGGAATGCTACCCTCCGCAACTCGTAGCTAATGAAAACTGGTGGCAAGGTCGAGCTGAAAAGACCTTAGCACCATTCAATAGATTTCTTAGGTGATAATCCTAAGACAAGCTCAAATATACTCGAAAATTCACAAACTACTTGAATGAGAGAAATAATATTCTCCTCATCCCGTAGGTTTAAAGAATTAAAATGATATCACCGAATTTGGAAATCAAAATCATTAAAAACAAAAGAAATTTGCTTAAAAGATTGAAGATGTCGAAGATGAATAGTCCACATTGGACATAGGATATGGGCTTCATAATAATTAAGTCAAACCTTTCCCAAAAACCAATTTCGAAGCCTAAATAACGCATAACAATCAATTCGGCTCGAAAAGAATAATCATAAAAATAATCTCGACATTTTTACAAAGCAAACTGAGTGTTGCAGATCCACCAACCGGATTCGCAATTCTCAGCGAAGTCATCAAACCCATAATATATAAAGAAAAGAATCAACAAGTTCTTTTGATATAAAAGAGTGGGACGCACCCGTATCAAAAGAAACCAAATAAGAAGATCACGAATTAAAAAAATGCCATCAAGGATAGGAGGAGAATTACCTCGGGGCTGAGAGTAACCTCCAAAAGCCTTAACAACATAAAGCTTGCCAAACTTGGCATTAGCCGGAACAGTAGGACAGGAGGAAACATGATGACCTTCATTTTTGCAATAATGGCAAAAGAGAGGCTTGATACAACATCGAATCATATGATCAGGAGAACCACAATTGAAGCACTTCCGAATGGAAGGTGTTCCAGCAGATTGAGAGTTAGAACCAGATTCAACAGGCTTTTTCTTCTTGGAAGAGAAAAATTCCTACTTATGAAATGGAAACTTCTTCTTATTGGTGTTCTTGCAAACCTCGATACCATCACCAATAACACACTCCTTCTCGATGGCTTCGAGATGAAGTGTTGAGTCAAGCAACTCCTCAAAAGAAAGCTTAAGCTGAAGCATTAAAGACTCCTTAAGATATTTCTTAAGACCAGAGACAAACTTCAAATTCTTCTTATAAGAGGTGCTAATGAATTCGAGACCATACTTAGATAAGGCCTCGAATGATGCTACATACTCAGAGACGGAGGACTTCCCTTGCTTCAACTCAAGGAAGCGAAGGGCTAATAAAACTTTCTCAGATTCAGGAACGAATTTGAGTTCGAATCGTTCCCGAAACAGAGTCCAAGAAATAACAGACTCATCAAGTTCGGCTATAAGAAGCTCGTACCAATCGAGGGCACGCTCTTGCAATAAGCTAGAAGTTACAAGAACTCGATCATGGTCAGAAAGATCCATGCGAGAGAAGATACGCTCGCATGTGCGAATCCAAGCTTGGACCTCAAGAACGGACTCGGAGCCTTTGAATGGCTTTCCTCCAAGATGAGAAAAATCACTGCACAGATGTGCAAAGGCAGACTTGCATGGAGGAGATGCACGAATAGGAGCTGGAGGCTGAGTGCTCCTAAACAACTCCAAAAACTGATCGGCAGACATGTAAACGCCGTCCGGATGCGAGCAGCTGGATTGCCCAGCATCCGAGCGTCGTCCTCTGCCTCTTCCAGCCATTAGCTGAAAGTCACGATAAGATAAAGATTATTCACAAGGTAGATATCATTAATTCAAATATGGAATACAACGGAATAATATGCATTCCTAGACGTATTCCAAAAATTATATCTACCCAAAGGCACGGAAAGAATAAAGGCATGATGATTCAAAGATTCATAACATTCGTACTACCCTTTGATGTACCATACTATGTGTCTCTGTTCTATGTTTATCATATTTTGTTCCGAACTCAGCTCTGATACCAAGCTGTGACGCCCCACTCCGAGACCCACATTAGCAAAGAGTATTACTAGGTAACACCGTCTGCTAATACGGAGTATAGAGCTGGATAGGAGCGACCATCTTTAGCCTTGTCTTAATTATCTATTGAATACGCCGACAATTGCCACACCCTTTTTTTTCTTTCTCAAGTGGATCGACATATCCAATAAATACTTAATACAAAACCATAGGTGGCTGAAGGATCTATCAGAATATAACAACTCAAATGTAATACACATCACAGAACAGGGGATCATCACATACATTTACACATATACAGATACATTACAGAGTTTACAAAATGATACACGACAAGTGGTAAAGCACCACAATATACAGGCGAGTCAAAATAATACATATCAGAGTTACAGCCAAAAAGGACTACACAAAAAGCTATAACAAAAAGGAACTAGCAGAATAGTCCATGCGGAAGCAAAATAGGCTAAGTCCAATGCACCTAACCTGAAACATCTCGGTCTGACCCGAGTATAAAATACACGGGTCAGTCTAGCTAAACAAATCAGTTAAATAAACTAAATGATAATGAACATACAAGGCCATAATGTACCACAAATATCCCCAAAAGAGATAACCATATCTTTTAACTAAAGATGAATCATAACAAGCCTCATATCATAGGCAACTCAAATAAACAAAGGATATCATATCCCAAAACAAGCCAAACAGGCAAATAACAAATACCAATAAAGGTAACACGAGTTTCCACAAGGTAATCGCTATATATCGTGTGGTTCAAAGGACCTACACCGAAAGGCGATACACTAGGGAAATATAATTGTCAAAGAAACAAAAGATGCTCGAGCTCAGTACTGTATAACAAAGATCCACAGGCCCGAAGGCAACTCCCGAAGGCAACAAACCGTAGCGGCGAAGGTCCGGAGACCCAGTACTGGACACCATTAACTGGCAGAATGTGTCACAACTCTCAGAATGGAACCCGGAAAATGTTGACGTGAGTCCCATACCACACGTTCGCACTAAACGGTTTACTAACCATTAGACAATTTCACACTCAAAGCAGTACAAAGTTCACCTCATCTCATCGGTAAACCAGACCCAAAGGTCAAAACGATCAAACAAATAGATTAGGAATTAACTGAAAAGATAAACCCACGTGTTCATAGCACGCGTTTTATTTAATCATTTAATTCTCCTCCCGCTTTGCTCGAAGTGCAAAATTGTGTGTGTTTTATATAGAAATTATAAATTGGAGAAACGAGCTTTTAATACAATTTAAAAAGATCATTTTATAAAAACCCGTGTACGGAATCTAAAAAGGAATCATCCAAGTCAAAATGCAATAACAACTGATTGGATCGACACAAATCGATAAAAATTGTAAATGAAAGCAAAATAAACAATTTGGCTGAGACAAGCAGGTCAGTCGATTGAACCAGGGGTCAATCGACTGGCCCAGTTCCTGGAAACTTTATGTTTCCAGGTAAGTCGACCGACCCAGAGTGTCAGTCGACTGACACAGTGGTACGAAATTTTTTGCCCCAAGGTCAGTCGACTGAACCAAAAGGTCAGTCGACTGATACAGACCCAGGCAAATTCCTGGGTTCTGGTTCAATCGACTGAACCTGCTACCAGAGCAAAATCAGCCTAGCCCCCTATGTGGGGCAAAATCCAACAAATCGCGATCGGAAGAGCAATGGGCACTAGGGGTTTACGCCAATCGGCAACCCAGCCCTATAGGCTCTTCGATATGCCACCAAAAGCATGATCAAACATCAAAGCTATGATTTTTAAAGATTTAACTTCAAACACTAAAAATTGGAATTTTCATAAAACCAATTCAGTCCAAAAGCAAATGGACAAGGAATCGATGTTAGGAATTCTTACCTAACCACAACAAAAGCTATAGGCTTAGATGTGAGTTCAAAAATCTAACCTTTTAACTCTAAAACAAAGATGAGAAGCTCAAATGCAAAGAAAAGATCAACCACTCTTCACTTCTACTCTACAAGCTTCAATCTAAGATCAAGACAAGTATTTCCTAAGTTAGGTTATAGGAAATTTCTAAAATTGGAGAGAGAGAGAGAGAGAGATGGAGAAGGTGAAAAGAAGGCTTACCTAAGCTTCTCTTTGATTTTGGAGCAAGAATTTGAGTTTGCAAAAGGAAATTAGGGCTTGGAATTTCTATTTCCCATTCTCTTCCCCCATTTTCAGTTGAGCTAGAGTAAAAAGAAATGAAATGAGTGAATGGATGAAGAGTTAGTGAGTTAGGGTAATAAGTAGGGTTAGTGGGCTGAAACCCAAACCCAAAAGCCCAAATAGAAAATAGCAAAATTCAACTCACTCCAAACATATCGATGCTTATACTAAAAAAGGTCGCAAATGCCATTTTGGATTCAATGGAAGTGGTCTCGAGCCCCAATTCGACCGTTTGCAAAAAGTGACATTTCGGACTTAAATCCGACTAACGACGCTATATTTAAATAAATTATTTAAATATAAAATCGTAAAATATGCGGGTTGTTACGAACGTCGCCACCACCTACTTCATTCTGGAATCTCCACTGCGTACACAGTTGTTAAAGTGGTTTTCAGAGTTGGCAGAGAGTATGACAACTTCTGATCCCGGTCTCTTTAACAACCAAACGTTATTATAACCCGTGGTTATTTCAATTTCAAATGGTTTATATTTCATATCAAAACATATTCATTTCCAAATCACATATGTGACGCCCCGCCTTTATACTCACACTAGCCAAGGACACTACGGGGTAATGTCGTCGACTAGCACGAAGAATAAGGTTGTTGAGGAGCGACCATCTGTGTAATTGCTTTGTGCGAGTACCGATATGTCGGATAATATAACATACATTTGATTTCAAGAGGAAATCCGACATATGAAATACAAACTCAAAGCTACCACATAGTGGCTATATGGCCTTCGGAAACAAATATAGAAATAAGCATAACACAAATCGTCATAGACATTCATATCACAAAGGCGGAATCAGATATGAATATATCATATAAAAGTGTACACCAGAATAGTGGTCATATAAGATCCACTACATCACAAAAGAATATATACAAGTGCTAGACAAAAGAATAATTATACATCAAGGAGTCTCTATCTCAAATGTATAATAACAAAAACTACTAAGTTAAAGTAGTTAGCCAGAAGAATCAGATGATGGACCCGGATAAGAAGTCAAGCAGAAGCACCTGAAATACCACGGTCTGACGCGAGTATTATTTAAGAAGAAAGTAATAAACGGATCAGTCTAACTATAAATATCATATAAAATGAGATAGGATAAGAGATATCACAAAAATGTATGATAACAATAATGCCATACTGTGACAAGTATATATCAGATAACAACAAAAATCATACAATATCTCAAATATCCTCAAACACCAAAAAGAATGCCATATTCTTTAAATTATTCACCAAAACACAAATATTGATAAAGCTTATCAATGCAATCCACGAAAATTGGCGAAACACAAATTCTAGAAATCAACCACCAGAAATCCAGAAATCACAAAAGGGGGAGGCCTATCACAAACAGGATCATGAAAACACACCAACACGTGTGTCACAAACGGAACGATATTCCATGGTCGCTAACCATCAATTTTGAGCCGAAGCTCCACAAACGGCCCAAAGACCATGGGTCGCTACCCCACCAAATTGAACCGAAGTTCCACAAACGGGGTTTTAGTTGCCACACAAACAAATAGACATCGCGCATTGCTAGTCTAAATCCCAAAATGATCACCATTGATCAATAAGAAGTGTCACTTACACTAAGTTAGCAAATAGATGAGTTTAGCTTCATGCCCCATAACCACGGGCTTAACTTAAATATTTACGAACAGATTGTAGATTTCCACTCGAAAATTGTCACAAGATTTCAATCGAACAAGTCTAAGAATTAACGGACAAAGTAAACGCAAGCGTTTCATACCACTTGTTTTGCTAAGTCGTTTAATTGGATTTCTCGTATGAATGAGGTAAAGGTTTGTATATACTAATAGATTGGAAAACGGTTTTTATAATCGAGATTTGTATTAAAAATAGAGTTGGAATCATCTTTGTGAAAGAGTTTGAATATTTACTACTAGTATAGAAACCTTTGTATTTTAAAGTGACAAATGACAAAAATAATTGTAAAAAACCAATCAATCACCAAAGATTCACATTCGAAGACGTGAATCAAATCCATAGAAATCGATATCAAATCCATCAAATGGATATTCCCAAAAATCCAAAGAAAGAAGTCATCAAAGTCGATAAAAGTGATAACAACTAATCGGAGCAACTAAAATCGATTAACATTGGAAATTCCCTCAAAAACAGCCTAAACAGGCAAAACTGAACAGTTCCAAACGTCTAGGGATAAATCCAGACATCTGGATTTGTTCTCTGTAAATAATCCAGGAGCCTACCAGACGTCTGAACCTTAATCCAGACGTTTGGAAACTAACCAAATGTCTGGTAAGTTTGGACCAGACGTCTGGTCCGAGTGTTTATCTTTTTTTTTTCATCTCCGGACCAAACCAGACGTCTGGACTTGGTCACCAGACGTCTGGTCACCTGGTCTGGGCAACAATTTGCCTAGGCCAAAGTGGCCAAAACATATCAGGATCGATCGGATGAGCAACGACGACTAAGGATTTACGCCAAGCGACAAGCCAGCCTTTAAGGCTCTTCGATACACCCCAAATATCAATGTCCAAACATCCATAGTAGGATTTTCATAAATTGGACCAAAACACCAAAATTTGGAAAATTCACCAAATCAATTCAAATCAAAAGCAAATGAATATGCACAAATGTTGGGAATTCATATCTAACAACAATGATAGCTATAGACGTAGATGTGAGTTAAAGAACTCACCTTTAAACCCAAAAACAATAAACGAGAAGCTCTAAAGCAAAGGAAAGATCAATTACTCTTCAATTTCAACACTAGAAGCTCCAATCTAAGATCATAAGCAATATTTCCTAAGTTAGGTTATAGGAAATTTCTGAAATTGGAGAGAGATTGAGATGAAAAAGAAGAAGAGGATGCTTACCTTAGCTTCTCTTTGATGTTAGAGCTAGAATTTGAATTTCCTAGTAAACTAGGTTTAGAAATTTTAATTTCCTTTTCTCTTCCCCCATTTTTCCTTTAACTTGAGAGTGTTAATAAAATAATAGAATGTAAGAAGAGGGGGTGGAATGTTAGGGTATTAGATGAGTTGGTGGGCTGAAACCCAAACCCAAAGCCCTAATTGAAAACATCAAAATTCTACTCAACTCCAAACATATTGATGTTTATACTCAAAAAGGTCGCAAACGTCATTTTGGACTCAATGGAAGTGGTCTCGAGTCCTAATTCGACTGTTTGCAAAAAGTGATATTTCGGACATAAATCCGACTAACGATGCTATATTTAAATAAAACATTTAATAATACAATCGTAAAATATGCGGGTTGTTACAGACTCCCCTCCTTCAAAAATTGCATCCTCACAATACTTAAGAAAAAGAAATAAAAAGTAACAACCATTCAAAGGCATAACAACACAAAAAGAAGAAATTTTGAAATGAGAAGTTCACCTTAATCAGCACGAGAGAGTAAGTCTGGATGTGTTCGCTCGATGAATTCTCTAGATTCCCAAGAGAAATCCTTAGGATTTGTGGACCATTGAACTTTCACAAGAGGAACATCTATATTTCGAAGGCGTTTAACCTCCGAAGCAATCATTCGAATAGGATGTTGCTCATAAGTCAAATTAGGCGAAACTTCAATTTCTTCAATAACACCGGGCTCAAGAATAGAATCGGAATCTCGAAGGCATTTCCGTAGTTGAGAGATGTGGAATACGTCATGAATAGCAGAAAACTGAGCTGGTAATAAAAGGCGATAAGCCACGGAATCAATGCGTTCGGTGATGGGAAATGGACAAATATATCGAGATGCTAATTTTCCCGATCGACTGAAATGCACAACACCCTTCATAGGTGAAACACGAATGAACACCAAATCTCCCATAGAAAATTCTAAATTCCTTCTTCGATTATCAGCATAGGATTTTTGTCTACTTTAAGCTTCTTTCATCCTATGACGAATACGGTCAATCTTTTCTGTGGCATTACGAATAAAATATGGACCTAAAAGCAGCTCCTCACCGGCTTCAAGCCAACACGAAGGAGATCGGTATGGCCTTCCGTATAGTGCCTCGAAAGGAGCCATACCAATACTAGATTGGAAGCTATTATTATAGGAAAACTCAACAAGAGAAATATGATCTTCCCAACTTCCACCAAAATCAAGAACACATGCACGAAGAAGATCTTCAAGAGTTTGATTCACACGCTCGGTTTGTCCATCGGACTGAGGATGATAAGCGGTGCTAAAATTAAGCTTCATTCCCAAAGCTTTTGAAGACCTTTCCAAAATCCACTAGTAAACAATGGATCACGATCGCTAACAATAGAAGTAGGAACTCCATGCAATTAAACAATTTCTTTGACATAGAGTTTAGCCAAAAGAGGTACGGTCCAAAAAAAAGAGAAGGATGAGCCTCAAGGCTACACAAAAAAAAGAGATGAACATAAATTGGATTCACGATCTCGATTCTCACAAATGGATAACGTCTCGAGATCATTCCATTCGGATATCATCATGAAAACAACCGCTTGTTGCTTACGACTAAGGGCATCGGCAACACGATTTCCCCTTCCGGGAGTATAAAGAATATCAAGATAATAAGATGCAAGGAACTCGAGCCAACGTTGTTGACGCAAATTAAGTTCCTTTTGAGAAAATAAATACTTCAAAGATTTATGATCGGTGTAGAGAACAAATTTTTCTCCTAAAAGATAACGATGCCAAATTCTAAGGGCGAAAACAATAGCCGCGAGCACTAGATCATGAGTGGCATATCTAGTCTCGGCAAGCTTTAATTATCAAGAAGCATATAGAATGGCACCCAAACCATTACGACTAGCATCGGTACAAATAGTGAAGTCTTGGTTCCCTTCGGGAATCGCAAGAATAAAAGCATCGGAAAAGAGTTCTTATCCTCTTTCCCGAAAAGCTAAGACATTCAAAATTACCATTAACTTTATGTAATCTTCTTTTTAGAAAAATTTACTTATTACAAGTCAATTTACTGTGTCTGACTGTCTCATCACAGCGTTTAGGAGATTCCTCTCGATAACGTTGATCAAGCGCATCGACCAGAATTCTTAAAGCACTCAATGGGCAAAATAACACAAAATCATCTTCTATATGATAAACACGTCTCTTAAAAAAATTTACGAATATTCTTTGCTCGTTTTAATAACAAAATCCAATCATACTTATAAATATCTTATTAAAAAGATATGCAAATTTTAAATTGTAGTTTTCATCCATAATCAATAAATACAAGGATAAACTTATCGAGATATTCGTAGAATACTCGATTCATAAGATGGATGAAATAAGCTAGAAGGTTCGTCAAACCGAATGACATGATGAACCACTCATAAGAATCATAACAAGTGCGGAATGCGGTAAGTGGAATACTACCCTCCACAACTCGTAGCTAATGAAAACCGGTGCAAGGTCGAGCTGAAAAGACCGTTAGCACCACTCAATAGATTGCTTAGGTGGTAATCCTAAGACAAGCTCAAATATACCGGAAAATTCACAAACTACTTGAATGAGAGAAATAATATTCTCCTCATTATGTAGGTTTAAAGAATAAAATGATGCCACCTTATTTGGAAATCAAAATCATCAAGAACAATAGAAATCTGCTTAACAGATTGAGGATGTCGAAGATGAATAGTCCACACTGGACATAGGATATGGGCTTCATAATGATTAAGCCAATCCTTTCCCAAAAATCAATTCCAAAGCCTACGTAACGCATAACATGCAAATCGGCTCGGAAAGAATAATCACATTAAAAAATTCTCGACATCATTACAAAGCAAACTGAGTGTTGCGGATCCACCAACCGGATTCAATTCTCAGTGAAGTCATAAAGCCCATAATATTTAAAGAAAAAGAATCAACAAGTTCTTTTGATATAAAATAATGAGATGAACCCGTATCAAAAAGAAATCGAATAGGATAATCACAAAACAAATTAATGTCATTAAGGATAGAAGGAGAATTACCTTGGCCAAGGGAAGTGTTACTAGGGGCTTGCACAACATTCAACTCTCCCTCTCTCCTAATTTGGAGTATGTGACATGTAGATATAAGATGGCCCAAACTTTTGCAATAACGACAAAAAAAGGGTTTCGGACACTCATTTGCATAGTGGTCCGTAGAACCACAATTGTAGCATCATCCACGACTAGAGGTAGGAGTATTTGCTACCAAAGTTTCATTCTTCCCTTTCTTGTTGGGATTGGGGCCTTTGAACTTAATAGGCCTCTTCATGTTATTGTTGAAGTTTTGTTTGGCACCCACAACTTCAACATCACTTTCTTTATCGGCCTCTTCAAGTCGAATAGTGATATCTATAAGCTGATCGAAAGAAACTTCTAGTTTCAGAAGTAAAGGCTTTTTGAGGTTCTTATTCAACCCAAAGACAAATCTCTGATTTTTCTTCAATGGGGTATTAATATATTCGACCCCATATTTAGAGAGAGATTCAAAAGATGCAACGTAGTCGGTCACAGAAGATTCACCTTGAACAAGGTCAATAAAGTGCCGAGCTAAAGTTACTTTTTCAGCTTCCGGCACAAACTTCAATTCGAACCTTTCCCGGAATTGCTCCCAAGTAAGATCCACTTCAATAATTTCTGAAATCAAAAGCTCATACCAATCTAATGCTCTTTCTTGGAGCATGCTAGAAGCCACTTGGACTCGATGTAGATCCACAAGATTCATGCGAGAAAAGATGCGATCGCATGATCTAAGCCAAGCTTGGATTTTTATAACATTTTCGGATCCCTTGAATGGTCTTCCACCCAAAGCGGTATAATCTCTGCAAAAGCGTGCAAACCCGGATTTAGGGTGAGTAGGCACTGAAACGGGTCCAGTAGCTTGGGCATTGTTCACAAGATCTAAAAGTTGCTGAGCAGACATAAATACTCCATCCTGAGGAGTAGCACTTGATTGACCGGCGCTGGGACGACCTGGTCTAACCATTTCTCTTCTTTAAGAAAGAAAGAAAGAAGAGTAAAAAAGGTTATTCACAGAATGAATATCAAACAAACTTGATTGATAAAACAAGGCATCATAAAAAGAAATAGGATAGAACGATACGAAGACTCGAATTAAATCCTATGGCACGATTCCAAAGAAAGACGTAGGACAATGATCCTTGCTAGATTATTCTACATTGTTCCGAAGTTTGGCTCCGACACCAAGCTGTGATGCCCCACCTCTATACTCACACTAGCCAAGGACACTACGGGGTAATGCCGTCGACTAGCACGAAGAATAAGGCTATTGAGGAGCGACCATCTGTGTAATTTCTTTGTGCGAGTACCGATATATCGGATAATATAACTTACATTTCATTTCAAGAGGAAATCCGACATATCAAATACAAACTCAAAGCTACCACACAGTGGCTATATGGCCTTCGGAAACAAATATAGAAATAAGCATAACACAAATCAGTCACAGCCATTCATATCACAAAGGTGGAATCAGATATGAGTATATCACATAAAAGTGTACACCAAAATAGTGGTCATATAAGATCCACTACATCACAAAAGAATAGATACAAGTGCTAGACAAAAGAATAATTATACATCAAGGAGTCTCTATCTCAAATGTATAATAACAAAAACTACTAAGTTAAAGTAGTTAGCCAAAAGAATCAGATGACGTACCCTGATAAGAAGTCAAGCAAATGCACCTGAAATACCTCGGTCTGACCCGAGTATTATTTAAGAAGAAAATAATAAACGGATTATTCTAGCTATAAATATCATATAAAATGAGATAGGATAAGAGATATAACAAAAATGTATGATAACAATAATGCCATACCGTGACAAGTATACATCAGATAACAACAAAAATCATACAATATCTCAAATATTCTCAAACACCAAAAAGAATGTCATATTCTTTAAATTATTCACCAAAACACAAATATTGATAAAGCTTATCAATGCAATCCACGAAAATTGGTGAAACACAAATTCTAGAAATCAACCACCAGAAATCCAGAAATCACAAAAGGGGGAGGCCTATCACAAACAGGAGCATGAAAACTCACCAACACGTGTGTCACAAACGGAATGCTATTCCATGCTCGATAACCATCAATTTTGAGCCGAAGCTCCACAAACGGCCCGAAGACCATGGGTCGCTACCCCACCAAATTGAATCGAAGTTCCACAAACGCGGTTTTTAGTCCCCACACAAACAAATAGACATCGCACATCGCTAGTCTAAATCGCAACATGATCACCATTGATTAATAAGAAGTGTCAATTACACTAAGCTAGTAAGTAGATGAGTTTAGCGTCATGTCCCATAACCACGGGCTTAACTTAAATATTTACGAACAGATTGTAGATTTCCACTCGAAAATTGTCACAAGATTTCAATCGAACAAGTATAAGAATTAACCAACAAAGTAAACGCAAGCGTTTCATACCACTTGTTTTGCCAAGTCGTTTAATTGGATTTCTCGTACGAATGAGGTAAAGGTTTGTATATACTAATAGATTGGAAAACAGTTTTTATAAACGAGATTTGTATTAAAAATAGAGTTCGAATCATCTTTGTGAAAGAGTTTGAATATTTACTACTAGTATAGAAACCTTTGTATTTTAAAGTGACAAATGACAAAAATGATTGTAAAAAAACAATCAATCACCAAAGATTCACATTCGAAGACGTGAATCAAATCCATAGAAATCGATATCATATCCATCAAATGGATATTCCCAAAAATCCAAAGAAAGAAGTCATCAAAGTCGATAAAAGTGATAACAACTAATCGGAGCAACTAAAATTGATTAACATTGGAAATTCCCTCAAAAACAGCCTAAACAGGCAAAAATGAACAGTTCCAAACGTCTAGGGATAAATCCAGACGTCTGGATTTATTCTCTGTAAATAATCCAGGAGCCTACCAGACGTATGAACCTTAATCCAGACGTCTGGAAACTAACCAAACATCTGGTAAGTTTGGACCAGATGTCTGGTCCGAGTGTTTATCTTTTTTTTCATCTCCAGACCAAACTAGACGTCTGGACTTGGTCACCAGACGTCTGGTCACCTGGTCTGGGCAACAATTTGCCTAGGCCAAAGTGGCCAAAACGTATCGGGAGCGATCGGACGAGCAACGACGACTAAGGATTTACGCCAAGCGACAACCCAGCCTTTAAGGCTCTTCGATACACCCCAAATATCAATGTCCAAACATCCATAGTAGGATTTTCATAAAATTGGACCAAAACACCAAAATTTGGAAAATTCACCAAATCAATTCAAATCAAAAGCAAATGAATATGCACAAATGTTAGGAATTCATACCTAACAACAATGATAGCTATAAACGTAGATGTGAGTTAAAGAACTCACATTTAAACCCAAAAACAATAAACGAGAAGCTCTAATGCAAAGGAAAGATCAACTACTCTTAAATTTCAACACTAGAAGCTCCAATCTAAGATCATAAGCAATATTTCCTAAGTTAGGTTATAGGAAATTTCTGGAATTGGAGAGAGATTGAGATGAAAAAGAAGAAAAGGATGCTTACCTTAGCTTCTCTTTGATGTTGGAGCTAGAATTTGAATTTCCTAGTAAACTAGGTTTAGAAATTTTAATTTCCTTTTCTCTTCCCCCATTTTTCCTTTAACTTGAGAGTGTTAAGAAAATAATAGAATGTAAGAAGAGGAAGTGGAGTGTTAGGGTATTAGATGAGTTGGTGGGCTGAAACCCAAACCCAAAGCCCTAATTGAAAACATCAAAATTCTACTCAACTCCAAACATATTGATGTTTATACTCAAAAAGGTCGCAAACGTCATTTTGGACTCAATGGAAGTGGTCTCGAGATCTAACTCGACTGTTTGCAAAAAGTGATATTTCAGACATAAATCCGATTAACGATGCTATATTTAAATAAAACATTTAAATATACAATCGTAAAATATGCGGGTTGTTACAACATAAATCCAATATCATTATTCTTTCAAAATAATGTTCATTCAAAAGTTGTAACACTTTCAAAATTTATACATTTAATTATAACACCGCGAGATCATAATGATTTAAAAACCATAGCACTTTAAAAATGCAACCATTAAAATAATAGCAATTCAAAAACATTACATTTTAGAAGTAGTAGCATTCCGAAAACATAACCTTAAGTCATCATAGCATTTTGGAAAAGTGATACTTAAGAAATCATAGCATTTTGGAAATGTGACCTTAAGGAATCATAGCATTTTTGGAATGTAATACCTCCCACTTTAAAATTTCATAAAATCAAAATATTTATATACTTACAATTTTTAACATAGTTATTTATCGTTCCTATTTTATTACACTAATTAATTCATTTGGACATTAACTAAACCATGCTTTAGTTAAATAAACTTTATTACTGAAATTTCCAATTTAAAGCTGAATTTCCTTATGTTAACTTACATTTTATTATTACAGTAAAGAACATTTATTGTTTTAATCATTTAAAAGGTACCATTACATTAATTACCACTTACATGTTAACAATACATTATTAACTTACATTTCTTATTACAGTAAAGAACATTTATCATTTTAATGAATATTACATAAATTAAAACTTACATGTCAAATGTACGTTTTAACTTACATTTTTATTAAAATAAAGAGCATTTATCATTTTAATTAATATTACATTAATTAAAACTTACATTTTTTTCAGTAAAGAGCATTTATCATTTTAACCAATATTACATAAATTAAAACTTACATTTTTATTACAATAAAGAACATTTATCATTTTAATCAATATTACATTAATTAAAACTTACATTTTTATTTCAGTAAAGAGCATTTATCATTTTAACCAATATTACATAAATTAAAACTTATATGTCAAATGTACGTTTTAACTTACATTTTATTATTACAATAAAGAGCATTCATTATATTTATTACCCAAATTATACCATTACATTAATTAGCACTTACATGTTACACTACATTATTAAGTTACAATTTATTATTACAATAAAGAGCATTCATTATATTTATTACCCAAATTATACCATTACATTAATTAGCACTTACATGTTACAATACATTATTAACTTACGGTTTATTATTACAATAAAGAGCATTCATTATATTTATTACCCAAATTATACCATTACATTAATTAGCACTTTCATGTTACAATACATTATTAACCTACAATTCTAGGTTAGAATAAAATACCCTTATTAAGTTAAATTGGATTATTAAATTTCAGTTAACGTTAATTAGATTCCAAAATTTACATTTCCAACTATTTATTTCTTATAAAAAAATTCGACATATGTAAATAAATGTATAAATTTTTATAGCAATCATTACGAATTTTTTTTAGTTGAAATCCATATATTAAAATCCAAAATACTTAATAATTTTTAGAAAACTATTTTAATACCAACCACGAAGTCTGTATAAAATTTTCTAACCTAGGGTCAAGTAAATACGGATTTATATCATTTCAATCCGAACTTATTAAATTTCCGGGTTTATATCATTTCAAACCTGCAATCCCAAGTCAAATAAAAATTGATCAGGCCTATCATTTCAGGCCATAACAATTTTTCCTTAATCTAAAGACCGTTTGGGTATGTATCATTTCAACCCATAGTGAAGGAACTTGCAGTGTGAGAACATAATATAAAATAACAGAACCATAAATAACATATCATGGCATATGATCATAACAGGTATAACATCAGGTGGAGTAACATAATATAAACATAAATAAAATTACAAACTCGCATATACATATCCATACAATTCAAATGACATCAATTCACCAAAATATAAGTATGTAGTCAAGCGTGATTACTCACCTTTTATAGCTAGAGAAAGGATTCCAAACAAGCACAACAACTACAAATAAGCACGACAATCACAAACAAGCTTGAGTGGGAGGAGAATCCAAATCCAAAGCTTAGAAAAATAAATAAAATACATATGTAAATAAATAATTTACATAGGAAAAATAAAATTAGAAAATTTTATTTTGTAAAATACATGAGAGGGCTAGTCTAAGGGGCACATAGGCTCGGCCTAGAGGTGGTGTTTGGGTTTGGATGGTGGAAAGGTGATGGTTATGGAGAGGTGGAGGTCGGTTTTGGTTGGAGAAAAGGGAGGAGGTGGAGATAGGAAGGCATGGTCGAAATGATGGAGGATGAAGGAGAAAATTTTTTAGTGGAAAAAAAATTAGAGAAGGGGAAGGTGATGAGGAACTTACAGTAATTTGTTTCAAAGCAGAGATGAGAAATGAGAAATGAGAAGGCAGAAAATAAATTTGTACGTAAAAGTTTCTCAACTGATGACCTTTCAATTGTACAAACAAAACAGGTGACCTTTAGAATACCCTAGCCCATTAGTCTAAGCCCAATAACAAAAGGAAAAAATAAAACATGAAAACAACTACGTGTAATACGCTGAAAACTACAAATTTGGAGAAATAAAAATCAGAATTTTACAAAACGAAAAGCAGAGAAAAGGTTAGAATTAGATCCAACTTCATAAAAAAAATTAAAAATTAAAAATAAAAATTTTCAACAGGAAGTCAAAGTGTGATGACCCGGGGTTTTGGATATTTGAAATTGGGATATTTAATTGATTTTAAATATTTAAAAAGTTAATTTTTACTTGAATTTCAAATATAACTCTTTAATTGGATAATTTAATTATTGAATTAAATAACTGGAATTGAGGTAAAATAGTGAATCTTGGTTTTTAAGCTTGTTAAAAATATTTCAACGGCCTATAAAATTTATATTGATAACATTAAAGATAATAAAACTTTTAAAATTGAATTTAGAAGTGTTTTGTTCAGTTTTAAAAATATATCGTTTAAATTGACATTTTAAAGTAGCCTTCCGGGGCACAGTCTCGGAATTCGACGAAACTAGTTCCGTTCGATCCGCAATAGTGTATTATTATCGGATTTCAAATTTCGTAGTGTTTGGAGTTATCGTGTGGCCATACGGTATATAAACGCGCTGAAATTTATATCGAAAATTCAGTATAATAACTGGGTCCAGATAATAAAACCTTTAAATTGGATTTAAAAAATTCTCATGGCGTCTTCTCAAGAATCTTGTTTCAAAAATTTGCTGCCTCCTGGAAATTCTTCAATTCAACGGCAATTTAATCTATTCAATCATCTTTCTACTCTCTACTCGTATGCTCAAGCAGTCAAGAATTACTTTCCTCCTCAAACTCAAGGGCAGTTTTCTTGCAAACCTAAAGCGAAGTGGATTGACTCTAGAAAGGGATTAAACTTTTGTTTCAGATGTGGAGATCCTAATCACGTCGCAAAACTATGTCGAGACCCAATCATATGTTTTGATTGCGGCGTCTTCGGGCATAAGAGGAAGGATTGTTCTTCGGCTTCTTCTGATTCTTCTTCTAATTCGATCAATCATGGTTTTCTGTTTGCTCTGAAATTCTTGAGATTGAATGGTTTATTACTTGATTTTCACTGGAATATGAGAGACGTAGGAATCAAATATCTCGAAGAGTTATTGTATCACTTTGATATTATTAACGAACCAAACATAGGTAAAGGTTACGAAGAAAAATTTGGTAACCCAGAAGCTTATTTTGGCAGAACAGAAGTTGGTTTGGTTAAAGAACAAATCTCTATCCCAAGTATGGTTAATCATGGATTTCAATTCACTTTGAAATTCTTGACTCTAAGGGGAATATTGATTGATCATCTCTGGTATAAGAAAGTCGAAGGAATTAACCTTCTTGATGATCTGTTCCACCACTTTGACATCATAAATGCGCCAAATATTGGCAGCGGTTATTTGGAAAAATTTGGTAATTCTAAGGAGTCTGATGGCACTACTGTTGTTTCGATAAATCCTGACTTCATCGAGGATCCTGTAATTGTTTCTAAATTCTCTAAGTTTTTTGCTGCAAATGAAAAACTGGGTTTTGACCCCATTCTATTAGATCCTGATGTTTCCTCATGCTTCGATTCGTCTTCTTTTATCTCTATATTGAATGTTTATGATATTGTTGAAGAACGGTTTGAATTTGTTGAACAGAGTGATGACTTTATTCCTCCTCGCAGTAAATATCACAAAACAAAACTCTATGATCAAGTCAGTTTTGAGATATCCACATATAACAAATTCAATTGCCTCTCCTCGAAGACAGATAGTGATGGGCTAGATGAAGAAGGGGGACAGATGATCAACTCTTTTCATCTTGCTGATGATCCATTGTTTGATTCGAGTGTTAGTCTTTCTCAATCTGAAACCTGGGTCAATGCTTATTTATTTGTCAATAGTCTTTTGTATATGGGTATGTCTGATTCTTCTGATGATCTTATACATTTGGATATCGATCTTAAGAAGCAGGATTCCTTGGTGCTAGGCAGTCACATTTATGGTGATCCTATGATTTTTGATATTTTGAGTTTTGTAGCCTATCCGAGGTATGATGTGAGCAGTTGTTTTGAAATAGTGTTGGAATCAATAAGTTTGTGTGACATCCAATCTTCAAGCCTGGTATACGAATCAGAGTCAATTTACGGGGATTTATATTTTGTTAATTCCTCAGATTTGGACATTGTTAGTTGCAACAGCTTATTGAGTGATTCAAATATAGTAAATATATTGGATTGGACTAACATATCTGAAGATGTGGAAGATTTATGTGAGGAAGAGATCCATGATAATTGCGACAATCATGTTTCATGGCACTGTATCGAACTCGATGCAGTCGTTTCCGATGTAGATGCTTTCCCAGGTGATGGTAATCTATTGGAGATGGATTCTTTTTGTGTTTGGAATGCATTCTTTGATCAGCAGTGTGAGGTTGTTCTAGCCAACGATCTAGAGTCTTGAATTGCTGGAGGGTCGTCTTTTCTTCCTTTGATTCTTTTGTTGATGTACACGCCGTAGCAGTTGTGCATGGTGCACAGTGTTCTTCTGTTACTAATGGTGTTTTTTATGATCAGATAGTCACTAAAAATGGTGTTTTTCCTTGTTTATCAGTTGAAGACAGTTCAGACTTTAATGCTTGCTCAGATTATGAAGTAGTTATTGATGTGTTTTCATTAGTGGGGATGGGTTGTTTGGAAGAAGAGGTTTCTATTAAAGAGGAGAAAATGATTTCTTTACATATTTCAAATGTAGAAGAGGCTGTAACTGTTGCACCTGAATCAGTTAGTGGAAGTATTAGTGATGTTGATAATGTGTTATTGAGTGGCTCTATAGTTGTGAGGTATCCAGATCATGAGACATCATTTGATGGGCTAGTAGATACTGCTTCGGGCTTTGTTACAGGAGATAGTTTTGCTTCTTTGAATTTCGGTGTAGGGAATGAATCAATAATTTTTTTAGAATCGGATAGGTTGGAGTGTGGTAACAGCTCGGTTCCTATTTCCATATCATCGAAGAGATGAAAGCGTAAGAAATCTGTAGCATCTAGTGGATCTGTTCGGCGTAGTACTAGAATTCGTATCTGTCTGACTCCTTTTATAGGTGAGTTACCTGGATCGAGTGCCATGAGTGGTCCTACGATTCCAGGCTCGGGTATGAGTTCTTTTTTGGGTAGTATATACTCTTCTTATGCACTAGGCAGTTTATCATCTGCTGAGTTTAGTAAGTTATCTAGTGATACATCTTTTGTCTTTTCTGATGTCGAGTTAGATCGGGAATATATTAGAGGTAAGGAATTAGAGAGGGCTAGTACTGTTAGTTCATGAGGATCATTAGTTGGAACATTAGAGGTTTAAATGACTTGAATAAATGTGATAAGGTTAGAGTTTTTTTTAAAGACTTTTCTATTGATATAGCTTTACTTCAGGAAACTAAAATTAATTGTCCAGATAATCGTTTCTTTAGAAGATTAGGTGGTTACCATTTTAGAAAATGGGTTTTTCTACCTTCTATTGGTACTTCAGGGGGTTTGATGATAGGGTGGCGTGATAATTACTTTAAGTTGCTTCAATGTATTAATATGCAACATTCTCTTCACATTATTCTTATTAATCTATCTGACAATTCTTTTTTAAATATCCAATATCTATGGGCCTAATTCAAAAATTAATCGGAGATTTTTATGGAAATAATGCCTAGAATTTTGATCCTAGGCTCCGGGTTCTTGGATTTTGGGGGGCGACTTTAATGTTAAGCGTTTCATAGGAGAGCATTTTCCTAGGATAGGAGATTACTCTGCTATGGAGGAATTCGATCAATTCATTATTAATTCCAATTTGATTGAGGTTCCTCTTTCAAATAGAAAATTTACTTGGAGAAATGCAAGGGAGTCTCCTTCTATGGCTCTTCTTGATAGATTTTTCGTTAGTGATGAGATGGAAGATAAGTTTCCAGTCTGTAGAGTATCTGGTTTACCATTCGCGTACTCTGATCATTGTCCTATTATCCTCACCTGCGATTATCATAGAGTTATTATTAATAATTTTAAATTTGAAAAGATGTGGCTTTTGGAATCTAACTTTATGAATTTAATTAATGGTAAATGCCTTTCTTTGAGCTTCCATAATATTAGAAATAAGGAAAATTCTGCAAAATCTTTTGTTTCAAAACTTAGGGATCTTAGGATTTTTCTTAAAAATTGGAACAAAAATGTTTTTGGTAATATGAAAATCAAAAAAAGATAATATTCTCAATGAAATGCTCAAAATTAATAAGATAGAAGAATCTAGACAATTAAATTTAAGTGAACGTAATGTACTTGCCAATTTAAAAGATGAATTAAATTCTATTTTAGAAAAAGAGGAGGTTATATGGAAGCAAAGATCCATAATCCAATGGATCAATGAAGGAGATAATAATACTAAAATTTTTCATAACATAGCTAATGGTAGAAAATGTAGTAATTCAATTAACTTAATTTTTGTTAATAATGAAGTGTTAGTTGAACAAAGAGATCTAAATAAGGCTTTTACAGACTATTATAAGGATATTTTTGGTACTAAAATCAAACATAGAATCAATGTTAGATGGAAAGATCTATATACTTCCGATTCTTTTGTTGATTTATCTGAGCTAGATAATCCTTTTATGGTTGAGGAAATCAAAATAGCTATTAATGATTTGCCTAGTGATAAATCCCCGGGTCCTGATGGGTTTCCAACTTTATTTTATAAAATGCTTTGGGATGTTTTAAAATTGGATTTAGTCAATATGTTTAATGACTTTTATAAATGTAGGTTGCAATTAGGGAGATTTAATTATGCTAATGTTATTTTGCTACATAAAAAAGTAGGAGCTAAAAACTTAAAAGATTTCAAACCAATATCCTTGATTAACTGTTCAGTCAAAATCATTTTCAAAGTTCTTGCGAATAGGCTTAGTTTTAGAATAAGTGACCTTATTGACTGTTCATAATCGGCCTTTATTAGAGGGAGAAATATCACAGATTGAGTGGCCGTGCCGGAACTTGATATTAGGGTGAGATGGGTGGTGGCCATGCCGGAACTCATCTTAGGGGTACCTGTTTTTTCTTTGATACTCGTAATTTTTTTTTGCTACCTGCCAGGCATGTTGGCAGCGCCTTTTTCATTGTGTTATATATAGTTACATGTGTGATCTCCTCTATTTATAGAGGTTCACACATTTCTTTCAATATAATAACTAGGTCCAAAAAGCTATCTTCCCCATACGATCGAGTTAGGACTCGAAACCTTTTCTATTGCGTTCGGAATAGGGGAATAACATTATGAACGCCTAGCGGCATGCCTCGATAGGAGGTCAAGATTTTGGGTTGCATTTATCGAGACGTTTTTTATTTAAATATATATATAAATGGTTGACTGGTCAAAAAAGAAAATTCCATTCACATCTAATTGCTTTATGTCTTCTCTCAGCCACCTTGGATCTGACCTTAGCCCATTCTAACACATTTTCCCCTTTTAGACCAAACAAAGAAGAAGTAAAGGAAGCACATTAATTCAAAAAAAAAGATAGAAAAAATATAAAAAAAACAGGGCCGAGCATTTCAACAGGTCGAATTTCCCTCTTCAAAAATTAATGGCCGACATTGAAAAAAAAAATATATAAAAGGAAATCGACTTCGTCCGAAATCAATCGCGTTTCTTTCCCTAAATCCATTCTCGGAATCGATTCAAACTTTAGGGCCGCGACGAGGCATTTGTTCACGGTAGCAGACGCTGGAAGGGAGGGGGGTGCGCGGGTCAAGGAAATGGGAACTTTATGAGGTGGTTCGGCTGTGAGATGGAGACGTCGCGTGCGATTGGGTGGCGCGCGTTCGTGCACGCGCGAGGCCGGGCAGTTGGGGTTTTTCGGCGTGGTTGGTGAAGGGGATGTCGGCTATGTTGGTTGCCGATGTTGAGGGGTGGTTGCAGCTCGAATCGATGGTGGTCGGCGTCTTCTGCAAAGTGGCGAACATGGGTTCTGGTGTGCATCGGGCACGAGTTTGCTTCAGAGGTGATGGTCATGATTTTGCCTAGGCCAACCGCGAGGTTGTTCGCTGTAAGGTATAGCTACTGTATCTTTAATTTAATTTAATTTAATAACACATATATTTTACAAAAAAGAAAAAAAAGTGGGAAATATAATTATACAGTGAGACATATAAATGCAGTTCTTCCAATTTATATATATATATATCTATACTATAATGCATATGAATATATATATATATATATATTCATATGCAGAAAAAATTATAATAGAGTAAAGTATAAGGAAATTCTATTTTAAATTTAATAAATACATATATATATTCAGATACATAATTTAATTTAAGAATGGTAAATATATATATATGTATATATAGAGATAAGATTTTGAAATGGAAATTTTCAAAATGATTGGGTTTATATAAAGTCATATTTTTTAAATCTATATAGATTATTATATAAGTGTATATATATATGTAGTTTCTACATAAAAATAAATATACATATATACATTTTAAATTTACTTAATCAATTATTTTAAAATGAGGATCATTAGTTGGAACATCAGAGGTTTAAATGACTTGAATAAATGTGATAAGGTTAGAGTTTTTTTAAAGACTTTTCTATTGATATAGCTTTACTTCAGGAAACTAAAATTAATTGTCTAGATAATCGTTTCTTTAGAAGATTAGGTGGTTACCATTTTAGAAAATGGGTTTTTCTACCGTTTATTAGTACTTCAGGGGGTTTGATGATAGGGTGGCGAGATAATTACTTTAAGTTGCTTCAATGTATTAATATGCAACATTCTCTTCACATTATTCTTATTAATCTATCTGATAATTCTTTTTTAAATATCCAATATCTATGGGCCTAATTCAAAAATTAATCGGAGATTTTTATGGAAAGAATGCCTAGAATTTAGATCCTTGGCTCTGGGTTCTTGGATTTTGGGGGGCGACTTTAATGTTAAGCGTTTCATAGAAGAGCGTTTTCCTAGGATAGGAGATTACTCTGTTATGGAGGAATTCGATCAGTTCATTATTAATTCTAATTTGATTGAGGTTCCTCTTTCAAATAGAAAATTTACTTGGAGAAATGCAAGGGATTCTCCTTCTATGGCTCTTCTTGATAGATTTTTCGTTAGTGATGAGATGGAAGATAAGTTTCCAGTCTGTAGAGTATCTGATTTACCATTCGCGTACTCTGATCATTGTCTTATTATCCTCACCTGCGATTATCATAGAGTTATTATTAATAATTTTAAATTTGAAAAGATGTGGCTTTTGGAATCTAACTTTATGAATTTAATTAATGGTAAATGGCTTTCTATGAGCTTCCATAATATTAGAAATAAGGAAAATTCTGCAAAATCTTTTGTTTCAAAACTTAGGGATCTTAGGATTTTTCTTAAAAATTGAAACAAAAATGTTTTTGGTAATATGAAAATCAAAAAAAGAAAATATTCTCAATGAAATGCTCAAAATTAATAAGATAGAAGAATCTAGACAATTAAATTTTAGTGAACGTAATGTACTTGCCAATTTAAAAGATGAATTAAATTCTATTTTAGAAAAAGAGGAGGTTATGTGGAAGCAAAGATCCAGAATCCAATGGATCAATGAAGGAGATAATAATACTAAATTTTTTCATAACATTGCTAATGGTAGAAAATGTAGTAATTCAATTAACTTAATTTTTGTTAATAATGAATAGTTAGTTGACCAAAGAGATCTAAATAAGGCTTTAACAGACTATTATAAGGATATTTTTGGTACTAAAATCAAACATAGAATCAATGTTAGATGGAAAGATCTATATCCTTCCGATTCTATTGTTGATTTATCTAAGCTAGATAATCCTTTTATGGTTGAGGAAATCAAAATAGCTATTAATGATTTGCCTAGTGATAAATCCCCGGGTCCTGACGGGTTTCCAATTTTATGTTATATAATGCTTTGGGACGTTTTAAAATTGGATTTAGTCAATATGTTTAATGACTTTTATAATTGTAGGTTGCAATTAGGGAGATTTAATTATGCTAATGTTATTTTGCTACATAAAAAAGTATGAGCTAAAAACTTAAAAGATTTCAGACCAATATCCTTTATTAACTGTTCAGTCAAAATCATTTCCAAAGTTCTTGCGAATAGGCTTAGTTTTAGAATAAGTGACCTTATTGACTGTTCACAATCGGCCTTTATTAGAGGGAGAAATATCATAGATTGATTGGCCGTTATCCAAGAATATATCAATCACTGTTGTAAGAATAACATAACTTGTGCAATTTTAAAATTGGATTTTGCAAAAGCTTTTGATTCGGTAGATTGGGATTTTTTAGTAGACATCTTTCATGCTAGAGGTTTTGGTCCTAAATGGATCAGTTGGATTAAGAATTTGCTTAAAACAGGTAACTCTAGTATTATGGTTAACGGTATTTTAGGCAATAAAATTCAATCTAAGAGAGGTTTAAGGCAAGGGGATCCTTTATCGCCTTTATTATTCAACTTGGTTGCTGATGTTTTTGCTAGGATTATTAAAAGAGCTGTGGGTAATGGGGCTCTAGGACATGTAGGCAATGACATTTCGCGTAATGGCATATCGATACTCCAATTTGCTGATGATACTCTGCTTTTCTCTTTCCATGTACCTAGACACAATATCACTCTTAAGTTTATCTTATATAGTTTCGAACTTCTATCAGGTTTAAAAATTAATTTCGACAAAAGTTCTGTTTTAGTTTTAAATGATTTTGAAAAAGTTGAAAATTTAGTTGCTAATACTTTAAATTGCAAAACTATGGATTTCCTTTTGATTATTTAGGTTTTGTGATTAGACCTACCAAATTCAAACATGATGATTGGCTCATAATTATTGATAAAATTAAAAATAAGATCTCTAACTGGAATGGTAGATTTTTATCTAGAGCAGGTAGACTTATCTTAATAAATTCAGTTTTATCAGCCCTTCCGATTTATTGGATGTTAATGCATCTATTCCCAGATTGGGTTATTGACAAAATTGATAAAATTAGAAGAGATTTTTTATGGAGTGGGGAAAATCATAATAATAGTATAAGATGTTTAGTTAACTGGGAAACTGTTTGTAAAGCTAAAAAGGAAGGTGGCCTAGGAGTTATTAATTTGTGTAATATGAATTTATCCTTATTAGGTAAATGGTTATGGAAATTTAAGGATAAAAACGATAACGGTATTTGGAAAGAGATCATTTCTAAATATTACTATAATGGTAATAGTAATTTATATCAAATTGTTTCTCCTGTTACTCAAAATATTTCTAGGTTTTGGAAAAACATTTTGAAATGTAATGAGATTTTTAACTTAGGTATTAATACGATAGTACACTCTAGTAATTGTACTTCTTTCTGGGATATATTTCGGTCTTACCTCTTAAGCTGGAATTTAAAGAGCTTTACGATATCTGTAATTTTAAGTTTGCTCTAATAAATGAAGTTTACTCATCTGACATTGATCCTCCTTGGAATTTTAGTTTTAATAGTATTTTAGAAGGATCAACCCTTAGGCAACTTTCCTTGCTTTATGCTAGATTAAATCTTTATAATATAGATAATGATAATGATATCATTAGTTGGGAATGGGATAAGTGTAAAAAATATACTTCTAATTCTTTTTACAGATTTATTAATTTTTCAGGTACAATAAATAACACTTTTAAATTTATTTGGAAATCTAATGCTCCTCCTAAATCTAAAATACATATGTGGCTTATTTTGCATGGAAAACTTAATACAATTGAATTTTTAAAGAGAAAAAACATTCAAAATGATAACAAATGTTATTTTTGTAATTTGCATCTTGAAGACATTAAACACATTTACTATGATTGTATGTATTCTTATTATATTCTTAATAATACTCTTAAATTTTTTAACTTTAATATAACTTCCAAAATTTCGGATTGTGACTTTTATTGGAATAATTTTAGATTTCGGATCAATAAGAATATTAGATTCTTACTTGACACTTTATTCATTATTATTTGTTGGTATATTTGGTTTGAAAGAAATCAAAGAATTTTCAATAATAATAGTAGTAATGTTAATAAATTGATTTTTATAACGTTCATTTTGTTTTAATTGGATTTCTAATCCTAAATATAAATTAGCTAATAATAATCTTTTTAAAGAGTATCTTAACAAGGTTAGTTATAATATAAATTCTTTCAAACAAAAAAATAATATATTTAATACCCACATTATTAGTACCAATATTATTTCAAATTTATATGATGATTTCACTGTTAATCATAACTTACTTATGATTATAGGTTTATAAGAATTTTTTGTAGCTTAGCTATACCTATTATATTTGTCATTATTTGTCATTATTGGTTCTAGTATACATGTAATTCAATCCTTTAATATTGGTATAATTATCTTATAATACATATATATATGTATATAATTTATTTAAATATACATATATATGTATTATTCTAATTTTTCTTAGTAACATTTCAGATACAGGTATGGGTTATAGGGTGTCAGATTCATCTTGCAGGTTCTCATGTCTTCAGGTTGCTGGTTTTTGGATTATTGCGAGGTCATCAGGGCTGGGTCTTCCTCTCAGAGTCTCTTGCGGTTTTCTTCTCAGAGATCCAGTTGCATGGATTTTTTGTAATATCCCAGAAATTTTAACAATATCAATTTAATAATCTGTTAAATAATTAAATTGATATTGATGATCTTTGATAATAAGATTTGAATTTAATTTAATAATCTGATTAAATTAGTATTAATTGGTGATTTTATCTTTTAAAAGTTAATAAGATATTTTCTATTTGAATATATATATTTATTTATGTATATTGTAAATAGAAGCTTTGGGTAAATTGGGAATTTAGATTTAATTTAATATGACTTTTCAAAGTTATTTAAATTAGTAAATTTATAGTTTTAAAATACTTTAATTGCTTAAGATATTTTTACTTAAGTTTAAAATTATATAAGAGTTAACAAAAAGGCTTTTTATTTTACTTTTAAAATAAATAAAAATAAGTAAATTACTTAAGAGACATGTGTTATTTTCTAAAGTCATTGTTTTGACATGTGTAATTTAAGTAACCAATGTTTATGACAAGTGTCTTCATTTATTTTTATTTTCTTTTATTTTTATTTATCATAAATCTACCTATATATATACATTGCATTTCTTTACTTCATCTTTTCTATTTTCTATTTAAAAACAAGATGAATTCAAAACTCTTTCTCTAATGAAAATCTGAAATCAATATAGCTTTCAGATTTGAACTTATACAAATCAAATTGCCTCAAACCAAAAATCAATCCCTATAATCTCAAATCAAAACAAAGCCACTGCATTCTTCTCCAATCTGTAATCAAGTTCCCAAATCAAAAAACTAAGGCCTGCAAACATCTTCATTTTTCAATCTGGAATCATTTTAAAGTCTACCTGCATTCTTCTCAAATCTGGAAACAACTCAGTTCAAAACTGTCTGCATTCATTCTTCTCAAAACTGAAAGCAGGCATGCAATTTTAAATCAAAGCTTTGGATTTCGAAATTCTTCAACATGGAAAACAAACATGCATGCAGTTCTAAATTCAATAAGTAAAGTTCAACAACTCAATTTCTTAAATCAAAGGGCATTCCAGTTTAAAGTTCAAACCAGTTTCAAGATTTTCAAAAATATAAGGCTTTGTCTCTGTTTTGCCTGGTGAGTAACATTCTATTTTTAAGGTTTAAATTAGGAAAGATGGTTGCATGTGAATATTTATAGGTGGTTCTGCATATCTATGTATTGATGTATGATTTTATATGTGAATTTCTATGTATACATGGATGAATAGTTAGGTGTGCATATCTGTTATCTTTGAACCCTGTTTTGTTGTTGCCCAGACTTAAGAATTTCTTTTAAATTCTCTTACCCCTGGATCTAGTTTTTGTAATGACTTAATTTACAAACAAGAATGGTTTGATTTATCATATACTAATGTTAAATAGTTTAATTTAAGTCAAACTTTTAGTCTGAGTGTCTCTGTAACCAAAATAACAGTACATGTTATATAAAAGTGAAAATTTAAACTTTGTAATTTATAAATTCAGGTTCATAAATGGAATACCTAAACTATAATATGATTTTTAGCATTGAAATTATAATTTTTAGTTTAGTGATAAAGGAGCAGTTCTAGTTTTAACTATAAATGAATTTTGGGTTAGAACTCTTGAGCTAGGAGGTTGGATTGACTAATATTGTTTCTAGTAGTAGTGGGATGATCGAAGATGTAGGAAAAATTACTAGAAATTGAATTAAAACAGTGAGGCAAAAATGATTAAGGATTGAAGATTTTTAAACCTAGTTTCTGTAGTTGATTAGAAAATAATCACCACAACTTCTTCTTTGGATCGAGTGCTACAGGCGTTTGAGAGAGTGAAGTTTGGTCGATAACGATGACATGGTCGGAGTTGCAGGAGTTCAGGTGGTCGGGATTTCGAAGTCGAGGTGATGTTGACAGGTTTTGGTCATTGCGATTGTTCTGTTCCAGGTTTTGGTTTTATGCTCGAATTTGAATTCGAGTAGGAATCGACGAAGTTGGGATTTGGTTCGTCTGAAGTGGTGAACGCCGACTTGTGAGGGTTAGTGGTGATGGTCGGAGGCGACTGCACCTCCGGTGCACGTGCACGCGATCGAGCATGTATCTGGTGATGTCTGGTTATTTCGAGTGATGTTCGAAGTATTCAGAGAGGCAACTCGAGTTATTTTTCTCGGGTTTTTTCGTGAGAGACTCGATGTTTTGAAGGGGGCGACTCGAAGTATTTTGAGGGTTCTCGGGTTAAAGTCTGGTTTCCAGATTTTAGGACTAAACAGTTTAAAAAATTTGAAACAAAATTTAAAAGGTTAAGTAAAAGTTTTAAACAAGTCTAAAGTCTAAGTTTAAAACTGATTTAAGTTAAATTTGAATCTCAGTTCAAAAATATAATAAGTTGTTGAAATTTAGAATATTTAGCAACTTTAAAATGATGAGATAGTTGAATTTAAAAAGGATGAAGTTTAAAACTTTGTTAAAATAAATTGGTATTCATTTTAATCCAGAATTTAAAATGAAATTTAAAAGTAGATTTGCAAATGGATGTTTTCAAATATAAATTGTGAATGATAATTTATCCATGAATAAGAAAATGTATTATCTTAAAGTTTAAATCATTAAATCTTTAAGATAATTAAAATAGTTAAATTAATTTAATTAATTAATGAATTGGATTAATTAATTTGTAATTTAAATACTTTGTAAATGATAACTTGTTTATCAATAAGAAAATGTTTTATCTTAAAGAAATTGAAGATTTGTGTTCAATAAATTAATTAGGAGATTAAATGGATAATTAATTTGTTTGATTAATTAATCATTTGGATTAATTAAATAAATAATTTAAGGTTTAAACTAGTTAATTAATGATTAAGATTAATTAATTAGGAATAATAAAATTTATAATTAAGGATTATAAATTAGAGTATTAATTAATGATTAAGAATTAATTAAAAGAGTAATTAAAGATTAATTAAGTAGAGTTAACACTTAATTAATTAAATAATTAGAGATTAATTAATTGGTTATTAAGATTTATTAATTTGGAATTAATCTAAGTTAATTACTTAAGAAAAGTAATTAAAGAGTTATTAATAGTTAATGAGGTCATTAACTATGGATTATTAAATAATTAATTTATGTAATTAATTTTAATAATTAATTAGATTAATTAATTTAAGATAATCAATTATAGAAATTGTTTTAAATGAATTACTTATTGGAAGTAATTAAGAAAGTAATTACTTATTGTAATTAATTAAGTTAATTTGATTTAGTTAAGTTAATTAATTAAGTTTAATTAATTTAGAATAATCAAGAGATGATTTGATAATAATTACTTAATGTAATTATTAAGGTGTGATTATTTAGGAAGTAAATAATAGCTAATTACTTGAGGTAATTAATTGATTGGTTATGTATTAAGGAAAATAATTTAAGTTTAATTATTTATGAATTAATCAAGGGATTAATTAAGAGATTAATTAAGGAGAATTAATTTAGTTAATGAAAGTAATTAAGGGTAGTTAATTACTAATTGAAGATTAATCAAGGTGATTAATAAATGTTGTTTAATTTAAGGTTAATTACTTAATGTAATTAATTTAATTAAGTAATTAATAATTAAGTTGTAATTAAGGATCATTAATTAATATAATTAATGATGTAATTAAGATTGATTAATTAAGTATAATTAATAAATGAAGTGATTAATTAATGTAATTAATTAAGGTTTAATATAATTAATTATAGTGATTAATTTAATTAATTATAGTTAATTAATAAATGAAGTAATTAAAGGTTAATTACTATAAGTGGTTAAGGTTAATTAATTTGAGTAATTAATTAAAGATAAATTACTTGAAACTAATTAAAAGATAATTAATCAAAGATGATTAATTGAAAAAGGTAATTAAAATATAATTAATCAAAGATGATTAATTGAAAAAGGTAATTAGAGGATAATTAATTAATTTGTAATTAATTAATGTTTAAGTAAGAAGGATTTATAAAATAAAAGTAATTAATTTAATTAACTTTAAATTAATTAGAGATGATATAAATCATTACTTATGGATGGATGATAATACTGAATGCTTTGCATTTGATTGATATCTCTGATGAGATATATGCTATGTGATATGGATGTTTAGTTGAATTGTGATAATATGGATTATCTGATGATATTGATAATGTTGATTATCTATTGTGAATTATCTTTCTAAGTGTATAAAGATAATTGAATTAAATTGTTTTAACCTTTAAAACAACTTGGCCTTAAAAGATACGTTTTGGATTTCGATGAGACCGGGATCGGGTTTCCGTATACCGGATTTCCAGGTCTGGAGACCCGAATACCACATCGATCCAAATTAACGATAGGTCGTGAATCTCAAGTGAAGATGAAGATTCAGAGTGCAAGGGTTATTGTCGTTAACTCTGAGGGTGATTCCAAAACGAGTGTAACGAGATAATGCCTTCGGTTTCGTTCGAACCCGGAACGAACTTGTATGGATTGAATGCTTTCAGAACATCGTCAGGTGGACGATGAGCATTCTAAGATAGATGTGTTCTTTTAAAAGGTAATCGTGACCTCAAGCCTCACAAACCGGGAATGGCTAAAACAGGGGAGGTGCAGCAAGGTTAGTGGGTAGCACCCAAGTAGGACAAGATGACCTCTGTCTAGATTTCCCTTTCTATTTTCGACTTAGTGTGTGCGGTTGGTCATGACAACCGTGAGGTATCTTGTGCGGGAATTATCCAGTAAGGGATGTTCCGGCCTTGTGTTACAGGGGATTGGGAGTGATCCTCGGTACGGTGATCTAGGCCACGTACTGTGACGGGCGGTACCCCGGTAGCCCTGCCATTGATGGAATCCAAACTCCAATAAGTGCCGTACGTTTTAGTTGTGCCCAACTATGTTGGAACGTGAGATGTAAGCATTCCAGCTATTTCATATTTATTTGAAAACCCTAGACCTATTATAATACAATCGAATTTCCTATCAAATGTTTTGGTTAGCGTAAGGTAAAAACTTACCCATATTTATTGGTGGGGAGTCTTACGTGATACCTTCTCTTTCAAAAGGTTTTGAAGTTAAACAAGTTTAACCTGTTACTCACACCAGACCCATGTCTGACCCAAGTTGTTTATTTCTGTTTCATAAACTCTTGGGTACTCAAATTTTTACGAGTAGCCAAGGGATTCAGGTTTAGCTTTGACGAGTAATCTGGAGGAGCAATGGAGCAGGAGGCTTCGGCGTTGTAGATATAGATAGTAGTTTTCCGCTGTGTGATCTTTGTATTGATCTGTATTGTGTTGAGATGTAATAACTAGACAGATGTTTATAACTGTCTAGTATGTGATGTGTAATCTGTGTAACTCTGATAGATGATGTATATGATACTATGTAATATTTATGTGATATATTATATTTCGTTTCGTTTCCGCTGTGAGTATCTGTTGTTGTTTTCTTTTCTCTTCTTCTCTTTTCTATTTCTCACCCCTTTCTTTCTTTCTGTCGATGCGATTTTCCGGGAGTGGAAAGTCGGGTCGTCACACGTGGTATCAGAGCTTAGGTTGAGCGAATGCCTAAGCTTTTGGTTAAGTGAATATCAGAGCTATTGGTTGAGTGAATACCTAGCTCTGGAGTGGTATCTATCGTGAGAGAGCGTATTTGTAATTTTTATATAACTATATATATATATTCTACCTATATTGTTGGGTTACCCGTACAGGTTCTCCAATATAAGATATAAAGGTATATAGGGTAGTAGTGTATGAAACACGACTACAAATGGTTGGAATTAAGGTTGGAAGTGTATTTATCGAGACTGTAGACCCAATACTGTCTCGAGTAAGTTTTGCTGTGATAAAGGATTTCATCGAATCTCTGAAGGAAACCTGTTAATGTTCGGAGTTTATCTGTAAAGTTGGATGAGTAGAGTTTGGATCTATCGGTTGAACAGAAGCAAGTGATGGTATCTTGATACCTCAGGTAATAGTAGCTGTGTGATGAAATGCTGTGACGATGGATGTTCCCGAAGATGTTTTCTTTGGAACGAGTTTAAGGAAGTGTGTCTGTTTCAGTGTTATGGCTGAGTTCAGCATGATATTTCTATTTGGTTTGGGTTCGAGTTTCTCGAAGAAGCTTTGGGTAGGAAGTCTTTTGCAGCAGTGCAGCTCGGAGTATTCTGTGATGGCAGGAAGTTGTCAGGCTGAGTAGTTTTTCTGGAGGTGAAATTCAGAAGCAGCAGGGTGCATCCATTTCTTCGATGGATTGGATAGTTAAGTATGGGCTGTTCTGATTTGTTAAGAGGAACAGTTTTCTTTGGAAATAGGCTGGGTTGATCGCAAAAGTGACTTGCGATAGTTTGAGGGTTCTCTTGGGTTATCAGAGTTTTTCTGAGTGTCTTCAGAGAAGTCAGGAGTTGTCCGCATCTGAAGGTTGAGTTTTCTTATCGACTGGATTCCAGGAGTAGTACCGGTAGTTCAGTCTAGTTGAAGGATGTTTCCTAGAGATGGAGTTGGTGAAGCAACTCAAGTTTTGATGGAGTATCTGAGTTTTATTTATGGATCAGTGAACCTTATTTCTGGAATGAGTTGTTCAGTTTGTGCTTGTGTTCTACCTCAGATCAGAATTGAGCAGCGAAAGCAGTTTGGAGTATATCTCTGGATAGGAGAAGTAAGTTTGGAATCTACTGATGTTGTGAAGTAAAGTTATGTTTGGATCTCTTCTGTGTTCTGATTTGGATAAGTATTGGGTTTTCAGGATTGAATTGTCAGTTTGGATAACTGAGATTCATTGTGTTTCACGTATCTCCGAGGGAGTACGTATTTGATTTATCTCTGGTTTTAGAATCAGCAGTTCTGGAAGGTTTAGTTGTTGAGTCAGACCCGTCTGTAGTCTGATATTCTGTTTAGTTCTGTAGATCTAGATGAGTAGGAGATCTATAGCTTAGTAGTTTAGATTGTTGTAGAGCGAGTATCCCGGTATATATATACTTGGGGAAACTCGAGGAATTCTATCTAGAATTTTGTCTGGATAGTTAGATTTGATTGATTGGATGAATTGGTTGCTATGGTTGTTAGCATATGGATGATAGTATATGCTTGTGTTTTAAAATTTAAAATCTTTAATAAGATTATTAAATTACCTTTGTTTAAATTTCGGGGACGAAATTATTTTAAGGGGGAAGGAATGTAATATCCCGGAAATTTTAACAATATCAATTTAATAATCTGTTAAATAATTAAATTGATATTGATGATCTTTGATAATAAGATTTGAATTTAATTTAATAATCTGATTAAATTAGTATTAATTGGTGATTTTATCTTTTAAAAGTTAATAAGATATTTTCTATTTGAATATATATATTTATTTACGTATATTGTAAATAGAAGCTTTGGGTAAATTGGGAATTTAGATTTAATTTAATATGACTTTTCAAAGTTATTTAAATTAGTAAATTTATAGTTTTAAAATACTTTAATTGCTTAAGATATTTTTACTTAAGTTTAAAATTATATAAGAGTTAACAAAAAGGCTTTTTATTTTACTTTTAAAATAAATAAAAATAAGTAAATTACTTAAGAGACATGTGTTATTTTCTAAAGTCATTGTTTTGACATGTGTAATTTAAGTAACCAATGTTTATGACAAGTGTCTTCATTTATTTTTATTTTCTTTTATTTTTATTTATCATAAATCTACCTATATATATACATTGCATTTCTTTACTTCATCTTTTCTATTTTCTATTTAAAAACAAGATGAATTCAAAACTCTTTCTCTAATGAAAATCTGAAATCAATATAGCTTTCAGATTTGAACTTATACAAATCAAATTGCCTCAAACCAAAAATCAATCCCTATAATCTCAAAATCAAAACAAAGCCACTGCATTCTTCTCCAATCTGTAATCAAGTTCCCAAATCAAAAAACTAAGGCCTGCAAACATCTTCATTTTTCAATCTGGAATCATTTTAAAGTCTACCTGCATTCTTCTCAAATCTGGAAACAACTCAGTTCAAAACTGTCTGCATTCATTCTTCTCAAAACTGAAAGCAGGCATGCAATTTTAAATCAAAGCTTTGGATTTCGAAATTCTTCAACATGGAAAACAAACATGCATGCAGTTCTAAATTCAATAAGTAAAGTTCAACAACTCAATTTCTTAAATCAAAGGGCATTCCAGTTTAAAGTTCAAACCAGTTTCAAGATTTTCAAAAATATAAGGCTCTGTCTCTGTTTTGCCTGGTGAGTAACATTCTATTTTTAAGGTTTAAATTAGGAAAGATGGTTGCATGTGAATATTTATAGGTGGTTCTGCATATCTATGTATTGATGTATGATTTTATATGTGAATTTCTATGTATACATGGATGAATAGTTATGTGTGCATATCTGTTATCTTTGAACCCTGTTTTGTTATTGCCCAGACTTAAGAATTTCTTTTAAATTCTCTTACCCCTGGATCTAGTTTTTGTAATGACTTAATTTACAAACAAGAATGGTTTGATTTATCATATACTAATGTTAAATAGTTTAATTTAAGTCAAACTTTTAGTCTGAGTGTCTCTGTAACCAAAATAACAGTACATGTTATATAAAAGTGAAAATTTAAACTTTGTAATTTATAAATTCAGGTTTATAAATGGAATACCTAAACTATAATATGATTTTTAGCATTGAAATTATAATTTTTAGTTTAGTGATAAAGGAGCAGTTCTAGTTTTAACTATAAATGAATTTTGGGTTAGAACTCTTGAGCTAGGAGGTTGGATTGACTAATATTGTTTCTAGTAGTAGTGGGATGATCGAAGATGTAGGAAAAATTACTAGAAATTGAATTAAAACAGTGAGGCAAAAATGATTAAGGATTGAAGATTTTTAAACCTAGTTTCTGTAGTTGATTAGAAAATAATCACCACAACTTCTTCTTTGGATCGAGTGCTACAGGCGTTTGAGAGAGTGAAGTTTGGTCGATAACGATGACATGGTCGGAGTTGCAGGAGTTCAGGTGGTCGGGATTTCGAAGTCGAGGTGATGTTGACAGGTTTTGGTCATTGCGATTGTTCTGTTCCAGGTTTTGGTTTTATGCTCGAATTTGAATTCGAGTAGGAATCGACGAAGTTGGGATTTGGTTCGTCTGAAGTGGTGAACGCCGACTTGTGAGGGTTAGTGGTGATGGTCGGAGGCGACTGCACCTCCGGTGCACGTGCACGCGATCGAGCATGTATCTGGTGATGTCTGGTTATTTCGAGTGATGTTCGAAGTATTCAGAGAGGCAACTCGAGTTATTTTTCTCGGGTTTTTTCGTGAGAGACTCGATGTTTTGAAGGGGGCGACTCGAAGTATTTTGAGGGTTCTCGGGTTAAAGTCTGGTTTCCAGATTTTAGGACTAAACAGTTTAAAAAATTTGAAACAAAATTTAAAAGGTTAAGTAAAAGTTTTAAACAAGTCTAAAGTCTAAGTTTAAAACTGATTTAAGTTAAATTTGAATCTCAGTTCAAAAATATAATAAGTTGTTGAAATTTAGAATATTTAGCAACTTTAAAATGATGAGATAGTTGAATTTAAAAAGGATGAAGTTTAAAACTTTGTTAAAATAAATTGGTATTCATTTTAATCCAGAATTTAAAATGAAATTTAAAAGTAGATTTGCAAATGGATGTTTTCAAATATAAATTGTGAATGATAATTTATCCATGAATAAGAAAATGTATTATCTTAAAGTTTAAATCATTAAATCTTTAAGATAATTAAAATAGTTAATTTAATTTAATTAATTAATGAATTGGATTAATTAATTTGTAATTTAAATACTTTGTAAATGATAACTTGTTTATCAATAAGAAAATGTTTTATCTTAAAGAAATTGAAGATTTGTGTTCAATAAATTAATTAGGAGATTAAATGGATAATTAATTTGTTTGATTAATTAATCATTTGGATTAATTAAATAAATAATTTAAGGTTTAAACTAATTAATTAATGATTAAGATTAATTAATTAGGAATAATAAAATTTATAATTAAGGATTATAAATTAGAGTATTAATTAATGATTAAGAATTAATTAAAAGAGTAATTAAAGATTAATTAAGTAGAGTTAACACTTAATTAATTAAATAATTAGAGATTAATTAATTGGTTATTAATATTTATTAATTTGGAATTAATCTAAGTTAATTACTTAAGAAAAGTAATTAAAGAGTTATTAATAGTTAATGAGGTCATTAACTATGGATTATTAAATAATTAATTTATGTAATTAATTTTAATAATTAATTAGATTAATTAATTTAAGATAATCAATTATAGAAATTGTTTTAAATGAATTACTTATTGGAAGTAATTAAGAAAGTAATTACTTATTGTAATTAATTAAGTTAATTTGATTTAGTTAAGTTAATTAATTAAGTTTAATTAATTTAGAATAATCAAGAGATGATTTGATAATAATTACTTAATGTAATTATTAAGGTGTGATTATTTAGGAAGTAAATAATAGCTAATTACTTGAGGTAATTAATTGATTGGTTATGTATTAAGGAAAATAATTTAAGTTTAATTATTTATGAATTAATCAAGGGATTAATTAAGAGATTAATTAAGGAGAATTAATTTAGTTAATGAAAGTAATTAAGGGTAGTTAATTACTAATTGAAGATTAATCAAGGTGATTAATAAATGTTGTTTAATTTAAGGTTAATTACTTAATGTAATTAATTTAATTAAGTAATTAATAATTAAGTTGTAATTAAGGATCATTAATTAATATAATTAATGATGTAATTAAGATTGATTAATTAAGTATAATTAATAAATGAAGTGATTAATTAATGTAATTAATTAAGGTTTAATATAATTAATTATAGTGATTAATTTAATTAATTATAGTTAATTAATAAATGAAGTAATTAAAGGTTAATTACTATAAGTGGTTAAGGTTAATTAATTTGAGTAATTAATTAAAGATAAATTACTTGAAGCTAATTAAAAGATAATTAATCAAAGATGATTAATTGAAAAAGGTAATTAAAATATAATTAATCAAAGATGATTAATTGAAAAAGGTAATTAGAGGATAATTAATTAATTTGTAATTAATTAATGTTTAAGTAAGAAGGATTTATAAAATAAAAGTAATTAATTTAATTAACTTTAAATTAATTAGAGATGATATAAATCATTACTTATGGATGGATGATAATACTGAATGCTTTGCATTTGATTGATATCTCTGATGAGATATATGCTATGTGATATGGATGTTTAGTTGAATTGTGATAATATGGATTATCTGATGATATTGATAATGTTGATTATCTATTGTGAATTATCTTTCTAAGTGTATAAAGATAATTGAATTAAATTATTTTAACCTTTAAAACAACTTGGCCTTAAAAGATACGTTTTGGATTTCGATGAGACCGGGATCGGGTTTCCGTATACCGGATTTCCAGGTCTGGAGACCCGAATACCACATCGATCCAAATTAACGATAGGTCGTGAATCTCAAGTGAAGATGAAGATTCAGAGTGCAAGGGTTATTGTCGTTAACTCTGAGGGTGATTCCAAAACGAGTGTAACGAGATAATGCCTTCGGTTTCGTTCGAACCCGGAACGAACTTGTATGGATTGAATGCTTTCAGAACATCGTCAGGTGGACGATGAGCATTCTAAGATAGATGTGTTCTTTTAAAAGGTAATCGTGACCTCAAGCCTCACAAACCGGGAATGGCTAAAACAGGGGAGGTGCAGCAAGGTTAGTGGGTAGCACCCAAGTAGGACAAGATGACCTCTGTCTAGATGTCCCTTTCTATTTTCGACTTAGTGTGTGCGGTTGGTCATGACAACCGTGAGGTATCTTGTGCGGGAATTATCCAGTAAGGGATGTTCCGGCCTTGTGTTGCAGGGGATTGGGAGTGATCCTCGGTACGGTGATCTAGGCCACGTACTGTGACGGGCGGTACCCCGGTAGCCCTGCCATTGATGGAATCCAAACTCCAATAAGTGCCGTACGTTTTAGTTGTGCCCAACTATGTTGGAACGTGAGATGTAAGCATTCCAGCTATTTCATATTTATTTGAAAACCCTAGACCTATTATAATACAATCGAATTTCCTATCAAATGTTTTGGTTAGCGTAAGGTAAAAACTTACCCATATTTATTGGTGGGGAGTCTTACGTGATACCTTCTCTTTCAAAAGGTTTTGAAGTTAAACAAGTTTAACCTGTTACTCACACCAGACCCATGTCTGACCCAAGTTGTTTATTTCTGTTTCATAAACTCTTGGGTACTCAAATTTTTACGAGTAGCCAAGGGATTCAGGTTTAGCTTTGACGAGTAATCTGGAGGAGCAATGGAGCAGGAGGCTTCGGCGTTGTAGATATAGATAGTAGTTTTCCGCTGTGTGATCTTTGTATTGATCTGTATTGTGTTGAGATGTAATAACTAGACAGATGTTTATAACTGTCTAGTATGTGATGTGTAATCTGTGTAACTTTGATAGATGATGTATATGATACTATGTAATATTTATGTGATATATTATATTTCGTTTCGTTTCCGCTGTGAGTATCTGTTGTTGTTTTCTTTTCTCTTCTTCTCTTTTCTATTTCTCACCCCTTTCTTTCTTTCTGTCGATGCGATTTTCCGGGAGTGGAAAGTCGGGTCGTCACATTTTTCTTTTCTAGTTTTGTGACGCATTCAGCATCTTTGGGATTACCTTTAGTTTTTGGTACTTCTAACACCTCAATATCGGGTGGTGGCCATGCGGGAACTTGATATTGGGGTGAGATGGGTGGTGGCCATGCCGGAACTCATCTTAGGGGTACCTGTTTTTTCTTTGATACTCGTAATTTGTTTTTTCTACCTGCAAGGCATGTTGGCAGAGCCTTTTTCATTGTGTTATATATAGTCACATGTGTGCTCTCCTCTATTTATAGAGGTTCACAGATTTCTTTCAATATAATAACTGGGTCCAAAAAGCTATCTTCTCCAAACGATCGAGTTAGGACTCGAAACCTTTTCCATTGCGTTCGCAATAGGGGAATAACATTATGAACGTCTAGCGGCATGCCTCGATAGGAGGTCAAGATTTTGAGTTGCATTTATCGAGACGATTTTTATTTAAATATATATATAAATGGTTGACTGGTCAAAAAAGACAATTCCATTCACAGTAGATTGCTTTATGTCTTTTCTCAGCCACCTTGGATTTGACCTTAGCCCATTCTAACACATTTTCCCCTTTTAGACCAAACAAAGGAAAAGTAAAGGAAGCACATTAATTCAAAAAAAAGATAGAAAAAATAGGGCTGAGCATTTCAACAGGTCGAATTTCCCTCTTCAAAAATTAATGGCCGACATTGAAAAAAAATATATAAAAGGAAATCAACTTCGTTCGAAATCAATCGCGTTTCTTTCCCTAGATCCATTCTCGGAATCGATTCAAACTTTAGGGCCGCGACGAGGCATTCGTTCACGGTAGCAGGCGCTGGAAGGGAGGGGGTGCGTGGGTCAAGGAAAGGGGAACTCGATGAGGTGGTTCGGCTGTGAGATGGAGACGTCGCGTGCGATTGGGTGGCGCGCGTTCGTGCACGCGCGAGGCTGGGCAGTTGGGGTTTTTCGGCGTGGTTGGTGAAGGGGATGTCGGCTATGTTGGTTGTCGATGTTGCGGGGTGGTTGCAGCTCGAATCGATGGTGGTCGGCGTCTTCTGCAAAGTGGCGAACATGGGTTCTGGTGTGCAACGACCACGAGTTTGCTTCAGAGGTGATGGTCATGATTTTGCCTAGGCCAACCGCAGGGTTGTTCGCTGTAAGGTATAGCTACTGTATCTTTAATTTAATTTAATAACACATATATTTTACAGGAAAGAAAAAAAAGTGGGAAATATAATTATACAGTGAGACATATAAATGCAGTTCTTCCAATTTATATATATATATATATATATATATATACTAGTACAAATGCACGTGCATTGCACGTGTCTGAAGAAAATAGTGAGCAGCTCACTTATATTGTAAAATTAGCATGGCTTTTGTATGCTTAATGTAGAAGCCCAACCCTATAGCCGAAGAAAAAAATCCAACTATACACTTGGAGGTAAAATAAAGTGCTATAGACAACAAACCGATGCTTTAGTTGCATATTCCATATGGAGTCCTTGATTTAGTTGACTACTAAATAATAATGCTCAATGTGTCATTTCTTTCAAGCTACTTCAGAGATTTCAAAGGATACATATTACACTTTACATTCATATTTTACTTTGTAATACACATAAAGTATCAGATTATACTTTTATCAGAGCAACCATAAAATCACATACATGAAAGGATTAGGATAAACATATATTATAATACATATGTATGTGTATTACATATTGTATACCTATGGGTATATAAACAATCTTTTGCATATTATAACTATAAGCAACTTGGTAAACAACCTTTTTCCTTCACTCAATTCTTTTGTAACCTTTTGAACCTTATTACGTTGTACAATATCCAGAACTTGAAGATAACACTTGTGACTATTAGATAACATCTGAAGACCATGCTTGAAACTAAGTACACGAAGCAAAACTGAAGTGGTGGTAGAACCTATAAAAAAGGTAGTGGTGCTACTTCATGAAACTATCAAATATGAAAATTGTTTACCTGAGAGGAGGATTTATTGCAAAGGTTAAACATACCAAAAAACATGTAGAAAGTGTGGCTCCGGCATAATCTATGACAAAAAATGTAAAATGTAATTGATATTCATTCAGGTTTCAAAATTTATAAAATTTAATCAAATAGCAGTAAAAAAAAATTGAAAGGAAGATGCAAACCAATTTCACATTGATGGGACAAAATGAAAAATGAATAGTGGTTCCTCAAATCTAACGGTTCCACTATAACTTTATCAATCCATGATAAATAACAAAAAGGTACTAAAAAAAGCTAATGTTAGAATTCAGAACTATGCAAAAAATTTATCCTTCATAATTATTAGAGCAAAATATCATATTATTGTTCAATCTAGAGAACATAGATATTGCACTTTACACTACCATTTTGATGTTTTATTATGGAAAATTTTACCTAACCAAGCCAAAGACTAAAATGTGTTCTGAAAATATTATAAATTTTACAGCCCATACCGGATCACTTACATAATCTATTCATTATTGTATTATTGTGGTAACGATGATAAAAGATCTCAAAGTAAAAAAGAAGATACATTTAGTGTAAAGGGCCACATAAGTTCAAAAAATTTCAACAGACTATACTTAGGTTCAATTGATGGATAAACTAATAAATAAGTGTTGTATAAATATTTTTGGAAGTCCAAATGTTTGAAAGAGTAAAAACCGCATGATTCATTTAGTCATTGAACATTTACTAAACTAATACTAAGCATGTGAAAGAAAACCAAATCAAAATTCGTCAACCATCAAAAAAAGATAGTTCAATTTATCAGCTTTAAGATAATAATTCTAGCATGGTATTTATCGAAGATGATTGTCCAATCATTGGATGGGATGTCCTTTTTTCGCCTATCAAAATGAAAATAAAATGGAAGACATAATAATGTGTGCTAGTGTGTCCAAGTAGATCTAAAAGTTAGTTAACTGCATGATTGGATGGAAGTTAGAACAGAGGAAGAAAATTAAAGTTATAGCATACCGCATACGAACGTAAAAGAAGTTTCCGTTGATGGTTTGAAACTATATGGGTATTTTCAAGCAGTTTCATTTGTCAAATAACCGAAGTCAACATACATTGAATCCGACTCATGCTACCAAAGAAATAGTGAAAGGTAGAGAATTTAACATTAAAAAATTGTGTTTCTGTATTTAGGAGAAACAATTATGTATTAGATGCGCTATGGTCTAATCATTGTACGCGCTTACAATTTTAGGCAGGCAGTCACTGTTTGTGCATCGTAGATTATGCAATGCTAATGATGTGATCAAATCATCTTCTCTTTTATTTTAGTTGTTGGCAAAGGTTATAGTTCCAAAGTGCCCATAAATAAGAAGATACAAATCTATATTATATGAAATGTTCGAGTAGGGAAAAGCTTCATCTTATGAATAATTATGTTAATTCCATTTGATAGAAAGTGACAAAATTGTAGGTTAATGTTCTATTATCATAAAGTTACTATACTTTAATGATATAAATATGGCAGGCTAAAAAACCAATATCTTGCAGCCAAGTTTTATAGTCTAGCTTTCCCTCGGATAACCATGCAACCTTAAATTAGGTCTTTCAAATTATAGGGCTGAAATAAGAAATTCGTTCAATGTTCTGCATGAAAGAAGTAATAGATATGGATAACTTTGTACATAAAGTTAACTGTTTTTGTGGATATTCTAAAATGACTATGTAAGAAAGAAAAAAAGTGTTGCGTAATATCACACTTGAAAGTAAAATCATCCATAGAATATATATTTTCTATTGATCGTCCTTCATTCTAATTCACGCTTTATACTAAGATGGAGGTAGAATAAAGATTGGTACCTAACCTATATACCTAGAAATTAGGATTTAAAGTAGTAGATTGAAGAACAAATGACTTCTTATGATGAATACCATCAAAGTCAGTTAAGGTTCATGTTGGGAAGACCCCACCTTCGATGCAGAACATTGAATTGAATTTTCTATGCATTAACGTGATAAAATAGTCTATTGATTAGATCATTAATTTTTAGAAGTTGTTTAGCGCACATCTTGTGGAACTAAAAACCACTCAATCTGAAAATTGAAGCATATTTTAAAAATCTCAACCATCACAAATCCTTTACAAACGCAAAACTTTGAAATATATGCATACCTAAGACATAATTAAGGGTGTTTCTCCATCACTCTCTAGGCTTAGGTACATCCCCAGTGAAAAGAGAACAATATATCATTTAGCATATTATATATGATATTAAGAATATCATGACATGGGTACCCACATATAATAACAATTGAGCAAACAGATCACATGCAGTACAATTTGTCCCTTATCTAAAAGAAGGATAATTTTGGGAAACATATGTTTAAAGGGAAAGTAGGTCCATTTTGAACAAAAGATTTAATATTATTATTAATGGATTTATTTAGTAAGCAAAAAGTTTTCCATTTGTGCAATATTATGATTCTTCTATGAAAACATATCAACGTAAAACATATAAAGATGTGATGTAAATAACAATTCTAGGACTATATAAAAATACATATTAAATATATCACCTAATAGGATGGAGGTTTCACCACTAAAACTCGACAAGTCCCTCTGGGTTATTCGATAAAAATAAGCATGTTTACCAAAATAATGTTGACATTGTAGAGATGCATGAGCATCTTCGACATACATCAGTGTTGCGATGATTGAAGTCTCTCAAAATAACCTATACAAATGTCGACAACTGAAAAAACCTATCAAAAAAAAACATGGTATATGATAATATGAATATCTAATGTAATGAAATGTGGTGTATCAAACAGATATCATCAAGCACGTATCCTACAATACATCAAGGGAAAAACATCTACTTAAATAAAACTACAAAATACATAAAAGCATCATGAAAATTATGAATCAACTAAACCCTTAGAAGTATATGTACGTGAATAAAACAAAAAATGTGAAATTTGATGAATAAACAAATTACGTACTCCTTCCAAAATCGAATAAGAAAGAGCATTGTTGAAGAAGATTACAGCAATTCATGAAAGGAAGCTATAGTAAAATGTATTATCCAAAGAACAAACTTAAACACACAGGGTAAAGAAGCAAGAAAGGCTCGTCAGCAAGCACAAAAAGCAGTAGAAATATAAAATAATGAAAAGGAGACTACAAGAGAAGCTGGCAGTGAAGTAGTTGAATTTAAGCTTTATATTAGAGCATCAAACTATATCAATGTCAGCTACTGATAGTTGATGAGTATTAGAAGCATGCTACTGGAAGTGATATGATAATCAGTATAGCTACTGGAGATTAAAGCTAGTCAAAGAAAATTTAATTACAAATACCATTAAATCCACGAACTTCAGAAACTATAATTTCCTTAGTCCATGCAATATAAGCATCCCCATTGTTGCAATCCTCCTCAAAATTCCTATCTACATTACAGTAGAAGAAAACTATAGAATTAACAAAATAACAGTAGTTAATAAAATAAGAAGGAGATAGATTATGCACCAAATTCAAATTTTGCTTGGTTGTTGGTCAAGAAAATAGAATCTGCAGAGATTATCCAAGGATTTGTTTTGAAATCTTCAATCGAGAGTTGTCTCGCTCTGACAATAACATAAATTCTCTCCATTAAGAAGTTCCAAATTTTTGGTTTAGGGTTTTGGCTCTAGCTCTGGTCACGCAATTGGGGATCGGAAGCGGGCGATTACATTGATAAGTGTGTTCAGTTATTGGTGACTTTTTTTTTCATCTTTTCTCATTTCTGAGGGAAGGAGACGTGAGATAATGCGGTTGAGAAATGAAATGGAGGAAGAAATGAGTTGGCAAAGAAATGTGAAAACGTGGTGTTGATGAAAAAGTCAAGCATACCCTTATTCTCAATGCCCCGTTTTTTCAAAAAAAGGGCAGTTTTGGTAAACTGAAAAAGGCTTCACTTTGACCGGTTTGACCAGGTATTTGCATTATAGTGTATATATATATATATATTCATATGTAGAAAAAAATATAATAGAGTAAAGTATAAGGAAATTCTGTTTTAAATTTAATAAATACATATATATATTCACATACATAATTTAATTTAAGAATGGTAAATATATATATATATATATGTATATATAGAGATAAGATTTTGAAATGGAAATTTTCAAAATGATTGGGTTTATATAAAGTCAGATTTTTTAAATCTATATAGATTATTATATAAGTGTATATATATATATATATATGTAGTTTCAACAGAAAAATAAATATACAATATACATTTTAAATTTACTTGTTTATTTTAAAATAGTGCATTTGGGAGATTAACTTAATCAATTATTTTTGGTAACTTAAGATTTATTTATTATAGGAAAAATTAGTTTAAATAAAAAATTAGTTAATTAAATTTAATTAGAAGGAAATTGATTGTTCGATTATTTAATATGTTAATAAACCGTATAATGTTTATACAAGGTCAAAAATAGTGGAGATGCAAGCCGGTTTGGATCGGATTGCAAATTAAAGGTCAAATGTGAGTTAATCTCACTCAAATTGGATTGCTAGTGAATTTAAATAGTTGAAAATTTAAATTATTGGATTGATTGCTTGAATTGATAATTTATTATCAATTTGGATGTGATATTATATATAGTAGTGTATATATATATATATTGGAGTGATTGATATTCCCGCATTATATAGCAGATGAGACCCTATGCGCCCCGCATAATAGCGGATGACCCTATATACTGCAATATCCCCCTCGAAGGGGGATTGGTATTTTTATTTGTTGGCTAACATCTGTGGAAGCAGGGAAACATGTTGGAGGGATCCAACTGGATTCCTCAAAATTGTTGAATTTATTTTCATATTCAATTATATGAAATGTTGAATAATTCCGTGATATTATGTTGGAAAATTTATTTATTGATGTTAACCTATTGCTGGATATATTGTGGCATTTTAAAAATATAAACATAAAAAGGAAAATTTAAGGTAAGAAATTTATAGTAAGGATGGATAAATTTAAAAAGAAAAGAATTGGGAAAAATAAATAGTTTAGTTTTTAAATCCTATATAATAAATTCCGGGATATGGGAAAAATAAGGATTTTGAATAAATATGGAAAAAGGGATTTTTAAAATAAGGACTTAAGCAATATTGTTTTGTAAGTACGAAGAAATATATGTTTAAATCCAAGATTTAAATGGGTTGGAAAAAAATAAAAGGAGAATTTTGAAATAGAGCATGAAATTGATAATTCAGATTTAAATAAGATTATAAATCATAATAAAGGAGTAAAACTGGAATTAATGGATTTTGGAATAAATTCGGGAAGATCGAGAAATAAAATTTTAAAAGGAAATTTAATTCAAGGAATCGATTAAAAATCAATTAAGTGTTTTGAAATAGCAATTTAAATCGAGAATGAGAATATGGAATTTATAAACAGGGTTTATAAATAAGGTGAAACAAATATCAGTGGATATTTGAGATTTTAAATTCACGGTGGGAATTTATAAGGAAAGGGTAATTTGTTTTAAAAATAAAAAGGTGGTTTCATTTTTAAAAGTGTGGAAAAGAAATTTACGGGATTGGGACGTAAATTAAATTGGAATAAATCGAGAAGGATTTATAAATGATTAGACGGGCTATGTTGAAATGGAAAGTGTATTTCCTGAAGAGCCAAGTATATTTTCGAAGAAGATTTTTAAGTATAAGTTAAAAGTTTTAAAGTTGTTTTAAAGGAATGCTTCTAGGGAAAATTTATTATTTAAATTATTTGAAAATTTTAAAGGTAAATATTTACTAAGTTAGTTATAGTAGTAATTATTTTAAAGGTTTAACTAGTATTAAGATTTAAAAGATAGTTAATAAATATTTATACTTATATAAATAATTTTTATTTAAAAAGTAGTTTTGGCTCAAGTTTTTACTTTGAAATTATTATAGAATTTCATAACTATTTTTGTCAATAAAGTGACTTAAGTAGTTTTATTTAAAATGTTTTAAAGTATATATTTTTGGATAAACTGATTTAAATTATTTAAAAATCTAAAGTATTAAGACATGCTAATTTTCAGGGGAAATAAAACAATTGGTGAATGATTGTTTGAATTGGTAGTTAAATAACCGACTACCAATGACCAATGTGCTGATCGTGTCGAAGTGACCGGGATCGGATTTAATTATCTGAAAACCACTTCGATCCGGTTTGAACGTTTGCGAATGAAGACCGTGAAGATGTTGAAGACGGTGTTTCGGTTTGTCCAGACCCAGGACAACTTGTATGGATGAATGCTATCAGACCATCGTCAGGAGGACGATGAACATTCTAAGTGAAATGTGCTCTAAAAAGGTAATGCATAGCCTCAAGCCTCATCAACCGGGAATGGCTAAAACAGGGGAGGTGCAGCACGGCTAAGTGGCTAGCAACAAATTAGGGTAAGGTCATCCTTGTCTAGATGTCCCTTTTTATTCTACTTAGTGGGCGGTTGCTGATCCCAACCGCGGGGTGATCTTATTCGGACTATCCAGTAAGGGGTAGCTCCGCTCTTGTGTTGCAGGGGGTCAGGAGTGATCCTCGGTACTATGATCTAGGCCAGGTACTGTGACGGGCGGTACCCCAGTAGCACTGCCATTATACGGAATCCAATCTCCAATAAGCGCCTGTACGGTTTTGATTGTGCCCATGTAACGCCCCACTCCGAGACCCACATTAGCAAAGAGTATTACAATGTAACACCGTCTGCTAATGCGGAGAATAGAGCTGGTTAGGAGCGACCATCTATAGCCTTGTCTTAATTATCTATTGAATACGCCGACAATTGCCACTTCTTACTCAAGTGGATTGACATCTCCAATAAATACTTAAAACAAAGCCATAAGTGGCGGAAGGATCTATCAGAATAAAATATAACAACTCAAATGTAATAAACATCACAGAATAGTAGATCATCACATACATTTACACATATACAGATACATTACAGAGTTTACAAAATGATACATGTCAAGTGGTAAGCAAACCAAAATTACAGGCGAGTCAATAGAGTACATATCAGAGCTATATACAAAAAGGACTACACAAAAAGCTATAACAAAAAGAAGCTAGCGGAATAGTCCATGCGGAAGCAAAATAGGCTAAGGCCAAAGCACCTAACCTGAAACATCTCGGTCTGACCCGAGTATAAAATACACGGGTCAGTCTGGCTAAAAAAATCAGTTAGACAAACTAAATGATAATGAACATACAAGATCATAAAGTACCACAAATATCTCCAAAAGAGATAACCAAATCATCTAACATAAGATGAATAATAACAAGCCTCATATCATCGGCAACTCAAATAAACTAAGGATATCATATCCCAAAACAAGCCAAAAGGCAAATGACAAATACCAATAAAGGTAACACAAGTTTCCACAAGGTAATCGCTATATATCGTGTGGCTCAAAGGACCTACACTGAAAGGCGATACACTAGGGAAATATAATTATCAAAGAAACAAAAGATGCTCAAGCTCAGTACTGTACAAGGATCCACACGCCCAAAGGCAACAAACCCAAATATCACTCGAGCGGTGACGAATGACTAACTCCAAAAGCGATACTATAGGGCAACAAACCCAATATCACTCGAGCGGTGGCGAATGACCTACTCCAAAAGCGATACTATAGGGCAACACCTGAAGGCAACGCCCGAAGGCAATGCCAAAAGGCAACGCCCGAAGGCAACTCCCGTAGGCAACTAACCGTAGTGGCGGTACTGGACACCACTGTCCGGCGGAATGTGTCACAACTCTCAGTAAGGAACCCGGAAAATGTTAACGTGAGTCCCATACCCCATGTTCACACTAAACGGTTTACTATCCATTAGTCAATTTCACACTCAAAGCAGAACAAAGTTTACCTCATCTCATCGGTAAACCAGACACGAAGGTCAAAACGATCAAACGAATAGATTATGAATTAACTGAAAAGATGAATGCACGTGTTCATAGCACGCGTTTTATCTAATCATTTAATTCTCCTCCCTCTTCGCTCGGAGTGCAAAATTGTGTGTGTGTTTTAAATAGAAATTATAAATTGGAGAAACGAGCTTTAATACAATTTGAAAAGATCATTTTATAAAAACTCGTGTACGAAATCAAAAAGGAATCATCAAAGTCAAATATGCAATAACAACTAATTGGAATCGACACGAATCGATTAAACAATGGAAATTCAATCAAAAATAGGCAAATAGGCAAAAATAGGCAATCATAGACGTCTGGGGGTCAATCTAGACGTCTGGATTTAGGTTCTGGAAATTCAGAAACCATCCAGACGTCTGGAGGGTGGCTTCAGACGTCTGACAGGGTGGTTCGGACGTCTGAAAGGGTGGTTCAGACCTCTGACAAGGTGTTTCAGACGTCTAAAAGGTTGTTTTAGATGTCTGACTCTGTTTTCTGCCATTTTTATAAATTTCCACCATAAAAACTTTTGCTCCAGGTTTAAAACCGGACGTCTGAACTTTCATTTCAGACGTCTAAAGACCTGGTCTAGGAAACAATTTTCCTAGGCCATGATGGACAAAACAATTCGGGAGCGATCGATCGAGCAATGGCGACCAAGGATTTACGCCAAACGACAACCCGGCCTTATAGGCTCTTCGATACACCCTAAACATCAAAGTCCAAACATCCACAAGAGGATTTTCATAAAATTGGACCAAAACACAAAAATTGCAATATTCACCAATTCAATTCAAATCAAAAGAAAATGGACATAGATAAGTGTGAGGAATTCATACCTAACAACGATATCTATAGAAGTAGATGTGAGTTCAAAAACTCACCTTTTTAACTCAAGAACAAAGATAAGAAGCTCAAATGCAAAGAAAATATCAACCACACTTCACTTCTACTCTACTGGCTTCAATCTAAGACAAAGATGGAGTTTTCTCAAAGTTAGGGTTTCGAACATATCTGAAATTGAAGAGGAAACGAGATGGAGAAGATGAAGAGGAGACTTACCAAAGCTTCTCTTGGATTTTTGGAGCAAGAATTGAAGTTTTGCAATTAAATCTAGGGCTTGGAATTTTAATTTCCCATTCCTCTCCCAGTTTCAGTTTTAGCTTGAGTGTTTAAGAAAATTGAAATGAAGTGAAGAGGAGAAGAGAGGGGCTGAACTAAGCTATAGAGTGAGTTGGGGTGAAACCCAAACCCAAAGCCCAACAAAAAATAGCAAAATTCAACTCACTCCAAACATATCGAAGCTTATACTCAAAAATGTCGCGAACATCATTTTGTACTCAATGGAAGTGGTCTCGAGTCCTAATTCGACTATTTGCAAAAAGTGACATTTCGGACTTTAATCCGACTAACGATGTTATATTTAAATAAAATATTTAAATATACAATCGGAAAATATGCGGGTTGTTACAGACTCCCCTCCTTAAACAAATTGCGTCCTCGCAATACTTAAGAAGAAAATAAAGAGTAACAACCATAAAAGCATATCAACACAAAAGAGAATTGAAATAAGAAGTTCACCATAAAGAGCCCAAAAGAGATCTACAAGAGTTCGATTCACATGCTCTATTTGTCCATCGGATTTAGGACGATAAACGGTGCTAAAACATAAGCTTTTCCCAAAGCTCTTGAAGACCTTACAAAAATCTACTAGCAAAATAATCGATCACGATTGCTAACAATAGAAGTAGGAACTCCATGAAATATAACAGGACATAGAGTTCATCCAAAAGAGGTATAGTCAAAAAGAGAAGGACGAGCCTCAAGGCTACACAAAACAAGAGATGAACATGAATTGGATTCACGATCTCGAATCTCACAAGTGGATAAAGTCTCGAGATCACTCCATTCGGATATCAACAAAGAAACATCCGCTTGTTGCTCACGGCTTAAGGGCATTGACAACACGATTACCCTTTTTCTGGAGTACAAAGAATAACAAGATCATAAGATGCAAGGAACTCGAGCCAACGTTGTTGATACAAATTAAGTTCCTTTTGAGAAAATAATGCTTCAATGATTTATGATCGGTGTAGAGAATAAATTTCTCTCCCAAAAGATAATGACTCTAAAACCTAAGAGCGAAAACAATAGCTGCGAGCGCCAGATCATGAATGGCATATATAGTCTCGACAAACTTTAATTGTCAAGAAGCAAATGCGATAACACATTCCCTTTGCAAGAGAATGACACCAAAACCAATACAACTATTATCGGTACAAATAATAAAGTCTTGGTTCCCTTCGGGAACCGCAAGAATAAAAGCATCGGAAAAGAGTTCTTTTAATCGATTCTGTTTCCCAAAAGCTAAGACTTTCAAAGTTATAATTAACTTTATACATATTCATCTTTTTAGAAAAATTAACTTTTTACAAGAATTTACCATGTTTGACTGTCTCATCATAGCATTCAGGAGATTCCTATTGATAACATTGATCAAGCGCATCGACCAGAATTCTTAAAGCACTCAATGGGCAAAACAACACAAAATCATCTTATATATGATAAACAAGTCTCTTATAAAATTTACAAATATTCTTTGCTCGTTTTAAGAACAAACCCATTCATACTTATGAATATGTTATTCAAAAGATTTGCAAATTTTAAATTTGTTAATTTCATCCATGATTAATAAATATAAGGATAAACTACTAGAGATATTCGTAGAATACTCGATTCACAAAATGGATTAAAATAAGGTAGAAGGTTCGTCAAATCGAATGACATAACGAACCCCTCACAAGAATCACAACGAGTGCGGAATGCGGTAAGTGGAATGTTATCCTCCACAACTCGTAGCTGATGAAAAAACGGTGGCAAGGTCGAGGTGAAAAGACCTTAGCACCACACAATAGATTGCTTAGGTGATAATCCTAAGACAAATCTCGAAAATACCAGAAAATTCACAAATTACTTGAATGAGAAAAATATCATCTTCTTCATCAAGTGGGTTTGAAAAATAAAATGTTGCCACCAAATTTGGAAATCGAATTCTTTAAAAACAATATAAATCTGCTTAACAGATAGAAGATGTCAAAGATGAATAGCCTACATTGGACATAGGATATGGCCTTCATAATAATTAAGCCAATCCTTTCCCAAAAATCAATTTCGAAGCCTAAATAATGCATACCTGCAAATCAGCTCGAAAAGAATAATCAGAAAAATAATCTCGATATTTTTACAAAGCAAACTAAGTGTTGCGGATCCACCAACCGGATTTGCAATCTTCAGTGAAGTCATCCAACCCAAAATATTCAAGGAAAAAGAATCAACAAGTTCTTTTGACATAAAAGAGTGGAACACACCCATATCAAAAGAAACCAAATAGGAAAATCACGAAATAAAATAATGTCATCAAGGATAAGAGGAGAATTACCTCTGGGCTAAGAGGAACCTCCAGAAGCCTTAGCAACAAAAAGCTAGCCAGACTTGGCACTAACAGGAGCAGTAGGGCAGGTGGAAATACGATGACCTTCCTTCTTGCAATATCGGCAAAAGAAAGGCTTAGGACAATCTCGGATCATATGATCAGGAGAACCACAATTGAAACAATTCCGAATGGAAGGTGTTCTAGCAGATTGAGAATTAGAACCAGATTCAACATGCTTTTTCTTCTTTGAAGGGAGAAATTCCTGTTTATGAGATGGAAACTTCTTCTTATTGGTGTTCTTGTGAACCTCGATATCATCACCACTAACACACTCCTTCTCGATGGCTTCGAGATGAAGTGCCGAGTCAACCAACTCCTCAAAAGAAAGCTTAAGCTGAAGCATTAAAGACTCCTTAAGATATTTCTTAAGACTAGAGACAAACTTCAGATTCTTCTTATAAGAAGTGCTAATAAATTCAAGACCATATTTAGATAAGGCCTTGAATGATGCAACATATTCAGAGACAAAGGACTTCCCTTGCTTCAACTCAAGAAAGCGACAGGCCAATAAAACTTTCTCAAATTCAGGAACGAATTTGAGTTCGAATCGTTCCCAAAACTAAGTCCAAGAAAGAATAGACTCATCAAGTTCAGCTACAAGAAGCTCGTACCAATCAAGGGCATGCTCTTGCAACAAGCTAGAAGTTACAAGAACTCGATCATGGTCAGAAAGAACCATACGAGAAAAGATACGCTCGCATGTGCGAATCCAAGCCTGGACCTCAAGAATGGACTCGGAGCCTTTGAATGGCTTTCCACCAAGATGAGAAAAATCACTGCACAAGCGTGCAAAGGAAGACTTGCATGGAGGAGATGCACGAATAGGAGCTGGAGGCTGAGTGCCCCTAAATAACTCCAAAAACTGATCGGCAGACATATAAACGCCGTCCGGATGCGAGCCGCTGGATTGGCCAGCATCCGAGCATCCTCCTCTGCCTCTTCCAGCCATTTGCTGAAAGATAAGGCAAGAAAAAGATTATTCACAAGGTAGATGCCATTAATTCAGTTGTGGAATACTACGGAAAAATGCATTCCTAAACGTACTCCCAAAAATTCTATCTACCCCAAAGGCACGGAAAGAAATAAGGCACGATGATTCAAAGATTCGTAACATTCGTGCTACCCTTTGGTGTATCGTAAGATGTGTCTCTGTTCTATGTTTATCATATTTTGTTCTGAACTCAGCTCTGATACCAAGCTGTAACGCCCCACTCCAAGACCCACATTAGCAAAGAGTATTACAAGGTAACACCGTTTGCTAATGCAGAGAATAGAGCTGGTTAGGAGCGACCATCTATAGCCTTGTCTTAATTATCTATTGAATACGCCGACAATTGCCACTTCTTACTCAAGTGGATCGACATCTCCAATAAATACTTAATACAAAGACATAGGTGGCTGAAGGATCTATCAAAATAAAATATAACAACTCAAATGTAATACACATCACAGAACAGTAGATCATCACATACATTTACACATATACAGATACATTACAGAGTTTACAAAATGATACATGTCAAGTGGTAAGAAAACCGCAATATACTTGCGAGTCAATAGAGTATATATCAGAGCTATAGACAAAAAGGACTACACAAAAAGCCGTAACAAAAAGAAGCTAGCGGAATAGTCCATGCGGAAGCAAAATAGGCTAAGGCCAAAGCACCTAACCTGAAACATCTCGGTCTGACCCGAGTATAAAATACACGGTTCAGTCTGGCTAAACAAATCAGTTAGACAAACTAAATGATAATGAACATACAAGATCATAAAGTACCACAAATATCTCCAAAATAGATAACCAAATCATCTAACATAAGATGAATAATAACAAGCCTCATATCATCGGCAACTCAAATAAACCAAGGATATCATATCCCAAAACAAACCAAAAGGCAAATGACAAATACCAATAAAGGTAACACAAGTTTCCATAAGGTAATCGCTATATATCGTGTGGTTCAAAGGACCTACACCGAAAGGCGATACACTAGGGAAATATAATTATCAAAGAAACAAAAGATGCTTGAGCTCAGTACCGTATAACAAGGATCCACACGCCCGAAGGCAACAAACCCAAATATCACTCGAGCAGTGACGAATGACTAACTCCAAAAGCGATACTATAGGGCAACAAACCCAATATCACTCGAGCGGTGGCGAATGACCAACTCCAAAAGCGATACTATAAGGCAACACCCGAAGGCAACGCCCGAAGGCAACGCCAAAAGGCAACGCCCTAAGGCAACGGCCGAAGGCAACAAACCGTAGTGGTGGTACTGGACACCACTGTCCAGCGGAATGTGTCACAACTCTCAGTAAGGAACCCGGAAAATGTTAACGTGAGTCCTATACCCCACGTTCGCACTAAACGGTTTACTATCCGTCAGTCAATTTCACACTCAAAGCAGTACAAAGTTTACCTTATCTCATCGGTAAACCAGACCCGAAGGTCAAAACGATCAAACAAATAGATTAGGAATTAACTGAAAAGATGAACGCACATGTTCATAGCACGCGTTTTATCTAATCATTTAATTCTCCTCCCTCTTCGCTCGGAGTGCAAAATTGTGTGTGTGTTTTAAATAGAAATTATAAATTGGAGAAACGAGCTTTAATACAATTTGAAAAGGTCATTTTATAAAAACCGTGTACGAAATAAAAAAGGAATCATCAAAGTCAAATATGCAATAACAACTAATTGGAATCGACACGAATCGATTAAACAATGGAAATTCAATCAAAAATAGGCAAATAGGCAAAAATAGGCAATCCCAGACGTTTGGGGGTCAATCCCGAAATCTGGATTTAGGTTCTGGAAATTCAGAAACCATCCAGACGTTTGGAGGGTGGCTTCAGACGTCTGACAGGGTGGTTCGGACGTCTGAAAGGGTGGTTCAGACCTCTGACAAGGTGATTCAAACGTCTGAAAGGTTGTTTTAGACGTCTGACTCTGTTTTCTGTCATTTTTATAAATTTCCACCATAAAAACTTTTGCTCTAGGTTTAAAACCGTATGCCTGAACTTGCATTTCAGACGTCTGAAGACCTGGTCTGGGCAACAATTTGCCTAGGCCATGATGGCCACAACGATTCGAGAGCGATCGATCGAGCAATGACGACCAAGGATTTACGCCAAACGACAACCCGGCCTTATAGGCTCTTCGATACACCCTAAACATCAAAGTCCAAACATCCACAAGTGGATTTTCATAAAATTGGACCAAAACACAAAAAATAAAATATTCACCAATTCAATTCAAATCAAAAGCAAACGGACATAGACTAGTGTTAGGAATTCATACCTAACAATAATGATATCTATAGAAGTAGATGTGAGTTCAAAAACTCACCTTTTTAACTCAAGAACAAAGATAAGAAGCTCAAATGCAAAGAAAAGATCAACCACACTTCACTTCTACTCTACAAGCTTCAATCTAAGACAAAGATGGAGTTTTCTCAAAGTTAGGGTTTCGAACATTTCTGAAATTGAAGAGGAAATGAGATGGAGAAGATGAAGAGGAGACTTACCAAAGCTTCTCTTGGATTTTTGGAGCAAGAATTAAAGTTTTGCAATTAAATCTAGGGTTGGAATTTTAATTTCTCATTCCTCTTCCCATTTTCAGTTTTAGCTTGAGTGTTTAAGAAAATAGAAATGAAGTGAAGAGGAGAGGAGAGGGGCTGAACTAAGCTATAGAGTGAGTTGGGGTGAAACCCAAACCCAAAGCCCAACAGAAAATAGCAAAATTCAACTCACTCAAAAGATATCGAAGCTTATACTCAAAAAAGTCGCAAATACCATTTTGGACTCAATGGAAGTGGTCTCGAGTCCCAATTCGATTATTTGCAAAAAGTGACATTTCGGACTTTAATCCGACTAACGATGTTATATTTAAATATACAATCATAAAATATGCGGGTTGTGACAGCCCAACTATTGCCGTAACGTGACATACAAGCATTTCAGCTAGATTCTATTTTACTTTCTATAGACACTATAATAATATCAGACGGTTTTGATATAAAAATGTTTTGGTTATCGTAAGGTAAAAACCAGGCATGTTTATTTGTGGCGTGGTGATACCTTTGATTTTCAAAAGGGTTTTTAAAACTTTAATAATTCAATTGAGTGTGTTTTTTCACGCTGGTTTTCTAGACTGACTCGGGTGTTATTTTATTATAATGCTCGGGTGAGACTGAGTATTACAGATATAGGATAGGATGCTGTGGAGATCAGGAGACGAGCTGGATGACGAAGCGTATTTCCGTAGATTTGTATATTTCTCCGTGTAAGGACAAGTTACTAAACTGTCCAGATTTGATGTGATGATTGTGTACTCTGATGGTTGTAAGTATTAAACCGTTACAGATTCTTTTGTATAATAATCTGTTGTTATATATTATATTTTATTCCGCTGCGATTGTGAGATTCTGATGTTGTTTTCTATTTTCTTCTTTAACCCTAATGGTTTGTATTTCCGACCACTTTGAGTTGAACTGATGAAGAATATTGTCAACTCAATGGAGTACGGATTTGCGGGCTGTTACAGTGGTATCAGAGCTGAAGATTAAGCGAGAACCTTGGCTCTGGTGGGGATTACTCATTAGAGACGGGGTCAGTAGTACTCTAGAATGAGCATGAGTGTATTAATAGATACGGGCGCGTATTTGTTAGCGAATATAAAATTGTTTTATATTGTGTTGATTGGTTTGTTAAGTGGCTTATGGATTCTGGTCAATACGAGTAATTAACGTTATTGATAGGGATCTCTAAACACTTGAATAGAACAATTCGACATAGTATTGTTTAAATAGGGTGAATGCAATAATTTTGCCCAAATTATATTTATATATAAAAGAAATAATTTTTTTTCGTAAATTATTATAAGTATATGGTTGCTTGGTTGTTAGGAAGTGATAATATTAAATTATTATCATTGTTGTGTGGAAATTGAAATAAGAAAATAATGTTATAACCAAAGTTAAGGAAATTAGTGGGACTTGAAATGTGGATTATAAATGGGATTTATAACTTGAAATTCCAAAGAAATATTTAGATAAAGATTGGAAGGATTTGAAATTCAAAAATTTGGAAAATTTAATTTCCTTTGGGTTTGAAAATGATTTTCAAAGGCTTTGGAGAAATAATGGTGATATTATTCGAAATTTTTTTTTGGATAAGATATGAAATATGGAAAGATTTGGATTTAAAAATATTTGAAATGCTTTTGGAAAGAATTAAAGCACTGAACTGTGACGCCCCACTCCGAGACCCACATTAGCAAAGAGTATTACAAGGTAATACTGTCTGCTAATACGGAGAACAGAGCTGGATAGGAGTGACCATCTGTAGCCTTATCTTAACTATCTACTGAATACGTCGATAAATGTAGCATATTTTTTTTTCATGTGGATCGACATATCTAGTAGATATTTAATACAAAACTATAATGGCTATAAGATCTAACAGAATAAAATATAACAACTCAAATGTAAAACATCACAGAACAGCAGAATGACATACATATGTCTAAATACAAATACATCTCCAGTACAAATCCAAAATGATACAACTAAGTGGTATGACGACCACTACTCATAAATGAGCCCAAAAGAATAAAACATAGATCAGAGTGTCAATAAATAAGGACAACAAAAAGCTAAATAAGATAGGCTAGCGGATATGCAGAAAGCAAAGTCCATGCGGAAGCAAAAGCAAATAGGCTAAGTCCGAAGCACCTAACCTGAAACACCTCGGTCTCACCCGAGTATAAAAATACACGGGTCAGGCTAACTAAACAATCAGTTAGATAAGCTAAATGATAATGACATGCAAGGTCATAAAGTACCACAATATTCTCTAAAAGAGATAACATGATCATCTAACAAAAGATGAATCATAACAAGCCTCGTATTATCGGCAACTCAAATAAACAAAGGATATGAATATCCCAAATCAAGCCAAAAAGGAAAATAACAAATACCAATAAATGTAACACAAGTTTCCACAAGGTAATCGCTATATGTCGTGTGGTTCAAAGAACCTACCCCGGAAGGCGATACTCCAGGGAAATATAAATATCAAAGAAACAAAAGATGCACGTGCTCAGTACTGTATAAACAAGGATCCACAAGTCCGAAGGCGACAAACCCAAGTATCTCTCGAGTAGTGACGAAGGACCAACTCCAAAAGCGATACTATAGGGCAACAAACCCGAAGGTTCAAACCCGAAGGCAACAAACCCGAAGGCACAAACCCGAAGGCAACAAACCGTAGTGGTGAAGGTCCGGAGGCCCAGTACTGGACACCACTAATCGGCAATATGTGTCACAAACTCCTCGAATAGGAACCCACAAAGTGTTAACATGTGTCCCATACCACACATTCGCACTAAACGGTTTACTAACCATTAGTCAATTTCACACTCAAAGTAGTACAAAGTTTACCTCATCTCATCGGTAAACCAGACCCGAAGGTCAAAATGATCAAACGAATAGATTAAGAATTAACTGAAAAGATAAACGCACGTGTTCATAGCATGCGTTTTATCTAATCACTTAATTCTCCTCCCTCTTCGCTCGAAGTGCAAAATTGTGTGTTTTATATAAAAATTAAGTTAAAGAAAACGAATTTTAGGAACGTTTCGAAATCGCTTTAGAAATTGCCTTTGAAATTCTCTTATTATAGAGTATAATTTGTATAAAAAATAATAATATATAATAATAATTTCAAAAGTCCATTTATTTGAAAAACATTTTTAAAAAACATTATAATACCTGTGTATGAAATCCAGAAAGAAATATCAAGAAAACATCGAAATAACGAAAATTACACCGTATTATCCGTTTAAAACCAGCTGCGGCTCAATATTCGACAGTAGGTTTGAACAAGTTAACAGTGTTAAAATGAATTGAAATTTTTCAGGAATGTAGTTCAACATTCTTAATTCAAAGAATCATTCAAATCCGATTTGAAACGAAGAATCTGCGTCGTTTCAAATTTGGACCAAAACAAGGTTTTAAACACTGAATTACAGCAAGCTGCGAGTACAAGTTCGACAGCAGTTTCGAAATAGCAAACGAATCCACATTTTGATGAAAATTTGCAGGAATGTAAATCAACACTCCTAATTCAATCTGATAAAAGAACCACCCAAATCCGATTTGAAACGAAGAATCTGCGTCGTTTCAAAGTTGGATCAAAACAACATTTTAAACACTGAATTACAGCAAGCTGCAAGTACAAGTTCGACAGCAGTTTCGGAATAGCAAACGAACCCAGATTGTCATGAAATTTTTCAGGAAAGTAATTCCACACTCCTACTTCAAACTTCATAAAGAATCACTCAAATACGATTTGAAACGAAGAATCTACGTCGTTTCAAAGTTGGACCAAAACATGGTTTTAAACACTGAATTACAGCAAGCTGCGAGTACAAGTTCGACAGCAGTTTCGAAATAGCAAACGAACACAGATTGTCATGAAAATTAGCTTTAATGTAACTCAACACTCCTAATTCAAACTGAAAAAAGAACCACTCAATTTCGATAAAGTATGAGAAAGTTATGATGTCTCAAACATGGACTCAGGCCATGTTTGCAACAACACAACAATGTGTACAGGTGATTTCCAGGCTGTGCATTGATTTTGCAGTGCAGTTTTCAAGAATTAAACGAATATGTTTTGCAACAATATTTGGCATGAATATACTACAACACACAGGCTATCAATTGAAGAAAATCCAGCAACATTTCGTTGCCGGAATTGTGAGAAAATGATGTGCAAAGTGACATACAAACTCAGATTTCACCAAAAACAAAATATGAACATAATATAAATGTATTGAAGCTATTTTCGGTTAGATTTTGGCATTTTGAATCTTTTGCTTCAGCTAGCAATTGTGAGCAGTAACTCACCTTACTGCTAGGAGAAAAAACCAAGATTAATGAAGAAAGATCGAAGCTTTGGCTTGAGAAATAGCCTCTAAGAATCTGTACAAGAGAAGAACAATGCATGCAAAAGAAAATTCATTGTAAATAAGAAACCACTTTCACAAATCAGAGGTTTTTTATGAAATTGAGTGATTTGGAGTTAGATTACCTTAGATTTACTCTCTAGATTGAAAAAGATTGCAATTTGTTGAATTTGTATGAAGAAATAGCTTGGATTTGCAATTTTGAGAAGGTGGGTTTTATTTCTTATTTACTGGTTAAGGAAGAAAAAGAGGGATGTAAAAATGAATGTACAGGTTAATTTCTTCTTTCACTTCTTCATTTTTAGGCTAAGCCTATGTGGGCTTGAACCCAATAAAATAAAATAAAATAACATGACCTATGTTTTAATTCACACTTATTTTAAAAAAAGCTTCGTATTTACACCAATTACAAATCAAAAATGCATTTTGCTCCCAAATTTTACATAAAAAAATGTAAACCTGTATACCTATGAAATAAAACATTTTACATCTCATAAAAATATTATTTTATATTTTTAAAACATTTTTATTATTAAAACCCTTTTTTTTCAAAAATACACTATTTACTCAAACAAATGAATAAAATCTTGTTTTTAACTTCTAAAATTCACCAAAAATACTTTTCTTACTTAGAAAAATATTTCAAACCATTTCCAAACATAATTTATGACCAAAACTCATTTCTAAACCAAATTTCACCTTTTTATTTAAATAAACAACATTTAAAAAAATTAAATACTTCCTTTAAAAATTATTAAAAGAAGTAATTGGCAATAATTAAAAAAATTATTGCATTTTCTCCAAATAAAAACCATTTTCCATTCATTATTAACCCAAACAAAATAAAATAAAGTTCTAAACTTTATTTTCTCATTTTATTTAAAAAATTCATTGTTTATTCCAAATAAACAATTTAAAATTTCCAATTTTATTTTAATTCACAATATTAAATTATAATTACCATTATAATTTAATATTTACAGGTAATCTCCAAAACTAGGGTTGTTACAGACTCCCCCCTTAACAAAATTGCGTCCTTGCAATTTCTAGAGAAGAGTTTATATTCAACTCATTTATTTCATCAATCAAAAGAAAGATAGACAAGCTCGAGTTTTAAAATTCTCAACTCAAATTGGTAGAAGACCAAGATAATATTGCTCGATAAATTCTATAATTTCTCGAATATATTCATCAGGATTAGCGGACTATAGAATTTGCATGAGCAACACCTCATGATTTCGAAGGCTTCACTCCTTTGAAACAAGAACACAAACAGAATGCTACCCAAAAGATTAATCAAGTGAGATTGATTTCTTAGAAATTTCTAGAATAGTTTCGGGATTTAGCTCAACCTTTATCCCGGACTCCAATCACTAAGATGATAATCGGCATGACCTTCCATCTGCCATTACGGAAAGAACCGTGCCAACAAAGGTTTGACAACAAGAGAGGTAAGAGAATTCGATGATAGGTGGTTTCTTCAAAGGCCAACAAACTCAATTGACCGCATAATGCATGTCATTAGACAACGGTACAAAGACAAAACAAACTCAAGGAATTGATTTCTATACCTTTATTCTACAAAGCAATTTTTTTTAAGGTTTCCAAAAACCCAATTTCTTTATACTCTAATTCTCAAACTTCAATATTTTGAAAATTTTCAAAACTTCTTTCAAAAATCCAATTTAATCTCTAAACTCTTAATTAAAGTGAACAAAATGCTTTACATATATATTCTACCACAATATATATATCAGTTTGAATCATATACTTTTATACAAAACATCAACCAATTTATATTCACTTAATGGGTAGAATGCACATAATTATTAAGAAAACATGTTAGTTCAATCACAAACCTACTGTAAAGATCCTCAAATTTGACCCATCAAAACTCAAAATATGAAAATACTTATAGAACAAAAGTTGTTCTACTAAGTCTATGCTTTCCAACAATATAAAGATCATCAAAATAGGATTTACGGTTTGAATGTTATGCCAAATTTACTTTCAGCTTAAATTTTAGAAAATTTCATAATAGGACAGAAAAGTCTATCCACTTTCAAACCCATTTTAGACTAAATAAAAAGCAAAATCTTCCAAAGTCGTAAAATGAAAATGTATAGCTTTCTAAAGTCTCTTTCATTTGCAAAAAGTTTGAACTCATTCGGAGTTATAATTCTCAAGTTATGATTGTTTTAGACAATACTATTTCAACCAAATTTCATCTTTCAAATCAAATTAAACTTTGAAATTTTCCCAAACCATTTTAATTTCAAATTGTATTTTCAAACAAGCATTTTGCTAAATCATTATTAAATGATCTTTGTTTTCCTAGGAAAGCTAAGGCATACCAAAATATGACCAACTTTATATAATTTTCATAAAAGAAACAATTCATTAATTGGAAAATTTTCATTACTTCCCAAAAATCTAATTTTTAAAACAATTAACTAAGGAAACTCATTTTGGAAGAGATGACTAATATCTTCCATTATCAAAAGATGATTATTGATCATCCCTCAAAATAAATTTTTGAGATATATATATAATTTTTTTCTTCACAATTAAAATGACTATACTACATTATTTGTTCATTTATCAAAAACAATTCAAATTCACATTTTCACTTGTCACAAAATTAAAATTCCATCTAATTATCAACATAAAACTAATTAAAGTTGATAATTAATTCAAACTTGTTTTCAAAAGAATTTTACAAATTCACACCAACCAATTTTTAATACAACCAAAATTTTTAAAAAAAAACTTGCTCACTACTTTATGCTAAAAGTTTAAAATTAGCATTTCTTAAGATAGAGTTTCATACTATCCTCTACTATTACTCAAATAACTAAGTGTCAAAACAAATTTTCATAGCCATCACTAATAACTTGTTCTAAAATATTCAATTAGTATTTTAATTTTTCAAGCCAAAGTATTCTTTTACCTTAAATACCTCATTTTATTAATCAAAGCATCAAATGATATTTTCCTCTAATTATGACATCCCCTTAATTAGAATTACTCATTTTACTTACCCAAATTACCATATTCGATTTCTCAAATTTCAAATAATATAAGGGTATTACCTCGCCATTGATTTATAGTGAACGACCCCATCGATTGGCTGTAGAGTTGATCAAATGATCAAAACTGCCTCATCACTCATCCAACACTCACTATGGTTCAATGGTTTCATTAAGCATTTAAAATAAAAATTAATACTCCACCATATGAATTATTTCAGAACTTTACTTATTCAAACTCAATTTACCGTGTTTGACTGTCTCATCATAATGTTTAGGAAATTTCTATCGATAACGTTGATCAGGCGCATCGATCAGAATTCTTAAAGCACTCGATGGACAACCCAACACAAAATCATTTTCTATAAAAGAATTGCCTTATATATAATTTTACAAAATACACTTTGCTTATTTTAATAAACAAAAATCCAATTTCACTTAAAAACATAACTTTTCAAAAAATTCAAATTGTTGCTTACACTCAAAATTAAAGAACACAAGAAGAACTCATCGAGATATTCCCAGAATACTCGATTCCCAAGATTGACAACTAAGCTGGAGTGTTCACCAAAACGAACGGTATAATGAGCCACTCACAAGAACTATACCGTGTGGAATGCGGTAAAAAGAATGCTATCCTCCACGACTCGAAGCCTAAGAAAATCCGCGTTAGATCAAGTTGAGAAATGACCCTAACACCACTCAATAGATTAAAAGGATTAATGAAATATAAGAGTAAGAATAATATATCCTCTTGAACGAGGAGAAGTAACACTATAATGAATCATTACTTCGAGTGAAGTAATACCACACAGTATATCAACAAATGAGTATCCAAAGAGGATATCTCAAAGGAGATAAGAACAACAATAAGAATTAAATTCAATGAATCACCCCATTTCCTAGGTGGACATTCTCGTGGAAGGATGACTGAAAGGCTAAGAATTGGAAAAGAGGTCAATACACAACTCGATTGCCCGATTGGGTGTCATACCCGAAACGGACTCACGGAAATCAACAGAGTCACAATGACTGGAATTCGAGATATATCATCAACATCTCAAAACTCAAGAGTGAATACAGAGACTTTGAAATCATCATTAACATTCTAAAGAACAAGAAACAACGAATCAGCCAAACTCGGATACTTAATATAGGGTCCCTCTATTCACAAAATGTGGCTTGATAATAGGCAAACCACTTCATCTCTCCAAACTCTAGATAGAAAATGGCATGCTAATTCGCACGAAAATATAAGCTATAAGCAACAATCCCAAATCTTTATACATCATGACTAATATTGCGGATCCCCTCAATAGGATTCGCAATCTTCAAAGAATTCAAAAGATAAGAACATCAAAAAACATCAATAAATTCCACCGATACGGATGAGTGTCAAGCACCCGTATCGAAGAGGACTCAAATAAAACAATCACGATTAGGATTACTCTTAAGATAAGATATAATCAATTCAATTTTGGAATACTACGGAATAAAATATATTCCTAGACATATCCCAAACTTCTATCTCAAAGGACACGATAATTAAGGGATTTGTAACACTTGTACTATACTTAGATGTATCGTAATATATGTTTCTGTTTTGTGTTTATAATATTTTGTTCTGAATTCAGCTCTGATACCAAGCTATGACGCCCCACTCCGAGACCCAATTTAGCAAAGAGTATTACAAGGTAATACCGTCTGCTAATAAAGAGAATAGAGCTGGATAGGAGCGACCATCTATAGCCTTATCTTAACTATCTAATGAATATGTCGATAAATGTAGCATATTTTTTTTCCATGTGGATCGACATATCCAATAGATATTTAATACAAAACTATAACGGTTATAAGATCTAATAGAACAAAATATAACAACTCAAATGTAAAACATCACAGAACATCAGAATGACATACATATATCTAAATACAAATACATCTCCAGTACAAATCCAAAATGATACAACTAAGTGGTATGACGACCACTACTCATACATGAGCCCAAAAGAATAATACATAGATCAGAGTGTCAATAAATAAGGACAACAAAAAGCTAAATAAGATAGGCTAGCGGATATGCAGAAAGAAAAGTCCATGCGAAAGCAAAAGCAAATAGGCTAAGTCCGAAGCACCTAACCTGAAACACCTCGGTCTCACCCGATATAAAAATACACGGGTCAGGCTACCTAAACAATCATTTAGATAGGCTAAATGATAATGACATGCTAGGTCATAAAGTACCACAATAATCTCTAAAAGAGATAACATGATCATCTAACAAAAGATGAATCATAAGAAGCCTCATATCATCGACAACTCAAATAAACAAAGGATATGAATATCCCAAATCAAGCCAAAAAGGCAAATAACAAATACCAATAAAGGTAACACAAGTTTCCACAAGGTAATCGCTATATGTCGTGTGGTTCAAAGGACCTACACTGGAAGGCGATACTCTAGGGAAATATAAATATTAAAGAAACAAAAGATGCACGTGCTCAGTACTGTATATACAAGGATCCACAAGCCCGAAGGCGACAAACCCAAGTATCTCTCGAGTAGTGACGAAGGACCAACTCCAAAAGCGATACTATAAGGCAACAAACCCGAAGGCACAAACCCGAAGGCAACAAACCGTAGTGGTGAAGGTCCGGAGGCCCAGTACTGGACACCACTAACTAGCAATATGTGTCACAAACTCCTCGGATAGGAACCCACAAAGTGTTAACATGTGTCCCATACCACACATTCGCACCAAACAGTTTACTAACCGTTAGTCAATTTCACACTCAAAGCAGTACAAAGTTTACCCCATCTCATCGGTAAACCAGACCCAAAGGTCAAAACGATCAAACGAATAGATTAGGAATTAACTGAAAATATAAACTCACGTGTTCATAGCACGCGTTTTATCTAATCACTTAATTCTCCTCCCTCTTCGCTCAAAGTGCAAAATTGTGTGTTTTATATAGAAATTAAGTTAAAGAAAACGAATTTTAGGAACGTTTCGAAATCGCTTTAGAAATTGCCTTTAAAATTCTCTTATTATAGAGTATATAATTTTTATAAAAAATAATAATATATAATAATAATTTCAAAAGACCATTTATTTGAAAAACATTTTTAAAACACATTATAATACCTATGTATGAAATCCAGAAAGAAATATCAAGAAAACATCGAAATAACGGAAATTACACCAAGTATTATCCATTTAAAACCAACTGCGACTCAATATTCGACAGCTGGTTTGAACAAGTTAACAGTGTCAAATAACTTGAAATTTTGCAGGAATGTATTTCAACATTCCTACTTCAAACTGAAAATAGAATCATTCAAATCCGATTTGAAACGAAGAATCTGCATTGTTTCAAATTTGGATCAAAACAAGGTTTTAAACACTGAATTACAGCAAGCTGCGAGTACAAGTTCGACAGCAGTTTCGAAATAGCAAACGAATCCAGATTGTCATGAAAATTTGAAGGAATGTAACTCAACACTCCTTCTTCAATCTGAAAAAAGAGCCACCCAAATCCGATTTGAAACGAAGAATCCGCGTTGTTTCAAAGTTGGATCAAAACAAGGTTTTAAACACTGAATTACACAAGCTGCGAGTACAAGTTCGACAGTAGTTTCGAAATAGCAAACCAACCCAGATTGTCATGAAATTTTTCAGGAATATAAATCACACTCCTACTTGAAACTGCAAAAAGAATCACCTAAATCCGATTTGAAACGAAGAATCTGCGTCATTTCAAAGTTGGACCAAAACAAGGTTTTAAACACTGAATTACAGCAAGCTGCGAGTACAAGTTCGACAGCAGTTTCAAAATAGCAAACGAACCCAGATTGTCATGAAAATTTGCAGAAATGTAACTCAACACTCCTACTTCAAACTGAAAAAAGAATTACTCAATTTTGATAAAGTATGAGAAAGTTATGATGTCTCAAATATGGACTCAGGCCATGTTCGCAGCAACACAACCAAATGTGTACAGGTGATTTCCAGGTTGTGCATTGATTTTGCAGTGCAGTTTTCAAGCAACAAACGAATATGTTTTGCAATAAAATTTGTCATGTATATACTACAACACACAGGCTATCAACTGAAGAAAATCCAATAGCATTACGTTGCCGGAATTGTGAGAAAATGATGTGCAAAGTGACATACAAACTCGGATTTCACAAAAAACAAAATATGTACATAATATCAATGTATTGAAACTATTTTCAGTTAGATTTTGGTATTTTGAAGCTTTTGCTTCAGCTAGCAATTGTGAGCAGTAACTCACCTTGCTGCTAGGAGAAAAAACCCGGATTAATGAAGAAAGATCGAAGCTTTGGCTTGAGAAATAGCCTCTAAGAACCTGTACAAGAGAAGAACAATGCATGCAAAAGAAAATTCATTGTAAATAAGAAACCACTTTCACAAATCAGAGATTTTTGATGAAATTAAGTGATTTGGAGTTAGATTACCTTAGATTTACTCTCAAGATTGAAAAAGATTGCAATTTGTTGAATTTGTATGAAGAAATAGCTTGGATTTGCAATTTTGAGAAGGTGGTTTCTATTTCTTATTTACTGGTTAAGGAAGAAGAAGAGGGATGTAAAAATGAACGTACAGGTTAATTAGTTTTCTCACTTCTTCATTTTCAGGCTAAGCCTAAGTGGGCTTGAACCCAAAAATAAAAAGAAAATAACATGACTTATGTTTTAATTCACACTTATTTTAAAAAAAAGCTTCATATTTACACCAATTACAAATCAAAAAGGCATTTTGCTTCCAAATTTTACATTAAAAAAATGTAAACCTGTATACCTATGAAGTAAAACATTTTACATCTCATAAAAAGATTATTTTATATTTTTAAAATATTTTTATTATTAAAACCCTTTTATTTACAAAAATACACTATTTACTCAAACAAATGAATAAAATCTTGTTTTTAACTTCTAAAATTCACCAAAAATACTTTTCTTACTTAGAAAAATATTTCAAACCATTTCCAAACATAATTTATGACCAAAACTCATTTCTAAACCAAATTTCACCTTTTTATTTAAACAAACAACATTTAAAAAAATAAATACTTCCTTTAAAAATTATTAAAAGAAGTAATTGGCAATAATTAATAAAATTATTGCATTTTCTCCAAATAAAAACCGTTTTCCATTCATTATTAATCCAAACAAAATAAAATAAAGTTCCAAACTTTATTTTCTCATTTTATTTCCAAAATTCATTGTTTATTCCAAATAAACAATTTCCAATTTCCAATTTTATTTTAATTCACAATATTAAATTATAATTACCGTTATAATTTAATATTTACAAGTATCTACAAAACTAGGGTTGTTACATGAACTCACTTTGGTCGTTGGAAAATAATTTCGGTGACTGTAGCATTATTGATGTTTATTTTCGAGTTTCCAAGAGAGGAATTGCTACGTGAATGTTTTGAATTGATGTCTGTTCGCAAAATTGGGTTTGATTTTGATATGCGAAAGAATAATCTAACTTGGGTGTATATGGCTTCAAAAATGATTTTTGATGTTTAAGTAATTGTTTAAAAACTCTCACTGCAAGAAAATGTTCTATTAATAGCATGCGGGGATTGCACGGAAACTTGACTTGCTATGGTTAGGTAGATGGTGATTATTTAGGTTAAAAGATTGCTTGTTTTGACGCTGTTGTTAAATGTTAACCAAACGAAAGAGTTGCCGCTCCAAAATTTCACATTCCCTCCTTCGTATTCTCCTACCACCAGCCATCCTCTTTTCATTTTCACTTTCCCAAAATCTAAAATTCACTCACGAACCTTATCTTCACTCATGGATCCCTCTTTAATTATGAATCACTGAACGCTCGATCCCTTTTATCAGACATCATTACACTAGCAACATAAATTGTTTAGCACAAAGTCACCAAGCTGTAATAGAACCGCAATCCCTAATTTTACTAATGGAATCATCAAAAGGTAATCCTTGTTAATTCATTCCAATTTCTAATATAATTATGTTTTCCAAGATTTATCTTCCTTAGAGCATTGGAATTCGCTTTTTTTATCTTATTATTTGCGCAATTTTTGTTCAGTTTTCATGAAACTTTCACATTTGAGCATGAAAGGTTTGATTTGGTTTCCGTAGAAGGAGGCATTATACATTACATTACTCAACCCTAATTGTTGTATTGTGGTTCTCCATTGTCTTGGATAGTGTAACGAACCGAATAACTTAATTAATGGGTTACCTGAAATAATGTCGGTCATTTAACAAGTTTAAGCAAATTCATTATATGTATTTATAGTATTATTCGAAAATATTGTGCAACCAGTATGTGATTACTTTTGAGCTTAAGTCGGATGTTTCTACAATTTACAGATACAAATTCTTGTTAGCCTGTATTTTGTAGAAAGTAGACAACGAGCTAGTATACAAGACCATATCTAATTCATACATGAAAACTAAACTTTAGTCAATTACCTTACAGCCCAAATATGAACTCTAAATGAACCGCATACACAATAATTCAGTATTCATATATCATACGCAATTATCAAAATAATATGATTAAAGGAACTTGTTCACTCTGTCTTATATATTTTCATGTTTTCCTGCAGACACCATTGATCGAGAACCATATAGTTTTTCATGAACCATACGGCAGTTTTTCACGAACCATGCAGTTTTTATATCTTGGATGCAGCTTCTTCTTCATACGCCATGCACATTGGAAATGAGATCCATGAACTTTGCTTGGGTTGTGGACAACATAACGAGCTTGAATTGTTTGGCTTGATGGAGGCTTGGGAAGTAGATAATGAGATATTGGCAGTGGTCCTTGCACACTTGAACCGTGAGTGCGACGATTTGGTATGTTCTGATTGGCTAGCGTATGTTCTTTGTGCTGTTATTTTACCTAAATTTTTAGTGATGAAGTCTCTAGTTTCTAGAGTGCTCCTGTCATCGGTTATCAGCTTCTGCAAATTTTTCCCTGTAGCAGTGGTTGATGCTCTTCTTTTTCCTTTTTTTTTCTCAAGGATGGAATAAATGTAGTCCTTTGTGATGTGCTTACTAGAATCATGAAAGAATGCTTGCATAGATGTCATGTTTCAGCTTTCTTCCAGAAGCTGCTTGTTTTGAAAAAGAGTGAAAGACATATTGTGTGTTTGTCATGTCACCGTGAGTTGATTTGTGATGAACTGGTATGGACTAAATAGACTTTTAGTTTGTTCCATAATGTTCTAAATATGGAAGTTTATATGTCACCCGATAGCGTGGACACGATTGTTGCAGTTATAGTTGAGAAGGCTGAAAGGTTTTCTAAGTCGCTAAAGTTTGGAAACTTCTTCCTGTGTTTTGTTACTAAATGCAGTAGGGCTAGGAACGTTTACAAGGATGTATTGGAGGAAGTAGCTGAGATGACTAATACTTTTGTGACTAGATCTATACTGTCAAAGCTTTGTAGTCAGTAAGTCACTGGTCTTTTGTATACCTACAATTCTTATATCTACAGTTCTTATATGTTGAATATTATTTATGTCTTTTGTACGCATCATCTATTTTCTCATCATGGGTGTTGCCTACCAATTTACTCAACTTGGCACTAAACTAAAACGACATTCACCTTTATATGTTAAGTAGTTTTGGCTTCATAGCTTGAAATGTTTTGAAAGACATTAGGCAACTAATTGAACCATAGACCATCAATAGCCATAGTTTTCAAAAGAATGCAATAGATAATAATATATTTTTTCACTATTAACACTCATTTTTTCCCCTTAGATAAGGCTTAATTGATTGTGTTACACTTGGTATTGACCTGCAGCAAATTTGATTGCCTAATTAAATCTGGCATTTCAAATACATGTGAAATATAGGAAGCTTTATCAATAGATAATTAATGTAAAGGTTGTCTTGGTTGGGTAAATGAGAAAAAGAAATATGGGGGACCTTTCTCCAAGATAAGAAAAATAGAACATGGTAAGCTAGCCATAGAGTAGATGAAATTAACTAAGTTATATAAAAATTAACTAAGTTAATTGAGTTTTATAAAAATCAACAAAATTTTAATTTTTTTAATTAAATTAACTAAAGTTTGTGAAAATTAATTTAGTTTTATAAAAATCATGTTCTCTATTTTGAAATCTTTGTTAAATTGTTATAAAAATTGACTAAGTTTTATGAAAATTATCTAATTTTTATAAAAATTAACTAAGTTAACCAAGTTTTATAGAAATTAATTAAGTTTATAAAAATTAACTAAATTTAAAAGAAGAATAATAATAATATAATAATAAGAGTAGTAGTAGTAATAAAATAATATTATAATAATACAATAATAATAATAATAAATTAACTAAGTTTAAAATAAGTAACTAAGTTAATTAAGTGTTATAGTAGTTAATAAGCGAACTGTTTTTTTAAAATTAAATAAGTTTCTAAAATTTAATTAAGTTTTATAAAAATTAGTTTGAGTTTGAAAGTATGTGTTTATTTATTTGCTTAAAGTGCATATTAAATGAATTTGGTTACTTTGTGCTTTGTTTATTTGCTGTTTTTGACTAATATCCTCTATTGAGTACACTTTTCAACTAGAGGAAGATATGCAATATAAATATAGGGATAGTTAATTATAAATATTTAATGGTTTAAAATAAAAGTAATTTGCTACTAGAACATGTAATTAGGACAAGTTTATGATTCTTGTGCATAGGTTTAGCCACAAATTCATTGAATTTGGTTTAGCATCGATGCAAGTAAGCTATATTATGGATGCATTGATTATGTCTTTTCAGCTGTACAATAAATTTAACCAAAACTTCAACTTGATATTTGGTTTTCACTTTGATAACTAGATTTGCTGGTAAGCAAATAATGAAGTTACAAGAGACTTCAGATTAGATACCTGATGGATGTACTCCTCACACTGTCAGTGTCTAAATGCATGGCAAACTTGTAGATTCCGGGAAGCCAGAAGATTGAGTTGAGGTAATAAGCTGGTTAATGATAATGTCTCGTCTTATTTTGTTTCTTATATGTGATCAAAATTTTGTATTACTGTCTATCTTTTTAACATTTCCCTAATGATATAGGTTATTGTAGTTTACAAACGTATGAGTGTCAAAGATGGTCCAATAAAGAGAACTTTCAAAACTTTATTCTTGGTATGGTTACTACTACCATTGTCAATTCTTTTAAATAAGATAGCATGATAGTGTACTTTCAAAAGCATTATCAAAACTCATAGATTACTATAGAGAAAAATATGGGAGTAATATCATTATGGGAATATTTGATTTTGGTAAATACTTTTTAACATGTTACAATCAAAATCATTAACCATTGTAGAAAGAATCATATTATAATCTGGTACATAAAAGATTACAGAGAAGAAAATATTACATGAGAATGGAACATGTGTTTGGTTAGCATCAAAAAGTTTTGATATAGTCTATACTATTCAAATTGATTTGCTGACCTGATGTAGTATGGAAAGTTTCAAACAATTTAGAAATGATATGCGGGCCTACAGCAGCTCAGAAATGCACGCATTCAATTACTCGCTGATATACTGTAACGACCCTGAAATTTTGATATTTGAAATGTGAATATTTAATTGAGTTTAAATATTCGAATGATAATTTAATTTGAAATTCAAATATCAGAATGGAATTTGGCAATTAAATTTCTGAATTTAATTATGGTAATTGGGTAAAAATGTTGAATCTCGATTTTTAAGCCGATTAACAATATTTTCAAGGCTTTGAAAAAAATTCATATTGATAATACTGAAAATAATAAAAGTTTCAGAATCGAATTTGAAACTGTTTTGTTCAGTTTTGAAATTGTATCGTTTGAATCGATATTTGAAAATAGCGTTCCGGAGCACAGTCTCGGAATTCGACGAAACCAGTTCCATTGGATCCGTAATATTGTATTATTATCGAATTTCAATTTTCGTAGTGATCAGATTTATCGTGTGATCGTACGATAAGCAAACGCGCTAATATAATATAACGAGATATTTTTGAATATAAAAATATAAATTTTTAATCAACTTTTCCATCAGCCGACTTACTTTTTCTCTGCTTAATCACGTTCTCTTATCTCTTTCTTTCTTCGTTCTGAAGCCAGATAACAAAAGAAAATATCTCGTTCCAAAGCAAGAAAAACAATGGCCGAAGCCCTTTCATCCAAAATAAAATATATAAAAAGAACAACTCAGTCACGTTCAAAAAAATAAATCAGAGCAAAGCTAGACCGGAAATTCCCTTTCCTCCTCTCCTCTGAAAAAATCGAAGTCAAGTTTTGTCCCTTCAAACTTCCCCAATTCGAATCTTTTCGAACACGTTTTGAAAGAGAATAAAAAGAGAAGGGATCATCTCGTCCTCGTATGTAAATAATAGCAGAGATATTTGATTTCGATTGAAACTAGGGTTTGAGATCGACGAGGTGATTTCGAGCGAGGCGAAGCAAGCGACGTGGGTTCATACTCATGGCAGCGGCATCGCGATTTTGGGGTTTCAGCATCTTCGAACGTGGATGGGAAGGGAGGCCAGCGATCGCGAATTGTTCTCGCGACTGGCGCAATGTCGAGACCATCGGGAAGTCGACCTAGGACGGTGAGTTGGATCTCGAAGGCAGGCGATTTCAATGACAAGAAGGTGGGATCGATTTAGGGCTTCGAAGCAAGGCAATTGCCGAGGAAGTGTCGATCGAGGTGGGGTACGATTTGAGCTCGGTGGCACGCAAACTCGAGCACGAGATGCTTGGCCAATCGTATGCTCAGCTAGGGTTGCTCGCGACTTCGGCGTGGATGAGGCATCTCGATCTGGGTTGCTTGATTAGGCAGTGAGGAAAAGGAGTTTTCTTTTAAGAATTTTAAATCTATATATACATATGGGATTTAGAGAAAATATAAATATTTCAACTATAACTATTTTAGGGAAATTTTTAACAGTAAGGTTTATAAAACAGTTCATTGTCTTCAATCCATAGATTCATATACATATTACAGTGTAAATTTTTTTTAATATAACAGTAAGGAATGCAAATAATTTTAGAAATTTAAAAGTTGTTTAAAATTTGCAGCAAGGTATATGTATTATATAGCAAGAATTATTTTACAATAAAGTATCTTTGTTTTGAATCGATATGGAAATTGATTCGTTTGATAGGTTTATTTAAATTCGTTAATTACTAGAAATTAATTTATTAACGGAATTTAGTTTTAAATTAAATGATTAGTTAATTAAATCTATTAAACGATAATTGGTAATTCGAATTATTCGAAATTTGATAAATCGTATAAATGTTTATACCAGGTTAAAAGCGAGAAACAAGCGGAAAGTGGAAATGGATTGCAAAATAAAAAGAAAAGGTGAGATCATCTCACTCAGATTTAAAATTGATTTTTTGCAGTTATTGATTTGATTGTCTGTTTGGATGTGATATTAGATATAGTAGGATATATCTATATATAGCAATATATATTGGCATATGTATATATTGCAGTTGTTGATTTCCCGTATTATATAGCGGATGAGACCCTATTGCGCCGCATAATAGCGGATTGATATTTTTATAAAATCCCATATACCGCGATATTCCACCTCGAAGTGAAATTGGTATTGTGCTAACATCTGTGGATGCAGGGAAACAGGTTGGAGGGATCCAACTGGATTCCTCAAATTGTTTGAATATTGTTTCATATGTGAATGATGTGATTTGTTGATAATCTGTGAATGATTTATTGATAATTGAAACTGTTGAAGGCTAGAATTTAGCCGAATGTATTTTTGGTATCGTTGGATACCAGAAATGAATATAAATTGGATTTTTAAATTAAAGTGGGAAACTTTAAGTGAATTTATTTTTAAGAATTGAATTTATTGAAAGAAGGAATTTTGAAGTATTAAAATGGATTGTCGAAATCTTATTGAATAAATTCCAAGATATGGGAAAAAAAAATTTATAAATGAATTTTGAATAGTATTATTCGGAAGATTGGAAAATTTATTTGAAATGGAATTTTAAATGGTTTGGAAAATATAAAGGAATTTATTTTAAAAGTGATAAATTTGTTGAAATCCAATTGATAATTGATTTTGTATTGAAGAAATAAATCTTTGGGAAATCGATATAAAAATCTATTTGGTGTTTGAATGAAAATCGATTTTTGGTGTTGAGAATAAATTTATAAATCGATTTGTAAAATGATTTAGTATTTGGGATTAAAATTAGAATCAATTTGAAATTTGATTCGATGTTAAAATAAATTTAGAAATCAATTTGGAATTTGATTTGGAGTTTGAAATAAAATTGAGAAATCAATTTGAAAGTCGATTTGGTGTTGAAAGTGAACATTTGAGAATGTAAATTCCGAATAGAATTTATAAAGAAAAGAGAAATTTATTTTAAAAATAAACGTTGATTTATTTTTAAAGTGTGAGAAATATGATTTGGAATCGGTTTTCAAAGTGATGAAGTGTAGAAATAAATTTACAGTTTTGGAATGTAAATTTGAGATAAATCGATAAGGATTTATTAAATTGGTTTAAATGGACCATTTTGTGATGAAGTGTGAAAATGTGATTTGAAATTGGTTTTCAAATGTTGAAGTGTGGAAATATATATATATATATCTTTCGAAGATATTTGAAATTAAATAATTGGGAAAATTATTTGAATCTGATGATTGTTGTGAATATTGTTGATAGTTAAATCACTGACTATCAATATTTTCCTTTGAAATGGCACTTGAATTGTTTTTAAAACAGACGCTTATTATTCGGTTTAGCCGGGAAAGGACCTTTGTGCCAGATAACCCATTCCGAATAATAATACGACGATATGGATCGTATTGAAGACCGGTGATGAAGACCGGGTATTTGTGAAAACGATAGGATGACCTATCGATTGTCTCTGCACCGTTAGCTACGGTATTGAGATTTCCTTTGTGATGGGAAGTTTAATCAGGATTGTGAATATCCGGATTGCAAGGGCTTCTTTGGAAGTGCCTTCGGTTCTGTTCGAACCCGGAACAGACTTGTTGTTTACATGTCTGACATTACGTTTTGAGATGTAAAGCTGATTTCTTTCAAATACATTTCTGTTGGTGGCGGAGAATTTATTCTCTTAGCTTAACACCCTTCTGTGAGATGTACGAGCTCAGAGGTTATGTAGTTGAAATTTATCAGCGATATATTCCTAATTTGGTAATGTGACATGCTGAGTGTTGCTGTGATGATGATCATTTATCGATCATTTGTGATCAAAGCACGGCTTTGTGAAAAAGCGTAGCTTTGTGGACGAGACTTCGTCAGGGCCTCACAACCCGGAAATGGTCGAAACAGGAATGTTGCGGCAAGGTTATGAGGGTCGCGCCCTTTAGGGTATGTCATTTCCTTCTGGAAAGGGGTGGTATCATGGTATGGAGCCCAGATACTTACTCATGTGGACACACTTTATTTATTATGTGTGATGTTGGTTATCGAGCGCTCGGATATAGGTCCCAAAGGACCGGGGGATGGCATATTCGTGAGTTACCTAGTTACAGGGGTAACCCGGCTTTGTTGGCAGAGATCAGTTTGTCTATCAGGACGTCCAGCCAGAGGCGATCCCATTCGGCAGTAGGAAAGGAAGTTCCTTAGCCTGACCATTTGTTGGAAATCCATTTCCCAATACGAAATTGTACGGTTTTAGTTGTAGAACCTGCCATTTACTTATGGTGGCGCCCCACTGTTTAGATGGTAGCTATAGTAGGCATAGTTCGGAATGTCTATGCTGGCTAAGATTAATATTATATTTTCGAAATGTTTTCTACACTAGACATTAATAATAATATTCAATGATTGGCGTAGTAAGCATCTTTGACTATCATAAAAAGAAATCTCCTCCAATTCTGCGTTTGCATTGTGTGTGTGGCGGGAGGTCTTATGGTAGTTTCATTTTCCAAAAAGCATTGCGAAATTGTTTTATTTTCTTTGTGAAAATAACTGTTTTACGATCTCACACCAGTCACCATGACTGACTCGGAGTTTATTGTTCCCTTCTAAACTCTGGGTGCCCATAATTTTCCACATGGGCAGCCTAGAGTTATTTTTATCAGGATATTCTGGATATTCTAAAGTTTTGGAGATGAGCTAGATGGCGAGACGTACTCTCATACTTGTTTATTATTTCCGCTGTGTATTCTGTGTAACGACCCCGAATTTTATAAATATTTAAATTGATAATTAATTCAATTTTTGAATTAAAGTTGTGAAATTAATCGATAGATTGATTGCGAGTTTCCCCTATCCAAATAAATTATGTATAAAATCATTTAAATTAAAAATATTGTATATATATTGAAGTTGAATTTAAATCGTAAATAAATGGTTTAAAAACGAAAAGACATAAGATAAAATTTTGGAAAATATATATATAAACAAATTTGTTAAATTAAACAATATATTAATATAGACATTCATTTATATTGCAAGATAATAAATTTTAAAAACAAAAATAAATTATGTACAAACAAATACACATATAAACAAGAAAAAGAAAAAAAAACAAAGTGTATACAAATAAAGAAGTTTACATATTTTATAAAGTAATATTACCAAAGACAAAGTAAAAGATAAAATAGGTACCCTGTAAGCATCATTATGTAAGGCAAGCAATATCTAGCACAATATAACATCTCAGCCGAAATCAAGTTAAGCTTGCAAAAGAAGGACAAAGTTAAAATAAAATATGTAAGTATGTAGACAAAGTAGTACATATGCATTAAATGCCATATCCTCTAGCATACAAAAAGATGATTTTCAGCCGAGTCAACAAGCAAGCAATGGAAAATATCTCTGACCATTGAAAAAAAATATAATATCACTTTGTACAAAGAAGACCATACTATCACCTGTACAAAGTAATATACCCTGTAAACTCAGTTTTATATATCAGGCTATCCACTTTAGTTTTCGTCCATTATAAGCTGAAAGAGAAACACTAAAGTAAAACATCTCAAACTTAAAAACAAAAGCAATTCAAAGGTCTGCAACCTGGAAGCTTTAAACAAATCAAGCATGGAAGTTCCTGGCTAAGATTCTTCTTTGCTTCTCTGTCCAAAATCATCAAAATATGCTGCTTTGTTCCACTACAAGGTGAGCAACTTTAACTTTTAACACCCTTTCTTTGAATCCAGTGCTTGAGAATCTAGGAGTAAATGAATTTTTAAAAGCAGTTTAAATCTTGGATTTCATCTTGTTCTTGTGAATGAATATCTTGATGTTATCTGAACACTTGAATTAAAATTGGATGCATGTTTGAATTAAGTATATTTGAATGCCTGGGTAGTTTAAACATATACTCTGTGTGTTTATTACAGGTCTCGATTTTATAATAAATTCAATAACTAAATTTTGAATTCGAATTTGCTTATGATTTGTAAATAAAAGATGTTGGAAATCATGTAATCTTTCATCTAAAAATAGTTATAGGTATATAAAATGAATCTTGGGTTCAGAATTTTTAAATTTACAGTAAATTCTTAATTTGGGTTAAAAATTAATCAAAACAATTTTAAGTTTTGATTACCTAATTGAATTGGTGATGCTAAACCATGAATTTTAAGGATTGTATCATGATTTTTAGTTTAGTAATTAGTGAGATTTTTCGAATTGAATGATTTGGACAATTTGACCAATTAGTGGCGAACGATGGCGAATTTGACGTCGAGGTTGAGCATGAAGAACGAGGGAATGTCGATGATCGTTGGAAAAATGCAATGGGAATTTTTAGTTGCTCGAGATGGCCAGAATCGATCGAAATAGGGTTCTACGGCCTGTGTTTATCGTTGGAGTTCGAGTGGGTTTCGCGGCAAATAGGGGTGATCGGAGTTGATCGCGAGTGGGGGAAAGGGTGCTGGAAGGTGTGTCGCAGCTTCGGTAAAGGTGGCCGATGGTTTCGAGGTCGGAGGCGACATGGAGGTCGAGTTTTCTGGTGATCTGGGTCTTCGATTGGTCGAGTTTTTGCTCGATTTCGCTCCGTAGTGTTTGCGTACGATCTGGGTACGTCTTCATGATCGAGGGAGGCCGTGGGGTCGTGGACCATCATCGTGATGATCGCCGGTAGTCGGCGGCGCTCGTGCACGTGCACGAGTTCATTTGTATGTCTGTTGATTTCAGGCTTGGGGAAGAAGCATTGTCTCAAAGATACTCGTGAAATTTTGGTTGCTGGCCCGAGTACGTGCTCGAGTACATTCGTGTATGTTATAATGTTAAAACTTAAAACTGAAACAAAGTATAAAAAGGGGAGAGAAGAAGACAGGTTGGGGAAAATAAGGGAGAACTCGAGTTAACTCGAGTGAAAACCAGGGTTGTTTCGGGCCTGGAAATTTGACGTAAAAGAAAACAGTTTTCAAGTTTTAAACAAATTCAAGTCTGAACCAATTTAAGCTTCTTCTTTTAAAAATATTTGTTTTATTTGAAAATGAGTTTGGGTTTAAATTTAAAAGTTAAGTTTAGTTTTGAATAAAATTTTGAATCTTAAGTTTTCAAAATAAATTGGGCTTTTTAAATCAAGAATTTAAAAGTAAGTTTAAATCAAAGTTTAAAGCCAAGTTTAAATTAAACAGCTTTTTAAAGCAATTAAAGAAATGTTATTAGTTAATGAAGATAATTAACTAGGAATTACTAGGTAATTTAAATTAATGTGATTAATTTTGATAATTAATTTGATTAATAAATTAAAGGTTGATTTATTTATATGATTTATTAATTAAGGTAATTAATTTGAGGATAATTAATTAATTAAAAGTTAACAAATAAATGATTAAAGTTGATTAATTTATCAAATGATTAGTGAAAGGATAATTAACATGGTTAATAAATTTAAAGAAATTAATTTGAAGATAATTAATCAAAGATTAATTAATTAATGTAAAAGTGGTTAGGGATGATCACTTATTGAAATTTTATTAATTAAGTGGTAATTAATTTAGGGTAATTTATTAATTAAAGATAATTAATTAAATGGTGAATTAAATAATTAAAGGTTAATTATTTAATAATTAAAGGTTGATAATAATAATTAAAGGTTGATTAATTTATTATTAATGGTTAATTAATAAATGATTAAAGAATAATTAATCAAAATGGTTTATAATTTATTAATGATTAATTAACCAGGATTAGTAATTTACTCATAAGAAATTAATCTGATTTAAATTTATCAGATATTAATTGATTCTACTTATGAATGTTTGGATTCAATTGGATGATTTGATTGTTTGATATTTCCTGATCTATGATGCTTTGTGATATATTCTGATTTGTGTGTAATCTTTACTGTAGTTTATTTATCTGAAATTTATATATATCTGTGATCTGTGAGTAAAAGATAAGCGATATAGTTTATATCGTTTATCAACTATATCTCTGTATTCTGATATGTGATGATTGATGTTGCACTATTGTGTGTAAAACCCCTGGACTACACCTTTACACACACAAATATGGATTTCACGTGGAAATCGGTTAAGTCACAGATGATGTAAATTCAATGTTTTGAAATTGAAGTTTTAATTTCAATTGATTTTGAAATTGGAAATTTGGGTTTAAAGTGAAAAGCTTTTGAAATAGAATTTCAAAGATAAAAGTTATTTTGAATAACTTAATCGAGTTTTGAAAATTCAAATAATTTGATTTAAATTTGAATTCAAGTTGAAATTGAATCCTATGATTTGAAACTAGGGATTACAGATGATATAAATGTGTTTATCTGAATTTAAACCATTTAAAAGTATAATTTTGAGAATTTGGATTTAACCCAAGGATTCCAACTCGTATAAATGAATCAGATTTTCCAAAATGGAAACTGTTTGTTTTCAAATGATAAAAGCTTTCACATATATATAAGAAATGAAATTCCAATTTAAAGGAGCTTCAAGTTCGAATTGAAAAATGGTTTTCCAAGTTATGAATGAATTGTTTTGAAAAGCTATGATTTGAATCTGTTTATTTTTAACAGATTTAAAATAATGATTGGTTTAAACCATTCGAAATGGGATTGTTTTGAAAGCTATAAGTTAAATCTTTGATTTAAAGATTTAACGAGTTAAATTGAAATGGAAATTAATTTGGAAAATCTGTGAATGAATCTTTTGTTTAAAAGATTAAAGTGTGGAAATTGTTTAAACCATTTAAGGTTGTTAAAATGAATCTTCTTGTTTAAAGATTTGAAATGGTAATTTGTTTAACCATTTAAAAGAAAGATTTTGGGTAATAAGTTGTGACTTAATTGAAATCCCATATCCATTTGTTTTTAAATATTACGCTCACTATTCGGTTTAGCTGGGAAAGGACCTTTGAGTCGTATAACCCATTCTGAATATGTGATACGTCGTATATGGATAGCATTTGAAGACCGGTGTTGAAGACCGGATATTTTTTGAAAACGAAAGGATTACCGTCTAGTTACTCTGCATCGGCTGATCCCCGATATAGAGGTTTTATCATCCTTAGTGACGGGAAGTCCGGACGTGATTGGAAATTATCCGGAATTGCAAGGGCTTCGTGAGAAGTGCCTTCGGTTCTGTTCGATCCCGGAACAGACTTGTATGGATTGTATGTCTGACATTACACTTTGAGATATAAAGCTGATTTCTTTCAAATACATATCTGTTTGGTGGCGGAGAATTTATTCTCTTAGCTTAACACCCTTCTCTGAGACGTACGAGCTCAGAGGTTATGTAGTTGAAGGTTATCAGCGATATACTCCCAATTTGGTAATGTGGCATGCTGAGTGTTGCTGTATGATGATCAGTGTTTGATCATTTGTGATATGATCATTTGTTTGATCATTTATCTTTGTGATCATAGGTTGATCATCTGTTGACCCAAAGCGTGGCTTTTTGAAAAAGCGTAGCTTTGTGGACGAGACTTCATCAGGGCCTCACAACCCGGAAATGGTCGAAACAGGATCGTTGCGGCAAGGTTATGAGGGTCGCGCCCTTTAGGGTATGTCATTTCCTTCTGGAAAGGGGTGGTATCATGGTATGGAGCCCAGATACTTACTCATGTGGATACACTTTATTATGTGTGATGTTGGTTTAGAGGCGCCTCGGATAAAGGTCCCAAAGGACCGGGGGATGGCATATTCGTGAGTTACCTGTTACAGGGGTAACCCGGCCTTGTTTTGGCAGAGAGCAGTTTGTCTCTCGGGACGTCCAGCCAAAGGCGATCCCATGCGGTGGAAGGAAGTTCCTTAGCCTGACCATTTGTTGGAAAATCCAAAGAAACAATACGAGCCTTGTACGGTTTTAGTTGTATTACCTGCTATGGAATGTGGCGGTAACTTGCTATTGAACATAGTAGCTATAGTAGGCATACGATACTGGTCGTATGCTGGCTAAGATTAATATTATACTTTCGAAATGTTTTCTGCACTATGCACTAATAATAATATCAAGATGATTTTGCGTAGTAAGCATCTTTGACTATCATAAGAAGAAATCTCCTCCAATTCTGCGTTTGCATTGTGTGTGTGGCGGGAGGTCTTATGGTAGTTTCATTTTCTAAAAAGCATGGCGGATTTCAATGTTTAAAATCTTTTATTGTTGTTTAAAGATAAACTGTTTTTGTTGCTCACACCAGTCCCATGACTGATCCGGAGTTTATTGTTCCCTTCCTAAACTCTGGGTGCTCATAATTTTCCACACGAGCAGTCTAGAGTTGGGTTTCTTTTCAGATATTCAGGTTTAGTAGACTATCTGGAGCTAGTTCATTCATCGGAGTTGCTTATCTTGGAGTTGTGGATTCATTCTTGTCTGAAGATCATTTTGGAGTTATCATTTCTATTGATATTGTTCCGCTGCTGTTGTTATCTTTTCTTTTCCGCTGCTATTTCTTGTATCATATCTTTGATGTATATTGATATTCATTGTATCACTCTGTTGTATCAGATATTATATATCAATGTATTATTCTTTTTTTCCGCTGTGTTATTTACTTAAATGTGTTATAGCTCCGGCTAATCGGATTTGAACGGTCGAATCTGCGGCATTCTAGTACAATGTGAAGTACGGATGTTGATTTTCGAGCGGGCAAAACCCGAGTCGTCACAAGTGGTATCAGAGCTAAGGTTGTACTTTAGCTCAGGAGTGTAACACATTAAGTAACTCATTAGAGATAGAGTGAAGTAAACTCTAGAATGAGTAATCCTTAAGATATCCGTCCATAAGCCTCAGAAAATTCTCTTGCTATCCACTGATAGTAGATATGAGTGCAAGAAGAAGACGAGATAGGGGACAGGGGAATATGACTATAATTGGTCAATACTCAGTAACAACAAGGAAACAATCTTTTCTTTATCAATCTCTTTTGTTCAACATCTCTTTTCTCAATTCTTCGATAGTTTCTGGTAGATCCAGGAAAAGATTCGATATATTAATATGGGACATAAACTCCGGATGGACCAAAATTGTTTGTATGGATGAATTGTTTGCTATGGTTGATAGGTATACTTTAGTTCTAAACTAAAAAAATTTTGAAATTGTATCCATATATCTGTCTATTCTTTGGGTCCGAATATATTCTACGGATGGTTAGTTATTCTTTTGAACTAACCTATGCCACTGCATATTTCGTAGATCTGGATAACCCGAGTATCTTGTGGAGTGTCAAACAGATTCGTTCATGTATCTGTTATTGATATTCTAATTTGGTGAGCCAAATGCAGAATAAATGTTCAGTTTGATTCAATGAAACATTCTTCATCTATCTTTTTGTCTACTTGGTAATTTCGAGGACGAAATTCTTTTAAGGGGGGAAGTCTGTAACGACCCCGAATTTTATAAATATTTAAATTGATAATTAATTCAATTTTTGAATTAAAGTTGTGAAATTAATCGATAGATTGATTGCGAGTTTCCCCTATCCAAATAAATTATGTATAAAATCATTTAAATTAAAAATATTGTATATATATTGAAGTTGAATTTAAATCGTAAATAAATGGTTTAAAAACGAAAAGACATAAGATAAAATTTTGGAAAATATATATATAAACAAATTTGTTAAATTAAACAATATATTAATATAGACATTCATTTATATTGCAAGATAATAAATTTTAAAAACAAAAATAAATTATGTACAAACAAATACACATATAAACAAGAAAAAGAAAAAAAAAACAAAGTGTATACAAATAAAGAAGTTTACATATTTTATAAAGTAATATTACCAAAGACAAAGTAAAAGATAAAATAGGTAGCCTGTAAGCATCATTATGTAAGGCAAGCAATATCTAGCACAATATAACATCTCAGCCGAAATCAAGTTAAGCTTGCAAAAGAAGGACAAAGTTAAAATAAAATATGTAAGTATGTAGACAAAGTAGTACATATGCATTAAATGCCATATCCTCTAGCATACAAAAAGATGATTTTCAGCCGAGTCAACAAGCAAGCAATGGAAAATATCTCTGACCATTGAAAAAAAAATATAATATCACTTTGTACAAAGAAGACCATACTATCACCTGTACAAAGTAATATACCCTGTAAACTCAGTTTTATATATCAGGCTATCCACTTTAGTTTTCGTCCATTATAAGCTGAAAGAGAAACACTAAAGTAAAACATCTCAAACTTAAAAACAAAAGCAATTCAAAGGTCTGCAACCTGGAAGCTTTAAACAAATCAAGCATGGAAGTTCCTGGCTAAGATTCTTCTTTGCTTCTCTGTCCAAAATCATCAAAATATGCTGCTTTGTTCCACTACAAGGTGAGGAACTTTAACTTTTAACACCCTTTCTTTGAATCCAGTGCTTGAGAATCTAGGAGTAAATGAATTTTTAAAAGCAGTTTAAATCTTGGATTTCATCTTGTTCTTGTGAATGAATATCTTGATGTTATCTGAACACTTGAATTAAAATTGGATGCATGTTTGAATTAAGTATATTTGAATGCCTAGGTAGTTTAAACATATACTCTGTGTGTTTATTACAGGTCTCGATTTTATAATAAATTCAATAACTAAATTTTGAATTCGAATTTGCTTATGATTTGTAAATAAAAGATGTTGGAAATCATGTAATCTTTCATCTAAAAATAGTTATAGGTATATAAAATGAATCTTGGGTTCAGAATTTTTAAATTTACAGTAAATTCTTAATTTGGGTTAAAAATTAATCAAAACAATTTTAAGTTTTGATTACCTAATTGAATTGGTGATGCTAAACCATGAATTTTAAGGATTGTATCACGATTTTTAGTTTAGTAATTAGTGAGATTTTTCGAATTGAATGATTTGGACAATTTGACCAATTAGTGGCGAACGATGGCGAATTTGACGTCGAGGTTGAGCATGAAGAACGAGGGAATGTCGATGATCGTTGGAAAAATGCAATGGGAATTTTTAGTTGCTCGAGATGGCCAGAATCGATCGAAATAGGGTTCTACGCCCTGTGTTTATCGTTGGAGTTCGAGTGGGTTTCGCGACGAATAGGGGTGATCGGAGTTGATCGCGAGTGGGGGAAAGGGTGCTGGAAGGTGTGTCGCAGCTTCGGTAAAGGTGGCCGATGGTTTCGAGGTCGGAGGCGACATGGAGGTCGAGTTTTCTGGTGATTTGGGTCTTCGATTGGGCGAGTTTTTGCTCGATTTCGCTCCGTAGTGTTTGCGTACGATCTGGGTACGTCTTCGTGATCGAGGGAGGCCGTGGGGACGTGGAGCATCATCGTGATGATCGTCGGTAGTCGGCGGCGCTCGTGCACGTGCACGAGTTCATTTGTATGTCTGTTGATTTCAGGCTTGGGGAAGAAGCATTGTCTCAAAGATACTCGTGAAATTTTGGTTGCTGGCCCGAGTACGTGCTCGAGTACATTCGTGTATGTTATAATGTTAAAACTTAAAACTGAAACAAAGTATAAAAAGGGGAGAGAAGAAGACAGGTTGGGGAAAATAAGGTAGAACTCGAGTTAACTCGAGTGAAAACCAGGGTTGTTTCGGGCCTGGAAATTTGACGTAAAAGAAAACAGTTTTCAAGTTTTAAACAAATTCAAGTCTGAACCAATTTAAGCTTCTTCTTTTAAAAATATTTGTTTTATTTGAAAATGAGTTTAGGTTTAAATTTAAAAGTTAAGTTTAGTTTTGAATAAAATTTTGAATCTTAAGTTTTCAAAATAAATTGGGCTTTTTAAATCAAGAATTTAAAAGTAAGTTTAAATCAAAGTTTAAAGCCAAGTTTAAATTAAACAGCTTTTTAAAGCAATTAAAGAAATGTTATTAGTTAATGAAGATAATTAACTAGGAATTACTAGGTAATTTAAATTAATGTGATTAATTTTGATAATTAATTTGATTAATAAATTAAAGGTTGATTTATTTATATGATTTATTAATTAAGGTAATTAATTTGAGGATAATTAATTAATTAAAAGTTAACAAATAAATGATTAAAGTTGATTAATTTATCAAATGATTAGTGAAAGGATAATTAACATGGTTAATAAATTTAAAGAAATTAATTTGAAGATAATTAATCAAAGATTAATTAATTAATGTAAAAGTGGTTAGGGATGATCACTTATTGAAATTTTATAAATTAAGTGGTAATTAATTTAGGGTAATTTATTAATTAAAGATAATTAATTAAATGGTGAATTAATAATTAAAGGTTAATTATTTAATAATTAAAGGTTGATAATAATAATTAAAGGTTGATTAATTTATTATTAATGGTTAATTAATAAATGATTAAAGAATAATTAATCAAAATGGTTTATAATTTATTAATGATTAATTAACCAGGATTAGTAATTTACTCATAAGAAATTATTTTGATTTAAATTTATCAGATATTAATTGATTCTACTTATGAATGTTTGGATTCAATTGGATGATTTGATTGTTTGATATTTCCTGATCTATGTTGCTTTGTGATATATTCTGATTTGTGTGTAATCTTTACTGTAGTTTATTTATCTGAAATTTATATATATCTGTGATCTGTGAGTAAAAGATAAGCGATATAGTTTATATCGTTTATCAACTATATCTCTGTATTCTGATATGTGATGATTGATGTTGCACTATTGTGTGTAAAACCCCTGGACTACACCTTTACACACACAAATATGGATTTCACGTGGAAATCGGTTAAGTCACAGATGATGTAAATTCAATGTTTTGAAATTGAAGTTTTAATTTCAATTGATTTTGAAATTGGAAATTTGGGTTTAAAGTGAAAAGCTTTTGAAATAGAATTTCAAAGATAAAAGTTATTTTGAATAACTTAATCGAGTTTTGAAAATTTAAATAATTTGATTTAAATTTGAATTCAAGTTGAAATTGAATCCTATGATTTGAAACTAGGGATTACAGATGATATAAATGTGTTTATCTGAATTTAAACCATTTAAAAGTATAATTTTGAGAATTTGGATTTAACCCAAGGATTCCAACTCGTATAAATGAATCAGATTTTCCGAAATGGAAACTGTTTGTTTTCAAATGATAAAAGCTTTCACATATATATAAGAAATGAAATTCCAATTTAAAGGAGCTTCAAGTTCGAATTGAAAAATGGTTTTCCAAGTTATGAATGAATTGTTTTGAAAAGCTATGATTTGAATCTGTTTATTTTTAACAGATTTAAAATAATGATTAGTTTAAACCATTCGAAATGGGATTGTTTTGAAAGCTATAAGTTAAATCTTTGATTTAAAGATTTAACGAGTTAAATTGAAATGGAAATTAATTTGGAAAATCTGTGAATGAATCTTTTGTTTAAAAGATTAAAGTGTGGAAATTGTTTAAACCATTTAAGGTTGTTAAAATGAATCTTCTTGTTTAAAGATTTGAAATGGTAATTTGTTTAACCATTTAAAAGAAAGATTTTGGGTAATAAGTTGTGACTTAATTGAAATCCCATATCCATATGTTTTTAAATATTACGCTCACTATTCGGTTTAGCCGGGAAAGGACCTTTGAGTCGTATAACCCATTCCGAATATGTGATACGTCGTATATGGATAGCATTTGAAGATCGGTGTTGAAGACCGGATATTTTTTGAAAACGAAAGGATTACCGTCGAGTTACTCTGCATCGGTTGATCCCCGATATAGAGGTTTTATCATCCTTAGTGACGGGAAGTCCGGACGTGATTGGAAATTATCCGGAATTGCAAGGGCTTCGTGAGAAGTGCCTTCGGTTCTGTTCGATCCCGGAACAGACTTGTATGGATTGTATGTCTGACATTACACTTTGAGATATAAAGCTGATTTCTTTCAAATACATATCTGTTTGGTGGCGGAGAATTTATTCTCTTAGCTTAACACCCTTCTCTGAGACGTACGAGCTCAGAGGTTATGTAGTTGAAGGTTATCAGCGATATACTCCCAATTTGGTAATGTGGCATGCTGAGTGTTGCTGTATGATGATCAGTGTTTGATCATTTGTGATATGATCATTTGTTTGATCATTTATCTTTGTGATCATAGGTTGATCATCTGTTGACCCAAAGCGTGGCTTTTTGAAAAAGCGTAGCTTTGTGGACGAGACTTCATCAGGGCCTCACAACCCGGAAATGGTCAAAACAGGATCGTTGCGGCAAGGTTATGAGGGTCGCGCCCTTTAGGGTATGTCATTTCCTTCTGGAAAGGGGTGGTATCATGGTATGGAGCCCAGATACTTACTCATGTGGATACACTTTATTATGTGTGATGTTGGTTTAGAGGCGCCTCGGATAAAGGTCCCAAAGGACCGGGGGATGGCATATTCGTGAGTTACCTGTTACAGGGGTAACCCGGCCTTGTTTTGGCAGAGAGCAGTTTGTCTCTCGGGACGTCCAGCCAGAGGCGATCCCATGCGGCGGAAGGAAGTTCCTTAGCCTGACCATTTGTTGGAAGATCCAAAGAAACAATACGAGCCTTGTACGGTTTTAGTTGTATTACCTGCTATGGAATGTGGCGGTAACCTGCTATTGAACATAGTAGCTATAGTAGGCATACGATACTGGTCGTATGCTGGCTAAGATTAATATTATACTTTCGAAATGTTTTCTGCACTATGCACTAATAATAATATCAAGATGATTTTGCGTAGTAAGCATCTTTGACTATCATAAGAAGAAATCTCCTCCAATTCTGCGTTTGCATTGTGTGTGTGGCGGGAGGTCTTATGGTAGTTTCATTTTCTAAAAAGCATGGCGGATTTCAATGTTTAAAATCTTTTGTTGTTGTTTAAAGATAAACTGTTTTTGTTGCTCACACCAGTCCCATGACTGATCCGGAGTTTATTGTTCCCTTCCTAAACTCTGGGTGCTCATAATTTTCCACACGAGCAGTCTAGAGTTGGGTTTCTTTTCAGATATTCAGGTTTAGTAGACTATCTGGAGCTAGTTCATTCATCGGAGTTGCTTATCTTGGAGTTGTGGATTCATTCTTGTCTGAAGATCATTTTGGAGTTATCATTTCTATTGATATTGTTCCGCTGCTGTTGTTATCTTTTCTTTTCCGCTGCTATTTCTTGTATCATATCTCTGATGTATATTGATATTCATTGTATCACTCTGTTGTATCAGATATTATATATCAATGTATTATTCTTTTTTTCCGCTGTGTTATTTACTTAAGTGTGTTATAGCTCCGGCGAATCGGATTTGAACGGTCGAATCTGCGGCATTCTAGTACAATGTGAAGTACGGATGTTGATTTTCGAGCGGGCAAAACCCGAGTCGTCACATTCTGTATGAGGACAGGTTTATATAACTGTCCATTTTTTGTATCGAGTTGTATATTGACTCTGATTGATGTATGTATAAACTGATATAGTCTTCAGTTTAAAGATTATTGATTTATCTATTGTATATTATTCCGCTGCGAATGTGAGATTCTGTTGTTGTTTCTGTTTCTGTTTTTCTGTTCTTTCTTTTTCTTCTGTCTTCCTCTACCTCTTCTTTTAACCCTAATGGTTCGGTTTTCCGGCATTCGATTGCGCGGCATTTGATACAGTGGACGTATTTATGTCGACTTTCGAGCGTCGAAAAATTGGTGATCGTTACATGTGGTATCAGAGCATCCGGTTTAGCGACAACCCTTGGCTCTGTTGGGTGTTACTCATTATAGATAGAGTCAGTAGTACTCTAGAATTAGTGTGAGTGTAATAATAGATATGAGTGCGTAATTGTTAGTGAATACAAAATTGTTTTGTATTGTATTGACTTATCGGTTGATTGTTTATAGATACTGGTCGGTGTAGTCTAGCTAACTGTAATCGGCAGGGGTTCCTAAACTCTTAAACAAGATTAATTGACACAGTATTGTTTTATAAATAGGGTAAATGAAATAATTTTGCCCAAAACTATTTTTGTATAGAAAAGAAATGATTTTCTATAGTTTATGGATGCTTGGTTGTTAGGAAGTGATAACATTGAAATATTATCACTGTTATATGAAAAACAAATAAGAAATAAAATGATATATAACCAAAGATTTGAAGATAAATTCATTTAACAAATGAAATTTTTAAATATGAATTGAAAGATGAGAAAATGAATTCATATACGAATGAATTTGTAAATGTAATTGTAAATGAGATTTATAATTGGAAATAGAATTCCAGAGAGAATATTTGAAAATAAATTCATTAATGGAATAATAAATGAGCTGATAACTTATACAATTTGAATTTTGATAGAATAAATTTAACTTACGGGATGGAGTTAAATTAAAGTAAGTATAAGTGAATCAATTAAATAAAGTGAAAGTTGATTTGGAATAAGATTCAAATTGAAAATGTATGAATTTGTGAATGAACAAATGAGTTTACATTTGTAAATAAATGAATTGAAGAAATGGAATGAAATTCGATTTGAATATAGTTGAATAAAAATCCAAACTTGGAAAAAATAAATAAAGTGGATTGAATTCAAGTAAACTAACTTGATAAATTGTTAATTCATAAAGTAATGAATTGGAAGTTAGTTAAATTAAAGTTGAATTGTGAGCTGAATAAGAAAATGATTGAATTTGTATATAAATTCAAGTAACTAGTAGAGAATAAATTTGAAATCCCTTGGTTATTGATAAAGTAAATTCAGAATGAATGTGAATATGGAATGTAAATTTTATTCAATGGTTTCGATGAAATTTGTTTGATTAGTAAAATGCAAATTTAATTGAATGGAATCAATTGGAAATGAAATGGAATTAAAATAAATTGAATTGGTATCAATTTGAATTAGTTATAAACTAGAATGGATATTCAATTAAGTGAATATCGTTGAATTGAATAGAAATAATTATCGTTTGACAAAAACGAGACTATATAAATTCTATGAGTTAATAAAAGCAAATAGAAATTGATTTTTGTATCAATTGAAATAGATATGAGTTAGATTCATTTAAAAATGAATAGAATGGAAGAAAATGAATTGTAAACCATTGAATTGAATAGAAATTTAATGTGAATTAGATGGAAGCGATTTAAGTTGAATTGAAACTTTATAAATTGCTAATGGAATTTATTTTGGATGTATTGCTAATGAAATCTATATATTGTTACTGGAAATGAGTGAATTGTTAAATAGATTTCCTATATTTGTCACTTACCTGTTTAAATTGAGTAAGTGCAGGTTTTTGAAGCCGTTTGGCTGCATTTTGGGTTGCATAAACGCTAATAAATAACTGCTTTGCTTTAAAATGCTAAAAAGGTACGCCTACGCAATACAAAATAGGAAATATGAACTGTTTTTTTCTGTTTTTCCGACCGAGTAGGTCGATGTATATAAATTTATATCTTTTTTCAAATTGCAAAAGCTCCTCCATACAAAGGAGACTCCGCCAAAATTTTCCGAAAATTTTGGGAGTTAGAAAAAAATTAGGAATTTTTGAAAATTTTTCACTAACGACAAAAGATTTAAAAAAAATCGGGAATTGAGATAAAAGTGAATAGAACTCAATATTCGAAAATAGAAGATGAATCGAATTCAAGTAAAATTCGAAATGAAAATATGAATGAATTTTTTTGGAAATAAAAGTATTGAGATTTGAAATGAATTCAATGGAATTGAAAACGCAAAGTTAAAAGGAAATAAATATATAACTTTGTTTGTGAAATGAAAATAAATATAAGAAGTATGTAAACACTTATATTGAACTTAAGAAATGAATTGAGGAAAATTCTTAAGTAAATGGGTATTGGGAATCCAATAAGTAAATTTGGATATTGTTGTTAAGTAAAATATACAGGATATTTGAGGTTGGATTTTGATTTTGAAGATGAAATTGAATTTCTCAACGAAAGGTATGTATTTGACTATTCAGTATGAAATTTGATCTTTTCTTGTCTAGCCGCTTGGCTTTCCTTTTTCTTTTTGAAATCTGAGGGTCCGAAAGGACATTTTGTAGTTGTACCGAGCTAGCCGCGCAAAGGAGACGCTGGCGAAATTTTTCAAAAATTTAGAGTGTTAGAAAAATTTTGAGAAATTTTGGACAATTTAAAATTTGAATTTAAATTTGAATTGTGAAGTAAAATGAAGTTGTTTGAAAACTATGAAAGTGTTTGGACAGTTAGTTGAAGTGATAACGAATCTTTAATAAAAAGAATTGTTTTGAAAATTTGAGAAAACTGTTTGGTTTGGTAAAATGATAAACGGGTATTGGATCATTCTTCTTTACTTGTAATTTCGGGACGAAATTCTTTTAAGGGGGGAAGATTGTAACGACCCTGAAATTTTGATATTTGAAATGTGAATATTTAATTGAGTTTAAATATTCGAATGATAATTTAATTTGAAATTCAAATATCAGAATGGAATTTGGCAATTAAATTTCTGAATTTAATTATGGTAATTGGATAAAAATGTTGAATCTCGATTTTTAAGCCGATTAAAAATATTTTCATGGCTTTGAAAAACATTCATATTGATAATACTGAAATAATAAAAGTTTCAGAATCGAATTTGAAACTGTTTTGTTCAGTTTTGAAATTGTATCGTTTGAATCGATATTTGAAAATAGCGTTACGGAGCACAGTCTCGGAATTCGACGAAACCAGTTCCATTGGATCTGTAATATTGTATTATTATCGGATTTCAATTTTCGTAGTGATCAGAGTTATCGTGTGATCGTACGATAAGCAAACGCGCTGATATAATATAATGAGATATTTTTAAATATAAAAATATAAATTTTTAATCAACTTTTCCATCAGCCGACTTACTTTTTCTCTGCTTAATCACGTTCTCTTATCTCTTTCTTTCTTCGTTCTGAAGCCAGATAACAAAAGAAAATATCTCGTTCCAAAGCAAGAAAAACAATGGCCGAAGTCCTTCCGTCCAAAATAAAATATATAAAAAGAACAACTCAGTCACATTCAAAAAAATAAATCAGAGCAAAGCCAGACCGGAAATTCCCTTTCCTCCTCTCCTCTGAACAAATGAAGTCGAGTTTTGTCCCTTCAAACTTCCCCAATTCGAATCTATTCGAACACGTTTTTAAAGAGATTAAAAATAGAAGGGATCATCTCGTCCTCGTATGTAAATAACATCAGAGATATTTGATTTCGATTGAAACTATGGTTCGAGATCGACGAGGTGATTTCGAGCGAGGCGAAGCAAGCGACGTGGGTTCGTACTCATGGCAGCGGCATCGCGATTTTGGGGTTTCAGCATCTTCGAACGTGGATGGGAAGGGAGGCCAGCGATCGCGAATTGTTCTCGTGACTGGCGCAATGTCGAGACCATCGGGAAGTCGACCTAGGACGGTGAGTTGGATCTCGAAGGCAGGTGATTTCAATGACAAGAAGGTGGAATCGATTTAGGGCTTCAAAGCGAGGCAATTGCCGAGGAAGTGTCAATCGAGGTGGGGTACGATTTGAGCTCGGTGGCACGCAAACTCGAGCACGAGATGCTTGGCCAGTCATATGCTCAGCTAGGGTTGCTTGCGACTTCGGCGTGGATGAGGCATCTCGATCTGGGTTGCTTGATTAGGCAGTGAGGTAAAGGAGTTTTCTTTTAAGAATTTTAAATCTATATATACATATAGGATTTAGAGAAAATAAAAATATTTCAACTATAACCGTTTTAGGGAAATTTTTAACAGTATGGTTTATAAAACAGTTCATTATCTTCAATCCATAGATTAATATACATATTACAGTGTAAATTTTTTTTATATAACAGTAAGGAATGCAAATAATTTTAGAAATTTAAAAGTTGTTTAAAATTTGCAGCAAGGTATATGTATTATATAGCAAGAATTATTTTACAACAAAGTATCTTTGTTTTGAATCGATATGGAAATTGATTCGTTTGATAGGTTTATTTAAATTTGTTAATTACTAGAAATTAATTTATTAACGGAATTTAGTTTTAAATTAAATGATTAGTTAATTAAAACTATTAAACGATAATTGGTAATTCGAATTATTCGAAATTTGATAAATCGTATAAATGTTTATACAAGGTTAAAAGCGAGAAACAAGCGGAAAGTGGAAATGGATTGAAAAATAAAAAGCAAAGGTGAGATCTTCTCACTCAGATTTAAAATTGATTTTTTGCAGTTATTGATTTGATTTTCTGTTTGGATGTGATATTAGATATAGTAGGATATATCAATATATAGCAATATATATATTGGCATATGTATATATTGCAGTTGTTGATTTCCCGCATTATATAGCGGATGAGACCCTATTGCGCCGCATAATAGCGGATTGATATTTTTATAAAATCCCATATACCGTGATATTCCACCACGAAGTGGAATTGGTATTGTGCTAACATCTGTGGATGCAGGGAAACAGGTTAGAGGGATCCAACTGGATTCCTCAAATTGTTTGAATATTGTTTCATATGTGAATGATGTGATTTGTTGATAATCTGTGAATGATTTATTGATAATTGAAACTGTTGAAGGCTAGAATTTAGCCGAATGTATTTTTGGTATCGTTGGATACCAAAAATGAATATAAATTGGATTTTTAAATTAAAGTGGGAAACTTTAAGTGAATTTATTTTTAAGAATTGAATTTATTGAAAGAAGGAATTTTAAAGTATTAAAATGGATTGTGACGACCCGACTTTCCACTCCCGGAAAATCGCATCGACAGAAAGAAAGAAAGGGGTGAGAAATAGAAAAGAGAAGAAGAGAAAAGAAACAACAACAGATACTCACAGCGGAAACGAAACGAAATATAATATATCACATAAATATTACATAGTATCATATACATCATCTATCAGAGTTGCACAGATTACACATCACATACTAGACAGTTATAAACATCTGTCTAGTTATTACATCTCAACACAATACAGATCAATACAAAGATCAACACAGCGGAAAACTACTATCTATATCTACAACGCCGAAGCCTCCTGCTCCATTGCTCCTCCAGATTACTCGTCAAAGCTAAACCTGAATCCCTTGGCTACTCGTAAAAATTTGAGTACCCAAGAGTTTATAAAACAGAATAAACAACTTGGGTCAGACATGGGTCTGGTGTGAGTAACAGGTTAAACTTGTTTAACTTCAAAACCTTTTGAAAGAAAAGGTATCACGTAAGACTTCCCACCAATAAATATGGGTAAGTTTTTACCTTACGCTAACCAAAACATTTGATAGGAAATTCGATTGTATTATAATAGGTCTAGGGTTTTCAAATAAATATGAAATAGCTGGAATGCTTACATCTCACATTCCAACATAGTTGGGCACAACTAAAACGTACGGCACTTATTGGAGTTTGGATTCCATCAATGGCAGGGCTACCGGGGTACCGCCCGTCACAGTACGTGGCCTAGATCACCGTACCGAGGATCACTCCCAATCCCCTGCAACACAAGGTCGGAACATCCCTTACTGGATAATTCCCGCACAAGATACCCCACGGTTGTCATGATTCAACCGCACACACTAAGTCGAAAATAGAAAGGGACATCTAGACAGAGGTAATCTTGTCCTACTTGGGTGCTACCCACTAACCTTGCTGCACCTCCCCTGTTTTAGCCATTCCCGGTTTGTGAGGCTTGAGGTCACGATTACCTTAGAAAAGAACACATCACTTAGAATGCTCATCGTCCACCTGACGATGTTCTGAAAGCATTCAATCCATACAAGTTCGTTCCGGGTTCGAACGAAACCGAAGGCATTATCTCGTTACACTCGTTTTGGAATCACCCTCAGAGTTAACGACAATAACCCTTGCACTCTGAATCTTCATCTTCACTTGATTCACGACCTATCGTTAATTTGGATCGATGTGGTATTCGGGTCTCCAGACCTGGAAATCCGGTATACGGAAACCCGATCCCGGTCTCATCGAAATCCAAAACGTATCTTTTAAGGCCAAGTTGTTTTAAAGGTTAAAACAATTTAATTCAATTATCTTTATACACTTAGAAAGATAATTCACAATAGATAATCAACATTATCAATATCATCAGATAATCCATATTATCACAATTCAACTAAACATCCATATCACATAGCATATATCTCATCAGAGATATCAATCAAATGCAAAGCATTCAGTATTATCATCCATCCATAAGTAATGATCTATATCATCTCTAATTAATTTAAAGTTAATTAAATTAATTACTTTTATTTTATAAATCCTTCTTACTTAAACATTAATTAATTACAAATTAATTAATTATCCTCTAATTACCTTTTTCAATTAATCATCTTTGATTAATTATCTTTTAATTACCTTTAAGTAATTTATCTTTAATTAATTACTCAAATTAATTAACCTTAACCACTTATAGTAATTAACCTTTAATTACTTCATTAATTAATTAACTATAATTAATTAAATTAATCACTATAATTAATTATATTAAACCTTAATTAATTACATTAATTAATCACTTCATTTATTAATTATACTTAATTAATCAATCTTAATTACATCATTAATTATATTAATTAATGATCCTTAATTACAACTTAATTATTAATTACTTTAATTAAATTAATTACATTAAGTAATTAACTTTAAATTAAACAACATTTATTAATCACCTTGATTAATCTTCAATCAGTAATTAACTACCCTTAATTACTTCCATTTACTAAATTAATTCTCCTTAATTAATTTCTTAATTAATCCCTTGATTAATTATTCAAAGTAATTAAACTCAAATTACTTTCATTAATACATCATCATTCAATTAATTACTTCAAGTAATTATCTATTATTTACTTCCCTAAATAATCATACCTTATTAATTACATTAAGTAATTATTTATTAATTCATCCATTGATTTTTCTAAATTAATTAAACTTAATTAATTAACTTAATTAATCAAATTAACCTTAATTAATTACAATGAGTAATTAATTTCTTAATTACTTCCATTAAGTAATTTTATTTAAACAATTCCATAATTGATTATCTTCAAATTAATTAATCTAATTAACTATTAAAATTAATCCTATTAATTAATTATTAAATAATCCATAGTTAATGACTTCATTAACTATTATTTAATTACTTTCCTTAAGTAATTAACTTATATTAATTATTATTAATTCCAAATTAATAAACTAAATAACCAATTTATTAATTTCTAAATACTTAATTAATTAAGTGTTAACCATAACTTAATTAATATTTAATTACTTATTAATTAATTCCTAATCATTAATTAATACTCTAATTATAATCCTTAATTACAAATTAATTATTCCTAATTAATTTATCTTAATCATTAATTAAAAATCAAGTCCTATTTAATTAATGAATCTTAATTACAAGTTAATTATTCTAAAAATAATTAATCTTAAACCTTTAAGATTGAACCTTTAATTACCTTTACTTAGGAAATCTATATTAAAACTTTGATGTAAATTTTCTGTTTAAATATTGCTCTACAAATTTACATTCAATTTCAAAATTTAAGAAAACAGGTTTTTGTAAAAGCCTGGAAACACTAATAGTACTCGAGAACACCATAGATTACTTCGAGTCACCTCTCCAAAATCTTCGAGCATCACTCGATCAAATTTCAAGAAAAACTCGAGCCATACTTCTCTGTTAAAACCAACTTCACCCAGATATTCGATCGCGTGCACGTGCACCGTCATCAACGTCCACTCCGTCCATCCACAACCACTCCACCACATCGACGTTCATCCACCAACCAATCTACGATCATCACTTCATCGATTACTGCTCAAATTCGAAATTCGATCATCTCCCAGGCCTGGAACTTATCAGATCGAATTGCCAAAGCCTGTCATCAACCAAAGCTCGCCGTTCCGATCATCTGAGATCCACCCACTCCGGCCTCGTCTACATTAACGCTCCAGCTCCCAATACCCTGAATTCCGATACACTCGATCCACTGGAAAGAGTGATAAGATCAAAATTGCCAGACCAAACAAAAACTAGGTTTCCAGACAAAGAATCGCCACCGCTGCCTCCTTAATGAAATGCAACATCATCAGGCATTTTTCCTATGAACTACGACCACTCCTCTATCATTAACCAAAATCTCGATCTACCAAAATCAATAAATTACCAGAAAACCTTAAATTCTCAATTTCAGTTCATCACAGAACTGCACTATTTCCACATTCTTAAAAATCTTGATTTTAGTGTTAAAAATCATGATTTGGTTTATTTATTCAATTCATAATACTGGAACCACAAATCTCACAGTTTGAATTTTCACTTTATATATATATGTACTGATTTGTTTTTGGTTTTCCAGAGAATTTCATATTCAATTTAAACTACAACACCCTTAAACTTTTAGTTTTAAATGAGACAAATAAATTTTGTTCAAAGCCTAAGTTCTAATAGAGATTAGAGAAGGAGAAAATAAACTTTGAATCAAAAACTAGAACTTGAAACTGTGAACAGGGAATTTACAAATATCAACCATGCATACAAAATTTTATTCACAGGAAACAAAACAGAGTAGTACAGGCAATAACATCTCAAACCATACATGCATTTAAAACCATACATATTACAGAGAATCCATCATCCCAAACGTGATTATCACAAGAAAATCAAACAACTATATTTTCATAAGTTAGTTTAGATAAAAGTTGTTACTCACCTGATTTAAACAGAGGCAGGCTTTTAAATTTTGCAAAGCTTTTGAAATTTTTAAACTTGAATGCCCTTAGCTTCTTTGAATCTACATGCATGCTTGTTTTCCAATTTTGAGAAGAATGAATGCAGACAGTTTTGAACTGAGTTGTTTCCAGATTTGAAAAATGAAGGCAGTCTGGTTGTGTAACGACCCGTATTTCTCACGGATCGACATGTTCGTCAAAATCTGGAATTTTAGCACTTTCAGATTTTTAGGCAAATTTGTCTAAGTCCTAGGTCGTACGCGACCTAAGGGTTGTTGGCAACTTAGAGAAGGTCTGCGACTTAAGAAATGTTGTGAGCGACCTAAGTTTTGTTAAGTGTTAGGTCGGCTGGGAAAGTTAGCGACCTAGTAGTTGCCGAGTTAGCGACCTAGTAGTTGCCGAGTTAGCGACCTAGTAGTTGCCGAGTTAGCGACCTAGTGGTTCTGAGTTAGCGACCTAGTGGTTCTGAGTTAGCGACCTAGTGGTTCCGTGTTAGCGACCTAAGGAGTTAGCTTGTTAGCGACCTAAGGAGTTAGCTTGTTAGCGACCTAAGGAGTTAGCTTGTTAGCGACCTAAGGAGTTAGGCTATGTGTTAGGTCGTAACACTGTTAGGTCGTATGTTGTGTTAGGTCGCGTAGGTTGCTAAGTTGTTAGGTCGCTAGGGTAGTTCAAGTGTTAGGTCGCGTGTTGTTTTAGGTCGACTTGTGTTAGGTCGCAACCCAACTGAGTCTTAGGTAGTTAGGTCGTTAGGTTGTTAGGTCGCTGGGTTTCCTAAGTGTTAGGTCGCTGAGGAGTTAAGTCGTGCATCTGTTAGGTCGCGTAGATTGCTAAGTTGTTAGGTCGCTAGAATAGTTTGCGTTAGGTCGCGTAGATCTATCTGTTAGGTCGGAGAAGCTTAGGTCGGAGAGTCTTAGGTCGGAAACGACCTAGGGAGATAGCCAGATTTCGACTTAAGGACAGATTTCAGCTATAAATAGGAGGGGTTGTTCTCACTTTTTGGGATCCGGATTTTTGAAGCGACGAAGTGCTGTCATTTTGAGAGCTCGACTTCTACACTTCTTCACTTCTTTTCTCCACTTTAATCTAGTGCTTCCATCCATCCAAATCGAAGATCGAGATTGAAGATTCAAAAGCTTGGATTGAAGATCTTCATCTTTTCAAGAGAGATTTCTTCATTTGAAGCGGATTTGTGATAGATCTAGCTTCATCCTTCGCTGTCCAGATCTGAAGTGTGTTGATTTGAGGTTGTTTAGGTGATTTGGTGAGTGGTGATTATCTCTCACACGGATCCAAAGGAGTATATCGGATTGTTGGCTCGTTTTGGTGTTAAAATAGAGATTTCCATGCATTTTCTTCATCCTATGTGTAGATCCTTGTAGATCCATTGTTCATGATGATGTTGCATCCATTTTATCATATGTTAACCTATGCAAGTTCATTCATCAAGTTTGTAGAGATATAATCCATGTTTTCATGCTTATTGGACTTTCAACTCTTTAATTACGAAAATGCCATTATTGTTATAATTGTCTACTTAGATCATATTTGAATGCTTGATTGCTTGGATTGATGTTTGATTTGATTGCTTATTATGAACTAGATGATTGATGATTAGATTTAGATCGAAGATGATTCAAAAGCTAAGGGAAAGGCTCTTGAATTGGAAAAGTTGCTCGTGGCATATGTAGCGGGATGATGAAGCTCTTATGCATAGATTCGATGATGCGATGATGAGATGAGGCTTTGCGAGGATGTAATGAAGCGAGGCATCATATGATGAAGACTTGGTCTAATCCAGACGGGATCATTCCAAGCATGTTGATAACTCGGTGATATGATTCGAGTTGAAGATAATGAATGGATATGAGAATAGTCGTCGAGGAGGATGACTAGGAGGCTTGGATAACATCGTTGTTGAAGGTTCTAGCATGCTCTAAGCAAGGGTACGTTTGGGCAGATTCGATAGTCCCAACGGCCAACTGTTGATGGTCGAGTACTCTGGGCAGATTCGATAGTCCTAGGCACGGGCTGCGACGACGTGCGGGAGTTATGTCTAGAACCGGGGTTTTCATTAGCCCTTGACGGACGGCTGAAAGAATGTGCCGGTCATTCAATTAACGGTGATATTGAAGCAATGATAACAGTGATAGCCAGAGTCATGGATGTTTGGTTGTATCGTCATTCGGACTCAAGAGCGGTATTTTCTGGGTGCTTATCTGATTTAGGCCTTGGTACTTGGAAAACATCGCCCTTGACTCGAGTGATAGTAGCTTTACTTTAAATTGTATGCTCTGCTATGTTTGCTTCTGCTTAGTGTGTGTCTGGGGGCTATCACTGTAGAATGAGGTTGGAGTGGGAGGGTTGTATTCCTATTCCTTTTCCTTTATGCTCTTTTGGTATGTTGTTAGTTAATTTACTGCTCACTAAGACTGTTGTCTGACTCAAGGCTTTATGTTTTAATTCTTATTGCCTTGGGCTGTTCGTCCATTTTGGGACGGGCAGACTAGGTAGCAGGTGACAGGTGCTGTTCTCTTCTCACGATGCTGATATCGAAGACGAGCTAGAGGGTTGCATATTATTTTCTTATATGTACTGGATATTCCGCTGTTTTGTATTCTCTGAGAGATTTGTAGTGAGGCTGGATGTATTGACTATGTGGATGCTTGTATTCAACTATTATGAAGTTTTATAGGATGTCATTTTGTTCTGTAAAGCTTCACTATACTTATGCTCTATTGTATTTTTATCCATGCGCTGTGAGTAATACGATAGATTCAGTTGTTTTAAATCTTGTCTTGACAATCGTCCATGGTCGCCTGGCACACTTTACAGCGCTCTATCTCTAGATTCGGTGCAGGGGTCATGGGCGGTCGTCACATTTGGTATCAGAGCATTGGTTAATCGATTTTACCCAACGCTCGCTGTCGTAACTACGTATGAGAGACGTAATTGTATTGTGATGGATGATTACTATATATAATATAGTAGCTTAGTAGAGTTTGAGTCCTTTATGCAGTTGTTTCTCTAGATGTTCTAATCATTCCTTTTTATAGATATTGAGAATGAGTCGAAGAGGGAGACCAGCTGCTAGGGGAGGTCGTGCTACTGAAGAGACTGCTGATTATGCAGCCATGTTCGAAGCTATGATGACTTCGATCATGAGAAGGATACCAGTTCCGGGGGCGGCAGTTGATGTTGGAGTTCAAGTCCAAACTCCGAAACCAGTGGATTTTGCTAAGCTGTGCAAGGATTATACTGCTCTTGGAGGGAAGGTTTTCTTGGGAACAGAATCTACCATTGAGGTCCAGAGGTGGATAGATGCTTGTAGAAGGATCTTTGGTGATTTGGGAATTGATGATGCAACTAAGAGGAAGTTGGCATCAAGGCAGCTTCAAGGGAGAGCTTCTGATTGGTGGAACTCTATTACCATCAATACTGCGGAGGAAGAGATTACTTGGGAACAATTCCAAGCTAGATTTGAAGCTAAGTTCATTTCTACAGCTCAGAAGTCTGTTCTGTTCAAGAAGTTTGTGGAGCTCAAGCAGGGTGGAAGATCTGTTCTTGAGTATGTTTCTGAGTTCGAAGCTTTGTCCAAGTATGCTCGGTCATATATTGAATCTGCTTACCAGAAGAATGAGAAGTTCGTGACCGGCTTGGATAGTTATCTTGGGAGACAGTTGGTGGATCATTTGGACGATTCATTTGAGAAGCTTGTGGAGAAGGCTCTTAGGCATGAGAGTCTGTTTCCTAAGGAAGGACCTGTTGTTGCTGCTACCAAGGGAGAATCTAAACCACAGCAGGGTGGAAACCAGAAGAGGAAGCAGCAGCAGCAGAAGGGTAAGGATGGCCAGAAGAAGCCGAAAGGCGAGGTGACTTGCTACAATTGTCAGCAGAAGGGCCATTTCTCCAAGGATTGTAAGAATCCGAAGGCACCGATGAAGTGTCACAACTGTGACAAGCCGGGACATTTCAGGAAGAATTGTCCAGAACCAAGGAAGGACAGGCAGATTGTGCAAGCCTATGCTTTGGGGGCTGTTCCGTCGTCTTCGAAAGCTCCTACTGCTGAAGAAAAGGGAAAGAGTGTGGTTGTTCAAGGTACTCTTTTCCTATGTGGTGTTCCAGTTAGAGTTCTATTTGATACTGGAGCGTCGCATTCATTTGTTTGTAATGAACTAGTAGGCCGGTTAGGTTTGAAGCCGGATATTGTTGATAGGCCATTGGTTGTGACTAATCCAGTTGGGGGTTCGTCTTGTTTGTGTATGTTATGCCGTGGTCTAGTTGTGTCGAGTCATGGTTGCTCTTTTGTTTGTGATTGCTTTGTTCTGAACTTTGCGGGGTTCGGAATTATCTTGGGTATGGACTGGCTTAGGAAGTATGCGGCTAAGGTTGATTGCGAAAGGTTGGAAGTGACAGTCGAGAATGTGGAGGGGCGAAAGATTGTGATACGATGTAAGCATGAGGAAGGCGTCTTCATGAGCTTCATGTATTCGCTAGTTGTTCCACGGGATGGACTGTCTTTAGTGCCAATCGCAAATGGATTCGAGGATGTCTTTGACGAAGTCAAAGGGTTGCCGCCGCATAGAGAGATCGAGTTTCGTATAGATCTAGTTGAAGGAGCCAGACCTGTTGTGATGCCTCTTAGGCGGATGGCGCCTAGGGAACAGCAAGAGTTGAGGGTGCAAGTTGATGATCTTTTGCAGAAAGGATTCATTCGGCGTAGTGTGTCCGAGTGGGGTGCACCAGTTGTGTTTGCAACCAAGGCAGATGGGTCGTTGAGACTGTGCGTCGATTATCGTGAGCTAAATAAGGTGACTAAGAAGAACAAGTATCCATTGCCGAGAATAGATGACTTGTTTGATCAGCTTCACGAAGCTAAGGTGTTTTCTCAGATGGATCTGGCAACGGGATTTCACCAGTTGAGAGTTGCTAAGGATAGTGTGCCGAAGACTGCTTTTCGAACACCATCCGGTTTCTTTGAGTGGCTGGTAATGCCGTTTGGATTGACTAACGCGCCAGCATATTTTGTGGATCTTATGAATAGAGTGTTCAGAGATCAGTTGAACAAGTTCGTACTTGTGTTCGTGGATGATATTCTGATTTATTCCAGAACTGAAGAAGAGCACAAGACGCACTTGCGTATTGTTTTGGAAATCTTACGGAAACATCAGCTGAAGGCTAAGTTTTCGAAGTGTCACTTCTGGAAGAGTGAAGTGAGATTCTTAGGCCATGTGATTTCTGGAAATGGAATAGCGGTTGATCCCGCTAAGGTGGCAGCAATCCAGGATTGGGTTAGACCTAAGAATGCGTCTGATGTGAGAAGTTTTCTTGGATTAGCAGGATATTATCGACGGTTTATCAAAGACTTCTCCAAGATAGCTGCACCGTTAACAGGATTGACGAAGAAGAACCAAGTGTTCTGTTGGGATGCTAAGTGTGAGCAAGCTTTCGGAATCCTGAAAGAGCGATTGACGAGTGCTCCTGTTTTGACTATTCCAAGTGGGAATGATGAGATGGTGGTTTACACCGACGCATGTGGTACTGGACTTGGAGCAGTGCTGATGCAGAAGGATAAAGTTGTTGCGTATGCCAGTCGACAACTGAAGCCGCATGAAAGGAATTACCCAACTCATGATTTGGAATTAGCGGCGATTGTATTTGCTCTGAAGATGTGGAGGCATTATCTGTTGGGAGTTCGATTCGAGTTGTTTACGGATCATAAGTCGTTGAAGTATCTTTTCTCCCAAAAGGATTTGAATCTTCGGCAGCAACGTTGGCTAGAGTTTTTGGCATCATATGATTTTGGTATAGCTTATACTCCAGGAAAAGGTAACGCAGTGGCTGATGCGTTAAGTCGAAGACATGCAGGATTGGGAGCCATGTTTTCTGAATGGAAGAATCTCGAGTATTTAGCTGGATTTGACTTCAGGTCTAGATGCGAATTGGAACCTGAAATGTTGGCAAACTTATCGATAAGACCGACTCTTGTGGAAAGGATTGGCGAGAGTCAAAAGCGAGATGATAAGCTTGTCAAGATTATCCGTGAATTGGAATCTGGATTGGAGCCAGAAAAGGATAAAGGATTCGAGGTCGATAGAGAAGGTTGGCTTCGAAAGCAAGGACGACTAGTGGTTCCCGATATAGATGAATTGAGGAGTGAAGTTCTGAAGGAAAGTCATCACTCGAAGTTGACAATTCATCCAGGTGGGAATAAGATGTATCGGGATATGAAGAGAACCTACTACTGGGAAGGCATGAAGAAGGATGTTGGAGATTTCATTTCCAAGTGTATGAACTGTCAGTTGGTAAAGGCTGAACAGAAGAAGCCAAGTGGATTGCTTCAACCCTTAGAAGTTCCTACATGGAAGTGGGAACAAGTGTCGATGGATTTTATTGATGGATTGCCTAGAACCAGAACGGGGAATGAAGGGATTTGGGTCATTGTGGATCGTCTGACTAAGAGTGCACGATTCATTCCTGTTCGATCGACTAGGACTGCATCAAAGTTGGCTGAGTTGTATGTGAAGTGGATAGTTCGATTCCATGGTATTCCGAAGAGTATAGTGAGCGATCGAGATCCATTGTTCACTAGTGGATTTTGGAAGAGCTTCCAGGAAGTTTTGGGAACCGAGTTGTGTTTGAGTACAGCTTATCACCCTCAGACAGATGGTCAGACCGAGAGAGTCAACCGAGTTTTGGAAGATCTTCTTAGAGCATGTGTTTTGGACTTCGGAGGATCATGGGAAGATCACCTTCATTTGGTGGAGTTTGCGTACAACAACAGTTACCAGTCAAGTATTGGTATGGCACCATATGAGGCATTGTATGGAAGACCGTGTAACTCTCCGACATGTTGGTTGGAAACTGGGGAAAAGCTGATACTTGGGCCAGAGATGATTCGACAGACTTCGGATTGCATAGAGATCATTCGGCAACGAATGAAGGCAGCCCAAGACCGTCAGAAGAGTTATGCCGATAAGCGTCGAAAGGATTTGGAATTCGACGTAGGGGATATGGTTTTTGTGAAAATTTCTCCACTGAAGAATGTTATTAGATTCGGGAAGAAAGGAAAATTGACTCCGAGATTTGTTGGACCATTCCCGATCATCGAGCGAATTGGAAAGCTCGCTTATAGATTGGAGTTACCGGAGAAGATGTCAGGTGTGCACAATGTTTTTCACGTATCGTATCTACGGAAGTATGTGCATGACTCGAATGCAGTGGTTTCTGCTGATAGCTATGAAGATTTTGAAGTTGATCCAGTCGATAGAAGACCTCGTAAGCCGCTTCGTGTTGTTGAAACCGACACGAAACAGCTTAGGAGAAAGGTAGTTAAGTTGCTCAAGATGCAATGGAGTGAAGATGATAACGACTGTACGTGGGAGGTGGAAGGGAGGATGAAGGCAGCTCATCCTGAACTCTTCAAGGTATGGCCCTAAAGTGTCGTCTCATCTCACGATATTGTAACTTGTTCTAAGTCTTAGAATTCTGTACGCTAAGCTAGAATTGGATGCATGGTTTGTTGATTGCTATGAATGGTAGGCGTACAGAATAGTCTTTGATTGCTTTGTTTGCTTGGAATTTCGGGGGCGAAATTCCTAAGGGGGAGAGAATGTAACGACCCGTATTTCTCACGGATCGACATGTTCGTCAAAATCTGGAATTTTAGCACTTTCAGATTTTTAGGCAAATTTGTCTAAGTCCTAGGTCGTACGCGACCTAAGGGTTGTTGGCAACTTAGAGAAGGTCTGCGACTTAAGAAATGTTGTGAGCGACCTAAGTTTTGTTAAGTGTTAGGTCGGCTGGGAAAGTTAGCGACCTAGTAGTTGCCGAGTTAGCGACCTAGTAGTTGCCGAGTTAGCGACCTAGTAGTTGCCGAGTTAGCGACCTAGTGGTTCTGAGTTAGCGACCTAGTGGTTCTGAGTTAGCGACCTAGTGGTTCCGTGTTAGCGACCTAAGGAGTTAGCTTGTTAGCGACCTAAGGAGTTAGCTTGTTAGCGACCTAAGGAGTTAGCTTGTTAGCGACCTAAGGAGTTAGGCTATGTGTTAGGTCGTAACACTGTTAGGTCGTATGTTGTGTTAGGTCGCGTAGGTTGCTAAGTTGTTAGGTCGCTAGGGTAGTTCAAGTGTTAGGTCGCGTGTTGTTTTAGGTCGACTTGTGTTAGGTCGCAACCCAACTGAGTCTTAGGTAGTTAGGTCGTTAGGTTGTTAGGTCGCTGGGTTTCCTAAGTGTTAGGTCGCTGAGGAGTTAAGTCGTGCATCTGTTAGGTCGCGTAGATTGCTAAGTTGTTAGGTCGCTAGAATAGTTTGTGTTAGGTCGCGTAGATCTATCTGTTAGGTCGGAGAAGCTTAGGTCGGAGAGTCTTAGGTCGGAAACGACCTAGGGAGATAGCCAGATTTCGACTTAAGGACAGATTTCAGCTATAAATAGGAGGGGTTGTTCTCACTTTTTGGGATCCGGATTTTTGAAGCGACGAAGTGCTGTCATTTTGAGAGCTCGACTTCTACACTTCTTCACTTCTTTTCTCCACTTTAATCTAGTGCTTCCATCCATCCAAATCGAAGATCGAGATTGAAGATTCAAAAGCTTGGATTGAAGATCTTCATCTTTTCAAGAGAGATTTCTTCATTTGAAGCGGATTTGTGATAGATCTAGCTTCATCCTTCGCTGTCCAGATCTGAAGTGTGTTGATTTGAGGTTGTTTAGGTGATTTGGTGAGTGGTGATTATCTCTCACACGGATCCAAAGGAGTATATCGGATTGTTGGCTCGTTTTGGTGTTAAAATAGAGATTTCCATGCATTTTCTTCATCCTATGTGTAGATCCTTGTAGATCCATTGTTCATGATGATGTTGCATCCATTTTATCATATGTTAACCTATGCAAGTTCATTCATCAAGTTTGTAGAGATATAATCCATGTTTTCATGCTTATTGGACTTTCAACTCTTTAATTACGAAAATGCCATTATTGTTATAATTGTCTACTTAGATCATATTTGAATGCTTGATTGCTTGGATTGATGTTTGATTTGATTGCTTATTATGAACTAGATGATTGATGATTAGATTTAGATCGAAGATGATTCAAAAGCTAAGGGAAAGGCTCTTGAATTGGAAAAGTTGCTCGTGGCATATGTAGCGGGATGATGAAGCTCTTATGCATAGATTCGATGATGCGATGATGAGATGAGGCTTTGCGAGGATGTAATGAAGCGAGGCATCATATGATGAAGACTTGGTCTAATCCAGACGGGATCATTCCAAGCATGTTGATAACTCGGTGATATGATTCGAGTTGAAGATAATGAATGGATATGAGAATAGTCGTCGAGGAGGATGACTAGGAGGCTTGGATAACATCGTTGTTGAAGGTTCTAGCATGCTCTAAGCAAGGGTACGTTTGGGCAGATTCGATAGTCCCAACGGCCAACTGTTGATGGTCGAGTACTCTGGGCAGATTCGATAGTCCTAGGCACGGGCTGCGACGACGTGCGGGAGTTATGTCTAGAACCGGGGTTTTCATTAGCCCTTGACGGACGGCTGAAAGAATGTGCCGGTCATTCAATTAACGGTGATATTGAAGCAATGATAACAGTGATAGCCAGAGTCATGGATGTTTGGTTGTATCGTCATTCGGACTCAAGAGCGGTATTTTCTGGGTGCTTATCTGATTTAGGCCTTGGTACTTGGAAAACATCGCCCTTGACTCGAGTGATAGTAGCTTTACTTTAAATTGTATGCTCTGCTATGTTTGCTTCTGCTTAGTGTGTGTCTGGGGGCTATCACTGTAGAATGAGGTTGGAGTGGGAGGGTTGTATTCCTATTCCTTTTCCTTTATGCTCTTTTGGTATGTTGTTAGTTAATTTACTGCTCACTAAGACTGTTGTCTGACTCAAGGCTTTATGTTTTAATTCTTATTGCCTTGGGCTGTTCGTCCATTTTGGGACGGGCAGACTAGGTAGCAGGTGACAGGTGCTGTTCTCTTCTCACGATGCTGATATCGAAGACGAGCTAGAGGGTTGCATATTATTTTCTTATATGTACTGGATATTCCGCTGTTTTGTATTCTCTGAGAGATTTGTAGTGAGGCTGGATGTATTGACTATGTGGATGCTTGTATTCAACTATTATGAAGTTTTATAGGATGTCATTTTGTTCTGTAAAGCTTCACTATACTTATGCTCTATTGTATTTTTATCCATGCGCTGTGAGTAATACGATAGATTCAGTTGTTTTAAATCTTGTCTTGACAATCGTCCATGGTCGCCTGGCACACTTTACAGCGCTCTATCTCTAGATTCGGTGCAGGGGTCATGGGCGGTCGTCACAGGTTGCTTTAAGATGATTACAGATTTGCAAAGAAGGTTGCAGACAGAAGACTTGATTTTGAAATGTATTACAGGGTTTTATTTTCTTGAATTTCTGGTTTGAGGAGTTGATTACAGATCTTTGATTTGGTTTGAGGAAAGTTTGTTTACTGATTACAGATTTTAGAGTAGAGGATTGCTTTAGAAGTGGTTACTGATCTCAGATTTGCATTTTAGAGAATTGGTTTTTGAGAAGATGGTACTGATCTATTTTCAGATTTGTATTTAGAGAAAAATCTGAGTTTATCTTGTTTTTGAGAAGAAAAATAGAAAGAATGAAATAAGGGAATGCATATGTATATGTAAGTGAATTTATGATTTTATAAAAATAAAAGAAAATGAAAAAAATGAATAAAGACACTTGTCATTACATTAGCTAATTAAATTACACATGTTAAAATGAGTCATTAGATAAAGACACATGTCTTTTAAGTATTTATCTTATTTCTATTTATTTTAAAGTAATTAAAAAGCCTTTTTCTTATTTATTAAACACTTACCTATATATATTACTTTTTAAAGAAACAAAAACAAGCCTTTTTGTTAACTCTTATATAATTTTAAACTTAAGTAAAAATATCTTAAGCAATTAAAGTATTTTAAAACTATAAATTTACTAATTTAAATAACTTTGAAAAGTCATATTAAATTAAATCTAAATTCCCAATTTACCCAAAGCTTCTATTTACAATATATATAAATAAATATATATATTCAAATAGAAAATATCTTATTAACTTTTAAAAGATAAAATCACCAATTAATACTAATTTAATCAGATTATTAAATTAAATTCAAATCTTATTGTCAAAGATCATCAATATCAATTTAATTATTTAACAGATTATTAAATTGATATTGTTAAAATTTCCGGGATATTACATGGATTGTCGAAATCTTATTGAATAAATTCCAAGATATGGGAAAAAAAATTTATAAATGAATTTTGAATAGTATTATTCGGAAGATTGGAAAATTTATTTGAAATGGAATTTTAAATGGTTTGGAAAATATAAAGGAATTTATTTTAAAAGTGATAAATTTGTTGAAATCCAATTGATAATTGATTTTGTATTGAAGAAATAAATCTTTGGGAAATCGATATAAAAATCTATTTGGTGTTTGAATGAAAATCGATTTTTGGTGTTGAGAATAAATTTATAAATCGATTTGTAAAATGATTTAGTATTTGGGATTAAAATTAGAATCAATTTGAAATTTGATTCGATGTTAAAATAAATTTAGAAATCAATTTGGAATTTGATTTGGAGTTTGAAATAAAATTGAGAAATCAATTTGAAAATCGATTTGATGTTGAAAGTGAACATTTGAGAATGTAAATTCCGAATAGAATTTATAAAGAAAAGGGAAATTTATTTTAAAAATAAACGTTGATTTATTTTTAAAGTGTGAGAAATATGATTTGGAATCGGTTTTCAAAGTGATGAAGTGTAGAAATAAATTTACAGTTTTGGAATGTAAATTTGAGATAAATCGATAAGGATTTATTAAATTGGTTTAAATGGACCATTTTATGATGAAGTGTGAAAATGTGATTTGAAATTGGTTTTCAAAAGTTGAAGTGTGGAAATATATATATATATCTTTCGAAGATATTTGAAATTAAATAATTGGGAAAATTATTTGAATCTGATGATTGTTGTGAATATTGTTGATAGTTAAATCACCGACTATCAATATTTGCCTTTGAAATGGCACTTGAATTGTTTTTAAAACAAACGCTTATTATTCGGTTTAGCCGGGAAAGGACCTTTGTGTCAGATAACCCATTCCGAATAATAATAATACGACGATATGGATCGTATTGAAGACCGGTGATGAAGACCGGGTATTTGTGAAAACGATAGGATGACCTATCGATTGTCTCTGCACCGTTAGCTACGGTATTGAGATTTCCTTTGTGATGGGAAGTTTTATGAGGATTGTGAATATCCGGATTGCAAGGGCTTCTTAGGAAGTGCCTTCGGTTCTGTTCGAACCCGGAACAGACTTGTATGGTTACATGTCTGACATTACGTTTTGAGATGTAAAGCTGATTTCTTTCAAATACATTTCTGTTTGTGGCGGAGAATTTATTCTCTTAGCTTAACACCCTTCTCAGAGACGTACGAGCTCAGAGGTTATGTAGTTGAAATTTATCAGTGATATATTCCCAATTTGGTAATGTGACATGCTGAGCGTTGCTGTGATGATGATCATTTATCGATCATTTGTGATCAAAGCACGACTTTGTGAAAAAGCGTAGCTTTGTGGACGAGACTTCGTCAGGGCCTCACAACCCGGAAATGGTCGAAACAGGAATGTTGCGGCAAGGTTATGAGGGTCGCGCCCTTTAGGGTATGTCATTTCCTTCTGGAAAGGGGTGGTATCATGGTATGGAGCCCGGATACTTACTCATGTGGACACACTTTATTTATTATGTGTGATGTTGGTTATCGAGCGCTCGGATAAAGGTCCCAAAGGACCGGGGGATGGCATATTCGTGAGTTACCTAGTTACAGGGGTAACCCGGCTTTGTTGGCAGAGAGCAGTTTGTCTCTCGGGACGTCCAGCCAGAGGCGATCCCATTCGGCAGTAGGAAAGGAAGTTCCTTAGCCTGACCATTTGTTGGAAATCCATTTCCCAATACGAAATTGTACGGTTTTAGTTGTAGAACCCGCCATTTACTTATGGTGGCGCCCCACTGTTTAGATGGTAGCTATAGTAGGCATAGTTCGGAATGTCTATGCTGGCTAAGATTAATATTATATTTTCGAAATGTTTTCTACACTAGACATTAATAATACTATTCAATGATTGGCGTAGTGAGCATCTTTGACTATCATAAGAAGAAATCTCCTCCAATTCTGCGTTTGCATTGTGTGTGTGGTGGGAAGTCTTATGGTAGTTTCATTTTCCAAAAAGCATTGCGAAATTGTTTTATTTCCTTAGTGAAAATAACTGTTTTACGATCTCACACCAGTCACCATGACTGACTCGGAGTTTATTGTTCCCTTCTAAACTCTGGGTGCCCATAATTTTCCACACGGGCAGCCTAGAGTTATTTTTATCAGTATATTCTGGATATTCTGAAGTTTTGGAGATGAGCTGGATGGCGAGACGTACTCTCATACTTGTTTATTATTTCCGCTGTGTATTCTGTATGAGGACAGGTTTATATAACTGTCCATTTTTTGTATCGAGTTGTATATTGACTCTGATTGATGTATGTATAAACTGGTATAGTCTTCTATTTAAAGGTTATTGATTTATCTATTGTATATTATTCCGCTGCGAATGTGAGATTCTGTTGTTGTTTCTGTTTTAGTTTTTCTGTTCTTTCTTTTTCTTCTGTCTTCCTCTACCTCTTCTTTTAACCCTAATGGTTCGGTTTTTCGGCATTCGATTGCGTGGCATTTGATACAGTAGACGTATTAATGTCGACTTTTGAGCGTCGAAAAATCGGTGATCGTTACATATACTATTGTATATTTATTAAGTGATACCTAAAATGCATCAAGTTATTGCAAACTATGGTAGAAAAAATAACAGTTAAAACAATTTGTATACTTTTAGAACGCATCAATTAGAAAAACAACAATTAATATATTTGTCAACTTAGTAAATGCCGACCAAATTGCAAATCAAAGAGGACTTTGCATTAATGAGGCAATTGCCTTAGTTTTTTTAGTTTTCACAGTCTGTTTCCATAATTCTTTTATGATAACTTGTATGTGTCAATGAAGATAGTTAAAAAACATATAGTTCGAATATGTTAATTAATAGAAAAACATAGCTACAGACACATATACATGGTGGATGGATCAATCTCTATTTGTCACTTTTGCATTCTCTTTTCATTCTTTTACGATAACATCGTTATATTTGAATGTTTCAACCTTTTATAAAGTAGATAGTTCGTTCAAGCAATATTTAGTTTATTTGGTAAATTAACATCGAAAAGGATTGTTTGTACATACCGATCTGTTTGATGGCAAGGTTTAGTTAATAATAAAGAAACTATTTTACTTAAACAATCAAACAAACCTTTCTCTCTTCACATTGGTAACATTTTTTCTTTTCGTTGCCTTCAAATAACATACTTCTTGTCTTATTTTTCTCTTGTGACAGTTAATTCTATTGGAACTTCAACCTTTTACTAATCACCACTGAAATATACTTTTGTTGTGTTTTAGTTGAGATTAATGAAAAAATGTACATTTTACTCGCAGGATTGTCTAAGATCAAAGCGTAAGTGTAAGGTTGCCTTTCATAGACTGATTAAAGCATTAGTTGATTCTTCCTCCTCCTTTTTTTTGCACACGCATAAAAAGGGAAAATAAAAAAACGAGGGAGGCAATGGTACCACCTTTTCATCTTTTTATTGTAGTTATGCATACGTATGATAGTGTTCCCATTTTTTCCAATTTATTATTTTATCTTAAAAAAATAAAAATAATAAATAAATAAAAAAGGAGAAGAGCCTTTTTACGTTGATTGAAAGTGGTTCGTTGATTGTTACACATGCAAATATCTCAGCCTGATTAGAAAATAATAGCATCCTGTTACTAGTTTGCATCAATTCAATAAAGAATTGGCGCCAACACACAAAATTTATCCTATTTTGATAAGTAGCTTATCCAATGAATCAAATTACATTACGAAAATGATCGTTGCCAACCCCTAACAAGGTGCAGATCTCTAATTTTATATCACTGTCATTGTAAGATTGTGTTATCAAATCTTTGAAATATTAGGTTTACCATTTATGTGGTTTTAGTTCAACAGAACTTTGTTCTTTGAAAATGAATCTAGGTCTTAGATATTTCTTCAAATTGCAGCAAAGAAGAAGAAAAAGGTGATTGTGCCCGCTCCGGTGTACATATCTGAAATGAATGATATATTGCTTAAAAACCATGCTGCTTATCATGTAATGGTATGTGATTCTTAAACAATGTTATATGAGGACTAATTTTTGTGTTTGACAAATTTCTTTCATTTCAATTTATTGTATTACATGGAGACCTAGGTGGTATTCTGCTCGTGACAAGGAATTATTAGCAGCTAAAGCTCAAATAGAGCATGCACCTACAGTCAAAAATGTTCAAGGACTTCATGCTCCTGCTTTCCGAAACATTTTTAAATTTATAAGGTGTGTTTTGAGTAAATGTTAAAACTTATATAAGATAGTGGTCAATGCAGGCTTCTTCCTTCATCTTTTACCATATACACTCCCCGTTTACATTGTAATAATAGTTCTAAAAGTTTTAGTTTGTGTATTATTGCTTAGTAAAAGAGCAATGGGAAAGAAGGAGCAAGAATTAGTGTGTCGATCACCTTCCTGGATTCATATTGCTTTCTTGATTGTTTAATCGCTTATCTCAATCTTATGAAGTTTGCACTGCATTTTTGCACTCGTTGCCTGCATGTAACCACATAAATCCATTTCCACTCCTACTAATGCAGGTCCGAAAAAGAACGGCTAACTATTATATCAAAAGATAGTAAGCAGAATAACAAATGCATGAATAAAGGTAGAAGATAAATGCAGGTCGCAGCGGAAATGGCCAAAGCTGGCAAGTTGCAGCATCGTAAATGGCACAAGTGGATAGCCGAGCAAGCACTGGAGCTGAAGCCAAGGTAAGCAATAGTTGATCAAAATCATAATTAGGTTTGTCTCAGCAACTTTGCATTTGATTATGCTTACCCAAAACGATAATGCAGTATCGGAAGACATATCAGAAAACATACAAGAAGACACAGCTCCTATGTGACAGCTTTTACTTTGAAATATTCCGTGGAACATTGTAAGTGTTTACTTGTTGAATTTTATAAAATCCGATAAGTGTTTAAAACCCATTAAATTTGTTGTGTCGTAATTTTCAAGTAGTTGCAAGTTAGATATGTTAACCAAGTTTATAAAAATTAACTAAGTTAATCTATTTTTATAAAAATAAATAATTTTCTAAAATTTAAATAAATTTATGAAAATTAACTAAGTATAAAATTTGTGATCATGCTCTTACTTGATATGTAATACATGTGTAGATATGCATTATATTATGATTTTTATGTTATCCCATAGATACATTTGCCTAGGATTCACATGCTATCACTATGTGAAAACTGAGAAGACTGACCCTGGTTAATACCTCAAATGTAGAGCAATGTAATTGATTATAATTGGAAGATCAAAAACTTAGTTTTTATAATTATGAGGATGCATATTTCCATAACAAAGAATGCAAATGTTTCATTACAAATATGATTGATGATAACAAACAGGAAGAACAATTCTTTGGCATTATTATGATTTAATTAAGCTTCATAATCATCTTTGTCTTCATCAAAATGAGCATTGTTCATGCTCTATAAGACATAATGAGGATTGAAATAATGTCACACTTGGATCTGAATCTCTTAGAGCAGAATTAAAAAAATATCAGTTATTGCCTTCACTACACCTGGTTACGAATGGTTGGTTAACTTCAATGGCAATACATCGGTAGTTGGAGGGCATTTGATTGCGTTGAAATGATTGCCCCTTGGCATGTGGTCAGGATTTTCCTTTTGTTCGATGGGTTGAGTCATCACCATTCCATTCTGCTCTTCTAGTTCTGACTTTTCTTTATGGTTGCAATAAAGTCATTCGTTTTGGTCTATATGTCAATTCACCATTTCAGTTCTGGGTTGTTCTATTGGCATTCCAGTTCACTGTGTTACCCACACAATTTGTTTAATTCTTCATGTATGAAATATTATGGATATATATATATTTTGTGATTTGGCTTATGACTCAATTTGTGTACTTATGTTAATGTGATGAATGTGGTTTTTTGAGTTATAATATATAAGTAGAATTGAAAATTGTAAGCTTTGAATGTTATGGCAGCAAAAAATGTGCAATAGAATTTTTTTATAGCGTTCTAACTATGCAATAAAAAGAAAAATTGTTCAGCTTTGTTATACTATAGCATCATGTTAGTGCTATACAAAATATTTTGCAAAGAGTAAATAGTTTTCATAGCAATAAGACGGTGCTATAATAGATAGTAATGAATTTTCTATAGCATTTCAATGTGTCATAAAAGGTTGACACGATGATTCCATAGCGCGTTCAAATGCTATAATAATATAGCATGTCGACATATTTATAGCAACTAAAATGCGTTATAAAAAGTTCTATAGCACGTTTCATAATGCTATAGAAAAGCAGTTGCACCAATATGGCCTATTTTAGATGTCAAGAAAAATACGTTTCCCATTACAAGTATGACACGCTATAGTATCTACCAGACTTTTTACAACATGTTGATCTATGGCGATTATAGGATCGCTATAGAAAGTTTTTATAGCGGTTTTTACACGCTATAAAAAGTTATTTTTGTTGTAGTGTCTGGAAAGTTATTTTAAAATATTTTTGGACCATTGATAAGTTGAACTTATAGAAATTGAAATCGTTAGAATAAAATTCAACTTGAAAAGAGTTAAATAAAAATAAGTGTGACAACAAAATAAAGGGGTAAGTAAACCAATTAAATGAAGTGAATTGGGAAAGATTAGTAAATGGAATGTAGATAAGTGGGAAAACTTATAGAAGTTAAAATTTTGAATTAAATTGAAGGGTAACTGAATCAAATTAAATAAAAGTGAATTTAAGGGAAAAAGTCTAAGTAGGCAATATGAAATGGACATTGAAATTCATTATAGTTGGAAATAAATTATGAATGAACAAACTAATTGATTCAAATGGGTAAGCAAATGAATTGAAATTGAATATTAGAATGATATTTAATTTAAATTGTGTAAGTAAACTGAAATCAAAAAGTTAGTTCGAATGGCTTAAATAAAATGAAGGATTGGAAATAAAAATTGACTGAGATATAAATAAATGAGTTAATGGAACTAATTAAGGAAATTGGTTAGTTAAATATGGGTTGAGAGGTGGTCGATAAAATTCAATATTCAGAATTGGAAGGTAAATGGAATTCAAAATGGAATTGAAACTTAAGTTAAATGAAAATAGACATAAAAGCTTAAAGATGTGAAGTGAAAATTAATATAAGGAAGCTGTATAAAATATTATATTGAAGTTAACAATGGATGGTGTAGTTCTTAAGTAAAATTCGAAATCGAGAAACATACTAAGTAAATATTTGAAAGAAGATTTAATAAAGGTGTGCGAAATGACAAGTGTGGATAAGTAAATAGAAATCAAAATAAATGTGAATAAAAAGAAAATTGATATGGTTAATAATCAATTGAGATTAATACGAAGGATGTACGTATATTATTTTATTCGCATAATGATTTGGTCCAGATTCGAGCATAGAATTTCGAGATAGTTATATCGATCTGAGTTGGGATTTTTCACTCGATTTTTGACGGCGAACCCTGTATATGGAATTTTTATTAATTCTGGATATTCTCTATCATAGTATATGGCTATGCAAGGAGAATGATGATTTCTGATCAGGAGACCAGATTTGAGTCCATACTAGGAAGCCGGGTGGACGATACTAGTTCGGACGTGAAATTGTGTGATCGAGTGAGCGATCGAATTTTATATTGTGTACGAATGATATATGGACATCGTACGTGCTTGAATAAAATAGAAATTGAAATTTTTTGAAAGAAATGAATAAAATTATTTTGAATGCTAGGATTAGATATTATTGCTGAGTAGGATACAGGTATTTAAAAGCAAAGGAAAAAAATTAGTGTTTTTGATTTCAGAAGATAAATTTGAATTGCCGACAAAAAGGTATGTATTTAAATTGTCATATGAAATTTGATGATTTTCTGATCTAGCCAATGGGCTTTTGTTTTCTTTTGAAAATTTGGGGGCCTGTTGAGGCGTTTTGTAGCTGTTCCGATCTAGCCGCACAAAGGAGACGTTGGAGAAATTTTTCAAAAATTTAAGGAGTCAGAAAATTTTGATAATTTAAAATTTGAATTTAAATTATAATTTGAATTGTTGAGTAAATAATATTAATCAGAACAGATGGATGAGTTTGGAAAGTTAGTAAGGGTGTTAGTGTGTCTTTAATAAAAAGATTGTTTTGGAAAGTGTCAAAAACTGTTTGGCTTTGGAAATATAGTAAAACGGTTATTGGACCATTCTTCTTACCTATTAATTTCGAGGACGAAATTCTTTTGAGGGGGGAGGAATGTAACGACCCGGGTTTTGGATATTTGAAATTGGGATATTTAATTGATTTTAAATATTTAAAAAGTTAATTTTTACTTGAATTTCAAATATAACTCTTTAATTGGATAATTTAGTTATTGAATTAAATAATTGGAATTGAGGTAAAATAGTGAATCTTGGTTTTTAAGCTTGTTAAAAATATTTCAACGGCCTATAAAATTTATATTGATAATATTAAAGATAATAGAACTTATAAAATTGAATTTAGAAGTGTTTTGTTCAGTTTTAAAAATATATGGTTTAAATTGACATTTTAAAGTAGCCTTCCGGAGCACAGTCTCGTAATTCGATGAAACCAGTTCCGTTGGATCTGTAATAGTGTATTACTATCGGATTTCAAATTTCGTAGTGTTTGGAGTTATCGTGTGGCCATACGGTATATAAATGTGCTGAAATTTATATCAAAAATTCAATATAATAACTGGGTCCAAAAAGCTATCTTCTCCATACGTCGAGTTAGGACTCGAAACCTTTTCCATTGCGTTTAGAATAGGGGAATAACATTATGAATGCTTAGCGGTACGCCTCGATAGGAGGTCCAGATTTTGAGTTGCATTTATCGAGACTGTTTTTATTTAAATATATATAAAAATGGTTGACTGGTCAAAAAAGAAAATTCCATTCACATTAGATTGCTTTAAGTCTTCTCTCAGCCACCTTGGATCTGACCTTAACCCATTCTAACACATTTTCCCCTTTTAGACCGAACAAAGAAAAAGTAAAGGAAGCACATTAATTCAAAAAGAAAGATAGAACAGGGCCGAGCATTTCAATAGGTCGAATTTCCCTCTTCAAAAATTAATGGCCGACATTGAAAAAAAATATATATAAAAGGAAATCGACTTCTTTCAAAATCAATCGTGTTTCTTTCGCTAAATCCATTCTCGGAATCGATTCAAGCATTAGGGCCGCGACGAGGCATTCGTTCACGGTAGCAGGCACTGGAATGGAGGGGGTGCGCGGGTCAAGGAAAGGGGAACTCGATGAGGTGGTTCAGCTGTGAGATGGAGACGTCGCGTGCGATTGGGTGGCGCGCGTTCGTGTACCCACGAGGCCGGGCAGTTGGGGTTTTTCGGCGTGGTTGGTGAAGGGGATGTCGGCTATGTTGGTTTCCGATGTTGAGGGGTGGTTGCAGCTCGAATCAATGGTGGTCGGCGTCTTCTTCAAAGTGGCGAACATGGGTTCAGGTGTGCATCGTGCACTAGTTTGCTTCAGAGGTGATGGTCGTGATTTTGCCTAGGCCAACCGCGGGGTTGTTCGCTATAAGGTATAACTACTGTATCTTTAATTTAATTTAATTTATAACACATATATTTTACAGGAAAGAAAAAAAAAGTGGGAAATATAATTATATAGCGAGACATATAAATGCAGTTTTTCCAATTTATATATATGTATATATATATTCAAATGCAGAAAAAAATATAATACAGTAAATTATAAGGTAATTCTGTTTTAAATTTAATAAATACATATATATATATATATTCACATACATAATTTAATTTAAGAACGGTAAATATATATATATGTATGTATGTATATATAGAGATAAGATTTTGAAATGGAAATTTTCAAAATGATTGGTTTATATAAAGTCAAAAGTTTAAAATCTATATAGATTATTATATAAGTGTGTATATATATGTAGTTTCAACAGAAAAATAAATATACATATATACATTTTAAATTTACTTGTTTATTTTAAAATAGTGCATTTCGGAGATTAACTTAATTAATTATTTTTGGTAACTTAAAATTTATTTATTATAGGAAAAATTAATTTAAATAAACTAATTAGTTAATTAAATTTATTTAAAAGGAAATTGATTGTTCGATTATTTAAAATGTTAACAAACCGTATAATGTTTATACAAGGTCAAAAATAGTGAAGAGGCAAGCCGGTTTGGATTGAATTGTAAATTAAAGGTCAAAGGTGAGTGAATCTCACTCAAATTGGATTGCTAGTAAATTTAAATAGTTGAAAATTTAAATTATTGGATTGATTGCTTGAATTGATAATTTATTATCAGTCTCGATGTGATATTATATATAGTAGTGTATATATATTGGAGTGATTGATATTCCCGCATTATATAGCGGATGAGACCCTATGCGCCCCGCTTAATAGCGAATGACCCTATATATCGCGATATCCCCCACGAAATCGGATTGGTATTTTTATTTGTTAGCTAACATCTGTGGATGTAGGGAAACAGGTTGGAGGGATTCAACTGGATTCCTCAAAATTGTTGAATTTATTTTCATATTCAATTATATGAAATGTTGAATAATTCCGTAATATTATGTTGGAAAAATTATTTATTGATGTTAACCTATTGCTGGATATATTGTGGCATTTTAAAAATATAAACATTGAAAAGGAAAATTTAAGGTAAGAAATTTATAGTAAGGATAGATAAATTTAAAAAGAAAAGAATTGGGAAAAATAAATAGTTTGATTTTTAAATCCTATATAATAAATTCCGGGATATGGGAAAAATAAGGATTTTGAATAAATGTGGAAAAAGGGGTTTTTAAAATAAGGACTTAAGCAATATTGTTTTGTAAGTACGAAGAAATATATTTTTAAATCTAATATTTAAATGGGTTGGAAAAAAATAAAAGGTGAATTTTGAAATAGAGCATGAAATTGATAATTCAGATTTAAATAAGATTTTAAATCATAATAAAGGAGTAAAACTAGAATTAATGGATTTTGGAATAAATTTGGAAAGATCGAGAAATAAAATTTTAAAAGGAAATTTAATTCAGGGAATCGATTGAAAATCGATTATGTTTTTTGAAATAGCAATTTAACTCGAGAATGAGAATATGGAATTTATAAACAGGGTTTATAAATAAGGTGAAACAAGTTCAGGTTCGATTCCTGTCCGCCCTACTCCCATTCCAAAGGCGCGGAGGTGGGTCCCCGTTAATCTTTTAAACGAGTTGGGGGCATCAAATCTCTGTGCTGGGCTGGCTTAAAACCCTCCTGTCTGTGGTCGGACTAGGCTAGGGGGGAGCTCATCTCATCCCTTTGATTTCATCAAGACTCTGAGTTGAGTTTTTTTAAACAAGGTGAAACAAATATCAGTGGATATTTGATATTTTAAATTCACGGTGGGAATTTATAAGGAAAGGGTAATTTGTTTTAAAAATAAAAAGGTGGTTTCATTTTTTAAAGTGTGGAAAAGAAATTTATGGGATTGGGACGTAAATTAAATTGGAATAAATCGAGAAGGATTTATAAATGATTAGACGGGCTATGTTGAAATGGAAAGTGTATTTCCCGAAGAGCCAAGTATATTTTCGAAGAAGATTTTTAAGTATAAGTTAAAAGTTTTAAAGTTGTTTTAAAGGAATGTTTCTATGGAAAATTTATTATTTAAATTATTTTAAAATTTTAATGGTAAATATTTACTAAGTTAGTTATAGTAGTAATTATTTTAAAGGTTTAACTAGTATTAAGATTTAAAAGATAGTTACTAAATATTTATACTTATATAAATAACTTTTATTTAAAAAGTTGTTTTGGCTCAAGTTTTTACTTTAAAATTATTATAGAATTTCATAACTATTGTTGTGAATAAAGTGACTTAAGTAGTTTTATTTAAAATGTTTTAAAGTATATATTTTTGGATAAAGTGATTTAAATTATTTAAAAATCTAAAGTATTAAGACTTGGTGATTTTCAGGGGAAATAAAACAATTGGTGAATGATTGTTTGAATTGGTAGGTAAATAACCGACTACCAATATTGACCAATGCGATGATCATGTCGAAGAGACGGTGATCGGATTTAATTATCCGAAAACCACTTCAATCCGGTTTGAACGTTTGCGAATGAAGACCGTGAAGATGTTGAAGACGGTGTTTCGGTTTGTCCAGACCCAGGACAACTTGTATGGATGAATGCTATCAGACCATCGTCAGGAAGACGATGAGCATTCTAAGTGAAATGTGTTCTAAAAAGGTAACGCATAGCCTCAAGCCTCATCAACCGGGAATGGCTAAAATAGGGGAGGTGCAGCAAGGCTAAGTGGCTAGCAACCAATTAGGGTAAGGTCATCCCTGTCTAGATGTCCCTTTTTATTTGGCTTAGTGGGCGGTTGTTGATCCCAACTGCGGGGTGATCTTATTCGGACTATCCAGTAAGGGGTAGCTCCGGTCTTGTGTTGCATGGGGTCGGGAGTAATCCTCAGTACTCTGATCTAGGTCAGGTACTGTGACGGGCGGTACCCCAGTAGCCCTGCCATTGTATGGAATCCAATCTCTAATGAGCGCCTGTACGGTTTTGATTGTGCCCAACTATTGCTGGAATGTGAGATGCAAGCATTTCAGCTAGGTTCTATTTTACTTTCTATAGACACTATTATAATATCAGACGGTTTTGATATAAAAATGTTTTGGTTATCGTAAGGTAAAAACCCAGCATGTTTATTTGTGGCGTGGTCTTACGAGATACCTTTGATTTTCAAAAGGGTTTTTAAAACTTTAATAATTCAATTGAGTGTGTTTTCTCATGTTGGTTTTCCAGACTGACTCGGGTGTTATTTTATTATAATGCTCGGGTCACACCGAGTATTACAGATACAGGATAAGATGTTGTGGAGCTCACGAGACGAGCTGGATGACGAAGCGTATTTCCGTAGATTTGTATATTTCGCCGTGTAAGGACAAGTTACTAAACTGTCCAGATTTGATGTGATGATTGTGTACTCTGATGGTTGTTAGTATTAAACCGTTACATATTCTTTTGTATAATAATTTGTTGTTATATATTATATTTTATTCCGCTGCCATTGTGAGATTCTGATGTTGTTTTCTATTTTCTTCTTCTACCTTTTTCTTCTTTAACCCTAATGGTTTGTATTTCCGACCACTTTGAGTTGAACTGATGAAGAATATTGTCGACTCAAAGGGGTACGGATTTACGGGCTGTTACACAAAGTTTGACCAAAGTTGACCAAAATTTAAAATTTTAGAAAAATCTTTATTCTACTAAATTTGGAAAAACATTTCACATCAAATTCCAAAATTATACATTAAAATTCCAAATTTACCAAATTTAAATAATTAAATTCAAAGTTTCAATTTAAATTCCATTTAAAATAATTACAGAATTTATGGGTTGTTACAAGCCCAAAGGTTGCCTTTAGTAGAAAAGGCCCAACCTGTATTAGCCTCTTGGCTTAATTTTCAAATTTGTTTTGAAAATTAAGGTTAACGATTTTAAATATAGTAGCAGAATTTAAAATAAAATATGTTTATTATAAAGGTTATAATATAACATATATTTTCCAAAATGTTTGAAAAGGTAACGAAAATTTCAAATTTTTTTGAAACTATTTGAATATTAATTTCGAAATTTGAAATTTATTAATAAGATTAATAAAATAAATAAATTAAATGAGTTAATTAATTTGTACTTATATGCTTGTATTATATATGTTGATATATGTTGTGTTATTTCAAAAGTGTTTAAGATAACGTATGTATACTTGTATGTATGTAAGATAAATTTTGAAATTGATATAATTAATTAAAATTGTTTAATTAAATAAATTAATTAAAGGTTAATTAATTAAATAATATACACATGTATATGATGTATGTGTTATACTATATAGGTTATAGTATATAATAAATATTAAATATAAATGTTATATTGATACAAAATTAATTAAAATGTTAATTATATGTTCCGAAGGTTGCTCCTCCCCCCACTATTCCACCTTCTGTTGTTGCGCCTGATGGTGAGGCCTTGGCATTTCCAGAATCTTCTGTGTTGGCCGATGGTGTTGCTTCTACTGGTGTTGCACTTGTTGCTCCTGTTGGTGCGGACCATGTTGAGCTTGAAACTACTAAGTTGACCGATGTTATTAATCATGTTGCTCTTGATGGTGTGGCCTTGGCTGAGCCTGGAACTTCTATGTTGTCTGTACCTATTATTTGGAATTCTTAGGAGCGGACCTGGATACATGTTCCTTCTGATATGAGGTACTCGCCTGCGATTGACACTTATTATGCCTTTATCAGTGATGTGGAGGGAGAAAATCGTTGTCTTATATATCACATTGAGGGTAAGGGTATGTCCCTTACAAGGGTTGGTGAGATAGGTGAGGAGAATAAAAGTAAGTTTTATGACGTCAGTTGGGATAGGAAATTTATTTACTCTCCTTCGTCTGAAGGTTATGATCTGAATCTTGGTACTCTTTTCTCTAGGTATGTTCATGTTATCGGCCCGCCTACTAGTATTGGCAGTGGTAGTCCCTCTTTGGAGGGCGCGTAGTTTTATTTGTTTGTAGTTTAGGCGCTTTTGCCTAGCTCATGTGCTTTATTTTTCTTTGTGGTTTGGGATTCTATTTCCCATTTAGCTGTTCTCTGCATGTGCAGAACACCTGTTCTCCTTTTATATATACAGTGGCACGACCCACTATAAAGCCGGCTAGCTTTGCTAAAATAATTAATATTAATTAAATATGATTTAACTAATATAATGTTATACATAAGACTATTATATAAGTAATATAAAATATAAAAGTTATATAATAATAAAACTTATATAATACGAATATATAACTAAGCGTGGAACATTAAAGAAACCCTACATAGATGTAAGGAATAAATACATATGTATTGTACGTATACCATGATTTCAGATGTGCTTGACACTTGAATCATGAAAGTATTTCATAAGTACTACATTATTTCATAAGTCGATATCACTCAATATAATAAATTGAAGATTACGACTCTTCAATATTATGTTGTCCTCCACTATATATATATATATATAAATTATTTGCATACTCCTTAGTTGTTGAGAAAACTCAAGACTCAAGCCAGGGATGTTATATGTAGTACTATTGATATATTGAATATACGATGTAAGGTAACTATATGTATTTGTTAAGCAAACTCAAGGTACATATAATATACTTAGGCCATCGCGATATGGTAGGTACGAGTGAATAATAACTTTTGGTTTGTTAAGCAAACTCAAGGTGGAAATCAGATTATGACAAGAAACCATGGGTTAGGAGTTGTATGTGATACAACCGATAAGGAGTTATCCATTGTCCATGGAGCTATGACTTGTTGAGGAAAGTAAAGGTTAGAATTCAAGATGGACGAGTCCTAACAACCACTAGTGAAGTCGAAAGACTTCTATGTTTCATCTTAGGGTTTGGAGATGCATAAAAGACTAGTAGGAGCCTTATTATAAAAATGAAATGGTAACGTTTAACCTTTCTAATATTGTAAGAACATATGCTAAATAATGTTATAATTATCTACAATGATAAATTTGTGCATTTAATATGATTGATAAAACGTTTACCAATTAATATATACGAATGAACTGAATTGAAAATTGACAAACAGAAATATAATATAACACTCGCTAATAAATGCCTATTGCATGTTAATGTTTTCTAAATCCATGCAAGTGCCTGATTTTGACAACTAATTAATACATTCATAATATAGTCACTTACGTGTTTATTTAGTTGGGACCATGTATTGCATTCTATCTGTAACGACCCGCAATTCCGCACATTTCAAGCTGACAATAAACCATGCATGTCTAACTCGGATTGAACGAAAAGGCGAATAGTTATGGCAAAGAAAGAAGAAAGCATAAAGAAGAGAGAAGAGAGAAAGAAAACCAAACAACATAGAATCTCACAATGCAGCGGAATAACATATAATATAATATAATATAATATAATATCAATGATCTTTACAAAAGAGAAACTGTAATATACATACATCAAATCGGAGTACACAAATAACTAATCATCAGCCTGGATAGTTATAACAATCTGTCATCACAAATGCTGGTAATTTTAAACAACAAATGTAGAGGAAAATCAATCGATAAGAGGCCCTCAACCTCATATGGAAACTGTCTCATAGACTTATCATGTTTCTAACTCTCAACTTGCTACCCTTCGGCCAAGAAGGAAGCTCAGTAGATTGGAGTACCATAGTCACTCTGCCCTACTTGAATCATCTTTCTTAACACCAAACGATAATCAAGCCAACTTAGCTGGCCTCATACTAAGTGCATAACTAATCAGTTCCCACATCAAGTCAAGGAACAAAAAATGGCCAAAAATACAGTCTAGTGCACAAGCAGTCACTAGGTCAGTTTAATCAGTCTTTTACTAAATAAATCACTTTCAAATTATGTATCTCAAAGTATCTTTAAAAAGATATATTCTCAAAACCCTTTTAATCTTTCGATATTTGGAAACATTTCCATATACTTATCTCAACGGTATAAATATATTCACAAACCATTTCATTTTCAATACTTAGAAAATATCTTTATATACTTAAATCCATAATAAGTATATTTACAAATCTTTTGAGGAAAGCTTCATATTTTCCAAAACACGCTTTATTAGGTCAAAACGAATGTTGTGTAAAACATCGTTACGACAACCCAAAACAATAGGGATTCGACTACCTATATTCATATAAATCCCATATACTATATAAGACACTTCCTTTCGGAAATCACTTACTATAGCAATAGTGTTATAGTCTATGCCTTCCTTGCTTTCTCGAAAACATCTATCACAACAATAAGTGTTGAAATCTATGTCTTCGTCCCATAGTACAGTATAAATCACCTTCTAAAACCATTTAACTCCATCGGAAAATATCACTTTCAGAACATTCCTTTAAAAGACTATTTTAACTTTTAAAATGTAAGTGTATTTTCTCTATAAAAATACATATCCAAATCTCAATATAAATCATTTCCATATTTATAAACTACGTTTATAAATATCCTTTCTATTTTATAAAACTTCTCTTTATAAAATCTCTTTATTTATAACAATCTATTTATAAATCCATTCCTTTATAAATCTCATTTATTTATAAAATCCTATTTATAAATTTATTTTCCAAATATCAATAACAAATCCATTTTTTAATATATATAAAAATCCATTTATAAATCTATTACTTTATTTATAAAATATTACTTTTTTAAATCTTTTATATAAACCATTCAAGAAATATTTGTTTCAAACTATTTCTATCTTATTTAAAACTGTATTTCCTTTGTAACAAAAGATGGACCAATCTCTTAGGTTTTTATCACCATTATAATACAGTTCAAAAATCTCTAATTAACATATTTCATAAACTATCAGTTCATAATATCAAAAATCATACTTTTTATTTTATTTAAAATAAACTCCATCTTTTAATAATTCAAGAATAATTATTAGAACATATGTGTTAACCCATCTTTTGCCAAGGAGGTATACATGCAGATTTAACCCAATAGATTTCACGATTATCAAGGCCAGTAGCCTAGAGCGATGATTGTGAGGTCCAAAAATCAAGTGCAGGCAATAATATGAAGTGACGACCAACCGAGACCAAGAGATAGACTCTTCAGAATATTCTAAGTACGGATTAGTACCTCCTCCAGGCAGGGGATTGGTGCCTATCCCTTCCTCTAGAGGATTGGTACATATCCTCAATTTTTGTCCCAAACTAGGTGAGACTGATATAATATGACAGGGAAAGCCCCACAAGGCTACATTTCAAATCTTAAGTCATTTGGAGTTTGTATGCTCAAGTTATGGGAAACTTACTTCACCTAAGAAAGGGATCAATATAAAAGGGATCTTATAAAAGGGATCGGCATATTTCATCCAAGCAAGTACAACTCATTGGAAAACAATCAATGTCTTAAAATCCATAAGTCTAATGAATTACAAATTTTTTGAGCAAGATGTGGGGACCCTAGGGAGCCTACCCTCGGGATCGCACCTCAAAAGGATGAAGAAAGAGAGATCGGCCCTCTTCCCTCTTAGGGATCGGCTAATCCCAACTTTATAGAAAAGATCGATCAATATCTCAACACCTACGCATCCAATTGATATGAAACTTGGAGCACAAGCTAACTACAACACATGAACACCCCGTAAGGATTGCACATCATTTGGAGCAAGTTGGAGGGACCGGCCTATATCCCTCTATAGGGATCGACTATAATCAGCCTTCGCACCATATTGCAATAAAGATCAATTAATAACACGAGTTCTACTAATCCAATTGGCATGAAACTTGGAGGCAATACATAATGGAGAAGCTCCCCTAGGGATAGTATGTCATTTGGAGGAGTTTGGAGGGATCGAATCCAATCCCTTCAAAGGGATCGACTGAAATTAGAATATATGCAACACCACTCCATGGAAAACGCGATATCTCACAAACCGTAAGTCAGAACGACACAAAATTTGGAGGCAAGTAGCTAACATAATGGGGAACCCCTTAGATGGATCACTCCCCATTTGGACACCAAAATAGGGATCGGTACAGATCCCTATTGTGGGCCCCAATGGGCCTGAAATTTTTTGTGTAGCCTCATCATGGCCTGGAGGTTCTTCTATCGAAATTTCAGCCCAATCCATCCAGGTCTTCCCCTATAAATACAACAGGCATGGTGTCAGAAAAAGGATCTTCTTTATGCTTCTCTTTATCTTCAACCTAGGCTACACTCTGCCAATTTTATTTTTGGATTTCAAATTGTAACTGTAAACAAACTACAGTGTAATAACATAGATTATTCTGGAGTGGATGTAGGCCGAAGTTAGGAAAACCACTATAAATCTTGTCTCCTTTTACTTACTTTCATTTTTATATTATTTGTTATTCATATTCGATTCTCTACATTATATACTACCTGAGATATGTGACCGGATATTGGTTCTTTCATACAACTGGGTGTTGGTGGCCATTTTTGCTGCCAACATTTTAGTGCTTTCACTAAGAAGACTTACACCCATGGATTTTGAAGCTAGGATCTTAGATTTGAAAGCTTGGATACTTTGATCTAGGAAGCAATGGCTAGGCAATCAACAAGGAGAGTGCTACTGGAAAGGAGCCACCATGGAGGGAGTTAGGAGGCTTCCTCAGGAGCTGGAGCTAATCAAGCATATATCTACATCATCAGGGATGAAATGGAAACGATGATGGATGCTATGCAGGAGAGGATGTCGAAAAGACAGAAGGAGATGATGTAGAATTTATTTCGATGGATTGGACAAGCTGGAGCATAGAACCAAGTATACATAGCAGCAGGAGATAATGACAACTTAGATCAAGGAGTTGAAGAAGCAGGAATCGCTGGAACTCAGAACCGGGAACATGGAAATGGAGCCAATGGATAAACGAATGGAATAGAGCAGCCGGGGGCAGCCCCAACCATCTTAGAGGGATCAGAACCGATCCCCAAAGCAAGGAGGCATGCCCCCAGGTATGGTTGATCATGATGTTAGAGGACCTACGATCAATCCCATGGAGCCTGATGTGAATCGGAATTTGGATGCTCGTCCGGAGGAATACGTTCCAGAATTCCCTCGTAGACACAGGGAGCAGCTTGGAAATGATGATAGGAGACTACCACTAGAAGATAATGGCAGGTTTGCAGAGATGATAAGGCGAGTTATGCGTGGAGGATTGGTGAACAGGGATCTGGAGGATGTAAATAGAAGTCCATTCACTCATAATATCAGGAATGCTAGGAATTCAGCAGAATTCAAACTACCAACATTGGAAGCTTATGATGGAAAATCAAATCCAACTATGTATATTATGATGTACATATGGCACATGGAAGTACTGGGGGCACCATAAGAAGTCATGGCACAATGCTTCCCCCTATACTAAATGGATGTAGCTGCGCTATGGTTCAGACAGTTGGAAAGCGGTTCTATTAGCACATGGACGGAATTGGTTGAATGATTTATGAAGTAATTTCGGGTTCACATTACGACCCAAGAATGTGATGACATTGACATCAGTAAAGCAACTGGCATGAGAATCACTCAAGAATTTCTTAACCAGGTTCAATGCGGTAGTTGTTTCGGTGGATCGACCAGATCCATCGATGGTTTTGATGGCGGTAGTGTCAGGAGTTGCAGTTAATTCTTATTTTAAGATATCACTGATACGGGATCCACCGATCGATCTCGGGGAATTCTACCATGAAGTAGAAAGGTTTCTGGGATAAGAAGATGCGAAAGTTGGTAGAGAGGCAACAGAAGTTAATACGCTACAGGGTGGAGAACCGCCCGCTGAAAGCTCAGGAAAGGACAAGGGTAAACGAAACATGGACAATAGCTTCGATGGATCGAAGCGACAGAGTGGAGAACCCGAATTCTCTTCTTACTAGGAGTTGAGTGAAACCATAGAATGGATATATCTAGATACTCGAGGACGCTTTCCATATCAAAGGCCGGCAAAGAGGGAACCCTCCGAACATGAACGGACATCAGGAAAGCGCTACTTATTCCATGAGTTGGATGGGCACAATAAAAATGACTACAGGCATTTGAAGGATATCACCGAGGAACACGTGTGGAATGGTCATTTAAACAATATGTAAGGACTCGGGCTGCGGCGGTGGAACAGGAGCAGCCACCGTCCACCTCGATTGAAAATGGCACTGGATCATGGCATCATCATAAACTTGTCATTAATTGATGGGGATAACATGGAATAAGTAAAAAACTATACAGTAGGATTGCTAAGTCACTTACACATGTATGGGATCGAGGACGGTCCCTAGGCATTCTCTGAGGTGATGATAAACTGTAATGCTCGAATATATGAAATTTGTTTTTTTCTTCTTGTTTGCTTCAAACTCTTGTTTTTCTAGTTTTATTTGAACTTTGGTTTATTAGTTGTACGGACTCTTATTTTATATTTAGCAAATGGACTTAGGAATGCTTAAATTTGGATCAATGTAATAGCTAACACAGGTCGCAGTGGTAGTCATGTCCGGAGAGACGGGATAATAATCGCAAGGTATAGGTCTTTTCGTTGGGCGAACACGAGGAAACGAACTCGTGCGTCATGGATTAAGTCCTCAACTGGGTATCGAGGAAAAAGAATAAAACTCATCAGGTCAATAGATATGGAATATGCCTAGCAAGGGGTGGCTCGCTTCGCTCGAATGTGATGGATCGACCTACTCAGGTCATCGAGTATGGATTGTGCTCGACAAGGATCTAGAGAGATCAAGGTCGTTAAGTATGGACTATGCCCGGTAAGGGTAGGTCGCTTCGCTCGAATGCGATGGATCGGCCTACTCAGGTCATCAAGTATGGATTGTGCTTGACAAGGATCCGCTGAATCGAGGATTTGGGTTAGGATAACAATCTGGAGAGGTCATGGATTTGGATATCAGTTTCGAATAGCAATGGATTTGACATTGGATGGATGTGGATTCGGATAAAATGATCCAGAGAGACCATGTATTTCGATTGGAAAATACGGCTATCAATGGGTTATGGATTTATGGAAATTTAAAACACACCTTCCTATCGCAAGGCATGTTTTAGGGGCAAAGTGTTAACCCACCTTTTGCCAAGACAGTATACATGTGGATTTAACCCAACAGTCTTCACAATTATCAAGGCTAGTAGCCCAGAGCGATGATTGTGAGGTCCAAAAATCAAGCGCAGGCAATGATATGAAGCGATGATCAACCAAGACCAAGAGATAGACTCTTCAGAATATTCTAAGTACAGATTATTACCTCATTCAGGTAGGGGATCTGTGCATATCCCTTCCCATAGGGGGTCAGTACGTACCCTCAATTTTTATCCCAAACTGGGTGAGACCAGTATAAAGTGACAACGAAGGCCCTATGAGGCTACATTTAAAATCTCAAGTCATTTGGAGTTTGTGCCCTCAAGTTATGGGCAAATTACTTCACCTAAGAAAGGGATCGACATATTTCAGCTAAGAAAGTACAACTCATTGGAAAACAATCAATATCTCAAAATCCATAAGTCCAATGCATATGAAATTTTGTGAGCAAGATGTGGGACCCTAGGGAGCCTACCCTAGGGATTGCACCTTAAAAGGATGAAGAAAGAGGGATTGGCCCTCTTCCCTCTTAAGGATCGGCTAAACCCAACTTTGTAGCAAAGATCAATCAATATCTCAACACCTACACATCCAATTGACATGAAACTTGGAGCATAAGCTAACTGTAACATGTGGAACACCCCATAGGGATTTCACATCATTTGGAGCAAGTTGGAGGGATCGGCCCATATCCCTCCATAGGGATCGGCTATAATCAGCCTTGGCACCGTATTGGAATAAAGATCGATCAATAGCTCGAATTCTCCTAATCCAATTGGCATGAAACTTTTAGACTATACATAATATTACATAGAGAAGCTCCCCTAGGGATCGCATGTCATTTGGAGGAGTTTGGAGGGATCGGCCTCTATCCCTACAAAAGGATCGGTTGAAATCAAAATATATGCAACACCACTCCACGGAATACGCGATATCTCACAGACCGTAAGTCGTAATGGCATGAAATTTGGAGTGTAAGTTGCTAACATCATAGGGAACCCCCCAGAGGGATCGCACCCCATTTGGAAACTAAAATAGGGATTGGTGCTGATCCCTATCATGGGCCCCAATGGGCCTGAAAATTTTTGTGTGGCCTCGTCACGGCCTGAAGATTCTTCTACCGAAATTTCAGCCCAATCCGTGCATGTCTTTCCATATATATATAGCAGGCATTGGTCAGAAAAAGGATCTTCTTTCTGCTTCTCTTTATGTTCAACCTAAGCTACACTCCGCCAATTTTATTCTTGGGTTGCGGATTGTAACTATAAACAAACTACAGTATCTTAACATGGATTATTCTGGAGTGGATGTAGGCCGAAGTTAGCCGAAACACTATAACTCTTGTCTCTTTTTACTTGCTTTCATTTTTAATTTGTTTGTTCTTCATATTACATTCTCTACATTAGATACTACCCGAGATCTATGACTGGATATTGGTTTTTCATACAACTTGGTGTTGGTGGCCATTTCTGCCGCCAACCATATGTTATTTCAAAATCACTTTTAAATCCTTTTAAATCAAAATATTCACTTTATAGTATTTCAAAATACTAAAAATAAGTCCCAATGCTACTATAGCACTAAATAGGCAAAATCATGTCCATGTCATCAAATATGGCATCCAACAAATCATATATCACAATATGTATGAAAAGTAAAATCAACAGTGGTGAGGAATCCTATTGAATCCCTCTAACATGTCCTCCTGCATCACATACAGTATATAATCATAAAGGTCATCCGTAACTAGGCGGGTATATATAAAAAGGTCATCCCCTCTAATCGTGGGAATAAATCCAAACCAAGCGATAAAGCGCCAAATCATTAAATAAGCAACAAATAGGCATCAATAAAAATATCTGCACTTATATAAATATAAGTGGGTCCAAAGAGGTGAGTTAACTCACCTAAATTCCAGTTGTTGTCGAAAGGTTCTGGTTTCGAATAAAATAGAGCAACATTTGATTTTTAGCAGAAATTCCTGTAAGCTCCAAATTCATCCAATTAAATTCCAAAACATAGTTGATGTTAATACGAATCTAACGGGACAAACCACTTTCGATTTAGACCTTGTATGAAAGAGTTATACAATTTATAAAATTTCGAATTAATTAAAATAATAAATTATCTTAATTACAATCATTAGAACTTAACCTAATCTTGTTTTAAATGAACTAGGCCCGCTAATCACTCGTCATTCAAACACAGATCGCGTACTTCTTCCTCCATTCATCACAATCTGGCACCGACGCGCGCCTCCTACCGCCGCCGCTCCACTACCGAAGGTCGCATCGACCGGCAGCCTCCTAGCGCTGCCGGCCTCAAGCCGCCAATCGCCCCCACAAACCAAAAAATGCTACCAAGGTCGCACACGTTTCCCCACCGCCTTGCTTTGCCAAAGTCCATCTCCACCGTTCAACTTCATCATCTCATCGCAGCCGACGTTTTTATAGTTGAGATCGAGAGCTAGATTGGCTTGTGGTAGCACCTAACGAAGAGGACCGTTGGATGAAGGACTTTTAATGGTGGCTAGGGTTTCAAGAATTTGGTTTGAGCAAATCAAATGAGTTAAGGTCCTTTTATAGAAAATTTTCAAACATTATTCATCCCTAAAAATTTTGAATGGCGTTCTATTCTAAATACCCCTATTGCGAACACAATGGAACTAGTATTGGGGCCTAATTCCATCATATACAAAAGTTAAATTTCAACAAATTATATTAATTTAAATTCCTTTAATTAATTTCTACGTGTTTTAAGCTTGCATGACTAAATGATACGTTCGATTGGAATGAAATTCGTTAACAATATTTTACTATTACGGATCCAATGGCACTAGTTTCGTCGAAATCCGAGACAATGTCCCGAAAGGCTGTTTTCACACGTTAATTAAAACAAATTATTATTAAAACCATTCTAATCACTTTTAATTCAAATCTAGAAGTTTACTATCTTTATTCTTATTTAAACAATATTTAAATCAGCATTCGGAATCATTTTTTATTCACATTATATCCCTATATTTGAAATTTAAGATGTTTAACTTATAAAGTTAACTTTCCAGTATTTAAAGTAAATTAAATATTTCAAATATCAAATGACCAAAATACAGGGTCGTTACAGACTTCCCACCTTAAAAGTATTTCGTCTTCGAAATTGCCAAGGTAAGAAAAATGCCACAAAACCCATTAACTTTCCAAAATCAATTAGCTGAAATAGATTATAAAATTTTGTAAGTCTTTAAATTCATTCACCGATACCAAAAAATATCGTTCTAAGTTATAACCCAAAAAAAATCAAATTTTAGCTATCAAAATTTCTCAAAAAATTTCCAACATCTTAAATTTACGGAAAATTTCGCCAGTTTCTCCATTGCGCGGCTCAATTGAAAAATTTACAATACATATATAATATGCATCTCATCTCAAGGATTAGGCATCCCGTAGAAAAAAACATAAAATCTGATATGTAATCTGAGATATGTACATTTTCTTAATATTAACAAGCATATGCAATTAATATAATGTGAAAGCGAGCTCCAAATGCGAAGCATACACCGTCGGTACCTACTAAGCACTTAGCAACAAATGATAACAAGCATATGGAAAGTAAAATCACTATATAACATAAACTAATATAACCACCACATGTAACCAAAGAAACCATCACGCATCCTTACTTAATAGTGTTTACAATTACTAGTAAACAAAGTTAACTAAACATAGCATACAATCATACCAAAGCCCGTACTATCTCCATAGACCATCCGTACACAATATCAAATCTGATTGCTCTCGATCACACAATTTCACTTCCGAACTAGTATCACTCACTCGACATCTCTAGTGCGGACTTCGATCTGGTTCTTTGATTAGAAACCGTTATTCTCCTTGCATAGCCATATACTATGATAGAGAATTTCAGAATATATCAAAACTCTGTATCCAGTGTTCGACGTCAAGAATCGAGTGAAAAATCCTAACTCGGGCCGGTGTAAATCACCTCGAATTCATGTACTCGAATCTGGATCAAACAGTTATGCGAATAAAATGATCTGCATACAACTTACGTATTTATTTTAGCTGGTTTCTTAACTATACAAAATTCTTTTTTATTCACATTCATTATATTCTTAGTATATTTCTTTCAATACTTAAGTTAAATTCCATAAAATCATAACTTAAGTTTACTATATACATTTTATACAACACAACTTATTTTTATTTTCACTTCAAAACTTAAGTTCATATTCATTTTAAATCACAATCAATTTCATTTAACTTTACTTAAGTTAAATTTCATTTCATAGTTCAATTTCAGATTTCCTTTTGTTAACCAAAATGTTTAACCCCTTTTAAAATTTGGTTTTACTTTCCATTTTCTAAAATTTATAAGTTATATAAACTTATCTACTTATAATTTCATAAATCTTTACTTAAGTTCATCTACATTCTATAATTACAACTTGTGGTTATATAATCACTTTACAACTTAAGTTTATATTCATTTCACACTCTTCTACATCCTAAGAGTGTATAAAATTTTCAATTTTCCTTGCTTAACCAGAATATTTAACAAATTTAATATTTGTTTTAACTTACTAGTTTTCAACTTATAAGTTACAAAAACTTATTTTGTTTTATTTTCACAAAACACTTAAATGAAAATTATCAAGATCCAAACATTTTGAAATCATAATATATACATAACTCTTTGTATATCAAATCATACCTTTGAAATCTAAAACAAACTTTATTTTACCAAAACAAGCTTTTATAGCAAATCACTATGGTAGCAATCCGTCACTTAGAAACTCGAAAATGAATACCGATGATGCTGCAGTCATCACCCGAATTATTTTCCAACGACCGAAGTGAGTTCAGTGTTTTCTTATCTCTTTTAATTTCCATTTTAAAATATTACAAATCAAAATATTTTCAAAATAATAATGTTATTATTTCTTCCAAAACCTTTGAAAAATAGTTTTCAAAACGACCGGGACTTAAATTCTTAATTTCTTGTTTTAAATCCATTTTTGTTTATAACCCATATTTATAAATATACTTATACAATTTCATTTCCTTTTTTATTTATAAATCACATTTATAAATCATAATCTCACTTCTTATATAATATCATTTCACAAATGTTGATTATTTTAATTATAATCAATACTCTATAATTCACATTTATAAATTCACTTTCTTATATAACTCATTTTACAAATGCTTATCTTTGTTTAGAATATAATAAACAACCTTTATTAACATTACACCTTAAATCCAACCAACATACCATATATAACTATAATAATTTCTGAAAAAATATTCCTTCATATATAAAATATAATCAAAGTATAATTATTTCATTTACCCAATTTCAAAACAATACTATGTCTAATTGCTATGTTCAAGAGTTTAGAGATCCCTATCAATACGTTATTATTCATATTGACCAGAATCCATAAGCCACTCAATAGATCAACCAACACAATATAAAACATTTTTATTTTACTAATAAATACACACTCATACACACACACTTAGACTCATTGTAGGGTGCTACTGATCTTCTGTACAATGTGTACCCCACCAAAGCCTAGGTGTTCGCTAACCGAAGATCTAATACCAAATGTAGCGACCAGCAATTCTACACATATTAAGCTGACAATAAACTACACATGTCCAACTCAGATTGAACGAAAAGCCAAATAGTTAGGGGAAAAATGAATAAAGAAGAAAGAAGAGAAGAGAGAAAGAAAACCAAACAACACAGAATCTCACAACATAATGGAACAATATATAATAAAATATCAATGATCTTTACAAAAGAGAAACTGTAATATACATACATCAAATCAGAGTACATAAATAACTAATCATCAGCCTAGACAGTTATAACAATCTATCCTTACAAATGCTGATAATTTTAAACAACCAATGCAGCGGAAAATAAACATATACGGGAATACGACTTAAAGACCACCAGCTCTATTCGGAAGCTCCAAAGCATTCAAACTGAATCTATAAATACACTCGATCTGACTAGAGAATTGGAAGGGAATAACGCCCGGATCAGTCTAGTAAACCATTGTGAGAAAACACATCTCAATTGGATTTTTAAAGTTATAATTTTTTTTCAAAAACAAAAGTATCTCGTAAGACCACGCCGCACGTAAATACGGATGGATTTTTACCTTGCGATAACCAAAACGCTTCATATCATATTCTAATATTATAATAGTGTCTAGGGTACAAATACGTATTAATCATAGTCGAAATTAATGCATTTATTAAATTCTATCATAATAGGTTTATACTAAAACCGTAAAGGCTCGTATTGGAGAATGGATTCCATACAATGACAAGGTATAGGACTACCTTCCAACAGTACATCTCTAGAAGAATATACCGAGGCTCCAACCTCTACGACCATAGAACCGACCTACCTTTACCATAGATAGTACAGAATATCCCATCACCACGGTCGTCCCTAACCTATCAGTGGCCATATGCATACACAACACACCTAATATTAAGAGGGTAATCTAGAAAGTTGATGACCATATCCAAATGGGAGCGACCCACATTACCCTACCGCATCTACCTTGTTTAAGTCATTCCCGATGTGTGTGCCTAAGGTAATGTATTACCTTTCACAAAGCAACAAATCCCACTTTGAATGCCACATTTTCCATTTTCAACAATACACTAATTGATTTTTATAAAAGTACAAACTCTAAGCTCGTACATCTCAGAGAAGGGTGTTAAATGTAAGTGGGGTTACCTATTACACCACCAAATAGATGTACGTTTGTAAAAATCAATATACGTGGTCTTAGAAATGCAATATCAGATATTCATCCATACAAGTTGTCCAGGAACATGACAAACCAAAGGCACTCTCCTACTACATCCTGTCAGGAATCAACCTTAGGATTAGTAGCAAGCAATCCTTGCATTGAAGATTTACAAAATGAAGCACTACTGCCACTATATATATATATAATATGGAATCGCAGAGCTAGTGGTAAGCAGCCCTACATCATGAAGATCTCCGTCTTAAAAAACATCATTTTCAACAAATCTACACTTTAGAATGCATACGTTGGTCTGAAGTGGTTTCGGATAAATCGATTCCGGTCTCTCCGAACCAATCAATCGATAAGAGGCACTCAACCTCATATGTAAACCAAGTCGCGTAGACTTATCATGTGTCCAACTCTCAACTTGCTATCCTTCATCCAAGAAGGAAGCTCAGTAGATTGGAGTACCATAGTCACTCCGTCCTACTTGAATCATCATCCTTAACACCAAACGATAATCAAGTCTACTCAGTTGGCCTCGTACTAAGTGCAAAACTAATCAGTTCCCACATCAAGTCAAGGAACCAAAAATGGCCAAAAATGCAATCTAGTGTACAAGCAGTCACCATGCCAGTTTAATCAGTCTTTTATTCACTAAATCACTTTCCAAATATTTATCTCAAAATATCTTTAAAAATATATATTCTCAAAACCCTTTTAATCTTTCGATATTTGGAAAAATTTCCATATACTTATCTCAACGGTATAAATATATTCGCAAACCATTTCATTTTCAACACTTAGAAAATATTTCTATATACTTAAATCCGTAATAAGTATATTTAAAAATCTTTTGAGGAAAGCTTCATATTTTCCAAAACATGCTTTATTGGGTCAAAACGAATGCTGTGTAAAACATCGTTATGACAACCCAAAACAATAGTATAGGGATTCGACCATCTATATTTATATAAATCCCATATACTATATAAGACACTTCCTTTCGGAAATCATTTACTATCACAATAGTGTTATAGTCTATGCCTTCCTTGCTTTCTCAAAAACATCTATCATAACAATAAGTGTTGAAACCTATGTCTTCATCCCATAGTACATTATAAATCACCTTTTAAAACCATTTAACTCCATCGGAAAATATCACCTTCAGAACATCCTTTAAAAGATTATTTTAACTTTTAAAACGTGAGTGTCTTTCTGTAACGACCCATAAATTTTAACGATTTAAATAACGTAATTAACTAAATTTTTCGTGAAATTTAAACTATAAAATTTAGCAATGAAAATTTGATATTTGGTATGCGTCTATTTAAACATAGCAAGTGTCAGATTTTCATCTGAAAATATGAAAGTTTGTTTGATCGTGAAATTTCTATTTAAAATATTAAATCAGTTAAAAATTGATGGAAATTAAATATTTTTGAAATCTGAATATTTTTATATTAAAAAATGTAAATAGTTTTCTGAGTGGGATGTCGTATTTCATTTCGCCAAATTCGTACCGCTATAGCCCCATTTATCTTATTTTCGGCGAATTAGCAATAGTTTGGCTGCGAATATCGACTTTTGATAAGATGGTTGTATCGCTAACATTTGTGTACCATACTGTTCGTCTCGTCGTGCTGATCTCTGCTGTATATTCATTTTTGCATTTCGGTGTTCGGTATGCGGCGAAATCTGTGAAACGATTTGCCGTATCGGTTTCGAATTTGGGCTTTTAGGTTCCTGTGTCTATTCAACTGTCCTCCGCGTAATCTAACAGCCATAACTTTTAATATTCCTAGAAAATTAAATATTGACTTTTTTTATTCCCCTGGTATTGATTATATGCTGGTTCGTGAACCTTATACCCTTCGGCTCATCTCTTCCGTTCTATGCTTATATATATATATATATATATATATATATATATATATGAAGAATATATTTTAAGTTCGCATACCATGGTTTCTGAAGCCTGCTCCCCTCTTTTTTTTTACCCGAAGCCGCTCGTTTCCTTCGACCCAACTCGTCCCCTTCTCCTCTCTTATTCCGTCATACCCCTCGGTGCGTCACACCCATCAAAACTCCCTCTCCCCTTCAACGCTCCATTTCCCACTTCACGTGACAGTAGCCTGCCGCTTCACATCCACCTGACAGCCGCCAGTGCCGCCTCTACCCTTTGCTTTCCCCTCCACCATTTCAGAAACGCATCGCCACAACCCTTCCTCCACCGTTACCTACCATCAGCCTCCACAGCCTGTACACTCACAACCCTCGCCACCCATACAACGGTTCGCGGCATGTGGTAGCCACCTCCATCTTTTCCTCCCTCCGACCCACCATCAACTCATCCAAGCTTCTGCCTTGTTTTTCACCCCTTCCACCAATACCTGCAGCCTCGCCTTCGACTGCTCCGACCCCATCACCACCGACCAAACACCTTCCTCTACCCCTGGCCGTAGCCTGCCTCTAAAGCCTCCCTCAAACCCTTCATCTCCGCAGCAACCCACCCCATGACAACCACTACAGCAGCTAACCGCTTTCCGTTGCAGCACCAAGTCCCCTGAAGCCCGTCCTCCTCCCCGGCTGCATCAACAACATGCTTCCCATAGCCGCCGAACTCACAGCCAACCCAACAACCTTGCTGGACTGCTCCACTTCCCCTTCGCCATCTCATCTCCACCCAAACACCCCTGTCGCTCCAAGTTTTCTACCTGAGCTTGCCGAGCAGTCAAGCCTTCCTCCTCTCCGACCTGTTAGCCCGTGCCTTCTTTCTTCATTGCTTAACAATACTTCAGCTTCGCAGCCTCCTCTATTCTGTATAAAAAAAGGAAAAAGGTGTGTGTGTGTGTGTCTATATATTTGTTTTTCATCAAATCCATGATCGTGCTGGCTTTTTTTTTTCATTGTTGTCCGGTGATTTATCGCAGCAATTCTTCGCCTTGTCGTTATCCTGTTTGCTGCGTATCCACGTGCATGTCCATAGCCACGTATCCATGTCAGTTGCTTGTCATTCTCGTTATTTCTCTAGCCTCGAAAGGTAAGCGATCACTCACGATTAACATTCTTATATTTAGTAAATTTAATTCACATGAAATGACGATTTAAATATGTTGGTTTGGTTAGTAATTTAATCGTTGAATATTATATGTTATTATCTGCATTTGTTTATCGATGTTAATTGACATATGACATCATAACCTGTTGTATATTATATAAATTGTTATTTACGATCCATGCTGTAAATGATACGTTATGCTATTTTTATTATTATTCTATTGTTCTCACTCTACAAGTTCCCTGTTAGTTTAGGAAATCCATATGGGTTGAAATGATACATACCCGAACGATATTATAGATTAGGGAAAATCGTTATGGGTTGAAATGATAAACCTAAGCGATTTTATTGATTTTTTTAAATTTTGGGATTGCGGGTTGAAATGATATATACCCGTAAATATTAAATTATTGCGGATTGAAATGATAAATATATATATCACTTGACCATAGGATTGAAAACTATATACGGACACCGTTGGTCAATTTTTAAATGATTTCCAAAATTTTGAGAAAAGAGAAATATATGGGTTTTTATTAAACATTGATTTTTAAAATATAATATAAATATTTTATTTTAATAAGTGTAAAATTTAGATTTTAAATTAGATGTTTAGAAATTTTGAAATTATAAGTTAAGTTTTGGAAAATGTAAATTTTAAGATTTTACTATTTTTAAATATATAAAATAAATTTTTTAATAGATTTAATAATAAGATTTAATTTAATAAAATTAATATAATATAATTTAATAAAATTTAATTTAATTGGTATATATAATATGTTTAAGTATTTATATAAAATTATATTGATATTTTAAAAATAGATTTTGTAATAACTTTAATAATAGAGGTTGGAAAGATAAACTAAAGTTGACTTGAAATTTAAATTGGTTAATAATTGAATATAAATAAGGATTGATTTGGAATTATTGATTTTGAGATTTTAAAGTTATGTTTAATAACTTGATAAATTGATTTTGATTAAGGAGGATTAAAAGAATATTTTTAAATTAAAATAAAATTGAATTTGAATATTTAACTTTGATTTTTAAATTTGAAATTTGATATTTTATTTAAATGTTTAACCAAAGGTGATTAAATGAATATTTTTCAAATTTAAATAAAATTGAAATCGACTATTTAATATCGATTTAAATTTGTAATTTGAGATTTTATTTAAATGATTATTAAAAATGGTTAAGTGAATATTTTCAAATTTAAATAAAAATTCAAGTTGAATTTTGATATAAATGAAATTTATCAAATGGAGTTATTGTAAATTGTTTGAATATTTAAACTTTGAAACTTATTGAAATTGGAAGTGGTTTAAATCTGTAGTTCAAACCTAGATTTGAAATCGATATAAGTTAAAATGGTTTTTAATGAGAATTTGAATTGAACCTTAACCCCTTTTAATTGAAATTGTTGAACTGAGATTGATTTAAATCGAATTTTGGAACTAAAGTTGATTTGAATTGATTATGAAATTGGAAGAAACAATTCTAACTTGAAACTATTTTCGATACATATATTTTTTAATATACAATCTATTTTTAATATATAAACTATTTTTAATATATAAACTAATTTAATCTATAACCTATTTTTAAATATATAAACTATTTTTAAGTTATAACTATTTCAATATATATATACACTATTTTCAATATTTAAACTATTTAAGTTGGAACTGTTATGATTTAGATTTTATGGATTTAAATACGAATACTTTGATATCATGGTTTAAACTATTTTGTGGTTATGGTTTTTGAAAATGAAAATGAAAATGATTTAAAGTGATATGATTTCGAAAGTGAATATGATTTCGAAAGTGATATGATTTTGTAACGAATATGATATTTTGATATGAAGTATGAAGTGTTTGAAGTGAAAATGACCACGGTGTGAAATAAACGTTTGGTTGTTAAAGAGACCGGGATGGATATTGCCATACCTCTGCCAATACCAAAAACCACTTTAAAAACTGTGCACATGGTGGAGAATCCAGAACGAAGTAGGATGGTTTGGCGACGTCTATATGAGTTATGAACGTAGCCCTGACTCCCGCGAGTCAGCTGATGTGACTAAAACAGGAGCTATACCTGGGCCAAGTGAGGTCGCACCTCCGATAGAGCATGCTTCTTCGATACCATTCAATTACTTTGTAATTTGATTGGGTGCACCTTTGATTTTGGGAGTGTGTCTCGAGGTAGGCGGTAGCAGCTGCTATGCATTACCACTAGCCCGGTTTTGCAAAATGGTAGAATCCTACCCTAGGCATTGCCTCGTGTGCGTTGTTACATGCCTTATCGTGCCCTCTACGAGTTATGTTTGTACTGTACCTATGGAGTCCTCTCTGAGTATCCCACCGGTTTGGTGGAGCTTATAGTATCTGTATAGACTATGGGAATATATAAAAATATGTTAAGGGGGATATGTGTAACGCCTTAAGCAATTTTAATAGTTTATTTTACTGTAGACATTATATATGTAGCGTATTGTACTATGTATGTAGATAGTTCCACGGATCCTTAAGGGATGGAATCCCAACATCCTTTAAGTTATATTGCATTTCACTTGGACATTTCACTTGAGTTGATTTACTTGCATAAGAATGTTAATCTTGACTCGAGTGTTTTTTGTTTTGCTTTATACTCGGGTCAGACTGAGTGTTACAACATTTGAGACTCACCTTTGGAGCTTGGAGCTTTGCTTGAAGATCTGTCGTTTATCTATTCAGCTTTTAGTTATTTCAGTCATTTCCAGTTGTGTATGTTCAGACTTGTCGGCTGCTTTTGTATTTGAGATTACTTTGTATTTGGAAATTTCTGTTGTATGCACTTTATACTTTGTTGTTCTGTAGTAGCTTCATGAACTACTATTTATCTTTTCCACTGCTATTGTTGTATTACTCTGTATCTGTGATTCTGTGATTGGTTTATTTACTATATATGCTAAGTTTTCCCAAATATAAATTAACAATCTGTTGTTTGGAGAAAATTAAGTCCGACATGTGTGGATGATTGTCGATTTGAATGGTTCGAAATGCCAGGTCGTTACAGTTGGTATTAAAGCTCTAGTTAGGCAAAACTTAGCATATGGAGTAAAAACTCATTGAGATAGGGCAGTAATACCCTATAATGAGTAAATTTAATTATAGAATCATCTTCGTTCAAGCTTGAAATTCTTCATTAAAATCCTCCTAGATTAGGATTTCTTTTGAATTTTGGAACTCTCCCTTTGTTCTAAAATCCATTCTTGTCTTTGCCTGTTCGTGTTCTTCTTGATACTGAAGCATCCCATAGCTTCATCTCTGTTGATCTCTGCAATAAATTTGAGCACATCTTGCAACCTCAATTAACAACTTCATCCTTATGTGTGACTAGTCCCATCGGTGGTTCCGCCAACCTTAATATGATTTGTAAAGGGGTGAAACTCCTCTACAACAGGCGTCGATTCACCGAAGATTTCTACGTCCTCGGTTTTGACGCAGTTATTTCTTGCAAAGCCCGAACCGTTTCCCAGTAGACGACCAGGGTAATTCTCTTGTGATCGAATGTCGAATGCCTTAGGATTATGCGGGTATTTTTATCTTTACGCTTGATTCTCGGTCTATTTATCTTGACTCCGCCCCGATAGTCAGGGATTATCCCGATGTTTTGGTGAATTCCCTTCTCTTCCTCCCAAGCAGGAAATTGAATTCCGGATCGATCTTATTCCTGAAGCTCGATCTTGCTACAATTTTCACCAGCTTCGTGTAGCGAAAGAGAGCATTCCCAAGACAGCTTTTCAAACAAAGAATGGTTTCTATGAATAGTTAGTCATGCCCTTTAGATTAACCAATACACCTCTCTTCTTCGTCGATGTCATGAATCGCGTTTTCTACGATGTTCCCAACAAGTTTGTCCTGGTTTTCGTTGATGGTATTCTCGTCTTTTCTAAGTCTCGGTTGACCCGGTTAGGGTCGCCGCGATTAATATAAGTTTATCCATCTTTCCTCTTTTGTAATTTAATTATTTTATCTTCCTTTCAAGCCTATCTTCTTAGTTAGAATTCTCTTTGATAAGGGTCCCGCTAAATTTGAATCTCTATCCTTGTTCCAAAATCCATTCTTGATCATCCTATGAGAGAGCATATTTGTAATTGATATAAAATGTTTTATATTGTGTTGTTTGAGTTGTTAAGTTTGAATTTTGGGTTTTGATCGATTCGTCTATCCAACGCTATCGATAGGGATTCCAAAACACTTGAAAAAAGAAAACTGACACAATATTGTTTTCGAAATTGGTAAATGAAATAATTTTTGTATGATTATATTATATATATATATATAAAAGTACAATTATCTGAAATTAGATAGTGAAATGAATTGGTTGTTAGAAATGATAATACTAGATTATCATTTATTGTTTTGTCAACAACTCCTATACCGTTAACTATTGTTGTATGTTATAAGGAGATGAATTTTTTTATAAACATGGTTTATAAATCTGATTTGCAAATGAAATGGATTTAAAATTAGGAATTTGAGAATTGAATTTTTTATGCCTTTAAAAATTTGGTTTTCAAAGTTTCGAAAAAAGTATATTATTTATTTGAAAGTATTTTCGAATGGAAATTATTTCCAAAGAATTTTAAAAGAAGTAAGTTAGTACTCTCCTCTTATGTCACTGGAAAATAATTTCGATGGTGACTGCAGCATCATCGACATTCATTTTCGAGTCTCAAAGTGGGGAGACCACTTAGTAGCTTTGCTACACTTTTTTTGGAAATGGATTTGATTTGAATTTCTTGAGTATGATTTGATGTACAAAATATACATATACATACATACACATACATACATACATACATACATTCATATATATATATACATATATATATATATATATATAATTTCAAAATGGTTTGAAGTGAAATCGAAAATATAACTCTTAATTTTATGTTAAGTGAAGGTTTTCAATTATTAAAATAAAGAATTTTTTTGAATAATTGGAGTGTCTAAAATGAGAAATGGAATTTAAACAACTTAAAACAGTTGAACTAGGATAAAATTAATTTGTATAATACTCAATTGCATTTTAAAACATATATAACATACCTGAAATATTCCAAAAAGTTAAAATGTTTAGGTAAATTTGCAATTGAAGGTTATACAAGAGAAAACTTAAGTAATAAAAATATTCAAACTGAATTTTCTTATTAGTAATGTTGTAAATAAAAGGAAAATTTTTATAATGCTCAATTTCACTCAGAAACATTAATAAAACTTACCTGGAAAAAGTTTGAATGTTAATGTGAACATGTAATTGAATAATATACAATATAAAATGTAAGTAATAAGATGTCCAAAAATGAAATTTATATGGTTTAAAATTAATTGTTGTATCTGATACTATGTATTTCAAATATATTTTTCCTTTTTGTTGCTTCTATTCTCAAATCTCGTTCCTTTTCGGGGACGAAAAGTTTTGAGTGGAGGAGAGTGTAACGACCCGTAAATTTTAACGATTTAAATAACGTAATTAACTAAATTTTTTGTGAAATTTAAACTATAAAATTTAGCAATGAAAATTTGATATTTGGTATTTGCCTATTTAAACATAGCAAGTGTCAGATTTTCATCTGAAAATATGAAAGTTTGTTTGATTGTGAAATTTCTATTTAAAATATTAAATCAGTTAAAAAATGATGGAAATTAAATATTTTCGAAATCTGAATATTTTTATATAACAAAAATGTAAATTGTTTTCTGAGTGAGACGTCGTATTTCGTTTCGCCAAATTTGTACCGCTATAGCCCCGTTTATCTTATTTTCGGCGAATTAGCAGCAGATTGGGAGCAAATATTGGCTTTTGATAGGATGGCTGTATCGCTAATATTTGTGTACCATTGTTCATCTTGTCGTGCTGATCTCCGTAGTATATTCATTTGTGCATTTCGATGTCCGGTACGCGGCGAAATCTGTGAAGCGATTTGCCGTATCGGTTCCGCATTTGGGCTTTTGTGTTCCTATGTCTATTCAACTGTCCTCCGTGTAATCTAACAGTCATAACTTTTAATATTACTAGAAAATTTAATATTGACTTTTGTTATTCCCCTGGTATTGATTATATGCTGGTTCGTGAACCTTATACCCTTCGGCTCATCTCTTTCGTTTTGTGCTTTATATATATATATATATATATATATATATATATATATATATATATATATAAGAATATATTTTGAGTTTGCATACCTTGGTTTCTGAAGCCTGCTCCCCTCTTTTTTTTCATGAAACTGCTCGTTTCCTTCGACCCAACCCGTCCCCTTCTCCTCTCTTATTCCATTAAAACCCTCTATGCGTCACCTACATCAAAACTCCCTCCCCCCTTAAACATGCCATTTCCCACTTCGCGTGACATAAGCCTGCTGCTCCACATCAACCTGACAGTCGCCATTGCCGCCTCCGCCCTTTGCTTTCCCCTCCACCATTTCAAAAATGCATCGCCACAACCCTTCCTCCGCCGTTACCTACCATCAGCCTCCACAGCCCGTACACTCACCACCCTCGCTACCCATACAGCAGTTCGCCGCCTGTGACAGCCACCGCCATCTTTTCCTCCTCCGACCCACCATCAACTCATCCAAGCTTCCACCTTGTTTTTCTCCCCTTCCACCTATGGTTGCAGCCTCGCCTTTGATTGCTCCGACCCCATCACCACCGACCAAACACCTTGCTCTGCCCTTGGCCGTAGCCCGACTCCAAAGCCTCCCTCAAACCCTCCATCTCCACTACAACCCATCCCATGGCAACCAATACAGCAGTTAACCGCCATCCTCACCGCCTTTCGTTGCAGCACCTAGACCCCTCAAGCCCGTCCTCCTCCCCGGCAGCAGCAACATCGTGCTTCCCATAGCCGCCGAACTCACAGCCAACCTAACAACCTTGCCGGACTGCTCCACTTCCCCTTCGCCATCTCATCTCCACCCAAACAACCATGTTGCTCCATGTTTCCTGCTTGAGCTTGTCGAGCAGTCAAGCCTTCCTCCTCTCCGACCTGTTAGCCTGTGCCTTCTTTCGTCATTGCTCAACAATACTTCAGCTTCGCAGCCTCCTCTATTTTATATAAAAAATAGGAAAAAGTTAAATATATATATATATATATTCAACACACATATATATTTGTTTTTCATCAAATCCATGATCATGCTGGCTTTGGTTTGTTTTCATTGTTGTCCGTTGATTTATCGCTGCAATGCTTCGGCTTGTCATTATCCCGTTTGCAACGTATCCGCGTGCGTGTCCATAGCCGCGTATCCGTGTTAGTTGCTTGTCATTCTTGTTATTTCTCTAGCCTCGAAAGGTGAACGATCACTCACGATTAACATTCTTATATTTAGTAAATTTAATTCACATGAAATGACAATTTAAATGTGTTGGTTTGGTTAGTAATTTAATCGTTGAATATAATATGTTATTATCTGCATTTGTTTATCGATGTTAATTGACATATGACACCATAACATGTTGTATATTATATAAATTATTATTTGTGATCCATGTTGTAATTGATATGTTATGTTGTTTTAATTATTATTCTATTGTTCTCACTATACAAGTTCCCTGTTAGTTTAAGAAATCTCTATGGGTTGAAATGATACATATTCGTACATTATTATAGATTAGAGAAAATCGTTATGGGTTGAAATAATAAACCCAAGTGATTTTATTGATTTTTGAAATTTTGGGATTGCGCGATGAAATGATATATACCCGTAAATATTAAATTATTACGGATTGAAATGATAAATGTCTGTATCACTTGACCATAGGATAGAAAACTATATACGGACACCGTTGGTCAATTTTTAAATGATTTCCAAAATTTTGAAAAAAGAGAAATATATGTGTTTTTATTAAATATTGATTTTTAAAATATAATATAAATATTTTATTTTAATATGTGTAAAATTTAGATTTTAAATTACATGTTCGGAAATTTTGAAATTATAAGTTAAGTTTTGGAAAATGTAAATTTTAAGACCTTAGTTATAATTTTACTATTTTTAAATATATAAAATAAGATTTAAAATAGATTTAATTTAATAAAATTAATATAATTTAATTTAATAAAATTTAATTTAATTAGTATATATAATATGTTTAAGTATTTATTTAAAATTATATTGATATTTTTAAAAATAGATTTTGTAATAACGTTAATAATAGAGGTTGGAAAGATAAATTAAAGTTGACTTGAAATTCAAATTGGTTAATAATTGAATTTCAATAAAGATTGATTTGAAACTTATTGATTTTGAGAATTTAAAGATATGTTTTATAACTTGATTTTGATTAAGGAGGATTAAATGAATATTTTTAAATTTAAATAAAATTGAATTTGAATATTTAACTATGATTTTAAATTTGTAATTTGAGATTTTATTTAAATGTTTAACCAAAGGAGATTAAATGAATATTTTTCAAATTTAAATAAAATTGAAATTGAATATTTAATATTGATTTAAATTTGTAATTTGGGATTTTATTTAAATGATTATTAAAAATGATTAACTGAATATTTTAAAATTTAAATAAAAATTAAAGTTGAATTTTGATATAAATGAAATTTATCAAATGGAGTTATTGTAAATTGTTTGAATATTTAAACTTTGAAACTTATTGAATTGGAAGTGGTTTAAATCTGTAGTTCAAACCTAGATTTGAAATCGATATAAGTTAAATGGATTTTAATGAGAATTTGAATTGAACCTTTAACCCTTTTGATTGAAATTGTTGAACTGAGATTGATTTAAATTGAATTTTGGAGCTAAAGTTGATTTGAATTGGTTGTGAAATTGGAAAAAATAATTCTAACTAGAAACTATTTTCGATATGTATATTTTATCTTATAATCTATTTTTAATATATAAACTATTTTTAATATATAAACTATTTTAATCTATAACCTATTTATAAACATATAAACTATTTTTAAGTTATAACTATTTCAATATATATATAAACTATTTTCAGTATTTAAACCGTTTAATTTGGAACTGTTATGATTTAGATTTTATGGATTTAAATACGAATACTTTGATATCATGGTTTAGACTATTTTGTGGTTATGATTTTTGGAAATGAAAATGATTTAAAGTGATATGATTTCGAAAGTGAATATGATTTCGAAAGTGATATTATTTTGGAATGAATATGATATTTTGATATGAAGTATGAACTGTTTGAAATGAAAATGACCATGGTGTGAAATAAACATTTGGTTGTTAAAGTGACCGGGATCGGATATTGTCAAACTCTCTGCCAATACCGAAAACCACTTTAACAACTGTGCACGTGGTGGAGAATCCAGAACGAAGTAGGATGGTTTGGTGACGTCTATATGAGGTATGACCGTAGCCCAAACTCCCGCGAATCAGCTTGATGTGACTAAAACAGAAGCTATACCTGGGCCAAGTGAGGTCGCACCTCCGATCGATCATGCTTCTTCGATACAATTCTATTACTTTGTCTTTTGATTAGGTGCACCTTTTCTTTTGGGAGTGTGTCTCGAGGTGGGTGGTAGTAGTTGCTATGCGTTACCACCAGCCCGGTTCTGTAAAATGGTAGAATCCTACCCTAGGCATTGCCTCACGTGCCTTGTTACATACCTTATCACGCCCTCTACGAGTTTGGTTTGTACCGTACTTATGGAGTGCTCCCTGAGTATCCCACCGGTTTGGTGGAGCTTATAGTATCTGTATAGACTACGGGAATATATAAAAATGTGTTAAGGTGGATATGGATAACGCCTTAATGCTATTTTAATAGTTTATTTTGCTGTAGACATTATATATGTAGTGTATTGTACAATGTATGTAGATAGTTCCACAGATCCTTAAGGGATGGAATCCCAACATCCTTTAAGTTATATTGCATTTCACTTGGACATTTCACTTGAGTTGATTTACTTGCATAAGAATGTTAATCCTAACTCGAGTGTTTTGTGTTTTGCTTTATACTCGGGTCAGACTGAGTGTCATAGCATTTGAGACTCACCTTTGGAGCTTGGAGCTTTGCTTGAAGATCCGTCGTTTATCTATTCAGCTTTCCGTTATTTCAGTTATTTCCAGGTGTGTATGTTCAGACTTGTTAGTTTCTTTTGTGTTTGAGACTACTTTGTATTTGGGAATTTCTATTATATGCACTTTAGACTCTGTTGTTCTGTAGTAGCTTCATGAACTACTATTTATCTTTTCCACTGCTTATTGTTGTATTACTTTATGTCTGTGATTATTCGATTGATTTATTTACTGTATATGCTAAGTTTTGCCAAATATAAATTAACAATCTGTTGTTTTGAGCAATTAAAGTCCGACATGTGTGGAAGATTATCGATTTGAGTTGTTCAAATTGCCAGGTCGTTACACTTTCCTCCGTAAAAATCCATATCAAAATTTCAACATAAATCATTTCCATATTTATAAAACTATGTTTATAAATCTCCTTTCTATTTTATAAAACTTCTCTTTATAAAATCTCTTTATTTGAAACATTCTATTTATAAATCCATTCCTTTATAAATCTCATTTATTTATAAAATCCTATTTATAAATTTATTTATCAAATATCAATTACAAATCCATTTTTATTATTTATAAAACTCCGTTTATAAATCTATTACTTTATTTATAAAATATTACTTTTATAAATCTTTTATATGAACCATTCCGGAAATATTTGTTTCAAACTATTTCTACCTTCTTTAAAACTGTATTTCCTTTATAATAGAAGATAGACTTATCTATTAATTTTTTAAAACCTTTATAATGCAGTTCAAAAATCTCTATTTAACATATTTCACAAACTATCAGTTTATAATACCAAAAATCATACTTTTTATTTATTTTAAAATAACCTCCTTCTTTTAATAATTCAAGAATAATTATTAAAACATATGTTATTTCAAAATCACTTTAAAATCCTTTTAGATCAAAATATTCACTTTATAGTTTTCAAAATACTAAAGATAAGGCCTAGTGCTACTATAGTACTAAATAGGCAAAATCATGTCCATATCATCAAATATGGCATCCAACAAATCATATATCACAATATATATGAAAAGTAAAATCAACAGTGGTGAGGAATCCTGTTGGATCCCTCCAACCTGTCCCCCTACATCACATACAATATATAACCATAAAATAGGCGGGTATATATAAAAATAACATCCGCTCCAGTGGTGGGAATAAATTCAAACCAACTGATAAAGCAGTAAATCATTCGAACAAGTAATAAATAGTCATCAATAAAAATATCCGCACTTATATAAAATATAAGTGGGTCCATAAAGGTGAGTTAACTCACCTAAATTCTTATTGTCATCGAAACGTTCTAGTTTCGAATAAAAAAGATCAGAGTTTGATTTTTAGCTGAAATTTCTATAAGCTCCAAATTCATCCAATTCAATTCCAAAACATAGTTGAGGTCAATACGAACCTAACGTGATCGACCGCATTCGATTTGGACCTCGTATGAAAGAGTTATACATTTTATAAAATTTTAAATTGACTAAAATAATAAATTTTCTTAATTACAGTCGTTTGCACTTAACCTAATCACGTTTTAAATCAACCAGGCTCACTAATCTCTCCTCGTTCAAACCCAGATCGCGAACTTCATCCTCCGTTCATCACAATATAGCTCCGCCCTGCGCTACTACCACCGCCGCTCCACTACCGAATACCGTGTCGACCAGCATCCTTTTATCGCAGCCGGCTTCAAGCTATCAATCACCTCCATGAACCCAAAAACGCTGCCACGGATGCACATGTTTCCCCGTCGCCTTGCTTCGCCAAAGTGCATCTCCACCGTTCAACTTCATCGTCGCATCGCCGCCAACGTTTTTCTAATTGAGGTCGAGACATAGATCGGCTTGTGGTACCCCGATCGATGATGGTTGTTGGATGAAAGACTTTTAATGGTGGCTAGGGTTCAGGAATTTCGTTTGAGCAAATAGAATGAGTTAATGTCCTTTTATACAAAATTTCAAACACTATTCATCCGTAAAAATTTCGAACTCCAAACGAGGCGTGCCACCTAGCGTTCTATACTAATACCCCCATTCCAAACACAATGGAACTAGTATCGGGGCCTAATTCCATCATATATAGAAATTAACTTTCAAAATAAAATTATATTAATTTAAATTCCTTTAATTAATTTCTATGTGTTTCAAGCTCGCACGACTAAACAATACGTCCGATCGCCACGAAATTCGTTAACATATAATAATTCACTATTACGGATCTAATGGCACCAGTTTCGTCAAAACCGAGACATTGTGCTGGAATGCTATTTTCACACTTTAATTAAAATGAATTATTATTAAAACCATTCTACTCACTTTTAATTCAAATTTAGAAGTTTACTATCTTCATTCTTATTTAAACATAATTTATATCAGCTTTCAAAATCATTTTTTATTCACAATAAATCCTTATATTTAAAATTTAAGTTGTTTGACTTATAAAATTAACTTTTCAATATCTAAAATGAACTAAATATTTTAAATTCAAATGACCAAAATTCTAGGCGTTACGCTATGATTTTCGAACTCTAAAAGCAATACAAGACTACGCATATTTGACCCATATACTATTAAATATAAATGTTATATGGTTAACGTTCCCAGTTCGTAATGTATGACACTTCACTGAATATAGTTCATTCGAAATAAGCCAATAAACAATACTATGAGATCGAGTATTTAATTTGATTGACTACCTATGTAACGATTCAGATTTTCACCACATTAATTTTCGAATATTTAATTGATTTTAAATATTCAAATAGTAGGTTTTATAATTAAAATAAAAACTCTTTTAAATAATAAATATTGAAGGTAAAATAGTTTTCAAATTTAGTTTAAAAAATATTTAGTTCGATGAAAAACAGAAAATTTTATCGGAAACTGTTTTTCGAATTTTCAACGTTTCATTGTATAAAAGTTGTTTGAGATGTAGTAAGCCTTGTTTGTATTTAAAACAACCTTTAAATGGTTAAGAATGTAAATTAGTTAGTATATATTGGTATATACATAGGTATATATACTTAAGTATATACATGTATATACTAAAAGATGCTTTAAGAAACATGATTTGACACTTTGGCTACTCGAGTACAAAACATGTTTTCTTTGACATGACGAGGGAGGGGGGAGGACAAGGTGGTTGGCTGAAATGGCATGTGTGGTGGAGGGTGTTGAGATGGCACAGGGTGGTGGAGTGTAAAGGACAAGGGGCATTTAGGTAATTCACATTTTCACTTTCTTATAAATAAGATTTTTTAGTTTATGTGATGTTTGGTTGTATGTCTAATGTCATAAGTTTGTTTGCCGAACTGCCCGTATACGATAGTCGCTATGTTGGCACTTTCGAAAAATAACCTTTTATCGAAACCGTTTGGTTTCATTATCGTGCTTGGAATTATTTTACAAGTTAAGCAAGTTTTTGATTAGTGATGTTTTCAAAAGAAAATAATTAATTATTTTAATAACGATTATTTATTTAATTAATTAATTACTTAATTAATCAATTACTTAATTAATAATGATCGAGGTTAACTAATTACTTAGTTAATGATGTGTTTTAAATTTAACCAATTACCTGGTTGATGAGTGTTTAAATTAATTAACCATTTTAGTTAATGATGTTTAAATTTAATTAATCATTTTATTTAATGATGTTTAAGGATGATTAATCATTCAATAATGATGAATTAAAGTTAATCAATTTGCTAACGATGCTTTTAAATTAATAAATCTTTTCAATAAATGATTTTTAAAATTTACCAACTTGTTTTCACTCTAATTAATCTTTCCTTTATTGATGTTTATAATTAATAAAACATTTTTAAATAATGAGAATTAATTAATTAAGTATTTAATTTAATTAATTATATTAAAATTTATTACTTAATTGAATTAATGATGTTTTAAAGGTGATTTACCCTTATTAATTAAAGGTTATTGGATTTAATTAATCAACTTAATTTATGAAGTTTCAAAGTGAATTTATCAAAGTAACAAGGATGTTTTGACTTTGTTATTCATTTTAAATAATGATAATTAATTATTTATTAATTTAATTAATTATATTTTACTAATTAATTGAATTAATAAGGTTCAAAGTTGTTTACCCTTTTTATTATTTAAAGATATTTGAAGTTCAAAAATCAAATTGTGCGATGAAGTTTAAAGTTAATTAACCAATGTAATAAGGATGTTTTAAGTTATTAAATCCTTTTCAAACTGATGTTTTGAAGTTAGTAAACTCTTTTAACAAAGTGTTTTAAAGCTAATACTTGTAATGTGAGGCCAAGCATGAATTCAGTTTTTAAAAGAAAAAGTATGATTCATTTATGGAAATGAATTAATTTCCGTAAAGCGATTCACTTATATGGGAATGATTTATTTGTATACTTAGCACTAAACGTCGAAGAAGTAGACTTGTCGCTATTTCGAAAGTTAAGAATAATCGTGAGACACGACTGTGAGGTAACACTACCTTGACTTATCCAGTATTATTGTTAACCAAGAAATAGTACAAGTTGGAATTCGATGAGTGGTGATAAGTACACAAGACTTAATTTCCATATACGAATGTTTTATATCCTCGATAGTTGATTTCTCATCCATCGGTTAGTTCGGCTTCTTTATTAGCGTCATTCTAAGACGATGTGTTACTCCATTGAGCTTTGTTATCCATCGTCGAAAGTGACTAAAACCAAAGAGCGAGTATGGGACAAGCTATGTGGGGTTGCTCCTATTAGGGTATTTTCACATCCACTCTAGATTGGATTCGGTGTTGTGCATTGACATGTGAAGTACTCGGATTCTCGGTAACAGTTGGTGGGGTTCGGCTTGGAGGTTTTCAAGATCCATCAGAGCTCTTAAGTATATTTATAGAGCTATACTTTCGGTATGGGGGCGCATCTTCGTAATCATTGTTGGTGATTTTCCTTATTTGATTCGAACCTTTGAATCTGCCTTCTTTAATTACAACGGGAAGAGTCAACCACTCTTCACAGTGTTCAATTATTGGTTGAGTTCATTCTATCGAGTTTGGACGGTTATCTTGTTTAGTCCATTCTATCGAGTTTGGACCGTTGTCTTGTTTTATCCATTCTGTCCAGTTTGGATTTTTATTCAGACTATTTCCATTCTTTCAAGTCAGAATATTATACTAATTATGCCCATCATCTATGTTTGGATTTGTTCCCTATTGTTCATTTCCATTTTTGTTCTGTTTGGGTTTTAAATACACCCCATTTGTTTCATAGTTTTTGTAATGACCCACCTTTTTGGACGGTTTAAATCGACAATAAACCACACATGTCTAAAAGAAACCATTCAAAGAGAAGGATTGTCAATGGGATTTGATAAGAAAATAAGAGAAAAGAAGGGAAACAAAACACAGAGTCTCGCAGCAAAATGACAAAATATAATAATCAAATAAACAATTCATTAAGCTGTTTTACATATACATTTGATTACATAATTTTCGCAACATAATCAGAGTACAAACAAAAACATACCAATAATGATGCAACGGAATAAAACTAATAATATAATATACCAAACTCCATCTTTGTCCTCCCAAAATGCTCAAGCTGACCCGAGCGTAATGAAAAGACAAACCACTCGAGTCAGAACTGAAAGTTCTTATTTAAGTTAAACCAATACAAGTAAATATAAGTGTAATAGCTTCAGAGATGTTTACGGGGTTTTACATCTCCTATCAAGTGTACAACGTGAGTGCAATAACTTAAGAGATGTTACGGGATTTCCATCTCCTAAGGATCCATTAAACTATCTATATATAGTAGAATACGTTATATATGTAATGTCTATCAGTAAATTAAAGTATTAAAATAGTGTTAAGGCTTTACATTGATACCCCTTAACACATTTTTAAGCATTGTCCTACAGTTTTCCTTAGTAGCATAACAAGTAACGTCGGTAGCCAGGGAGACGTCGTGATAAGATAACAGTAAAACAAAGTCGTAGTGGTCGCGAATAAGGATAAATAGTATGACAAGGCACGTGAGGCGATGCCCAAGGTAGGATACTACTGTTTTGCGCTTACTGACTGGTGGTAACCCCTAATGGTCCACCACGTCCAACACCCCAAAAAAATTCAAATCAAGGTTCACGGATCAAGCCAACATCAATATAGTAATATGAAGAGGTGTGTCCATAAGAGATAGCTAGCCTCATTGGTCAGGTATGGCTCCTGTTTTAGTCATTTCAAATTGACACAAGTGTCGAGGTCATCCATCATCGTTCCCTTTCTTCAAATCTAGCAAACGCCTCCAATTCAACCTCTACATTCTAGATATCATCCACCACGTACACAGTTGTTAAAGTGGTTCCAATATTGACAGAGTGTATGCCAATAAGATGTAACGACCCCGAAATTTAAATTTATTTAAATTTATATTTAAATGAATTTTTGAATAAAACTGTGAAATAAATTGATTAAGTGATTCAAGTTTCCCCGAATCCCAATTATATTTGAATGATCATTTAAATTTAAATATTGTATACGTTGAATTTGAGTTTCAAGTAAATAGTTTAAAAATAATTATAAAATATAGAATGTCATTTATATTACAAGATAAAATGAAAATAAAATAATTAAAACAACATTTTAGTAAGCAAGGCAAATTAGTTATGTAGACTAGAAATAAAATATAAATTCAATACAAAGTAACAAAACAGATAATAATATATTCATTTATATTACAAGGCAAGTAAAAGAATCAACAAGTACAAACAAAAGCATAACAACAAACCAGACCACACTTTTTTTAAACATATATTAAGTAAACATACAAAACAAAGTAGACATATATACATCAACTTCTCATATTATCTTAGCCGAGACAAGCTTGTAAAGCAAGTAAAATAATATACTCTAACCTGGAAAATAGCACAGCAACTAGGTACAACAAATAAATGCAAGCATCTCTAGCCATACTTTGGTCATTCGAAAATATACAAATGTGCTTTCAGCCTCCATAAGCAAGGACATCTCTGGTATATTGTACAAGATAATGTAATGATCTTGTTGAATAAAATATATCACCTGTACAAAATTAGTACATCGCCCAGTACAAATCTATTTCCTATAAGCTTTCTTTTATATGTCAAATTCTTTTACCACCAGTTCATTTTCATTTCTTCAAAGCCAAGAAAAACTGAAATAAACTACAACTAAATTTTCAACATCAACAACAATTTATCTCAACTAGCAAACTAGAGATCAAGGGTATGATTTCAACTAGGAATTCAAAAGCCTGCAAATTCAAACTGCAATTTCAAACCTGTTTCAAACAGAAGAAACTCTGTTCTTCTTTCTTCCCATCAAGGTGAGCAAGCATGTTAGAACCATCTGTGTGTTTAATCTGAATTTATACTTGAAGTACGTTGTGAAAGATGATTGCTTGGTTGATGTTTCTGTCTGTATGTTTGTTTATATGTGAGCAACTTTAATTGTTCTTTTAGACCTCTTTATTCTTTTATCTGTGAGTAACTTCTTTTTAAAACTTAAATTTAGTTGTATGGGAAAGTCTGATACTTTGTTGATTGAAGGAGATATACATATATACATATATGGATGGATAACTGGTACATATATATAGAGCCTCAGAATAAACATAATACTGGAAGTGATTATCAACTTGTACTCTGATAATCTGGGAATCAAGTTTGAATTCAAAAATCATTTCTTCCCAAACCATTTGATATTTAGACTGGGAATCAAAAGAGTTTCTGTTTGTTTAACTTTGAATTTAATTTTAAAAGTAAATTTGAATAGAAATCATTTGACATTATCTCTGGAAATAAATATTTCGAGTACAACTTCATTTTTGACAAAATTCGAATATCGCCATTTACGAATTCAATTACATAGCTTGAATACTTAGGGGATGACGTGAATTTTAAGGTACATATCATAATTTTTAGTGATCTGATTGAAGAGCAGTTCGTGATTCTTTTTTTTTGGGTTTTCGAGTCTCTGGGGTCGGCTGAGTTGACAGGGGAGGTCGGCGATTGGTCTGGAGGTGGAGGAGACTGCAGTGGGTCGGGGAAAAATGGTCTGGAGGTGGCCGGAGCATTGTGCTGGCGGTGGCGTTCATTTCAAGTTTTAAAACCTAGTTTTGGGGTAGCCGGTAGTTTCGATTCGCGTGACGTCGTCGTGCGATCGAGTGTTACGCGACTCTGGGTAATGGTAGATGGGTCGTAGATGAAGCGGTGGCGGGAGGCGCTGGTGATCTGGTGATCGGAGCTTCGAGGAAGTGGTGTTGCCAGGTTTTGGAGGGAACGGTTATCGAGTTTCCAGGTTTTGTTTTTTTTCTTTTTTCTCGAATTTGAGTTCGAGTCTAACTGGAGAGGGTAGATGGTCGTGGGCTGATCTGAGGATGACCGTCGACTTGCTCGAGGACTTGGTGGTGACCGGAGGTGGTCAGAACCACCGTGCACGTGCACGGTGCGTTGTTTCCTGGCGAAGTGATGTTCTAGTTTGGGTTTTGAAACAGAGGGGGTTACTCGAGTTTAGCCCGGGTAATTTGAGTATTGGACCCGAAGTGGGGTAACGTTTTACTCGAAGCAAACGTACTCTGGCTCGGGAATGTTGCCTGGGTTTTTAAGTCTGAACCTGTCCTGTTTTAAATTTAAGAACTGAATTTAATTTTTATAAAAAAAAAGTTCAAACTAAGTTTTAAATCTAAGGTTAACTATAAATTTAAGTTAGTGGAATTTTAGATTAAGAGTAAATAAAGTTTTTAAAATTCTAGATTTGTTTAAATAACTTAAAAGTGTTTAAATATTTAAGTGTATTCAAAAAGAGTTGAATTCAAAATAAAATTTAAATTGTAAGAAAAGATTTAAATAAAGTTAACTCCCAAAATTTAAATCAGGACTTGAATTTTGAAATTCTAGGTTTGGGAATAAAATAAAGTTTTATAATTTAAATTGATTTAAATAAGTATTAAGTGTTAAAGTATGCTTTTAAAACATGTGAATTTAAAAGGGGTTTTGAAAATTAGTTTTAAAACTTTATTAAGGATAAATTGGAATTTATTTAGGAAGTAATTTAAGGTAAACGATTTTAGAACATATTGGAAGTGAAGATTTAATCGATAATAGAAATAAGTTTACTTTAAGAAATGAAGATTTAAGATTATTTATGTTAATTTTCTAAATGCTTTTCAAATGGAATTTGATGATTAACCACTTAGAGATAATTACTTAATAAATGATTAAAGTTAATTAATCAAATGATTAAAGGATAATTACTCAATGCAATTGACTTGTGATTTATTTATAAAAAAAGAAAAAGATTAGGGATAATCACTTATTATAATTAATTAAGGGTAATTAATTAAATGGTAATTATTTAATGTGATAGATTAAGGGTAAATTTATTAAGATAAATAATTAAAGGTTGATGAATTATAATTAAAGGTAAATTTATTTATTATTAATGGATAATTAATAACTGATTAAAGAATAATTAATCAAAAATGGTTTATAATTTATTAATAATTAATTAACCAGGATTAGTAATTAATTCATAAGTAATTAATCTAATTTGAATTAATCGGACAATTTAATAAATTCACTTGTGAATGTTTGGATTCTATTGAATGTTAAATTGTTTGATATCCCTGATATAGGATGCTTTGTGATATTCCCTGATTTGTGTTTTAATCTGTGATGTAATTTATTATCTGTGATATTTATATATCTGTGATCTGTGCCTAAACGATAAGCGGTATAGTTTATATCGTTTATCAACTATATTTCTGTATTCTGATCTGTGATGATTCATTGTGTTGCACTATTGTGTTAAACCCCTGGACTACACTTTTACACACACAAATATGGATTTCACGTGGAAATCGGTTAAGTCACAGATAATTTAAATTTGATGTTTTTGAAATTGAAATTTTAATTTCAATTGATTTTGAAATTTGAAATTTGGGTTTAAAATAAAAAGTGAAAAGCTTTTGAAATAGAATTTCAAAGATAAAAGTTATTTTGAATAACTTAACCGAGTTTTTGAAAATTTAAATAATTAGATTTAAATGTGAATTCAAGTTTGAAATTAAATCTATGATTTGGAAACTAGGGATAAAAGATGATATAAATGTGTTTGTATAAATTAAACCATTTTAAAAGTATAAGTTGGGAATTTGAATTTAAATCAAGGATTTCAACTAGTATGAATGAATCAGATTTCCAAATTTAAAACTGTGGTTTAAAGGGATAAAAGCTTTCAGATAAGAAAAGAAATTCCAGTTTAAATTAAAGGAATTTCAAGTGAATTGAAAAATGGATTTTCCAAGTTATGAATGAATTCTTTTCGAAAGCTATAAATTAAATCTGTTTATTTTTAACAGATTTAGATTGATGTTTTGTTTAAACCATTCGAAATGAAATTGTTTTGAAAATTATAAGTTAAATCTTTGATTTAAAGATTTAACGAATTAATCAAACTGAAATGGAAATCGATTTGGAAAATCTGTGAATGAATCTTTGTGAAATTAAGTGAACTTTATGAATTGAATCTTTTTGTTTAAAAGATTAAAATGGTAATTTGTTAAACCATTTGTAAAGAGAAAGTTTGGGTTTAAGTTGTGACTTAATTGAAATCCCAATATCCATATGTTTTTAAATATTTCGCTCACTATTCGGGTTAGCCGGGAAAGGACCTTTGGGTCGTATAACTCATTCCGAATAGTGATACGTCGTATATGGATAGCATTTGAAGACCGGTGTTGAAGACCGGATATTTTTCGAAAATGAAAGGACAACCTGTCGAATGTCTCTGCACTGAGTCGCGCCGGTATAGAGATTTATATCACTCTTTTGTGATGGGAAGTCCGGACGTGATTGAAAGTTATCCGGAATTGCAAGGGCTTCGTGAGAAGTGCCTTCGGTTTCTGTTCGAACCCGGAACAGACTTGTATGGATACATGTCTGACATTACACTTTGAGATATAAAGCCGATTTCTTTCAAATACATTTCTGTTGGTGGCGGAGAATTTATTCTCTTAGCTTAACACCCTTCTCTGAGACGTACGAGCTCAGAGGTTATGTAGTTGAAATTTATCAGCGATATATCCCAATTTGGTAATGTGGCATGCTGAGTGTTGCTGTGTGATGATCAGTGTTTGATCATTTGTGATATGATCATTTGTTTGATCTTATATCTTTGTGATCATAGGTTGATCATTTGTTAGACCCGAAGCATGGCTTTGTGAACAAAGCGTAGCTTTGTGGACGAGACTTCGTCGAGCCTCACACCCCGGAAATGGTCAAAACAGGAAGAATGCGGCAAGGTTCTAGGGAGTAGCGCCCCTTAGTGTATGTCATTCCTTCTGGATAAAGGTGGTATCATGGTATGGAGCCCAGATACTTAACCTCTGTGGTTACTGCATTATTATTATTATGTGGTTGTTGGAAATCGAGGATCCTCGGGAAGATCGGTGACGATCGGGGGATGGCATACGCGTGTCAGTAGTTACCTATTTTTGCAGAGGTAACCCGGCCTTGTGTTGGCAGAGATCTGTGATAACCCAAATTTTGGGACATCTGATAATTGGATAATTAACTGTTTTAATCAATTGAACAGATAAAATTCTAATAATAACAAATATCCGGATATGTAAATGAATTTGGAAATATAATAAAAATTGAATTATAAATATCTGGATAAATATTTTTATCTCTTAATATAATTAATATTTGACAAATTATTCTTTTAAAACAAACAATAATGATTGTATATATACATGGATATAAGAAGATTTTAAATATAAAATTATTATATTCAAACAAATTAAATTCGTGTTTATTTAAGTAAAAATATTTGTGTGAGTTAATTTCAGTTTGCATTTTTAATTTGAATTTGAATTTAAAATTCAAAGGGTAGATATATATAAATATATCTTAAATATATTTTGGATTTAAAAATATATATATGATTTTTGTAGGAATATAGTTTGTTTTATTGTATTCTCTTTTAAAAGATTTCATTTATATAAATTAAAAAGTGTATTTTGTTATTAGGAATTTATTCTAAAAACCCTTATTAACATTTAAGAATATATTTTTGCATGTAACATTACAAGTGTAAGCTAATAATATTAGCTAAGCATATGTGTTAACAAAATAGATAAGGGAAATGACAAGTGTCAATTTTCTTTTATTTTCAAAAATTAAAATTAAAATTTAAAACAAAGTTATATATATACATCACCATTTCTTCTTCTATTCTCTTTTCCTCATATTCAAACTAAACAAGATAAAATGCAAGCTATAAAATCTGAGATACAAAATCAGAAAAGAAGTAGAATCTGTAAACAAAACAAAGAAAACAGATCAAAAGCAAAAATCTGAAACTAAAACCAGTAAACAAATCAAAGAGAAAGCAAACAACTATCATCTTCTCCCAGTTTTCAAACCAAAAGCAACCTAAGATCAACTCAACAACATCAGATTGACGCTAGAATTCAAATCATAGTAGCTGTTCAAATTTCCAGTTCAAAGGCAAAGTTTTTCCAGTTTTCTCTGTTCATCTTTTCTGGTGAGTAAACTACTATCTTAAAAATACTTAGTCTGACCTATAACTTGATTTCTGTGATTTATGCGTGAAGTAAAGTGGTTGCATGGATATAGATAGGTTATATATATATATATATATACATATAAATGTTAGAGTGTGTATGTCTGTACATATGAATATATGACTCTGTTCTTGGTTACAGATTCTTAAATCAAGTCCAAAATTCAAACATCTTTATTTTATTTTTATTTTTCAAAGCTTAAACTCAAACTCAAACAAAAACAAACAAGAACAGAAAGTATTCAAGGGCAGATTCAACTACAGTTTTCTCGAAACATCAAGTATTCTTTGTTCAAAGGGTTGTAGGTGAGTAAGCTACTGTTTAAGAAAACTTAATCTGGTGTAAATCTTGATATAAGAGATAATCTTTGAGGTTATGGATGTAAATCTTGTTGTATATCTTTATGTAGGGAGGTTCAGTGTATACAGTTTAGTGTAAATGTTTATACTTCTCTGTTTAAAAGAAGTCTACAGGCCTTAACAATTTAAGGAATCAAATATTCATCTCCTAAACCCTTTCAGGATTTGACAAAAGTTGTTTGAATCATCCAGATCGTAACCTTAACAATATTTCAAGTGTTATTGGTTTAAAATTTTAAGGGAAGTTTGAAAATATAGTAGATTTTCTTTAAGTATGAAAAACCCAAACATTTTAAAATGTTGATTTGAATTCACCACTTAAATCGTCGTTCAAAAATTTGATTTTTAAAAGGAAGATCACGAATTTTAGGTTTGTAAATTAGGAGATATTGTAAGTTGATCGAAATTGGGTATAGTGGCAAATTCTGGCGATCGGGATACTTTCTGGGGTCGGGATTATGCTCGAAGGTGGAGGAGGATCTGACGACCTCAGCAAAAATGTCTGACGAGTTTATCAATCGTGATAGAGGCCGGACTATGTCGATATAGGGTTTTAGCTTGTGTTTGTGTATGGTGTCGAATTCTAAGTGATGCGTTGTTCTCAGTTGACCGGACCAGTTCGCACCCATGGCAATCGAAAGAGGAGGAGTTGGAGAAGCACTGACCAGAGTATCGTCATCTCTGGTGACCTAGGGATTCGGGGCGAGGCGTTTCTTTGAAGATTGTTTTTGGTTCCAGTTGGGTTGTATTGCTCGATTTCGTTTTCACCATAAACTTCGATTGCTGGGTGAACGTGGGTGTTCGTGGGGTCATCGCCGACGTGATGGTGATCTTAACTTCGTTCGGTAGTGGATGGAATCGATGTGCATGTGCACGCGAGACTCTGGTATCAGTTGAAGTTGTGGAGTTGGGGAAGACAAGGGTAACTCGGGTCAGACTCGAAGTAAATCGCTAGAAGACTCGAAGAAATGAGGATAGTAACTAGCTCGGGAATTTCGTAGGAATGGCTCGGGTGTTCATTCGTTTGTCTCGAGTTGTTTTCTGGTAACTGACCAGGTTTTAAATTATAAAATAAATGTCTTATTTAAGTTAAGATTTAATAACGGTTTTAAAATGAATTATTTTAAATCAATTAAGTTAAAAGTGGGTTAATATGTATAACCTTTATTTTAAAGTTTATTTTACATAAACTTAATAATGTAATTAAGTGGTAAATTAAGAAGATTTAATGTTTTTAAAGAGTAAGTTAATTGGTTAATGATAATTTATTTAAAAAAATTATTAAATAAAGATTTAAATGATAATTAAGAGTTAATTACTTAATTACATAAATTAAGGTAATTAATTAATAAATTATTAGTGAATGTGATTAATTTAAAGTAATTAATTATGGTATAATTAATTAATGAGAGTAATTAAGGATTAATTAATGGTTAAAGGATAATTAATTTATGTAATTAATTAGAGAATTAATTACTTAATGTAATGATTAATTAATGTAATTAATTAATGAAGGAAATTAAAATTACTTAAGGTAAGTAATTAAATGATAGTTAATTAAACTAAGTAATTAAAAGTTTGATTAATTAAGGAAACTTATTAAGGGTTAGTTAATTAATGAATATGATTAATTAAAAGATAATTAATTGATATAAGTGATTATGAAATAATTAATTTAAGTGATTAATTAAGGATAATTACTGTAAATGGTTAAGAATAATTAATTTTGTGAAATTAATTAAAGGTTAATTACTTAATGTAATTAAAGTAAAATTAATCAAGGATGATTATAATTGGTTTGTAAGCAAGGTTTAAAGTAATTGAAGTAATTAACTTAATTCATTTAAGGTTAATTAAATTAATTAGAGATCATATGGTTGATTAATCTTGCTATGAATGATTAAATGATAATTGTATGTCTTGGATTAGTTGATATCTCTGTTACGTGATATAATATGTTGGGTTAAAATAGTGACTCCCTGTATTTAAAGTTTGAATTGTATTTCATTTGAATAATTTGGGTTAAGATGACATTGAATTCGAAGAGACAGGAGTCGGGTATTAGTTAATACCCGAAACCACTTCGATTTGAAATCATCTAAAATTCTTTATAGATTGATATGTGAAACCAATAGGCTGGTTGGGATAAAATGAACCATTTAAACTAAGTTGGATACTTAGATATTGTTTTGTGAAAATAAGTGTTGACTATATAAGTTGTTTACTTGTAATAATGTACGAGTTACCCCGGGTTTTAAATAAGTTCTATAGATTGGAATTTCTTGTTAGATGAGTTTACTCACGCTGGTTTCCAGCCTGACCCGGGTGTTACTTTGATGTAATGCTCGGGTCAGACCGAGTATTACAGATTTTCAGGTAAGAACGTTCTGGAGCTCAGGAGGCAAGCTGGATGGCAGAAACGTATGGAGTGATATCCGTTGTATATTATTGTTGATTATCTGAGACATGTTTTCGAATTGTCCTGTGTTGTGTAATAATGTAACTCTGATATATAAATGTATAAGTGTATGGATACAGTTGTTTTTGTAAAAATGTTATTTATGTGATATTATATTTTGATCCGCTGCGAATGTGAGGTTTCTGTGTTTTGATGTTTCTGTTTTCTTCTTCTTCTTCTTCTATCTCTTTCTTTTTCTTTTTCCTTAACAATTCGGGATTTTCGGAGTCGAAATTTCCGGGTCGTTACATTTGGTATCAGAGCAGAAGGTTAAGCGAGAACCTTGGCTCTGTTAGGATTACTCGTTAAGGATAGGGTCAATGGTACCCTAGAACGAGTTGAGTGTATATATATATATATGAGAGCGTAATTGTTATTTTCTTATATAAGGATTTTAAATGATTTTATATAAGAATATATTTTGATATATAAAATGATATTTCTTCTTAATAAATATTAAGGTAATCGGTTGTTAATCATTGGAATTAAATAAAATAATGAGAATTAAATGATAATGGTAATACAACCAAATTGAAATTAAATGAAGATAAGTTTGAAATAGATCCAAACTAAAATTAAAATCTTGAATTTGTAGAAGTGTTTTCAGAATAAAAATAATAATGAATTGATTTCCAGATATGATAATCTTAGTTATTATCATAAATGGTTATTGTGTTAATAAGGAAATGTTGTAAATAATTAAGCAAAATAAAATGTTTTAGGGGAGTAAAACATTTAGGCAAGTATGACTTGTAAATTGAAGTGGGTTTTAAATTGAGAAGTTTTAAATCTAAGTCCAGAAAACTTGAAATAGTTTTAACGAAATTTGTTTTGAATTAAAAACCAAAGGTAGTTTAAAATTTAAGGTATAACTTGGTGTGTAAAGGAAATAAATATGTAAAGATGAGGATATACATAATATCAAAAATGATTTGAAATAAACTCTAAGTATTGAGTTTTAAATTTTTCCTTGGAATGTGATATGAAAACCCAAAGTAATAAGTTTTTGAACTTATAAGTGGAAAGATTATTAATATGAAGTTTAAAATTTGAAAGGAGAATTAAAATTGGGCAAAGTTGTTTGAATAAAATTGAAGTGAATTTAATTTTGGGAAAATTAAATAAGTTTAGAACAAACAACTTGAATTTGAAATTTCATGATGAAATTGGAATTTAACTTGGAAAGTTAAATGGTTGATTTTAAATGGGAGTTATGAGTGATCTCAAAATGGGTTTGAGATCTAGAAATTGAAAATGGATAATAAATTAGAATCTGAAATTTAATTGTTTTTGAATCCTTATTTGAACTTTATAATAAGTTAAGTAAAGAAAATTTTAAAATGGAATTTTGGAATTTGGATTCAGAATTAAATGGTTTAAAAGACTTAAGTTGTTAAATTAAAAATAAAGGTTGATTTGATTTAAAAGTAAGGGTTAATTTGACTTAAGGGATTAAATCAACAATTAAAATGTTTAACTCGAATTTATATAATTCGAGATGATTTTAAATTAAGATTTGAATAGAATTAGTTCAAATTGAAATTGATTTGGATTAATTTTAATTGTGATTTAAGATGGATAAGCATAAGTTTAAATGGAAAATTTGAATTGAAATAATTTGAAGTAAAATTGAAGTTGAATAAGTTTAAAAATTCAAGTGGGAGATGATTTGAATGTAGGATAGAAATTGAGGATTTATTCAACTTGAATTGAGGTTAAATCAATTTCAATGGAAATTGAAGTTATTTAAATTGGAATTGAGTTAATTTTAAAATGGAATTAGAAATTTAAATTGAATTGATGGGGAATTGAACGGTTTGACTCTGGACTATTTTCAAAGTAAATTGTTTTAATACAAATATATTTTTCCAAACTATTTACTATATAATTTTTCTTCTTAAACCCCAAACTATCTTATACTTATTTTACAATTATTTTGGAACTATTTAACTATTTTGAAACTGTCTTATAAACTAATTACTATTTTTCAGTTACTTATATCTAATCGCTATTTTAAAAACTATTTTCCAATTATCTAACTATTTTATACCTACTTAACTATTTTACAGCTATTTTACAAACTAATAACTATTTTTCAACTACTTATCTATTTTAAATTTTTTTTCAAGCTATTTTTAAATTTAAATAGGTCAGAGTTCAAACTGTTTGTAATTAAAGTAATAACTCAATTGTAAATGGAAGCGATTGAGAATAAGAGAATAGAATTAAAGGAAAAGTGGATAGAAAGGAGAAATTGATTTAGCTACTAATCAATAAAGATAAATACGTAGGATATACGTATATTATTCTATTCGCATAAGTGATTTGATCCAGATTCGAACATAGAATTTCGAGATAGTATTATCGATCCGAGTTGGGATTTTTCGCTCGATTTTCGACGGCGAACCTGGATATGGAATTTTGATTGGTTCTGGATATTCTCTATCATAGCTACGACTATGCAAGGAGAATGACGGTTTCTGATCAAGAAATTAGATCTGAGTCCGCACTAGGAAGTCGGGTGGACGATACTAGTTCGGAAGTGAAATTGTGTGATCGAGTGAGCGATTAAATTGGTATAGCGTACGGATGATATATGTACATCGTACGGGTTTGAATGAAATTGGCATTGAAAATTTGTGGATAAGAAATTTGAAATGGTTTTCGAAATGAAAGATATATTATGTGAAATATAATGGAATTGGATATTTCTTTGGTTGAAATTTACTTTATGGAGATAAGTAATATGGTAAATAACTTTATAAAGAAATCAAACTTGAATATTTGATTGGCAATAAATAAAGTTATATTTTGTAATATGATAAACTTCCCTTATTGAATCTAGCCAGAATAAAAAGGGATTTTGGAAGTATTTGAAGTATAAAAGAGGTTTTATACAAGTTGAAGTGATCCAAAGATTTTCAAAGTTATATATATCTATATATATATATATAAAGGGTTTTATGAGAATGATTTTGGAAAAGGTTTTGGGAACCTATATAATTTGGAAAAGGCTTTTGATTTTTGGGAAAATCAATTTTAGGAATTTGGAAAGCCTAGTTTGAGAATTATCGATTTTGGATATCGATTTGTGTAAAGGAGATTTTGATATAAATCATAAAGGGTATGATTTGAAGATACTATAAACGTATAGTATAAAATGTTTTGAGTATAGCTCTGGGAAAAAAGGCGCTTCCTTGAAATGAACTTCTCAGGAGTGCCACTGGGTGGTACTGCCTTGAACCCCAAGGGGGGATTCTAAAGTTAATCCTGTGAGGAGTCCAGAATAAACTAGTTCCTGAGGATTATTTGTGTAGCGAAAGTCGAGGGGCTGGTGCCCACAGAGGCATTTGGGTTATGCTGTGACGACAGTTTAACTCGATGTCACTGCGATCTACTGCAGACCATAGCGAAAGTCATGTGTGCCGCTGAGAGCCAACTGTCTACGTTTGATTTTATATCGGTAGACTGTGACACTATGGTAACATAGCGAAAGTCGTTTGTGCCGCTGAGAGCCAACAGTCTGCGTTTGATTTTATATCGGTAGACTGCGACCTATGTGAGAGAAGTTTCATTTTGACAGCGAAATCGTGTGTGCCGCTGAGAGCCAACAGTTACATGGACTTTTGCTGCGATGGCAACGTAACCCTGGAATGTAACTGCGATCTGTTGTGGGTTCCATGCTGTTATCAGTTACATGGACTTTTGCTGCGATGGCAACGTAACCCGTGATGTAACTGTGACCATGGATGGGGGTGATGATTTCCAGAGCATTCTCACCAAAGATATTTCCTCTATTTTCAAAAATGTTTTCGATATTTCTAATAAATTATTTTCCAAGTATTTTCACTAGGTGTTGAAAACGGGTCTGCTAAGTACTTATAGATTTTCAGTCTTACGCCTGATCAACGTATGACCGAATTTCTGTGAGAACGAAGATGGATTTGTTGAAACATCAAGTTATAAAAGTATTTTTACAAAAACTATTTTGATAATATTATATAGATTTTAAAAAGTGTTTTAAAGATGATCAAAGAAAATTTATCAGATTATAAGAACTGAATAAATTATGGCTTCGTTCCTTTTCGAGGACGAAAATATTTAAAGGGGGGAGGAATGTGATAACCCAAATTTTGGGACATCTGATAATTGGATAATTAACTGTTTTAATCAATTGAACAGATAAAATTCTAATAATAACAAATATCCGGATATGTAAATGAATTTGGAAATATAATAAAAATTGAATTATAAATATCTGGATAAATATTTTTATCTCCTAATATAATTAATATTTGACAAATTATTCTTTTAAAACAAACAATAATGATTGTATATATACATGGATATAAGAAGATTTTAAATATAAAATTATTATATTCAAACAAATTAAATTCGTGTTTATTTAAGTAAAAATATTTGTGTGAGTTAATTTCAGTTTGCATTTTTAATTTGAATTTGAATTTAAAATTCAAAGGGTAGATATATATAAATATATCTTAAATATATTTTGGATTTAAAAAATATATATATGATTTTTGTAGGAATATAGTTTGTTTTATTGTATTCTCTTTTAAAAGATTTCATTTATATAAATTAAAAAGTGTATTTTGTTATTAGGAATTTATTCTAAAAACCCTTATTAACATTTAAGAATATATTTTTGCATGTAACATTACAAGTGTAAGCTAATAATATTAGCTAAGCATATGTGTTAACAAAATAGATAAGGGAAATGACAAGTGTCAATTTTCTTTTATTTTCAAAAATTAAAATTAAAATTTAAAACAAAGTTATATATATACATCACCATTTCTTCTTCTATTCTCTTTTCCTCATATTCAAACTAAACAAGATAAAATGCAAGCTATAAAATCTGAGATACAAAATCAGAAAAGAAGTAGAATCTGTAAACAAAACAAAGAAAACAGATCAAAAGCAAAAATCTGAAACTAAAACCAGTAAACAAATCAAAGAGAAAGCAAACAACTATCATCTTCTCCCAGTTTTCAAACCAAAAGCAACCTAAGATCAACTCAACAACATCAGATTCACGCTAGAATTCAAATCATAGTAGCTGTTCAAATTTCCAGTTCAAAGGCAAAGTTTTTCCAGTTTTCTCTGTTCATCTTTTCTGGTGAGTAAACTACTATCTTAAAAATACTTAGTCTGACCTATAACTTGATTTCTGTGATTTATGCGTGAAGTAAAGTGGTTGCATGGATATAGATAGGTTATATATATATATATACATATAAATGTTAGAGTGTGTATGTCTGTACATATGAATATATGACTCTGTTCTTGGTTACAGATTCTTAAATCAAGTCCAAAATTCAAACATCTTTATTTTATTTTTATTTTTCAAAGCTTAAACTCAAACTCAAACAAAAACAAACAAGAACAGAAAGTATTCAAGGGCAGATTCAACTACAGTTTTCTCAAAACATCAAGTATTCTTTGTTCAAAGGGTTGCAGGTGAGTAAGCTACTGTTTAAGAAAACTTAATCTGGTGTAAATCTTGATATAAGAGATAATCTTTGAGGTTATGGATGTAAATCTTGTTGTATATCTTTATGTAGGGAGGTTCAGTGTATACAGTTTAGTGTAAATGTTTATACTTCTCTGTTTAAAAGAAGTCTACAGGCCTTAACAATTTAAGGAATCAAATATTCATCTCCTAAACCCTTTCAGGATTTGACAAAAGTTGTTTGAATCATCCAGATCGTAACCTTAACAATATTTCAAGTGTTATTGGTTTAAAATTTTAAGGGAAGTTTGAAAATATAGTAGATTTTCTTTAAGTATGAAAAACCCAAACATTTTAAAATGTTGATTTGAATTCACCACTTAAATCGTCGTTCAAAAATTTGATTTTTAAAAGGAAGATCACGAATTTTAGGTTTGTAAATTAGGAGATATTGTAAGTTGATCGAAATTGGGTATAGTGGCAAATTCTGGCGATCGGGATACTTTCTGGGGTCGGGATTATGCTCGAAGGTGGAGGAGGATCTGACGACCTCAGCAAAAATGTCTGACGAGTTTATCAATCGTGATAGAGGCCGGACTATGTCGATATAGGGTTTTAGCTTGTGTTTGTGTATGGTGTCGAATTCTAAGTGATGCGTTGTTCTCAGTTGACCGGACCAGTTCGCACCCATGGCAATCGAAAGAGGAGGAGTTGGAGAAGCACTGACCAGAGTATCGTCATCTCTGGTGACCTAGGGATTCGGGGCGAGGCGTTTCTTTGAAGATTGTTTTTGGTTCCAGTTGGGTTGTATTGCTCGATTTCGTTTTCACCATAAACTTCGATTGCTGGGTGAACGTGGGTGTTCGTGGGGTCATCGCCGACGTGATGGTGATCTTAACTTCGTTCGGTAGTGGATGGAATCGATGTGCATGTGCACGCGAGACTCTGGTATCAGTTGAAGTTGTGGAGTTGGGGAAGACAAGGGTAACTCGGGTCAGACTCGAAGTAAATCGCTAGAAGACTCGAAGAAATGAGGATAGTAACTAGCTCGGGAATTTCGTAAGAATGGCTCGGGTGTTCATTCGTTTGTCTCGAGTTGTTTTCTGGTAACTGACCAGGTTTTAAATTATAAAATAAATGTCTTATTTAAGTTAAGATTTAATAACGGTTTTAAAATGAATTATTTTAAATCAATTAAGTTAAAAGTGGGTTAATATGTATAACCTTTATTTTAAAGTTTATTTTACATAAACTTAATAATGTAATTAAGTGGTAAATTAAGAAGATTTAATGTTTTTAAAGAGTAAGTTAATTGGTTAATGATAATTTATTTAAAAAAATTATTAAATAAAGATTTAAATGATAATTAAGAGTTAATTACTTAATTACATAAATTAAGGTAATTAATTAATAAATTATTAGTGAATGTGATTAATTTAAAGTAATTAATTATGGTATAATTAATTAATGAGAGTAATTAAGGATTAATTAATGGTTAAAGGATAATTAATTTATGTAATTAATTAGAGAATTAATTACTTAATGTAATGATTAATTAATGTAATTAATTAATGAAGGAAATTAAAATTACTTAAGGTAAGTAATTAAATGATAGTTAATTAAACTAAGTAATTAAAAGTTTGATTAATTAAGGAAACTTATTAAGGGTTAGTTAATTAATGAATATGATTAATTAAAAGATAATTAATTGATATAAGTGATTATGAAATAATTAATTTAAGTGATTAATTAAGGATAATTACTGTAAATGGTTAAGAATAATTAATTTTGTGAAATTAATTAAAGGTTAATTACTTAATGTAATTAAAGTAAAATTAATCAAGGATGATTATAATTGGTTTGTAAGCAAGGTTTAAAGTAATTGAAGTAATTAACTTAATTCATTTAAGGTTAATTAAATTAATTAGAGATCATATGGTTGATTAATCTTGCTATGAATGATTAAATGATAATTGTATGTCTTGGATTAGTTGATATCTCTGTTACGTGATATAATATGTTGGGTTAAAATAGTGACTCCCTGTATTTAAAGTTTGAATTGTATTTCATTTGAATAATTTGGGTTAAGATGACATTGAATTCGAAGAGACAGGAGTCGGGTATTAGTTAATACCCGAAACCACTTCGATTTGAAATCATCTAAAATTCTTTATAGATTGATATGTGAAACCAATAGGCTGGTTGGGATAAAATGAACCATTTAAACTAAGTTGGATACTTAGATATTGTTTTGTGAAAATAAGTGTTGACTATATAAGTTGTTTACTTGTAATAATGTACGAGTTACCCCGGGTTTTAAATAAGTTCTATAGATTGGAATTTCTTGTTAGATGAGTTTACTCACACTGGTTTCCAGCCTGACCCGGGTGTTACTTTGATGTAATGCTCGGGTCAGACCGAGTATTACAGATTTTCAGGTAAGAACGTTCTGGAGCTCAGGAGGCAAGCTAGATGGCAGAAACGTATGGAGTGATATCCGTTGTATATTATTGTTGATTATCTGAGACATGTTTTCGAATTGTCCTGTGTTGTGTAATAATGTAACTCTGATATATAAATGTATAAGTGTATGGATACAGTTGTTTTTGTAAAAATGTAATTTATGTGATATTATATTTTGATCCGCTGCGAATGTGAGGTTTCTGTGTTTTGATGTTTCTGTTTTCATCTTCTTCTTCTTCTTCTATCTCTTTCCTTTTCTTTTTCCTTAACAATTCGGGATTTTCGGAGTCGAAATTTCCGGGTCGTTACAAGATCTAACCGTAATGTTAGGTTATTTCTCGGGTCGTCTATTCCAGGGACGTACCCATCGTGGATAGGAAGTTCCTTAGCCTGACCATTTGTTGGAAATCCATCTTCCAATACGAACTTTGTACGGTATTAGTTGTAGAACCTGCCATTTACGTACGGTGGCCACCACTGTTTAGATGGTAGCTATAGTAGACATACGATACTGGTCGTATGTTGGCTAAGATTAATATTATACTTTCGAAATATTTTCTACACTATGCACTAATAATAATATCAAAAATGATTTGATTTTGCGTAGTAAGCATCTTTGACTATCATAAGAAGAAATCTCCTCCAATTCTGCGTTTGCATTGTGTGTGTGGTGGGAGGTCTTATGGTAGTTTCATTTTCCAAAAGCATTGCGAATCGACTTTAAAATTCTTTTGCTATTTGTTTTTAAGGATAAACTGTTTTTGTTGCTCACACCAGTCCCATGACTGATCCGGAGTTTATTGTTCCCTTCCTAAACTCTGGGTGCCCACCATTTTCCACACGGGCAGTCTAGAGTTGGGTTTTTCAGATATTCAGGTTTAGTAGATTATCTGGAGCTAGTTCAGTTCTTGGAGTTCATGGACTGACGTTGCTTATCTTGGAGCATTCTATTGGAGACATTCTATTTCGCTGCTGATATTTGTTATCTATTTTCTTTTCCGCTGCTATTTGTTGTATCATATCTCTGATGTATATTGATATTCATTGTATCATTCTGTTGTATCAGATATTGTATATCAATGTATTATTCATTTCTTCCGCTGTGTTATTTACTTAACTGTGTTATAAGCTCCGGCGACTCGAATTTGAACGCTCGAATCTACGACATTCGAGTACGATGTAAAGTATGGATGTTGATTTTCGAGCGGGCAAAATCCGATACGTTACATTTGGTATCAGAGCTTTGGTTGAACTTTAGCTCAGGAGTATAACACGTTAAGTAGCTCATTAGAGATAGAGTGAAGTAAACTCTAGAATGAGTAATTCCTAAGATATCCGTCTGAACGTCTCAGTAAATTCTCTTACTATCCACTGATAGTAAGTATGAGTGCAAGAAGAGGACGAGATAGGGGACACGGGAATACGACTATAAATGGTCAATATCCTGTAACAACAAGGAAGCAATCTTTTCCTTATCAATCTCTTTGATTCGTTATCTCTTCTCAATTCTTCGATGATTTCTGGTAGATCCAGGAAGAAGATTCGATATATATTAAAATGGGACATAAACTCCGGATAGACCAAAATTGTTTGTTTGGATGAATCGGTTGCTTTGTTTGTTATGGTTGATAGGTATACCTTAGTTCTAAACTAAAAGATTTGGAAATTGTATATATCTATCTATCTATTCCTTGGGTCCGGATATGTTCTACGAATAGTTAGTTATCCCTTTGAACTAACCGATGCCACTGTATATTTCGTAGATCTGGATAACCCGAGTATCTTGTGAAGTGTTAAACAGATTCGTTCTTGTATCTGTTATTGATATTCTGATTTGGTGAGCTAAATGAAGAATAAATGTTCAGTTTGAGTTGATGAAATATTCTTCATCTATCTTTTTGTCTCCTTGGTAATTTCGAGGACGAAATTCTTTTAAGGGGGGAAGTTTGTAACGACCCCGAAATTTAAATTTATTTAAATTTATATTTAAATGAATTTTTGAATAAAACTGTGAAATAAATTGATTAAGTGATTCGAGTTTCCCCGAATCCCAATTATATTTGAATGATCATTTAAATTTAAATATTGTATACGTTGAATTTGAGTTTCAAGTAAATAGTTTAAAAATAATTATAAAATATAGAATGTCATTTATATTACAAGATAAAATGAAAATAAAATAATTAAAACAACATTTTAGTAAGCAAGGCAAATTAGTTATGTAGACTAGAAATAAAATATAAATTCAATACAAAGTAACAAAACAGATAATAATATATTCATTTATATTACAAGGCAAGTAAAAGAATCAACAAGTACAAACAAAAGCATAACAACAAACCAGACCACACTTTTTTTAAACATATATTAAGTAAACATACAAAACAAAGTAGACATATATACATCAACTTCTCATATTATCTTAGCCGAGACAAGCTTGTAAAGCAAGTAAAATAATATACTCTAACCTGGAAAATAGCACAGCAACTAGGTACAACAAATAAATGCAAGCATCTCTAGCCATACTTTGGTCATTCGAAAATATACAAATGTGCTTTCAGCCTCCATAAGCAAGGACATCTCTGGTATATTGTACAAGATAATGTAATGATCTTGTTGAATAAAATATATCACCTGTACAAAATTAGTACATCGCCCAGTACAAATCTATTTCCTATAAGCTTTCTTTTATATGTCAAATTCTTTTACCACCAGTTCATTTTCATTTCTTCAAAGCCAAGAAAAACTGAAATAAACTACAACTAAATTTTCAACATCAACAACAATTTATCTCAACTAGCAAACTAGAGATCAAGGGTATGATTTCAACTAGGAATTCAAAAGCCTGCAAATTCAAACTGCAATTTCAAACCTGTTTCAAACAGAAGAAACTCTGTTCTTCTTTCTTCCCATCAAGGTGAGCAAGCATGTTAGAACCATCTGTGTGTTTAATCTGAATTTATACTTGAAGTACGTTGTGAAAGATGATTGCTTGGTTGCTGTTTCTGTCTGTATGTTTGTTTATATGTGAGCAACTTTAATTGTTCTTTTAGACCTCTTTATTCTTTTATCTGTGAGTAACTTCTTTTTAAAACTTAAATTTAGTTGTATGGGAAACTCTGATACTTTGTTGATTGAAGGAGATATACATATATACATATATGGATGGATAACTGGTACATATATATAGAGCCTCAGAATAAACATAATACTGGAAGTGATTATCAACTTGTACTCTGATAATCTGGGAATCAAGTTTGAATTCAAAAATCATTTCTTCCCAAACCATTTGATATTTAGACTGGGAATCAAAAGAGTTTCTGTTTGTTTAACTTTGAATTTAATTTTAAAAGTAAATTTGAATAGAAATCATTTGACATTATCTCTGGAAATAAATATTTCGAGTACAACTTCATTTTTGACAAAATTCGAATATCGCCATTTACGAATTCAATTACATAGCTTGAATACTTAGGGGATGACGTGAATTTTAAGGTTCATATCATAATTTTTAGTGATCTGATTGAAGAGCAGTTCGTGATTCTTTGTTTTTGGGTTTTCGAGTCTCTGGGGTCGGCTGAGTTGACAGGGGAGGTCGGCGATTGGTCTGGAGGTGGAGGAGACTGCAGTGGGTCGGGGAAAAATGGTCTGGAGGTGGCCGGAGCATTGTGGTGGCGGTGGCGTTCATTTCAAGTTTTAAAACCTAGTTTTGGGGTAGCCGGTAGTTTCGATTCGCGTGACGTCGTCGTGCGATCGAGTGTTACGCGACTCTGGGTAATGGTAGATGGGTCGTAGATGAAGCGGTGGCGGGAGGCGCTGGTGATCTGGTGATCGGAGCTTCGAGGAAGTGGTGTTGCCAGGTTTTGGAGGGAACGGTTATCGAGTTTCCAGGTTTTGTTTTTTTTTCTTTTTTCTCGAATTTGAGTTCGAGTCTAACTGGAGAGGGTAGATGGTCGTGGGCTGATCTGAGGATGACCGTCGACTTGCTCGAGGACTTGGTGGTGACCGGAGGTGGTCAGAACCACCGTGCACGTGCACGGTGCGTTGTTTCCTGGCGAAGTGATGTTCTAGTTTGGGTTTTGAAACAGAGGGGGTTACTCGAGTTTAGCCCGGGTAATTTGAGTATTGGACCCGAAGTGGGGTAACGTTTTACTCGAAGCAAACGTACTCTGGCTCGGGAATGTTGCCTGGGTTTTTAAGTCTGAACCTGTCCTGTTTTAAATTTAAGAACTGAATTTAATTTTTATAAAAAAAAAGTTCAAACTAAGTTTTAAATCTAAGGTTAACTATAAATTTAAGTTAGTGGAATTTTAGATTAAGAGTAAATAAAGTTTTTAAAATTCTAGATTTGTTTAAATAACTTAAAAGTGTTTAAATATTTAAGTGTATTCAAAAAGAGTTGAATTCAAAATAAAATTTAAATTGTAAGAAAAGATTTAAATAAAGTTAACTCCCAAAATTTAAATCAGGACTTGAATTTTGAAATTCTAGGTTTGGGAATAAAATAAAGTTTTATAATTTAAATTGATTTAAATAAGTATTAAGTGTTAAAGTATGCTTTTAAAACATGTGAATTTAAAAGGGGTTTTGAAAATTAGTTTTAAAACTTTATTAAGGATAAATTGGAATTTATTTAGGAAGTAATTTAAGGTAAACGATTTTAGAACATATTGGAAGTGAAGATTTAATCGATAATAGAAATAAGTTTACTTTAAGAAATGAAGATTTAAGATTATTTATGTTAATTTTCTAAATGCTTTTCAAATGGAATTTGATGATTAACCACTTAGAGATAATTACTTAATAAATGATTAAAGTTAATTAATCAAATGATTAAAGGATAATTACTCAATGCAATTGACTTGTGATTTATTTATAAAAAAAGAAAAAGATTAGGGATAATCACTTATTATAATTAATTAAGGGTAATTAATTAAATGGTAATTATTTAATGTGATAGATTAAGGGTAAATTTATTAAGATAAATAATTAAAGGTTGATGAATTATAATTAAAGGTAAATTTATTTATTATTAATGGATAATTAATAACTGATTAAAGAATAATTAATCAAAAATGGTTTATAATTTATTAATAATTAATTAACCAGGATTAGTAATTAATTCATAAGTAATTAATCTAATTTGAATTAATCGGACAATTTAATAAATTCACTTGTGAATGTTTGGATTCTATTGAATGTTAAATTGTTTGATATCCCTGATATAGGATGCTTTGTGATATACCCTGATTTGTGTTTTAATCTGTGATGTAATTTATTATCTGTGATATTTATATATCTGTGATCTGTGCCTAAACGATAAGCGGTATAGTTTATATCGTTTATCAACTATATTTCTGTATTCTGATCTGTGATGATTCATTGTGTTGCACTATTGTGTTAAACCCCTGGACTACACTTTTACACACACAAATATGGATTTCACGTGGAAATCGGTTAAGTCACAGATAATTTAAATTTGATGTTTTTGAAATTGAAATTTTAATTTCAATTGATTTTGAAATTTGAAATTTGGGTTTAAAATAAAAAGTAAAAAGCTTTTGAAATAGAATTTCAAAGATAAAAGTTATTTTGAATAACTTAACCGAGTTTTTGAAAATTTAAATAATTAGATTTAAATGTGAATTCAAGTTTGAAATTAAATCTATGATTTGGAAACTAGGGATAAAAGATGATATAATTGTGTTTGTATAAATTAAACCATTTTAAAAGTATAAGTTGGGAATTTGAATTTAAATCAAGGATTTCAACTAGTATGAATGAATCAGATTTCCAAATTTAAAACTGTGGTTTAAAGGGATAAAAGCTTTCAGATAAGAAAAGAAATTCCAGTTTAAATTAAAGGAATTTCAAGTGAATTGAAAAATGGATTTTCCAAGTTATGAATGAATTCTTTTCGAAAGCTATAAATTAAATCTGTTTATTTTTAACAGATTTAGATTGATGTTTTGTTTAAACCATTCGAAATGAAATTGTTTTGAAAATTATAAGTTAAATCTTTGATTTAAAGATTTAACGAATTAATCAAACTGAAATGGAAATCGATTTGGAAAATCTGTGAATGAATCTTTGTGAAATTAAGTGAACTTTATGAATTGAATCTTTTTGTTTAAAAGATTAAAATGGTAATTTGTTAAACCATTTGTAAAGAGAAAGTTTGGGTTTAAGTTGTGACTTAATTGAAATCCCAATATCCATATGTTTTTAAATATTTCGCTCACTATTCGGGTTAGCCGGGAAAGGACCTTTGGGTCGTATAACTCATTCCGAATAGTGATACGTCGTATATGGATAGCATTTGAAGACCGGTGTTGAAGACCGGATATTTTTCGAAAATGAAAGGACAACCTGTCGAATGTCTCTGCACTGAGTCGCGCCGGTATAGAGATTTGTATCACTCTTTTGTGACGGGAAGTCCGGACGTGATTGAAAGTTATCCGGAATTGCAAGGGCTTCGTGAGAAGTGCCTTCGGTTTCTGTTCGAACCCGGAACAGACTTGTATGGATACATGTCTGACATTACACTTTGAGATATAAAGCCGATTTCTTTCAAATACATTTCTGTTGGTGGCGGAGAATTTATTCTCTTAGCTTAACACCCTTCTCTGAGACGTACGAGCTCAGAGGTTATGTAGTTGAAATTTATCAGCGATATATCCCAATTTGGTAATGTGGCATGCTGAGTGTTGCTGTGTGATGATCAGTGTTTGATCATTTGTGATATGATCATTTGTTTGATCTTATATCTTTGTGATCATAGGTTGATCATTTGTTAGACCCGAAGCATGGCTTTGTGAACAAAGCGTAGCTTTGTGGACGAGACTTCGTCGAGCCTCACACCCCGGAAATGGTCAAAACAGGAAGAATGCGGCAAGGTTCTAGGGAGTAGCGCCCCTTAGTGTATGTCATTCCTTCTGGATAAAGGTGGTATCATGGTATGGAGCCCAGATACTTAACCTCTGTGGTTACTGCATTATTATTATTATGTGGTTGTTGGAAATCGAGGATCCTCGGGAAGATCGGTGACGATCGGGGGATGGCATACGCGTGTCAGTAGTTACCTATTTTTGCAGAGGTAACCCGGCCTTGTGTTGGCAGAGATCTAACCGTAATGTTAGGTTATTTCTCGGGTCGTCTATTCCAGGGACGTACCCATCGTGGATAGGAAGTTCCTTAGCCTGACCATTTGTTGGAAATCCATCTTCCAATACGAACTTTGTACGGTATTAGTTGTAGAACCTGCCATTTACGTACGGTGGCCACCACTGTTTAGATGGTAGCTATAGTAGACATACGATACTGGTCGTATGTTGGCTAAGATTAATATTATACTTTCGAAATGTTTTCTACACTATGCACTAATAATAATGTCAAAAATGATTTGATTTTGCGTAGTAAGCATCTTTGACTATCATAAGAAGAAATCTCCTCCAATTCTGCGTTTGCATTGTGTGTGTGGTGGGAGGTCTTATGGTAGTTTCATTTTCCAAAAGCATTGCGAATCGACTTTAAAATTCTTTTGCTATTTGTTTTTAAGGATAAACTGTTTTTGTTGCTCACACCAGTCCCATGACTGATCCGGAGTTTATTGTTCCCTTCCTAAACTCTGGGTGCCCACCATTTTCCACACGGGCAGTCTAGAGTTGGGTTTTTCAGATATTCAGGTTTAGTAGATTATCTGGAGCTAGTTCAGTTCTTGGAGTTCATGGACTGACGTTGCTTATCTTGGAGCATTCTATTGGAGACATTCTATTTCGCTGCTGATATTTGTTATCTATTTTCTTTTCCGCTGCTATTTGTTGTATCATATCTCTGATGTATATTGATATTCATTGTATCATTTTGTTGTATCAGATATTGTATATCAATGTATTATTCATTTCTTCCGCTGTGTTATTTACTTAACTGTGTTATAAGCTCCGGCGACTCGGATTTGAACGCTCGAATCTACGACATTCGAGTACGATGTAAAGTATGGATGTCGATTTTCGAACGCGAAAATGCGCCCCGGTCTCTTTAACAACCAAATGTCATTTTCCACACCGGTTGGTTCTATTACATTACAAAACTGATTCATATTTGATATCAAAATATCGTTTTCACTTCAAAATATACTTCATGTGAAAACATCATATTTACTCAAAATATATCATTTTCACTTGAAAATATCATTTCAAATTCTAACTTAGGTTATAATATCAGTTAACCACAATCGCATTTAAATCAACGATTTAAATATAAACATTCCAACTTTGCACAGTTTGAAATTTTAGAAAATAGTTTGAATAGTTATAAATAGTTTAAAAATAGTTTAAATAGTCTAATATAAAATGGTTTGAGTATTGAAAATGGTTTATATGGTAAAATAGTTTGGAGAAATCAAAATAATTTGAATATTAATAAAAATAGATTTTAAACAGTTTATATTAAAATAATTTAATTTGAAAATAATATCAAATCAAACCGTTTCTTTATATTTTACAAATCTGCACCCATGTCCAATTTCAAATCAACAAACTCAATTTCCAATCTTTCAATTCAATTGACTCAATTTTAGTTTAGCTTCAAATCTACTTGATTTCAATTTCAATTCGAAATAACTTCAATTTCCGAAACATTCATTTTTGACTTCAAATTCGATTCAACAATCCAATTCAATGATTTAAATTTTAATTCGATTCTTATTTTAACCTATCTCAATTTTTATCAATTTCAAGTCCAATTTCAATTTACTGATTTAAAACACTTAAATCAAATTAAACTTCATGGTTCAATTTTAAGATCCAAATCTTTAAAATAATTCAATTTCCAAAATTAAAGTCATATATCAATTAGAACTTCACATTTCCAATTCAATTCTTTAAAACAATATCCTTTTAACCAATTCAGTTTAATTATTTCAAAGCTTGAATTAGAAAATAATTCAGTTCACATAAATCCACAATTTATTTCCCTTAAAACAATGTAATTAAATTAATCCAAAAATCAAGATTTTAAACCATTTAATTTAACCAATCCTGTTTCCATACATAATTTACTACCTTATTACCAGGTGATCAATTATTTCAATTTTAATTTGAAGGATGGATATATATCATTTTAATCCAAATCAAAGTGTCATAGGTATATATCATTTCAACTTATTTCTTAATTTATTTGAAATAATTCAAATAATAGTTTATATGCTTTCAATTAATATACATGGTGATAACAAGGATATATATATATATATATATATATATATATATATATATAAACAACCAATCATCCAAAATGTCAACAAATAAACATCCATCGTAATCAACATCCAAATCAGCCAATAATTCACAACAATTTATTGGTTATCAATATTAGGTATTTAACTAGCAATTAAATCTAATATTAATTTAAATGTCAATTTAATTCAATATAAAATTTAATTACAATTAAAATGCCAATTTAAACTACCAAACATCAACCAATAAAATTCTTATCATACCATAAATTTAATTCAACTAACATAAGAAGGTTTAGTATTGCGTGAGTGGGTTAAATCACTCACATTTGATTTATAGTCGATTAAAATCCAATAAAAGCCCAAAATTTGAACAGTCACCAAATTCAACCAAACTAGTTTCATGTTGTCCAGAATTTCGATACAAACCCAATGGAAGAAACCGCGCGTCAATCGGAGTTCGGATGCAAAAGTTATAGACGTTAGAACATTTGAAAATTTAAATTTAAATAAAATAATCTCAAGGGCAAAATTGTAAATAATACTACCTCTCAAAACCCTACGGCAACCACGAGCATGAACAACCCTAGCAGCCGCCATCTTCAACCCAAATCGCCGTCGCCTATGAGCGCTATCGCCATGATCTGACCACACCGCCGAGATCTCCTCCTCCAGCCGCACCTACGGCAACCCACACGATCGTCCCCGCCTCACCAGAAAACTTCGCCGTCGCCGCCTCTTAATTGCCCAGATATGGCGAACTACGACACTTCTAGACCAAAGTAACCATATGGTTCGCCCTTACTCATCCCCCTCTACGCTGCAGCGCGTCCTGATCGTCGATTGTTCGACGATCCACCATTGATTTGCAAACCCTACAACGGACAACCGGGAATAAATCGATGATTTCTGGACAAATGGATCCTCCAATAGAAAAACGAATTGCAAAGGCAGATTACGGTCGTCGAGAGCTTCGCGATGATATATTATATGATAGGGTTTGAGCAGTTTGAATTTTGGAGTTTGATTTGGAATTGTAATTAGGGTTTTGAGATGTCTGCCATTGGGAAGGAACATATGAAATAGAAATTGTATGTATAGACAATGAAAATAAGAAGCTGCTAGGGTTTATAATAGGCTATATATAGACAAAGCTGAAACAGAATGGATGGAACCGATTGATTGGGCCAGAGCGACAACAAAGACCCGAAAAGCCTGTTTCATTCCCGAAACGAAAGTAGGTCATCCAATATATCGAAATATAGGTTTTCAATAATTTTAAACTCAATGAAACCAATTTTAAACCCTAATTCTAATGTATATAAAAGTTAGTTTTTAAAATCAATTTATATTCATTTAAATTCCTTTAATTGATTTCTACGCGTTTCGAGCACGCACGATCAAACGACAAGTCCGATCACCACGAAACTTGAAATCCTATGATAATTCAGTATTACGAATCTGATGAAACTGGTTTCGTTAAAATCCAAGGCAGTGCGCAAAAAGACCAAATTTTTGCACGTTAATTAAATGAATAACTATTTTAAAAATCAATTTAATCACTTTTAAGTACAAATTTAAAAGTTAACAATTTTCATTATTCTTGATTACACAGAATTTAATAATTTTTTTAAAATTAAAATTTCCATGTTAAAGTCAAGATTTAGATATTACATTAATTTCAGCATTCAATTACAACTGTAATAAATCCATTCATTATAATTTAAATTCCAAACAATTTCTTTTATTTTGATTTAAATTCTTATATTAAATCAACTACTACCTTATGAATTTTATTAAACATAAGTTTCCATCTTATTATTCCATTAATCTACACTTATCGTCTTTTTCTATATTAATAGCAATATTTAATTGCATCAAATTTCATTGATTTCCAACTAATTTTAAACGGATTACATAATAAGGTGATAAATAAACAATTTTTATATATTAGTAATCTAAACACATTTCTAAATTTATTGTTTAGAAAAAAGCTAATAAATTTACGTACTAATTAATTGATTTCATATTCTATAATAACCTATTTTAACGAATAACATATGTTTCACCATTAAATCCAATATTTAATTTATTCCTTCTTTACAATTATAATCAAATTAACTTTGCAATTATTTCAGCTGATTGAAATTACATTAAAATAGTTATCAATAACATTCAAACAACATTATTAAATTACATTCTAATTATTTTCTCCATTTATAAGTCATAAATTTTAATTTTTCACAATATTAAATTCCAAAAATCTTATTAAATTTAATATTTTTAATTATTAAAAATACGGGTCGTTACAATCTCCCCCACTCAAAACTTTTCGTCCCCGAAAAGGAACAAGAAGGAATCAAGAAATTTGATATATTTTTATTCAAAATAATCAATTTATAAACAATTAAACTTACATATATAAGTCTAATAAAATTTTGAAAATAACTCAACTTCTGTGGAAAATTTTCTAAGCCCTAAATTTACGGAAAATTTCAGTAGAGTCTCCTTTACGCGGATAGGTCTGGAAGAATAATAAAATCAATAATTACAATATATATATATATATCATATTTGAATAATAAAACATTCCAAACCATGGGAATAATAATAAAATATCGTTCCAAAACCGTAATTCGAAAACGTACCTATTTATCGGCCAAACAAACTTTATTTATGAAACCAAAAGAAACTGCTAGGGGTTTTTTTGAGGGTGATGGAGAAACTCGTGCTCGGTGCAATTTGGGTACTTTCCACTAATTGCGGGTCCATCGTTTGTGCGAGGTTGAAAACTAGATCGGGATTGTGGAAGAATTGCAAGTTAGGCAGGAGCTTTGGGCAAGCATGTGCCTTGGTAGCTGAATCAAGATCTTTAAAGTGATGATTGTAGTAAGATGCAGGTAAGATTCATCTATCACACCCCAAGTATTGCCAGTAAGATACAGGTGTCTATCATCGCACTTCAATTACTGCCCTTCAACCCACCAAACATTCCTAGGACTTCATTTGGGTTATAAGCTACAATTACCTAACTCTGCTATGGGATGATATATGTTTGTGTGCGTGGTTTTGACTGTAGGAGGGCGAGCTTCGGGTTAACATAGTTACCGTTCGGTTGGTTTGGTTCGACATTGTGATGCCCTTTGGTTTTTGGGATAGGGTAATGTTGGACCAGATAGTCCGAGCACAGGGTTCATAGGTATGCCGAGCCAAAGGTGGAGATTCTTGAATTGGTAGCTTGAGTATCATAGGGTTAGGAGTATGGTTTTGACCAGGCAAGATGATAGGATGATTTCCATGAGTGTTTTAACTTCCATTTATGATTGCACATCTGTTGGACTTATGCCTGTCTTTCATTCCTTTGTGCATGAAAATGTCGGCTGGCCGTGAGCTTTGATCCAAGCATGCGTCATCACAGCCTGCCGGGGCTGGCGCTTCTTCTTCTAATGTTCCTGCCAATCTTTCGAGACAACCCAGCTCTGCATATTCTCTAGTGGAGGGCTATGCTCCAAACCAGACGCTGGTAAGGCCTTTTGAGTGTTACACTAGCGTGTTGACAATAGAAAAGCTTAACTCCATAGCCACGACGTTCGGGCTTGTTCGTCGAGACATGATACTACCCGGCCCGAATGACAGAGCCTGCTCGCCCCCAGGTGGATACATGGCATACAGTAAGTATCACTATATGTGCGGCATAATTCCTCCGCTCACTAATTGGCTCGCCAGTTTTGTGGTTTACTTGAAAGTCACTCCCTTGTAGCTTCAACCGAACTCCTACGCCATCCTGACATGCTTATATCTGATATTCGTGAAGTGCTATCAGAGGCCCCCTACTCACAGAGCGATCAGATACTTGTATAATGTGAGGAGTTATCGAAAGGGGAGCCCCTTCATCAGCTTAAAGTCGGCCCACAAATTCAAGCCAGTTCTTGATTTATACTCGAAGTTTAGCATGTTCAAGAAGGAGTACTTCTTTGTGCGTGATGATGTCGTTCCTCAACATGCTTTCACTTCTGGGTGTAAGTCTCTAATATACTTTTTTCTAAGTTCTCTGTTGACTTGGTTCCTTAATGATTTGTATTTTTCGGGTTGCGTGAAGGCGGCAGAGGATGAAGGTTTGAAAAATATGGCCAAGGAAATACTAGCTATCCCGGAGGCTGAGAGGGAAGCCTCTTTCTTACTCCGCGACACAGCCCTTCGCTTTTACAACATAATCGGCCCTGGTCAATCTGTGTTCAAGATCAGGTCAAGCTCAGCTGAGAAAGCAGCGGGAGCTGAAGGGGAAGATGTGGACAAAGGCAAGGATCCTGAGGTAGAGGGTGACGGGGCCGGAGTCCCGAAGAAGTTGAGGCGTAAGAAGAGCGCAGTTCATACTCCCCGTTCGGGGAAATCTTTGCGCATACAGGATGCTCCTTCTCCTGACGATGAGGAAGGTTCTCGCTTGGAGGGAGACAGTGAGGAGGAGGAAGGGTCAGAGGGAGATTCTGAGGCAACAGAATCGGAGACTCATGCTTCTCAAGATGTGGAGATTATTAGTAGTGAAGGCTTGGGCGTGACTCTCCTGAAGAATGTTGAGGCTGTGCGGGAGTTAGATCAATCTGAGCTGGCCCCAGGGCCAACTCTTGTCGCTGACCCCCCTCAAGAGAATGTAGCTATTGGTTGAAAGTCTTGTGGATCGTATATATGTTACTAATGTGCAAGTGTACTAACAGTATAGCAAAGATATAAGCAGATATGTAAATGTAAGTAGAAATAAAAACGATCACACCATAGTTTTTATACTGGTTTGGACCTCCCGTCCTACGTCCAGTCCCGAAGCTCCCCTTCGGTATTTCACTAACCAAATACCCTCGCTTGACCCGGAGGAATAGGTCTTTTTACAGTAGAGTTTTCTTTGACAATCTTATGTTCTGATCAACACTGATATTGACTGATAATACAAATCTTCCTATAATCTCCTTTAAGTGATTGTGTAAATGTGAGCACAGATTTGAGGAAGAATATAACCAATATAAATAGTGGTTATAGTTATGATTTGAGAATATTAGAAATTAGGTTTCAGAAATCAACTTGATAATAATAATTCAAGAGAGTAGAAATCAGTAAGTTGAGTGAGTGAATCTCAAATCAATTTGATAGTATTTATAGAAATTGAAGAGTTATGAATGAAGAGAAGTGACTGCAACCATTGGTGAAAGGTTGCAACTGTTTGAAGAAGAAACGTTTGTTTAAAGTTTTGCACCTTTTCAAAATAGAGCCGTTTAAAAATTAATCTTCGTATCCAGACGTCTGCAGTAGAGCTCAGACGACTGGAGTATGTTTCAGAAAATTTCCTGAACCTTACTGCAGACGTCTGGAGTAGTTTATTTACATAATTCATAGTTTGTTTGTGCGTGTCACTTCATTGGAGATTGTACAATAATTCTATATACTACTTACGTATTTGTTTACAGAATAATCTCCTTGTAATCTTCAAATCATAGCTCTTTGACGTGATGAATCTCTTGAATACATGCATATGTTAATATATATCTATAAATACAATATTGTATAGTTGTTGTCATAGAAACCATAGAATAGAGGTTCCAACATTCTCCCCCTTTTTGATGATGACAACTATACAATATTTTGTTAGAGATATGAACATATTTACTCCCCCTAAATATGTTATCTCCCCCTGAATATGTGCAAATATATTTTCTCCCCCTTTGTCAGAATCAAAACAGAATGTATGCACACAAATATAAAACACATAGTTTAAATAACAGAAGACAAATAGTTAATACTGTTAGTCCTTGAGATGATGGTATTGATGACAACAACCTTAGAATAGATTATAAAATATAAATACTAACATTACAAGTTTAGATATATATGTATTTGCAGGATTTAACCATGCAGGTATCAAGAATGAAGACTGTACATTATAGAGATTCAAGATACAGAGATAGAAGACTCATGAGTATCAAGATTACCAAGAGTTCAAGGTTAAGTCTGTTTTATTAGGAATATTTGTTAAAACTCGTAGAAAAGCACTGGCATCTTAATATCCAATTTATTCGTGGAATGGAATCCACTTCGAGCCCGTTAAAGGGATGGAACCCTAAGTAGGATGGAACCTACGAAAATCTAGTGGGACATTGTTTTGTATCCACTAATTTTAATTCAAATGATTTTACAAAATTATTATATTTTCAAACCGATTTCAAAACTTTCCTTTTAAAAGATTCAAAACTCTCTATCCTGATTTTAAATAATTTTAGCCTCAAAACATCTTTAATTTCAAAGTCAAAATACTCCTGTTTTTAAAATGTCTTTTCAAATAATATATTTAACTTTTAATATTTATACTTAGATTTAAATACAAATTTATAGTTAAATTATGTATTTATTGTTCTTTATATTTACTTATGAATTTCAACTATTTTCAAGTATATTTATAAAGTTTTAAATAGTTTTTATATAAGATAAATATTGTTTTTATAGAAATTCAAATTATCATTTTTGGCTGAGGGATGTCGACATGTCCCTGGGTAGTATGTCGACATAGTGACAATTGAAGTTCAAATTCAAATTTCAAAAGAAGTGTCTATTTGCCATAACTCTTCATGAATGGTCATGGCTGTTGGTTTTCTATAAATAGGGGTCAATTTCAACGAATTTTGAATCATATTTTTCTGATTTTCACTCCTCTTCATCTTCCACATTTCTTATTACAAAATCATACCATTACTCTGCCGAAATCAACATCGAATCATACTCGATTACTTCTAGTTTGATTCTACATCACTATCTCTATAAGGTTCTCAGTGCTATTCAGAGTTATAGACTTCTTTGTAATACATTAGCGAGAAAAGGTGTGATTGTAACCTTTGAAATCAATCAAGCGAGAAAAGGTGTGATTGTAGCTTTGGAAATCAATTGGGTGAAATTGTTGCTCAGGAAATCAAGTATCCCTACCCAGAGGATTGGTATTCAGGAGGGTATACCTCGTAGCCTTGAAATCGAGGGTTGTAATTGTTGAATTGCTTTTGAAAGGAAATCCGTACTTAGTTGTACGGGACTGGAGTATAAAATTCGGTGTGTTCTTTCCTTTACTGCTTTTACTTTATATTTGCATCTGTGTTTGATTCTGTGTTCATATCTATGTCTAATTAGTGTATACATTGTTAATAAAGTTAGATAAACTCAAAAGGATTAACAAATTACTTAAAACACTATTCACCCCCCCCCCTCTAGTGTTAATTCTAGCATTAAGATCCTTAATCCGCATTTCTCACATTTGGTATCAGAGCTTTGTTTTCAAAAGTTTCATAATCTGAATTTTGAAAAAGTTTTTAAAAAAAATGGCTATTTTTGAAAAATCTGTTAAAACTAGTTTAGAATTGTTTAAATCATCATTGTTCCATGAGTCTGCATATGAATGTTATTCAAATTCTAGTTGTCTACTCAAATTTTATAATGTGCAGGAAAGATGCTTTATAGGTATTGAGGAATCAATTCACAATGGACAATCTGTGCAGATCAAAAGGAATAAGTGGATACTTGATAGTGGTTGCTCTAGACACATGATGTAACAACCCCGGATTTTAATTAAATTTAAATTGATAATTAATTTAATTTTTGAATTAAATTGTGAAATTAATCGATAGATGGAAAGCTACCATTTGTCATTCACACATGTATACAAAAGTAATAAACCAATACAATGACTAGAACAACTTTATAATATGCATATTTGTACTTGAGATATAAATACAAACCAAACAAAATAAGATGAGAATGGAACCTGTAAGAAGTTGTGTAACCAAAGCAAGATAAATATGGTTGTAAAATAAGTATGCAGGCAAGTAAAATTTAAACAAAGTGAAATGAGTACCTATCAATATAAACAAAGGCTAAAACAACTTCATATCTATATAGTACAAAGGCAAATAAAATACGTTTATAAAAATAAGAGAAAATGTGCCAAGCTTTGTATATATGTAGCTGTAAGATTTGTTGGCAGGGAAAAATCATATCAATATATACGAATAGAAATAGGATAAGTATGCTAAGCATCTAAGTCAAACAAAAATAAACATATGTAAGATTTGTAAGTACATACGAAATTTGAATTGTAAGATAAGTTTGTATACATAGGAGACAAGCATTTAATGCTATATCACTAGTACACAAGACATCTCATATCAGCCCAAGGAAAGAAAATAAAAATCTCTGAATTGTTGTGTACCTGGACAATAAACAATTCTCTTTACTTGTTTTATTTATCAACTTACCACATTTCATTTCGTATACAAAAGACTTAGCAATTCCAGTTCTAAAAGTTTTAAACAAGACAAAGTTTCAACCAAAACAACAATTTTATCAAAACTTCTACTGAACCAAGTAAGCAATGTAAAGATCCAAGCTTTCAAGTTTCCAGTTCAAACATTTCAGTTTTAATGTTTCAAGCTGTTCAAGTTTCTGGAATCAACAACAAAAATATGAAAAGTTTTCACATTCCAGTACAAGCTTTCCTGTTTTCAAACAAAAAAATCAAGCTTTCTGTTTTAAGCCAGGTGAGTAAACTTTTAAACTAAAATTTAGATAAATCTGGAAATCTCTGTGCTTATGATTTGTTTTATATGTATGTGTTGTGCAAGTCTGAGTGAATTTATGTAAGTATGCATATCTGTTGTTTTGAATATCTCTGATCTAGTAAAGTCTCTGCCTTTAAATTGTTATCATGAGACCCTTTTTGTTTTGATGCATATGACTTATGTTTTAAGTAATCTGGTGATGTATGTTTGAAATTGTGTTTGTATGATTGTTTTTAGGACTCTGGAACATATGAGTATGCCTAAACATTTACAGAGATCACCTCTGTTTTTAAATTCCAGAAATTTAAACTTAGATCAAACTTCAAATACTTCTCACTCAAATTTTCTTTAGGCTTAAGTATTTAAAACAAAGTTGGTTGTTTTAAACTAGACTAAGCTTTAAAAATATTTGTAAGAATATTAGATAGGAATATTATCTGGAAACATTGAAAACACAGAGGAGTTTGAGATAAGTTAAAAAAATCAAATCTTGAAATTTGTTGATCTAATGATATATCTTAAATAGTCTATGAAAGATAGGATTTTTTAAATCAAATTTACAATTTTTAATGTAACATTGAATGTGGTATTTGGTGATGTCTGAAAATTGGGTTTTCGAGTCTCTCTGGTGATCTGGTTGGTCTGGGGAGTCGTAGTTCGTTTGGGAGGTGGAAGGGTGATCGGAGACTTCGGCAAAATTCTCTGATGATGGTTTTTGTCAGTGGGGAAGTGGTGATTGTCATTTGAAGTTAGGAACCCTAGTTTTACTAAGCTAGGAAAAAATCGATCACCGCAGTCCCTATAGTTGATCGAGTTCAACCGGGTTTTGGGTATGGGTAGTAGACGTGTAGAGGAAGTCGAGGCCGGAGGGGTTGACTGTCAGGTGGTCTGTGACGCGACGGCGAGGCGTTCTCGTTCAATGGGTTCGAGTCTCAATTTCGAACGTAAGGCCAGATTTTGATTTACGGGGAAATTCGAAGTTCTGGCGATCAGGAATGGATGTGAGGATGAATGTCGACTTGCTCGACAACGTAGGGTCGGCTGGAATCGATCGCTGGCGAAGTGCATGTGCACGGTGCACTTATGTGCCTGGGTGGTTGTGATGTTAGGGAAGAAGGGAGCTTCTCGGTTTGGAGCTTGGGATGAACGCGTGAGTGGCTCGAAGTAATGAAGCAAAGGGAAAGGCTCGAGTGTATTGTCGGGTATAACTCGAGGTTGTCTCGGGTCTGCAGTTTATATATAAAAACAGTTTTTAAAAACTTCAAACTTAAATCAAGTTTTATCCAAATAATTTGTTTAAAATACTTTTAAATAATAAGTGTTGTTTATGTCTGAGATTAAATAAAGGTTTTAAAATGGAATTGTTTTGAAAGTTTATTTTAAATAAACTTAATAATGTTAAAGGTTAGTTAATTAATATAAAGAATGTTTTAATGGTTACTTAACTTTTAAAGTTTAAAGTTAATTTATTTGTTGAAGGAAATTAATTACTTGAAGTGAATTACTTAATAATTAATTAAGGTAAATTTGTTAATAATTTAAGTTTGATTAACCAAGTAATTAAAGAATAATTAATTAGAGGATAATTAATTAATGTGATTAATTAATTAAGGTAATTAATTTGAGAATTATATTTAAAGGTTAATTAATTTATTATTAAAGGATAATTAATAAATGATTAAAGAATAATTAATCAAAATGATTTGTAATTTATTAATGTTGATTAACCAGAATTAGTAATTCATAAGAAATCGATCTGATTTGAATTAATCAGACAATTAACTGATCTTACTTATGAATGTTTAGATTATATTGGATGGTTGAATTGTTAATATTCCCTTATCTATGATGTTGTGTGATATATTTTGATTTGTGTGTGATCTGTACTGTAGTTTATTTATCTGAAATTAATATATCTGTGATCTGTGAATAAAAGCGTTATAGTTTATACTGCTTATCAACTATATTCCTGTATTTTGAATCTGTGATGATTTATTGATGTGCACTACTGTGTGAAACCCCTGGACTACACTATACACACACAAATATGGATTTCACGTGGAAATCGGTTAAGTCACAGATGATTTAAATTCAATGTTTTTGAAATTGAAATTTTAATTTCAATTGATTTTGAAATTGGAAATTGGGGTTTAATATGAAAAACTTTTGAAATAGGATTTCAAAGATAAAAGTTATTTCGAATAACTTAATCGAGTTTTGAAAATTTAAATAATTTGATTTAAATTTGAATTCAAGTTTGAAATTGAATCCTATGATTTGAAACTTGGGATTAAAGATGTTTTACAAGTTATATATGGGTTAAACCATTTTAAAGGTATTGATTTGGGAATTTGAATTTAATTCAAGGGTTTTGACTCGTGTAAATATAACTGGATTTTTCTGAAATGAAACTATTTGTTTTCAAATAGTAAAAGCTTTCACATAAGTAATAAACTTCCAATTTGTGTTGAAAGATTTTCAAGTTTGAAATAGAATTGAAATGTTTTGAAAGCTATGAAATGAGTCTTTGATTCAAAGACCGGATGAGTTAATCCAACTTGAAATAGAATTGTTTTTGAAAGGCTATGAATGAATCTTTAAAAACGAGTTTTGAAAGCTATAAGTTAAATTTTGACTTAAAGATTGAACGAGTTAATCTAATTGAAATGGAAATTGTTTTGAAATCCATGAATGGATCTTTGTGAATGGGGTTAACTTTTTTTGAAATGAATCTTTTGTTTAAAGATTGGAAATGGTAATTTGTTTTAACCATTCGAATAAAAAGTTTTGGGCTTTAAGTTGTGATTTAACTATGACCCCAGTATCCATATGATTTTTTTAATTGCGCTCGTTATTCGGTTTAGCCGGGAGGGGACCTTTGTGTCATATAACCCATTCCGAATAGTGATACGACGTAAATGGATGGCATTTGAAGACCGGTGGTGAAGACCGGGTATTTGCGAAAACGATAGGATGACCTATCGATTGTCTCTGCACTGGTTCGCGCCGGTATAAATATTTCCTAAGTGATGGGAAGTCCGATCGGGATTGTGAATACCCGGATTGCAAGGGCTTCTTTGGAAGTGCCTTCGGTTCTGTTCGAACCCGGAACAGACTTGTATGGATGTGTGTCTGACGTTACACTTTGAGATGTAAAGCTGGTTTCTATCAAATACATTTCTGTTGGTGGCGGAGAATTTATTCTCTTAGCTTAACACCCTTCTCTAAGACGTACGAGCTCAGAGGTTATGTAGTTGATGGTTACTAGTGATACATTCCCAATTTGGTAATGTGACATACGAAGTGCTGATGATCATTTGTTGGTCAAAGCGTGCTTTGTGAAAAAGCGTTTCTTTGTGAAAAAGCGTTGCTTTGTGAAAAAGCGTAGCTTTGTAGACGAGACTTCGTCGAGCCTCACAACCCGGTAATGGTCGAAACAGGAATGTTGCGGCAAAGGTTTGTAGGGGTAGCGCCCCTAGGGTATGTCATTTCCTTCTGGATAAAAGGTGATATCATGGTATGGGGCCCAGATATTTTACCTATGTTGATGCTGCACAGTTATTATACTTTGTGGTTGTTGCTTTATGATTGAGGTACCTCGGATAAAGGTCGGTGATGACCGGGGGATGACATAGCTCGTGTGTTAGTTACCTAGTTACAGCTATACAGCGTGCGGTAGCGTCAGTGTGTTAGTTACCTAGTTACAGCTATACAGCGTGAGGTAGCATCGGCCTTGTGTTTGCAGAGATCCGGTTAGGTTCTCAGGGCCTCTTTCTAGAGGCGTTTCCATTTCGGTAAGGAAGTTCCTTTGCTTCATCATTTGTTGGAAATCCAAAGAAACAATACGAACCTTGTACGGTTTTAGTTGTATTACCTGCCATGGAATGTCGCGGTAACCTGTTATTGAACATGGTAGCTATAGTAGGCATACGATGAAATGTTGTATGCTGGCTAAGATTAATATTATACTTTCGAAATGTTTTCCACTATGCACTAGTAATAATATCAAAGGAGTTTTGTTTGCGTAGTAAGCATGTTGACTATCATAAGAAGAAATCTCCTCCAAGTCTGCGATTGCATTGTGTGTGTGGTGGGAGGTCTTATGGTAGTTTCATTTTCCAAAAGCATTGCGGGTTTCAATGTTTAAAAGCCTTTTCGTGTTTGTTTAAAGATAAACTGTTTTGTTTGCTCATACCAGTCCCATGACTGATCCAGAGTTTATTATTCCCTTCCTAAACTTTGGGTGCCCACCATTTTCCACACGGGCAGTCTAGAGTTTGGTTTTTCAGATATTCAGGTTTAGTAGATTATCTGGAGCTAGTTCAGTTCTTGGAGTTCATGGACTGACGTTGCTTATCTTGGAGCATTCTATTGGAGACATTCTATCCGCTGCTGGTGTTATCTATTTTCTTTCCGCTGCTATTTCTTGTATCATATCTCTGATATTGTTGTATCATATTGATATCATTGTTGTATCTCATTCTGGATATTGTATTCATTGGAATTGTATATGATATCGTTTATTTCTTTCTTCCGTTGTGTTTTTATACTTAGTGGTGTTAAAAGCTCCGGTGAACCAGATTCGGTGTTTGAATCTGCGGCAATTTGAGTACAAGTGAAGTACGGGTGCCGATTTTCAAAGGCCGATTTCAGGGTCATCACACATGACTGGTAATCCAGATATGCTGAATAATGTAATATACAAAGACGGAGGACTGGTTAACTTTGGAGACAACTCGAAAGGATACGTGATTGGCATCGGCAATGTCGGTAACTCTGAAACTCCTATTATTACTAATGTTTTGCTAGTTAAGAACCTGAAACACAATCTGCTAAGTATAAGTCAACTATGTGATAAAGGATATAAAATTAAATTTGAAAAAGATAAATGCTGTGCAGTTAATGCCCCGCTATATCCCCGCTATAACTCCGATATATCTTATAGCGGATTCCTACCGCTACAATTTTTCCATATATCCCCAACATATAGCCTTTCTGCTTTAATCCCCGCTATTTCCGCTATATCCCGTTATTTCCGCTATATTTCGCTATTTCCGCTATATCTTCTATAAAAAATTGGATTGAAAAATGATATTTACACGCTATAAAAATTATGAAATTAATTAATTTCATTGAATTTTTGACATATGTTTAGAAATGATAATACTCTAATATTCTACTAAATTAAATTAAGTTATATAATAGTTTTACGTTCATTTACAATACATTTGCACATATATTTATTTAAAATTATTTTTGTATTAATTATAATTCAATTGAATGTTAATTTTTCACATAATTACTATCTATATAATTGTAAAAACAACAAGTATGGGATTTATATGCTATTTTAGAGTAATCCGATATATCCCGCTATATCTTCGCTACATCCCCGCTATGACTTTTTGCACCTCTACCGCATTGAATCCACCGAGCGCTTTAACTGCACAGGATAAATGTAATATTGAAGATAATAACTCAACCATAATATTTGAGGGAACTAGGAAAAAGAATATTTATATTCTTAGTATGAAAGTTTCAAATGATAACCTATGTCTTTTGGCAAATACAAGTGACCCTTGGATTTGGCATAAGAGATTTGGACATTTGAATTTCAAACTCTTATTTAGACTGTCAAAACATGATCTAGTAAGAGGTCTCCCTAAAATGAATTTTAAAGTAGATAGTTTATGTGATGCATGTAAATTAGGAAAGCTTAGAAAAAGTTCCTCTAAATTAAAAGCTTTGATTTCAACTTCAAAATCCCTTGAGTTACTTCATCTTGATTTATTTGGTCCATATCAAATTTTGTCAATAAATCATAGTAAGTATGTTTTTGTAATTGTAGATGATTATTCTAGATTTACATGGACAATATTTTTGAAACATAAAAGTGATACTTTTGAATGTTTTAAAAACTTTACAAAAAGGATTCAAAATCAATTATCTTTAAAAATTATAACTATTCGTAGTGATCACGGTGGTGAATTTGAAAATGAAAAGTTCGAGGAATTCTGCAATAAGAAGGGAATAACTCACAATTTCTCATTTCCAAGGACTCCACACCAAAACGGAGTAGTTGAACGTAAAAATAGAACGATACAAGAGTGTGCGAGAACTATGCTTTCAGATAGTAATTTACCAAAACACTTTTGGGCAGAAGCTGTTGCTACCGCCTGTTATATTTTGAATAGAATTTTAATTAGACCTTTAACAGATAAGACACCTTATGAACTTCTTAATGGAAAGAAACCTAAGGTATCATACTTTAAAAATTTTGGAAGTAAATGTATTATTTTAAATACAAAAGATAATTTGGATAAATTTGATCCTAAATCCGACAAAGGAATCTTTATAGGATATTCTAATAGAAGTAAAGCTTATAGAGTTTTTAATTTGAGATCTAACACCATCGAAGAAACAATGCATGTTTCGTTTGATGAAAATTTAAAAGATTTTGAAATCACAAATGATGAAGGGGATTTAATTACTCAAAACCAAGAGTCAACTGAAACTAATAATGAATTAAATCATCCTAATAAAAGGATTAGACTTTTAAAAGATCACCCTATAGAAAATATACTTGGAGATATGCAATCTGTTGTTAAAACTAGAAATCAACTAAGTCAAATGAGTAATGTAGCTTTTATATCATCTATTGAACCCAAAAATCCTAAAGAGGCATCAACTGATGATTCATGGATTTTGGCTATGCAAGAAGAATTAAATCAATTCACTAGAAATGAAGTTTGGGAACTCGTTCCTAGACCTGAAGATAAAACTATAATTGAAACTAAATGGGTTTATAAAAATAAAATGAATGAACAAGGAGAGGTTGTTAGAAATAAAGCCCGGTTAGTCGCTCAAGGTTATTGTCAAGAAGAAGGAATAGATTTTGATGAAACCTTTGCCCCCGTAGCAAGATTAGAAGCCATTAGAATTCTACTTGCTTTCGCAAATCATAATAATTTCAAATAATTTCAAATGGATGTTAAAAGTGCATTTTTAAATGGATTTGTAAAAGAAGAAGTATATGTTGAACAACCACCACTTTTTGAAGATGAAAATTTACCAAACCATGTGTACAAACTTAAGAAAGCTTTATATGGTCTAAAACAAGCTCCTAGAGCCTGGTATGATAGACTAAGATCTTATTTATTACAATCAAATTTTGAAATTGGTAAAATAGATAATACTCTTTTTATTAAAAGAAATAAAAATGATATTCAACTAGTTCAAGTATACGTAGATGATATCATTTTTGGTTCAACTAACTTCGAAATGAATAAAGAATTTTCTGAAATAATGACAAAAGAGTTTGAGATGAGTCATATGGGTGAATTAAACTTCTTTCTAGGATTGCAAATAAAACAGTTAGATAATGGTATTTTTATTAGTCAAGAAAAATATGCTAAAGACTTAGTTAGTAAATTTGGTTTGACTACTGCGAGTGGAAAACCCACTCCCATGGCAACCAATGAGTACCTTAGTAAAGAAGATCTCTCGATAGATGTAGATCAAAAGTTGTATAGAGGAATGATTGGATCACTACTCTATATCACTGCTAGTAGACCTGATATCATGCATAGTGTATGTCTCTGTGCAAGATATCAATCTCATCCTAAAGAAACTCACTTAAAAGCTGTAAAACATATCATAAGATATATTAAACACACCTCTGATTATGGCTTATTTTATCCTAAAAATGATTCATTTGATTTAATATCTTACTGTGATGCTGATTACGCTGGTTGTAAATCAGATCGAAAAAGTACAAGTGGAAATTGTCACTTTTTGGGACATTCTCTGGTTTCCTGGTTTAGTAAAAAGAAAAATATAGTTTCTTTATCAACAACTGAAGCAGAGTATATTTCTGCTACTTTGGCTTGTTCTCAGGTAATATATATGCAACAAACCTTAAGAGATTTTGGATTAAATATCTCAAAATCTCCAATTTATTGTGATAATACTAGTGCAATAAATTTATCTAAAAATCCTACTCATCATGCTCGAACTAAACATATTGATATCAGACACCATTTTCTCAGAGATAATATAAGTAGAGATGTAATTACTCTCGACTATATCAATTCTGAAAATCAAATTGCTGATATTTTAACAAAACCCTTAAATGAATCTACATTTACTAAATTAAGAAGAGAATTAGGTATTTGCTCTTTAACTGAAATATAAAATATAAATAACTAGTATAATTAAAATTAATTAAAAAAATTAAAAAGGCAAAAATACAAGGACCATGTCGACATCCTCACTAGACCCATGTCGACATATAACGATTTTATTTTTAAAATATTTTCCCACCAAAATTCAAAAATTTAGTTATATATTCTTCTCTATTTCGAATTCTTATTCATTCTCTCTGGTTTCTCTTCATTTTATATTCTGAAATATATATAATAATGGCATCTTCCTCTAAATCAAACATAAAACCAACTTTCTTATTCCCCTCGCCTACTTCCGGTCCGTGTCAACAATCAACGCTCGCTCGTGTAACAAAAATAGAAGATTCTCTGAAAGATACCCTTCAGTTAATGACTGAAATCCAAGTGATGCAACTTTGAATGGCCAAAGAACAAGAGAGGCAAGGCAAAATCCTTAGGAATTTGCAAAAATTTCTTATGGATAATCATGCCAACCCAATCTTGATTGATGAGGACTCATCAGAAGATCATGTACAAGAGGCCAGCGAAGAAGAAGAAGAAGAAGAAAAAGAAGAAGTAGTCCCCATGGAAGAAGCACACATGGAAGACAACGACAAAGTCGTTTGCGTTGGCGAAGTGTGCTTTGACAAAGATGGAAATCTTGTCGAACAACGTGGAAATTTTTGTTTCCACTATCCAAATTGTTCGGTTCATAGATCTTCTATGTTCAAAGACTCACATTAGTTTCTTCTCTTCCTTTTCTATTTTTTGTTTGTTTTGTTTCGATATAATGTAAATGAAAAATGTAAATATAAACAAATATATAATAAATAATGTGTGTTCTTATATATATGTTCTATTAAAAGTATTATTATATAGACTCTTAGTTAGGAGAGTTTGTAATTTAGGTCTAAGTTTTAGGTTTATAAGTAAGTCTTGATGATAACACTATCATCATAAGAGGATTTTAGACTAAGATTTATATAGTTTTGGAGTTATATAGTTTAGAGTAAGTTTTGTTGATGACAAAGGGGGAGAAGTATAAAATAGGGTAGTTAGGCAAAGATTAAGGGGGAGTTGTTAGTTTTAGGGGGAGTTATTAGGATAGAATGAATATTTTATAAACAAAGGTTGTCATCATCAAAAAGGGGGAGATTGTTAGTCCTTGAGATGATGGTTTTGATGACAACAACCTTAGAATAGATTATAAAATATAAATACTAACATTACAAGTTTAGATATATATGTATTTGCAGGATTTAACCATGCAGGTATCAAGAATGAAGACTGTACAATATAGAGATTCAAGATACAGAGATAGAAGAATCATGAGTATCAAGATTATCAAGAGTTCAAGGTTAAGTCTGTTTTATTAGGAATATTTGTTAAAACTCGTAGAAAAGCACTGGCATCTTAATATCCAATTTATTCGTGGAATGGAATCCACTTCGAGCCCGTTAAAGGGATGGAACCCTAAGTAGGATGGAACCTACGAAAATCTAGTGGGACATTGTTTTGTATCCACTAATTTTAATTCAAATGATTTTACAAAATTATCGTGTTTTCAAAATGATTTCAAAACTTTCCTTTTAAAAGATTCAAAACTCTATATCCTGATTTTAAATAATTTTAGCCTCAAAACATCTTTAATTTCAAAGTCAAAATACTCCTGTTTTTAAAATGTCTTTTCAAATAATATATTTAACTTTTAATATTTATACTTAGATTTAAATATAAATTTATAGTTAAATTATGTATTTATTGTCCTTTATATTTACTTATGAATTTCAACTATATTCAAGTATATTTATAAAGTTTTAAATAGTTTTTATATAAGATAAATATTGTTTTTATAGAAATTCAAATTATCATTTTTGGCTGAGGGATGTCGACATGCCCCTAGGTATTATGTCGACATAGTGACAGTTGAAGTTCAAATTCAAATTTCAAAAGAAGTGTCTATTCGCCATAACTCTTCATGAATCGTCATGGCTGTTGGTTTTCTACAAATAGGGTTCAACGAATTTTGAATCATATTTTTCTGATTTTCACTCCTCTTCATCTTCCACATTTCTTATTACAAAATCATACCATTACTCTGCCGAAATCAACATCGAATCATACTCGATTACTTCTAGTTTGATTCTACATCACTCTCTCTACAAGGTTCTCAGTGCTATTCAGAGTTATTGTGACGCCCCACCTCTATACCCACGCTAACCAAGAACACTACGGTGTAGTGCCGTCAATTAGCACGGAGAATAAGGCTGTTGAGGAGCGACCATCCATGTAACTTCTTTGTGCGAGCACCGATATGTCAGATAGAATAGGATGCATATCTTTTAAGGAGGAAATCCGACATACCGATACAAACACAAAGCTATCACACGGTGGCTATATATAATCTTCGGAAACAAATATAGAAATAAACGTAACATAAATCAGTCACAGACAATTCATATCACAGAGGCGGAAATAGATATGAATAAATATACAACACATGAAAGTGTACATCAGAGTAGTGGTCAGAAAAGATCCACAATAACACAAAAGAATAGCATCACGTGCTATACAAAAGAATAAGTACACATCATAGAGTCTATATCTCAAAGGTGTACATCCAAAAACTACAAATCTATGTAGTTAGCCAAAAGTCAGAAATATCCTGAAGCGAAGTCAAGCAGAAGCACCTGTAACATCTCGGTCTGACCCGAGTATTATTTATAAGAAAATAATAAACGGATCAGTCTAACTATAAATATCAGATGATATGGTATAAAGTAAATGGCATGACATGAACATGAAATAACAATTACGACATACTACTATAAGTATGTAAATGATAATCAACAAAAGATTAATCAATATCACAAGAATCTTCTCAAAGATAAGGTAGGGTATCATACCCTAAACTTGTATTCATAACAAGTCAATAACACATGAATTCACCAATGCACAAAAACTGATATCATATCAATGAAAATCATGAAAATTGGTGAAGCACAAAATTCCAGAAATCATCATCAGAAATCCAGAAAACACATAAAAAAGGGGGGGAGGCCTAACACATGAATGGGAGCATGAAGCTCACCTACGCGTAAACACATGACGAGAAGCTATCTCATGGAAGCTATCCATTTAATTTTCCGAACACATGAATGGCCCGAAGACCGTAGGGTGCTACCCTAGAAATGTGATGCCGAAACATCACATGATCGGGGTATAGTCTCCCACGTAGACAAAGAGACATCGCTCAATCGCTAGTCTAAATCACAAAAATGATCGTCATGATCATAAGGAAGTGTCAATCACACCAAGCTAGTAAATATATGAGTTTAGCTTCATGTCCCATAACCACTTGCTTAACTTAAATATTTACGAACAAGCTGTAAATCTTCACTAGGAAATTGTCACAAAAAGGGTTCAATCGAACAAGTCCAAGAGCTAACCGATGAAGTGAACGCAAGCGTTTCATACCACCCGTTTTACTAAGTCGTTTAAGTCGATTTCTCATTCGAGTGAAGTAAAGGCTTGTATATACTAGTAGATTGAAAATCGGTTTGAGAAAACGAACTTTTGATATTTAAAATAGTTTTGAAATCGCTTTGATGAAAGAGTTTTGATATTCACTATTAGTATTGAAACCTTTATATTTTTAAAGTGACAAGTCATAAAACGTATCACAAAAATTCACATTCGGAGACGTGAATAAAATCCAAGGAAATCAGCTCAAAATGCATCAAAATGGAAGTTCTGATGAATGCTTTTCATATAAGATTGCCTACGCAGAGTAATACGGGGTTCGACCTGCCCGGTCAGGTCGCGGGGGTCCAGGGGGCAGCGCCCACGGCGGGGTGCGGGGCAGCGCCCCGTCAAAACGGTACGACTTAGTGAAGACAAGCGACCTAAGTGTTAAAAGGCGGGCGACTTAACAAAGTGGCCGATAATAAATGATAACAACTAAAAGGGAATCAACCCGATTTGATTAGAGTTGGATATTCAAGCTAAAAAAACAACTAGGCAAAACACAGCAGATTCAGACGTCTGAGATCAAGAATTCAGACGTCTGAATCTGGAAAATAAACTATTTTCCAGAACAGAATTCAGACGTCTGAATCCTAGACTTCAGACGTCTGAAATAGGCACTTTTAGCCTATTTCTTTTCTGGTTCAAAACGAACCAATTCAGACGTCTGAAATTTTGATTCAGACGTCTGAATGCTGGGAGAAGAAAATTCCCAGTATTCCATTCAGACGTCTGAACCATACATTCAGACGGCTGAAACTGTTATTCAGGGCATTCCCTGAACCTAGGCCAAAAAATGGCCAAACGACATCGATAACGATCGGTCGAGCAACAACGACTAAGGAATTGCACAAGGATAAGTGTTAGGAATTCATACCTAACAATCGAAGATAATTATTGACTTAGATGTGAGATAAAAATCTCACCTTTAATTCCAAAACACAAGAAGAAGAAGATCAATTGCAAAGAGAAGATCAACTACTCACTTCTTCAACTCTACAAGCTTCAATCTAAGAATCAAACAATATTTTCCAATTTAGGGCTTAGGATATTTTACTGAAATTGAAGAAGAAAGAGATGGAGAAGATGGAGAAGAGGCTTACCTATCCTTCTCATTGAATTTGGAGCAAGAAATCAAGATGCAAGAAGAAACTAGGGCTAGCAATTTCTATTTCCTCTTCCTTTCCCCCATTTCAGTTTTTACTTAGGAAATGAAATGAAATGAAGATAGATGAGGGGAAGGGCTGAGGTAGAGGGGTTTAGTGTGTTTAGTGAGCTAGTGGGCTGAACCCAACCCAAACCCAACTAGAAAAAGTAACAAATTTCAACTTACTCCAAATATATCAAAGTTTATACTTAAAAAGGTCGCAAACGGCATTTTGAACTCAATGGAAGTGGTCTCGAGTCCTAATTCGACTGTTTGCAAAAAGTAGCTTTTCGGACTAAAATCCGACGAACGATGTTATATTTAAATAAAATATTTAAATATAAAATCGACAAATGTGCGGGTTGTTACAGTTATAGACTTCTTTGTAATACATTAGCGAGAAAAGGTGTGATTGTAACCTTTGAAATCAATCAAGCGAGAAAAGGTGTGATTGTAGCTTTGGAAATCAATTGGGTGAAATTGTTGCTTAGGAAATCAAGTATCCCTACCCAGAGGATTGTTATTCAGGAGGGTATACCTCGTAGCCTTGAAATCGAGGGTTGTAATTGTTGAATTGCTTTTGAAAGGAAATCTGTACTTAGTTGTACGGGACTGGATGTAGGGTAACTCCGAACCAGTATAAAATCTGGTGTGTTCTTTCCTTTACTGCTTTTACTTTATATTTGCATCTGTGTTTGATTCTGTGTTCATATCTGTGTCTAATTAGTGTATACATTGTTAATAAAGTTAGATAAACTCAAAAAGATTAACAAATTTCTTAAAACAGTATTCACCCCCCTCTAGTGTTAATTCTAGCCTTAAGATCCTTAATCCGCATTTCTCACAAATACATGTAAAAAAAAGATAGAGATACAGAAACACGTTATTCTCCTTCATAGAAGAATGCCCCTCCATAATAAGAACCATAGGATGAATAGGGATCATATGAAGAAGAATCCCATTATTGATAATGATATGGAGGTTCCTCTTGAATTGAAAACCCTTGCATGGCCTCATATGGTAGATATGATTCCATAGGCTCATCATTGTCATTGTTATCCTCTTTGGTTGAGTCATCGTACTCTTCTTCTTCTTTGATAATCATTTTACCTTTATTGGTTGAAGAAGGATGATGGGATCCTTGTCCTTGAGTAGGAGCATGAGGAGTAGGAGACGGTGAGGATGATGAACTAGAACTAGACCGACCTCTAAACTTCTTCATCATTTTTCCTAAGCTTGAAACCACTTTGTCAAGAGTTTTCTCCATTTTGTTCATTCGTGTAGAAAACGGCCTTTCAAGCTTCTTTTGGTTTCTTGCTAAGGATTGGTTACATAATAATACATCATTAATTGACTCATTTGAAGCTAGTGTTGGTTGGATTTCCAAGATTTCTGAGTCAGAATAGTATTGTGGTGTTGGTTGCGATTAAGAGGCTGGTTATTGTTGAGGTTGAGAAGATTGTGGTCGGTTTTCCCATTGTTGGAAAGATATGATAGGAGGTGGTGTTCTCGGGAGTTGCATTAATGAGATAAACCGTTTACCTCCGTCTTTTGTTGGAATTTCTTCAAAAGAAGATAGATATGAAGGTATTTCCAATGCCGTTAAAATCCACATAATGAATGCAACATATGGAATGGTTGGTTTGGGATTAGTCCAATAATCTTTTATTTGAGTCAAGATAAATTGTGCCCAATTTACCGAGACATTACCAAAGATGGCATACAATGCCTTATGATCATTTTCGTAGACCATCTCATGGCTACCAAGTCTAGGAATAATAGTGTTGATTATCATTCGATTTAGTAACCAAGCTCGGGGTCGTAGAAAGTTTGAGCGCCATTTCATATTGTCTTCCCATATAAGATGAGTAATTTTATTTCTAGGTTTTCCTAGCATATCGGGTATATCATCAAACATCATTCCTTCATAACTACAACCTAGAATTGCCCCAATTGTTTGAATATCAAGTCTTATAAATTTACCATAGACGGATGTCCAAAGAGTATTATCACTCTCTTCTTCTTGTGATAAACCAGCACTTGAAAGATTTGCATAAAATAGATAGATAGCTAGAGGATCTATATTTACCGAATTTAACTCAATGTCAATCAAGGAAGAGCAACCGGAAGCTTGAGTTAGTTGATAAATATGGTATTCCAAAGGATGATGAATGTTGTAGAAAGGACCATTGTGAATCTTTTTCTTCTTGATGGTTTCAAATCTTTTGATTGTTGCTTTTTCATGTCTCATCCATTGAAGAATTTGTGTTTCGGAGACTAGGTTTGCTGAGGATGATGATTGACTTTGCTTTTGTCTCTTGGAAGCTACTTTCTTTGGTGCCATTGATTATGATTTGAAGAAATTTAGAGAGCTAGGGTTTTGGTAAATAATGGAGGCTGGTAAAAATGAGATAGGAAGGTAAAAATATGTTATATAGGGAGGCAAAAATTAGTGATTTTCAGCTGTAAGTTATTTGTCCCGAATGTTCCTACAGACGTCTAAGATAGGGGGCCAGACGTCTGAGGTAACTGGTTTTTGTTTTTAATGTTTATTTCTGTATTTTGGTAATTCGTTTATACTATTCTTAGTTTAATGTAAGAAGTAAATAATTTATTCAAATATTTATAAATATACATCAAAACTTTTTGAAACAGGATGATGAATACACAGATTATTCAAAATTTTTTTACATAAAAGAGTGATTTAGTTGTTTCCAGAAGGACCTCCTTGCTCCCATGAGTTTGGTTCATCCTTGATGTTAGGATCATACATTGGTCGAATGGGCGACCAACGATTGGGGTGAACCGGAGAAGGAGTACGTTGAATGCAATTAACTATATCTTTCTTTGGAGAACGACCACATATTTTTGCAATTTAACGAGTTAAGAAATTTAGTTGTTCTCCTTGGCGTCACTGTTCCCAAGCCATTTCCTTTTGAAGGCCTAGACTGTAACGACCCCGGATTTTATATAAATTTAAATTGATAATTAATTGAATTTTTGAATAGAAATTGTAAAATTAATTGATAAATTGATTCAAGTTTCCCCAAATTCAAATAAAATAGACGCTAAATCATTTGAATTTAAATTTGTATATATATATGTGTTTATATGAATAGATTTGAAATGATATATTGATATATATATATATATATTGATAATTGAATTTAAATCTTAATATAAATGGGTTAAAGATAAATATAAAAATATAGATAATTGATACAAGTTTAAAAATGAATAACTTTAAATTTGAAATTGATGGTTAATAATAATTTGAATTTATGAATTAAATACAAGACAATAAATATTAAAGTAAAATAATCATAATAAATATTAAGTTAGAAATAGAATCAATATATAAAAGATAACTATAAAAATATAAAGTAAACAAATAATTGCTAAAATTTTAACAACAAATTAAAATCTAGAAATTTATCTATGTTACAAAATAAATATAAAGTAAATACATATATATCTTAATCTCATGATTAATAAACAATACAAACAATACAAATAGAATAGACTACAAAATAATAAGAGAAAAATAAAATAAAGTAAAAATAGAAGTTTACTCATATAATAAAATAATGAGACAAGGCAAAATAAAATCTAATAACCTATTAAAAATATATATTATGAAGTAATATTACAAAGACTAAAGCAAAATATATACTTGAATTTGAAACAAGTAATGGAACAAAATGAAGATAAAGCAAAGGATAAGTATGGAAGCCACCAAAATAAGATTCAGCCGAGTCAAACAAGCAAAGCAAATAAAAATATATATTCATGAACACTTGTAAAAAAATGAAGAAACAAACATAAACATTCAGTGTCACATACCGAAATTTTTCGACTTTCGAAAATTCGACATCGATACTCACTTTATCGACTGCCGAGAAATCGAGTGCCGGAAACTCCAATAGTGAGGGTTTTAAAAAGAAGAAAAAGGTAGAAGAAGAAGAAAAGAGGAAAAAGATAGAAGAAGAGAAAATAAAGAGAAGAAGAAGAAAGAAGAACAACAGAACACACAGAACAGAAGACAATAACAGAATCTTACACATCGCAGCGGAACAATATATAATAGATAAATGAATAATCTTTAAAACAAAGAACTATATCATTTTATACATACATCAATCATCAGAGTCAATATACAACAATGGACAGTTATATAACTTGTCCTCATATAGAATACATAGCGGAATAAATACTATCAGATACAAATACTACGTCTCGTCATCCAGCTTATCTCCAAGCTCCAGAATATCCAGAATATCCTGATAACATAACTCTAGGCTGCCCGTGTGGTAAATTTGTGGGCACCCAGAGTTTAGAAGGGAACAATAAACTCCGAGTCAGTCATGGTGACTGGTGTGAGATCGTAAAACAGTTATTCTTTATAACAACAAAATAATTTTTAAAGTCAATTCGAAATGCTTTTGGAAAATGAAACTACCATAAGACTTCCCACCACACACACAATGCAAACGCAGACTTGGAGGAGATTTCTTCTTATGTTAGTCAAAGATGCTTACTACGCAAAATCAAATCATTTTGGATATTATTATTAGTGCATAGTGGAAAACATTTCGAAAGTAGAATATAAATCTTAGCCAGCATAGGTACCATTATATTATGCCTGCTATAGCTGCCTCCTGAGGAGACAGGTTATACAATTGAAATCGTAAAGGCTCGTATTGTTTCTTTGGATTTCCAACAAATGGTCAGGCTAAGGAACTTCCTTTTCCACGATGGGTACGTCCCTGGAATAGACGACCCGAGAACCTAACCGGATCTCTGCCAACACAAGGCCGGGTTACCTCTGTAAAAATAGGTAACTACTGACACGCGTATGGCATCCCCCGATCGTCACTGATCTTCCCGAGGATCCCCGATTCGCAACAACCACAAAGAAATAAATTTTGCAGCAACCACAGAGGTTAAGTATCTGGGCTCCATACCATGATACCACCTTTATCCAGAAGGAATGACATACACTAAGGGGCGCTACTCCCTAGAACCTTGCTGCATCCTTCCTGTTTCGACCATTTCCGGGGTGTGAGGCTCGACGAAGTCTCGTCCACAAAGCTACGCTTCCTACGAAAAGCCCTGCTTCGGGTCAAACAAAATGATCAACCTATGATCACAAAGATATAAGATCAAACAAATGATCATATCGCAAATGATCAAACACTGATCATTTCACAGCAACACTCAGTATGCCACATTACCAAATTGGGATATATCGCTGATAAATTTCAACTACATAACCTCTGAGCTCGTACGTCTCAGAGAAGGGTGTTAAGCTAAGAGAATAAATTCTCCGCCACCAACAGAAATGTATTTGAAAGAAATCAGCTTTATATCTCAAATTGTAACGTCAGACACACAATCCATACAAGTCTGTTCCGGGATCGAACAGAACCGAAGGCACTTCTCACGAAGCCCTTGCACATCCGGATAATTTTCAATCACGTCAGGACTTCCCGTCACTAAGGGTGATAAAACCTCTAAATCGGAGATCAACCGATGTAGAGTAACTCGACGGTAATCCTTCCGTTTTCAAAAATATCCGGTCTTCAACACCGGTCTTCAAATGCGATTCATAACGACGTATCACATATTCGGAATGGGTTATACGACCCCATGGTCCTTTCCCGGCTAACCCGAATAGTGAGCGTTTATTTAAAAACAAGTGTGGCATTCAAATTCATCCAATTCACAACAAATACCTACTCAAGGTAATTATTGATAGTCGGTTATTTAACTATCAATAAAGATGCGCAACATCATCAGATTCCAAATAATTTTCCAAATTATTTATCTTCCAAAATATCTTTTATTAGATATAAAATTTCCACACTTCAAAAATAAATCAATATTTATTTTTCTAATCAGTTTCCCTTTCCTTTATAAATTCCATATTGAATTTACATTTTTCGAATATCTACTAATATTCGATTTTCAATCGTTTTCAAATATTCATTTTCGATTTATCTTTAAGAAGATAATATCTCAAAACGTTTCATTTCATTTTGGAAAACATTCCATACTTATTTAATAATAAGTGTTTCACAAATCTTTTATTTTCAACATTTGAAAATATTCGATATACTTAAATCAAAATTAAGTATATATTTCATTCTTTAAGGAAATCATTTACTTTGACAACATTTATTTGAGTCAAAACGAATGTTACGTAAAACATCGTTACGACGACTCAAAATCACTAGTATAGGAATTCGAAATTTAGATAGATATATAAATCCCAATACTATATAAAAACATTTCCTTTCGGAAATCATTTACTATAACAACAGTGTTATAGTCCACCATTTCCTTATTCTTCGAAAACGTCTATTTCAACCATGAATGTTGAAATCTATGTATTCGATACTTAACACGTTTTAAAACATCTTTTAAAACAGTTACTTCATTTTTATAATATCGCTTTCCCAAAACCATATCCATTCTACTTCAAAAATATATTCACTGTCCAAAATCGTGAATATACTTCACTTAACCATATTTAAATCTTTTCTACACATTTATTATTTCAATAAAAAATTCGCTATCCAAAATCGCCAATATATCTTCTTTAAAAATCTTCTATCTTAAATTTGTCAAATTCAATCGATTTCGAATTTATAAACACGGTTATAAATTCTATTTCTATTTTAATAACAACCTCGACTTATAAATCTTCTTTTTGTCAACTTCTACAATTTTATTTATCAAAATAAGTGATTTCGGATTTATAAACAACTTTTATAAATTTCAATTCTATTTATAAAAACTTCAATCCCAAATCAATTTCGATATTGATTTAAAAATTTATTTATCACTACTAAGTAAATTCCTCATTTTTTCTCAAATTATTCAATATTCTGTTTTAAAATGGATTCTTCAAATTGAAATCATTTTACATTGATTTCCCAATTTATTTCAATTTACCAATTAAATTTCTAGTTGGATTTCCAACTTATCTTCTTTTAATAAATTCCTTTTTAAGGAAATAAATTTCAATCGTTTCTTTCAATCTATTTAAAAATCCAAATTCTTAAATTAAATTCTCCAAATTATAATCACTATTTTTCGAAATCCATTTATTTAACATTTTCACTTGATTCTGGAATTAATTCGATAAGATTATAAAAATCAGCTTTTATACTTTTAAAATTCCTTTCTTCAAAATTTATTCAATTTCAAATATTGATTCACTTAGAAATTTCTACTTGAATTTCAAAAATTCAACTTCGTTTATCTTTGGAATCCAATGATATCAAACATCCATTCAGCTAAATTTTAGCATTCAAACAATTTCCAGACATCAATTCAATAACATCAATAATCATTCATAGATTATCACATCACAGTAGAAATAAATTCAATCAATGTGAGGGGTCCAGTTGGATCCCTCCAACCTGTTTCCCTGCATCCAAAGACGTTAGCACAATACCAATTCCACTTCGAGGTGGAATATCGCGGTATATGGGTTTTATAAAAATCCGCTTACTAACGGCGCAATAGGGTCTCATCCGCTATACGAGGCGGGAAATCATCAATCCAATATATACATATGCCAATATGTATATATTGCTATATATATAACAGATATATCCTACTATATCTAATAGCACAATCAACATAGCAATCATATCAAACAATCAATAACTGCCAAACAAAAATTATTTTGAGTGAGAAAATAATCTCACCTTAGCTTTATATTTGTAATCCAATCCAATCCAGTTTGTTTCTCCATTTCAGACCTTGTATAAAATTATAGGGTTTTATTAATATTCGAATTCACCAAACAAATAAATAAATTTTAAATTTTCAAACTAATGACTTAATTATTTAATTTAAAATCAAATTTCCCTTAATATTCAAAATTTCTTTTTAACTCCTAACAGAGATATTTTTATATTTGTATTGCTTCAAATTTTTAAACGAACTTCCTATATATTTTCAAAGCTTATTTATACATATGTTTGTAAAACTAAAATCTAAATTTAAATTCTTATATAACTTTCTTATACATATATATATATATTTAAACTCTAGAATTTTTAAAGACTAAACAGTTAAACTGAAATTCGAAAATAATTAAATAGATTATTCACATACAGAATCGAACTCATCTCACCCACGCAGATTCCAGACCTCGCCTTCTAGCTTCGATCGCGACCCCTATGACTCCCCACGGTGCCACCATACGTGCCGCCAGTCCCTCTGAACGCCGCGCCACCATCCATCGCGATACCCATCGCCACTCGCCGCCTAGGCCTACGCGCGCACGCCGCCTCACCCAATCCTCCACGCGTGAGCTTGAATCGCGAGTCCCCCCAGAAATTTGAAACTCACAACTTCGCCCACTGCCGTTGCCTCCTCTCCGATGTCGCGCACACGAAACCCACAAACCAAGCGCGCCCTGATTCTCCAGTCCCACGCGAACGCACTCGCCCTTCCCCAGCCCTAGCCTCGCGAACGACCGCATCTTCGACTTTGAATTTGGACGAGGAGATGGGCTCGTTTGAAATTCGAAATTGAATTGCACTGGGAGTCGCCGTGAATGTCTTCCCCCATTTTTTTCTTTGAACGAACGAAATTGAAGAGAAAGAGGGAGATGGAAGCGGTCATTTTTTTTTTCTCTGTTTAAAATTTTATCTGCTTTGAATGAGGTTGCGTGATTTGTAAAGGAAATGGGGAGGAGACAAGGGATCATGTTTAAGCAGAGAGGAGTCGTGCTTGCCTTATTTCTACGCGATTCCCTGCGTAAATCAAGGGAGATAATATACTGACATTCGACCAAATATTTAAAGTTTTAAATTTTAATTGAATTTGATTTAAATTTCGATGCGTTTACACGTCGTGTGCTCACAGATTAACTCAAAAAAATACGAAATTGGAAATCCGACAATAATACAATATTACGGACCCAATGGAACCGGTTTCGTCGAATTCCGAGACTGTTTGAAAAATGACTATTTTTAAATATCAATTCGAACAATAAAATTTCAAACTGAACAATTCACTCCCAAATTCGATTCTGAAGCTTCTGTTTATCTTCAGTAATATAAATACGAATTTTAAAAGCTTTTGAAATATTTTTCTTCGGCTTAAAGTCAAAGATTCAAATTTTTATTCAACTTCAATAGATTAAATTATAAAATTTAATCGCCAAATTCAAAATTACGTTCGGGATTCAAATTAAATTATCGTTCAAATATTTAAAATAAATTAAATATTCTCAATTTAATTTGTTCAAAATTCTGGATCGTTACAAACTTCCCTCCTTAAAAGAATTTCGTCCCGAAATTACAAGTCAGGAAGAAAAAGTCCTTAACTCGTCTACTATTTTCATAATCCAATAGTTTTATCTAATCATCAAAACAAATCTTTCTACTAAAGATTCGTTATTATTTAACTAAAAATTTTTCCAACTTCAATTCTAAGTTTCAAACAACATTGTTTGCTTAACAATTCAAATTTAAATTTCAAATTCAAATTTAAACTTTCAAATTTTCTCAAAAATTTTCGAACGCCCTAAATTTCCGAAAAATTTCGCCAGCGTCTCCTTTGCGCGGCTAATACGGTACGACTACAAAACGTCCCAACGGACTCTCAGATTTCAAAAAGAAAAAGAAAAAGCCAAGCGGCTAGACCAGAAATCATCAAAAACTCATATTATAATTTAAATACTTACCTTTTGTCGAGCAATTCAAATTATCTTCGAAATCAAAATTCCAATTCTTTACAATACCTGTATATCCTACTAGCCATAATATCTAGTTACATATTCAAACCATTTTGCAAATTCTATTACAAAATTTTCAATATAAACTGCTTATATCATCATTACTTCACTATTGAAGTTATATATCTATTCTCATTCAATTTTACATTTCCCATTCATTTGTATTTAGTTTACCATTTCAACTAAATTTGGATTCAATTTACTTTCAATTCTGAAATATTGAATTTTATCAATTATCTGTCATTTACAACTGCACTATCTTAAATTAGTTCCAATTACTAATTCAAATTGATATCAATTCAATTTATTTTAATTCTACTTCGATTAAATCTACATACATTTAAACTGGATTTCCAATTTCCATACGAATTTTAATTCATCTTTCATTTACAATTATTCAATTCAATTCATTTGCTTGCGAATTCGAAATGAATTTCAACTTTCAATTTCATTTTCATTTAATTGATTCACTTATACTTGCTTTGATTTAACTTCATTCTTTTAAGTTAAATTTATTCTACCAAAATTCAATTGGTATAAGTTATCAACTTAGTAATATTTCATAAATATCTTTATATAGCATTCCAGAGTTTACCAACATTTCAAAGCCATTTTGAAAACAATTCAAATTATCCTTTTGAATTTCCAAACAAAACCCAATTTTTCAAACAACTTCCATTTAAAACAATTTGGCAGCAATTCCTCTTTTGGAAACCCGAAAATGAACACCGGTGATGTCGCGATCATCATCGGAATTATTTTCCAGCGACCGAAAAGAGTTTAGAGCTTTTCATTCCGTCAAAACATTTTTCAAAACCCTTGAAATCCATTTTCAAATCAAAAAGGAATTAAACTTTCCAAATCTCCAAAATTTTCAAATTCTTTTCAAAACCTTTCCAAATACTTCTCTGGAATTCCGTTTTAAATTACAAATCACATTTATAATTTACATTCTTAAATTTCATTTGTACATGGATTTATCTCTTAACTTTGGAGTTACGATTTCAATTTCTTATTCAATTTCATTGATAATAGTTTAATATTATCACTTCTAACAACCATGCAACCATATACTATAGTACTTCATAGAAAAACATTTCTTTTCTATACAAAAATAGTTTTGGGCAAAATTATTTCATTCACCCTATTTTAAAACAATACTGTGCCGAATTGTTCTATTCGAGTGTTTAGAAACCCCTTCGATCCAGTTGCGCAGACTGTGCCGACGAAGGTTCATATGCCACTCAATAAACCAATCATCACAATACAAAACAATTTTATATTCAATAACAAATACACGCTCATATCTATTATTACACTCAACTCATTCTAGAGTACTACTGACTCTATCTCTAATGAGTAACACCCAACAGAGCAGGGTTGTCGCTTAACCATATGCTCTGATACCACGCTGTCACATACTGAAATTTTTCGACTTTCGAAAATTCGACATCGATACTCACTTTATCGACTGCCGAGAAATCGAGTGCCGGAAACTCCAATAGTGAGGGTTTTAAAAAGAAGAAAAAGGTAGAAGAAGAAGAAAAGAGGAAAAAGATAGAAGAAGAGAAAATAAAGAGAAGAAGAAGAAAGAAGAACAACAGAACACACAGAACAGAAGACAATAACAGAATCTTACACATCGCAGCGGAACAATATATAATAGATAAATGAATAATCTTTAAAACAAAGAACTATATCATTTTATACATACATCAATCATCAGAGTCAATATACAACAATGGACAATTATATAACTTGTCCTCATACAGAATACACAGCGGAATAAATACTATCAGATACAAATACTACGTCTCATCATCCAGCTTATCTCCAAGCTCCAGAATATCCAGAATATCCTGATAACATAACTCTAGGCTGCCCGTGTGGTAAATTTGTGGGCACCCAGAGTTTAGAAGGGAACAATAAACTCCGAGTCAGTCATGGTGACTGGTGTGAGATCGTAAAACAGTTATTCTTTATAACAACAAAATAATTTTTAAAGTCAATTCGAAATGCTTTTGGAAAATGAAACTACCATAAGACTTCCCACCACACACACAATGCAAACGCAGACTTGGAGGAGATTTCTTCTTATGTTTGTAACGACCCGTATTTTCACGGATCGAAAAGTTCGTCAAATCTGGAGTTTCAGCGTTTTGGGCCATTTCAGATTTTAGGCAAATTTTGCCTAAGTCCTAAGTCGTTCACGACTTAGCATAAGTCGTGAGTCGTATACGACTTAGGAGATAGGAGTTCTGGACGAGTTAGTGATGAGTCATGACCGAGTTAAGGAATTCGGCGAGTTAGGAGTTGAGTCGTAGCAGCTTAAGTCGTAGGGTGTTGGAGCGACCTAAGGTAGTGGATGACCTAAGGGATAGGTCGGCAACGACCTAAGGAAATGTTGGGAGCGACCTAAGTGTTTGGATGAGTTAAGTGTTAGGTCGGCAGTTCGAGTTAGCGACCTAAGAGATAGGAGGTAGCGACCTAGTAGAATTAACGACTTAAGGGATAAGCAGTTTGCGACCTATAGGGGTTAGCGACCTATAGAATTGACCGACCTAAGTGTTAGCGTAGTTAGGTCGTTAGTTCTGTGTTGAGTTAGGTCGTAGGCGACCTAAGATGGTTAGGTCGCGTATGTGTTAGGTCGCGAGTTTGCTAAGTCGTAAGTCGCGTGAGTTGTTAGGTCGCTAGGATAGTTTAAGTGTTAGGTCGCGTGGATCTAACTGTTAGGTCGTATGTCGTTTTAGGTCGGCATATGTTAGGTCGCGTAGAAGCCTAAGTTGTTAGGTCGCAACCCAACTGAGTCGTAGGTAGTTAAGTCGTTAGGTTGTTAGGTCGCTGGGTTTCCTAAGTGTTAGGTCATACCAGTTGCTAAGTCATAGGTCGAAGGAAAGCGCATTGCTTTAGGTCGTCAAGTGTTAAGTCGCAGATGCGCGTTGTTGTAGGTCGTTAGGCTTAGGTCGGCAAGTTCCTAGGTCGTAAGTCGGAAGCGACTTAAGGAGATAGCCAAATTTCGACTTAAGGAATTTTCTGCTATAAATAGGAGGGGTTGTTCTCACTTTTTGGGATCCGGATTTTTGAAGCGACGAAGTGCTGCCATTTTGAGAGCTCGACTTCTACACTTCTTCACTTCTTTTCTCCACTCTAATCTAGTGCTTCCATCCATCCAAATCGAAGATCAAGATTGAAGATTCAAGAGCTTAGATTGAAGATCTTCATCTTTTCAAGAGAGATTTCTTCGTTTGAAGCGGATTCGTGATAGATCAAGCTTGATCCTTTGCTGTCCAGATCTGAAGCGTGTTGATTTGGGTTTGTTTAGGTGATTTGGTGAGTGGTGATTACCTCTCACACGGATCCAAAGGAGTATATCGGATTGTTGGCTCGATTTGGTGTTAAAATAGAGATTTCCATGCATTTTCTTCATCCTATGTGTAGATCCATATAGATCCATTGTTCATGATGATGTTACATCCATTTTATCATATGTTAACCTATGCAAGTTCATTCATCAAGTTTGTAGAGATATAATCCATGTTTTCATGCTTATTGGACTTTCAACTCTTTAATTACGAAAATGCCATTATTGTTATAATTGTCTACTTAGATCATTTTAGAATGCTTGATTGCTTGGATTGATGTTTGATTTGATTGATTGTTATGAACTAGATGATTGATGACTAGATTTAGATCGAAGGTGATTCAAAAGCTAAGGGAAAGGCTCTTGAATTGGAAAAGCTGCTCGTGGCATATGTAGCGGAATGATGAAGCTCTTATGCATAGATTCGATGATGTGATGATGGGATGAGGCTTTGCGAGGATGTAATGAAGCGAGGCAATCATATGATGAAGACTTGGTCTAATCCAGACGGGATCATTCCAAGCATGTTGATAACTCGGTGATATGATTCGAGTTGAGGATAATGAATGGATATGAGAATAGTCGTCGAGGAGGATGACTAGGAGGCTTGGATAGCATCGTTGTTGAAGCTTCTAGCATGCTCTAAGCAAGAGTACGTTTGGGCAGATTCGATAGTCCCAACGGCCAACTGCTGATGGTCGAGTACTCTGGGCAGATTCGATAGTCCTAGGCACGGGCTGCGACGACGTGCGGGAGTTATGTCTAGAACCGGGGTTTCCATTAGCCCTTGACAGACGGCTGAAAGAATGTGCCGGTCATTCAATTAACGGTGATATCGAAGCAATGATAACAGTGATAGCCAGAGTCATGGATGTTTGGTTGTATCGTCATTCGGACTCAAGAGCGGTATTTTCTGGGTGCTTATCTGATTTAGGCCTTGGTACTTGGGAAAACATCGCCCTTGACTCGAGTGATAGTAGTTTTACTTTAAATTGTATGCTCTGCTATGTTTGCTTCTGCTTAGTGTGTGTCTGGGGGCTATCACTGTAGAATGAGGTTGGAGTGGGAGGGTTGTATTCCTATTCCTTTTCCTTTATGCTCTTTTGGTATGTTGTTAGTTAATTTACTGCTCACTAAGACTGTTGTCTGACTCAAGGCTTTATGTTTTAATTCTTATTGCCTTGGGCTGTTCGTCCATTTTGGGACGGGCAGACTAGGTAGTAGGTGACAGGTGCTGTTCTCTTCTCACGATGCTGATATCGAAGACGAGATAGAGGATTGCATATTATCTTCTTATATGTACTGGATATTCCGTTGTTTTGTATTCTCTGAGAGATATGTAGTGAGGCTTGATGTATTGACTATTTGGATGCTTGTATTCAACTATTGTGAAGTTTTATATGATGTCATTTTGTTATGAAAAGCTTCACTATACATATGTTCTATTGTATTTTGTCCATGCGCTGTGAGTAATACGATAGATTCTGTTGTTTTAAATCTTACCTTGACAATCGTCCATGGTCGCCTGGCACACTTTACAACGCTCTATCTCTAGATTCGGTGCAGGGGTCATGGGCGGTCGTCACATTTGGTATCAGAGCATTGGTTAATCGATTTTACCCAACGCTCGCCGTCGTAACTACGTATGAGAGACGTAATTGTATTTTGATGGATAAGTACTATATAAAATATAGTAGTTTAGTTGAGTTTGAGTCCTTTATGCAGTTGTTTCTCTAAGGTGTTCTGATCATTCCTTTTTATAGATATTGAGAATGAGTCGAAGAGGGAGACCAGCTGCTAGGGAAGGCCGTGCTACTGAAGAGACTGCTGATTATGCAGCCATGTTCGAAGCTATGATGACTTCGATCATGAGAAGGATACCGGTCCCAGGGGCAGCAGTTGATGTTGGAGTTCAAGTCCAAACTCCGAAACCAGTGGATTTTGCTAAGTTGTGCAAGGATTATATTGCTCTTGGAGGGAAGGTTTTCTTGGGGACAGAATCAACTATCGAAGTCCAGAGATGGATAGATGCTTGTAGAAGGATCTTTGGTGATTTGGGAATTGATGATGCAACTAAGAGGAAGTTGGCATCGAGGCAGCTTCAAGGGAGAGCCTCTGATTGGTGGAACTCTATTACCATCACTACTCCGGAAGAAGAGATTACTTGGGAGCAATTCCAAGTCAGATTTGAAGCTAAGTTCATTTCTACAGCTCAGAAGTCTGTTCTGTTCAAGAGGTTTGTGGAGCTCAAGCAAGGTGGAAGATCAGTTCTTGAGTATGTTTCTGAGTTCGAAGCTTTGTCCAAGTATGCCCGGTCGTATATTGAATTTGCTTATCAGAAGAATGAGAAGTTTGTGACAGGCTTGGACAGTTATCTGGGGAGACAGTTGGTGGATCATTTGGACGATTCATTTGAGAAGCTTGTGGAGAAAGCTCTTAGGCATGAGAGTCTGTTTCCTAAGGAAGGATCTGTTGTTGCTGTGACTAGGGAAGAGTCTAAACCCCAGCAGGGTGGAAACAAGAAGAGGAAGCAGCAGCAGCAGAAGGGTAAGGATGGCCAGAAGAAGCCGAAAGGCGAGGTGACTTGCTACAATTGTCAGCAGAAGGGCCATTTCTCGAAGGATTGGAAGAATCCGAAGGTGCCGATGAAGTGTCACAACTGTGACAAGCCGGGACATTTCAGGAAGAATTGTCCAGAACCGAGGAGGGACAAGCAGATTGTGCAAGCTTATGCTTTAGGAGCTGTTCCGTCGTCTTCGAAAGCTCCTACTGCTGAAGAGAAGGGAAAGAGTGTGGTGGTTCAAGGTACTCTTTTCTTATGTGGTGTTCCAGTTAGAGTTCTGTTTGATACTGGAGCGTCGCATTCGTTTGTTTGTAATGAACTCGTAGGCCGGTTAGGTTTGGAACCGGATATTGTTGATAGGCCATTGGTTGTGACTAATCCAGTTGGGGGTTCATCTTGTTTGTGTATGTTATGCCGTGGTCTAGTTGTATCGAGTCATGGTTGCTCTTTTGTTTGTGATTGCTTTGTTCTGAACTTTGCGGGGTTCGGAATTATTTTGGGTATGGACTGGCTTAGGAAGTATGCGGCTAAGGTTGATTGCGAAAGGTTGGAAGTGACAGTCGAGAATGTGGAGGGGCGAAAGATTGTGATACGATGTAAGCATGAAGAAGGCGTCTTCATGAGCTTCATGTATTCGCTAGTTGTTCCACGGGATGGACTGTCATCAGTGCCGATCGCTAATGGATTCGAGGATGTCTTTGACGAAGTCAAAGGGTTGCCGCCGCATAGAGAGATCGAGTTTCGTATAGATCTAGTTGAAGGAGCCAGACCTATTGTGATGCCTCTTGGGCGGATGGCGCCTAGGGAACAGCAGGAGTTGAAGGTGCAAGTTGATGATCTTTTACAGAAAGGATTCATTCGGCGTAGTGTGTCCGAGTGGGGTGCACCAGTTGTGTTCGCAACCAAGGCAGATGGATCATTGAGATTGTGTGTGGATTATCGTGAGCTGAATAAGGTGACAAAGAAGAACAAGTATCCATTGCCAAGAATAGATGACTTGTTTGATCAGCTTCACGAGGCTAAGGTGTTTTCTCAGATGGATTTGGCAACGGGATTTCACAAGTTGAGAGTGGCAAAGGATAGTGTGCCGAAGACTGCTTTTAGGACACCATCCGGTTTCTTTGAGTGGCTGGTAATGCCGTTTGGATTGACTAACGCGCCAGCATATTTTGTGGATCTTATGAATAGAGTGTTCAGAGATCAGTTGAACAAGTTCGTACTTGTGTTCGTGGATGATATTCTGATTTATTCCAGAACGGAAGAAGAGCACAAGACGCACTTGTGTATTGTTTTGGAAATCTTGCGGAAACATCAGCTGAAGGCTAAGTTTTCGAAGTGTCACTTCTGGAAGAGTGAAGTGAGGTTCTTAGGCCATGTGATTTCTGGAAATGGAATAGCGGTTGATCCCGCTAAGGTGGCAGCAATCCAGGATTGGGTTAGACCTAAGAATGCATCTGATGTGAGAAGTTTTCTTGGATTAGCAGGATATTATCGACGGTTTATCAAAGACTTCTCCAAGGTAGCTGCACCGTTAACAGGATTGACGAAGAAGAACCAAGTGTTCAGTTGGGATGCTAAGTGTGAGCAAGCTTTCGGAATCCTGAAAGAGAGATTGACGAGTGCTCCTGTTTTGACTATTCCAAGTGGGAATGATGAGATGGTGGTTTACACCGACGCATGTGGTACTGGACTTGGAGCAGTGCTGATGCAGAAGGATAAAGTTGTTGCGTATGCCAGTCGACAACTAAAGCCGCATGAAAGGAATTACCCAACTCATGATTTGGAATTAGCGACGATTGTATTTGCTCTGAAGATGTGGAGGCATTATCTGTTGGGAGTTCGATTCGAGTTGTTTACGGATCACAAGTCGTTGAAGTATCTTTTCTCCCAAAAGGATTTGAATCTTCGGCAGCAACGTTGGCTAGAGTTTTTGGCATCATATGATTTTGGTATAGCTTATACTCCGGGAAAATGTAACGCAGTGGCAGATGCGTTAAGTCGAAGACATGCAGGATTGGGAGCCATGTTTTCAGAATGGAAGAGTCTCGAGTATTTAGCTGGATTTGACTTCAGGCCTAGATGTGAATTGGAACCTGAGATGTTGGCAAACTTATCGATAAGACCCACTCTTGTGGAAAGGATTGGCGAGGGCCAAAAGCGAGATGATAAGCTTGTCAAGATTATCCATGATTTGGAATCTGGATTGGATCCAGAAAAGGATAAAGGATTCGAGGTCGATCGAGAGGGTTGGCTTCGGAAGCAAGGACGGCTGGTTGTTCCCGATATAGATGAATTGAGGAGTGAAGTTCTAAAGAAAAGTCATCACTCGAAGTTGACAATTCATCCAGGTGGAAATAAGATGTATCGGGATATGAAGAGAACCTACTACTGGGAAGGTATGAAGAAGGATGTTGGAAATTTTATTTCCAAATGTATGAACTGCCAGTTGGTAAAAGCCGAACAAAAGAAGCCAAGTGGATTGCTTCAGCCATTAGAAGTTCCTACATGGAAGTGGGAACAAGTGTCGATGGATTTTATTGATGGATTGCCTAGAACCAGAACGGGAAATGAAGGGATTTGGGTCATTGTGGATCGACTGACTAAGAGTGCACGATTCATTCCTGTTCGATCGACTAGGACTGCATCAAAGTTGGCTGAGTTGTATGTTAAGTGGATAGTTCGATTCCATGGTATTCCGAAGAGTATAGTGAGCGACCGAGACCCATTGTTCACTAGTGGATTTTGGAAGAGCTTCCAGGAAGTCTTGGGAACCGAGTTGTGTTTAAGTACAGCTTATCATCCCCAAACGGATGGTCAGACCGAGAGAGTCAACCGAGTTTTGGAAGATCTTCTTAGAGCTTGTGTTTTGGATTTCGGAGGATCATGGGAAGATCACCTTCATTTGGTGGAGTTTGCGTACAACAACAGTTACCAGTCAAGCATTGGTATGGCACCGTATGAGGCATTGTATGGAAGACCGTGTAACTCTCCGACATGTTGGTTGGAAACTGGAGAAAAGTTGATGCTTGGGCCAGAGATGATTCGTCAGACTTCAGATTGTATAGAGATCATTCGGCAACGAATGAAGGCAGTCCAAGACCGTCAGAAGAGTTATGCTGATAAGCGTCGAAAGGATTTGGAATTCGACGCAGGAGATATGGTTTTTGTGAAGATTTCTCCACTGAAGAATGTTATCCGATTCGGGAAGAAAGGAAAATTGACTCCGAGATTTGTTGGACCATTCCCGATTGTCGAGCGAATTGGAAAGCTCGCTTATAGATTGGAGTTACCAGAGAGGATGTCGGGTGTGCACAATGTTTTTCATGTATCATATCTACGGAAGTATGTGCACGACTCGAATACAGTGGTTTCTGCTGATAGCTGTGAAGACTTCGAAGTTGATCCAGTCGATAGAAGACCTCGTAAGCCGCTTCGTGTTGTGGAAACCGACACGAAACAGCTTAGGAGGAAGGTAGTTAGGTTGCTCAAGATACAATGGAGTGACGATGATAACGACTGTACGTGGGAGGTGGAAGAGAGGATGAAAGCAGCTCATCCCGAACTCTTCAAGGTATGGCCCTAAGGTGTCGTATCATCTAACAACATTGTAACTTGTTCTAAGTCTTAGAATTCTGTACGCTAAGCTAGAATTGGATGCATGGTTTGCTGATTGTTATGGATGGTAGGCGTACAGAATAGTTTTGATTGCTATGATTGTTTGGGATTTCGGGGGCGAAATTCCTAAGGGGGAGAGAATGTAACGACCCGTATTTTCACGGATCGAAAAGTTCGTCAAATCTGGAGTTTCAGCGTTTTGGGCCATTTCAGATTTTAGGCAAATTTTGCCTAAGTCCTAAGTCGTTCACGACTTAGCATAAGTCGTGAGTCGTATACGACTTAGGAGATAGGAGTTCTGGACGAGTTAGTGATGAGTCGTGACCGAGTTAAGGAATTCGGCGAGTTAGGAGTTGAGTCGTAGCAGCTTAAGTCGTAGGGTGTTGGAGCGACCTAAGGTAGTGGATGACCTAAGGGATAGGTCGGCAACAACCTAAGGAAATGTTGGGAGCGACCTAAGTGTTTGGATGAGTTAAGTGTTAGGTCGGCAGTTCGAGTTAGCGACCTAAGAGATAGGAGGTAGCGACCTAGTAGAATTAACGACTTAAGGGATAAGCAGTTTGCGACCTATAGGGGTTAGCGACCTATAGAATTGACCGACCTAAGTGTTAGCGTAGTTAGGTCGTTAGTTCTGTGTTGAGTTAGGTCGTAGGAGACCTAAGATGGTTAGGTCGCGTATGTGTTAGGTCGCGAGTTTGCTAAGTCGTAAGTCGCGTGAGTTGTTAGGTCGCTAGGATAGTTTAAGTGTTAGGTCGCGTGGATCTAACTGTTAGGTCGTATGTCGTTTTAGGTCGACATATGTTAGGTCGCGTAGAAGCCTAAGTTGTTAGGTCGCAACCCAACTGAGTCGTAGGTAGTTAAGTCGTTAGGTTGTTAGGTCGCTGGGTTTCCTAAGTGTTAGGTCATACCAGTTGCTAAGTCGTAGGTCGAAGGAAAGCGCATTGCTTTAGGTCGTCAAGTGTTAAGTCGCAGATGCGCGTTGTTGTAGGTCGTTAGGCTTAGGTCGGCAAGTTCCTAGGTCGTAAGTCGGAAGCGACTTAAGGAGATAGCCAAATTTCGACTTAAGGAATTTTCTGCTATAAATAGGAGGGGTGGTTCTCACTTTTTGGGATCCGAATTTTTGAAGCGACGAAGTGCTGCCATTTTGAGAGCTCGACTTCTACACTTCTTCACTTCTTTTCTCCACTCTAATCTAGTGCTTCCATCCATCCAAATCGAAGATCAAGATTGAAGATTCAAGAGCTTAGATTGAAGATCTTCATCTTTTCAAGAGAGATTTCTTCGTTTGAAGCGGATTCGTGATAGATCAAGCTTGATCCTTCGCTGTCCAGATCTGAAGCGTGTTGATTTGGGTTTGTTTAGGTGATTTGGTGAGTGGTGATTACCTCTCACACGGATCCAAAGGAGTATATCGGATTGTTGGCTCGATTTGGTGTTAAAATAGAGATTTCCATGCATTTTCTTCATCCTATGTGTAGATCCATATAGATCCATTGTTCATGATGATGTTACATCCATTTTATCATATGTTAACCTATGCAAGTTCATTCATCAAGTTTGTAGAGATATAATCCATGTTTTCATGCTTGATTGGACTTTCAACTCTTTAATTACGAAAATGCCATTATTGTTATAATTGTCTACTTAGATCATTTTAGAATGCTTGATTGCTTGGATTGATGTTTGATTTGATTGATTGTTATGAACTAGATGATTGATGACTAGATTTAGATCGAAGGTGATTCAAAAGCTAAGGGAAAGGCTCTTGAATTGGAAAAGCTGCTCGTGGCATATGTAGCGGAATGATGAAGCTCTTATGCATAGATTCGATGATGTGATGATGGGATGAGGCTTTGCGAGGATGTAATGAAGCGAGGCAATCATATGATGAAGACTTGGTCTAATCCAGACGGGATCATTCCAAGCATGTTGATAACTCGGTGATATGATTCGAGTTGAGGATAATGAATGGATATGAGAATAGTCGTCGAGGAGGATGACTAGGAGGCTTGGATAGCATCGTTGTTGAAGGTTCTAGCATGCTCTAAGCAAGAGTACGTTTGGGCAGATTCGATAGTCCCAACGGCCAACTGCTGATGGTCGAGTACTCTGGGCAGATTCGATAGTCCTAGGCACGGGCTGCGACGACGTGCGGGAGTTATGTCTAGAACCGGGGTTTCCATTAGCCCTTGACGGACGGCTGAAAGAATGTGCCGGTCATTCAATTAACGGTGATATCGAAGCAATGATAACAGTGATAGCCAGAGTCATTGATCTTTGGTTGTATCGTCATTCGGACTCAAGAGTGGTATTTTCTGGGTGCTTATCTGATTTAGGCCTTGGTACTTGGGAAAACATCGCCCTTGACTCGAGTGATAGTAGTTTTACTTTAAATTGTATGCTCTGCTATGTTTGCTTCTGCTTAGTGTGTGTCTGGGGGCTATCACTGTAGAATGAGGTTGGAGTGGGAGGGTTGTATTCCTATTCCTTTTCCTTTATGCTCTTTTGGTATGTTGTTAGTTAATTTACTGCTCACTAAGACTGTTGTCTGACTCAAGGCTTTATGTTTTAATTCTTATTGCCTTGGGCTGTTCGTCCATTTTGGGACGGGCAGACTAGGTAGTAGGTGACAGGTGCTGTTCTCTTCTCACGATGCTGATATCGAAGACGAGCTAGAGGATTGCATATTATCTTCTTATATGTACTGGATATTCCGCTGTTTTGTATTCTCTGAGAGATATGTAGTGAGGCTTGATGTATTGACTATTTGGATGCTTGTATTCAACTATTGTGAAGTTTTATATGATGTCATTTTGTTATGAAAAGCTTCACTATACATATGTTCTATTGTATTTTGTCCATGCGCTGTGAGTAATACGATAGATTCTGTTGTTTTAAATCTTACCTTGACAATCGTCCATGGTCGCCTGGCACACTTTACAGCGCTCTATCTCTAGATTCGGTGCAGGGGTCATGGGCGGTCGTCACAATGTTAGTCAAAGATGCTTACTATGCAAAATCAAATCATTTTGGATATTATTATTAGTGCATAGTGGAAAACATTTCGAAAGTGGAATATAAATCTTAGCCAGCATAGGTACCATTATATTATGCCTGCTATAGCTGCCTCCTAAGGAGACAGGTTATACAATTGAAATCGTAAAGGCTCGTATTGTTTCTTTGGATTTCCAACAAATGGTCAGGCTAAGGAACTTCCTTTTCCACGATGGGTACGTCCCTGGAATAGACGACCCGAGAACCTAACCGGATCTCTGCCAACACAAGGCCGGGTTACCTCTGCAAAAATAGGTAACTACTGACACGCGTATGCCATCCCCCGATCGTCACCGATCTTCATGAGGATCCCCGATTCGCAACAACCACAAAGAAATAAATTTTGCAGCAACCACAGAGGTTAAGTATCTGGGCTCCATACCATGATACCACCTTTATCCAGAAGGAATGACATACACTAAGGGGCGCTACTCCCTAGAACCTTGCTGCATCCTTCCTGTTTCGACCATTTCCGGGGTGTGAGGCTCGACGAAGTCTCGTCCACAAAGCTACGCTTCCTACGAAAAGCCCTGCTTCGGGTCAAACAAAATGATCAACCTATGATCACAAAGATATAAGATCAAACAAATGATCATATCGCAAATGATCAAACACTGATCATTTCACAGCAACACTCAGTATGCCACGTTACCAAATTGGGATATATCGCTGATAAATTTCAACTACATAACCTCTGAGCTCGTACGTCTCAGAGAAGGGTGTTAAGCTAAGAGAATAAATTCTCCGCCACCAACAGAAATGTATTTGAAAGAAATCAGCTTTATATCTCAAATTGTAACGTCAGACACACAATCCATACAAGTCTGTTCCGGGATCGAACAGAACCGAAGGCACTTCTCACGAAGCCCTTGCACATCCGGATAATTTTCAATCATGTCAGGACTTCCCGTCACTAAGGGTGATAAAACCTCTAAATCGGAGATCAGCCGATGTAGAGTAACTCGACGGTAATCCTTCCGTTTTCAAAAATATCCGGTCTTCAACACCGGTCTTCAAATGCGATTCATAACGACGTATCACATATTCGGAATGGGTTATACGACCCCATGGTCCTTTCCCGGCTAACCCGAATAGTGAGCGTTTATTTAAAAACAAGTGTGGCCTTCAAATTCATCCAATTCACAACAAATACCTACTCAAGGTAATTATTGATAGTCGGTTATTTAACTATCAATAAAGATGCGCAACATCATCAGATTCCAAATAATTTTCCAAATTATTTATCTTCCAAAATATCTTTTATTAGATATAAAATTTCCACACTTCAAAAATAAATCAATATTTATTTTTCTAAACAGTTTCCCTTTCCTTTATAAATTCCATATTGAATTTACATTTTTCGAATATCTACTAATATTCGATTTTCAATCGTTTTCAAATATTCATTTTCGATTTATCTTTAAGAAGATAAAATCTCAAAACGTTTCATTTCATTTTGGAAAACATTCCATACTTATTTAATAATAAGTGTTTCACAAATCTTTTATTTTCAACATTTGAAAATATTCGATATACTTAAATCAAAATTAAGTATATATTTCATTCTTTAAGGAAATCATTTACTTTGACAACATTTATTTGAGTCAAAACGAATGTTACGTAAAACATCGTTACGACGACTCAAAATCACTAGTATAGGAATTCGAAATTTAGATAGATATATAAATCCCAATACTATATAAAAACATTTCCTTTCGGAAATCATTTACTATAACAACAGTGTTATAGTCCACCATTTCCTTATTCTTCGAAAACGTCTATTTCAACCATGAATGTTGAAATCTATGTATTCGATACTTAACACGTTTTAAAACATCTTTTAAAACAGTTACTTCATTTTTATAATATCGCTTTCCCAAAACCATATCCATTCTACTTCAAAAATATATTCACTGTCCAAAATCGTGAATATACTTCACTTAACCATATTTAAATCTTTTCTACACATTTATTATTTCAATAAAAAATTCGCTATCCAAAATCGCCAATATATCTTCTTTAAAAATCTTCTATCTTAAATTTGTCAAATTCAATCGATTTCGAATTTATAAACACGGTTATAAATTCTATTTCTATTTTAATAACAACCTCGACTTATAAATCTTCTTTTTGTCAACTTCTACAATTTTATTTATCAAAATAAGTGATTTCGGATTTATAAACAACTTTTATAAATTTCAATTCTATTTATAAAAACTTCAATCCCAAATCAATTTCGATATTGATTTAAAAATTTATTTATCACTACTAAGTAAATTCCTCATTTTTTTCTCAAATTATTCAATATTCTGTTTTAAAATGGATTCTTCAAATTGAAATCATTTTACATTGATTTCCCAATTTATTTCAATTTACCAATTAAATTTCTAGTTGGATTTCCAACTTATCTTCTTTTAATAAATTCCTTTTTAAGGAAATAAATTTCAATCGTTTCTTTCAATCTATTTAAAAATCCAAATTCTTAAATTAAATTCTCCAAATTATAATCACTATTTTTCGAAATCCATTTATTTAACATTTTCACTTGATTCTGGAATTAATTCGATAAGATTATAAAAATCAGCTTTTATACTTTTAAAATTCCTTTCTTCAAAATTTATTCAATTTCAAATATTGATTCACTTAGAAATTTCTACTTGAATTTCAAAAATTCAACTTCGTTTATCTTTGGAATCCAATGATATCAAACATCCATTCAGCTAAATTTTAGCATTCAAACAATTTCCAGACATCAATTCAATAACATCAATAATCATTCATAGATTATCACATCACAGTAGAAATAAATTCAATCAATGTGAGGGGTCCAGTTGGATCCCTCCAACCTGTTTCCCTGCATCCAAAGACGTTAGCACAATACCAATTCCACTTCGAGGTGGAATATCGCGGTATATGGGTTTTATAAAAATCCGCTTACTAACGGCGCAATAGGGTCTCATCAGCTATACGAGGCGGGAAATCATCAATCCAATATATACATATGCCAATATGTATATATTGCTATATATATAATAGATATATCCTACTATATCTAATAGCACAATCAACATAGCAATCATATCAAACAATCAATAACTGCCAAACAAAAATTATTTTGAGTGAGAAAATAATCTCACCTTAGCTTTATATTTGTAATCCAATCCAATCCAGTTTGTTTCTCCATTTCAGACCTTGTATAAAATTATAGGGTTTTATTAATATTCGAATTCACCAAACAAATAAATAAATTTTAAATTTTCAAACTAATGACTTAATTATTTAATTTAGAATCAAATTTCCCTTAATATTCAAAATTTCTTTTTAACTCGTAACAGAGATATTTTTATATTTGTATTGCTTCAAATTTTTAAACGAACTTCCTATATATTTTCAAAGCTTATTTATACATATGTTTGTAAAACTAAAATCTAAATTTAAATTCTTATATAACTTTCTTATACATATATATATATTTAAACTCTAGAATTTTGAAAGACTAAACAGTTAAACTGAAATTCGAAAATAATTAAATAGATTATTCACATACAGAATCGAACTCATCTCACCCACGCAGATTCCAGACCTCGCCTTCTAGCTTCGATCGCGACCCCTATGACTCCCCACGGTGCCACCATACGTGCCGCCAATCCCTCTGAACGCCGCGCCACCATCCATCGTGATACCCATCGCCACTCGCCGCCTAGGCCTACGCGCGCACGCCGCCTCACCCAATCCTCCACGCGTGAGCTTGAATCGCGAGTCCCCTCAGAAATTTGAAACTCACAACTTCGCCCACTGCCGTTGCCTCCTCTCCGATGTCGCGCACACGAAACCCACAAACCAAGCGCGCCCTGATTCTCCAGTCCCACGCGAACGCACTCGCCCTTCCCCAGCCCTAGCCTCGCGAACGACCGCATCTTCGACTTTGAATTTGGACGAGGAGATGGGCTCGTTTGAAATTCGAAATTGAATTGCACTGGGAGTCGCCGTGAATGTCTTCCCCCATTTTTTTCTTTGAACGAACGAAATTGAAGAGAAAGAGGGAGATGGAAGCGGTCATTTTTTTTTCTCTGTTTAAAATTTTATCTGCTTTGAATGAGTTTGTGTGATTTGTAAAGGAAATGGGGAGGAGACAAGGGATCGTGTTTAAACAGAGAGGAGTCATGCTTGCCTTATTTCTACGTGATTCCCTGCGTAAATCAAGGGAGATAATATACTGACATTCGACCAAATATTTAAAGTTTTAAATTTTAATTGAATTTGATTTAAATTTCGATGCGTTTACACGTCGTGTGCTCACAGATTAACTCAAAAAAATACGAAATTGGAAATCCGACAATAATACAATATTACGGACCCAATGGAACTCGTTTCGTCGAATTCCGAGACTGTTTGAAAAATGACTATTTTTAAATATCAATTCGAACAATAAAATTTCAAACTGAACAATTCACTCCCAAATTCGATTCTGAAGCTTCTGTTTATCTTCAGTAATATAAATACGAATTTTAAAAGCTTTTGAAATATTTTTCTTCGGCTTAAAGTCAAAGATTCAAATTTTTATTCAACTTCAATAGATTAAATTATAAAATTTAATCGCCAAATTCAAAATTACGTTCGGGATTCAAATTAAATTATCGTTCAAATATTTAAAATAAATTAAATATTCTCAATTTAATTTGTTCAAAATTCTGGGTCGTTACAAACTTCCCTCCTTAAAAGAATTTCGTCCCAAAATTACAAGTCAGGAAGAAAAAGTCCTTAACTCGTCTACTATTTTCATAATCCAATAGTTTTATCTAATCATCAAATCAAATCTTTCTACTAAAGATTCGTTATTATTTAACTAAAAATTTTTCCAACTTCAATTCTAAGTTTCAAACAACATTGTTTGCTTAACAATTCAAATTTAAATTTCAAATTCAAATTTAAACTTTCAAATTTTCTCAAAAATTTTCGAACGCCCTAAATTTCCGAAAAATTTCGCCAGCGTCTCCTTTGCGCGGCTAATACGGTACGACTACAAAACGTCCCTACGGACTCTCAGATTTCAAAAAGAAAAAGAAAAAGCCAAGCGGCTAGACCAGAAATCATCAAAAACTCATATTATAATTTAAATACTTACCTTTTGTCGAGCAATTCAAATTATCTTCGAAATCAAAATTCCAATTCCTTTACAATACCTGTATATCCTACTAGCCATAATATCTAGTTACATATTCAAACCATTTTGCAAATTCTATTACAAAATTTTCAATATAAACTGCTTATATCATCATTACTTCACTATTGAAGTTATATATCTATTCTCATTCAATTTTACATTTCCCATTCATTTGTATTTAGTTTACCATTTCAACTAAATTTGGATTCAATTTACTTTCAATTCTGAAATATTGAATTTTATCAATTATCTGTCATTTACAACTGCACTATCTTAAATTAGTTCCAATTACTAATTCAAATTGATATCAATTCAATTTATTTTAATTCTACTTCGATTAAATCTACTTACATTTAAACTGGATTTCCAATTTCCATACGAATTTTAATTCATCTTTCATTTACAATTATTCAATTCAATTCATTTGCTTGCGAATTCGAAATGAATTTCAACTTTCAATTTCATTTTCATTTAATTGATTCACTTATACTTGCTTTGATTTAACTTCATTCTTTTAAGTTAAATTTATTCTACCAAAATTCAATTGGTATAAGTTATCAACTTAGTAATATTTCATAAATATCTTTATATAGCATTCTAGAGTTTACCAACATTTCAAAGCCATTTTGAAAACAATTCAAATTATCCTTTTGAATTTCCAAACAAAACCCAATTTTTCAAACAACTTCCATTTAAAACAATTTGGCAGCAATTCCTCTTTTGGAAACCCGAAAATGAACACCGGTGATGTCGCGATCATCATCGGAATTATTTTCCAGCGACCGAAAAGAGTTTAGAGCTTTTCATTCCGTCAAAACATTTTTCAAAACCCTTGAAATCCATTTTCAAATCAAAAAGGAATTAAACTTTCCAAATCTCCAAAATTTTCAAATTCTTTTCAAAACCTTTCCAAATACTTCTCTGGAATTCCGTTTTAAATTACAAATCACATTTATAATTTACATTCTTAAATTTCATTTGTACATGGATTTATCTCTTAACTTTGGAGTTACGATTTCAATTTCTTATTCAATTTCATTGATAATAGTTTAATATTATCACTTCTAACAACCATGCAACCATATACTATAGTACTTCATAGAAAAACATTTCTTTTCTATACAAAAATAGTTTTGGGCAAAATTATTTCATTCACCCTATTTTAAAACAATACTGTGCCGAATTGTTCTATTCGAGTGTTTAGAAACCCCTTCGATCCAGTTGCGCAGACTGTGCCGACGAAGGTTCATATGCCACTCAATAAACCAATCATCACAATACAAAACAATTTTATATTCAATAACAAATACGCGCTCATATCTATTATTACACTCAACTCATTCTAGAGTACTACTGACTCTATCTCTAATGAGTAACACCCAACAGAGCAGGGTTGTCGCTTAACCATATGCTCTGATACCACGCTGTCACATACCGAAATTTTTCGACTTTCGAAAATTCGACATCGATACTCACTTTATCGACTGCCGAGAAATCGAGTGCCGGAAACTCCAATAGTGAGGGTTTTAAAAAGATGAAAAAGGTAGAAGAAGAAGAAAAGAGGAAAAAGATAGAAGAAGAGAAAATAAAGAGAAGAAGAAGAAAGAAGAACAACAGAACACACAGAACAGAAGACAATAACAGAATCTTACACATCGCAGCGGAACAATATATAATAGATAAATGAATAATCTTTAAAACAAAGAACTATATCATTTTATACATACATCAATCATCAGAGTCAATATACAACAATGGACAGTTATATAACTTGTCCTCATACAGAATACACAGCGGAATAAATACTATCAGATACAAATACTACGTCTCGTCATCCAGCTTATCTCCAAGCTCCAGAATATCCAGAATATCCTGATAACATAACTCTAGGCTGCCCGTGTGGTAAATTTGTGGGCACCCAGAGTTTAGAAGGGAACAATAAACTCCGAGTCAGTCATGGTGACTGGTGTGAGATCGTAAAACAGTTATTCTTTATAACAACAAAATAATTTTTAAAGTCAATTCGAAATGCTTTTGGAAAATGAAACTACCATAAGACTTCCCACCACACACACAATGCAAACGCAGACTTGGAGGAGATTTCTTCTTATGTTAGTCAAAGATGCTTACTACGCAAAATCAAATCATTTTGGATATTATTATTAGTGCATAGTGGAAAACATTTCGAAAGTAGAATATAAATCTTGGCCAGCATAGGTACCATTATATTATGCCTGCTATAGCTGCCTCCTGAGGAGACAGGTTATACAATTGAAATCGTAAAGGCTCGTATTGTTTCTTTGGATTTCCAACAAATGGTCAGGCTAAGGAACTTCCTTTTCCACGATGGGTACGTCCCTGGAATAGACGACCCGAGAACCTAACCGGATCTCTGCCAACACAAGGCCGGGTTACCTCTACAAAAATAGGTAACTACTGACACGCGTATGCCATCCCCCGATCGTCACCGATCTTCCCGAGGATCCCCGATTCGCAACAACCACAAAGAAATAAATTTTGCAGCAACCACAGAGGTTAAGTATCTGGGCTCCATACCATGATACCACCTTTATCCAGAAGGAATGACATACACTAAGGGGCGCTACTCCCTAGAACCTTGCTGCATCCTTCCTGTTTCGACCATTTCCGGGGTGTGAGGCTCGACGAAGTCTCGTCCACAAAGCTACGCTTCCTACGAAAAGCCCTGCTTCGGGTCAAACAAAATGATCAACCTATGATCACAAAGATATAAGATCAAACAAATGATCATATCGCAAATGATCAAACACTGATCATTTCACAGCAACACTCAGTATGCCACGTTACCAAATTGGGATATATCGCTGATAAATTTCAACTACATAACCTCTGAGCTCGTACGTCTCAGAGAAGGGTGTTAAGCTAAGAGAATAAATTCTCCGCCACCAACAGAAATGTATTTGAAAGAAATCAGCTTTATATCTCAAATTGTAACGTCAGACACACAATCCATACAAGTCTGTTCCGGGATCGAACAGAACCGAAGGCACTTCTCACGAAGCCCTTGCACATCCGGATAATTTTCAATCACGTCAGGACTTCCCGTCACTAAGGGTGATAAAACCTCTAAATCGGAGATCAGCCGATGTAGAGTAACTCGACGGTAATCCTTCCGTTTTCAAAAATATCCGGTCTTCAACACCGGTCTTCAAATGCGATTCATAACGACGTATCACATATTCGGAATGGGTTATACGACCCCATGGTCCTTTCCCGGCTAACCCGAATAGTGAGCGTTTATTTAAAAACAAGTGTGGCATTCAAATTCATCCAATTCATAACAAATACCTACTCAAGGTAATTATTGATAGTCGGTTATTTAACTATCAATAAAGATGCGCAACATCATCAGATTCCAAATAATTTTCCAAATTATTTATCTTCCAAAATATCTTTTATTAGATATAAAATTTCCACACTTCAAAAATAAATCAATATTTATTTTTCTAAACAGTTTCCCTTTCCTTTATAAATTCCATATTGAATTTACATTTTTCGAATATCTACTAATATTCGATTTTCAATCGTTTTCAAATATTCATTTTCGATTTATCTTTAAGAAGATAAAATCTCAAAACGTTTCATTTCATTTTGGAAAACATTCCATACTTATTTAATAATAAGTGTTTCACAAATCTTTTATTTTCAACATTTGAAAATATTCGATATACTTAAATCAAAATTAAGTATATATTTCATTCTTTAAGGAAATCATTTACTTTGACAACATTTATTTGAGTCAAAACGAATGTTACGTAAAACATCGTTACGACGACTCAAAATCACTAGTATAGGAATTCGAAATTTAGATAGATATATAAATCCCAATACTATATAAAAACATTTCCTTTCGGAAATCATTTACTATAACAACAGTGTTATAGTCCACCATTTCCTTATTCTTCGAAAACGTCTATTTCAACCATGAATGTTGAAATCTTTGTATTCGATACTTAACACGTTTTAAAACATCTTTTAAAACAGTTACTTCATTTTTATAATATCGCTTTCCCAAAACCATATCCATTCTACTTCAAAAATATATTCACTGTCCAAAATCGTGAATATACTTCACTTAACCATATTTAAATCTTTTCTACACATTTATTATTTCAATAAAAAATTCGCTATCCAAAATCGCCAATATATCTTCTTTAAAAATCTTCTATCTTAAATTTGTCAAATTCAATCGATTTCGAATTTATAAACACGGTTATAAATTCTATTTCTATTTTAATAACAACCTCGACTTATAAATCTTCTTTTTGTCAACTTCTACAATTTTATTTATCAAAATAAGTGATTTCGGATTTATAAACAACTTTTATAAATTTCAATTCTATTTATAAAAACTTCAATCCCAAATCAATTTCGATATTGATTTAAAAATTTATTTATCACTACTAAGTAAATTCCTCATTTTTTCTCAAATTATTCAATATTCTGTTTTAAAATGGATTCTTCAAATTGAAATCATTTCACATTGATTTCCCAATTTATTTCAATTTACCAATTAAATTTCTAGTTGGATTTCCAACTTATCTTCTTTTAATAAATTCCTTTTTAAGGAAATAAATTTCAATCGTTTCTTTCAATCTATTTAAAAATCCAAATTCTTAAATTAAATTCTCCAAATTATAATCACTATTTTTCGAAATCCATTTATTTAACATTTTCACTTGATTCTGGAATTAATTCGATAAGATTATAAAAATCAGCTTTTATACTTTTAAAATTCCTTTCTTCAAAATTTATTCAATTTCAAATATTGATTCACTTAGAAATTTCTACTTGAATTTCAAAAATTCAACTTCGTTTATCTTTGGAATCCAATGATATCAAACATCCATTCAGCTAAATTTTAGCATTCAAACAATTTCCAGACATCAATTCAATAACATCAATAATCATTCATAGATTATCACATCACAGTAGAAATAAATTCAATCAATGTGAGGGGTCCAGTTGGATCCCTCCAACCTGTTTCCCTGCATCCAAAGACGTTAGCACAATACCAATTCCACTTCGAGGTGGAATATCGCGGTATATGGGTTTTATAAAAATCTGCTTACTAACGGCGCAATAGGATCTCATCCGCTATACGAGGCGGAAAATCATCAATCCAATATATACATATGCCAATATGTATATATTGCTATATATATAATAGATATATCCTACTATATCTAATAGCACAATCAACATAGAAATCATATCAAACAATCAATAACTGCCAAACAAAAATTATTTTGAGTGAGAAAATAATCTCACCTTAGCTTTATATTTGTAATCCAATCCAATCCAGTTTGTTTCTCCATTTCAGACCTTGTATAAAATTATAGGGTTTTATTAATATTCGAATTCACCAAACAAATAAATAAATTTAAAATTTTCAAACTAATGACTTAATTATTTAATTTAAAATCAAATTTCCCTTAATATTCAAAATTTCTTTTTAACTCGTAATAGAGATATTTTTATATTTGTATTGCTTCAAATTTTTAAACGAACTTCCTATATATTTTCAAAGCTTATTTATACATATGTTTGTAAAACTAAAATCTAAATTTAAATTCTTATATAACTTTCTTATACATATATATATATTTAAACTCTAGAATTTTTAAAGACTAAACAGTTAAACTGAAATTCGAAAATAATTAAATAGATTATTCACATACAGAATCGAACTCATCTCACCCACGCAGATTCCAGACCTCGCCTTCTAGCTTCGATCGCGACCCCTATGACTCCCCACGGTGCCACCATACGTGCCGCCAATCCCTCTGAACGCCGCGCCACCATCCATCGCGATACCCATCGCCACTCGCCGCCTAGGCCTACGCGCGCACGCCGCCTCACCCAATCCTCCACGCGTGAGCTTGAATCGCGAGTCCCCCCAGAAATTTGGAACTCACAACTTCGCCCACTGCCGTTGCCTCCTCTCCGATGTCGCGCACACGAAACCCACAAACCAAGCGCGCCCTGATTCTCCAGTCCCACGCGAACGCACTCGCCCTTCCCCAGCCCTAGCCTCGCGAACGACCGCATCTTCGACTTTGAATTTGGACGAGGAGATGGGCTCGTTTGAAATTCGAAATTGAATTGCACTGGGAGTCGCCGTGAATGTCTTCCCCCATTTTTTTCTTTGAACGAACGAAATTGAAGAGAAAGAGGGAGATGGAAGCGGTCATTTTTTTTTCTCTGTTTAAAATTTTATCTGCTTTGAATGAGGTTGCGTGATTTGTAAAGGAAATGGGGAGGAGACAAGGGATCGTGTTTAAGCAGAGAGGAGTCGTGCTTGCCTTATTTCTACGTGATTCCCTGCGTAAATCAAGGGAGATAATATACTGACATTCGACCAAATATTTAAAGTTTTAAATTTTAATTGAATTTGATTTAAATTTCGATGCGTTTACACGTCGTGTGCTCACAGATTAACTCAAAAAAATACGAAATTGGAAATCCGACAATAATACAATATTACGGACCCAATGGAACCGGTTTCGTCGAATTCCGAGACTGTTTGAAAAATGACTATTTTTAAATATCAATTCGAACAATAAAATTTCAAACTGAACAATTCACTCCCAAATTCGATTCTGAAGCTTCTGTTTATCTTCAGTAATATAAATACGAATTTTAAAAGCTTTTGAAATATTTTTCTTCGGCTTAAAGTCAAAGATTCAAATTTTTATTCAACTTCAATAGATTAAATTATAAAATTTAATCGCCAAATTCAAAATTACGTTCGGGATTCAAATTAAATTATCGTTCAAATATTTAAAATAAATTAAATATTCTCAATTTAATTTGTTCAAAATTCTGGGTCGTTACAAACTTCCCTCCTTAAAAGAATTTCGTCCCGAAATTACAAGTCAGGAAGAAAAAGTCCTTAACTCGTCTACTATTTTCATAATCCAATAGTTTTATCTAATCATCAAAACAAATCTTTCTACTAAAGATTCGTTATTATTTAACTAAAAATTTTTCCAACTTCAATTCTAAGTTTCAAACAACATTGTTTGCTTAACAATTCAAATTTAAATTTCAAATTCAAATTTAAACTTTCAAATTTTCTCAAAAATTTTCGAACGCCCTAAATTTCCGAAAAATTTCGCCAGCGTCTCCTTTGCGCGGCTAATACGGTACGACTACAAAACGTCCCTACGGACTCTCAGATTTCAAAAAGAAAAAGAAAAAGCCAAGCGGCTAGACCAGAAATCATCAAAAACTCATATTATAATTTAAATACTTACCTTTTGTCGAGCAATTCAAATTATCTTCGAAATCAAAATTCCAATTCCTTTACAATACCTGTATATCCTACTAGCCATAATATCTAGTTATATATTCAAACCATTTTGCAAATTCTATTACAAAATTTTCAATATAAACTGCTTATATCATCATTACTTCACTATTGAAGTTATATATCTATTCTCATTCAATTTTACATTTCCCATTCATTTGTATTTAGTTTACCATTTCAACTAAATTTGGATTCAATTTACTTTCAATTCTGAAATATTGAATTTTATCAATTATCTGTCATTTACAACTGCACTATCTTAAATTAGTTCCAATTACTAATTCAAATTGATATCAATTCAATTTATTTTAATTCTACTTCGATTAAATCTACTTACATTTAAACTGGATTTCCAATTTCCATACGAATTTTAATTCATCTTTCATTTACAATTATTCAATTCAATTCATTTGCTTGCGAATTCGAAATGAATTTCAACTTTCAATTTCATTTTCATTTAATTGATTCACTTATACTTGCTTTGATTTAACTTCATTCTTTTAAGTTAAATTTATTCTACCAAAATTCAATTGGTATAAGTTATCAACTTAGTAATATTTCATAAATATCTTTATATAGCATTCCAGAGTTTACCAACATTTCAAAGCCATTTTGAAAACAATTCAAATTATCCTTTTGAATTTCCAAACAAAACCCAATTTTTCAAACAACTTCCATTTAAAACAATTTGGCAGCAATTCCTCTTTTGGAAACCCGAAAATGAACACCGGTGATGTCGCGATCATCATCGGAATTATTTTCCAGCGACCGAAAAGAGTTTAGAGCTTTTCATTCCGTCAAAACATTTTTCAAAACCCTTGAAATCCATTTTCAAATCAAAAAGGAATTAAACTTTCCAAATCTCCAAAATTTTCAAATTCTTTTCAAAACCTTTCCAAATACTTCTCTGGAATTCCGTTTTAAATTACAAATCACATTTATAATTTACATTCTTAAATTTCATTTGTACATGGATTTATCTCTTAACTTTGGAGTTACGATTTCAATTTCTTATTCAATTTCATTGATAATAGTTTAATATTATCACTTCTAACAACCATGCAACCATATACTATAGTACTTCATAGAAAAACATTTCTTTTCTATACAAAAATAGTTTTGGGCAAAATTATTTCATTCACCCTATTTTAAAACAATACTGTGCCGAATTGTTCTATTCGAGTGTTTAGAAACCCCTTCGATCCAGTTGCGCAGACTGTGCCGACGAAGGTTCATATGCCACTCAATAAACCAATCATCACAATACAAAACAATTTTATATTCAATAACAAATACGCGCTCATATCTATTATTACACTCAACTCATTCTAGAGTACTACTGACTCTATCTCTAATGAGTAACACCCAACAGAGCAGGGTTGTCGCTTAACCATATGCTCTGATACCACGCTGTCACATACCGAAATTTTTCGACTTTCGAAAATTCAACATCGATACTCACTTTATCGACTGCCGAGAAATCGAGTGCCGGAAACTCCAATAGTGAGGGTTTTAAAAAGAAGAAAAAGGTAGAAGAAGAAGAAAAGAGGAAAAAGATAGAAGAAGAGAAAATAAAGAGAAGAAGAAGAAAGAAGAACAACAGAACACACAGAACAGAAGACAATAACAGAATCTTACACATCGCAGCGGAACAATATATAATAGATAAATGAATAATCTTTAAAACAAAGAACTATATCATTTTATACATACATCAATCATCAGAGTCAATATACAACAATGGACAGTTATATAACTTGTCCTCATACAGAATACACAGCGGAATAAATACTATCAGATACAAATACTACGTCTCGTCATCCAGCTTATCTCCAAGCTCCAGAATATCCAGAATATCCTGATAACATAACTCTAGGCTGCCCGTGTGGTAAATTTGTGGGCACCCAGAGTTTAGAAGGGAACAATAAACTCCGAGTCAGTCATGGTGACTGGTGTGAGATCGTAAAACAGTTATTCTTTATAACAACAAAATAATTTTTAAAGTCAATTCGAAATGCTTTTGGAAAATGAAACTACCATAAGACTTCCCACCACACACACAATGCAAACGCAGACTTGGAGGAGATTTCTTCTTATGTTAGTCAAAGATGCTTACTACGCAAAATCAAATCATTTTGGATATTATTATTAGTGCATAGTGGAAAACATTTCGAAAGTTGAATATAAATCTTAGCCAGCATAGGTACCATTATATTATGCCTGCTATAGCTGCCTCCTGAGGAGACAGGTTATACAATTGAAATCGTAAAGGCTCGTATTGTTTCTTTGGATTTCCAACAAATGGTCAGGCTAAGGAACTTCCTTTTCCACGATGGGTACGTCCCTGGAATAGACGACCCGAGAACCTAACCGGATCTCTGCCAACACAAGGCCGGGTTACCTCTGCAAAAATAGGTAACTACTGACACGCGTATGCCATCCCCCGATCGTCACCGATCTTCCCGAGGATCCCCGATTCGCAACAACCACAAAGAAATAAATTTTGCAGCAACCACAGAGGTTAAGTATCTGGGCTCCATACCATGATACCACCTTTATCCAGAAGGAATGACATACACTAAGGGGCGCTACTCCCTAGAACCTTGCTGCATCCTTCCTGTTTCGACCATTTCCGGGGTGTGAGGCTCGACGAAGTCTCGTCCACAAAGCTACGCTTCCTACGAAAAGCCCTGCTTCGGGTCAAACAAAATGATCAACCTATGATCACAAAGATATAAGATCAAACAAATGATCATATCGCAAATGATCAAACACTGATCATTTCACAGCAACACTCAGTATGCCACGTTACCAAATTGGGATATATCGCTGATAAATTTCAACTACATAACCTCTGAGCTCGTACGTCTCAGAGAAGGGTGTTAAGCTAAGAGAATAAATTCTCCACCACCAACAGAAATGTATTTGAAAGAAATCAGCTTTATATCTCAAATTGTAACGTTAGACACACAATCCATACATGTCTGTTCCGGGATCGAACAGAACCGAAGGCACTTCTCACGAAGCCCTTGCACATCCGGATAATTTTCAATCACGTCAGGACTTCCCGTCACTCAGGGTGATAAAACCTCTAAATCGGAGATCAGCCGATGTAGAGTAACTCGACGGTAATCCTTCCGTTTTCAAAAATATCCGGTCTTCAACACCGGTCTTCAAATGCGATTCATAACGACGTATCACATATTCGGAATGGGTTATACGACCCCATGGTCCTTTCCCGACTAACCCGAATAGTGAGCGTTTATTTAAAAACAAGTGTGGCATTCAAATTCATCCAATTCACAACAAATACCTACTCAAGGTAATTATTGATAGTCGGTTATTTAACTATCAATAAAGATGCGCAACATCATCAGATTCCAAATAATTTTCCAAATTATTTATCTTCCAAAATATCTTTTATTAGATATAAAATTTCCACACTTCAAAAATAAATCAATATTTATTTTTCTAAACAGTTTCCCTTTCCTTTATAAATTCCATATTGAATTTACATTTTTCGAATATCTACTAATATTCGATTTTCAATCGTTTTCAAATATTCATTTTCGATTTATCTTTAAGAAGATAAAATCTCAAAACGTTTCATTTCATTTTGGAAAACATTCCATACTTATTTAATAATAAGTGTTTCACAAATCTTTTATTTTCAACATTTGAAAATATTCGATATACTTAAATCAAAATTAAGTATATATTTCATTCTTTAAGGAAATCATTTACTTTGACAACATTTATTTGAGTCAAAACGAATGTTACGTAAAACATCGTTACGACGACTCAAAATCACTAGTATAGGAATTCGAAATTTAGATAGATATATAAATCCCAATACTATATAAAAACATTTCCTTTCGGAAATCATTTACTATAACAACAGTGTTATAGTCCACCGTTTCCTTATTCTTCGAAAACGTCTATTTCAACCATGAATGTTGAAATCTATGTATTCGATACTTAACACTTTTTAAAACATCTTTTAAAACAGTTACTTCATTTTTATAATATCGCTTTCCCAAAACCATATCCATTCTACTTCAAAAATATATTCACTGTCCAAAATCGTGAATATACTTCACTTAACCATATTTAAATCTTTTCTACACATTTATTATTTCAATAAAAAATTCGCTATCCAAAATCGCCAATATATCTTCTTTAAAAATCTTCTATCTTAAATTTGTCAAATTCAATCGATTTCGAATTTATAAACACGGTTATAAATTCTATTTCTATTTTAATAACAACCTCGACTTATAAATCTTCTTTTTGTCAACTTCTACAATTTTATTTATCAAAATAAGTGATTTCGGATTTATAAACAACTTTTATAAATTTCAATTCTATTTATAAAAACTTCAATCCCAAATCAATTTCGATATTGATTTAAAAATTTATTTATCACTACTAAGTAAATTCCTCATTTTTTCTCAAATTATTCAATATTCTGTTTTAAAATGGATTCTTCAAATTGAAATCATTTTACATTGATTTCCCAATTATTCAATTTACCAATTAAATTTCTAGTTGGATTTCCAACTTATCTTCTTTTAATAAATTCCTTTTTAAGGAAATAAATTTCAATCGTTTCTTTCAATCTATTTAAAAATCCAAATTCTTAAATTAAATTCTCCAAATTATAATCACTATTTTTCGAAATCCATTTATTTAACATTTTCACTTGATTCTGGAATTAATTCGATAAGATTATAAAAATCAGCTTTTATACTTTTAAAATTCCTTTCTTCAAAATTTATTCAATTTCAAATATTGATTCACTTAGAAATTTCTACTTGAATTTCAAAAATTCAACTTCGTTTATCTTTGGAATCCAATGATATCAAACATCCATTCAGCTAAATTTTAGCATTCAAACAATTTCCAGACATCAATTCAATAACATCAATAATCATTCATAGATTATCACATCACAGTAGAAATAAATTCAATCAATGTGAGGGGTCCAGTTGGATCCCTCCAACCTGTTTCCCTGCATCCAAAGACGTTAGCACAATACCAATTCCACTTCGAGGTGGAATATCGCGGTATATGGGTTTTATAAAAATCCGCTTACTAACGGCGCAATAGGGTCTCATCCGCTATACGAGGCGGGAAATCATCAATCCAATATATACATATGCCAATATGTATATATTGCTATATATATAATAGATATATCCTACTATATCTAATAGCACAATCAACATAGCAATCATATCAAACAATCAATAACTGCCAAACAAAAATTATTTTGAGTGAGAAAATAATCTCACCTTAGCTTTATATTTGTAATCCAATCCAATCCAGTTTGTTTCTCCATTTCAGACCTTGTATAAAATTATAGGGTTTTATTAATATTCGAATTCACCAAACAAATAAATAAATTTTAAATTTTCAAACTAATGACTTAATTATTTAATTTAGAATCAAATTTCCCTTAATATTCAAAATTTCTTTTTAACTCGTAACAGAGATATTTTTATATTTGTATTGCTTCAAATTTTTAAACGAACTTCCTATATATTTTCAAAGCTTATTTATACTTATGTTTGTAAAACTAAAATCCAAATTTAAATTCTTATATAACTTTCTTATACATATATATATATTTAAACTCTAGAATTTTGAAAGACTAAACAATTAAACTGAAATTCGAAAATAATTAAATAGATTATTCACATACAGAATCGAACTCATCTCACCCACGCAGATTCCAGACCTCGCCTTCTAGCTTCGATCGCGACCCCTATGACTCCCCACGGTGCCACCATACGTGCCGCCAATCCCTCTGAACGCCGCGCCACCATCCATCGTGATACCCATCGCCACTCGCCGCCTAGGCCTACGCGCGCACGCCGCCTCACCCAATCCTCCACGCGTGAGCTTGAATCGCGAGTCCCCCCAGAAATTTGAAACTCACAACTTCGCCCACTGCCGTTGCCTCCTCTCCGATGTCGCGCACACGAAACCCACAAACCAAGCGCGCCCTGATTCTCCAGTCCCACGCGAACGCACTCGCCCTTCCCCAGCCCTAGCCTCGCGAACGACCGCATCTTCGACTTTGAATTTGGACGAGGAGATGGGCTCGTTTGAAATTCGAAATTGAATTGCACTGGGAGTCGCCGTGAATGTCTTCCCCCATTTTTTTCTTTGAACGAACGAAATTGAAGAGAAAGAGGGAGATGGAAGCGGTCATTTTTTTTTTCTCTGTTTAAAATTTTATCTGCTTTGAATGAGTTTGCGTGATTTGTAAAGGAAATGGGGAGGAGACAAGGGATCGTGTTTAAGAAGAGAGGAGTCGTGCTTGCCTTATTTCTACGTGATTCCCTGCGTAAATCAAGGGAGATAATATACTGACATTCGACCAAATATTTAAAGTTTTAAATTTTAATTGAATTTGATTTAAATTTCGATGCGTTTACACGTCGTGTGCTCACAGATTAACTCAAAAAAATACGAAATTGGAAATCCGACAATAATACAATATTACGGACCCAATGGAACTGGTTTCGTCGAATTCCGAGACTGTTTGAAAAATGACTATTTTTAAATATCAATTCGAACAATAAAATTTCAAACTGAACAATTCACTCCCAAATTCGATTCTGAAGCTTCTGTTTATCTTCAGTAATATAAATACGAATTTTAAAAGCTTTTGAAATATTTTTCTTCGGCTTAAAGTCAAAGATTCAAATTTTTATTCAACTTCAATAGATTAAATTATAAAATTTAATCGCCAAATTCAAAATTACGTTCGGGATTCAAATTAAATTATCGTTCAAATATTTAAAATAAATTAAATATTCTCAATTTAATTTGTTCAAAATTCTGGGTCGTTACAAACTTCCCTCCTTAAAAGAATTTCGTCCCAAAATTACAAGTCAGGAAGAAAAAGTCCTTAACTCGTCTACTATTTTCATAATCCAATAGTTTTATCTAATCATCAAAACAAATCTTTCTACTAAAGATTCGTTATTATTTAACTAAAAATTTTTCCAACTTCAATTCTAAGTTTCAAACAACATTGTTTGCTTAACAATTCAAATTTAAATTTCAAATTCAAATTTAAACTTTCAAATTTTCTCAAAAATTTTCGAACGCCCTAAATTTCCGAAAAATTTCGCCAGCGTCTCCTTTGCGCGGCTAATACGGTACGACTACAAAACGTCCCTACGGACTCTCAGATTTCAAAAAGAAAAAGAAAAAGCCAAGCGGCTAGACCAGAAATCATCAAAAACTCATATTATAATTTAAATACTTACCTTTTGTCGAGCAATTCAAATTATCTTCGAAATCAAAATTCCAATTCCTTTACAATACCTGTATATCCTACTAGCCATAATATCTAGTTACATATTCAAACCATTTTGCAAATTCTATTACAAAATTTTCAATATAAACTGCTTATATCATCATTACTTCACTATTGAAGTTATATATCTATTCTCATTCAATTTTACATTTCCCATTCATTTGTATTTAGTTTACCATTTCAACTAAATTTGGATTCAATTTACTTTCAATTCTGAAATATTGAATTTTATCAATTATCTGTCATTTACAACTGCACTATCTTAAATTAGTTCCAATTACTAATTCAAATTGATATCAATTCAATTTATTTTAATTCTACTTCGATTAAATCTACTTACATTTAAACTGGATTTCCAATTTCCATACGAATTTTAATTCATCTTTCATTTACAATTATTCAATTCAATTCATTTGCTTGCGAATTCGAAATGAATTTCAACTTTCAATTTCATTTTCATTTAATTGATTCACTTATACTTGCTTTGATTTAACTTCATTCTTTTAAGTTAAATTTATTCTACCAAAATTCAATTGGTATAAGTTATCAACTTAGTAATATTTCATAAATATCTTTATATAGCATTCCAGAGTTTACCAACATTTCAAAGCCATTTTGAAAACAATTCAAATTATCCTTTTGAATTTCCAAACAAAACCCAATTTTTCAAACAACTTCCATTTAAAACAATTTGGCAGCAATTCCTCTTTTGGAAACCCGAAAATGAACACCGGTGATGTCGCGATCATCATCGGAATTATTTTCCAGCGACCGAAAAGAGTTTAGAGCTTTTCATTCCGTCAAAACATTTTTCAAAACCCTTGAAATCCATTTTCAAATCAAAAAGGAATTAAACTTTCCAAATCTCCAAAATTTTCAAATTCTTTTCAAAACCTTTCCAAATACTTCTCTGGAATTCCGTTTTAAATTACAAATCACATTTATAATTTACATTCTTAAATTTCATTTGTACATGGATTTATCTCTTAACTTTGGAGTTACGATTTCAATTTCTTATTCAATTTCATTGATAATAGTTTAATATTATCACTTCTAACAACCATGCAACCATATACTATAGTACTTCATAGAAAAACATTTCTTTTCTATACAAAAATAGTTTTGGGCAAAATTATTTCATTCACCCTATTTTAAAACAATACTGTGCCGAATTGTTCTATTCGAGTGTTTAGAAACCCCTTCGATCCAGTTGCGCAGACTGTGCCGACGAAGGTTCATATGCCACTCAATAAACCAATCATCACAATACAAAACAATTTTATATTCAATAACAAATACGCGCTCATATCTATTATTACACTCAACTCATTCTAGAGTACTACCGACTCTATCTCTAATGAGTAACACCCAACAGAGCAGGGTTGTCGCTTAACCATATGCTCTGATACCACGCTGTCACATACCGAAATTTTTCGACTTTCGAAAATTCGACATCGATACTCACTTTATCGACTGCCGAGAAATCGAGTGCCGGAAACTCCAATAGTGAGGGTTTTAAAAAGAAGAAAAAGGTAGAAGAAGAGAAAATAAAGAGAAGAAGAAGAAAGAAGAACAACAGAACACACAGAACAGAAGACAATAACAGAATCTTACACATCGCAGCGGAACAATATATAATAGATAAATGAATAATCTTTAAAACAAAGAACTATATCATTTTATACATACATCAATCATCAGAGTCAATATACAACAATGGACAGTTATATAACTTGTCCTCATACAGAATACACAGCGGAATAAATACTATCAGATACAAATACTACGTCTCGTCATCCAGCTTATCTCCAAGCTCCAGAATATCCAGAATATCCTGATAACATAACTCTAGGCTGCCCGTGTGGTAAATTTGTGGGCACCCAGAGTTTAGAAGGGAACAATAAACTCCGAGTCAGTCATGGTGACTGGTGTGAGATCGTAAAACAGTTATTCTTTATAACAACAAAATAATTTTTAAAGTCAATTCGAAATGCTTTTGGAAAATGAAACTACCATAAGACTTCCCACCACACACACAATGCAAACGCAGACTTGGAGGAGATTTCTTCTTATGTTAGTCAAAGATGCTTACTACGCAAAATCAAATCATTTTGGATATTATTATTAGTGCATAGTGGAAAACATTTCGAAAGTAGAATATAAATCTTAGCCAGCATAGGTACCATTATATTATGCCTGCTATAGCTGCCTCCTGAGGAGACAGGTTATACAATTGAAATCGTAAAGGCTCGTATTGTTTCTTTGGATTTCCAATAAATGGTCAGGCTAAGGAACTTCCTTTTCCACGATGGGTACGTCCCTGGAATAGACGACCCGAGAACCTAACCGGATCTCTGCCAACACAAGGCCGGGTTACCTCTGCAAAAATAGGTAACTACTGACACGCGTATGCCATCCCCCGATCGTCACCGATCTTCCCGAGGATCCCCGATTCGCAACAACCACAAAGAAATAAATTTTGCAGCAACCACAGAGGTTAAGTATCTGGGCTCCATACCATGATACCACCTTTATCCAGAAGGAATGACATACACTAAGGGGCGCTACTCCCTAGAACCTTGCTGCATCCTTCCTGTTTCGACCATTTCCGGGGTGTGAGGCTCGACGAAGTCTCGTCCACAAAGCTACGCTTCCTACGAAAAGCCCTGCTTCGGGTCAAACAAAATAATCAACCTATGATCACAAAGATATAAGATCAAACAAATGATCATATCGCAAATGATCAAACACTGATCATTTCACAGCAACACTCAGTATGCCACGTTACCAAATTGGGATATATCGCTGATAAATTTCAACTACATAACCTCTGAGCTCGTACGTCTCAGAGAAGGGTGTTAAGCTAAGAGAATAAATTCTCCGCCACCAACAGAAATGTATTTGAAAGAAATCAGCTTTATATCTCAAATTGTAACGTCAGACACACAATCCATACAAGTCTGTTCCGGGATCGAACAGAACCGAAGGCACTTCTCACGAAGCCCTTGCACATCCGGATAATTTTCAATCACGTCAGGACTTCCCGTCACTAAGGGTGATAAAACCTCTAAATCGGAGATCAGCCGATGTAGAGTAACTCGACGGTAATCCTTCCGTTTTCAAAAATATCCGGTCTTCAACACCGGTCTTCAAATGCGATTCATAACGACGTATCACATATTCGGAATGGGTTATACGACCCCATGGTCCTTTCCCGGCTAACCCGAATAGTGAGCGTTTATTTAAAAACAAGTGTGGCATTCAAATTCATCCAATTCATAACAAATACCTACTCAAGGTAATTATTGATAGTCGGTTATTTAACTATCAATAAAGATGCGCAACATCATCAGATTCCAAATAATTTTCCAAATTATTTATCTTCCAAAATATCTTTTATTAGATATAAAATTTCCACACTTCAAAAATAAATCAATATTTATTTTTCTAAACAGTTTCCCTTTCCTTTATAAATTCCATATTGAATTTACATTTTTCGAATATCTACTAATATTCGATTTTCAATCGTTTTCAAATACTCATTTTCGATTTATCTTTAAGAAGATAAAATCTCAAAACGTTTCATTTCATTTTGGAAAACATTCCATACTTATTTAATAATAAGTGTTTCACAAATCTTTTATTTTCAACATTTGAAAATATTCGATATACTTAAATCAAAATTAAGTATATATTTCATTCTTTAAGGAAATCATTTACTTTGACAACATTTATTTGAGTCAAAACGAATGTTACGTAAAACATCGTTACGACGACTCAAAATCACTAGTATAGGAATTCGAAATTTAGATAGATATATAAATCCCAATACTATATAAAAACATTTCCTTTCGGAAATCATTTACTATAACAACAGTGTTATAGTCCACCATTTCCTTATTCTTCGAAAACGTCTATTTCAACCATGAATGTTGAAATCTTTGTATTCGATACTTAACACGTTTTAAAACATCTTTTAAAACAGTTACTTCATTTTTATAATATCGCTTTCCCAAAACCATATCCATTCTACTTCAAAAATATATTCACTGTCCAAAATCGTGAATATACTTCACTTAACCATATTTAAATCTTTTCTACACATTTATTATTTCAATAAAAAATTCGCTATCCAAAATCGCCAATATATCTTCTTTAAAAATCTTCTATCTTAAATTTGTCAAATTCAATCGATTTCGAATTTATAAACACGGTTATAAATTCTATTTCTATTTTAATAACAACCTCGACTTATAAATCTTCTTTTTGTCAACTTCTACAATTTTATTTATCAAAATAAGTGATTTCGGATTTATAAACAACTTTTATAAATTTCAATTCTATTTATAAAAACTTCAATCCCAAATCAATTTCGATATTGATTTAAAAATTTATTTATCACTACTAAGTAAATTCCTCATTTTTTCTCAAATTATTCAATATTCTGTTTTAAAATGGATTCTTCAAATTGAAATCATTTTACATTGATTTCCCAATTTATTTCAATTTACCAATTAAATTTCTAGTTGGATTTCCAACTTATCTTCTTTTAATAAATTCCTTTTTAAGGAAATAAATTTCAATCGTTTCTTTCAATCTATTTAAAAATCCAAATTCTTAAATTAAATTCTCCAAATTATAATCACTATTTTTCGAAATCCATTTATTTAACATTTTCACTTGATTCTGGAATTAATTCTATAAGATTATAAAAATCAGCTTTTATACTTTTAAAATTCCTTTCTTCAAAATTTATTCAATTTCAAATATTGATTCACTTAGAAATTTCTACTTGAATTTCAAAAATTCAACTTCATTTATCTTTGGAATCCAATGATATCAAACATCCATTCAGCTAAATTTTAGCATTCAAACAATTTCCAGACATCAATTCAATAACATCAATAATCATTCATAGATTATCACATCACAGTAGAAATAAATTCAATCAATGTGAGGGGTCCAGTTGGATCCCTCCAACCTGTTTCCCTGCATCCAAAGACGTTAGCACAATACCAATTCCACTTCGAGGTGGAATATCGCGGTATATGGGTTTTATAAAAATCCGCTTACTAACGGCGCAATAGGGTCTCATCCGCTATACGAGGCGGAAAATCATCAATCCAATATATACATATGCCAATATGTATATATTGCTATATATATAATAGATATATCCTACTATATCTAATAGCACAGTCAACATAGAAATCATATCAAACAATCAATAACTGCCAAACAAAAATTATTTTGAGTGAGAAAATAATCTCACCTTAGCTTTATATTTGTAATCCAATCCAATCCAGTTTGTTTCTCCATTTCAGACCTTGTATAAAATTATAGGGTTTTATTAATATTCGAATTCACCAAACAAATAAATAAATTTTAAATTTTCAAACTAATGACTTAATTATTTAATTTAAAATCAAATTTCCCTTAATATTCAAAATTTCTTTTTAACTCGTAACAGAGATATTTTTATATTTGTATTGCTTCAAATTTTTAAACGAACTTCCTATATATTTTCAAAGCTTATTTATACATATGTTTGTAAAACTAAAATCTAAATTTAAATTCTTATATAACTTTCTTATACATATATATATATTTAAACTCTAGAATTTTTAAAGACTAAATAGTTAAACTGAAATTCGAAAATAATTAAATAGATTATTCACATACAGAATCGAACTCATCTCACCCACGCAGATTCCAGACCTCGCCTTCTAGCTTCGATCGCGACCCCTATGACTCCCCACGGTGCCACCATACGTGCCGCCAATCCCTCTGAACGCCGCGCCACCATCCATCGCGATACCCATCGCCACTCGCCGCCTAGGCCTACGCGCGCACGCCGCCTCACCCAATCCTCCACGCGTGAGCTTGAATCGCGAGTCCCCCTAGAAATTTGAAACTCACAACTTCGCCCACTGCCGTTGCCTCCTCTCCGATGTCGCGCACACGAAACCCACAAACCAAGCGCGCCCTGATTCTCCAGTCCCACGCGAACGCACTCGCCCTTCCCCAGCCCTAGCCTCGCGAACGACCGCATCTTCGACTTTGAATTTGGACGAGGAGATGGGCTCGTTTGAAATTCGAAATTGAATTGCACTGGGAGTCGCCGTGAATGTCTTCCCCCATTTTTTTCTTTGAACGAACGAAATTGAAGAGAAAGAGGGAGATGAAAGCGGTCATTTTTTTTTCTCTGTTTAAAATTTTATCTGCTTTGAATGAGGTTGCGTGATTTGTAAAGGAAATGGGGAGGAGACAAGGGATCGTGTTTAAGCAGAGAGGAGTCGTGCTTGCCTTATTTCTACGTGATTCCCTGCGTAAATCAAGGGAGATAATATACTGACATTCGACCAAATATTTAAAGTTTTAAATTTTAATTGAATTTGATTTAAATTTCGATGCGTTTACACGTCGTGTGCTCACAGATTAACTCAAAAAAATACGAAATTGGAAATCCGACAATAATACAATATTACGGACCCAATGGAACCAGTTTCGTCGAATTCCGAGACTGTTTGAAAAATGACTTTTTTTAAATATCAATTCGAACAATAAAATTTCAAACTGAACAATTCACTCCCAAATTCGATTCTGAAGCTTCTGTTTATCTTCAGTAATATAAATACGAATTTTAAAAGCTTTTGAAATATTTTTCTTCGGCTTAAAGTCAAAGATTCAAATTTTTATTCAACTTCAATAGATTAAATTATAAAATTTAATCGCCAAATTCAAAATTACGTTCGGGATTCAAATTAAATTATCGTTCAAATATTTAAAATAAATTAAATATTCTCAATTTAATTTGTTCAAAATTCTGGGTCGTTACAAACTTCCCTCCTTAAAAGAATTTCGTCCCGAAATTACAAGTCAGGAAGAAAAAGTCCTTAACTCGTCTACTATTTTCATAATCCAATAGTTTTATCTAATCATCAAAACAAATCTTTCTACTAAAGATTCGTTATTATTTAACTAAAATTTTTTCCAACTTCAATTCTAAGTTTCAAACAACATTGTTTGCTTAACAATTCAAATTTAAATTTCAAATTCAAATTTAAACTTTCAAATTTTCTCAAAAATTTTCGAACGCCCTAAATTTCCGAAAAATTTCGCCAGTGTCTCCTTTGCGCGGCTAATACGGTACGACTACAAAACGTCCCTACGGACTCTCAGATTTCAAAAAGAAAAAGAAAAAGCCAAGCGGCTAGACCAGAAATCATCAAAAACTCATATTATAATTTAAATACTTACCTTTTGTCGAGCAATTCAAATTATCTTCGAAATCAAAATTCCAATTCCTTTACAATACCTGTATATCCTACTAGCCATAATATCTAGTTACATATTCAAACCATTTTGCAAATTCTATTACAAAATTTTCAATATAAACTGCTTATATCATCATTACTTCACTATTGAAGTTATATATCTATTCTCATTCAATTTTACATTTCCCATTCATTTGTATTTAGTTTACCATTTCAACTATATTTGGATTCAATTTACTTTCAATTCTGAAATATTGAATTTTATCAATTATCTGTCATTTACAGCTGCACTATCTTAAATTAGTTCCAATTACTAATTCAAATTGATATCAATTCAATTTATTTTAATTCTACTTCGATTAAATCTACTTACATTTAAACTGGATTTCCAATTTCCATACGAATTTTAATTCATCTTTCATTTACAATTATTCAATTCAATTCATTTGCTTGCGAATTCGAAATGAATTTCAACTTTCAATTTCATTTTCATTTAATTGATTCACTTATACTTGCTTTGATTTAACTTCATTCTTTTAAGTTAAATTTATTCTACCAAAATTCAATTGGTATAAGTTATCAACTTAGTAATATTTCATAAATATCTTTATATAGCATTCCAGAGTTTACCAACATTTCAAAGCCATTTTGAAAACAATTCAAATTATCCTTTTGAATTTCCAAACAAAACCCAATTTTTCAAACAACTTCCATTTAAAACAATTTGGCAGCAATTCCTCTTTTGGAAACCCGAAAATGAACACCGGTGATGTCGCGATCATCATCGGAATTATTTTCCAGCGACCGAAAAGAGTTTAGAGCTTTTCATTCCGTCAAAACATTTTTCAAAACCCTTGAAATCCATTTTCAAATCAAAAAGAAATTAAACTTTCCAAATCTCCAAAATTTTCAAATTCTTTTCAAAACCTTTCCAAATACTTCTCTGGAATTCCGTTTTAAATTACAAATCACATTTATAATTTACATTCTTAAATTTCATTTGTACATGGATTTATCTCTTAACTTTGGAGTTACGATTTCAATTTCTTATTCAATTTCATTGATAATAGTTTAATATTATCACTACTAACAACCATGCAACCATATACTATAGTACTTCATAGAAAAACATTTCTTTTCTATACAAAAATAGTTTTGGGCAAAATTATTTCATTCACCCTATTTTAAAACAATACTGTGCCGAATTGTTCTATTCGAGTGTTTAGAAACCCCTTCGATCCAGTTGCGCAGACTGTGCCGACGAAGGTTCATATGCCACTCAATAAACCAATCATCACAATACAAAACAATTTTATATTCAATAACAAATACGCGCTCATATCTATTATTACACTCAACTCATTCTAGAGTACTACCGACTCTATCTCTAATGAGTAACACCCAACAGAGCAGGGTTGTCGCTTAACCATATGCTCTGATACCACGCTGTCACATACCGAAATTTTTCGACTTTCGAAAATTCGACATCGATACTCACTTTATCGACTGCCGAGAAATCGAGTGCCGGAAACTCCAATAGTGAGGGTTTTAAAAAGAAGAAAAAGGTAGAAGAAGAAGAAAAGAGGAAAAAGATAGAAGAAGAGAAAATAAAGAGAAGAAGAAGAAAGAAGAACAACAGAACACACAGAACAGAAGACAATAACAGAATCTTACACATCGCAGCGGAACAATATATAATAGATAAATGAATAATCTTTAAAACAAAGAACTATATCATTTTATACATACATCAATCATCAGAGTCAATATACAACAATGGACAGTTATATAACTTGTCCTCATACAGAATACACAGCGGAATAAATACTATCAGATACAAATACTACGTCTCGTCATCCAGCTTATCTCCAAGCTCCAGAATATCCAGAATATCCTGATAACATAACTCTAGGCTGCCCGTGTGGTAAATTTGTGGGCACCCAGAGTTTAGAAGGGAACAATAAACTCCGAGTCAGTCATGGTGACTGGTGTGAGATCGTAAAACAGTTATTCTTTATAACAACAAAATAATTTTTAAAGTCAATTCGAAATGCTTTTGGAAAATGAAACTACCATAAGACTTCCCACCACACACACAATGCAAACGCAGACTTGGAGGAGATTTCTTCTTATGTTAGTCAAAGATGCTTACTACGCAAAATCAAATCATTTTGGATATTATTATTAGTGCATAGTGGAAAACATTTCGAAAGTAGAATATAAATCTTAGCCAGCATAGGTACCATTATATTATGCCTGCTATAGCTGCCTCCTGAGGAGACAGGTTATACAATTGAAATCGTAAAGGCTCGTATTGTTTCTTTGGATTTCCAACAAATGGTCAGGCTAAGGAACTTCCTTTTCCACGATGGGTACGTCCCTGGAATAGACGACCCGAGAACCTAACCGGATCTCTGCCAACACAAGGCCGGGTTACCTCTGCAAAAATAGGTAACTACTGACACGCGTATGCCATCCCCCGATCGTCACCGATCTTCCCGAGGATCCCCGATTCGCAACAACCACAAAGAAATAAATTTTGCAGCAACCACAGAGGTTAAGTATCTGGGCTCCATACCATGATACCACCTTTATCCAGAAGGAATGACATACACTAAGGGGCGCTACTCCCTAGAACCTTGCTGCATCCTTCCTGTTTCGACCATTTCCGGGGTGTGAGGCTCGACGAAGTCTCGTCCACAAAGCTACGCTTCCTACGAAAAGCCCTGCTTCGGGTCAAACAAAATGATCAACCTATGATCACAAAGATATAAGATCAAACAAATGATCATATCGCAAATGATCAAACACTGATCATTTCACAGCAACACTCAGTATGCCACGTTACCAAATTGGGATATATCGCTGATAAATTTCAACTACATAACCTCTAAGCTCGTACGTCTCAGAGAAGGGTGTTAAGCTAAGAGAATAAATTCTCCACCACCAACAGAAATGTATTTGAAAGAAATCAGCTTTATATCTCAAATTGTAACGTCAGACACACAATCCATACAAGTCTGTTCCGGGATCGAACAGAACCGAAGGCACTTCTCACGAAGCCCTTGCACATCCGGATAATTTTCAATCACGTCAGGACTTCCCGTCACTAAGGGTGATAAAACCTCTAAATCGGAGATCAGCCGATGTAGAGTAACTCGACGGTAATCCTTCCGTTTTCAAAAATATCCGGTCTTCAACAGCGGTCTTCAAATGCGATTCATAACGACGTATCACATATTCGGAATGGGTTATACGACCCCATGGTCCTTTCCCGGCTAACCCGAATAGTGAGCGTTTATTTAAAAACAAGTGTGGCATTCAAATTCATCCAATTCACAACAAATACCTACTCAAGGTAATTATTGATAGTCGGTTATTTAACTATCAATAAAGATGCGCAACATCATCAGATTCCAAATAATTTTCCAAATTATTTATCTTCCAAAATATCTTTTATTAGATATAAAATTTCCACACTTCAAAAATAAATCAATATTTATTTTTCTAAACAGTTTCCCTTTCCTTTATAAATTCCATATTGAATTTACATTTTTCGAATATCTACTAATATTCGATTTTCAATCGTTTTCAAATATTCATTTTCGATTTATCTTTAAGAAGATAAAATCTCAAAACGTTTCATTTCATTTTGGAAAACATTCCATACTTATTTAATAATAAGTGTTTCACAAATCTTTTATTTTCAACATTTGAAAATATTCGATATACTTAAATCAAAATTAAGTATATATTTCATTCTTTAAGGAAATCATTTACTTTGACAACATTTATTTGAGTCAAAACGAATGTTACGTAAAACATCGTTACGACGACTCAAAATCACTAGTATAGGAATTCGAAATTTAGATAGATATATAAATCCCAATACTATATAAAAACATTTCCTTTCAGAAATCATTTACTATAACAACAGTGTTATAGTCCACCATTTCCTTATTCTTCGAAAACGTCTATTTCAACCATGAATGTTGAAATCTATGTATTCGATACTTAACACGTTTTAAAACATCTTTTAAAACAGTTACTTCATTTTTATAATATCGCTTTCCCAAAACCATATCCATTCTACTTCAAAAATATATTCACTGTCCAAAATCGTGAATATACTTCACTTAACCATATTTAAATCTTTTCTACACATTTATTATTTCAATAAAAAATTCGCTATCCAAAATCGCCAATATATCTTCTTTAAAAATCTTCTATCTTAAATTTGTCAAATTCAATCGATTTCGAATTTATAAACACGGTTATAAATTCTATTTCTATTTTAATAACAACCTCGACTTATAAATCTTCTTTTTGTCAACTTCTACAATTTTATTTATCAAAATAAGTGATTTCGGATTTATAAACAACTTTTATAAATTTCAATTCTATTTATAAAAACTTCAATCCCAAATCAATTTCGATATTGATTTAAAAATTTATTTATCACTACTAAGTAAATTCCTCATTTTTTCTCAAATTATTCAATATTCTGTTTTAAAATGGATTCTTCAAATTGAAATCATTTTACATTGATTTCCCAATTTATTTCAATTTACCAATTAAATTTCTAGTTGGATTTCCAACTTATCTTCTTTTAATAAATTCCTTTTTAAGGAAATAAATTTCAATCGTTTCTTTCAATCTATTTAAAAATCCAAATTCTTAAATTAAATTCTCCAAATTATAATCACTATTTTTCGAAATCCATTTATTTAACATTTTCACTTGATTTTGGAATTAATTCGATAAGATTATAAAAATTAGCTTTTATACTTTTAAAATTCCTTTCTTCAAAATTTATTCAATTTCAAATATTGATTCACTTAGAAATTTCTACTTGAATTTCAAAAATTCAACTTCGTTTATCTTTGGAATCCAATGATATCAAACATCCATTTAGCTAAATTTTAGCATTCAAACAATTTCCAGACATCAATTCAATAACATCAATAATCATTCATAGATTATCACATCACAGTAGAAATAAATTCAATCAATGTGAGGGGTCCAGTTGGATCCCTCCATGTAACAACCCGTGATTGCGGTTACCAAATAATAAATTAAAATTGGGATTTTAATTTAATTGGAGCTATTAATGAATTTTTAATGTGGCTAATTTGTTCAAAATTTAGTCATTTTGAATAAATTAATATTTTGGGCTTAAGTGTAAAATGGAGCATTTCAAGGAAATTAATTAGGGAAATTTGTAATTTATATTATTGCAAAATTTTATATGTGTAAAATAGTGCAATATTTGATTTGGGAAATTAATTTGCAATTTATTTGCAAAATGGTGATTTTGGCTAATATTAACTATAAACGGTGTTTTGGAAAAATTAGGGGTTAAAATGTAAAATATTGTTGATATAGGATTTTATGAAATGGCTAAAAGTAATTGTTAACATATTTTCATAATTTTCTATGGTTTGAAATGTATTTAGTAATTTGTATGTAGAGTGTACTTAGAGAAAATTGCCTATATATGTATGCACATGAATAATACAAAGTCCTAATGGGTATTAGATCCAATAACCCTAACCCTCATCCTCTTCATAAATTCCTAAACCTAAATCTAAGCAAAATTAATGGCCTCCATTTAGAAGCTCCATCTCCATCTCTTCATAATTAGACTTGTTTAATCCTAGCAATGTAATGCAATCCTAGGCCTAATCACCTTCTAATCTTTATTTTAATCTTTGAAATCTCTTTGTAATCCTTGGTTTTGTTCTCTTTTTAATTTTGAAGCTCTCTAATCCACATCCTCTTTGCTTTGGAAAGTTGCACTTGAAGTGTTTGCTTATTTGCTTGATTGGTAGAGGTAATTACTATTGATTAGTAATTAATGCTAGTTGTAATTTTGGTAATTACTAATAATTAGTGATTATTGCTAGTTATATCTATTAGTGATTATTGCTAGTTAATTGTGGTGAAAATTTGATGCCAAAACTTGAAGATTTTTCACTCCTAAATGGCTTTTGAAAATTATTATATAATATTATTTTAATTATTAAATTAATTACTCCATAATAGGAGACCTTTTAAAAAGACCGTTTTAAAAGTGATTCCGAAAATCAATTATAAATCCGTTTTACACCATTATTTTCTATAATAAAAATCTCACACTCACTTTTAGCACGTCGAGCGAAGTGGAAAGGTGCTTAAACGGTTAGGAAATCTCCGGCCTATGGAAACCGTGTGTATTTTCTTTCCGGTTAATCCCCGACCTATTCGATTGATCGTTTTGACCTTTGGGTCTAGTTTACCGATGATATGAGGTAGACTTTTTATTGTTTATTGATGATTAGGGATCGTCATTATATTCATGTGGTTCATAATATACTTCTCTTTGGATAAGTACTGTTTCACTTATGTACCGCATTATTATATATCTCAGTTATTACTGATTGTTTAGCTAGCCTGACCCGAGTGTTTTCGCTCGGGTCAGACCGAGTTGTTTCAGGTTAGGTCTCTGGACTTAGCTTCTGTGCTTCCGCTTGGACATTATCTGCTATGCTGATAGATAGCGCTTTTATTTGTCCACTATTCCGCTACTCTGTTATTATTCAGACTTTGATATGTACATATTTTTAACCCACATGTGTGGGCAGTGCTTTGTACCAACTTATTGTATTTGGATCTGTATTGACGATGTATTGTTCTGGGATTTTATATCTGTTATGTGATTCTGTTCTGTGATGTTTTTATCATTTATTATTATGCTTTGTCCTGATAGATCTTTAGCCATTTGTAATTTCTTTATAAGTATTTACCGAATATGTCGAACCACCTGATTGAGAAATTTTTTAATAGATTCCACCTTTCGACGTATTCGGTAGATAGTTATAGCTTGATTATAGATGGTCGCTTCCACTATACTCTATTCTCCGCTTTAACAGACAGTATTACTCCCGTAATACTCTTTGTTACAGTGGGTCTCAGAGTGGGGCGTTTACACTCCAACCTGTTTCCCTGCATCCAAAGACGTTAGCACAATACCAATTCCACTTCGAGGTGGAATATCGCGGTATATGGGTTTTATAAAAATCCGCTTACTAACGGCGCAATAGGGTCTCATCCGCTATACGAGGCGGGAAATCATCAATCCAATATATACATATGCCAATATGTATATATTGCTATATATATAATAGATATATCCTACTATATCTAATAGCACAATCAACATAGCAATCATATCAAACAATCAATAACTGCCAAACAAAAATTATTTTGAGTGAGAAAATAATCTCACCTTAGCTTTATATTTGTAATCCAATCCAATCCAGTTTGTTTCTCCATTTCAGACCTTGTATAAAATTATAGGGTTTTATTAATATTCGAATTCACCAAACAAATAAATAAATTTTAAATTTTCAAACTAATGACTTAATTATTTAATTTAAAATCAAATTTCCCTTAATATTCAAAATTTCTTTTTAACTCGTAACAGAGATATTTTTATATTTGTATTGCTTCAAATTTTTAAACGAACTTCCTATATATTTTCAAAGCTTATTTATACATATGTTTGTAAAACTAAAATCTAAATTTAAATTCTTATATAACTTTCTTATACATATATATATATTTAAACTCTAGAATTTTTAAAGACTAAACAGTTAAACTGAAATTCGAAAATAATTAAATAGATTATTCACATACAGAATCGAACTCATCTCACCCACGCAGATTCCAGACCTCGCCTTCTAGCTTCGATCGCGACCCCTATGACTCCCCACGGTGCCACCATACGTGCCGCCAATCCCTCTGAACGCCGCGCCACCATCCATCGCGATACCCATCGCCACTCGCCGCCTAGGCCTACGCGCGCACGCCGCCTCACCCAATCCTCCACGCTTGAGCTTGAATCGCGAGTCCCCCCAGAAATTTGAAACTCACAACTTCGCCCACTGCCGTTGCCTCCTCTCCGATGTCGCGCACACGAAACCCACAAACCAAGCGCGCCCTGATTCTCCAGTCCCACGCGAACGCACTCGCCGTTCCCCAGCCCTAGCCTCGCGAACGACCGCATCTTCGACTTTGAATTTGGACGAGGAGATGGGCTCGTTTGAAATTCGAAATTGAATTGCACTGGGAGTCGCCGTGAATGTCTTCCCCCATTTTTTTCTTTGAACGAACGAAATTGAAGAGAAAGAGGGAGATGGGAGCGGTCATTTTTTTTTTCTCTGTTTAAAATTTTATCTGCTTTGAATGAGGTTGCGTGATTTGTAAAGGAAATGGGGAGGAGATAAGGGATCGTGTTTAAGCAGAGAGGAGTCGTGCTTGCCTTATTTCTACGTGATTCCCTACGTAAATCAAGGGAGATAATATACTGACATTCGACCAAATATTTAAAGTTTTAAATTTTAATTGAATTTGATTTAAATTTCGATGCGTTTACACGTCGTGTGCTCACAGATTAACTCAAAAAAATACGAAATTGGAAATCCGACAATAATACAATATTACGGACCCAATGGAACCGGTTTCGTCGAATTCCGAGACTGTTTGAAAAATGACTATTTTTAAATATCAATTCGAACAATAAAATTTCAAACTGAACAATTCACTCCCAAATTCGATTCTGAAGCTTCTGTTTATCTTCAGTAATATAAATACGAATTTTAAAAGCTTTTGAAATATTTTTCTTCGGCTTAAAGTCAAAGATTCAAATTTTTATTCAACTTCAATAGATTAAATTATAAAATTTAATCGCCAAATTCAAAATTACGTTCGGGATTCAAATTAAATTATCGTTCAAATATTTAAAATAAATTAAATATTCTCAATTTAATTTGTTCAAAATTCTGGGTCGTTACATTCAGCATGAACGAATAAATATAAGTATGAACAGTTAAGAAAAATAATATACATATGAAATGGCTTGCAAAGGAAGACAAAGCAAGGTACAAAATATAATAAAGCAAATAAAGGTAAGTTTGTACATGATAATAAATGATGGCCTCCTTAGTACACGAGGAAAACATCATCAGCCACCAAACATTTGCATAGTCAAACAATAAAAAGAAAAATATCTCTGGTTTCTATTGTACAAACAACATGATCACCTGTACAAAATATATTCACCCAGTAAACTTATTTCCATATATCAACTTCATTTCATTTTCGTCCTTCAAGCTGAGAAAAACTGAGGTAGACACTATCTAAAACTTAAAACAAACAAACAACTTGAATCAATTCAAACTAAAGATCAAAAGGAAGAACTTCAGCTTGCAAATTTCAACCTGCTTCAAGCATAAAAAGAAAGGCTCTGTTCTTTCTTTAAAACACTATGAGTAAACAATCTAAATCTTGTTTTAAATTGTTGTTTGAGATGAATATATTTAATAGATGTTGTGGCAATTGTTTGCATGGATGAAATTTTGGCTTGCATGTTCAAAATATGCAAATATATTTAGTGCATGTCTGGTTCTTTCTGTTCCAGGTTACAGGATTTTAGAACAAGTAATAAATTCAAATTCTTTTTAACTGATCTCTGATAGCCTTTGGTTTTCAAACAAAATATGTCGGTTTGAACATAAATTAAGATCTAAAATTGTATTTAAGTAAAACAAGATTTTATATCACTGTAAATCAAGGAATTACAGTAGAAAATGTAAAACCTGTTAAAAACCAAGCATCAAAATAAAGTGAGTAAACTTAAACCTTAAAACAGTTTTAAGTTTGATGCATGTTTGTTTAAATCAAAATTCCAGATTTTCAAAGGGCTTCCTCTGTTCAAACTGGAAACTGTGAGCAAACTCTTAAACCCATATATCCTGTGGTTTGCATGTGATGATCTGTTAACGTGTGATAGAAATTATGCTTGCATGTATGGATTCATGAATGTATGAATGAGTTGAGGTGTGCATGTTTAATATGTTATGATCATCTCTGTTTATAGTTACATAATTTAAATTTTTAATCAAAAATTCCTAATCTCCTTATTCTATTCACTGATAGGCCTTAGTTTTCAAATAGAATATATTTGTTTTTACATAAACTAAGTATTAAAAATTTATTTAAGCATGATAAGTTGAAAACTATCTGGAAATTTAGAAAAACAGTAGAAATTGTAAAACATATAAAATCCTCGACTTGAATGATTCATGGTTCCAAGTTTATAATCTGTTTTGTTATCTAAAATCATGAGTTTTAAAAGTAAAATCATAAATTTTTAAATTGGGATCGAATGAGTAATTCGATGATGACCAGAAAACGGGTTTTTGGTGAATTCTGACAGCCAAAGGTCTCGGGGTGGTCGGAGTTTCGTCTGGAGGTAGTTGGAGAGTTATCGAGGCTATGAAAAATGGAGGGGGATTTTTCAAATGATCAGTGTGATCGGAAAATGGTGAAATAGGGTTTTGGGTATGGGTTTGTTCGACAGGGTTTGCAAAACAAATTCGTTGACCATGGTGGATTATAGATGGTCGGACCAGGGGGAAAGGGTTCGTGGGTCATCGGAGCAGCTGGGGTTGTGGTCGCGTGGCATCCGGTGGTCTGTGGTGGCGATGCTGGGAAGGTTTTCTGGTGATAGTTGGTTCCAGGTTTGATGCAAATTGCTTGATTTCATTCTCGAGTTTGATTCATGTTTTCTGGGTTGTCAGACGGCAAGAGTGGGTCGAGGTCGACCTGTCGGTGGTGGTTTTGGAGGCCGGAGCTTCGCCATTGATGGGTGCACGTGCACGAGCGTTTAATTTGTGTCAGTGGGTTTTGAGTTTGGGAAAGAAGAAGCTTACTCGAGTTTGTACTCGGGGAAGTGGAGTATTTGTCTCGAGTTTGTTTCCGAGTTGGTCGCGAGTGTTTCCAGCAATAGTTTTAAAGTTTAAAGACATAACAAAGTTTTAAATTTAAAGTAAATCAAGATTTGGCTATTTCTTAAGAACAAATTTCTTTATATATTAAATGATTTTAAATATTGGTTTAAGAAGGTTATATGATTTATTTAGTTAAATTATTAAGTTATTTTTAAACTTAAATGAAATATGTGATTAAGTAGTTTATTAAAAGATAAAATGTTTAAATTTATGTGTTAATCATAATTAGGTAATTAATAAAGAAAAGGTTTATCTTAAAGTTAATTAAGGTCTTGGAAATTAATGAGTTTTTAATGGTAAATCAATTTATAATCAACAACGATTAATATAAGTAAATTTCTTTAGAAAAGTAATTAAAGAAATTTAATAGTTGATAAAAGTTATTAACCAAGGGGTAGATTAAATTTGTTAACTAAGGATTAATTAAGAATGGTAATTTATTAAGATTTATTTAAATAATTAAAGATTAACTAATCAATGATGAAAGGGAAATTTATTTTGGATAATTGGTGATTAAATTATGATAATTAACCCGGATCTGATAATTTGTTCATAAGTAATACATTTGATTTAAATTATTCAGTCGATTAATAAAAATTCACTTGTGAATGTTGGACCTGACTAAATGATTGAATTGTTGATATTTCCAAATCTGTGATGCTTTGTGATATATTCTGATTTGTGTGTGATCTGTACTGTAGTTTATTTATCTGTGATATATATATATATATATATATATATATATATATCTGTGATCTGTGAATAAAAGATAAGCGTTATAGTTATACCGCTTATCAACTATATTTCTGTATTTGATCTGTGATGATTGAATGATGTTGCACTACTGTGTGAAACCCTTGGACTACACCATACACACACAAATATGGATTTCACGAGGAAATCAATTGGTTTTGGAAATGAATTTAGGTTAAATGTTAAAAGCTTTTGAAAAGGAGTTTTAAGATAAAAGTTATTTTGAATAACTTGGTAAAGTTTTTCAATTTAAATAATTTAATTTGAATTTGAATTCAAACTTCGGAATTGAATTCCATGTTTGGAAATTATGGTTTAAAAAGGTTATACAAGTTATAAATGTGTTTATATGAGTTTTAAACATTCTAAAATGTATTGTTTTGGCAATTTGAATTCAACCCAAGTTTAAATTTAAAAGGCTATAACTTGTGTATATTTGATCGGATTTTTCCGAAACGAAAAGTATTTGTTTTCAAACAATAATAGCTTTCATATAAGGAAAGGATTTTCAATTTGTGTTAAAAGGATTTCAAATTTGAAATGAAAATAGTTTGGAAAACTATGAATGATATATCTTTTGTATAAAAGAATTGAATTGAAAATGGAATTGTTCGAAAGCTATCAATTAAATCTTTGTTTAAAGATTGGTTGAGTTAATCCAAATTGAAGTGGAAATCAATTTGAAAACCTATGAATAGATCTTTGTGAAACTGGGTGAACTTTGTGAAATGAATCTTTTGTGTAAATGATTGTAAATGGTAATGTGTTTAAACCATTTGAAGAAAAGTTTTGGGTAATAAAATGTGACTTAATTAAAATCCCAATATCCATATGTTTTTAAATATGCGCTCGTTATTCGGTTTAGCCGGGAGAGGACCTTTGAGTCATATAACCCATTCCGAATAATGATACGACGTTATGGATCGCATTTGCTATATTACAGCATGATAGGGGGTTCTCGCTTCGCAGTTTGGTGGCGAACGGGAGACTCTTACCCCTACATGTCCCTGAGTGGGAGGGGTTAGTTGTGACAGTCGAGAGGCTGGCCGTAAAAGTAAATGCGAGGTACTAGTGTATGCCACGGTGGGGCTGGGATGGTTGCAAAGCCTACCAGTTCCCACTGTCTTCGGACTCTTACAAGAGGTATCAGAGCTAAGGTTAAATTTTAGCTCAGGAGTATAACACATTAAGTAACTCATTAGAGATAGGGTGAAGTATACCCTAGAATGAGTAATTCTCAGATATCTGTCTGTATGCCTCAGTAAAATCTCTTGCTATCCACTGATAGTAAGTATGAGTGCAAGAAGAGGATGAGATAGGGGACAGGGAAATACGACTATAAATGGTCAATACCCTGTAACAACAAGGAAACAATCTTTTCACTATCAGTCTCTTTTGTTTGTCATTTTTTCAATTCTTCGATGGTTCCTGGTAGATCCAGAAAGAAGATTTGATATATTAATATGGGACATAAACTCCAAATAGGTCAGAATTGTTTGTTTGGATGAATTGGTTGCTTTGGTTGCTATGGTCGATAGGTATACTTTGGTTTCTAAACTAAAAGTTTTGAAATTGTATCCATATATCTGTCCATTCTTTGGGTCCCGATATGTTCTATGAATGGTTAGTTATCCCTTCGGACTGACCAATGCCACTGTATATTTCGTAGAGCTGGATAACCCGATTATCTTGTGGAAAAATTAAAAAGATTCATTCTTGTATATATTATTGATATTCTGATTTGGTAAGCCAAATGTAGAATAAATGTTCAGTTTGATTTGATGAAACATTCTTCATCTATCTTTGTGTCTCCTTGGCAAATTTCGAGGACGAAATTCTTTTAAGGGAGGAAGGTTGTAACGACTCCGGATTTTATATAAATTTAAATTGATAATTAATTGAATTTTTGAATAGAAATTGTAAAATTAATTGATAAATTGATTCGAGTTTCCCCAAATTCAAATAAAATAGACGTTTAATCATTTGAATTTAAATTTGTATATATATGTGTTTATATGAATAGATTTGAAATGAGATATATATATATATTGATAATTGAATTTAAATCTTAATATAAATGGTTTAAAGATAAATATAAAAATATAGATAATTGATACAAGTTTAAAAATGAATAACTTTAAATTTGAAATTGATGGTTAATAATAATTTGAATTTATGAATTAAATACAAGACAATAAATATTAAAGTAAAATAATCATAATAAATATTAAGTTAGAAATAGAATCAAAATATAAAAGATAACTATAAAAATATAAAGTAAACAAATAATTGCTAAAATTTTAACACCAAATTAAAATCTAGAAATTTATCTATGTTACAAAATAAATATAAAGTAAATACATATATATCTTAATCTCATGATTAGTAAACAATACAAACAATACAAATAGAATAGACTACAAAATAATAAGAGAAAAATAAAATAAAGTAAAAATAGAAGTTTACTCATATTATAAAATAATGAGACAAGGCAAAATAAAATCTAATAACCTATTAAAAATTTATATTATGAAGTAGTATTACAAAGACTAAAGCAAAATATATACTTGAATTTGAAACAAGTAATGGAACAAAATGAAGATAAAGCAAAGGATAAGTATGCAAGCCACCAAAGTAAGATTTAGCCGAGTCAAACAAGCAAAGCAAAAAAAAAAAATCGTGAACACTTGTAAAAAAATGAAGAAACAAACATATACATTGAGTATGAACAAATAAATATAAGTATGAACACTTGAGAAAAATAATATACATATGAAATGGCTTGCAAAGGAAGACAAAGCAAGGTACAAAATAAAATAAAGCAAATAAAGGTAAGTTTGTACATGATAATAAATGTTGGCCTCCTTAGTACACGAGGAAAACATCATCTGCCACCAAACATTTGCATAGTCAAACAATAAAAAGAAAAATATCTCTGGTTTCTATTGTACAAACAACATGATCACCACTACAAAATATATTCACCCAGTAAACTTATTTCCATATATCAACTTCATTTCATTTTCGTCCTTCAAGATGAGAAATACTGAGGCAAACACTATATATAACTTAAAACAAACAAACAACTTGAATCAATTCAAACTAAAGATCAAAAGGAAGAACTTCAGCTTGCAAATTTCAACCTGCTTCAAGCATAAAAAGAAAGGCTCTGTTCTTTCTTCAAAACACTGTGAGTAAACAATCTGACTCTTGTTTTAAATTGTTGTTTGAGATGAATATATTTAATAGATGCTGTGGAAATTGTTTGCATGGATGAAATTTTGGCTTGCATGTTCAAAATATGCAAATATATATAGTGCATGTCTGGTTCTTTCTGTTCTAGGTTACAGGATTTTAGAACAAGTAATAAATTCAAATTCTTTTTAACTGATCTCGGATTGCCTTTGGTTTTCAAACAAAATATGTTGGTTTGAACATAAATTAAGATCTAAAATTGTATTTAAGTAAAACAAGATTTTATATCACTGTAATTAAAGGAATTACAGTAGAAAATGTAAAACCCGTTAAAAACCAAGCATCAAAATAAAGTGAGTAAACTTAAACCTTAAAACAGTTTTAAGATTTGATGTATGTGTAATTTTTGGTATAAATCTTGTGATGCATGTTTAAATTTATGTATGCATGTTTGTTTAAATCAAAATTCCAGATTTTCAAAGGGCTTCCTCTGTTCAAACTGGAAACTGTGAGCAAACTCTTAAACCCATATATCATGTGGTTTGCATGTGGTGATCAGTTAACGTGTGATAGAAATTATGCTTGCATGTATGGATTCCTGAATGTATGAATGAGTTGAGGTGTCCATGTTTAATATGTTATGATCATCTCTGTTTATAGTTACAGAATTTAAATTTTGAATCCAAAATTCCTAATCTCCTTATTCTATTCACTGATAGGCCTTAGTTTTCAAACAGAATATATTTGTTTTTACATAAACTAAGTATTAAAAATTTATTTAAGCATGATAAATTGAAAACTATCTGGAAATTTAGAAAAACAGTAGAAATTGTAAAACATATAAAATCCTCGACTTGAATGATTCATGGTTCCAAGTTTATAATTTGTTTTGATATCTAAAATCATGAGTTTTAAAAGTAAAAACATAATTTTTAAATTGGGATCGAATGAGTAATTCGATGATGACCAGAAAATGGGTTTTTGGCGAATTCTGACAGCCAAAGGTCTCGGGGTGGTCGGAGTTTCGTCTGGAGGTAGCTGGAGAGTTATCGAGGCTATGAAAAATGGAGGGGGATTTTTCAGATGATCAGTGTGATCGGGAAATGGTGAAATAGGGTTTTGGGTATGGGTTTGTTCGACAGGGTTTGCAAAACAAATTCGTTGACCATGGTGGATAATAGATGATCGGACCAAGGGGAAAGGGTTCGTGGGTCATCGGAGCAGCTGGGGTTGTGGTCGCGTGGCGTCCGGTGGTCTGTGGTGGCGATGCTGGGAAGGTTTTCTGGCGATAGTTGGTTCCAGGTTTGATGCAAATTGCTTGATTTCATTCTCGAGTTTGATTCATGTTTTCTGGGTGGTCAGACGGCAAGAGTGGGTCGAGGTCGACCTGTCGGTGGTGGTTTTGGAGGCCGGAGCTTCGCCATTGATGGGTGCATGTCCACGAGCGTTTAATTTGTGTCAGTGGGTTTTGAGTTTGGGAAAGAAGAAGCTTACTCGAGTTTGTACTCGGGGAAGTGGAGTATTTGTCTCGAGTTCGTTTTCGAGTTGGTCGCATGTGTTTCCAGCAATAGTTTTAAAGTTTAAAGACATAACAAATTTTTAAATTTAAAATAAATCAAAAGATTTGGCTATTTCTTAAGAACTAATTTATTAATATAGTAAATGCTTTTAAATATTGGTTTAAGAATGTTATATGATTTATTTAGTTAAATTCTTAAGTTATTTTTAAACTTAAATGAAATATGTGATTAAGTAGTTTATTAAAAGATAAAATGTTTTAAATTTATGTGTTAATCATAATTAGGTAATTAATAAAGAAAAGGTTTACCTTAAAGTTAATTAAGGTCTTGAAAATTAATGAGTTTTTAATGGTAAATCAATTTATAATCAACAATGATTAATATAAGTAAATTTCTTTAGAAAAGTAATTAAAGAAATTTAATAGTTGATAAAAGTTATTAACCAAGGGGTAGATTAAATTTGTTAACTAAGGATTAATTAAGAATGGTGATTTATTAAGATTTATTTAAATAATTAAAGGTTAATTAAAGATTAACTAATCAATGATGAAAGGGAAATTTATTTCGGATAATTAGTGATTAACTTATGATAATTATCCCGGATCTGATAATTTGTTCATAAGTAATACATCTGATTTAAATTAATTAGTCGATTAATAAAAATTCACTTATGAATGTTGGACCTGACTGAATGATTGAATTGTTGATATTTCCTAATCTGTGATGCTTTGTGATATATTCTGGTTTGTGTGTGATCTGTACTATAGTTTATTTATCTGTGATATGTATATATCTGTGATCTGTGAATAAAAGATAAGCGTTATAGTTATACCGCTTATCAACTATATTTCTGTATTTGATCTGTGATGATTGAATGATGTTGCACTACTGTGTGAAACCCCTGGACTACACCATTTACACACAAATATGGATTTCACGAGGAAATCAGTTAAGTCATAGGTGATTTAAATTTAATGTTTTAAAATTGAAATTTTATTTTCAATTGATTTTGGAAATGAATTTGGGTTAAATGTTAAAAGCTTTTGAAAAGGAGTTTTAAGATAAAAGTAATTTTGAATAACTTGGTAAAGTTTTTCAATTTAAATAATTTAATTTGAATTTGAATTCAAACTTCGAAATTGAATTCCATGTTTGGAAATTATGGTTTAAAAAGGTAATACAAGTTATAAATGTGTTTATATGAGTTTTAAACATTCTAAAAAGTATTGATTTGGAATTTGAATTCAACCCAAGTTTAAATTTAAAAGGCTATAACTTGTGTATATTTGATCGGATTTTTCCGAAACGAAAAGTATTTGTTTTCAAACAATAATAGCTTTCATATAAGGAAAGGATTTTCAATTTGTGTTAAAAGGATTTCAAATTTGAAATGAAAATAGTTTGGAAAACTATGCATGATATATCTTTTGTATAAAAGAATTGAATTGAAAATGGAATTGTTCGAAAGCTATCAATTAAATCTTTGTTGAAAGATTGGACGAGTTAATCCAAATTGAAGTGGAAATCAATTTGAAAACCTATGAATAGATCTTTGTGAAACTGGGTGAACTTTGTGAAATGAATCTTTTGTGTAAAAGATTGTAAATGGTAATGTGTTTAAACCATTTGAAGAAAAGTTTTGGGTAATAAAATGTGACTTAATTGAAATCCCAATATCCATATGTTTTTAAATATGCGCTCGTTATTCGGTTTAGCCGGGAGAGGACCTTTGAGTCATATAACCCATTCCGAATAATGATATGACGTTATGGATTGCATTTGAAGACCGGTGGTGAAGACCGTATATTTTCGAAAATGAAAGGACAACTCGTCGAATGTCTCTGCATCGACTCGCCCCGGTATAGAGATTTTTAGCACCCTTTGTGATGGGAAGTCCGGACGTGATTAGAATTATCCGAAATTGCAAGGGCTTCTTCGGAAGTGCCTTCGGTTCTGTTTGAACCCGGAACATACTTGTATGGTTGTATGTCTGACACTACACTTTGAGATATAAAACTGATTTCTTTCAAATACATTTCTGTTAGTGGCGGAGAATTTATTCTCTTAGCTTAACGCCCTTCTCTGAGACGTACGAGCTTAGAGGTTATGTAGTTGAAGGTTATCAGTGATATACTCCTAATTTGGTAGTGTGGCATGCTAAGTGTTGCTGTGTGTTGATGATCATTTGTTGATCAAAGCATGGCTTTGTGAAAAAGCGTAGCTTTGTGGACGAGACCTCATCGAGCCTCACAAATCGGAAATGGTCGAAACAGGAAAGATGCGGCAAGGTTTCAGGGGTAGCTCCCCTAGGGTATGACCATTCCTTCTGGAAAAAGGTGATATTATGGTATGGAGCCCTGATATTTACCTATGTGGTTGCTCCAATCTCATTTTCCGTGTGGTTGTTGTTGTGTGATCGAGGGCCCTCGGATAAAGGTCCCAAAGGACCGGGTGTGGCATATCTCAGATTTACTACCCGGGAAGGTGGTAACCGGCCTTGTGTTCGCAAAGAGCCAGGTGGTTCTCGGGGCGTCCCTCCAGAGGCGTTCCTACGTGGAATAGGAAGTTCCTTAGCATGACCATTTGTTGGAAATCCAAAGAAACAATACGAGCCTTGTATGGTTTTAGTTGTATAACCTGCTATGGAATGTGGCGGTAACCTGCTATTGAACATAGTAGCTATAGTAGGCACACAATAATGGTTGTATGTTGGTTAAGATTAATATTGTACTTTCGAAATGTATTCCTACACTATGCACTAGTAATAATAGCAAAAGAGTTTTGTTTACGTAGTAAGCATGTTTGACTATCATAAGAAGAAATCTCCTCCAATTCTGCGTTTTCATTGTGTGTGTGGCGGGAGGTCTTATGGTAGTTTCATTTTCCAAAAGCATTGCGGGTTTCAATGTTTAAAATTCTTTTGTTGTTGTTTAAAGATAAACTGTTTTTGTTACTCTCACCAGTCCCACGACTGACCTGGAGTTTATTGTTCCCTTCCTAAACTCTGGGTGCCCACAATTTTCCACACGGGCAGTCTAGAGTTGGGTTTTTCAGATAGTTAGGTTTAGTAGATTATCTGGAGCTAGTTCAGTTTTGGAGTTCACGCATGACTGACGTTGCTTATCTTCGTGCAACGTGATGGTGGTTCGAGCTTGATGTTGGAGTTGTTGGACTCCTTCTATTTTGAGGATCATTGGGAGTTATCACTTCTGTTATTTCCGCTGTGTCATTATTTATCTATGATATTGTTGTATCATATTGATATCATTGTTGTATATCATTTTGGATATTGTATTCATTGGAGTTGTATATGATATCATTGATTTCTTTATTCCGCTGTGTTGTTATACTTACTGTGTTATAAGCTCCGGGATGCTAGATTCGGCGTTTGAATCTACGGCATTTGAGTACAAGTGAAGTACGTGTGCCGATTTTCGAAGGCCGAGTTTTTGGACTCTTACATAGACTCTCCCTTTGAAAATGATGTAAATCATCAATCCGATAGTCATCGGTTTGCATGATTGTTCCTTGAAATTCAATCGTAGATTTTACCTTCTTTCCTTTAGGTGAATATCAAGTAGTATCTTTTGGAGGAGTTGAGATTCGAAGAGAACCTTTGTAGCGAGGGGGCGGAGAACAATCCGGATATTGAACAGTGAATCCGGGTGGAATAATATAGCGTTCCTGGTGATCAACATCAAGAAAGTTAGATGGAGGTGATGGAATGGTATAGGCGGATGAAGAATGATTTATCGATGAGTGTTCATTTGGAGATGAGGTAGAATTGTAAATTTCTTCATGATAAGACATTGTAGTTTAAGGAAGATATACTGGTTAAATGAAACTATGAAGTTAAATATACGAATGACTCTTAAATTTATATATGCTTATGATATAAAAATAGTAATATAAAAAGTTTTTGGGCCATGCATTATTTTAAGCAATGAAACCAACCATTTGTAAGAAGTACATTTGAGAAAGTTTCAACTAATAATAAAAGAAAACTGTTTTGCTATAAATAGAAAAAAAACTTTAAGTTTTTTAAAGAATGTTTATATATACAAGGTAGTAAAAAAACCGGTATATTTTATTTACTCTATTTAAAACGAAAGAATATACATAAGAATAAATACAATCTAAATTCTATTCTAGTTCGGATAATGAGCAAATTCCTAAGTTTCTTCTTAGTTTAATAAAAGTTATTTCATTCAATGGTTTAGTAAAAATGTCTGCAATTTGATTTTCGGTACTTACATATTCTAAGTTGATTGTTCCTTTTTCAACATTATCTCTTAAGAAATGATGTCTTATATCAATATGTTTTGTTCTAGAATGATTTATTGGATTTTTTGATAAATTAATTGCACTTGTATTATCACAATAAATTATAGAATTATTTAATTGACTACCGTAGTCTTGTAATGTCTGTTGCTTGTATATTACTTGAGCACATGCTAAAGCGGCAGAAATGTACTCAGCTTCACACGTAGACAAAGACACGCAATTTTGTTTCTTACTAAACCATGAAACTAGTGATTGACCTAAAAAATGACATGTACCACTAGTACTTTTTCTATCTGTTTTGCATCCACCAAAGTCTGCATCACTATAGGATACGAGTTCGAATAGATTATTTTTCGGATAGAACAAGCCGTAATCCGTTGTATTTGTTAAATAGCAAAGAATACGTTTTATTGCACGATGATGTGATTCTTTAGGTTGTGCTTGAAACCGTGCACATAAACATACACTCATCATTATATCGGGTCGACTGGTAGTTAAATAAAGAAGAGATCCTATCATACTTCTGAAATGTTTTTGATCAAAATCTTTACCATTTTCATCTTTATCCAAGTGAGTAGTGGTACTCATTGATGTTGGTTTACTAGAAGTTTTACTCATACCAAAACGATTTAATAAATCTTTACAGTATTTTTCTTGATTTAGAAAAATTCCATTTTCTAGTTGTTTTATTTGTAATCCTAAGAAAAAATTTAATTCTCCCATATGTGACATTTCAAATTCGTTAGTCATTATTTGAGAAAATTCTTTACATAAAAGTTCATTTGTTGATCCAAAAATTATATCATCAACATAAATTTGTACTATTAAAATATCATTTTGCTTTTTCTTAATAAACAATGTTGTGTCAATTTTACCAATTTGAAAACCGGATTTTCATAAATGAGATATTAAGCGATCATACCAAGCTCGAGGAGCTTGTTTTAAACCATATAGTGCTTTATTAAGTTTAAAAACATGATCCGGGAATTTTTCATAAACAAACAACGGGGGTTTTTCAACTGTAACGTCTCAGATTTTTGCGTTCGAAAATCGACATCCATACTTTACATCGTACTCGAATGCCGTAGATTCGACCGTTCAAATCCGAGTCGACGAAGCTTATAACACAGTTAAGTAAACAACACATCGGAAGAAAAAGAATAATACATTGATATACAATATCTAATACAACAGAGTGATACAATGAATATCAATATACATCAGAGATATGATACAAGAAATAGCAGCGGAAAAGAAAATGATAACACCAGCAGCGGATAATCTCCATCTCCAAAGCGCCAATCAAAAAATAGCTCGAACTCCCAATAACGATGCACAAAGATAAGCAAGTGCAGTCCATATCCAAAGACTGAACTAGCTCCAGAAAATCTACTAATTCTGACTATTTGAAAAACTCAACTCTAGACTGCTCGTGTAGAAAAAATTTAAGCACCCAGAGTTTAGGAAAGAAACAATAAACTTCGGATCAGTCATGGGACTGGTGTGAGCAACAAAAACAGTTTATCTTTAAAAACAAATGGCAAAAGAATTTTAATTGTCAATTCGCAATGCTTTTGGAAAATGAAACTACCATAAGGCCTCCCGCACACACACACACAAAATGCAAACGCAGAATCGGAGGAGATTTCTCCTTATGATAGTCAAAGATGCTTACTACACAAAACAAATCATTTTGGATATTGTTATTAGTGCATAGTGTAGAAAACATTTCAAAAGTAGAATATAAATCTTAGCCAGCATAGACATTTCGCACTTATTCCTACTATAGCTACCATGTTCAATAGCAGGTTACCGCCACATTCCATGGCAGGTAATACAACTAATACCGTACATGGCTCGTATTGTTTTGTTTGGATTTCCAACAAATGGTCAGGCCAAGGAACTTCCCATTGCCACATGGAAACGCCTCTGGAAGGACGTCCCGAGAACCAAACTGTTCTCTGCCAAACAAGGCCGGCTACCCCCCTTCCCGGGGAATATATAAAACCTCAGATATGCCACCCCCAGTCCTTTGGGACCTTTAAATGAGGCGCCTCTAAACCAACATCACACATAATAAATAAAGCGTGTCCACATGAGTATGTATCTGGGCTCCATACCATGATACTACCCTTTTTCAGAAGGAATGGTCATACCCTAGGGAAGCTACCCCTGAAACCTTGCCGCATCATTCCTGTTTTGACCATTACCGGGTTGTGAGGTTCGACGAAGTCTCGTCCATAAAGCTACGCTTTGTCACAAAGCCATGCTTTGGGTCAACATATGATCAAAGTAATGATCACAAAGATAAATGATCAAACAATGATCATCACACAGCAACACTCAGCATGTCACATTACCAAATTGGGAATATATCGCTGATAACCTTCAACTACATAACCTCTGAGCTCGTACGTCTTAGAGAAGGGTGTTAAGCTAAGAGAATAAATTCTCCGCCACCAACAGAAATGTATTTGAAAGAAATCAGCTTTATATCTCAAAGTGTAATGTCGGACATGTAACCATACAAGTCTGTTCCGGGTTCGAACAGAACCAAAGGCACTTTCGAAGAAGCCCTTGCAATCCGGGTATTCACAATCCCGATCGGATTTCCCATCACTTAGGAAATCTCTATACCGGCGCGACTCAGTGCAGAGACAATCGATAGGTCATCCTATCGTTCTCGCAAATACCCGGTCTTCACCACCGGTCTTCAAATGCTATCCATATACGACGTATCACTAATTCGGAATGGGTTATATGACACAAAGGTCTTTTCCCGGCTAACCCGAATAGTGAGCGCAATATTTTAAAAACATATGGATATGTGATTTCAATTAAGTCACAACTTAATAATTCAACTTCCTTTTAAATGGTTTCAATCGATTACCATTTCAAATCTTTTAAACAAAAAGATTTATTTCACAAAGTTCACCCAGTTTCACAAAAATTCATTCACAGATTTCAAAACAATTTTCGTTTCAATTGGATTAACTCGTTAAATCTTTAAAAACAAAGATTCAACTTATAGCTTTCAAAAAAACTTCATTTTCGAATGGTTTAAACAAATCATCATTTTGAATCTGTTAAAAATAAACAGATTCAATTCATAGCTTTCAAAAAGAATTTATTCATAACTTGGAAAAAAACCATTTTTCAATTCAATCTTGAAATTCCTTTAATTAAACTGGAATTTCATTTCTTATCTGAAAGCTCTTATTCTTTTGAAAACAAATAGTTTTCATTTTGGAAATTTGATTCATTTATAATATCTTTAATCAAAATTCCAATCATTGAATTCAATTCCAAATATTGAATTCAAATTTAAGTCAAATTATTTAAATTTCAAAACTTAATTAAGATATTCGAAAATAAGACTTATCTTTGAAATTCCATTTCAAAAGCTTTTCACTTTAAACCCAAAATTCCAATCTCAAAATCAATTGAAATTAAAATTTCAATTTCAAAAACATCAAATTTAAATCATTTGTGACTTAACTAATTTCCTCGTGGAATCCATATTTGTGCGTGTAAAAGTGTAGTCCAGGGGTTTAAAACAATAGTGCAACACAATGAATCATCACAGATCAAAATACAGGATATAGTTGATAAGCGATATAAACTATAACGCTTATCGTTCATTCACAGATCACAGATATATATCACAGATAAGTAAATTACATATCACAACATAAATAAGGATGTATCACAAAGCATCACAATCAGGGGTATCAAACAATTCACATTCAATAAAATCCAAACATCCATAGGTAGAATTAATTAATTGTCTGATTTATTTAAATCAGATTAGTCACTCATCCTGGTTAATGTGACGCCCCACCTCTATACCCAAAGCTAACCAAGAACACTACGATGTAGTGCTGTCAATTAGCGCGGAGAATAAGGCTGTGGAGGAGCGACCATCCATGTAACTTCTTTGTGCGAGCATCGATACGTCAGATAGAATAGAATGCATATCTTTTAAGGAGGAAATCCGACATACCGATACAAACACAAAGCTATCACACGGTGGCTATATATAATCTTCGGAAACAAACATAGAAATAATCATAACGACAATCAGTCACAGACATCCATATCACAAAGGCGGAAGAAGATATGAATAAATATATAACACATGAAAGTGTACATCAGAGTAGTGGTCAGAAAGATCCACGATAATACAAAAGAATAGCATCACGTGCTATACAAAAGAATAAGTACACAACATAGAGTCTATATCTCAAAGGTGTACATCCAAAAACTACTAATCTAAGTAGTTAGCCAAAAGTCAGAATAATCCTGAAGAGAAGTCAAGCAGAAGCACCTGTAACATCTCGGTCTGACCCGAGTATTATTTATAAGAAAATAATAAACGGATCAGTCTAACTATAAATATCAGATGATATGGTATACAGTAAAAGGCATGACATGAACATGTAATAACCATAGCGACATACTACTATAAGTATGTAAATGATAATCAACAAAAGATTAATCAATATCACAAGAATCTTCTCAAAGATCCAAACACATAAAAAGGTAATGACACACGAATTCACCAATACACAAAAACCTGATATCATATTAGTGAAAATCAAAAAAGTTGGTGAAGCACTAAATCCAGAAATCAACACACGAAATCCAGAACAAATCCCAGAAATCAACACACGAAATCCAGAAATCACTAAAAGGGGGAAGTCCGACACACGGACGAGAAGTTATCTCATGGAAGCTATCCATTTAAATTTTCCGAACACACGGATGGCCCGAAGGCAAGTCCGACACACGGACGAAGAGACATCGCACATTGCTAGTCTAAATCACAAAAATGATCGTCATGATCATAAGGAAGTGTCAATCACACCAAGCCAGTAAATATATGAGTTTAGCTTCATGTCCCATAACCACTTGCTTAACTTAAATATTTACGAACAAGCTGTAAATCTTCACTAGGAAATTGTCACAAAAAGGGTTCAATCGAACAAGTCCAAGAGCTAACCGACGAAGTGAACGCAAGCGTTTCATACCACTCGTTTTACTAAGTCGTTTAAGTCGATTTCTCATTCGAGTGAAGTAAAGGCTTGTATATACTAGTAGATTGAAAATCGGTTTGAGAAAACGAACTTTTGATACTTAAAATAGTGTTGAAATCGCTTTGATGAAAGAGTTTTGATATTTACTATTAGTATTGAAACCTTCATATATCTTTAAAGTGACAAGTCATAAAACGATGGTAGAACAAATCAATTCACGTTCGAAGACGTGAGTAAAGTGCAAAGAAGTCAATCCCAAAACCATCAAAGTAGAAATTCTGATAAACGTTTTTCAGAAGAGATTGCCTACGCAGAGTAATTCGGGGTTCGACCTGCCCGGTCAGGTCGCGGGGGTCCAGGGGGCAGCGCCCACGGCGGGGTGCGGGGCAGCGCCCCGTCACGGTATGACTTAGTGAAGGCAAGCGGTCTCGAGAAGACAAACCGGTCAAATGACCAAGTACTAATCTCGCGAACGACTTACGACTTAAGAGATAAGGTCATACGACCTAAGTGGAGAATGCCACGCGACTTAGCAGAAGAACAGGTCGAACGACCAAGTACTAATCTCGCGAACGACTTACGACTTAAGGGAGGAATGCCATACGACCTAGCAGATAACAGGTCATTCGACCTAAGGGTAAGGTCGGTGGCGACCTACGACTTAACAAAGTCGAGCAACCTACGACTTAACGAAGTCAAGCGACCTACGACTTAGGGTCAAGCGACCTAAGAGAAGCAGCGGGAATATTAGGTCTGAGACGACCTACGACTCAATGGTTTAAAGCCAACGACCTACGACTTAACGACTTATGCCATTAGCTCCTGAACGACTTATGCCAAGACAGTAACTCGCGAACGACCTAGCGAAGGCAGAAACGACCTACGACTTAAGGTCATACGACTTAACTGGGCATGCGACCTAACGAGTTAGCAAGGCACGCGACCTAAAGACTTAAGCTTTGAATACGAGCTACGAGTTAAGGTCTATACGACCTAACGACTTATCTCTGTACGACCTAAGCCAGGACGAGATAGCAGAAGGCAACGACTTAAGTCTTAACTCGGGGACGACCTATGACTTAAGGTCATACGACTTAACAGTTTAAAAGCCAACGACCTAGGACTTAAGAGCCATACGAGCTACGACTTATCACTTAACTCGCGAAAGACCTAGCGAAGGCAGAACACCCAGAACGACTCAGGCCTTTAACTCGTGAACGACTCAAGGAGTTAACTCGCGAACGACTCAAGGCCAGGCGAACAGAAATGCACGCGCGCGACTTAAGCCCTTAACTCGTGAACGACTCACGACTTAGGCTTAACTCGTGGACGACTCAGCGAAGGCCAGAACGACTTAAGGCCAGAAAAATCACCAAAACGCTGAAAATTGAAGTTTTTCGCCAATCCAATCCAAACCAAATGCAAGTGTTGATGCAAATACAATAGGGGATCATTCCCAACAGTCCAAGATAGATATAGGCAAGATGTGAGATCAAAAATCTCACCTTTTCCACGAAATTGATGAAGATGAAGATTGAAAGCAAGGAGAAGCAACCCAAAGCTTGAATCCACAATCTTCTACTTGAATTAGATGTTGAATCTCGGATTTGCAATGGAATTTGTGTTTGGAGTTTTAATTTCCACTTCCCACCACCATTTTTGACAAAGCTTGAAGTGTTTTGATGAAGTAATGAAGAGAAGAGGGGGTTGGGCTGAGTTAGGAAGGTGCAGTCCAACCCAAAGTCTCAAGCGGGAAAAGTGACGAAAATTTCACTATCTCCAAACATATCGAAGTTTACACTCAAAAAGATCGCAAACGTCATTTTGAACTCAATGGGGGTGGTCTCGAGTCCTAATTTGACCGTATGCAAAAAGTAGCTTTTCGGACTAATATCCGACTAACGATAAAATATTAAAATATAGCATTGATAGATATGCGGGTTGTTACAGACTCCCCTCCTTAAAGAAATTGCGTCCTCGCAATATATATGGTGGAAATAAAAAGTAACAACCATAAAAGCATATCAATACCAAAGAAAATTTGAAATGAGAAGTTCACCAAAAAGAGCATGAAAGAGAAAACCCGGACGAGTTCGCTCGATGAATTCTCTAGATTTCCCAAGAGCAATCCTTGGGATTTGAGAACCATAGAACTTTCACAAGAAGAACATCTTTATTTCGAAGACGCTCAACCTCCGAAGCAATGATGCGAATAAAATGTTGCTCAAAAGTCAAACGGACGAAAATTCAATTTCCACAATAACACCGGGCTCACGAATAAAATTAGAATCCCTAAGGCATTTCCATAGTTGGAAGACGTGGAAAATGTCATGAATAACAGAAAATTGAGCCGGTGGAACGGCGTAGCACAAAAAGCGATACGCCTAAGAAACTGGAAACCCGAACATCTCCGAACACCGACGTAGTACAAAAACGGTACGTCCAATGAATCAAAGGCCATAAAAGAAATGAGATAAAACTCCATAAAAATGAAGTATGTCAAAACGTCCGATGAACTTGATAAAAAGATTATTCCTTTCGGACATCATCAAAGAATCAACAACTTGTTGCATAAGAGTAACCGCATTGGCCACACGATTTCCCTTCTGGGAATAAAAGGAATATCAAAATCATAAGATGCAAGAGACTCAAGCCAATATTAAGTTCCTTATGAGAAAATAAATATTCCAAGGATTTATGATCGAGGTGGAGAACAAATTTCTCCCCCAAAAATGATGATGCCAAACTCTAAAAGCGAAAACAATAGCTGCGAGCACTAGATCAGGAGTGGCATACCTAGCCTCGATAGGCTATTCTATTTAGAAGTAAAAGAAAGAGAACGACATCCAAACCAATACAATTAGCATTGGTACAAACGATAAAGTCTTGGTTCCCATCGGGAATCTCAAGAATAAAAGTAGCGGAAAAGAATTCTTTCAAATAATCTTCTTTCCTGAAAAGCTAGAATTTTCAAAAATTACAACTTACCTTTATATAATAATCTTCCTAGAAAAATTTGCATTTTTCAAGTCAATATATCGTGTCTGATTGTCTCATCAAAGTGTTTAGGAGATTCTTATCGATAACGTTGATCAAGCGCATCGACCAGAATTCTTAAATCACTCAGTGGGCAATACAATCACAAAATCATCTTCAAGATAATAAACATGTTTCTTAAAAAAAAACTTTTAAGAATATTCTTTGTTTGCTTAAAGAAGAAAAACCCAATTGTGCTTATAAATAAATCTTATGAAAAAGATTTGCAAAATTTTAAATTGCAGTTTTCATCCAAAATCAATATATACAAGAATGGAGTCATCGAGATATTCATAGAATACTCGATTCATAAAATGGATGAAATAAGCTAGACAAACTGAATGACATAATAAGTCATTCACAAGAAGCATAACGAGTGCGGAATGCGGTAAGTGGAATGCTAACTTCCGCAACTCGTAGCAAATGAAAATCGGTGGCAAGGTCGAGCTAAACGGACCTTAAATCCACACAAAAGATTGCTTAGGTGATAATCCTAAAACAAACTCAAAAATACCGGAAAATTCTCAAACTACATGAATGAGAGAAATAACACTTCCTCATCATGTGAGCTTAAAGAATAAAATGATGCCATCAAATTGGAATCAAAATCACAAAGGAAAAACAGAAATCTGCTTAACAGATTGAAAATGTCGAAGATGAATAGTCCACACGGGACAAGGGATGTGGCTTCATAATAATTAAGCCAATCCTGACAAAAGTCAATTCCGAGGCACAAGTAAAAATTGGCTCGGAAAGAAAAATCACGTAAAATAATTTTGACATAAAATAAAAAGCAAATTGAGTGTTGCGGATCCACCAACCGGATTCGCAATCCTCAAAGAAGTCAACAAGCCCAAAAATGTTTAAAGAAAAAGGGATCAGCAAGTTCTTTTGATATAAAAGAATGGGATGCACCCGTATCAAAGAGAACTCTAATTGGTTGATCATGAAATAATATAATGCCATCAAGGACAGAATGTGACATACCTTGACGGCCAGATGTGTTACCAGGGGCTTGAGCCACATTAAGCTTTCCCTCCTTCTGTTGAAGCCTTTTGCATTGGTGCATAAAATGATCTGTACTTTTACAGTAGCGGCAAGAGCGGGGCTTTGGACACTTGTCCGAAAAATGTCCCCTAACACCACAGTTATAGCATTTCCCATCATTAGAGGAAAAAGTCTTAGCAGTAGGAGCTGCTTGTTTACCCTTTTTGTTCGGGTAAGGACCTTTAAATTTGTTGGGCCTCTTTTTGTTGTCAAAGCTGGGTTTGGAAGCTACTACTTCAACATCACTTTCTCTATCAGCCTCTTCAAGACGAAGAGCGATATCTACTATTTGGTCGAAAGAAACTTCTAACTTCAAAAGTAATGGCTTCTTGAGGCTTTTGTTTAAGCCATAAACGAACCTCTGGTTCTTCTTCAGTGGAGTATTTATATATTCGACCCCATATTTGGAAAGGGATTCGAATGATGCGACGTAATCCGCCACAGAAGCCTGACCTTGAACAAGGTCAATAAATCGCCGAGCCAATGTTACCTTTTCAGCCTCGGGTACGAATTTCGATTCGAAGCGTTCCCGGAAGTGCTCCCAGGAGAGGTCCGCTTCATTAATTTCGGATGTAAGGAGTTCATACCAATCCAATGCTCTCTCTTGGAGCATACTTGAAGCCACTTGAACTCGGTGCAGATCGACAAGGTTCATGCGAGAGAAGATTCGATCACATGATTTTAACCAAGCTTGAACCTCGATAATAGGCTCGGAACCTTTGAAGGGCTTCCCACCCAAATTGGTGTAATCGCTGCACAACCGTGCAAATCCCGACTTTGGGTGAGTAGGTTCCGGGTTAACTCCAGCTGCTTGGGCATTCGTCACTAACTCAAGAAGCTGTTGAGTTGTCATAAAAACTCCATCTCGAGGAGCCGCAGTAGATGTCCCAGCTCTGGGACGGCCTGGTCTTGACATCCTCTTCCTTTAGAAAGAAAGAAGATAAAGAAGAAGGTTATTCATCAATGAACATCAAGCAATCTTGAATGATGAAACAAGGAATCATAAAGAAAATAGGATAAATCGGTTCGAAGACTCGAACTAAATCCTGAAACACAACTCCTAAGGTGGACTTAGGACGATGATCCTTGTTAAGTTATTCTACATTGTTCCGAAGTTTGGCTCTGATACCAAGCTGTGACGCCCCACCTCTATACCCAAAGCTAACCAAGAACACTACGATGTAGTGCTGTCAATTAGCGCGGAGAATAAGGCTGTGGAGGAGCGACCATCCATGTAACTTCTTTGTGCGAGCATCGATACGTCAGATAGAATAGAATGCATATCTTTTAAGGAGGAAATCCGACATACCGATACAAACACAAAGCTATCACACGGTGGCTATATATAATCTTCGGAAACAAACATAGAAATAATCATAACGACAATCAGTCACAGACATCCATATCACAAAGGCGGAAGAAGATATGAATAAATATATAACACATGAAAGTGTACATCAGAGTAGTGGTCAGAAAGATCCACGATAATACAAAAGAATAGCATCACGTGCTATACAAAAGAATAAGTACACAACATAGAGTCTATATCTCAAAGGTGTACATCCAAAAACTACTAATCTAAGTAGTTAGCCAAAAGTCAGAATAATCCTGAAGAGAAGTCAAGCAGAAGCACCTGTAACATCTCGGTCTGACCCGAGTATTATTTATAAGAAAATAATAAACGGATCAGTCTAACTATAAATATCAGATGATATGGTATACAGTAAAAGGCATGACATGAACATGTAATAACCATAGCGACATACTACTATAAGTATGTAAATGATAATCAACAAAAGATTAATCAATATCACAAGAATCTTCTCAAAGATCCAAACACATAAAAAGGTAATGACACACGAATTCACCAATACACAAAAACCTGATATCATATTAGTGAAAATCAAAAAAGTTGGTGAAGCACTAAATCCAGAAATCAACACACGAAATCCAGAACAAATCCCAGAAATCAACACACGAAATCCAGAAATCACTAAAAGGGGGAAGTCCGACACACGGACGAGAAGTTATCTCATGGAAGCTATCCATTTAAATTTTCCGAACACACGGATGGCCCGAAGGCAAGTCCGACACACGGACGAAGAGACATCGCACATTGCTAGTCTAAATCACAAAAATGATCGTCATGATCATAAGGAAGTGTCAATCACACCAAGCCAGTAAATATATGAGTTTAGCTTCATGTCCCATAACCACTTGCTTAACTTAAATATTTACGAACAAGCTGTAAATCTTCACTAGGAAATTGTCACAAAAAGGGTTCAATCGAACAAGTCCAAGAGCTAACCGACGAAGTGAACGCAAGCGTTTCATACCACTCGTTTTACTAAGTCGTTTAAGTCGATTTCTCATTCGAGTGAAGTAAAGGCTTGTATATACTAGTAGATTGAAAATCGGTTTGAGAAAACGAACTTTTGATACTTAAAATAGTGTTGAAATCGCTTTGATGAAAGAGTTTTGATATTTACTATTAGTATTGAAACCTTCATATATCTTTAAAGTGACAAGTCATAAAACGATGGTAGAACAAATCAATTCACGTTCGAAGACGTGAGTAAAGTGCAAAGAAGTCAATCCCAAAACCATCAAAGTAGAAATTCTGATAAACGTTTTTCAGAAGAGATTGCCTACGCAGAGTAATTCGGGGTTCGACCTGCCCGGTCAGGTCGCGGGGGTCCAGGGGGCAGCGCCCACGGCGGGGTGCGGGGCAGCGCCCCGTCACGGTATGACTTAGTGAAGGCAAGCGGTCTCGAGAAGACAAACCGGTCAAATGACCAAGTACTAATCTCGCGAACGACTTACGACTTAAGAGATAAGGTCATACGACCTAAGTGGAGAATGCCACGCGACTTAGCAGAAGAACAGGTCGAACGACCAAGTACTAATCTCGCGAACGACTTACGACTTAAGGGAGGAATGCCATACGACCTAGCAGATAACAGGTCATTCGACCTAAGGGTAAGGTCGGTGGCGACCTACGACTTAACAAAGTCGAGCAACCTACGACTTAACGAAGTCAAGCGACCTACGACTTAGGGTCAAGCGACCTAAGAGAAGCAGCGGGAATATTAGGTCTGAGACGACCTACGACTCAATGGTTTAAAGCCAACGACCTACGACTTAACGACTTATGCCATTAGCTCCTGAACGACTTATGCCAAGACAGTAACTCGCGAACGACCTAGCGAAGGCAGAAACGACCTACGACTTAAGGTCATACGACTTAACTGGGCATGCGACCTAACGAGTTAGCAAGGCACGCGACCTAAAGACTTAAGCTTTGAATACGAGCTACGAGTTAAGGTCTATACGACCTAACGACTTATCTCTGTACGACCTAAGCCAGGACGAGATAGCAGAAGGCAACGACTTAAGTCTTAACTCGGGGACGACCTATGACTTAAGGTCATACGACTTAACAGTTTAAAAGCCAACGACCTAGGACTTAAGAGCCATACGAGCTACGACTTATCACTTAACTCGCGAAAGACCTAGCGAAGGCAGAACACCCAGAACGACTCAGGCCTTTAACTCGTGAACGACTCAAGGAGTTAACTCGCGAACGACTCAAGGCCAGGCGAACAGAAATGCACGCGCGCGACTTAAGCCCTTAACTCGTGAACGACTCACGACTTAGGCTTAACTCGTGGACGACTCAGCGAAGGCCAGAACGACTTAAGGCCAGAAAAATCACCAAAACGCTGAAAATTGAAGTTTTTCGCCAATCCAATCCAAACCAAATGCAAGTGTTGATGCAAATACAATAGGGGATCATTCCCAACAGTCCAAGATAGATATAGGCAAGATGTGAGATCAAAAATCTCACCTTTTCCACGAAATTGATGAAGATGAAGATTGAAAGCAAGGAGAAGCAACCCAAAGCTTGAATCCACAATCTTCTACTTGAATTAGATGTTGAATCTCGGATTTGCAATGGAATTTGTGTTTGGAGTTTTAATTTCCACTTCCCACCACCATTTTTGACAAAGCTTGAAGTGTTTTGATGAAGTAATGAAGAGAAGAGGGGGTTGGGCTGAGTTAGGAAGGTGCAGTCCAACCCAAAGTCTCAAGCGGGAAAAGTGACGAAAATTTCACTATCTCCAAACATATCGAAGTTTACACTCAAAAAGATCGCAAACGTCATTTTGAACTCAATGGGGGTGGTCTCGAGTCCTAATTTGACCGTATGCAAAAAGTAGCTTTTCGGACTAATATCCGACTAACGATAAAATATTAAAATATAGCATTGATAGATATGCGGGTTGTTACAGTTAATTAACATAAGTTAATTTCAAATTATTTGAAATAAATCCTATTTTCAAATTTATTAGTTAACCCATAATTATTAACTAATAATTTTTTTTCAATGAATCAATTAATCTTTAATTATTGAATTAATCTTAATAAATCACCATTTTTAATTAATCCTTTAATTATTCACAAATGAATTTACTGAAATTTCAAATTATCATTCAATTTATTACATTCAGTAATTATCTATTAATTACTTCACTAAGTAATTATATTTTCCAAATTCATCAAGTGATTATTCTGACTTAAACTTTAAGAAATTTAATTTGAACAGATTCGATTAACTAAATTAATTTCATTGAATGATTAATTCCATGATTATAAATTGATTAACCTTTTTAATTAATTAACTTTTATTTAATCACCAAAATTAAATTTATCGCCTTGATTAATTATCCTTTAATTAATCACATTAATTAATTAGCCCTTAATTAATTACCATTTAATAAATCATTCTTAAGTTAATTACATAATTAATTTACTTTTAATTATTAATTAACCCTTCCTTTACAATTTCAAATTCCATTTAAAATTCAAATTCTTTTAATCCTTTAAATACTTTAAAGTTACATAACAAGTTAAAAAAAAATTTAAAACTTTATTTATCCCTAACCTTAGTTTCAAACTAAACTGGAATTTATACTTGAACTTTGAATTTAAAACTCAGTTTAAATCTTACTTTAAAACTACAAATATTAATTCAAAAATTTCCAAAGCAGGAATAGGGTTTAAAACCTGTTACAAGCTTCCTTCCCGAGTCACCCCCCTACTAGCTTCGAGTCATACGCGACACTATTTTGCTTCGAGCAAATTCATGAATCCCCCGAGTTCCACCTTGTCTTCGTCTTCCCCAATACTGCCTCGAACCCAAACATGTTAGAACACGTGCACGTGCACGGCGTTGCGCCATCGTTTCGGCGAGCTCCAAAATCCTTGGCACGTCGCAAAACTCACCTACTTTCGAAATCAAAACACAATTCGTCACCAAGATTTCAAAACAAAATTTAGTGGTTCGTTCGAAATTACTGCATTCAACTTCCCTCAGCAAAGCGCCTCGCCGCCGTTGGTCAGACCACTGGAGACACTCCACTTCCGTCCACACCACGTCCACTTCCTACTCTTCCACTCCCCGGAATTCCGAGAAGCTCGGTCCAGCATAGGAGATGAACGCGCCTCATTTTTCTGACCATATCACGTTCGAGCCTTAAATCCTAGTTTTAATTCGTTCTCCCATCTCTTACAATAGAAATTTTTCTCTACATTTTCCCTGAGATCATCGATGGCCATACTTGCCTTAAGCAAGATTTAGACGTTCGAAATTAGTACGATCATCAAAAATTGATAAAATTGCATATTTTGTTCAAATATAAACTGTACTTGAAATCCTTAATTAAAAATCATTGTATTAAGTTTAAAAATCCTATCTTTAGTTGTTTATCAAGTTATGTAATCAAATCAATAAGTTAAAATACTCGAAATAATTCATATGATTTCCTTTTTAATGTAAATTTGAATTTACAGGGTCAAGTTATTTCATTTTCAAGCTAAGAAAAAATTCTGGACCATGGTTTAAATTAAACAATCTTGTTCTGTAAAAAAAAATTTCCAAGTTAAAGACGTTTGTATGAAAATTTAAAAAAAATTTCTATTTATGATCACTCTATAAACCTGGAACAACTTATCTGCCTGTAACTACATACACACTGTTCTTGCCATAAATACATATACCAACAGTATACACAAACACTTATTGATCATCACAGACAACAGAGTCAAGGAACTAGTCTAAAATCTTAAGTTTGCTCACCTGGCTTAAAATAGAAAGCTTGATTTTTTTGTTTGAAAACAGGAAAGCTTGAACTGGAATGTGAAAACTTTGCATATTTTTGTTGTTGATTCCAGAAACTTGAACAGCTTGGATCTTTACATTGCTTACTTGGTTCAGTAGAAGTTTTGATAAAATTGTTGTTTTGGTTGAAACTTTTTCTTGTTTAAAACTTTTAGAACTGGAATTGCTAAGTCTTTTGTATATGAAATGAAATGAGGTAAGTTGATAAATAAAACAAGTAAAAAGAATTGTTTATTGTCCAGGTACACAACAATTCAGAGATTTTTATTTTCTTTCCTTGGGCTGATATGAGATGTCTTGTATACTAGTGATATAGCATTAAATGCTTGTCTCTTATGTATACAAACTTATCTTACAATTCAAATTTCGTATGTACTTACAAATCTTACATATGTTTATTTTTGTTTGACTTAGATGCTTAGCATACTTATCCTATTTCTATTCGTATATATTGATATGATTTTTCCCTGCCAACAAATCTTACAGCTACATATATACAAAGCTTGGCACATTTTCTCTTATTTTTATAAACGTATTTTATTTGCCTTTGTACTATATAGATATGAAGTTGTTTTAGCCTTTGTTTATATTGATAGGTACTCATTTCACTTTGTTTAAATTTTACTTGCCTGCATACTTATTTTACAACCATATTTATCTTGCTTTGGTTACACAACTTCTTACAGGTTCCATCCTCATCTTATTTTGTCTGGTTTGTATTTATATCTCAAGTACAAATATACATATTATAAAGTTGTTCTAGTCATTGTATTGGTGTATTACTTATGTATACATGTGTGAATGACAAATGGTAGCTTTCCATCTATCGATAAATTTCACAATTTAATTCAAAAATTAAATTAATTACCAATTTAAATTTAATTAAAATCCGGGGTCGTTACAGACTTCCCCCTTAAATGAATTTCATCCTCGAAATTGCCAAGGAGACACAACGATAGATGAAGAATGTTTCATCTACTCAAACTGAATATCTATTCTGCATTTGGCTTACCAAATCAGAATATCAATAATAGATATAAAACCGAATCTATTTGACACTTCACAAGATACTCGGGTTATCCAGATCTACGTAATATGCAGTGGCATCGGTTAGTTCAAAGTAATAACTAATCATTCGTAGAATATACTGGGTCCCAAAGAATAGATAGATATCTGGATACAATTTCAAAACTTTTAATTTAAAACTAAAGTATACCTATCAACCATAGCAAACAAAGCAACCAATTCATCCAAACAAACAATTTTGGTACAGCCGGAGTTTATGTCCCATATTAATATATCGAATTTCTTCCTGGATCTACCAGGAACTATCGAAGAATTGAGAAAAGATGTTGAACAAAAGAGATTGATAGAGAAAATTAGTTTCCTCGTTGTTACAGGGTATGGACCATTTATAGTCGTATTCCCCTGTCCCCTATCTCATCCTCTTCTTGCACTCATACTTACTAATAGTGAATAGTAAGAGAATTTACTGAGGCATACGGACATATATCTGAGAATTACTCATTCTAGGGTATACTTCACCCTATCTCTAATGAGCTACTTAATGTGTTATACACCTGAGCTAAAGTTTTAACCTCAGCTCTGATACCAAATGTAACGTCTCAGATTTTCACGTTCGAAAATTGACATCCATACTTTACATCGTACTCGAATGCCGTAGATTCGACCGTTCAAATCCGAGTCACCGGAGCTTATAACACAGTTAAGTAAACAACACATTAGAAGAAAAAGAATAATACATTGATATACAATATCTGATACAATATCTAATACAACAGAGTGATACAATGAATATCAATATACATCAGAGATATGATACAAGAAATAGCAGCGAAAAAGAAAACGATAACACCAACAGCGGATAATCTCCATCTCCAAAGCGCCAATCCAAAAATAGCTCGAACTCCCAATAACGATGCACAAAGATAAGCAAGTGCAGTCCATATCCGAAGACTGAACTAGCTCCAGAAAATCTACTAATTCTGACTATCTGAAAAACCCAACTCTAGACTGCTCGTGTAGAAAAATTTTGAGCACCCAGAGTTTAGGAAAGAAACAATAAACTCCAGATCAGTCATGGGACTGGTGTGAGCAACAAAAACAGTTTATCTTTAAAATCAAATAGCAAAAGATTTTTAATTGTCAATTCGCAATGCTTTTGGAAAATGAAACTACCATAAGGCCTCCCGCACACACACACACAATGCAAACGCAGAATCGGAGGAGATTTCTCCTTATGATAGTCAAAGATGCTTACTACGCAAAACAAATCATTTTGGATATTATTATTAGTGCATAGTGTAGAAAACATTTCGAAAGTAGAATATAAATCTTAGCCAGCATAGACATTTCGCACTTATGCCTACTATAGCTACCATGTTCAATAGCAGGTTACCGCCACATTCCATGGCAGGTAATACAACTAATACCGTACATGGCTCGTATTGTTTTGTTTGGATTTCCAACAAATGGTCAGGCCAAGGAACTTCCCATTGCCACATGGAAACGCCTCTGGAAGGACGTCCCGAGAACCAAACTGTTCTCTGCCAAACAAGGCCGGCTACCCCCCTTCCCAAGGAATATACAAAACCTCGGATATGCCACCCCCGGTCCTTTGGGACCTTTAAACGAGGCGCCTCTAAACCAACATCACACATAATAAATAAAGTGTGTGCACATGAGTAAGTATCTGGGCTCCATACCATGATACTACCCTTTTCCAGAAGGAATGGTCATACCCTAGGGAAGCTACCCCTGAAACCTTGCCGCATCGTTCCTGTTTCGACCATTACCGGGTTGTGAGGTTCGACGAAGTCTCGTCCACAAAGCTACGCTTTGTCACAAAGCCATGCTTTGTGTCAACAGATGATCAAAGTAATGATCATAAAGATAAATGATCAAACAATGATCATCACACAGCAACACTCAGCATGTCACATTACCAAATTGGGAATATATCGCTGATAACCTTCAACTACATAACCTCTGAGCTTGTACGTCTCAGAGAAGGGTGTTAAGCTAAGAGAATAAATTCTCCGCCACCAACAGAAATGTATTTGAAAGAAATCAGCTTTATATCTCAAAGTGTAATGTCAGACATGTAACCATACAAGTCTGTTCCGGGTTCGAACAGAACCGAAGGCACTTCCGAAGAAGCCCTTGCAATTCGGGTATTCACAATCCCGATCGGATTTCCCATCACTTAGGAAATCTCTATACCGGCGCGACTCAGTGCAGAGACAATCGATAGGTCATCCTATCGTTCTCGCAAATACCCGGTCTTCACCACCGGTCTTCAAATGCTATCCATATACGACGTATCACTAATTCGGAATGGGTTATATGACACAAAGGTCTTTTCCCGGCTAACCCGAATAGTGAGCGCAATATTTTAAAAACATATGGATATGTGATTTCAATTAAGTCACAACTTAATAATTCAACTTCCTTTTAAATGGTTTCAATCGATTACCATTTCAAATCTTTTAAACAAAAAGATTTATTTCACAAAGTTCACCCAGTTTCACAAAAATTCATTCACAGATTTCAAAACAATTTCCGTTTCAATTCGATTAACTCGTTAAATCTTTAAAAACAAAGATTCAACTTATAGCTTTCAAAAAAACTTCATTTTCGAATGGTTTAAACAAATCATCATTTTGAATCTGTTAAAAATAAACAGATTCAATTCATAGCTTTCAAAAAGAATTTATTCATAACTTGGAAAAAAACCATTTTTCAATTCAATCTTGAAATTCCTTTAATTAAACTGGAATTTCATTTCTTATCTGAAAGCTCTTATTCTTTTGAAAACAAATAGTTTTCATTTTGGAAATCTGATTCATTTATAATATCTTTAATCAAAATTCCAATCATTGAATTCAATTCCAAATATTGAATTCAAATTTAAGTCAAATTATTTAAATTTCAAAACTTAATTAAGATATTCGAAAATAAGACTTATCTTTGAAATTCCATTTCAAAAGCTTTTCACTTTAAACCCAAATTTCCAATCTCAAAATCAATTGAAATTAAAATTTCAATTTCAAAAACATCAAATTTAAATCATTTGTGACTTAACCAATTTCCTCGTGGAATCCATATTTGTGCGTGTAAAAGTGTAGTCCAGGGGTTTAAAACAATAGTGCAACACAATGAATCATCACAGATCAAAATACAGGATATAGTTGATAAGCGATATAAACTATAACGCTTATCGTTCATTCACAGATCACAGATATATATCACAGATAAGTAAATTACATATCACAACATAAATAAGGATGTATCACAAAGCATCACAATCAGGGGTATCAAACAATTCACATTCAATAAAATCCAAACATCCATAGGTAGAATTAATTAATTGTCTGATTTATTTAAATCAGATTAGTCACTCATCCTGGTTAATTAACATAAGTTAATTTCAAATTATTTGAAATAAATCCTCTTTTCAAATTTATTAGTTAACCCTTAATTATTAACTAATAATTTTTTTTCAATGAATCAATTAATCTTTAATTATTGAATTAATCTTAATAAATCACCATTTTTAATTAATCCTTTAATTATTCACAAATGAATTTACTTAAATTTCAAATTATCATTCAATTTATTACATTCAGTAATTATCTATTAATTACTTCACTAAGTAATTATATTTTCCAAATTCATCAAGTGATTATTCTGACTTAAACTTTAAGAAATTTAATTTGAACAGATTCGATTAACTAAATTAATTTCATTGAATGATTAATTCCATGATTATAAATTGATTAACCTTTTTAATTAATTAACTTTTATTTAATCACCAAAATTAAATTTATCGCCTTGATTAATTATCCTTTAATTAATCACATTAATTAATTAGCCCTTAATTAATTACCATTTAATAAGTCATTCTTAAGTTAATTACATAATTAATTTACTTTTAATTATTAATTAACCCTTCCTTTACAATTTCAAATTCCATTTAAAATTCAAATTCTTTTAATCCTTTAAATACTTTAAAGTTACATAACAAGTTTAAAAAAACTTTAAAACTTTATTTATCCCTAACCTTGGTTTCAAACTAAACTGGAATTTATACTTGAACTTTGAATTTAAAACTCAGTTTAAATCTTACTTTAAAACTATGAATATTAATTCAAAAATTTCCAAAGCAGGAACAGGGTTTAAAACCTGTTACAAGCTTCTTTCCCGAGTCACTCCCCCTACTAGCTTCGAGTCATACGCGACACTATTTTGCTTCGAGCAAATTCATGAATCCCCCGAGTTCCACCTTGTCTTTGTCTTCCCCAATACTGCCTCGAACCCAAACATGTCAGAACACGTGCACGTGCACGGCGTTGCGCCACCGTTCCGGCGAGCTCCAAAATCCTCGGCAAGTCGCAAAACTCACCTACTTTCGAAATCAAAACACAATTCGTCACCAAGAATTTCAAAACGAAATTTAGTGGTTCGTTCGAAAATACTGCATTCAACTTCCCTCAGTAAAGCGCCTCGCCGCCGTTGCTCAGACCACTGGAGACACTCCACTTCCGTCCACACCACGTCCACTTCCTACTCTTCCACTCCCTGGAATTCCGAGAAGCTCGGTCCAGCATAGGAGATGAACGCGCCTCATTTTTCTACCATATCACATTCGAGCCTTAAACCCTAGTTTTAATTCGTTCTCCCATCTCTTACAATAGAAATTTTTCTCTACATTTTCCCTCAGATCATCGATGGCCATACTTGCCTTAAGCAAGATTTAAACGTTCGAAATTAGTACGATCATCAGAAATTGATAAAATTGCATATTTTGTTCAAATATAAACTGTACTTGAAATCCTTAATTAAATATCATTGTATTAAGTTTAAAAATCCTAACTTTAGTTGTTTATTCAAGTTATGTAATCAAATCAATAAGTTAAAATACTCGAAATAATTCATATGATTTCCTTTTTACTATAAATTTGAATTTATAGGGTCAAGTTCTTTCATTTTCAAGCTAAGAAAAAATTCTGGACCATGGTTTAAATTTAAACAATCTTGTTCTGTAAAAAAAAATTTCCAAGTTAAAGATGTTTGTATGAAAATTTAAAAAAAAATTCTATTTATGATCACTCTGTAAACCTGGAACAACTTATTTGCCTGTAACTACATACACATTGTTCTTGCCATAAATACATATACCAACAAGTATACACAAACACTTATTGATCATCACAGACAACAGAGTCAAGGAACTAGTCTAAAAATTTAAGTTTGCTCACCTGGCTTAAAATAGAAAGCTTGATTTTTTTGTTTGAAAACAGGAAAGCTTGAACTGGAATGTGAAAACTTTGCATATTTTTGTTGTTGATTCCAGAAACTTGAACAGCTTGGATCTTTACATTGCTTACTTGGTTCAGTAGAAGTTTTGATAAAATTGTTGTTTTGGTTGAAACATTGTCTTGTTTAAAACTTTTAGAACTGGAATTGCTAAGTCTTTTGTATACGAAATGAAATGAGGTAAGTTGATAAATAAAACAAGTAAAAAGAATTGTTTATTGTCCAGGTACACAACAATTCAGAGATTTTTATTTTCTTTCCTTAGGCTGATATGAGATGTCTTGTGTACTAGTGATATAGCATTAAATGCTTGTCTCTTATGTATACAAACTTATCTTACAATTCAAATTTCGTATGTACTTACAAATCTTACATATGTTTATTTTTGTTTGACTTAGATGCTTAGCATACTTATCCTATTTCTATTCGTATATATTGATATGATTTTTCCCTGCCAACAAATCTTACAGCTACATATATACAAAGCTTGGCACATTTTCTCTTATTTTTATAAACGTATTTTATTTGCCTTTGTACTATATAGATATGAAGTTGTTTTAGCCTTTGTTTATATTGATAGGTACTCATTTCACTTTGTTTAAATTTTACTTGCCTGCATACTTATTTTACAACCATATTTATCTTGCTTTGGTTACACAACTTCTTACAGGTTCCATCCTCATCTTATTTTGTCTGGTTTGTATTTATATCTCAAGTACAAATATACATATTATAAAGTTGTTCTAGTCATTGTATTGGTGTATTACTTATGTATACATGTGTGAATGACAAATGGTAGCTTTCCATCTATCAATAAATTTCACAATTTAATTCAAAAATTAAATTAATTATCAATTTAAATTTAATTAAAATCCGGGGTCGTTACATCAACATAAACATTTTCCTTTATAAAATCATTTAAGAAAGCGCTTTTAACATCCATTTGAAAAATTTTAATATTATTATGACAAGCAAAAGCAAGTAAGATTTGTATTGCTTCGAGACGAGCTACTGGTGCAAAGGTTTCTTCATAATCAATTCCTTCTTCTTGGTTGTAACCTTGTGCGACTAGTCTTGCCTTATTTCGAACGATATTACCGTGTTCATCTGCTTTATTTTTGAAAACCCATTTTGTACCTATTACAGATTGATCACTTGGTCGAGGTGTAAGTTCCCAAACATTATTTCGTTCAAATTGATTTAATTACTCTTGCATTGCTAAAATCCAAGAATCATCATTAGATGTTTCTTTATAGTTTCTAGGTTCAAAGTTAGATATAAACGCTACTTGACTCATTTGATTGAGTTGATTTCTTGTTGTTACTTTAGAATCTAAATTTCCTATAATATTCTTTGTAGGATGTTCCTTTAAAATTCATGGTGGTGATTTTAATGTATTAATATCATTATTTTCATTTGAAACTTGTTCTGAGTTTATATCTTGATTTTGTGATAAAGTTGGAATTTCTTCATCGTCAATTTTTGATTTAATAGAAAAGTCTTCATCGAAGGATACATGTAAACTTTCTTCTATTATAATTGTTCGTTTATTAAAGTTTCGATATGCTTTACTTCTATCTGAATATCCAATAAATATTCCTTCATCTGCTTTTGCATCGAATTTTCCAAGATTATCTTTTGTGTTTAGTATAAAACATTTTGAACCAAACACTCTAAAATATGTTATTTTTGGTTTTCTTTTATAAAACATTTCATAATATGTGTGTTTAGTCATAGGTCTTAAAGTTACACGATTTAAGACATAGCATGTCGTTGCGACTGCTTCTGCCCAAAAATTCTTTGGTAAATCGCTACTATTTAATAGTGTCCGGGCATATTCTTGTAAAGTACGATTTTTTCTTTCAACAACGCCATTTTTCTGTGGTGTTCGGGGAAAGGAGAAATTATGACTAATACCCTTTTTATTACAAAATTTGTAAATAATTCATTTTCAAATTCTCCACCATGATCGCTTCGTATATTTTTAATTTTTAAATCCATTGAGGTTCTAATTCTTTTAGCAAATATTTTAAACATTTCGAAAGTATCGCTTTTATGTTTTAAGAATAAAGTCCAAGTATATCTTGAATAATCATCCACAATAACAAAAACGTATTTACTATGATTTATAGATCGTACTTGAGTTGGTTTAAATAAGTCTAAATGAAGTAATTCAAGTGGTTGTTTAGTGGAAATTTCCTTTTTAGATTTAAAAGAGCTTTTAGTTAATTTGCCAAGTTGACATGTGTCACAAAGATTTTTAACTTTAAAATTGATCTTAGGTAAACCTCTAACTAATTCATGTTTAGCTAATTTATTGATATTTTTAAAGTTTACATGACAAAAGCGTCTATGCCATAACCATGGATCATCATGATTAGCTGCTAAGCATACATCATTTTTATGATTAACATTCATATTTAGAACATAAATATTTCGTTTTCTAAATCCTTCAAATATTAAACTTTTAGTTTGATCATAGATGTTGCACTTATCTTTTTCAAAATTAATTTTAAAACCTTTATCACATAATTGACTAATACTAAGAAGGTTATGTTTTAAATTTTCTACTAGTAAAACATTTGTAATTATAGGAGATGTAGATATACCTAGATCGATGACTTCACCAATGCCAATGACAAATCCTTTGGAATTATCTCCGAATGTTACTGTTCCGCCATCTATATTTTTGATATTTGTAAGCATGGCTTTATTTCCCGTCATGTGCTTGGAGCATCCACTATCTAGTATCCACTTCTCTTTTCCCTTACTTTTATTTTTGAGTACCTGCAAAAAATAAATAATAATTTAATTGGTACCCACTTCCTCCGTTAGGGTCCTAAGGGTTAGTAGGGGAAGGTAGCCATACCCGTGATGGTTTGGGACCTTTAAACAAATAATTATTGTTATGAACTAATTTTTCCAAATATTCATTTATAAATTTCTTTCTAATCAAATTATTATTTGTTTTTAGAATCCAGATTTTAATATTTTTGGATTCGTTGCTTTTATGAGATACCCTTGATTTCTTAAAGTTAGTGTAGAGATAATTATACTTAGTTGTAGTATTCAAATTTTGTTTCTTGGTTTTGACTTGATTTTTAACAAATCCTAATCCATTTTTATTTCCTGATGGTTTAGAATTTTTAATCAAACTTTATAAATTTTGTTTCCCTTTATTAAATTTTGAAACATTATTTGTTATTTTTTCTAAACTATTTTTCAAGTTAGATATTTCAATATTGTCAGATTCCATCCTTTTTGTTAAATCAATATTTTCTTTTAGAATAACATCCTTTGTAATTACTTCTTTTTGTAATTCATAATTTAAATCAGAATTAATTATAGACAATTTTTTACATTCATTTTGAACTAATTCTAATTCTTCTTCTAGAATTGTTTTCTCATCTTTTAACATTCCGATTTCTAATTCTAATCGAGCAAATTTTCCTTTATATTCTTTGATAAAAAATTTTGATTCTCTAAATTTATCGTCTAATTCCATACTTATTTCAAGTAGTTCGTTATAAGATAAATCGGAAAGTACCTCATCAGTGTTAGCCATAAAGCAAACATTTGCTTGTTCAGAATCACTCTCACTATCTGATGATGATGAGTAAGAATCGTCCCATGTTACTTGAAATGCTCTCTTCTTTTTCTTGAAATCGAATTTGTTCTTTCTTTTATTATTGTTACCTTGAGTACAATCCTTCTTCATATGTCCGAACTTATCACATCCATAGCATTTGATTGAAGTTAGATCAGTTGTTTTTGAATTTGAATATCCTCCGTTTCGAAACTTTGTCATTTGCTTGAATTTCTTGAATTTGTTGTAGTTCTTTGCTATGAATACAATTTCATCTTCTTCGAGATCTGGATTTTCATTATTGGCATGAAAAGCAATATTATTCTTTTCTTGATTTGCTTCTTTTCGTGCCTGCAAGTTAGCTTCGTATGACATCAAATTTCCTATTAATTCTTCAACTTTGAGTTCGAAAAGATTATTAGCTTCTTCGATAACCAAAACTTTTCTTTCCCATTCATTAGTCAAAGAATTTAAAATTCGAGTAACTAGTTTGAATTGAGTGAATTTTACTCCTAGAGCCATAAGATCATGTTGTATAGTTTGAAATCTCATGTACATATCACTTATAGTCTCATTGGTTTTCATTTTGAATGATGAAAACTGATTTTTTAGAATTGAAATCTTTGTTTGTTTAACTTTTGTAGTTCCTTCATGAGTAACTTGAAGTTTATGCCATATATCATATGAAGTGGTGCATAACATAACTCTAGAAAATTCATTTTTATCCAGAGAACAAAATAAAAGATTCATAGCTTTTGCATTATTTCCGGCTAAGAGTTTTTATGCTTCTGTCCATGTGTTTCTAGCAGTGGTTGGTGCTTCAAATTTAGTTTGAGTTGTTTCCCAAACATCTAGACTGTTAGACTCCATAAAAATACGCATACGTGTAGACCAATATGCATAATTTGAACTAGTGAATAGTGGAGGACGTGTAATAGATTGACCTTCTTCAAAAGTACTTGCCATATTAGTGATAATTCAACTACGTGTTACTGTAACTTGAATTGAATCTTGCTCTGATACCAAATGAAAGTCTTGCAGATCGTATATATGTTACTAATGTGCAAGTGTACTAACAGTATAGCAAAGATATAAGCAGATATGTAAATGTAAGTAGAAATAAAAACGATCACACCAGAGTTTTTATACTGGTTCGGACCTCCCGTCCTACGTCCAGTCCCGAAGCTCCCCTTTGGTATTTCACTAACCAAATACCCTCGCTTCACCCGGAGGAACAGGTCTTTTTACAATAGAGTTTTCTTTGACAATCTTGTGTTCTGATCAACACTGATATTGACTGATAATACAAATCTTCCTATAATCTCCTTTGAGTGATTGTGTAAGTGTGAGCACAGATTTGAGGAATAATATAACCAATATAAATAGTGGTTATAGTTTTGATTTGAGAATATTAGAAATTAGGTTTCAGAAATCAACTTGATAATAATAATTCAAGAGAGTAGAAATCAGTAAGTTGAGTGAGTGAATCTCAAATCAATTTGATAGTATTTATATAAATTGAAGAGTTATGAATGAAGAGAAGTGATTGGAAACCATTGGTGAAAGGTTGCAACTATTTGAAGAAGAAACGTTTGTTTAAAGTTTTGCACCTTTTCAAAATAGAGCCGTTTAAAAATTAATCTTCGTATCCAGACGTCTGCATTAGAGCTCAAATGTCTGGAGTATGTTTCAGAAAATTTCTTGAACCTTACTGCAGACGTTTGAATTTATACTGCAGACGTCTGGAGTAGTTTATTTACAGAATTCATAGTTTGTTTGTGTGTGTCACTTCATTGGAGATTGTACAATAATTCTATATACTACTTACGTATTTGTTTACAGAATAATCTCCTTGTAATTTTCAAATCATAGCTCTTTGACGTGATGAATCTCTTGAATACCTGCATATGTTAATATATATCTATATATACAATATTGTATAGTTGTTGTCATTGAAACCATAGAATGGAGGTTCCAACATAGGTGACTTGGGTGAAATGCCGTTTCTTCCAGTGCAAAGCAGAACGGGAATTAACAAGGCGTACGGGCTTTCCCCAGGTACTTTTGATTTTTGTATGGATTTTGGGGTACCTCTTGAGAACTTTTTGTTTTTTGACGAGTCCTAGTCTCCACTTGCTCCTTAATCCAATGAAGTCTGGTTGCGCCGTGTTCTTCTTCCTCCGAGTGGAGTCCCGTCCCAGCGTATTCCCTATTTGATTGAGACCCCGTCCCGGCCTCTTGATCCAGTCTCCCCTAAGGGTTTGTAGTAGCTCGTAGTAATCCAGTGTCTTGCATGTTTTTTGTTTATGCTTTCTCCGTTTCTCTGCTCTAAAGTTGCTATTCGCTTTGCAGGGAAAAGAAGAAATCCGGAGAGGAATGAAATGTCTTGGCGACTTGAACAGTTCAAACGAATGAAAGAGGTTTCCGCTTCTTCTAAGATGGTCCCTCAAAAGGAAAAAACTGCGCAAGGGAATGTCGAGGAAACTTCGTCAGGCTTGGGCAGAGGAGAGAGCCACAAAACGTCCCAAAAATGCGCAAGGTCTTCGGATAAGGATGCTGCATCCCCTAGTTCTCAAATTTCTTCTCGTCGCCATCACAAAAATCCTACTGGTCCTAAAGTGCACAAAGTGCCTGATGATTTAGGAGAAGAAAATGTCGATACCCACTTCTCATATTTTTAACCGCCGGTGAGGAATCCCTTCGAGGGTCACTGTGATGACCTGAAATCGGCCTTCGAAAATCGGCACCCGTACTTCACTTGTACTCAAAATGTCGTAGATTCAAACGCCGAATCTGGTCCACCGGAGCTTATAACACAGTAAGTATAACAACACAGTGGAAGAAAGAAATAGATGATATCATATACAACTCCAATGAATACAATATCCAAAATGATATACAACAATGATATCAATATGATACAACAATATCAGAGATAAATAATGATACATCGGAAAGCAGAAATGATAACTCCAAATGATCAGTCAGAGAGACTGACTCCAACTTCTCCAACATCAAGCTCGAAACACCAACCAATGCACCAAGATAAGCAGGTGCAGTCCATGAACTCCAAACACTGAACCAGCTCCAGATAATCCACTAAACCTGAATATCTAAGAAACCCAACTCTAGACTGCCCGTGTGGAAAATTTTGGGCACCCAGAGTTTAGGAAGGGAACAATAAACTCTAGGTCAGTCATGGGACTGGTATGAGCAAACAAAAATAGTTTATCTTTAAACAAACACAAAAGGATTTTTAAACATGGAAATCCGCAATGCTTTTCGAAAATGAAACTACCATAAGACCTCCCGCCACACACACAATCCAAACGCAGAATTGGAGGAGATTTCTTCTTATGATAGTCAAACATGCTTACTACGCAAAGAAAACTCTTTTGATATTATTACTAGTGCATAGTGTGAAAAATATTTTGAAAGTATAATATCAATCTTAGCCAGCATACAACATTTCATCATATGCCTACTATAGCTACCATGTTCAATATCAGGTTACCGCCACATTCCATGGCAGGTTATACAACTAAAACCGTACAAGGTTCGTATTGTTTCTTTGGATTTCCAACAAATGGTCAGGCAAAAGAACTTCCTTACACCGAAATGGAAACGCCTCTGGAAAGACGCCCCGAGAACCAAACCGGATCTCTGCAAACACAAGGCCGACGCTACCTCACGCTTTAACCAAGCTGTAACTAGGTAACTAACACACGAGTCATGTCATCCCCCGGTCGTCATCGACCTTATCCGAGAGCTCTCGATCATACAGCAACAACCACAAAATATAATAAATTTGCAGCATCAACATAGGTAAAATATCTGGGCTCCATACCATGATATCACCTTTTATCCAGAAGGAAATGACATACCCTAGGGACGCTACCCCTACAAACCTTTGTCGCAACATTCCTGTTTCGACCATTACCGGGTTGTGAGGCTCAACGAAGTCTCATACACAAAGCCATGCTTTTTCACAAAGCCACGCTTTTTCACAAAGCCACGTTTTTCACAAAGCCACGCTTTGATCAAACAAATGATCAACAGCACTTCATATGCCACATTACCAAATTGGGAATGTATCACTAGTAACCATCAACTACATAACCTCTGAGCTCGTACGTCTCAGAGAAGGGTGTTAAGCTAAGAGAATAAATTCTCCGCCACCAACAGAAATATATTTGATTGAAACCAGCTTTACATCTCAAAGTGTAACGTCAGACACACATCCATACAAGTCTGTTCCGGGATCGAACGGAACCGAAGGCACTTCCAAAGAAGCCCTTGCAAATCCGGGTATTCACTAATCACGATCGGACTTCCAATCACTTAGGGAATCTCTATACCAGAGCCATGATGAAGAGAAAATCGACAGGTAATCCTTTCGTTTTCAAAAATAACCGGTCTTCACCACCTGTCTTCAATGTTATCCATATACGTTGTATCATTATTCGGAATGGGTTATATGACACAAAGGTTCTCTCCCGGCTAAACCGAATAACGAGAGCAATTAAAAATCATATGGATACTGGGGTCTCAGTTAAATCACAGCTTAAAGCCCAAAACTTTTCCTTCGAATGGTTAAAACAAATTACCATTTCCAATCTTTTAAACAAAAAGATTCATTTCAACAACCTTAAATGGTTTAAACAAATTTCCATACTTTTAATCTTTTAAACAAAAAGATCCAATTCACAAAGTTCACCCCATTCACAAAAATCTATTCATAGATTTCCAAATCAATTTTCATTTTAATTGGATTAACTCGTTAAATCTTTAAGTCAAGATTTAACTTATAGACTTCAAAACAATTTCATTTCGAGTTGGATTAACTCGTTCGGTCTTTGAATTAAAGACTCATTTCATAGCTTTCAAAACATTTCAATTCCATTTCAAATTTGAAACCTTTTCAACACAATTTGGAAATCTTTTCTTAAAATGAAAGCTATTATTATTTGAAAACAAGTAGTTTTCGTTTCGGAAAAATCCAGTTATATTTACACGAGTTAAAACCCTTGAATTAAATCCAAATTCCCAAATCAATACCTTTAAAATGGTTTAACCCATATATAACTTGTACAGCATCTTTAATCCCTAGTTTCAAATCATAGAATTCAATTTCAAGCTGGCATTCAAATTTAAATTAAATTATTTAAATTTCAAGATATCAAAAATGTCTTTAAAACTCCTTTCAAAAGCTTTTCATATTAAACCCCAATTTCCAATTTCAAAATCAATTGAAATTTAAATTTAAATTTCAAAAACATTGAATTTAAATCATCTATGACTTAGCCGATTTCCACGTGAAATCCATATTTATGTGTGTATAGTGTAGTCCAGGGGTTTTACTCAATAGTGCAACATCATCAATCATTACAGATTTAAGCACAGTAATATCGATAAGCGGTATGATCTATAACGCTCATCTTTCATACACAGATCACAGGTAAATATATATCACAGATAATAAGTTACATCACAGGGAATTAATTATATCCATCCCAGAGAAACATATCACAACATAAATCAGGATATATCACAAAACATCATATATCAGGGATATCAAACAATTCAACATTCCAAATAATCCAAACATTCATAAGTAAGACCAATGAATTATCTGATTAATTCAAATCAGATTTATTACTTATGAATAAATCACTAATCCTGGTTAATTAACATTGATTAATTACAATTTTATTTTAATTAATTAACCTTTAATAATAAATTAATTAGCCTCAATTAATAAATTAATCAATTGTCATTTAATTAATTATCCTATAATTAATCATACATTAACCCTTAATTCATAATTAATCCTTAATTATCACTTTATTAAATTAATTAATTTCTCTGAATTAATTTCTTAATTAATCCTTATCATTTATTAATTAAATTAATTAATTAATTTAAAATTCTTTAATTAACTTAGTTAATCTCAAAACATTAAAACTTTAATGTTCCTTAAGATAAAACATTATCTTTATTAACATCTTAATTACATATTTCAAAACTTTGCTTAAAAACTTTTTAAAATCTGCTTTTCAAAACCTACTTCGGGTTCACCCCGAGACTTACTCGAAACCTGCTTCGAGTTTTATCAAAATCAACCCGTGCTCCAATTCTTTTTCAAACTTAAAATTTTCTTAAGTGTTTACCCCTACGCATTCAAAATTTACTCGAGACAAAACTCAAGCCAATACATGATTCTCTCAAAGCCTTCTTCGAGCTCATAGCCTTCTTCTCCAAACATATACCACTGATACCCATCAGAAGTTTGTGCACTTGCACAATCGAAAACGTCACTGCTGGTCGAAGTTGCAGCCACCATCAAGTCGACGGTAACTAACCTGACCCTCACAAGCACTCAGGTACCCCAAACATCGACAAACTCGCGATCGAACATCACACCTCTGACTGCAACAAACCAACCTACCAGAAAACACCACGTCCTCCCACCTCTGGCCATCGGAGGCCATGAAAACTTCGTCAGAGCTTCGTCTTGACCACACGCTGCTATTCCCACCGTCTTCTGCAACTCGGTTCATCGGAGATGCCATGGCGACGAGATACTGACCTTGATTAAACTAAGGGATAAAACCCTAAATCGTTTTCGTTCATCATCCACGATGAAATAGAAAATCAACGAGCATTTTTCCTTGACTCGTCAACCTCTAGGCTTCCTCTGACGTGAATTTCGAAGCTCGATTTTACATTGATCATCATGTTTTTGATAAAAACCCAAAGACTGTTCAATTCAAGAAAACTCCATATTTCCATCCTTACAAATCATGAAATTTCTTTTAAAAATCAGTATTTAGCAAAACGAATCTGATAAAATGATCAGAATTTAGAATTACATCATTTGAATTTTCTGTTTGAGTAATTTCTCTGTAAATCCTACATTTTTAAATTATTTATCATATGTTTTTACTATATTTTTTTTTATAAAATAACTTTACAATGTTATAAACATTTTTCTTTCACGAATCATAACCTAAAATTAATTGTATTAGGAGGTCTTGAATTTTTTTTAGTAGGTTGAGCCTGTGATAACAACAGAGCCCTATTTTCCCATACATATATATTCACTCAGACATTTGCCAACATGCAAACAAATCCACATCACCATTCAAAGATCATCAAGATATGTAGGCTTAAGGTCTGATAAAGAGGAGTTTGCTCACCTGGATGTTTTGAATAGCAGAGAACATGCATTGCATTTGAAAACTGAGAATGCTTTTAACTGAAACTGGAATCTATCTTTGATTTACATCTGCATTTGATAGTTGATCTTACATCTGTTACTTGTTGTTTAATCTAGTTCTGAACCTGATCTTTCGAATTTCCAGGTTTTGAAAGTTTGCAAACTGGAAACTTTTCTTTCCTTTGATCTCTGATTTGTATTTGATTTGGATTGTTTGTTTTAAGTGGAAGTTTTTGTTTAGATTTTTGATAGTGTTTGCCTCAGTTTGGAACAAAAAATGAAATGAAGAAAAGCTTGATATATACAAAAGAACGAATTATAGGGTATGTTGTTCTTGTACAGGGTGATGTGTATTTTTATTAGTTTGTACAAGAGAATAATATGAATTTGTACCCTATGCCAGAGATTTTTTATCTCAAATTGGAGGCTGATAGATATGTTTTGGTGCTTGCATTAATTAGTTTGTACAAAGCTATATATTTATTTATCTTCCTTTGTCAGCCTATACATATTTGTTTACTTTGTTTGTTAACTCGGCTGAAGACAATTTTGTGGCTAAAGAGATGTTGGTATCAATTGTTTTGTACAAAATATATATATTCTTTCTTCATTTGTACAATGTAGGTCTGATGGCTTCTTTTACAAGCTCTTCATTTTATATACTTTGTTTCTTTCTTTTCTTTTTATTTGCTTGTCTCGGCTGAGATGATAATGTTGTGGTGCTAGCATTAAATTACTTTGTACTTTATGTTTCTTTATTTACAAGTGCACATACTTATATTTTGCTTACACTTAAATATATGCTTGCATTTGCAAGTGTATATACATAGCTTGCTTTTATATATTTGTTTAAGTGTTCATACTCATCATATTTGAAATATATATTGTTTGTTTGTACCATCCTTTCATATATATCCTTTTGTTTTATGCCTTGTATAAGTATACTTCCTATTTTACAACTTTAATACTTGTCTTGTATTTCTCTATATATATACATATATATATATATATATCAATTGTTTATCTTTTATTTCTATCTTAAATTATCTATTATTAATTTATTTCTATTTCTAACATAACCCATCAATTTCAAAGTTAAAGTTATTCATTTTTAAACGTGTATCAATTATCTATATTTTTATATTTATCTTTAAACCATTTATATTAAGATTCAAATCCAATTATCAATATATATATATATATATATATATATATCATTTCAAATCTATTCATATAGGCACAACTATATAAATTCACATATATATACAATTTCTAAATTTTAAAATGATTTAATATATTATTATTTGGATTCGGGGAAACTTGAATCAATATATCAATTAATTTTACAATTTTTATTCAAAAATTAAATTAATTATCAATTTAAATTTATATAAAATCCGGGGTCGTTACAAACTTCCCCCCTTAAAAGAATTTCGTCCTCGAAATTTGCCAGGGAGACACAAAGATAGATGAAGAACGTTTCATCAAATCAAACTGAACATCTATTCTGCATTTGGCTTACCAAATCAGAATATCAATAATAGATACGAAAACGAATCTGTTTTAACACTTCACAAGATACTCGGGTTATCCAGATCTACGAAGTATGCAGTGACATTGGTTAGTTCGAAGAGATAACTAATCATTCGTAGAACATATCGGGACCCAAAGAATAGATAGATATATAGATACAATTTCAAAACTTTCAGTTTAAAAACTAAAATATACCTATCAACCATAGCAAACAAAGCAACCAATTCATCCAAACAAGCAATTTTGGTCCATTCGGAGTTTATGTCCCATGCAAATATGTCAAATCTCTTTCCTGGATCTACCAGAAACCATCGAAGAATTGAGAAAAGATGTTGAACAAAAGAGATTGATAGAGAAAAGATCGTTTCCTCGTTGTTTCAGAGTATCGACCATTTATAGTCGTATTCTCGTGTCCCCTATCTCATCCTCTTCTTGCACTCATACTTACTATCAGTGGATAGCAAGAGAATTTACTGATGCATTCGAACGGATATCTGAGGAATACTCATTCTAGGGTATACTTCACCCTATCTCTAATGAGATACTTAATGTGCTATACTCCTGAGCTAAAGTTCAACCTTAGCTCTGATACCAAATGTGATGACCCTGAAATCGGCCTTCGAAAATCGGCACTCGTACTTCACTTGTACTCAAAATGCCGTAGATTCAAACGCCGAATCTGGTTCACCGGAGCTTATAACACAGTAAGTATAAAAACACAGCGGAAGAAAGAAATAGATGATATCATATACAACTCCAATGAATACAATATCCAGAATGATATACAACAAAGATATCAATATGATAAAAAAATATCAGAGATAAATAATGATACAGCGGAAAGCAGAAATGATAACTCCAAATGATCAGTCAGAGAGACTGACTCCAACTTCTCCAACATCAAGCTCGAAACACCAACCAATGCACCAAGATAAGCAGGTGCAGTCCATGAACTCCAAACACTGAACCAGCTCCAGATAATCCACTAAACCTGAATATCTGAGAAACCCAACTCTAGACTGCCCGTGTGGAAAATTTTGGCCACCCAGAGTTTAGGAAGGGAACAATAAACTCCAGGTCAGTCATGGGACTGGTATGAGCAAACAAAAACAGTTTATCTTTAAACAAACACAAAAGGATTTTTAAACATGGAAATCCGCAATGCTTTTCGAAAATGAAACTACCATAAGACCTCCCGCCACACACAAAATCCAAACGTAGAATTGGAGGAGATTTCTTCTTATGGTAGTCAAACATGCTTACTACGCAAAGAAAACTCTTTTGATATTATTACTAGTGCATAGTGTGAAAAATATTTCGAAAGTATAGTATCAATCTTAGCCAGCATACAACATTTCATCGTATGCCTACTATAGCTACCATGTTCAATAACAGGTTACCGCCACATTCCATGGCAAGTTATACAACTAAAACCGTACAAGGTTCGTATTGTTTCTTTGGATTTCCAACAAATGGTCAGGCAAAGGAACTTCCTTACACCGAAATGGAAACGCCTCTGGAAAGACGCCCCGAGAACCTAACCGGATCTCTGCAAACACTAGGCCGACGCTACCTCACGCTTTAACCAAGCTGTAACTAGGTAACTAACACACGAGTCATGTCATCCCCCGGTCGTCACCGACCTTTATCCGAGAGCTCTCGATCATACAGCAACAACCACAAAATATAATAAATTTGTAGCATCAACATAGGTAAAATATCAGGGATCCATACCATGATATCACCTTTTATCCAGAAGGAAATGACATACCCTAGGGGCGCTACCCCTACAAACCTTTGTCGCAACATTCCTGTTTCGACCATTACCGGGTTGTGAGGCTCGACGAAGTCTCGTCCACAAAGCTACGCTTTTTCACAAAGCCACTCTTTTTCACAAAGCCACGCTTTGATCAAACAAATGATCAACAACACTTCGTATGCCACATTACCAAATTGGGAATGTATCACTAGTAATCATCAACTACATAACCTCTGAGCTCGTACGTCTCAGAGAAGGGTGTTAAGCTAAGAGAATAAATTCTCCGCCACCAACAGAAATGTATTTGATTGAAACCAGCTTTACATCTCAAAGTGTAACGTCAGACACACATCCATACAAGTCCGTTCCGGGATCGAACGGAACCGAAGGCACTTCCAAAGAAGCCATTGCAAATCCGGGTATTCACTAATCACGATCGGACTTCCCATCACTTAGGGAATCTCTATACCAGAGCCATGATGAAGTGAAAATCAACAGGTAATCCTTTTGTTTTCGAAAATACCCGGTCTTCACCACCTGTCTTCAATGATATCCATATACGCTGTATCATTATTCGGAATGGGTTATATGACACAAAGGTCCTCTCCCGGCTAAACCGAATAACGAGCGCAATTAAAAATCATATGGATACTGAGGTCTCAGTTAAATCACAGCTTAAAGCCCAAAACTTTTCATTCGAATGTTTAAAACAAATTACAATTTCCAATCTTTTAAACAAAAAGATTCATTTCAACAACCTTAAATGGTTTAAACAAATTTCCATACTTTTAATCTTTTAAACAAAAGGATCCAATTCACAAAGTTCACCCCATTCACAAAGATCTATTCATAGATTTCCAAATCAATTTTCATTTTAATTTGAATAACTCGTTAAATCTTTAAGTCAAGATTTAACTTATAGCTTTCAAAACAATTTCATTTCGAGTTGGACTAACTCGTTCGGTCTTTGAATCAAAGACTCATTTCATAGCTTTCAAAACATTTCAATTCCATTTCAAACTTGAAACCTTTTCAACACAATTTGGAAATCTTTTCTTAAAATGAAAGCTATTATTATTTGAAAACAATTAGTTTTCGTTTCGGAAAAATCCAGTTATATTTACACGAGTTAAAACCCTTGAATTAAATTCAAATTCCCAAATCAATACCTTTAAAATGGTTTAACCCATATATAACTAGTACAGCATCTTTAATCCCTAGTTTCAAATCATAGAATTCAATTTCAAACTGGCATTCAAATTTAAATCAAATTATTTAAATTTCAAGATATCAAAAATGTCTTTAAAACTCCTTTCAAAAGCTTTTCATATTAAGCCCAAATTTCCAATTTCTAAATCAATTGAAATTAAAATTAAAATTTCAGAAACATTGAATTTAAATCATCTATCACTTAACCGATTTCCACGTGAAATCCATATTTGTGTGTGTATAGTGTAGTCCAGGGGTTTCACACAATAGTGCAACATCATCAATCATTACAGATTTAAGCACAATAATATCAATAAGCGGTATGATCTATAACGCTCATCTTTCATACATAGATCACAGGTAGATATATATATATCACAGATAATAAGTTACGTCACAGGGAATTAATTATATCCATCCCAGAGAAACAGATCACAAAATATATCAGGATATATCACAAAACATCATATATCAGGGATATCAAACAATTCAACATTCCAAATAATCCAAACATTCATAAGTAAGAACAATGAATTATTTGATTAATTCAAATCAGATTTATTACTTATGAATAAATCACTAATCCTAGTTAATTAACATTGATTAATTACAATTTTATTTTAATTAATTAACCTTTAATAATAAATTAATTAGCCTCAATTAATAAATTAATCAATTGTCATTTAATTAATTATCCTATAATTAATCATACATTAACCCTTAATTCATAATTAATCCTTAATTATCACTTTATTAAATTAATTAACTTCTCTTAATTAATTTCTTAATTAATCCTTATTATTTATTAATTAAATTAATTAATTAATTTAAAATTCTTTAATTAACTTAATTAATCTCAAAACATTAAAACTTTAATGTTCCTTAAGATAAAACATTATCTTTTTTTTTTGAAAACCCAGGAGAACCCGGCGGGCCGGTAAACTCCTGAGGAGGGTATAGTAAAGCCGTCCGCTGATCCAAGCCCCCATACCCCCGGGTACATTTATATAGGATAGGGAAGCGCATGGTAGGAATCGAACCTGGGTCTTTTAAAATGTTAGTTACATATTACCAAAAAACTGATAAAACATTATCTTTATTAACATCTTAATTACATATTTTAAAACTTTGCTTAAAAACATTTTAAAATCTGCTTTTCAAAACCTACTTCGGGTTCACCCCGAGACTTACTCGAAACCTGCTTCGAGTTTTATCAAAATCAACCCGTGCTCCCATTCTTTTTCAAACTTAAAATTTTCTTAAGTGTTTAACCACGCATTCAAAATTTACTCGAGACAAAACTCAAGCCAATACATGATTCTCCCGAAGCCTTCTTCGAGCTCATAGCCTTCTTCTCCAAACATATACCACTGATACCCATCAGAAGTTCATGCACTTGCACAATCGAAAACGTCACTGCTGGTCGAAGCTGCAGCCACCATCAAGTCGACGGCAACTGACCTGACCCTCACAAGCACTCAGGTACCCCAAACATCGACGAACTCACGATCGAACATCACACCTCTGACTGCAACAAACCAACCAACCAGAAAACACCTCGTCCTCCCACCTCTGGCCATCGGAGGCCATGTAAACTTCGTCAGAGCTTCGTCTTGACCACACGTTGCTATTCCCACCGTCTTCTGCAACTCGGTTCATCGGAGATGCCATGGCGACGAGATACTGACCTTGATTAAACTAAGGGATAAAACCCTAAATCATTTTCGTTCATCATCCACGATAAAATAGAAAATCAACGAACATTTTTCCTTTACTCGTCGACCTCTAGGCTTCCTCTGACATGAATTTCGAAGCTCGATTTTACATTGATCATCAGGTTTTTGATAAAAACCCAAAGACTGTTCAATTCAAGTGTAACGACCCAGAATTTTGGACCATTCGCATCCATTATAAGTGTATAGGTAGACACTCATGCCAGAGTTGAATTGCTCAAAATACCGCGTTGTTAATTTAAATTTGGCAAAACCGAACATATACAGTAAATAAATAATCACAGATGACAGACGCAGAGTAATAATTGCAGCGGAAATAAAAGAGATAGTAGTTCATGAAGCTACTATATAAATGTATAAAATACATCAGAGTTTACAACAAAAGAGTAATACGATACATCAGAGTTAAACCAGATACAACGGAAGAATAACACGATACATCAGATACAAATCAGAATACATCACTGGAATCATCGAATACTGAAAGCAGAATAGATGGCTGGATCTTCAAGCGAAGCTCCAACTTCAAAGGTGAGTCTCGAATACTGGTACACTCAGTCTGACCCGAGCGTAAAGCAAAATACAAAACACTCGAGTCAGGATTAACATTCTTATATTAATAAATCCAACTCAAGTGAAATAGCAATTGAAATACAAGTAACTCAAAGGATGTTGGAATAACCATCCTTTAAGGATCCGTTAAACTATCTACTAGGTAGTAATGTACGCTAAGTAGATAATGTCTATCAGTAATATGTAAAGATATCAAAATAGTGTTAAGTCATGGCCCATTCCACCCTTAACACATTTTTATTCCCAAAAGCATATACAAGACCGTAGTTTCCCCAAAACCGAAGTCACCAGAGGGCAATCCATATACTAAAGGTACAAAACAAATTCGTAGTGGTCGCGAATAAAGGGATACTGTAACGACCCGATATTTTGGACCATTCGCGTCCATTATAAGTGTATAGGTAGACACTCATGCCGGAGTTGAATTGCTCAAAATACCGCGTTGTTAATTTAAATTTGGCAAAACTGAACATATACAGTAAATAAATAATCACAGATCACAGACACAGAGTAATAAATGCAGCGGAAATAAAAGAGATAGTAGTTCATGAAGCTACTATATGAATATATAAAATACATTAGAGTTAAACCGGATACAACGGAAGAGTAATATGATACATCAGATACAAATCAGAATACATCACTGGAATCATCAAATACTGAAAGCAGAATAGATGGCTGGATCTTCAAGCAAAGCTCCAACTCCAAAGGTGAGTCTCGAATACTGGTACACTCAGTCTGACCCGAGCGTAAAGCAAAAACACAAGACACTCGAGTCAGGATTAACATTCTTATATTTATAAATCCAACTCAAGTAAAATAGCAATTGAAATACAAGTAACTCAAAGGATGTTTGGAATAACCATCCTTTAAGGATCCGTTAAACTATCTACTATGTAGTAGTGTACGATAAGTAGATAATGTCTATCGGTAATATAAAGATATCAAAATAGCGTTAAGTCATGGCCCATTCCACCCTTAACACATTTTTATTCCCAAAAGCATATACAAGACCGTAGTTTCCCCAAAACCGGAAGTCACCAGAGGGCAATCCATATACTAAAGGTACAAAACAATTTCGTAGTGGTCGCGAATAAAGGGAATACAAGTATGACAAGGCACATGAGGCAATACCCAAGGTAGTTGTAACGCCCCACCTCTATGCTCATAATAACAAAGAGTATTAAAAGAAATACCGTCTATTATTACGAAGAATAAGGCTGGATAGGAGCGACCATCCGTAATTGGCCTTACACTAATATTGGTTATCTCGATAGGAGTGGTATATACTTTTTATTTTTCATCTATTATTTATTTACTCCCATCGACATATCCAATTATCAGTATAAAACAAACTACGATAGTTCATAATAGTTTAGGACATTAAATATAACAATAACACAGATAATATAATTGCGGAACACAGATAAAAACAAAAGTCTCATATATATATATAACCGATGTCAGTTAATACATAGTTGACACAATACATACGATACAACTACAACTGTCGACTCTAGAGGTTATATATACACGTACATTATCAACTAATATACATGAATACATATCGTTCTATACAATGACACGACTACTACAAAAGAACAATGACAACTTCAGAAGATGCGAAAAGTCTTCAAATCCCGAACAGCAACTCAAAGAAGAAAATCTACAACCTGAAATAACTCGGGTCTGACCCGAGTATTACATTCAAAAGAAAATAATACACGGGTCAGTCTAATTCAAACTCAGTTATTAGTGCATAGTAGCAATAATAATCAGGTAGTCAAATAGATGACAGTCACAGAAATCTCGTATATCCAACTCTCGATACGAGAATTGGATAACGGCATATATAACACTAAATAATGTTAAACAATAAATCAGCAATCCAATTCAGTTTAAACAATGGAAATGTCAAATAAATCTGTCAATCCTGCTAGGGCTGCAGTACACGCACGCGTGTACTGCCTCGCCACTACAAAACAACTCATAACAATACTAGACAAGATCAGAGGCACAAGTGAAACAAGTTCAACATGTCTCCAAGCAAGGCACAGTGAGATAGAAAACTGAGGGTGAGTGCACCAAGGATAAGTCACTACAACACTCAACAGAATGGCAATAGGTATTCATGAAACAAAAGTGCTAACTAACTCAATATCCCAATGCATCAGATACAAGGATGCACAGGTAGAGTACAGTGCATGAAAACTTGAACAAAATATCAAATGCACCAGTAGGAATACTGGTGACTGTAATCGCAAGCAGGTAGGCACGAAGGCAATGCACAGTCTACACAATTTCCAGCAGAACTGGTCGAAACAAAGTAGCAAACTAATATCTCAAGCTCAGTACAAATCAGACTATATATATGCATACCCACAAACATATGTAAGTATGCACATAAGTTGATAATACTCGAGTACTTATGTGCAGACCCCAAATTCAACCAACAGCAATGTATGAACAACTCAAAACTGCACGAAATCAAGACAGCCAAGCTAAATATGTCGACTGAAGACCACAAGTGTACAATAATTCTAGTCTTATTCAGGTAGAACAAGAATGGCTAGAGACAGTCTTATAGAATAGTTACAATGAGTATGCAAGAGCAGATCACTCAAAAAAATGCCACATTGAAAAGGAACAGACTCAAAGTACAAGCTAATGCAGCTGGAAGAATTAATATATACAGTGAAAAAGAACAATGCCAAGATGAATGCATATATGGATGTAGACATGCCAAAAATCAAGATGAAGTCGAGAATTTCAAAGTCGTTTTATCTCAAAATCGAACAAGAAGGCAACATAAACCAGCCTCGATGCTACAAACGAAACAAGACTACTAATACGATGCATGGACATCGAACTCACCACAGTACATCACTGTGACTTCAACATTAAACCCCAACAAAGTGAAACTGCACATAGTCACGAACCAGTGCTTACACCGTACCCAAGTTAACTCTATCAATAAAGACATCAAGTGACCAGAAGGGAGACCAGACCAACCAACTAATCAACAACAATGAATCAGATCAGACTCAAGTGATACCAGTGAATAACAAAAGGAACCTGACCCAATATCAAAACAAGTATGCAGGTCAGAACAGCTAAATGGATGGAAACTACATAATGGACATGTATGCAGTACCCATAAAAATGCAAGGTCGAAGTCAAGTGCTTACATGAAACAATGAACCAGACTAGGCACAAGAAAATTCAAGTAAAGCGATAGTCACCAGAGATTTCAAAACCAAATTAGTTCAAATGGAATACAACTACACCGTGATCAACGGTGGACAAATCAAAGTTGTAAACATCGACAGTAAGCAAGTCTAGGCGGTGATATGCACAATGAAGGCATGCACAAAGGTTTAACAAAGTACTGGCAACAATGAACTGTAGAAAAACTAGGTCAATGATGCGACCAATTTCGCAGTGACAATGCCCATGAACCCGACACTGTCGATAATAATTCAGTGCCACAATTCATGAGTCGAGATGCTACTGAGACTAGAAACCACCAGACAACAACAAGTATACATGAAGATGATATAATCACTGATGCCAAACCGAGTGAATTGAAGTCAACAAAATCAATACCACCAAAACAACCAAAACTGTCAATTTCTAAATTTAAAAGTAATGGGGACAGTAGAAAATCGAACTAACAAACCCCAAAGAGACATCGTCGTTGCAATAATGTCAGAATATGGTCAATACAGAAATCGAACCAGGTAGGGAAAATCATCAACATCCAAATGAAATCGAACAGCAAACAACAATTCTCAGAAAACATAAACGACCGAAAATCATCAAATTCGAACACGAATAAACTTGAATTGGAATTAGATGTGAGGATTCTCTCACCTTAGCATCAACGAGCAAGACCAAAGACACGAGTCGAGCAGTCGAAGCGAAGCCGAAGCAATCTCGAACGAAGTTGGATAAATCGCCATCGAACAGTGAATCGGTCGAACGAGTCAGAGACGCGGTGGCGAGGTACGGCAAGGGAAACTCGAAGCTGTGGCGGCCAAAAATCAATCGAAGCCCTATCTTCTTGTACGAACGAACGAAGACGTTTCTTGTGGCCGCCATTATTTTCGCTCGTTTGATTTTTAGGGTTCGAAGAGAAAATGAGTAAGGGGAAGGAACGGGCATAGGCCTTTATCTCAATATCTAAAGAAATGGGCTGAATTTCTTTAAAAAGGGAAATGTTTACTAAAGCCCGTATACCCTTAAAGAAAATTTCAAAAGAATTCCAACTTGATTAGATTTCCAATATCAATCTGTTGACAATTATAATCGTCTAACGACGATATCCAATATTTACAAAATCTCGGGTTGTTATAGTAGTGATACTACCTTTTGCCTGATTCGGACTGGTGAGAACGCAACGCCGCAGCGCCCGCAACACCGTGAAACAACACTCCCAAAATCAAGGGTGCACCAATCGACAACAAGTAATGAGTAGTTTGAAGAAGTGTGTCCACTTGAGGTAGCTAATCTTCCATTGGCCCGGCACGGCTCCTGTTTTAGTCATTTCCAATTTGACACAAGTGTCAAGGCTATCCATTATCGTTCTCTTTCTTCAGTCAACACGAACACCATTCCAACCACTTCATTCTGGATCATCACTCCGCGTATAGTTATTAAAGTGGTTTTCGGTTTAGATAGAGAGTATATCCATAACCGACTCCGGTCTCTTTAATAACTTTCGTAATTTTTTACACCGATTGGTCGTTTATTCATTTCAAAACCAAATCAATTTCAATTCGTAAATCAACATTACACTTGTCTTTCCAAATCAATTTCCAAAATTTACGTTTCAAAACTTCCAAATTACCATTTCAAAATCTTATAATTCAATTTAAATCTCTATTTAAAACAATTCAAATATTGATTCAAGTTCGAATATAGGTTCATTCCAAGATCATTTAAATTAATTTAATTTAACATTCAAATCAGTTTAACTTCATTTATCGATTTTTCAATATTCGTTAAGTAAATTTATCATTCAAAACAATTCTATTAAATTTCCAATTTATTAAATCCATTATTTAAATTCAACTTCATTATATCAAAACTTACAAATTGAATTAAATTAAATTCATCAAATCGAATTCTTTAAATTTCAAGTCTTACATTAATTTCAATAAATCACATTTTTTCTTGTTAAAGAAATTCAATTTCACCTTTTTACTTACTTAAATAATTTTCCAAAACTTAATTAATAAAGAAACTCAATTTTAATTATTTACGAAGTAAAATTCACTTATTCAAAAGTTCAATTTCACTTATTAAAGAATTCAATTCAATTTAATCATTAAATAATTCAATCTTATTTAATTATTAAATAATTAAAAACTTAATTATTAAATAATTTCAAAGTTTAATAATTTCAAACTTAATTATAATTTCAACTTAATTATTAAATCATTTCAAAGTTAATAATTTCAAACTTAATTCAATCATTTCTCAAATTAAACAACATTCTTTCATCAATTTCATTGTTAACATTTTTTCAGATTATTAAATATTAACATTTTCCTTTTACTAAATTCAAATTTCAACTTCATTTCAAAACCGTATTTTTATTCAAATAAAATCTTCGTTTTATTTTTAAATCAAATTATTGACCAATCGGGTTTTATTTAATTTTCTGTCCTAGGTCAAAGTTTAATTTGGGTATTTATCATTTCAACCCGATTCCAATTCAATTAAAAATCAAAGCATAGCAAAGGGAACTTGCAGTGTGATAACTGGGATGGTGTCAAAGTAAATAAACAAGCAATAATAACAATCAATAACAATTCAATAATCAATTCAAATAATCCCGAAATAACCGTATTAATTCGCATTGTTATTTGTACGAATTAATATAATTATTTCTAGAATCTACACTATCATTTCATGTAGATTAAAGATTATTACATTACGGTTTTTCACTTGTCATCTATTTACAATTTCATACATCATCAATTTAACAACATACATTCAGTGGTTCAAAGTATAATTAAACAAATCCTACGTGTCAATAAATTCAACAGTTAAAGGGGTCATATTATACAAATGTCAGTTAATCAAATTTACATTTAATTATCCTATATCAAGTTCAATTTCATACTATTTATCATTTTAACATTAACAATTTAACGTCCAATATAAACATCAACAATCAATCAATTATCAGCCAAACTGTATTATCATCACATAAATAATTAACAGATAATGGTGTCAGATGTCACAGGTGAACTGATACAGGCAATAACATATATAACAGTGTATTTAACTAGCAGCATCATATTTCAATTGTCGTTTCAATTGAAATCAAATTTAATAAATAAAAGAACGTTTAATCGTGAGTGAGTGCTCACCTTTCGAGGATAGAGAGATGAACGGACATGAAATTGAGTTACGAAATGCAACACGACTTCCGAAGCACAGCTAGAGTGACACGATTCGACGATCAAAGCTGATAGATATGAATCGATGAGAATGAGTCAAATAAGCTCGATGCCGATGGAATATAAATATAAACCGTTATTATTATAATTATTAGTATAACAAACATATACATATCTATAATTTAACTACATAAATACTTCTCTGACATACATATCCCAATAGCATAGACGAGCTGCTACACATCATATATATATAATAGCTAAACTGTAAGTAGATAAATTATGTAACGACCCGCCATTTTGGACCATTCGCATCCATTATAAGTGTATAGGTAGACACTCATGCCGGAGTTTAATTGCTCAAAATACCACGTTGTTAATTTAAATTTGGCAAAACTGAACATATACAGTAAATAAATAATCGCAGATCACAGACACAGAGTAATAAGTGCAGCGGAAATAAAAGAGATAGTAGTTCATGAAGCTACTATATGAATATATAAGATACATCAGAGTTTACAACAGAAGAGTAATACAATACATCAGATACAAATCAGAATACATCACTGGAATCATCGAATGCTGAAAGCAGAATAGATGGCTGGATCTTCAAGCAAAGCTCCAACTTTAAAGGTGAGTCTCAAAAACTGAACCACTAAGTCTAACCCGAGCGTAAAGAAAAACACAAAACACTCGAGTCAGGATTAACATTCTTATATTAATAAATCCAACTCAAGTGAAATAGCAATTGAAATACAAGTAACTTAAAGGATGTTTGGAATAACCATCCTTTAAGGATCCGTTAAACTATCTACTATGTAGTAATATACGATAAGTAGATAATGTCTATCAGTAATATAAAAAGATATCAAAATAGCGTTAAGTCATGGCCCATTCCACCCTTAACACATTTGTATTCCCAAAAGCATATACAAGACCGTAGTTTCCGGAAGTCACCAGAGGGCAATCCATATACTAAAGGTACAAATCAAAATCGTAGTGGTCGCGCATAAATGGAATACAAGTATGACAAGGCACATGAGGCTATACCCAAGGTAGTGATACTACCGTTCGCCTGATCCGGACTGGTGAGAACGCAATGCCGCAGCGCCCGCAACACCGTGAAACAACACTCCCAAAATCAAGGGTGCACCAATCGACAACAAGTATAAGTAGTTCGAAGAAGTGTGTCCACTTGAGGTAGCTAATCCTCCATTGGCCCGGCACAGCTCCTGTTTTAGTCATTTCCAATTTGACACAAGTGTCAAGGCTATCCATCATCGTTCTCTTTCTTCAGTCAACACGAACATCATTCCAACCACTTCATTCTGGATCATCACTCCGCGTATAGTTATTAAAGTGGTTTTCGGTTTAGATAGAGAGTATATCCATAACTGAATTCCGGTCTCTTTAATAACTTTCGTAATTATTACACTGATTGGTCATTTATTTATTTCAAAACCAAATCAAATTCAATTTCAATTAGAATTCATAAATCAACATTCGTTTGTCTATCAAAACAGTTTCCATACTTTACGTTTCAAAACTTCCAAATTACCATTTCAAAATCTTATAATTCAATTTCAATCTTTATTTAAAACAATTCAAATATTTGATTCAAATTCGTATATAAGTTTCATCCCGAAATCATTTAAATCAATTTATTTTAACATTCAAATCAATCTAAATTCATTTACCGATTTCATTCAATATTCGTTAAGTTACTTTATCATTCAAAACAATTTCTATCAAATTTTCAATTCATTAAATCAATTATTTAAAATTCAACTTCCTTATTTCAAAACTTACAATTTGAATTAACTAAATTTGTCAAATCAATTCTTTCACTTACAAGTCTTACATTAATTCCAAAAATATCACATTTCACTTCTTGTTAAAGAAATTCAATTTCACTTATTTACTTACTTAAATAATTTTCCAAAACTTAATTAATAAAGAAAACTCAATTTCAATTATTTACGAAGTAAAATTCAATTATTCAAAAGTTCAATGTTACTTATTAAAGAGTTCAATTCAATTTAATCATTAAATAATCCAATCTTATTTAATTATTAAATAATTCAAAACTTAATTATTAAATAATTTTCAAAGTTTAATAATTTCAACTTAATTATAATTTCAAACTTAATTATTAAATCATTTCAAACTTAATCAAATCATTTCTCAAATTAAATGTAACGACCCAGAATTTTTGATAATTGAAATTCGAATATTTAATTGATTTTAAATATTAATAAGTAGAATTAATAAGTCGGATAATTTAAAATTCGAATATTGAGTTTAATTGGATAATTAAATCAATAATTTAATAGTGAAATTCCAGAATTAATTTAAATCTGGATTGAATATGATTTTAAATGATTTGTAAAATTTTATTTAATCATACCGGAGTTATAGAAATATTTTTGAACTCTTAAAATTGAATTTGGGGTTAATCTGTGAAAAACGAATATTTTAATATTTAATTATCGACTGTAAAAATAGCCAATTTTCGAACAGTCTCAGAATTGAACGAGACCAGTTCCATTTGATCCGTAATAGTTAGTTATTATCGGATTTCAATTTTCGTATCAATCGAAGTTATCGTTTGACCGTGGCAGCTCGAAACGCATCGATATCATTTTAATTTAAATCGTCGAGTTAAAAATAGTCATTTTTCAAACGGTCTCGGATTTCGACGAAACCAGTTTCATCGGATCCGTAATGTGATATTATTGTAAGATTTCAAATTTCGTAATTTTTGGATTTTCCGTTTGTCCGGTACAAATTAAAACGCCTCGAAATCGATTTAAATCGGTTTAATTTAAATTGATCGTTTAAATTCATAACTCGCACAGATGACCGAATTAGCTCCCGAAACACGTTCCATTGCGTTCGGAACGCGGGGTAAACCTTATAAACGTCAGCCGGCACGCTCGATTTGGAGTTCGGAAAATCCGGGGTGAATAGTGTTCGTTAAATTTTCTATAAAAGCCCCCTTCTTTCCATTTTTGCAAAAGAAAATATAACCCTAGGGTTAGCCGCCAGTTAAGAATCAATGGCCGAAATTCTCTTATCTTCTTCTTCAATTAGTTCACAATCCACAAATCAATTCAAGAAAGTTTCAACTGCAATATTCTAGAGCATTGCACGATCTATAATATCAACGGTCAAGATCGTCTGAAGTGGAGTAGAATCGCGGCAGTTCGCCGACAAAGGGGTGACGTTCATGCACGAAATTCAGGGGGATGGCTCGACCGAGCTTCGCCATATTTTCGGCGGTGGTGGAGGGCGGTGGGGTCTTCGACGTAGACATGGTTGATCGAGTTGAACGTGAAGGATGGGGTCGCGACTTGGAGGAGCTCGAGCGTGAAGTGTGGTTCGTGTACGCGATTTCTACCTGGGGAGTTTCGCGTGTGGAGGGAAGATGATAACGTATGGGCCAGATCTCCTTGGTTCAAAAGCAACGGCTGTGATGTGGGTTTGGAAAATAATTAAATAAAAGATGTAAATTTATTTATATAAAACGTGTAAACTTTAAAATGTAATATCTTTTTGCTGCGAGGTCGGAATGGAACGAAACGAAAAGCGTTGGCTTCGTTTTATCGAGCACTTCGTGATGCAACCGGATTGGAAGCGATCGGGGTCAATGAAAATTTTGAGTAAAATTAAACGCGCGTTTAATTTTATTCGAAATAAACGCTGGAATCAGAATTAAAATCACGGTGAGATCTTCTCACTCAAATCGAATGTGGAATTTTTGCAGTTATTATTGATTGATTTGATTGACTGCTTGGATGTGATATTAGATATGATAGGATATATCTATATATAGCAATATATACATATTGGCATATGTATATATTGGATTGATGATTTCCCGCCTCGTATAGCGGATGAGACCCTATTGCGCCGTTAGTAAGCGGATTTATAAAAACCTATATACCGCGATAATTCCGTACTGGAGCGGAATTGGTATTGTGCTAACATCTGTGGATGCAGGGAAACAGGTTGGAGGGATCCAACTGGATTCCTCACCGTATTGATTATTTACAGATATTTTGATATATTCTGTTATCATATTGATATATGATATTGACTGTTGTGATGGACTGATTGGTGTTGTTGCATCATCGGATTCAGTTTTGAAATGTAAAAATAACGACTGTTGTTTTAAAAGGTTTTTAAAGTGATTTTTGAAAATATACGTTTTATGGAATTTTTTGAATCAATTTATAAACGTAAGATTTTAAAGTTATAAAAGTTATAATTTTTAGTGAAATATAACCGAAGTGTCGTTTTTGAAATAAAAGTCGATTTATTTATAAAATGGTTTAAGCTGGAATTTTTGAATAACTATAAACGATTTGAATAGGAAGATTTATAAAATGGATATTTTATTAATAAAAATATTGGACTTATAAAACGAATTTTTATAAGTGTTAAAAAGAAGTATAAAAGGATTTCATAAGTGAATGAAATTTATAGATTTATAACGTGAAGTTATAAAGTGAATAGATGTTGTCGAATAAACGATTTATAAGTAATTTACTTATAAATTAGATTTTTGCACTTAATTGGGATATAAATAGAAATTGCTAAATGAAATGATTTCATAAGTTGAAATTGTTAGGAAGTATAAATGTGATTTATAAACGTTGTTTATAAATCTGGAATCACTTATTTTGATAAGTAATTTTAGAAGTTAATAAAAGGAGAATTTTATAAATCGAAGTGGTTAGAAAATATAAAGGTGAATTTATAAACGTTGTTTTATGAATTTGAAATCAATCAAATTTGATGAATGTAATATAGAAGTTATTAAGGGAATTTTATCCACGATTTTGGATAGTGGATAATTCTTGGAATAAAACGTGTAGAAAAGATTGAAATGTAATTATTGAAGTATATTCACGATTTTGGATAGTGAATATATCGTTAAGTAAAATGGATAGTTTTGGAAAAGGGATATTAAAAATGAAGTTAAACATTTTAGAGATGTTTTTGAAATGTATTATAAATCGAAAGCAGAGATTTCCGCAGTTCTTGTTGAAATAGACGTTTTCGAGAAATCTAAGGAAATGGTGGACTATAACACTGTTGTTATAGTAAATGATTTCCGAAAGGGAATGTTTTGATGTAGTATTGGGATTTATATACCTATCTAAATCCGAATCCCTATACTAGTGATTTCGAGTCGTCGTAACGATGTTTTACGCAACATTCGTTTTGACTCAAATAGATGCTGAAATTTATGATTTCCTTAAAGAATGAGATATATACTTAATATTGATTTAAGTATATCGAATATTTTCAAATGTTGAAAATAAATGATTTGTGAATTACTTATTTTTAAATAAGTATGGAAATGCTTTTCCAATATGAAGTGAACTGTTTAGAGTTTTTATCTTTTAAAGATAAATTGAAAAGTGAATATTTGAAATCTGTTTTCAAACGGTTAAGTGTGGAAATTTTATATCTAGAAAAGATGTTTTTGAAGATAAATAATTTGGAAAATTATTTGGAATCTGATGATGTTGCGCATCTTTATTGATAGTTAAATAACCGACTATCAATAATTACCTTTAGATAGGTATTTGTTGTGAATTGGATGAATTTGAATGCCACACTTATTTTTGAAAAATCGCTCACTATTCGGGTTAGCCGGGAAAGGACCATGGGGTCGTATAACCCATTCCGAATATGTGATACGTCGTTATGAATTGCATTCGAAGACCGGTGTTGAAGACCGGATATTTTTGAAAACGGAAGGATTACCGTCGAGTTACTCTACATCGACTGATCTTCGATTTAGAGGTTTTATCACCCTTAGTGACGGGAAGTCCTGACGTGATTAGAAATTTATCCGGAAATGCAAGGGCTTCGTGAGAAGTGCCTTCGGTTCTGTTCGATCCCGGAACAGACTTTTATGGATTGTGTGTCTGACGTTACAATTTGAGATATAAAGCTGATTTCTTTCAAATACATTTCTGTTGGTGGCGGAGAATTTATTCTCTTAGCTTAACACCCTTCTCTGAGACGTACGAGCTCAGAGGTTATGTAGTTGAAATTTATCAGCGATATATCCCAATTTGGTAACGTGGCATACTGAGTGTTGCTGTGAAATGATCAGTGTTTGATCATTTGTGATATGATCATTTGTTTGATCTTATATCTTTGTGATCATAGGTTGATCATTTTGTTTGACCCGAAGCAGGGCTTTTTGAGAAAGCGTAGCTTTGTGGACGAGACTTCGTCGAGCCTCACACCCCGGAAATGGTCGAAACAGGAAGAATGCAGCAAGGTTCTAGGGAGTAGCGCCCCTTAGTGTATGTCATTCCTTCTGGATAAAGGTGGTATCATGGTATGGAGCCCAGATACTTAACCTCTGTGGTTACTGCATTCTTATTATCTATGTGGTTTGTTGCGAATCGGGGATCCTCGGGAAGATCGGTGACGATCGGGGGATGGCATACGCGTGTCAGTAGTTACCTATTTTTGCAGAGGTAACCCGGCCTTGTGTTGGCAGAGATCTAACCGTAACGTTAGATTCTCGGGTCGTCTATTCCAGGGACGTACCCATCGTGGATAGGAAGTTCCTTAGCCTGACCATTTGTTGGAAATCCAAAGAAACAATACGACACTTGTACGGTATTAGTTGTAGAACCTGCCATTCACTTATGGTGGCGCCCCACTGTTTGGATGGTAGCTATAGTAGGCATAGTTCGGAATGTCTATGCTGGCTAAGATTTATATTATACTTTCGAAATGTTTCCTACACTATGCACTAATAATAATATCAAAAAGGATTTGATTTTGCGTAGTAAGCATCTTTGACTATCCTAAGAAGAAATCTCCTCCAATTCTGCGTTTGCATTGTGTGTGTGGTGGGAGGTCTTATGGTAGTTGCATTTTCCAAAAGCATTTCGAATTGACTTTAAAATTATCCTGTTGTTTATTTTAAAGAATAACTGTTTTACGATCTCACACCAGTCACCATGACTGACTCGGAGTTTATTGTTCCCTTCTAAACTCTGGGTGCCCACCAATTTCCACACGGGCAGCCTAGAGTTATATTATCAGGATATTCTGGATATTCTGGAGCTTGGAGATAAGCTGGATGGCGAGACGTAGTATTTGTATCTGATAGTATTTATTCCGCTGTGTATTCTGTATGAGGACAAGTTTATATAACTGTCCATTTTTGTTTATTGACTCTGATGATATGATGTGATGTAATGTAATAACAGATATAATTCTTTTGTTTTTAAATGATATTCATTTATCTATTATATATTGTTCCGCTGCGATATGTGAGATTCTGATATTGTTTCTGTTTCTGCTCTTGTTCTGTTGTTGTTCTTCTTTCTTTTTCTTCTATCTTCTTCTTCTACCTTTTTCTTTTTCTTAAAACCATAACTTTTCGGGTTTCCGGCATTCGATGGCTCAGCAGTCGATAAAGTGAGTATCGATGTTGAATTTTCGAAAGTCGAAAATTTTCGGGATGTTACAAGTGGTATCAGAGCATATGGTTAAGCGACAACCCTGCTCTGTTGGGTGTTACTCATTAGAGATAGAGTCAGTAGTACTCTAGAATGAGTTAGAGTGTAATAATAGATATGAGTGCGTATTTGTTAGTTAATATAAAATTGTTTTATATTGTGATGATTGGTTTGTTGAGTGGTATATGGATTCTGGTCGGTATTGTCCGTACAACTCTATCGATAGGGATCTCTAAACACTTATATAGAACAATTCGGCACGATATTGTTTTAAATTGGGTAAATGAAATAATTTTACCTTGATTATATTTTGTATATAAAGAAATAATTTTTTAAGAATTATTAAAGTGTATATGAATTGATTGTTAAGATTGTTTGAATAAGTTGAATTAAAACAACAATTGTGAAAGAGTAAATTGTATAAAAGAATGAATTATAAAGGGTGAAGTTATAATTGATATGATTTACAATGGTAAAATAATCTTATATGTAAGAAGTGAAATTATGTGCAAAAAGATTTATAATGTGATTTATGAATAAAAGGAAATTTTTGAAAGAATTTAAGCACTGATTTCACTATTGTTGCTGGGAAATAATAAGGGTGATGACTGCAGCATCATCAGTATCATTTTCGAGTTTCTGTGTGATTGATTTGCTACCATAGTAAATTGGAAATTGAGGTTTTGTTGTGATAAACAAATTTGAAAATTAAAGTCCAAATTTAAATATGGTAAATATAAGTGAAATAAGATTTATACTTATGATATGAGATAATAGATTTAACTTTGGTAAAGTTAATGAATTTGAGTAGCATAATGAAATATGATGTGAAATTTAACTAAAAGAAAGTCAAATGTGATATAAATTTGAATGATTGATGAAATTTGATTTTGGTAAAAGGTTAAATGAATTTTGTTAAGAAAAACAAAATCTGAATTGGATTTATAAGTGGAAACTTAAGTTAAGTTGAACAAATGATGTTTGAAATGGAAAATAACTTAAGTGATGTTGAAGTGAAGTTTATTTTGATATCAAAGTAAATTAATAAAGTGAATTTATTAAATGAATGTGAACTTGAGTTATATAAATGAAATTCAACTTTATTTGTTAAATGAATTAGCAATTGAATTGAATAAATGGATTGGATGTTAATCAATCTAATGTGAAGTATTGATATGAAATAATGAATATAAGTGTTAATTCATTAAAAGCTAATGAAGTTGAGAAATTAAATAAATTGAATGGAAGTCAATTTAATTTAAAAGTGTTGAACCAAATCGAATGAAAAATTTATAATTTGGTTGTGTTGAATATACATTGGTTGTTATTTGATTGTTAGTTGATTGTGTATGAAAATTCATTAAGTATTAATGAAATTGAATTAGCAAATTGGAAAGCTATGTGATTAAATTCAAATTTGAAGTGAACGAATGTGAATTAGTGAATGTAAACTAATTGAATTGAAAGAGGATGTTGATTAAATCCAATGTAAATGAATCGAATATGATTTAAAATTGAAAACCAATTCAATGAATGTTAATGAGAAGTGAATCTATATTGATTTGGTTATGAAGTTGTTGGATGATAGTTGGATGATTGTTTGATAGTTGCATTGTTGCTTTTGAATGCATTGTTATGTTAGCATATGTAGTTATGTTGCTATACGATGTATATTGATTTTATTTTCATATCTACATGTTCTCATATGGTTTGTTGAGTGTTTAGTAGGTGCGGATGGCGTTGCTTCGCGTTTGGAGCTCGCTTTCGCGCTATATTAGCCATATACGCCCGCTAAATAAATAATAAGGTACATATCTCGGATTAAATATCGTACTTTTACGCTTTTTTCCCTACGGGATGCCTCATCACTTGATGGGATGTATATTTGTGATATATATACACTGTCATTTTTTTTCGGATCGAGCCGCGCAAAGGAGACGCTGGCGAAATTTTTCGGAAATTTAGGGCGTTAGAAAATTTTAGAGAAATTTTGAAAGTTTAAAAATCTGGATTTAAACTTGAATTTGAATTGAGAAGTTAAACATGGTTGTTTGAAACTTTAATTGAAGTTGGAATTTAGTAGGAATGATAATGAATCTTTAGTAAGAGATTTGTTTTGATAAATTGAGAAAACTATTGAATTGTGAAAGATAATAGACGAGTTAAGGACCATTTTTCCTGACTTGTAATTTCGAGGACGAAATTCTTTTAAGGGGGGAAGTTTGTAACGACCCAGAATTTTTGATAATTGAAATTCGAATATTTAATTGATTTTAAATATTAATAAGTAGAATTAATAAGTCGGATAATTTAAAATTCGAATATTGAGTTTAATTGGATAATTAAATCAATAATTTAATAGTGAAATTCCAGAATTAATTGAAATCTGGATTGAATATGATTTTAAATGATTTGTAAAATTTTATTTAATCATACCGGAGTTATAGAAATATTTTTGAACTCTTAAAATTGAATTTGGGGTTAATCTGTGAAAAACGAATATTTTAATATTTAATTATCGACTGTAAAAATAGCCAATTTTCGAACAGTCTCAGAATTGAACGAGACCAGTTCCATTTGATCCGTAATAGTTAGTTATTATCGGATTTCAATTTTCGTATCAATCGAAGTTATCGTTTGACCGTGGCAGCTCGAAACGCATCGATATCATTTTAATTTAAATCGTCGAGTTAAAAATAGTCATTTTTCAAACGGTCTCGGATTTCGACGAAACCAGTTTCATCGGATCCGTAATGTGATATTATTGTAAGATTTCAAATTTCGTAATTTTTGGATTTTCCGTTTGTCCGGTACAAATTAAAACGCCTCGAAATCGATTTAAATCGGTTTAATTTAAATTGATCGTTTAAATTCATAACTCGCACAGATGACCGAATTAGCTCCCGAAACACGTTCCATTGCGTTCGGAACGCGGGGTAAACCTTATAAACGTCAGCCGGCACGCTCGATTTGGAGTTCGGAAAATCCGGGGTGAATAGTGTTCGTTAAATTTTCTATAAAAGCCCCCTTCTTTCCATTTTTGCAAAAGAAAATATAACCCTAGGGTTAGCCGCCAGTTAAGAATCAATGGCCGAAATTCTCTTATCTTCTTCTTCAATTAGTTCACAATCCACAAATCAATTCAAGAAAGTTTCAACTGCAATATTCTAGAGCATTGCACGATCTATAATATCAACGGTCAAGATCGTCTGAAGTGGAGTAGAATCGCGGCAGTTCGCCGACAAAGGGGTGACGTTCATGCACGAAATTCAGGGGGATGGCTCGACCGAGCTTCGCCATATTTTCGGCGGTGGTGGAGGGCGGTGGGGTCTTCGACGTAGACATGGTTGATCGAGTTGAACGTGAAGGATGGGGTCGCGACTTGGAGGAGCTCGAGCGTGAAGTGTGGTTCGTGTACGCGATTTCTACCTGGGGAGTTTCGCGTGTGGAGGGAAGATGATAACGTATGGGCCAGATCTCCTTGGTTCAAAAGCAACGGCTGTGATGTGGGTTTGGAAAATAATTAAATAAAAGATGTAAATTTATTTATATAAAACGTGTAAACTTTAAAATGTAATATCTTTTTGCTGCGAGGTCGGAATGGAACGAAACGAAAAGCGTTGGCTTCGTTTTATCGAGCACTTCGTGATGCAACTGGATTGGAAGCGATCGGGGTCAATGAAAATTTTGAGTAAAATTAAACGCGCGTTTAATTTTATTCGAAATAAACGTTGGAATCAGAATTAAAATCACGGTGAGATCTTCTCACTCAAATCGAATGTGGAATTTTTGCAGTTATTATTGATTGATTTGATTGACTGCTTGGATGTGATATTAGATATGATAGGATATATCTATATATAGCAATATATACATATTGGCATATGTATATATTGGATTGATGATTTCCCGCCTCGTATAGCGGATGAGACCCTATTGCGCCGTTAGTAAGCGGATTTATAAAAACCTATATACCGCGATAATTCCGTACTGGAGCGGAATTGGTATTGTGCTAACATCTGTGGATGCAGGGAAACAGGTTGGAGGGATCCAACTGGATTCCTCACCGTATTGATTATTTACAGATATTTTGATATATTCTGTTATCATATTGATATATGATATTGACTGTTGTGATGGACTGATTGGTGTTGTTGCATCATCGGATTCAGTTTTGAAATGTAAAAATAACGACTGTTGTTTTAAAAGGTTTTTAAAGTGATTTTTGAAAATATACGTTTTATGGAATTTTTTGAATCAATTTATAAACGTAAGATTTTAAAGTTATAAAAGTTATAATTTTTAGTGAAATATAACCGAAGTGTCGTTTTTGAAATAAAAGTCGATTTATTTATAAAATGGTTTAAGCTGGAATTTTTGAATAACTATAAACGATTTGAATAGGAAGATTTATAAAATGGATATTTTATTAATAAAAATATTGGACTTATAAAACGAATTTTTATAAGTGTTAAAAAGAAGTATAAAAGGATTTCATAAGTGAATGAAATTTATAGATTTATAACGTGAAGTTATAAAGTGAATAGATGTTGTCGAATAAACGATTTATAAGTAATTTACTTATAAATTAGATTTTTGCACTTAATTGGGATATAAATAGAAATTGCTAAATGAAATGATTTCATAAGTTGAAATTGTTAGGAAGTATAAATGTGATTTATAAACGTTGTTTATAAATCTGGAATCACTTATTTTGATAAGTAATTTTAGAAGTTAATAAAAGGAGAATTTTATAAATCGAAGTGGTTAGAAAATATAAAGGTGAATTTATAAACGTTGTTTTATGAATTTGAAATCAATCAAATTTGATGAATGTAATATAGAAGTTATTAAGGGAATTTTATCCACGATTTTGGATAGTGGATAATTCTTGGAATAAAACGTGTAGAAAAGATTGAAATGTAATTATTGAAGTATATTCACGATTTTGGATAGTGAATATATCGTTAAGTAAAATGGATAGTTTTGGAAAAGGGATATTAAAAATGAAGTTAAACATTTTAGAGATGTTTTTGAAATGTATTATAAATCGAAAGCAGAGATTTCCGCAGTTCTTGTTGAAATAGACGTTTTCGAGAAATCTAAGGAAATGGTGGACTATAACACTGTTGTTATAGTAAATGATTTCCGAAAGGGAATGTTTTGATGTAGTATTGGGATTTATATACCTATCTAAATCCGAATCCCTATACTAGTGATTTCGAGTCGTCGTAACGATGTTTTACGCAACATTCGTTTTGACTCAAATAGATGCTGAAATTTATGATTTCCTTAAAGAATGAGATATATACTTAATATTGATTTAAGTATATCGAATATTTTCAAATGTTGAAAATAAATGATTTGTGAATTACTTATTTTTAAATAAGTATGGAAATGCTTTTCCAATATGAAGTGAACTGTTTAGAGTTTTTATCTTTTAAAGATAAATTGAAAAGTGAATATTTGAAATCTGTTTTCAAACGGTTAAGTGTGGAAATTTTATATCTAGAAAAGATGTTTTTGAAGATAAATAATTTGGAAAATTATTTGGAATCTGATGATGTTGCGCATCTTTATTGATAGTTAAATAACCGACTATCAATAATTACCTTTAGATAGGTATTTGTTGTGAATTGGATGAATTTGAATGCCACACTTATTTTTGAAAAATCGCTCACTATTCGGGTTAGCCGGGAAAGGACCATGGGGTCGTATAACCCATTCCGAATATGTGATACGTCGTTATGAATTGCATTCGAAGACCGGTGTTGAAGACCGGATATTTTTGAAAACGGAAGGATTACCGTCGAGTTACTCTACATCGACTGATCTTCGATTTAGAGGTTTTATCACCCTTAGTGACGGGAAGTCCTGACGTGATTAGAAATTTATCCGGAAATGCAAGGGCTTCGTGAGAAGTGCCTTCGGTTCTGTTCGATCCCGGAACAGACTTTTATGGATTGTGTGTCTGACGTTACAATTTGAGATATAAAGCTGATTTCTTTCAAATACATTTCTGTTGGTGGCGGAGAATTTATTCTCTTAGCTTAACACCCTTCTCTGAGACGTACGAGCTCAGAGGTTATGTAGTTGAAATTTATCAGCGATATATCCCAATTTGGTAACGTGGCATACTGAGTGTTGCTGTGAAATGATCAGTGTTTGATCATTTGTGATATGATCATTTGTTTGATCTTATATCTTTGTGATCATAGGTTGATCATTTTGTTTGACCCGAAGCAGGGCTTTTTGAGAAAGCGTAGCTTTGTGGACGAGACTTCGTCGAGCCTCACACCCCAGAAATGGTCGAAACAGGAAGAATGCAGCAAGGTTCTAGGGAGTAGCGCCCCTTAGTGTATGTCATTCCTTCTGGATAAAGGTGGTATCATGGTATGGAGCCCAGATACTTAACCTCTGTGGTTACTGCATTCTTATTATCTATGTGGTTTGTTGCGAATCGGGGATCCTCGGGAAGATCGGTGATGATCGGGGGATGGCATACGCGTGTCAGTAGTTACCTATTTTTGCAGAGGTAACCCGGCCTTGTGTTGGCAGAGATCTAACCGTAACGTTAGATTCTCGGGTCGTCTATTCCAGGGACGTACCCATCGTGGATAGGAAGTTCCTTAGCCTGACCATTTGTTGGAAATCCAAAGAAACAATACGACACTTGTACGGTATTAGTTGTAGAACCTGCCATTCACTTATGGTGGCGCCCCACTGTTTGGATGGTAGCTATAGTAGGCATAGTTCGGAATGTCTATGCTGGCTAAGATTTATATTATACTTTCGAAATGTTTCCTACACTATGCACTAATAATAATATCAAAAAGGATTTGATTTTGCGTAGTAAGCATCTTTGACTATCCTAAGAAGAAATCTCCTCCAATTCTGCGTTTGCATTGTGTGTGTGGTGGGAGGTCTTATGGTAGTTGCATTTTCCAAAAGCATTTCGAATTGACTTTAAAATTATCCTGTTGTTTATTTTAAAGAATAACTGTTTTACGATCTCACACCAGTCACCATGACTGACTCGGAGTTTATTGTTCCCTTCTAAACTCTGGGTGCCCACCAATTTCCACACGGGCAGCCTAGAGTTATATTATCAGGATATTCTGGATATTCTGGAGCTTGGAGATAAGCTGGATGGCGAGACGTAGTATTTGTATCTGATAGTATTTATTCCGCTGTGTATTCTGTATGAGGACAAGTTTATATAACTGTCCATTTTTGTTTATTGACTCTGATGATATGATGTGATGTAATGTAATAACAGATATAATTCTTTTGTTTTTAAATGATATTCATTTATCTATTATATATTGTTCCGCTGCGATATGTGAGATTCTGATATTGTTTCTGTTTCTGCTCTTGTTCTGTTGTTGTTCTTCTTTCTTTTTCTTCTATCTTCTTCTTCTACCTTTTTCTTTTTCTTAAAACCATAACTTTTCGGGTTTCCGGCATTCGATGGCTCAGCAGTCGATAAAGTGAGTATCGATGTTGAATTTTCGAAAGTCGAAAATTTTCGGGATGTTACATTAAACATCGTTCTTTCATCAATTTCATTTTTAATATTTTGTTTCAGATTTTTAAATACTAACATTTTCCTTTCGTTAAAAATTCAAATTTCAACTTCATTTCAAAACCATATTATTTATTCAAATAAAATCTTCGTTTTATTTTTAAATCAAATTATTGACCAATCGAGTTTTATTTAATTCTCTATCCTAGGTCAAAGTTTAATTTGGGTATTTATCATTTCAACCCGATTCCAATTCAATTCAAAATCAAAACATAGCAAAGGGAACTTGCAGTGTGATAACTGGGATGGTGTCAAAGTAAATAAACAAGCAATAACAACAATCAATATCAATCCAATAATCAATTCAAATAATCCCGAAATAACCGTATTAATTCGCATTGTTATTTGTACGAATTAATATAATTATTTCTAGAATCTACACTATCATTTCATGTAGATTAAAGATTATTACATTACGGTTTTCACTTGTCATTCAATTTCAAATTTTTACACTACAACACTTTTTCCAATATACGTCGATGGTTCAAAGTGTAATTATCACTATTCTACATGTCAATTAATTTAACAATTAGAAGGGGTCATATTCAACTAATCAAATTTAACATATAAATCAGTTTTAAATTTTTTAACTATCTTATATCAATTTCAATTTTGCATACTATTTATCACTTAACACTAACAAATTTACGTCCAATATAAATATCGAACAATCAATCAATTATCAGCCAAACTGTATTATCATCGCATAAATAATTAACAGATAATGGTGTCAGATGTCACAGGTGAACTAATACAGATAATAGCATATATAACAGTGTAATTCTAACAGCAGCATATTTCAATTGTCGTTTCAATTGAAATCAAATTTAATAAATAAAAGAACGTTAATCGTGAGTGAGTGCTCACCTTTCGAGGCTAGAGAACGCAAGAAGATAGACAACACAACAGGCTACGCTTTGAATTTGCGAAATTGACCAAATCCAAATGACGATTTCCAAAGCAAGGACAGGATTTGCACGAGTTCGACAGATAGAGCTGATAACCAACAATAAACGAAATCAAATCAGAATTGGGTCGATGAAGATAAATGGGTACAAGTGAACTTATTTATATACATAACTATAAATAACTATATATATATAAATCATACTCTAAATTCAGATACATTTTTAAATTTAGATATATATTATATTTAAAATACTCTCTATATATTTTAACGATCAAAATATCAACAAATATATGGTTTATACATAAATAGATATGTCAGGATTTCAAATATTATAGTTAACTCAATGAGGCCTTTGTAAAATTCAAAATCGATAGACAAATCAACATATACACAACTTTATAGATACATATACATATTACATAAAACAATATTATAAAGCCAATGTACTTGTATAAACTACTTTTTATATACCTATAAAATATTACCAGAGAAGGAAAAACAAAGATATATGCTCGGCTTGACAATATAAAATACGTACTAACATATATAATTAATAGGTTATAAACACTACAGGTACGAAATATTATAAAGTTGGACTTTGAAACTCAACAGATTGATATATACATAAAACTTATACACAGTATTGTTCACAATGCAACATATATATTAATATAACTATACGAATCAAAATATATACAACATATATAGACCATATGTTAGAAATATACAAATGCAAGCTTGGCTTTATCATCTAATATATGTATAAGTATATGACCGACACAGCTTGTATAACTATAGCATAGTACCTATATACGCAAGCCAACAGGAATAAAATAAAAAGAAAAGTAACTATACATATAACAGCTTTGTAACCAGTATTTAACTTAAAAGATTACTTACAAAACTTAAACAAATATATATATAATAATATACAACAGCAGCCAAAGTAACCTTATACTTGACTCTCTCTTCTCTTTTTTTTTCAAACTAACATTTAAGCAGTTCGATATAAACTGATATACTATAAGATATCACAATATATATATATACATTAAACAGCTATAAGTACATGTAAACACTCATTTTTTTATTTTTATTTTTAAACTTGTACAAACCTTTACAGTAACTATTCAATAGTTTATATATACATTATGCATGCACTCAGCAGACTATCTATATATGACTAACGCCCGTGTAACAGGTCAAATCCAATTTGTGTATTTACATATTATAAAGAGTTTTGCAAACTTTATTTCGTAAATATAGACCACAATCTACTGGTACTATGATATAAAATACTCTGCATAAACTAAAACAGAGTTGAACAATAACCCACTTGCAAAACATATAAACTATAAAATATATATACAAGCATTATAAACATTTAAATATGATAACTAAATATATAATTTAACGGGACTGTTAGATGTACGTATATATATATATATATACTTAAACTAAAACAAGCAGTTACAAATACTTACAAACGAACCAACCTATAAGGCGAGAAGAAAACTCGGATGAAGATCCAGGTGGCCGAGAAGTACGGCACGCAAGGATGGGTAGTGGGAAGGCTGAAGTCGAGGGGTTTGAAATGGCGTCGGGTTGGCGTGGGCAGATGCTAATGGTTTCCGGAGGCGGAGGAGGCTTGTGGTAGAGGAACTTGCGGAGGTGGCTGCTGCCAAAATGAAGAGAAGGGAAGGTGGCGTTGGTGGGGAGCCGGGCAGCGGTGGTCTAGGCATGGGCGGGGCTTGGCTGAAACCTAGGGTGGTGGCGGTTGGACTTCGGGAGGAGGTGCATGGACGGGTGGTTGCAGTGGTTGATGAGCATGGAGGCTGCGTGAACATGGGTGGGAGGAAGATGAGTTGGTGTTCGATGACGTGGAGGGTACCTTCAGGGCGAAGGAAGCTTGCTGGGTCGAAGGTCGAGGATGTTTGTTAGCCTCTGGTGGAAGGCTCGGTTGCATGCTTGAGAGCGAGGGGAGGGAGACAGGCGAGAGGAAAACATTGTTACGTCTGGTGATGATTTCGAACGAACAAAAGTTTGTTGAGGAAGTAAACAGCCTGTTTATAAATATAGGCTTAAATTATTATGTCTCCAATTGAAACTAGAAAGTGAAACGGAATGGAAAGGTCAGAATTTAATTTGAATTTATTAAAGTGGCTATTGGTTTCACGATGGGTAACGAATGGTCACGAGAAGTCCAAAAACTCGGTTGCGGAACCGATACGTTGAGCATTTCGCAGCTTGTACCGCACACCGGACTCCGAAGTACAAAATCGAATACACCATTGAGATCAGCACAGCGAGACGATCAAAATGATATACAGATATCAGTGGTACAATCGAATTGTAAAAATTCGAATTTTCCAACTGGCGGAAAATTCAAGAAAACCGCAAGAAAATAAGACCGACGGAGTCAAAGATGTCCGAATTTGGAAAAACGATAAACTGACATCTTGCTCAGAAGATGGTTTAGAATTTTTCTATGTAAAAATATTTGGGTTTAAGAAACATTTTATTTTCATCGCTTTTTAACTGATTAAATTGAAGTGAATTTTACGCGCGAAATAAACTTTCATATTTTCGGACGAAAATTTACCAGTTGCTATGCTTAACTAGACGCATTCCAAATATCAAATTTATATTTCAAAATTTTATCGTTTAAAATTTTCACAAAATTTCAACTAATTACGTTATTAAAACAGTTGAAATTTACGGGTCGTTACATTCTCCCCCACTCAAAACTTTTCGTCCCCGAAAAGGAACGAGGTAGGAGAATAGAAACAACCAGAAAGAAAAACAGATTTGAAATACAAAAATAACAATTAATTTAAACCATATAAATTCAAATTTAAATTAATTGATATTCAATAATTGATTTAATCCATTTGATTTCACTAAAATCAATCTCAACTATTTCTAAATTCATTCTCTTATTACCTCATTTCTTCAATTTTCAATTTTTAAAACCATAAATTTGAATAGTCTTTTATTATAATCATATTTTCTTCAACAATTTTAAATTCTTCTTTATTCCAAATTATTGTTAAATTTATTCTACTTAATATATCCTATCACATATATTTAACCCGTATAAATTAATTTACAACATAAAAGTTTCAATTTAAATTAATTTACATCTATTAATTTCTTTTAAATTCAAGGTATTTTCATATATTGATCAAATTTCAATTTATTAATTCTTTCAAAACAAATTTATTAATTCTTCAAAACAAATTTATTTCATTATTAACTGAGTTTACTTATTATCCTATCTAACTCTATTAACATCTTTATAATCAAAATTTAGTGTATAACATTTATTATAAACACTCAAATTTTATTTATAAATTCAATTTATCTTATATATTATCCAATTACATATTCAACTTCTGAATGATTTAGGTAAGTTGTATTAGAATGCAGTTGAACAATATACAAATAAAATTTTCCCAATTCAATTATTCAAGTTTAAATATTTATTCCAAATTTTGGTTTTATTTATAATTAAAATCATCCTTTAACAAAATTTAAGAATTAGATTTCCGATTGATTCTAAACAATTTAGAGATATATATAATATATTTATATCAAATCAAATTAAATTTTTAAAATAAGATACCTATATATATATATATAAATCAAAATATACTGACGAAATTCAAATCAAAATACTTTTCAAAACAAACCGTAGCAAAGCTACAGAATAATATCTCCACTTCGAAACTCGAAAATGAATGTTGATGATGCGGCCGCCATCACCGAAATTATTTTCCTGCGACAAAGAGAAGAGCATTGGTTTCAACATCTTAAAATTCTTTGAAAACGATTTATATTCAAAAATATTTTAAATACTATACATTAGAATTCTTTGGAAACAAATTATAGTCAAAATACCTTTAAATAATGTGCATTTTAAACCTTTAAAACCATAGTTCGAAAATCATTGGAATTTAAATTCTCAAATTTCTGAATTAAATTCATTTCAAATTCCAAATCGATTTATAAACTGTATTTATAAATTTATTTAAAACAATAAATGATAATCAAATATTATTATTTCAAACAACAATTTAATTTACCTATTAAATTCCAGAAAAAATTTTACTTATATTTTCACAACATAATCAAACAAATTTGTGACGACCGCCCATGACCCCTGCACCGAATCTAGAGATAGAGCGCTGTAAAGTGTGCCAGGCGACCATGGACGATTGTCAAGGTAAGATTAAAACGACAGAATCTATCGTATTACTCACAGCGCATGGACAAAATACAATAGAACATATGTATAGTGAAGCTTTACAGAACAAAATGACATCATATAAAACTCCATAATAGTTGAATACAAGCATCCACATAGTCAATACATCAAGCCTCACTACATATCTCTCAGAGAATACAATACAGCGGAATATCTAGTACATATAATAAGAAGATAATATGCAACCCTCTAGCTCGTCTTCGATATCAACATCGTGAGAAGAGAACAGCACCTGTCACCTGCTACCTAGTCTGCCCGTCCCAAAATGGACGAACAGCCCAAGGCAATAAGAATTAAAACATAAAGCCTTGAGTCAGACAACAGTCTTAGTGAGTAGTAAATTAACTAACAACATACCAAAAGAGCATAAAGGAAAAGGAATAGGAATACAACCCTCCCACTCCAACCTCATTCTACAGTGATAGCCCCCAGACACACACTAAGAAGAAGCAAACATAGCAGAGCATACAATTTAAAGTAAAGCTACTATCACTCGAGTCAAGGGCGATGTTTTCCAAGTACCAAGGCCTAAATCAGATAAGCACCCAGAAAATACCGCTCTTGAGTCCGAATGACGATACAACCAAACATCCATGACTCTGGCTATCACTGTTATCATTGCTTCGATATCACCGTTAATTGAATGACCGGCACATTCTTTCAGCCGTCCGTCAAGGGCTAATGGAAACCCCGGTTCTAGACATAACTCCCGCACGTCGTCGCAGCCCGTGCCTAGGACTATCGAATCTGCCCAGAGTACTCGACCATCAACAGTTGGCCGTTGGGACTATCGAATCTGCCCAAACGTACTCTTGCTTAGAGCATGCTAGAACCTTCAACAACGATGCTATCCAAGCCTCCTAGTCATCCTCCTCGACGACTATTCTCATATCCATTCATTATCTTCAACTCGAATCATATCACCGAGTTATCAACATGCTTGGAATGATCCCGTCTGGATTAGACCAAGTCTTCATCACATGATTGCCTCGCTTCATTACATCCTCGCAAAGCCTCATCTCATCATCACATCATCAAATCTATGCATAAGAGCTTCATCATCCCGCTACATATGCCACGAGCAGCTTTCCCAATTCAAGAGCCTTTCCCCTTAGCTTTTGAATCGTCTTTGGTCTAAATCTAATCATCAATCATCTAGTTCATAACAATCAATCAAATCAAACATCAATCCAAACAATCAAGCATTCAAATATGATCTAAGTAGACAATTATAACAATAATGGCATTTTCGTAATTAAAGAGTTGAAAGTCCAATAAGCATGAAAACATGGATTATATCTCTACAAACTTGATGAATGAACTTGCATAGGTTAACATATGATAAAATGGATGTAACATCATCATGAACAATGGATCTATATGGATCTACACATATGATGAAGAAAATGCATGGAAATCACTATTTTAACACCAAATCGAGCCAACAATCCGATATACTCCTTTGGATCCGTGTGAGAGATAATCACCACTCACCAAATCACCTAAACAATCCAAAAGATATCAACTTCAGATCTGGACAGCGAAGAACTAAGCTAGATCTATCACAAATCCGCTTCAAATGAAGAAATCTCACTTCAAAGGATGAAGATCTTCAACTTTAGCTCTTGGATCTTCAATCTTGATCTTCGATTTGGATGGATGGAAGCACTAGATTAGAGTGGAGAAAAGAAGTGAAGAAGTGTAGAAGTCGAGCTCTCAAAATGGCAGCACTTCGTCGCTTCAAAATCCGGATCCCAAAAAGTGAGAACAACCCCTCCTATTTATAGCTGAAAACTGCCCTTAAGTCGTAACTCGGCTATCTCCTTAAGTCGCTGCCGACTTAACACTAAGCCGACCTACGACCTAAAAACCCCCACGACTTAACAGAGCCTCCGACCTAACCCTTGGCCAACAACTCCGACCTAACAGACAAGCCTACGACTTAACATGCGCGCGACCTAACTTATTCGAGCTACACGACCTAATACACGCGCGCTCCCTCCTAAGTCGCCTGGACGACTTAACAACTTAGCACCATTCGACTTAACACTTATACGACTTATAAAACCTTGCGACCTAACAACTTAGCAACCCACGCGACCTAACAGTGTTACGACCTAACACATAGCCTCTCTTAAGGTCGCCAACTTGTTAACTCCTTAGATCGCTAACCCACCCAGTCGACTTAACTACTAAGTCGCTAACCTGCTATCCCAGCTCCTCTAGGTCGTTGCCGACCTAACCATAACTACATCCTATAGGTCGCTCGAAACCTTAACTCGAACTGCCGACCTAACACTTAACACCCAAACACTTAGGTCGCTCACAACATTCTCTTAGGTCGGTCACGACTTATCTCCTAGGTCGGTCACTACCTTAAGTCGGTCAACCATACTCCCTTAACTCGGTGAATTCCTTGAGTCGGCAACTCAACCCAGACTTGTTGCTTAACTCGTCCAAAACTCCTAAGTCGGCTACGACTTAGGACTTAAGCAAAAATTCTGCCAAAACCTGAAATGACTTAACAACCATACAACCAAAGGTCAATCATTTTAGAATGTTTTGATCCGTGAAAATACAGGTCGTTACATTCTCTCCCCCTTAGGAATTTCGCCCCCGAAATTCCAAACAAACAAGGCAATCAAAGCTATTCTGTACGCCTATCATCCATAACAATCAATAAACCATGCATCCAATTCTAGCTTAGCGTACAGAATTCTAAGACTTAGAACAAGTTACAATTTCGTTAGATGGCACGACACCTTAGGGCCATACCTTGAAGAGTTCAGGATGAGCTGCTTTCATCCTCTCTTCCACCTCCCACGTACAGTCGTTATCATCGTCACTCCATTGTATCTTGAGCAACTTAACTATCTTCCTCCTAAGCTGTTTCGTGTCAGTTCCAACAACACGAAGCGGCTTACGAGGTCTTCTATCGACTGGGTCAACTTCGAAGTCTTCACAGCTATCAGCAGAAACCACTGTACTCGAGTCGTGCACATACTTCCGTAGATACGATACATGAAAAACATTGTGCACACCCGACATCTTCTCCGTTAATCCCAATTTATAAGCGAGCTTTCCAATTCGCTCGATAATCGGGAATGGTCCAACAAATCTCGGGGTCAATTTTCCTTTCTTCCCGAATCGAATAACATTCTTCAGTGGAGAAATCTTCACAAAAACCATATCTCCCACGTCGAATTCCAAATCCTTTCGACGCTTATCGGCATAACTCTTCTGACGGTCTTGGGCTGCCTTCATCCGTTGCCGAATGATCTCTATACAATCTGAAGTCTGCTGAATCATCTCTGGCCCAAGTATCAGCTTTTCTCCAGTTTCCAACCAACATGTCGGAGAGTTACACGGTCTTCCATACAATGCCTCATACGGTGCCATACCAATACTTGACTGGTAACTGTTGTTGTATGCAAACTCCACCAAATGAAGGTGATCTTCCCATGATCCTCCGAAATCCAAAACACAAGCTCTAAGAAGATCTTCCAAAACTCGGTTGACTCTCTCGGTCTGACCATCCGTTTGGGGATGATAAGCTGTACTCAAACACAACTCGGTTCCCAAAACTTCCTAGAAGCTCTTCCAAAATCCACTAGTGAACAAAGGATCTCGATCGCTCACTATACTCTTCGGAATACCATGGAATCGAACTATCCACTTAACATACAACTCAGCCAACTTTGATGCAGTCCTAGTCGATCGAACAGGAATGAATCGTGCACTCTTAGTCAGACGATCCACAATGACCCAAATCCCTTCACTTCCCGTTCTTGTTCTAGGTAATCCATCAATAAAATCCATCGACACTTGTTCCCACTTCCATGTAGGAACTTCTAATGGCTGAAGCAATCCGCTTGGCTTCTTCTGTTCGGCTTTTACCAACTGGCAATTCATACACTTGGAAATGAAATCTCCAACATCCTTCTTCATGCCTTCCCAGTAGTAGGTTCTCTTCATATCCCGATACATCTTGTTTCCACCTGGATGAATTGTCAACTTCGAGTGATGACTTTCCTTCAGAACTTCACTCCTCAATTCATCTATATCGGGAACAACTAGTCGTCCTTGCTTTCGAAGCCAACCTTCTCTATCGACCTCGAATCCTTTATCCTTTTCTGGATCCAATCCAGATTCCAAATCACGGATAATATTGACAAGCTTATCATCTCGTTTTTGGCTCTCGCCAATCCTTTCCACAAGAGTGGGTCTTATCGATAAGTTTGCCAACATCTCAGGTTCCAATTCATATCTAGGCCTGAAGTCAAATCCAGCTAAATACTCGAGGCTCTTCCATTCTGAAAACATGGCTCCCAATCCTGCATGTCTTCGACTTAACGCATCAGCCACTGCGTTACCTTTTCCCGGAGTATAAGCTATACCAAAGTCATACGATGCCAAAAACTCTAGCCAACGCTGCTGCCGAAGATTCAAATCCTTTTGGGAGAAAAGATACTTCAACGACTTATGATCCGTAAACAACTCGAATCGAACTCCCAACAGATAATGCCTCCACATCTTCAGAGCAAATACAATCGCCGCCAGTTCCAAATCATGAGTCGGGTAATTCATTTCATGCGGCTTCAGTTGTCGACTGGCATACGCAACAACTTTATCCCTCTGCATCAGCACTGCTCCAAGTCCAGTACCACATGCGTCGGTGTAAACCACCATCTCATCATTCCCACTTGGAATAGTCAAAACAGGAGCACTCGTCAATCTCTCTTTCAGGATTCCAAAAGCTTGCTCACACTTAGCATTCCAACTGAACACTTGGTTCTTCTTCGTCAATCCTGTTAACGGTGCAGCTATCTTGGAGAAGTCTTTGATAAACCGTCGATAATATCCTGCTAATCCAAGAAAACTTCTCACATCTGATGCATTCTTAGGTCTAACCCAATCCTGGATTGCTGCCACCTTAGCGGGATCAACCGCTATTCCATTTCCAGAAATCACATGGCCTAAGAACCTCACTTCACTCTTCCAGAAGTGACACTTCGAAAACTTAGCCTTCAGCTGATGTTTCCGCAAGATTTCCAAAACAATACGCAACTGCGTCTTGTGCTCTTCTTCAGTTCTGGAATAAATCAGAATATCATCCACGAACACAAGTACGAACTTGTTCAACTGATCTCTGAACACTCTATTCATAAGATCCACAAAATATGCTGGCGCGTTAGTCAATCCAAACGGCATTACCAGCCACTCAAAGAAACCGGATGGTGTCCTAAAAGCAGTCTTCGGCACACTATCCTTAGCTACTCTCAACTGTTGAAATCCCGTTGCCAAATCCATCTGAGAAAACACCTTTGCTTCGTGAAGCTGATCAAACAAGTCATCTATTCTCGGCAATGGATACTTGTTTTTCTTAGTCACCTTATTCAGCTAACGATAATCCACACACAATCTCAACGACCCATCTGCCTTGGTTGCAAACACAACTGGTGCACCCCACTCGGACACACTACGCCGAATGAATCCTTTCTGTAAAAGGTCATCAACTTGCACCCTCAACTCTTGCTGTTCTCTAGGCGCCATCCGCCTAAGAGGCATCACAACAGGTCTGGCTCCCTCAACTAGATCTATACGAAACTCGATCTCTCTATGCGGCGGCAACCCTTTGACTTCGTCAAAGACATCCTCGAATCCATTTGCGATTGGCACTAAAGACAGTCCATCCCGTGGAACAACTAGCGAATACATGAAGCTCATGAAGACGCCTTCTTCATGCTTACATCGTATCACAATCTTTCGCCCCTCCATATTCTCGACTGTCACCTCCAGCCTCTCACAATCAACCTTAGCCGCATACTTCCTAAGCCAGTCCATACCCAAGATAATTCCGAACCCCGCAAAGTTCAGAACAAAGCAATCACAAACAAAAGAGCAACCATGACTCGACACAACTAGACCACGGCATAACATACACAAACAAGACGAACCCCCAACTGGATTAGTCACAACCAATGGCCTATCAAAAATATCCGGTTCCAAACCTAACCGGCCTACTAGTTCATTACAAACAAACGAATGCGATGCTCCAGTATCAAACAAAACTCTAACTGGAATACCACATAGGAAAAGAGTACCTTGAACCACCACACTCTTTCCCTTATCTTCAGCAGTAGGAGCTTTCGAAGACGACGGAACAGCTCCTAAAGCATAGGCTTGCACAATCTGCCTGTCCTTCCTTGGTTCTGGACAATTCTTCCTGAAATGTCCCGGCTTGTCACAGTTGTGACACTTCATCGGTGCCTTCGGATTCTTACAATCCTTAGAGAAATGGCCCTTCTGCTGACAATTGTAGCAAGTCACCTCACCTTTCGGCTTCTTCTGGCCATCCTTACCCTTCTGCTGCTGCTGCTTCCTCTTCTGGTTTCCACCCTGCTGTGGTTTAGATTCTCCCTTGGTAACAGCAACAACAGGCCCTTTCTTAGGAAACAGACTCTCATGCCTAAGAGCTTTCTCCACAAGCTTCTCAAATGAATCGTCCAAATGATCCACCAACTGTCTCCCAAGATAACTATCCAAGCCGGTCACAAACTTCTCATTCTTCTGATAAGCAGATTCAATATACGACCGGGCATACTTGGACAAAGCTTCGAACTCAGAAACATACTCAAGAACTGATCTTCCACCTTGCTTGAGCTCCACAAACCTCTTGAACAGAACAGACTTCTGAGCTGTAGAAATGAACTTAGCTTCAAATTTGACTTGGAATTGCTCCCAAGTAATCTCTTCCTCCGGAGTAGTGATGGTAATAGAGTTCCACCAATCAGAGGCTCTCCCTTGAAGCTGTCTCGATGCCAACTTCCTCTTAGTTGCATCATCAATTCCAAAATCACCAAAGATCCTTTTACAAGCATCTATCCACCTCTGGACCTCAATAGTTGATTCTGTTCCCAAGAAAACCTTCCCTCCAAGAGCAGTATAATCCTTGCACAACTTAGCAAAATCCACTGGTTTCGGAGTTTGGACTTGAACTCCAACATCAACTACCGCCCCCGGAACTGGTATCCTCCTCATGATCGAAGTCATCATAGCTTCGAACATGGCTGCATAATCAGCAGTCTCTTCAGTAGCACGACCTTCCCTAGCAGCTGGTCTCCCTCTTCGACTCATTCTCAATATCTATAAAGAGGAATGATTAGAACATCTAGAGAAACAACTGCATAAAGGACTCAAACTCTACTAAGCTACTATATTATATATAGTAATCATCCATCAAAATACAATTACGTCTCTCATACGTAGTTACGACAGCGAGCGTTGGGTAAAATCGATTAACCAATGCTCTGATACCAAATGTGACGACCGCCCATGACCCCTGCACCGAATCTAGAGATAGAGCGCTGTAAAGTGTGCCAGGCGACCATGGACGATTGTCAAGGTAAGATTAAAACGACAGAATCTATCGTATTACTCACAGCGCATGGACAAAATACAATAGAACATATGTATAGTGAAGCTTTACAGAACAAAATGACATCATATAAAACTCCATAATAGTTGAATACAAGCATCCACATAGTCAATACATCAAGCCTCACTACATATCTCTCAGAGAATACAATACAGCGGAATATCCAGTACATATAATAAGAAGATAATATGCAACCCTCTAGCTCGTCTTCGATATCAACATCGTGAGAAGAGAACAGCACTTGTCACCTGCTACCTAGTCTGCCCGTCCCAAAATGGACGAACAACCCAAGGCAATAAGAATTAAAACATAAAGCCTTGAGTCAGACAACAGTCTTAGTGAGTAGTAAATTAACTAACAACATACCAAAAGAGCATAAACGAAAAGGAATAGGAATACAACCCTCCCACTCCAACCTCATTCTACAGTGATAGCCCCCAGACACACACTAAGCAGAAGCAAACATAGCAGAGCATACAATTTAAAGTAAAGCTACTATCACTCTAGTTAAGGGCGATGTTTTCCAAGTACCAAGGCCTAAATCAGATAAGCACCCAGAAAATACCGCTCTTGAGTCCGAATGACGATACAACCAAACATCCATGACTCTGGCTATCACTGTTATCATTGCTTCGATATCACCGTTAATTGAATGACCGGCACATTCTTTCAGCCGTCCGTCAAGGGCTAATGGAAACCCCGGTTCTAGACATAACTCCCGCACGTCGTCGCAGCCCGTGCCTAGGACTATCGAATCTGCCCAGAGTACTCGACCATCAACAGTTGGCTGTTGGGACTATCGAATCTTCCCAAACGTACTCTTGCTTAGAGCATGCTAGAACCTTCAACAACGATGCTATCCAAGCCTCCTAGTCATCCTCCTCGACGACTATTCTCATATCCATTCATTATCTTCAACTCGAATCATATCACCGAGTTATCAACATGCTTGGAATGATCCCGTCTGGATTAGACCAAGTCTTCATCACATGATTGCCTCGCTTCATTACATCCTCGCAAAGCCTCATCTCATCATCACATCATCAAATCTATGCATAAGAGCTTCATCATCCCGCTACATATGCCACGAGCAGCTTTCCCAATTCAAGAGCCTTTCCCCTTAGCTTTTGAATCGTCTTTGGTCTAAATCTAATCATCAATCATCTAGTTCATAACAATCAATCAAATCAAACATCAATCCAAACAATCAAGCATTCAAATATGATCTAAGTAGACAATTATAACAATAATGGCATTTTCGTAATTAAAGAGTTGAAAGTCCAATAAGCATGAAAACATGGATTATATCTCTACAAACTTGATGAATGAACTTGCATAGGTTAACATATGATAAAATGGATGTAACATCATCATGAACAATGGATCTATATGGATCTACACATATGATGAAGAAAATGCATGGAAATCACTATTTTAACACCAAATCGAGCCAACAATCTGATATACTCCTTTGGATCCGTGTGAGAGATAATCACCACTCACCAAATCACCTAAACAATCCAAAAGATATCAACTTCAGATCTGGACAGCGAAGAACTAAGCTAGATCTATCACAAATCCGCTTCAAATGAAGAAATCTCACTTCAAAGGATGAAGATCTTCAACTTTAGCTCTTGGATCTTCAATCTTGATCATCGATTTGGATGGATGGAAGCACTAGATTAGAGTGGAGAAAAGAAGTGAAGAAGTGTAGAAGTCGAGCTCTCAAAATGGCAGCACTTCGTCGCTTCAAAATCCGGATCCCAAAAAGTGAGAACAACCCCTCCTATTTATAGCTGAAAACTGCCCTTAAGTCGTAACTCGGCTATCTCCTTAAGTCGCTGCCGACTTAACACTAAGCCGACCTACGACCTAAAAACCCCCACGACTTAACAGAGCCTCCGACCTAACCCTTGGCCAACAACTCCGACCTAACAGACAAGCCTACGACTTAACATGCGCGCGACCTAACTTATTCGAGCTACACGACCTAATACACGTGCGCTCCCTCCTAAGTCGCCTGGACGACTTAACAACTTAGCACCATTCGACTTAACACTTATACGACTTATAAAACCTTGCGACCTAACAACTTAGCAACCCACGCGACCTAACAGTGTTACGACCTAACACATAGCCTCTCTTAAGGTCGCCAACTTGTTAACTCCTTAGATCGCTAACCCACCTAGTCGACTTAACTACTAAGTCGCTAACCTGCTATCCCAGCTCCTCTAGGTCATTGCCGACCTAACCATAACTACATCCTATAGGTCGCTCGAAACCTTAACTCGAACTGCCGACCTAACACTTAACACCCAAACACTTAGGTCGCTCACAACATTCTCTTAGGTCGGTCATGACTTATCTCCTAGGTCGGTCACTACCTTAAGTCGGTCAACCATACTCCCTTAACTCGGTGAATTCCTTGAGTCGGCAACTCGACCCAGACTTGTTGCTTAACTCGTCCAAAACTCCTAAGTCGGCTACGACTTAGGACTTAAGCAAAAATTCTGCCAAAACCTGAAATGACTTAACAACCATACAACCAAAGGTCAATCATTTTAGAATGTTTTGATCCGTAAAAATACGGGTCGTTACAAAATTTATTTCATTTTCCAAATTTGAAAATAATATTTTAAATATTAATTTACAAATAAACTTCCTCGCTCGACTATATAAGAATAGATTTCAAAGAAAAGACAGAGATTCAAATTTGATGGACTCAAATCAAAGAGAATTTTGATTCGAAAATAAGTTTGAAACAGAAGATAAGATAATTCGATTACCACAATCAGGAGATGGATGAGTTTATTTAATTCATGGGCAACCTTAACCGAGTCGTCCCTAACTTCAAGAATAAGATCGATGCTGAATTCCGAGGTAAATCAACACTCGATCTCACGAGATGGAATTCAGGTATAGCATGGAATAGATAGCATCGTAAACCAAGGATACTGAAATCTCCGGTAAATCGATGACTATTATAAAGGAGTTTCACCCCTTTACAAATCATTCGAAGATTGGCGAGACCGCCGATCTATTATAGATATCATTCAAAATGGAGTTATGAGGTGCTCCAGAATCGAAAGAAGACGAATAGTGAAGGACACGAATGAATTTTTGGAACCGCAGGGAACGTTCCAAAATTCAAAGGAATCAAGTCAAAAGAAAGAGATTGAAACTCGAATGAGAGTGATTCTGTAAATACATTTACCCTATATGCTGAGTTTTGCCTAGAGCTACCAAAGCTCTGATACCAACTGTAACGACCCGCCATTTTGGACCATTCGCATCCATTATAAGTGTATAGGTAGACACTCATGCCGGAGTTGAATTGCTCAAAATACCGCGTTGTTAATTTAAATTTGGCAAAACTGAACATATACATTAAATAAATAATCGCAGATCACAGACACAGAGTAATAAGTGCAGCAGAAATAAAAGAGATAGTAGTTCATGAAGCTACTATATGAATATATAAGATACATCAGAGTTTACAACAGAAGAGTAATACAATACCTCAGATACAAATCAGAATACATCACTGGAATCATCGAATGCTGAAAGCAGAATAGATGGCTGGATCTTCAAGCAAAGCTCCAACTTCAAAGGTGAGTCTCAAAAACTGAACCACTCAGTCTGACCCGAGCGTAAAGAAAAATACAAAACACTCGAGTCAGGATTAACATTCTTATATTAATAAATCCAACTCAAATGAAATAGCAATTGAAATACAAGTAACTTAAAGGATGTTTGGAATAACCATCCTTTAAGGATCCGTTAAACTATCTACTATGTAGTAATATACGATAAGTAGATAATGTCTATCAGTAATATAAAAAGATATCAAAATAGCATTAAGTCATGGCCCATTCCACCCTTAACACATTTGTATTCCCAAAAGCATATACAAGACCGTAGTTTCCGGAAGTCACCAGAGGGCAATCCATATACTAAAGGTACAAATCAAAATCGTAGTGGTCGCGCATAAATGGAATACAAGTATGACAAGGCACATGAGGCTATACCCAAGGTAGTGATACTACCGTTCGCCTGATCCGGACTGGTGAGAACGCAATGCCGCAGCGCCCGCAACACCGTGAAACAACACTCCCAAAATCAAGGGTGCACCAATCGACAACAAGTATAAGTAGTTCGAAGAAGTGTGTCCACTTGAGGTAGCTAATCCTCCATTGGCCCGGCACAGCTACTGTTTTAGTCATTTCCAATTTGACACAAGTGTCAAGGCTATCCATCATCGTTCTCTTTCTTCAGTCAACACGAACATCATTCCAACCACTTCATTCTGGATCATCACTCCGCGTATAGTTATTAAAGTGGTTTTCGGTTTAGATAGAGAGTATATCCATAACTGAATTCCGGTCTCTTTAATAACTTTCGTAATTATTACACTGATTGGTCATTTATTTATTTCAAAACCAAATCAAATTCAATTTCAATTAGAATTCATAAATCAACATTCGTTTGTCTATCAAAACAGTTTCCATACTTTACGTTTCAAAACTTCCAAATTACCATTTCAAAATCTTATAATTCAATTTCAATCTTTATTTAAAACAATTCAAATATTTGATTCAAATTCGTATATAAGTTTCATCCCGAAATCATTTAAATCAATTTATTTTAACATTCAAATCAATCTAAATTCATTTACCGATTTCATTCAATATTCGTTAAGTTACTTTATCATTCAAAACAATTTCTATCAAGATTTCAATTCATTAAATCAATTATTTAAAATTCAACTTCCTTATTTCAAAACTTACAATTTGAATTAACTAAATTTGTCAAATCAATTCTTTCACTTACAAGTCTTACATTAATTCCAAAAATATCACATTTCACTTCTTGTTAAAGAAATTCAATTTCACTTATTTACTTACTTAAATAATTTTCCAAAACTTAATTAATAAAGAAAACTCAATTTCAATTATTTACGAAGTAAAATTCAATTATTCAAAAGTTCAATGTTACTTATTAAAGAGTTCAATTCAATTTAATCATTAAATAATCCAATCTTATTTAATTATTAAATAATTCAAAACTTAATTATTAAATAATTTTCAAAGTTTAATAATTTCAACTTAATTATAATTTCAAACTTAATTATTAAATCATTTCAAACTTAATCAAATCATTTCTCAAATTAAACATCGTTCTTTCATCAATTTCATTTTTAATATTTTGTTTCAGATTTTTAAATACTAACATTTTCCTTTCGTTAAAAATTCAAATTTCAACTTCATTTCAAAACCATATTATTTATTCAAATAAAATATTCGTTTTATTTTTAAATCAAATTATTGACCAATCGAGTTTTATTTAATTCTCTATCCTAGGTCAAAGTTTAATTTGGGTATTTATCATTTCAACCCGATTCCAATTCAATTCAAAATCAAAACATAGCAAAGGGAACTTGCAGTGTGATAACTGGGATGGTGTCAAAGTAAATAAACAAGCAATAACAACAATCAATATCAATCCAATAATCAATTCAAATAATCCCGAAATAACCGTATTAATTCGCATTGTTATTTGTACGAATTAATATAATTATTTCTAGAATCTACACTATCATTTCATGTAGATTAAAGATTATTACATTACGGTTTTCACTTGTCATTCAATTTCAAATTTTTACACTACAACACTTTTTCCAATATACGTCGATGGTTCAAAGTGTAATTATCACTATTCTACATGTCAATTAATTTAACAATTAGAAGGGGTCATATTCAACTAATCAAATTTAACATATAAATCAGTTTTAAAATTTTTAACTATCTTATATCAATTTCAATTTTGCATACTATTTATCACTTAACACTAACAAATTAACGTCCAATATAAATATCGAACAATCAATCAATTATCAGCCAAACTGTATTATCATCGCATAAATAATTAACAGATAATGGTGTCAGATGTCACAGGTGAACTAATACAGATAATAGCATATATAACAGTGTAATTCTAACAGCAGCATATTTCAATTGTCGTTTCAATTGAAATCAAATTTAATAAATAAAAGAACGTTAATCGTGAGTGAGTGCTCACCTTTCGAGGCTAGAGAACACAAGAAGATAGACAACACAACAGGCTACGCTTTGAATTTGCGAAATTGACCAAATCCAAATGACGATTTCCAAAGCAAGGACAGGATTTGCACGAGTTCGACAGATAGAGCTGATAACCAACAATAAACGAAATCAAATCAGAATTGGGTCGATGAAGATAAATGGGTACAAGTGAACTTATTTATATACATAACTATAAATAACTATATATATATATAAATCATACTCTAAATTCAGATACATTTTTAAATTTAGATATATATTATATTTAAAATACTCTCTATATATTTTAACGATCAAAATATCAACAAATATATGGTTTATACATAAATAGATATGTCGGGATTTCAAATATTATAGTTAACTCAATGAGGCCTTTGTAAAATTCAAAATCGATAGACAAATCAACATATACACAACTTTATAGATACATATACATATTACATAAAACAATATTATAAAGCCAATGTACTTGTATATACTACTTTTTATATACCTATAAAATATTACCAGAGAAGGAAAAACAAAGATAAATGCTCGGCTTGACAATATAAAATACGTACTAACATATATAATTAATAGGTTATAAACACTATAGGTATGAAATATTATAAAGTTGGACTTTGAAACTCAACAGATTGATATATACATAAAACTTATACACAGTATTGTTCACAATGCCAACATATATATTAATATAACTATACGAATCAAAATATATACAACATATATAGACCATATGTTAGAAATATACAAATGCAAGCTTGGCTTTATCATCTAATATATGTATAAGTATATGACCGACACAGCTTGTATAACTATAGCATAGTACCTATATACGCAAGCCAACAGGAATAAAATAAAAAGAAAAGTAACTATACATATAACAGCTTTGTAACCAGTATTTAACTTAAAATATTACTTACAAAACTTAAACAAATATATATATAATAATATACAACAGCAGCCAAAGTAACCTTATACTTGACTCTCTCTTCTCTTTTTTTTTCAAACTAACATTTAAGCAGTCCGATATAAACTGATATACTATAAGATATCACAATATATATATATACATTAAACAGCTATAAGTACATGTAAACACTCATTTTTTTATTTTTATTTTTAAACTTGTACAAACCTTTACAGTAACTATTCAATAGTTTATATATACATTATGCATGCACTCAACAGACTATCTATATATGACTAACGCCCGTGTAACAGGTCAAATCCAATTTGTGTATTTACATATTATAAAGAGTTTTGCAAACTTTATTTCGTAAATATAGACCACAATCTACTGGTACTATGATATAAAATACTCTGCATAAACTAAAACAGATTTGAACAATAACCCACTTGCAAAACATATAAACTATAAAATATATATACAAGCATTATAAACATTTAAATATGATAACTAAATATATAATTTAACGGGACTGTTAGATGTACGTATATATATATATATACTTAAACTAAAACAAGCTGTTACAAATACTTACAAACGAACCAACCTATAAGGCGAGAAGAAAACTCGGATGAAGATCCAGGTGGCCGGGAAGTACGGCACGCAAGGATGGGTAGTGGGAAGGCTGAAGTCGAGGGGTTTGAAATGGCGTCGGGTTGGCATGGGCAGATGCTAATGGTTTCCGGAGGCGGAGGAGGCTTGTGGTGGAGGAACTTGCGGAGGTGGCTGCTGCCAAAATGAAGAGAAGGGAAGGTGGCGTTGGTGGGGAGTCGGGCAACGGTGGTCTAGGCATGGGCGGGGCTTGGCTGAAACCTAGGGTGGTGGCGGTTGGACTTCGGGAGGAGGTGCATGGACGGGTGGTTGCAGTGGTTGATGAGCATGGAGGCTGCGTGAACACGGGTGGGAGGAAGATGAGTTGGTGTTCGATGACGTGGAGGGTACCTTCAGGGCGAAGGAAGCTTGCTGGGTCGAAGGTCGAGGATGTTTGTTAGCCTCTGGTGGAAGGCTCGGTTGCATGCTTGAGAGCGAGGGGAGGGAGACAGGCGAGAGGAAAACATTGTTACGTCTGGTGATGATTTCGAACGAACAAAAGTTTGTTGAGGAAGTGAACAGCCTGTTTATAAATATAGGCTTAAATTATTATGTCTCCAATTGAAACCAGAAAGTGAAACAGAATGGAAAGGTCAGAATTTAATTTGAATTTATTAAAGTGGCTATTGGTTTCACGATGGGTAACGAATGGTCACGAGAAGTCCAAAAACTCGGTTGCGGAACCGATACGTTGAGCATTTCGCAGCTTGTACCGCACACCGGACTCCGAAGTACAAAATCGAATACACCATTGAGATCAGCACAGCGAGACGGTCAAAATTATATACAGATATCAGTGGTACAATCGAATTGTAAAAATTCGAATTTTCCAACTGGTGGAAAATGCAAGAAAAACGCAAGAAAATAAGACCGACGGAGTCAAAGATGTCCGAATTTGGAAAAACGACAAACTGACATCTTGCTCAGAAGATGGTTTAGAATTTTTCTATGTAAAAATATTTGGGTTTCAGAAACATTTTATTTTCATCGCTTTTTAACCGATTAAATTGAAGTGAATTTTACGCGCGAAATAAACTTTCATATTTTCGGACGAAAATTTACCAGTTGCTATGCTTAACTAGACGCATTCCAAATATCAAATTTATATTTCAAAATTTTATCGTTTAAAATTTTCACAAAATTTCAACTAATTACGTTATTAAAACAGTTGAAATTTACGGGTCGTTACAAAATATAAACAAATGAACTACAATATAATAGTTTACATGAATCATTCATATATGCCTTTATTTTATTTTGGAAAACCAAAAACACAGTATACATACGTGTATATTTATAAACTGCTGTATAAACAAACATATACCGTAAAACTTTATAACTATCATGTTATGCTTTTGTGTTTTAAACAATTTTCTGTAATAATAACAGCAATATAATTTATAAACAAACTAACTTTGAAATATTACTAATTGTAGACACTAATCTGTAAATAAACAAACAATATAACAACTGATTATACTCACTAGTACGTATAAATAACCGGTTATATACAACTACTCGTCTAACATTCACTAACAGGCTACACGTAAATTAATATATTATATATATTCATATAACTTAGATAAAATTCTATACATATATATTATGCAAACTGATACTTTAAAACTTGTATAAACAAATGTTTTTATCGACATATATGGAAATTTACATACGACGAAGGAGATGTGTAACATATAAACTGATGCCAACAAAAAAATAAAATAATATACAGAATATATAACTGAATATATGCGTAAAACAGTAATATAAACATTGATATGTCATAACCAGATATACACGCTACATGCAAATCGTTATATATACTTGTCTATAAAAGAGATCTGCAACCAAACTTATACCAAAATTTTTTTTACAATGTACAGTTATGCAATACCATTTGTTTAAATTACGTTCTTTAAATCTACGTGTGCAGACTCACAAACACAGCACTACACATATTCCTATAGAAGAAACGCATAATCTTGTACAGTTCATATATTCTAACACTATATATATTAAACTTAACTAGTTATTCAATTATATATATTCATACCTTCTCAAACTCAAGGCCAATGAAGAAAAGAACGGAGGTGAGAGGGCTGAACAGAAGGGAAGGACTGGAGGAGGAAGGAGCAAGGCAAGGTGACAGAGTCTTGGACGCAGGTTGGCCATGCGGGAAGGTAGGCGGAAGTGGCAGAGCTGGTCGCGGCTGGTTGCACGGCAGATGACAGGCTGGTGGGGCCTCGGCATGTGGTGGAAATGGGTGCGGGTTGGATCTGAGATGGAGGAGACTTCGGTAGTGGATGGGAGGAAGTGGTGGCCGAGGTGCTCGGGCTGGGGTTGTTGGATCTGGATGGAGGTGGAGGTACAGTGGGATCGAGTTGTTGGTCGGCGAATGGAAGGTGAGGGGTGGATGGCGGTTTAAGGTCAGGGAGGCGGAGCAGTCATTGGCCGAGGGAGGGAAGATGGTCAGGGGATGAGGTAGGAGCGTTGTTAGATGGGTGAAGTTGGCTTTGTACGGTTGTGAAATGGAGCAAGTGTTGTTGAGTGAATTGGAAAATGGAGGGGCTAGTTCTCTGGCATGGATGCATTGCTTCAATGGGGTGGGGAGAAAGTTGTGAACGAACAAGATTTCACAGCAAAACAGAAAAATAAATGAACAGAAAATGAACTGGCAAGATAATTTGAGAATTGGAAATTGCAATCGTCTTGTAAGTTGAATTCAAGAAAATTAAATACAAGTGACCATTGGTATTTACACAGTGGCTTCACGAATAAACAAATGAATTTAGAAAGTTCGAAGCGGTACCGATACGGGCGACCATTTCACAGTTTCTGCAGCGTACCAAACTCCGAAATGTACAAATGAGTATACTGCGAAGATCAGCACAACGAGATGATCAAAAAGGTATACAGATATCAGTGGTACGATTGAATTATAAAAATTCGAATTTTTCTACCGGCGGAAAATGCAAGAAAACCGCTGAAAAATAAGATCGACGGAGCCAAAGATGTCCGAATTTGGAAAAACGACAAACTGACATCTTGCTCAGAAGATGGTTTAGAATTTTTCTATGTAAAAATATTTAGGTTTCGGAAACATTTTATTTTCATCGCTTTTTAACTGATTATATTGAAGTGAATTTTACGCGCGAAATAAACTTTCATATTTTCGGACGAAAATTTACCAGTTGCTATGTTTAACTAAACGCATTCCAAATATCAAATTTATATTTCAAAATTTTATCGTTTAAAATTTCACAAAATTTCAACTAATTACGTTATTAAAACCGTTGAAATTTACGGGTCGTTACAGATACAAGTATGACAAGGCACATGAGGCAATACCCAAGGTAGTGATACTACCGTTCGCCTGATCTGGACTGGTAAGAACGCAACGCCGCAGCGCCCGCAACACCGTGAAACAACACTCCCAAAATCAAGGGTGCACCAATCGACAACAAGTATAAGTAGTTCGAAGAAGTGTGTCCACTTGAGGTAGCTAATCCTCCATTGGCCCGGCACGGCTCCTGTTTTAGTCATTTCCAATTTGACACAAGTGTCAAGGCTATCCATCATCGTTCTCTTTCTTCAGTCATCACGAACATCATCCAACCACTTCATTCTGGATCATCACTCCGCGTATAGTTATTAAAGTGGTTTTCGGTTTAGATAGAGAGTATATCCATAACCGAATTCCGGTCTCTTTAATAACTTCCGTAATTATTTCACCGATTGGTCGTTTATATATTTCAAAACCAAATCAAATTCAATTTCAATTAGAGTTCGCAAATCAACATTTCATTTGTCTTTCTAAATCAATTTCCAATATTTACGTTTCAAAAACTTCATAATTACCATTTCAAAATCTTATAATTCAATTTCAATATCTTTTTAAACAATTCAAATATTGATTCAAGTTCGTAAATAAGTTTCATTCCGAAATTATTTAAATTAATTTGATTTAACATTTAAATCAATTTAAATTCATTTATCGATTTCATTCAATATTAAATAAATTTATCATTCAAAACAATTTCTATTTAATTTCCAATTCATTAAATCAATTATTTAAATTCAACTTCATTATATCAAAACTTACAAATTGAATTAAATTAAATTCATCAAATCAAATTCTTTTAAATTTCAAGTCTTACATTAATTTTAAATAAATCACATTTTATTTCTTGTTAAAGAAATTCAATTTCACTTATTTACTTACTTAAATAATTTTCCAAAACTTAATTTTATTCATTTAAGAGGTTCACATTTACTTATTCAAAGTTCAATTTCTCTTATCAAAGAATTCAAATTTTTATTTAATTATCAAATAATTCAATCTTATTTAATTATTAAATAATTCAAAACTTAATTATTAAATAATTTCAAAGTTTAACAATTTCAAACTTAATAATTTCAAACTTAATTATTAAATCATTTCAAGCTTAATACAATCATTTCTCAAATTAACATCGTTCTTTCATCAATTTCATTTTTAATATTTTGTTTCAGATTTTTTTTAAAAATATTAATATTTTCCTTTCATTAAAAATTCAAATTTCCACTTCATTCCAAAACAATATTGTTTATTCAAATAAAATCTTTATTAAATTTTAAATTAAATTATTGACCAATCGGGTTTTATTTAATTTCCTATCTTAGGTCAAAGTTCAATTTGGGTATTTATCATTTCAACCCGATTCCAATTCAATTCAAAATCAAAGCATAGCAAAGGGAACTTGCAGTGTGATAACTGGGATGGTGTCAAAGTAAATAAACAAGCAATATCAACAATCAATAACAATCAAATAATCAATTCAATAATCCCGAAATAATCGTATTAATTCGCATTGTTGTTTGTGCGAATTAATATAATTATTCCTAGAATCTACACTATCATTTCATGCAGATTAAAGATTATTCCACTAATTATTTATATGGTTTTTCACTTGTCATTCAATTACAATTTTATACTACAACAATTAATCCAAAATACATCGATGGTTCGAAGTGTAATTATCACTATTCTACAGGTCAATTAATTTAATAATTAAAAGAGGTCATATTCAACTAATCAAATTTTAACATATAAATCAGTTTAAAATTTTTAACTATCCTATATCAATTTCAATTCTGCATACTATTAATCACTTAACATTAACAAATTAACATCCAATATAAACATCGAACAATCAATCAATTATCAGCCAAACTAGATTATCATTTCATAATTAACAGTTAATGGTGTCAGATGTCACAGGTGAACTGATACAGGTAATAGCATATATAACAGTGTAATTAACTAACAACAATAAATTTCAATTGTCGTTTCAATTGAAATCAAATTTAATAAACAAAAGAACGTTAATCGTGAGTGGGTGCTCACCTTTCGAGGCTAGGGAGCGAGAATAGACAACGAAGTTGAGTTACGAATTTGCAAGCACGACTTCCAAAGCAAAGTATGATTGGCACGAAATCGACAGATAGAGCTGGTAACCAAAATCGATAAAACAGATCAAATCAACTGGATATAAATGGAGAAAAATATATACTATATTTTAAAACACTACTCATAACAATGTATATTTATATTCCAATCAAAATACTATATATTACATCAATTCAAAAACCCATAAACTTTAAGTAAATATTTTAAATATACCACTGTAATAAATTCACTACTACAACAACCACTTATACTTATTAAGATACTTTACCTAACATATATATAAAAATCATGAATCAAAATATACATATAACAGGTTATTATAACTTAATCCCAACAAAATATACCAATATACTTATATATAAGACTCATATAGTACACCCTTTAAACATGCTAAATTTACATTTCAAATCCGTTATTATAAAACGTATATATTAAAAGTCACGTATGTAGTATGTGTTTTAAACAAACAAGAGAAATATACATTATAAATATAATATAAGAAAAATACTACCATTCTATATGCAATATATATAGTCTCAATTTTTATTTTTTTTGAATGCTTATGCAAATACATACGCATATACTAAGCACTGAAGATATATATATATATATTATTAAACAGTTTTAACATTATAAGCATAGTTGTAACGTATACCAAATTATGAAGACATATATTACAGACTATATACTATATAGTATATACACCCAGGCACATATTACAGCCGAACCCTTTTTTCTTTCTTTTTTTCGTACGCAGATCTATGATAAAATAATTACAATGCATGCGGACCAATATGAGCAAATATATATATACTAACAGATCTAATGACTAATATATACACTATATGTATACCGTATAACTTCAATATATGGGTAAGTACAAATAAGCAGTACACCTATGTTATACTAACAAATAATATAACTCACATACATATATATAATATTTTCGCAAAACTGAAAGCTGTAAATATATATATGATACGTATAATATATATAACAGACCCAATAATCAAAACTTATATGCTATCATAATTAACAAAATATATATACTTACACCTACCTATTATTTAACAATGCTTACATATATTCACTATGCTCACTATAGATGTATACGAACACTATATAATTCTTTTATAAAATAGTACACAACATATTATACAACTTAACACGTTATATATATTTAACTTATTGAACCCGTACTTAGAATCATTACTATAAATAAATACAAAGATAAAAGTAAGTCAATAAGCCTTATTTTGAAACATTTGTATACTTTATCAATACTATCACAACCCTATACAATACAATATGATATAATATAAAACGTACTAAAATATAAGCTTTTATCAGTGAAAAGAAAAAAATGAAACCTACTCAAATACTCGGTCCAGATTTGAACGAAGGAGACGAAGCGTGATGCTGTAAAGGCGGGTGAGGCTGACTGAAGTGATGTTGCTCGATCTGACTGTGGTGTACGGCTTCGGGGAGTTTATTGGTGGTAGGCGAGGTGGAAGAGATGAGGCGTGGGTGAACGGCAGGTGTGGCGGAGATGCACGGGGAGATGGCTGCTCGAATGGACCTGGTCGGCAGTGGAAAGAGGGTGGATGGCGTTCGGCTAAGGTCGGAGGGTCGGTTGGGAGAAGGAAGACGTGGAGGGGAGGAGTTTATTGGGTTCGGTCCGTTAGTGAAGGGAAGGGGAGGCCGGAGGTGGTGGTGGTCGATGGTGGCCGCGTGGTAGGGTGTCGGTTGACGGAGTGGGTGATGTAGTTTGGTCGGAGATAGGAGGATCGGCTTTGGATTTGGAGGCTAAGGAAAAATGGTGGAGGCAAGAGAGTTCATGGAAGTTTGCAAAGGAAAGCTTTGTAAGAAAATAATGTCTCTGTAAAGTAACGTTACTTGGGAAGAAGAGAGTATAGAGAGAAGTGTGGATCAGAGAATTAGTGAACCAAAAGTGAACAGACAAAAGCGAAAATTATATCTGAGATTGGAAATAGTAAAGAGTGACGTATCGATTTCTGAAAATATTAAATGATATTTTCCATTGGTTTACAGGGTGGGACATTGAAAGTCACAAAAAAACAAAGACATAAACCGGTACCGATACGGAAGGTGTTACGCACAGTGCCACGAACACCGGACTCCGAATTTGACAATAGAATATACCATAGAGATCAGCACGACGAGACGATCAAAACAACATATAAATATCAGTGGTATGATTTAATTTATAAAATTCAAATTTTTATACTAGCGGAAATGCAAGAAAAACACTGAAAAATAAGATCGACGGAGCCAAAGATGTCCGAATTTGGAAAACCGACAAACTGACATCTTGCTCAGAAGATGGTTTAGAATTTTTTTATGTAAAAATATTTAGGTTTCGGAAACATTTTATTTTCATCGCTTTTTAACTGATTAAATTGAAGTGAATTTACGCGCGAAATAAACTTTCATATTTTCGGACGAAAATTTACCAGTTGCTATGTTTAACTAGACGCATTCCAAATATCAAATTTATATTTCAAAATTTTATCGTTTAAAATTTCACAAAATTTCAACTAATTACGTTATTAAAACAGTTGAAATTTACGGGTAGTTACATCAAGAAAACTCCATATTTCCATCCTTACAAATCATGAAATTTCTTTTAAAAATCAGTATTTAGCAAAACGAATGTGATAAAATGATCAGAATTTAGAATTACATCATTTGAATTTTCTGTTTGAGTAATTTCTCTGTAAATCCTACATTTTTAAATTATTTATCATATGTTTTTACTATATTTTTTTTATAAAATAACTTTACAATGTTATAAACATTTTTCTTTCACGAATCATAACCTAAAATTAATTGTATGAGCGGGTCTTGAATTTTATTTAGTAGATTGAGCCTGTGATAACAACAGAGCCCTGTTTTCCCATACACACATATATTCACTCAGACATTTGCCAACATGCAAACAAATCCACATAACCATTCAAAGATCATCAAGATATGTAGGCTTAAGGTCTGATAAAGAGGAGTTTGCTCACCTGGATGTTTTGAATAGCAGAGAACAGGCTTTGCATTTGAAAGCTGAGAATGCTTTTAACTAAAACTGGAATCTATCTTTGATTTACATCTGCATTTGATAGTTGATCTTACATCTGTTACTTGTTGTTAAATCTAGTTCTGAACTTGATCTTTCGAATTTCCAGGTTTTGAAAGTTTGCAAACTGGAAACTTTCCTTTCCTTTGATCTCTGATTTGTATTTGATTTGGATTGTTTGTTTTAAGTGGAAGTTTTTGTTTATATTTTTGATAGTGTTTGCCTCAGTTTGGAATGGAACGAAAAATGAAATGAAGAAGAGTTTGATATATACAAAAGAACGAATTACAAGGTATGTTGTTCTTGTACAGGGTGATGTGTATTTTTATTAGTTTGTACAAGAGAATAATATGGATTTGTACCCTATGCCAGAGATTTTTTATCTCAAATTGGAGGTTGATAGATATGTTTTGGTGCTTGCTTTAATTAGTTTGTACAAAGCTATATATTTATTTATCTTCCTTTATCAGCCTATACATATTTGTTTACTTTGTTTGTTAACTCGGCCGAAGACAATTTTGTGGCTAAAGAGATTTTGGTATCAATTGTTTTGTACAAAAAATATATATATTCTTTCTTCATTTGTACAATGCAGGTTTGATGGCTTCTTTTACAAGCTCTTCATTTTATATACTTTGTTTCTTTCTTTTATTTTTATTTGCTTGTCTCGGCTGAGATGATAATGTTGTGGTGCTAGCATTAAATTACTTTGTACTTTATGTTTCTTTATTTACAAGTGCACATACTTATATTTTGCTTACACTTGAATATATGCTTTCTTTTGCAAGTGTATATACATAGCTTGCTTTTATATATTTGTTTAAGTGTTCATACTCATCATATTTGAAATATATATTATTTGTTTGTACCATCCTTTCATATATATCCTTTTGTTTTATGCCTTGTATAAGTATACTTCCTATTTTACAACTTTATACTTGTCTTGTATTTCTCTATATATACATATATATATATATTTCAATAGTTTATCATTTATTTCTAGCTTAAATTATCTATTATTAATTTATTTCTATTTCTAACATAACCCATCAATTTCAAAGTTAAAGTTATTCATTTTTAAACGTGTATCAATTATCTATATTTTTATATTTATCTTTAAACCATTTATATTAAGATTTAAATCCAATTATCAATATATATATATATATATCATTTCAAATCTATTCATATAGGCACAACTATATAAATTCACATATATATACAATTTCTAAATTTTAAAATGATTTAATATATTTTTATTTGGATTCGGGGAAACTCGAATCAATATATCAATTAATTTTACAATTTTTATTCAAAAATTAAATTAATTATCAATTTAAATTTATATAAAATCCGGGGTCGTTACAATCACCCTTATATTAACCTTGGCTACGCGGGTCGTCATCCAGAAGACTCTAATACCGAGTTCCTTTTGCCTCGAAATCCTTTGGTCCGGATCTTGGATGAGGCAAAAACTCTTGACTTCGCCAACCTGACAACGAGAATGGTCCAGATTACTGACGAGACCAAAAAAATTGTCGACTATCAGTCCCGCCTAGCTAAGGCTAGTGAGGAAGTGGGGAGCGCTAATGTACGGTTACGCTTGGAGGTGGAGGATCTTCGTAAAGCGCTCAGGGAGAAGGATGTGATGTTGGAGGCAGTTGAAGCATCTCGTGCAGCCGAGATAAAGAGGGCAAAGGAAGAAGCATCGAGAGAGGCTGCTAACTTATGCAAGGCACAGATCGATGAGGCTATTAGTTCAATGGACGAAGCTCGGCAGAAGGATCTGGAGCGGATCCGCTCTCTCAAGGATAAGGTGAAGAAATCACAGGAAGTCTTGGTTGAGCTGAAGAAGTTTCAGGGCGAGTGGCGGAAGGAAAAGGACTTGTACAAGGCTGAGATCGATATGTTGAAGGCAAGCAGGCCCGGTTGTGGAAGGACAAGGAACAATACATAAATAAGGTGGTGTCCCTCCAAACCGAAGTCGACAAGTCCAATGACTTTTGTGAAACGGTTAACCAGATGCTTAAGGATACTTATTACATGTTATGGAAACAAGGGAACCTTCAGTGGACGGATGACTATCCCAGGTGATGGCAGGAATCCATGCTCGGTTGATTGAGGAGACAGGCTGCGGTTGCGCTGGAGAAAGGTGCCGTGTATGATGTCGGTATAGTGAACCCTCAGTTCACGGTGGAAGAGACCAAAGCCATCGCCAAGGGATACGAACTGTTGGCGGAGGACGAGGACGATGAAGATTATTTGGATCTCGAGGGGCTTGGTGACCCACGCAACCTTACCGCAACTATCTCGTCATTTTACTTCTGCTTCATGATTACTTATCCCACCCTATAAAACTTATGATTTTTCCTACTTGCATCGTGCAAGGATGTCTTCAGGATAGGCCAGGACCTCAAAGGGTGCTGATGAGGTGTTGCAACAGGAGGGCGAGTCTCTCGAGCGACCCAAGCCTTCGAAGGACATGGCCGGAGGAAGCGGGCTGAGTGACATGGGTGTCTCTCCTTCTTAGTCTAGAAAATTTTCCTCTCTTTTTGTATGTCTTTTTGGAGGATGTATGGTTGTCCTACATATGTATATATAAACAAAAAAAAATTTACATACAGATTTTGATGTGGTAATGTTCGACTTTTATCTTTTGCATGTTTAATCTAAAATGACTTTTGTGACGCCTGATTTTTATAGTCTGCCTTATTTACTTGTGAACTTCTTATGACTTAGTTAATCATCATTGTGCTCTAAGACGTAGAAAACCATAAACGCGTCGTTATGTTCATGGCCGATCACAAACGATAATTACTCATCCTATTGCCCGTGTCGTGAGTACATTCGATTTATCGTTGCCGGCGTGCGTAATGCTGATCGTCAACTGTGAACTGCCCCTAGCTACAGCAGCACCTTGATCGTGGGGATTATAATCGGTTTGCAGTTGCCGATGAGCAGAACGCCAACGATGAACTGCCTAGGCTATAAATCATGCCTAATCCGTGGCTTATAGTCAGTTCATCATTGCTGGCTTGGGGGTGCCAATCATCAGTGGTGAATTGCCAAGGCTTGTTTCGCGCCTCTTATCATGGCTATCTTATTTTCACCACTGTTGGCGAAGGCCTGCGATTGCTCGCAGTAGGAATAGTCATCAGATAAACAAATAAATGAAAGAATGTTCAAATAAGAAAAGTAATGCGAGATACCAAATTTTTATAGTGGTTCGGCCGAAATATGCCTACTTCAACTATCTTTCTTTTATTGTTTCAGTTAATACATGCTTCTTTACAGTTCAAGAGAAATAATGGTGGAGTTTATGGAGATTCCATGCTTTCCCAAACACATCTCCGTCTATCGTTGATAAGATGTAAGATCCATTATGAAGATCCTTATGAACAACAAACGGCTCCTCCCAAATCAGATCTAGTGCTCCTGGTCGCGAGATGACCCCCTTGAGTACCAAGTCTCCCTCTTACAGTGCTCGAGGCTTCACCTTAGAGTTGTATTGCCTTGCCACCTTCTGTCTATGAGCGGCAGCTTTGAGGGTGGCGTCGATCCTTTTCTCCTCGATCCGGTCGAGTGACATGCTCAAGAGCTCCTCGATTTCTTCCGGGTTGTAATGCATCCTTCGGTGCGATGACTGTTTCGACGGGGAGCATGGCTTCAGCTCCGTATGTCAATGCGAATGGTATATGCCCTGTCACGGTCTTGTAGGAAGTTCGATAAGCCCATAGTGGAGTATGCAGTTCGTCGACCCATGCCCCCTTGGACTTCTCTAGCTTCTTCTTGATCAGTGTTTTTGAAACCTTGTTTACTACCTCGACCTGCCCATTTGCCTAGGGATATGCTATAGCCGAAAAGCTTCGAGCAATCCCATGTTCATGGCACCAACTAGAGAATTCTTCACTATCAAACTGGAATCCGTTATCCGATATGATCTTATGCGGCACCCCATACCAGCACAGGATATTATGTATTAGGAAGTTTATCACTTTGGTAGACGAAATTTTGTTCAAAGGCTCCACTTCCACCTAGTTGGTTAAATAATCCACTGCCACTATGGCATATTTTGCTCCTCCTCGACCCATGGGGAATTCCCCGATTAGATCAATTCCCCAAATGGCAAAGGGCCAGGGGCTGACTGATGCAGCAGCAGATAACAAAAATGATGATACGATGAAAGTAGCGATCGATGAAGTAGAAGATACCGAATGGCCCAAATCCATTGATCCAAAGATACCAGATTCTAGCTATCCCAAACACATTGATCGCGCATGATACCGTGTTTAAAGATCTGTGATTCTTTGACGTTGATCAAGCACACTTGATTCCACGAATCGGCTTCAGCAATCGTTGATTCGAGCGCACTCGAATACCGAAGGTGGAGATAGGAGATCACACTCAACTACCGATTTAATGAAAGCACCAAGCTAACAAACAAAAGTTTTATTCAAAATGAACCAACCCTTACAAATATCACAACCCGCCTATTTATAGGCTTACAACTCACACAACAGAAATTTGTATAACACATAGGTCGGTCACGACCTAAACATCACGACTTACGACCTAAAATAGACGACCTAAAAACAGACGACCTAAAAACAACAAACAGTTACAACGCAGCGACATAAGAACAAACACATTACAACACATAGGTCAGGAACGACCTAACACATTGCGACCTAAAAATGTAAGGCAGCGGCTTAACTTCTTAGCGCATAAGGTCGAGCGACCTTAGGTGGATGCGGCTTAACCTTCAGCGACTTAAGAAATCAGCTTCTGGGATTCTTCACACGACCTAATTCTCCTGGCGACCTAACTTAGGTCGTAACTCGTTCACGCGACCTAACTTAGGTCGTAACTCGTTCACGCGACCTAACTTAGGTCGTAACTCGTTCATGCGACCTAACTTAAGTCGTAGCTCGAGACAATCTTCACTTGAAATATCGGAGCGACCTAAAGGAATGAGAGCTTCGTTAGGTCGTTCGTTCTCCTCGCGACCTAACTTAGGTCGTAACCCCTCGCCGCGACCTAACTTAGGTCGTATCTTGTTCCAGTCCATACTCGAAAGATCGGAGTGACCTAATGCTTGTTCACTTAGCTCGTTTATTTGCTTGCCCTCCTTAACACTGATCTCATTAGCTTGGAAGTGACCTTCACTAGGTCGTGAGCGACCTACAACTTCACTAGGTCGTGAACGACCTAAAACTTCACTAGGTCATGAACGACCTAAAATCCTGGAATGACTCAAATCTGAACAGTTAGCAGATCGCGCTACATCATCCTCCCACTGTTGACTAAAATTCGACCTCGAATTTGCACTTTCCTCTTCCACAACAATCTTATCTCCATGATACAGAATCAAATATTTGACATTGAAAACATCAGAAGTATGAACATCATCTGACAATCTCAACTGATATGCATTCTCATTTATTTTCTTCAAAATTTCCACTGGACCGATTTTTCGAGCTTTCAACTTATTGTACGTTCCCACTGAAAAACGATCTTTTGTCAACACGGCGTAAACCAAATCACCTTCTATGAAATTCACATTCCTTTGCTTCTTATCCGCCCGTTGTTTATACTTCTCGTTTGATGTAAGCAATCGTTCATGAACAGTTTTGTGGCATTCCTGCAACTCAGTCACAAAATCACTAGCCCGCTTAACAACTCCCTTCTGATATGGCACTGTCGTCAAATCCAATGGACCCTTCGGACTTGCTGAGTATACTACTTGAAACGGACTGAAACCCGTACTACGGTTAACAGCGTGATTATGTGCAAACTCTGCCTGACATAATTTCATATCCCAACTCTTCAAGTTATCCTGCACAAGACATCGCAATAAATTTCCCAATGATATGTTTACCACTTCCGTTTGCCCATCTGTTTGCAGATGATAAGCGCTACTAAAATTCAGCTTCGTTCCAACCATCTTCCACAAACTTAACCAAAAATGGCTTAGAAATCTAGTATCTCGATCTAAAATGATAGATTCAGGTAGCCCATGTAATCGATACACCTCTTTAAAGAATAACTGAGCAACACGGACGGCATCAGCTGTCTTATTGCAAGCGATAAAATGTGCCATTTTGGAAAATCTATCCACTACAACAAATAAAGAATCATTTCCCCTTTGAGTTCTAGGCAAACCCAAAACAAAATCCATGCTGATATCAACCCACGGTTTAACAAGCACAGGTAATGGCATATACAATCCCGCATTCGTCACTGTCCCTTTGGAAACTTGACAAATATGACATCTCTCCACAAACCTCTCTACTTCTCTTCTTATAGTAGGCCAAAAATATGATTGCGAAATCAACTGTAATGTACGGTCTCTGCCCACATGGCCTTCTTCATGCAACTCTTTCACAATCTTCATTCGTAAACTACCCTCTGGTATACATAACCTGTTACCCTTGAATAGAAAACCATCCACTAACACATACTCATCAGTCTTTCTTTCATTGACTTCATCCATGATCTTAGCAAAGTAAGGATCATCAACAAACAAATCTGGCAACACGTCAAACCCCGTCACCTCTACCTTCATTGTAATCAACACATGATTCCTTCGACTTAATGCATCCGCCACTCGATTCGTAATTCCCAACTTATGCTTCACCACAAATGTAAATTGTTGTAAGTATGCAATCCACGAAGCATGCCTAGCTGCAATCTTGTCCTGTCCCTGCATATGCTTTAACGCTTCATGATCAGTATATAAAACAAATTCTTTATGAAACAAATAATGTCTCCAGTGTTTCATAGCTTGCACGATAGCATAAAATTCGACATCATAAGTATTATATCTCATCTTTGCTCCCGATAACTTCTCACTGAAATATGCAATAGGACGTCCCTTCTGACTTAACACCCCTCCAATTCCAACCTTCGATGCATCCATATGCAATTCAAACAACAACTGAAAGTCTAGTAATACTAGAATTGGTGCTGTCGTTAAAAGTCATTTGATCCGCTCAAAAGCAACTCCTGCTTCCTCCGACCATGAAGATTGCTTCCCCTTCATACAATTAGTAATTGGTGCCATCACGCTACTGAAGTGTGGAATAAATCTTCGGTAGAATGATGCTAAACCATGAAAACTTATAACTTCTGTTATCGTCCTAGGTTGTGGCCAATTTCTGATTGCTTCAACTTTATTCTGATCCACCTGTATACCTCCTCCCGATATAACATACCCCAAAAATAAAACACTATGCATCATGAATATGCATTTCTTCGTTGCAGCATAAAATTGTTCCTGTCGTAATATCATCAACACTTCCCTCATATGTTGCAAGTGTTCTTCTGAGCTTCTACTATATATCAGTATATCATCAAAATACACCACCACGAATTTCCCGATAAATGGTCTAAAGATCTGATTCATTACCTGCATGAATGTACTTGGTGCATTCAAAAGACCAAACGGCATAACCAGCCACTTGTACAACCCCTCACGTGTCTTGAACGATGTTTTCCATTCATCCCCTGGTCTGATTCAAATTTGATGATAACCACTCTTCAAATCAAATTTCGAAAAGATAGTAGCCCCACTAAGTTGATCCAACAAGTCATCCAACCTAGGCATAGGAAATCTGTATCTCACTGTAATCTTGTTCAATGCCCGACTATCGGTACACATCCTCCACGTCCCATCCTTCTTCGGTACTAACAAAGCTGGCACTGCACAAGGACTTAAACTTTCCTACACTCGCCCCTGTTCAAGCAATTCTTCCACTTGCCTTCTCAACTCCTCGTGTTCCTTTGGACTCATTCTGTAGTGCGGTCTATGAGGTAACACAGCTCCTGGAACAAGATCAATTTGATGTTGAATGTCTCTCAACGGCGGTAACTCCGTTGGTAACTCCTCAGGAAATACATCGTCAAATTCTTCCAGCACTGGCTTCACTTCTTCGGGAACTTCAACCACTTCATGACTCTCACGTCCAATCAACAAAAATACTTCAGGTTCTTCTTCGACTTCTTTAACAAACTCCTTCAAAGATAGCAAAGTTTTAAGCTCTTCAATCTCCTCCAACTTGCTTTCTTCTTGTTGTCGCTTCTTGGGAACTAAAATAATCTTAGTGCCTTCAAACATAAAACTGTAACTGTTAGTACGTCCATCATGTTGCACCGCTCTATCATACTGCCACGGTCTCCCCAGTAACAAATGACATACATCCATGTCCACAATATCACACCAAATTTCATCTTTGTATTTCTTCCCAATTGAAAAATTAACACAAGCTCTTCGTCCAACTTTCACATCCCCACCTTTCCTCAACCAAGCTAACTTGTAAGGTTTCGGATGCTTTCTCTGTCTTCAATGATAACTTCTTCACAGCCTCTGTAGAGATAATGTTGTCACAACTTCCTGTATCAATAACAAATTTGCAAACCCTTCCCAAGATAGTACATATTGATTGAAAGATGTTACTTCTCAACCAGCTAGTTTCCTCCTCCTGTTTTGGTGTTAAACACGACCTCTTCATCATCAATGAATACCCTTCATCTCCCGACACATTTTCTTCCTCCTCATCATGTAGTGAATTAGAACATTCAGCTTCTACCTCATCTTCCTCTGCATCAGCAATCATCGTTCGCTTCTTTGGCTTCGTACATTCATTTCTTTTGTGACCGATCTCCTGACAATTGAAACATTTGATACCATTATTGATTCTGGTCTTAGCAACTTCATTAACAACTGTTTTTGCAACAGCCTTCGAAACGTTCGCATTGCTACTAGCCCCTTTCATTGGATTGTTAGAATTTGTGAACACACCACCACCTCTCCTTCCTTGCTTCTCCCAAGCTAGAGCCTTTTGATGTGCTTCAGCCACAGATCTGGGATCAAACATATTCAACATGTCTTGTATCTTCATTCTCAACCCTCTAACAAATCTAGTTGTCAACTGCTCTTCTGTCTCCATGATGTCATTCCTCGCAATCAATTGATAAAATTCATCCGCATAATCATTCACAGATTTCGCTCCATGTCTCAGATTTTGCAATCTCTGATACATTAGTGATTGGTAATTGTAAGGCAAGAAAGTAGACTTCATCAGTTTCTTCATCTTTTCCCAAGCAACAATCTTTGACTTCCCCATCCGCTCTCTAGTAAGTTTGGTTTGCTGCCACCACGCCATAGCTCTCCCCCTCAACCTGGTAGCAACCAACTTCACTTTACGATTCTCCGAAACCTCCTTGAAGTCAAAAATCTCCTCTACATAAGCTATCCAATCAAGAAACTCCTCAGCTTGCATACCTCCCTTGAACTCCGGTATTTCAGTCTTCATCCCCGACTCCCACTTGTGATCATACTCCGATTGATTTCTTGATTGACCTCGTCCTCGTCCATGAACACTACCACCATCGGACTCCTCTTCAAAATCAGATGTATATCGATGTCGATCCCGACCACCAACATCTCTACTACCATCATTCCTTCCACCAACATCCCTTCTACCTACATTCCTCCGATCATGATCATTCATATTCCTATCACTGTCTCGGCTCACACTTCTATGATCATTATCAATACTTCTCTCCCGATTGGAATGTGGTGAAACGCTACTTCTCCCATGGTTAGATTCAGGTGAAACCCTTCTCTGATTTTGATTCATTTCTAACATCATCTTTTCTAACCGACCAATTCCATCATTAAGCTTCTCACTAAAGTTTTCATTAATTATTTGCTCCATCTCATCGGCCTCTTCTCTTCTATACAAAGCTTCAACATTTTGATGGCGATTAGCTCTTCTTGGTGACATGATTGAATCTTCACAAACTTCAACACTAAACTTTCGGCCTTGATCTTCAAATATGATGCACGGCTTCAAATGATGCACGGCTTCAACTAGATGTAGCTCGGCTTTAACTCTTTAAAAGAATTGGCTCCAAGACTCGGCTTAGCTATGATTGGCTAAGTCTTGCTCTGATACCAAATGATGCAGCAGCGGATAACAAAAATGATGATACGATGAAAGTAGCGATCGATGAAGTAGAAGATACCGAATGGCCCAAATCCGTTGATCCAAAGATACCAGATTCTAGCTATCCCAAACACGTTGATTGCGCACGATACCGTGTTTAAAGATCAGCGATTCTTCGACGTTGATCAAGCGCACTTGATTCCGCGAATCGGCTTCAGCAATCGTTGATTCGAGCGCACTCGAATACCGAAGGTGGAGATAGGAGATCACACTCAACTACCAATTTAATGAAAGCACCAAGCTAACAAACAAAATTTTTATTAAAAATGAACCAACCCTTACAAATGTCACAACCCGCCTATTTATAGGCTTACAACTCACACAACATAAATTTGTACAACACATAGGTCGGTCACGACCTAAACATCATGACCTACGACCTAAAATAGACGACCTAAAAACATACGACCTAAAAACAACAAACAGTTACAACACAGCGACATAAGAACAAACACATTACAACACATAGGTCGGGAACGACCTAACACTTTGCGACCTAAAAATGTAAGGCAGCGGCATAACTTCTTAGCGCATAAGGTCGAGCGACCTTAGGTGGATGCGGCTTAACTTTCAACGACTTAAGAAATCAGCTTCTGAGATTCTTCACGCGACCTAATTCTTCTGGCGACCTAACTTAGGTCGTAACTCGTTCACGCGACCTAACTTAGGTCGTAACCCGTTCACGCGACCTAACTTAAGTCGTAGCTCGAGACAATCTTCACTCGAAATATCAGAGCGACCTAAAGGAATGAGAGCTTCGTTAGGTCATTCGTTTTCCTCGCGACCTAACTTAGGTCGTAACCCCTCGCCGCGACCTAACTTAGGTCGTATCTCGTTCCAGTCCATACTTGAAAGATCGGAGCGACCTAATGCTTGTTCACTTAGCTCGTTTATTTGCTTTCCTTCCTTAACACTGATCTCATTAGCTTGGAAGTGGCCTTCACTAGGTCGTGAGCGACCTACAACTTCACTAGGTCATGAACGACCTAAAACTTCACTAGGTCGTGAATGACCTAAAATCCTGGAACGACTCAAATCTGAACAGTTAGCAGATCGCGCTGCATCACTGACCATCTAAATTAAACCGGTAGGTGGAAGTCTCGGAATTTTGGCAAATCTTTGGCACTTTTCACATCTCTTAGCAAACTCGGCTGCATCCTTGTTTAGTGTGGACTAAAAGTATCCATAGCATAGGATCTTCCTGGCTAGAGTTTGTCCTCCGATGTGATCACCGCAACTCCCTTTATGGAAGTTATTAAGGATATCTTTTGCTTCGTTCCCAGCAACACATCTTAGTAGTGGGTTGGAAAAACCGCAGCGGTACAATTGCCATTCTGGATGGTGTAGCGGGATGCCCTCCTTAGGATTCTCCTGACTTCGTTCCATTCTGTTGATAAGGTTCCTTTTTGCAAGTATCTAATGATGAGGGTCATCCATGTCTCCTCCTTATCTGCGGTCGCTATGATTTGCAAACACATGAAACTTAGTGTGGGTTGACTCATGACGTGGGTTGCCTTCGGCATTGGCTTGGTTCTTATGCTAGCCTCTTTGGCGAGGGCATCCGCCTCTTGATTTTTCCCTCGTAGGATGTGTTTTATTACATAGTGGTCTAGCTCATCAAGGAGGGTTTGGCCTTTTTGAGGTAAGATGCAAGTATTTGTCCACGAGTCTGGAATCCTCCAAGGATCTGGTTCACAATCAGTTGTGAGTCACTGTGAATACATATCGATTTTACCCCTATTTCTTAGCGCATATCTTAACTTTTTCCCTTGGGGTGTGACTATTATGACTCCTGCCCCCGAGCTGAGCTCGTTTGACGCTCCATCAATGAACATATTCCATTTGACAGTTTCCTCATTTTTTGCCACTGCCTCCTCATCTCTCATTGTAAATTCAGCTATGAAATGTGCCAAGGCTTGTCTTTTAATCGCGGTGCGTGGATGGTAAGTAATGTCATACTGGCTCAACTCGATGCACCATTTTAACAGGCGCCCTGACGTGTCTGGTTTATGTAGGACTTGTCTCAAGGGTTGATATGTTAGAAACCTAATGGAGTGTGATTGAAAGTAATGACATAATTTCATAGATGCTTCGAGCAGACAGTAAGCCAATTTTTTGATCTTAGGGTATCTAGCTTATGTTCCCGTGAATCATTTGCTAATGAAGTATACCGGTCTCTGGACACAATCATCCTCTCGCACTAGTGCGACACTTAGGGTGTGGGAGGATACAGCTAGGTAGAAGTGAAGACTCTCTCCATCCATCAGAGTGGAGAGTATTCGCGGCTTTTGTAGATGTTCGAGCAAATTCTGGAAAGTTGAGTAGCACTCGTCAGTCCATTTAAACTTCCTTCTGCCTTTTTAAGGGCTTCGAAGAATGGGACGCATTTGTCCGTTTCTTTGGATATGAATCTGCTCAGAGCAGCTACCTTTCTGTTTAGGCTCTGCATTTCTCTTCGGGTTGCCGGGATTTTGACGTCCCTCAAAGTTTGTACCTTTTCAGGATTTGCTTCTATCCCTCTATCGTGTACAATGAAACCTAAGAATTTGCCCAAAGATACCCCAAAAGAGCATTTCAGTGGGTTTAACTTCATTTGGTATTTGTGTAATACTTGGAACATTTCATTTAGGTGGCTCAGATGATCCGCTGCTCTTCTTGATTTGACAAGCATGTCGTCAACATATACTTCCATGGAGTGACCAATTTGTTGCCCGAACATCTTATTAACTAGACATTGATAGGTAGCGCCGACGATCTTAAACCCAAAGGGCATGACCTTGTAACAATAAAGGCCTAGATCCATAATGAAGCTAGTATGTTCTTGATCTAGCACATGCAAGAGAATCTTGTTGTATCCTGAATATGCATCCATGAATGACAACAACTCATGCCCTGCGGTTCCATCCACCAGTCGGTCAATTCGGGGTAAAGGAAAACAATCTTTGGGGCAAGCATCATTGAGGTTGGAGAAGTCAATGGAGGTCCACCACTTTCCATTGGGCTTCTTCACCATGACCGGGTTGGAGATCCATTCTGGGTAAATGGCTTCATGGATAAAGCCATTGGTGAGCGGGTTCTTTACCTCTTCATTGAGAGTAGTTGATCGTTCTATCCCCATGTTTCTTTTGTTCTATTTGATCAGGATCTTGGTTGGGTCAATATTGAGGGAATGGCGAGCTGTATCTAGGGATATCCCCACCATGTCTCCATGGGTCCATGCGAATACATCCAAGTTCTTTCGCAGGAATCCTATCAGCTGGACTTTGAGGTTCTAGTTCAACTGAGAACCTATCTTTAAAAGCCTTGTTTTATCGCGTTCGTCTACCATCACATAATCCATAGCCTCCACAGGCTCGGCATTGACCTCCTCCTCTCTATCTTTAGGGTCCAACTCGTTGAACGGGTCGCTAGTATATTCGAGAGGATGAGCCTTCTTTGATTGCTATACTTCCGCATTTTTGGCTCAGAGGGCGACCCCCACGCCTTTCCCTTTTTCCTTCTTCTTGTTTTGGCGAAGTTCAGTCACGTAGCAATCGCGAGCTGCGTCTTGGTTACCTTTCACTTCTCCTATTCCGTTATCAGTTGGAAATTTCATCTTCAATCACCATGGTGTCAAGACTATCTGGAAGTCTGACAATACGGGCCTTCCCAAGAAGGCATTGTAGGCGGAGTGTTCATCTATCAGCACGAATGTTTGCTTTCGAACAACTGATCGGGGGTGACTTCCTAGCTCAAGGAACAAGTCTAGATGTCCAAGTGGCATCATGGCTTCCCTAGTGAACCTGTGCAAGGGCATATGGCACGGAGATACATCTTTCATTACTAACTTCATTTTATTGAATGCATGTTTGAATAAAATATTCATCAAGCTTCTTGTATCGACCAAAATGCGAAACACCTCCACCGGGGCGATCCAAGCAGAGATAACCATGGGATCGATGTGCGGATATAGTTTCCTAACCAAATCTTCATCGTTAAAGGTTATGTCGATTCTTTCTCTCCATTTTGCGATGCGTCCTTCAGTTATGGAATGAACATATCCTTCCCTGTCTTTTAAGTATTTCCCATATCTCTCCATTTCGGCCCAACTTCCGTCGGCTATATGCTGGCCTCCAAGTATGGTGTGGAGAATTATCTTTTCTTGGTTGGAGCGGCTCGTACGTGCTCCTTCCTTATTGTTCCCTAGCGGGCGTAGCCCAGATCCTTCATGGACCAGAGCGGGAGAGTTGCGCCCTTTCTGCACGTATCGCTCTAGTTTCTTTTTTCGGATGCATTCCTCAATGAGATCCGACAAATGCTGGCATTCTTCGGTGTTATGCCCATGAGACTCGTGGAAGCGACAATACTTTCCTGTTCTAATTGCAGCTTCTGATTCTTTTTTTTACGGAGGGTGTTTGTATTTCAACTCATGTTGAGTAGCCATGTAAATGTTCTCCACGGTGTCGTTCAAAGGAGTGTATGAATCAAATTTTGGTCCAGGTCTGTATCGTCGCTTATTGTCCTTTTCAATTCCAAAGTTGCCATGATGGGCATTTTTTCCTTTTTTGTTCTGTTTATTTTCCTCCCCTCGGAGTGGGGCACCCATGTTTCCTTGGACGCTAGGAGCCTTCGCGGGATGTTTGCTATGTCGATGGGCCGCCCCGTCCTCCAATCTTATGTACTTTCCAGCTTTATGAAAGAAATCTTGAAGAGTCAGAGGCTTTTCCTTCATCAATCTTCTCGCAAGCTTTGAATCCGGGTGGACATCTCCACACAACGCCATTAGTGTAAGACTTTCATTGGCGTTTTGTACTACTGTCGCGGCTACGTTAAAACGGGTAAAATATTGCTGCAGCGGTTCTTCTGCATTTTGTTTTACGTTGGACTGGGAATAGGCATCCTCGGGCTGTTCCACATGGATTCGGAATTAACTTATTAATTTTTCCTTCAACATTTCCAAAGAGCTAATAGAGCCATGAGGCAGGCGACAAAACCACGTGGTTGCTAATTCTGACAGGAACATCGAAAAACATTTACACAGCACACCCTCTATTGCTCCATTCATGAGCATGTGCTAGGTGTAGTACTGCAAGTGGATGATTGAGTCTGATATGCCTTTGTAGGGATCCATGGTGGGCATCTTCCATTCTCGAGGAGTGGTTATCGCTTCTATATCCCGGGTGAAGGGGCCGGACACCCTTGCCCCTATCCCTCTTTCAAATTGTTCGCACCTGAGATATTCCTTAAAGAGGCATGTCACCCTCTCCTCGGATTTTTGGGTAGCCTCGGGAGAAGTGGGGGATTTCCTTTGACATTGATGGTGTTTGGAACCTTGGTTGAGGCTAGATTGGCGATGGTTGGCTCGAAGCATGACAGGGTCAGCCACAGTCGGTCCTTGCCTGGTGCTCCTTGACTGGGATCGGTCTTGATGCTCTTTCAGGACCGGCTTTGGGCCGAGTCCTTGCTCGTCTTTGAGTTCCTGTATCTTCTTGATTGAATTATTCATTTGCAGAGAATGTGTTCCATCTATGCGACTCTCTAGATTGAGACTCACCTCGAGATTCATTGTTGTGAGTGGATTCCTCCGTGCCTCTCAAGCGTGTCATGAGTTGGTCCACTAAAGCTTTTTGCTGGGCAGCGAAGCGGTCAGTCATCTCATTCACAACCCTATCTAAGTCTTCTCGGGTGACAGCTGAGCCTGGAGGTTGAGAGTGGATAGCTGGGTTTATTTGATCTTCTTGGATGGGATTGAGTGTACTGGCAGTGGCCGCGCTCTTAACCTTATCGGTGTTGCGCCTAGAGGGATCCATGTTCTAATGCTGAGTTAAGGTTTGGAAGGAGGGTGGAAAGAAGAGTTCGGCTCTCCATGTCGTTCTCAATGAAAGAACCAAAAATGTTTACAAAAAAATTGGGCAAACACCTCTAAGTTTGAATCAAACTTAATCACATTTAAGTTGGTTGATTTTTTAATATTCCTATACGTTAATAGACAATTTTTGCAGTCACAGAATAGTTCATAGGTTCAGAGTTAGAAAACAGTTAAGGAAGCAAATCACACAAAGTTTTATAGTGGTTCGGCCAGAACGTGCCTACATCCACTGTCCTTTTTATTATTCTTGCTTTGATTTGTTTACAAGTACAAGTTTGATTAGAAAGAGCAAAAAACTTGGAGTAGCTGAAGTGACTAAGTCTCAGCGGAGTTTTCCCTCTTTTCTCTGAAATTCGGTCCCCATTGTTGTTGAGGAGCTCTGTGTTAACGCTAAAAAGTGAACGCTAACATCCGGTGTGTGTAATAGAATTGTGAAAGCACCACCCGTTAGTACGGGAACATAATATAAGCTGAAAATAGCAGAAAAGCAGTAAATGAACAACATGTTTATAGTGGTTCAGCCCGTAATTGAGCCTACGTCCACTTTATAATCTTTTATTGCTGATTCGGTTACAATTTGATACAATATCCTTCAAAATACAATACAACTTGATCATGAAAGCACTCTTGACTACTAGCTCGATCTTTGATGATGAAACTCGACGAATCCGTGTTGGATGTAATGAGTTCTTCTCGAAGATTGTTGTAGCGTCTCGAATGCTTGAAGATCTTTGATTGCTGAATGAGAGGAGACTTCGACAGTGTAACGGCGCTTGAAGAAATGAATGGCCAAAAGTCCCTCTTATGTTGGAAGTGGTGGGGTATTTATAGGAGCTGATTTGGACTCTGGAAATTTTCCTAAGTCCCAAGTCGTAGCCGACTTAGGGTAGGTCGGTGACGAGTTAAGGGATTGGGTTAGGTCGGTGACGAGTTAAAGGATTGGGTTGTTCTGGGCTCATCCTGTGGCTGTCTTCGACAAGTGTTAAGTCGTAGCCGACTTATCAGACAGGTAGTATAAGCAAGGGCTCTGGATTTTAACCTCTTAGCCCTTAAGTCGTAAGACCTTAACTCGTAAGACCTTAACTCGCTGAGTCGTTAAGTCGGAACCCCCTTTCTTTAAGTTGTAGATAGCTTAACTCGTTGAGTCGTTAGGACCATGAGTCGTTGGCTATGAAGCTCTTAAGTCGTACACCCACTAGGTCGTAAACTGTTAAGTCGTGGCCTGTTGAGTCGTAGCCTGTTAAGTCGTATACTTCCTAAGTCTTTAGGAACTGGAGCTATAAGTCGTGAACGACTTAAGCTAAGTTGTAACTCATTAGGTCGGAACCTTCTTAAGTCGTAGTCTTTAGGTCGCAACACTGCTTGGTCGCGAAGTCTTTAGGTCGCGACATTGCTAGGTCGCGAAGTCTTTAGGTCGCAACACTGCTAGGTCGCGAAGTCTTTAGGTCGCGACATTGCTAGGTCGCGAAGTCTTTAGGTCGCGACATTGCTAGGTCACGAAGTCTTTAGGTCGCAACACTGCTAGGTCGTGAAGTTACCTTCAGCAGTTAGGTCGGAGACTCTCTTAGGTCGTAGCTCCCTAACCCGGTAGGTCGTAAGTCGTTCAAGCCGTAGATTCTCTTTCAGCAGCTAAGTCGTAAGTCGTTGAGTACACAGGTTTTAGGCTTTTTAACTCGTTGGCTTCTTATAAGTCGTGGCATAATCTGAGTCGTTCATTTCTTAACTCGTAGGTCGTTGCTAAAAGGGAGTTAACATTTGCCCCTCGAAGTACACGCCTTAAGTCGTAAGTCGTGTGCTTCGATTTCCTTAGCTCGCTTCTTGATGAGTCGTAGGTCGCGAATGACTTAGTATAAGTCGTAAGTCGGATGTGTCGATTCACCTTTCAATGTCCCAGGGTATAAATAGCTTAGGTCGTTCCTTCTTCTCCTTCACCTGTTTTATTCCGTCATTTGCAAGCATTCAAGTTCTTCTCAGACAAACTCAATTACTCGATCGCCAGACATCTTCGATTTCGTATTGCGTAAGTGGATTCGATTGCTATTCATTCCTCGATTATCACCCAATTACGAATCCCATTTTCACCATCGACCCCCCTTTTCTCATGCCGTATTTCTCTGCAATTCTTGTTTCAATTGATTACTGATGGGTTTGAGACGGCTTGTCCTGGCTTTGGACAGTCGGTCAGAACAAGACGATGGACAGCAGCATTTCAGTTTGATTGATTCGTGGTTTGTGATGGAATGACATTAGACCGGGTTTATGGTGATTTCGGGATGGTTAAATGTGCTGAGGGAACGAGAGTTTTGGTTGGAGGAGAAGCTAATGGGTTAACGGGTTAAGGAGTTAGCAAATTGATGTATTGGGGAGAAGACGAACGACTTAAGGCTTTCGCGTTCTGAATAGAAATCTTGAGACCTAAGTCCTAAATCATATACGACCTAAAGTAGGTCGTAGGTCGGTAACGACCTAAGACTTGACAATTTTTCATTGCCTTGAGACCTTTCTTATGCAGCACTCCTTAATAGACTGATGGCTTAACTTAACTCGTAGCTTGCCCCTTAGGTCATGGACGAGTTAGCAGATGCGTTGTTTCAAACCGAAGCTTCATATCTCTATAAGTGTTATGGCTGATGACTCAAAAAATTAGATAACCAACGACTTAACTCCTAGGAAATCTTTCTTAGGTCGTCGCCGAGTTAGCACTTAAGGATTTAACTTGCGAGCACATCTGAATGACTAGGTCGTGGATGAGATAGCCCTTAACTCGTAACTCGCGAACCCATCCGAACGACTTAATAACTTGAACTCCATGACTTCGAATTCTTGAACTTGAATGATCTGACTTAAGAGAACATGCCTTGAACATCTTGACTCGCACAATACGACCTAAAAGCCCCGACCTCTCACACTGTCTTGACTTTAATGCTAATAACCTGCTTAACACAACATTCACAGAATACTGGGACGAATATACTGCCACTGACTGCCCACATCGAATGACAGATTAGTTGATAAAGAGAAAATTAAATCAAATGAACTGTATGAGTGAAATGCTACACAATAACCAACTCAAGTGAAGTATTAAAGCAAAATCGTAATGGTAAAGTAAAATTGATTTGTCTGCATTAACACTACACTTGAGTATTAACAAGTTCTGAAATCTCGTAATCGACTGATTGTCAGTTAGTTTAATTCCAGTTATACTTGTTTTTTCTTGTTTTCATTAGTTTTGCACAGCACTTCACACTTTTAGGAAACGTGCACCTTCACTTTTGAACATTCAGCTGATTGTGTAGAATGGCATCTCATCAAGAAGACTTGGAACCAACTGGAGAAGCTTTTCCAATTGCTACCCCGTTGAATGATCCCCCGGAAAGGACTCCTACCACTCTGAGTCATAAAGTCTTCCGTCAACTATGCACCCAGTTTGGCATTGCTGAATCTGACGCTTTGCTCCCTGGAGTAAATGACACTGCTGATAGGCCGCCCCACGGCTTTGTCGCAGTGAACCGCCAAATGTGCTTGAGTGGAGCGATTCCCCCGTTTAATGACTGTCTTCGAGAACTTCTCCTTCGATTATCTATATCCCCTTTTCAACTACACCCTAATGGCTACGCCATCCTGCTGGGACTGTGTGTGCTTTTTAGGAGAATGCTGGACCGTTTTCCCAGTTTTGGAGAAATTTGCTTCCTGTGCTCATTTGCAAAGAACAAAGACCATCCCTCTATCACAGTTGTAAGGAGTGCCAGGAACCGTAAACTGATTATTGGTCTTCCCGAAAGCGTTCCTGGATTTCTGAGCCAGTTTTTCTTTGTTCGCTGTCCCCCGGGATTTTACGCCATTTGGAGAGTGGGAAGTACGACTATCTATCTTTTCCCTGTGTTTTCTAAATTCTTCGAAGTCCAAATTGTCAAGTGTTAACTTCTTTTTCTACTGTTTCAGCGCTCCCTCCCCCCTCTAGGGAACCTCGTCACAAGACTACCTTTGAGAGGCTTATGGCCGCGCCGGTTGAGGAGAGGAGCGTTCAATTTCTATTGAAAGATGAGTTCCTTCATGAATTTGGACTCTTACATCCTTCCCGCTCCACTCAGTTACATGAAGTCCCTGATTCTCCAGCTGAGGAGTCAGATGCCCCCGTTCCTGCTAAAGAACCTTCACCGAAAGAACTTACCGTTGAGACTTCATTGGTAAAGTGTTCTACTCTTACCGACATTGCGGGGTCATCCAGTAAGTTAGCACTTGCCCCGGTTATTGAAGAGGAAGAAAATCTTCACACTCTTGAAAAGACGGCTGAGGTGGAAGTTGAAAAAGATAATTCTCCCATGCACCATGGCGATGATACTTTTGACAGTCTGAGCGATATCATGATAACCTCTCAGGAGCTCTTTAAAGATGATGCCTCTAAAGCGATCTCTTCTGTCATCGAAGCAACCTCTTCTTTGCAACAAACCACAACGCCTTCTATACAAGCCGTCTCCATTCCCACACAAAAAAGTGGTTTGTAGTTCGACGCGCATAGCCCACACGCCACACACACTTAGGATTTTGGCACCTATATGCACTTAGCTCCTTTAATTTGAAAATTTCTAAGACTTGCCTTTCTTTTTCAATTTCAGGTTCTACAATGGGGCGGAGTGGCTCTTACTTTGACAAATTCCAGCGTCACGGAAGCCGCGATGCTTATGACTTTAGGAGTTATATCGGCGCTCCGAAGGAAACTGATGAGGAAAGGGCTGCTAGAAAGGCTCACAAAAGGCGAGCTTACGAAGAACATCGTCGGAGAGAAGACGAAGAGCACTATGGGAGTAGAGACGAGCGACGTGACTCTTCCCGCAAAAGCGACGATCCTTACAAGAGGAAATCTTACGACGATAAGGGGAAGAGTCATACTTCTGATGATTCCAGCAAACGGATCAGACTTGGTGAGAAAGACACACCTAACATCTCGGAAAAGACTACCGCTTCTATTCCTCCTAATACATCGTCCGGTTCTCCTGCCCTTAAGGAGTCTGACATCCAGGCAATTATTAATAGGCCTCAGTATCAAGCCGGGGACGGACCTCCCACACTATAGAGCCGATTTCCAAATTGGTGTTTAAAAGGAGTCCATTTTGACTTAGACTTGGTTCCCATTGATAAGCAGGCGATGCTGAGAAATGTTGATGCCGTCAAGCTTGACATTGAAAGAATGTCTGGATGGCAGAAGCTGGTTGATGAACTTCAAAGGGTCAACCATATGAACCTTGAGGCGATGATGACCATGGAGAACGATAAATCAGAATGGGACAAATGGCGTAAGCAGCACGATGCGGAGATGAAAAGCATTAGCGATGATTATGGGAAGCTCGAAGCTGAAGTTGAAAGACTCAAAAATGAGCTCACCACTTCTTCCACTTCTTATTCTCAGAAAGAAGAAATGCTTCAAAAACAAGTTCGAGACGCCCATGCTGCTCAGCGAGATACTGAAGTAAAACTTGAAGCAGAACAGCATGTTACTAGAAAATATCGTGATGACGCTGCTCAACTTCAGGAGAAAATCAGCTCTCGAGACTTAGAAATTGCGAGGCTGCAATCCCAGTTATTGAAAGTTGAAAGAGAGCGTGATGAAGCTCTCTCTGGTAAGGCTGCGGCTGAAGAATCCCAAAAGGCAACCAAAGCCAACATTGACGCGTCTTTATTCGACTTTTATATGCATTGCGTCCTGGGGCGTGGGAGCCTTTCATTTTTGGGACCAGAATATGAAGTCACCTTAGCGGAAGTATGGGAGGCAATCATTGACTTGTTTGGCGGTGCCGGTTATGCTGAAGCAGATCTTCAAGCTACCTACTTAGGTGAGAGCGACCGCGCTGCCCTTGCCAAAGGAAAAGAGCAGCTTATCCGAGTGCGGGCCGAGGCGACGGAAGAGATGCTTCCTGAGAGAGAAATACCTCCTATTGCTCCTGCTTATACTTCGGCTTTAGCTTACGCGGATATTACTGGCTCTAGCTCTCATTCCACGCCTCCCGCTAAGGTTGACAAAGAAACTGTAACCACTCCTACAGAGGAAGAGGCAATGAAGGACTTCCAGGCTCGGGAATTTGAGATTGATCTCGCTAAACTGGCTTCTCTAGGTAACTTTGATGAGACGAATTCAGTGAATCGCTTATTCGACTTAACCGAGTTCGACGAACCTCTTACTTATCACTTAAGCTTTGACGATTCACGGTCTTCTTTTTTCTCGGAGAATACTGATTTTGATTTCTTTTATTATGCAGCAGACGTGCCAGAAACTGCATCAATTCTTCCTTCTTCAGCTGCCGTTCCTCCTCCTTCTCAAGTTACTCCTCTTCCAGCTTCTCAACCAGGTTCACAGGAAGAACCGATAACAGCCCTTCAAGGTTTGGACGAACCACCTGCTTCCGAGGAACAGAAAGCAGAAGATCTGGAAGATAACGAGAAGACCCCGGAGCGGTCTTTTGACTACGACACAAAGCTTTCTACATTTCTTGCTCCGGGGAGTGAGTCTTCTTCCAAGAAGAAGGGGAAACGTGTGGCTTCGAAGAAAGGAAAGAAAAGTTCTTCTGCTGCTGGAGATGAAGCAGAGATCGATCCGGCTGAGTCTCTTTCTCCTTCTTCTCCGATACGGCCTACGAAACTAATTACCAGGTCGGGTAAAAGCTCCAAGGGTGGGAAGAAGGAGAAATGAGTTTGATTTTGTCTTTTCTGCTTTTTGTATTGACCGGAGATTGTGCGGATACCGGTCTCCGCTTCTTTTTGCAACCTGTACAATGTAAAAATTTCTCATAGTATTGAAATAAATAGATATTTTACTTGTACAAATTCTTGTGTATGTGAGAATGCATCTGTTTCTCTTTTTTGGTGTAGAATAAACGATTCCTTTTATTTGTACAACCTTTTGGTCTGCGTTTGGGAATACATCTATTCCACATCTATTTTTTGTGATATTGCAATGAACTTGTGGCATGTTGCTTTTATTAATACAATTAAATTATATAGTGTTGCCCCCATACCGCAAGCGCATTGCAACATTTCTAGCTTCTTCAAGACTGATATTCTTACTTCAGAGAATAACTACTTCACTTTTAAGGAAAGAATCATTCTGCTTTTAATAGAGCATATCTCGTCTTCAAAGAAGTTTTTACTTTCTCTTTCTTCCTGAAGAACACTTCAACTTTTGGGAATGATCACTTTTATTTGTTTAAAAGTGAATTTTCCTACACAGTGAAATGAGCTTCTGAAGAAGGTTTTGATTTTGTGCCCCAGTAAAGGGTTTGTTTTTTGGTACTTCAAGCAAGGTGAAGTACGCCTCTGAAGAGGTCTTTTGGTCTCTGAAGAGAAGCGATTTTGGTCTCCGAAGAGAAGCAATTTTGGTCTCCGAAGAGAAGCAATTTTGGTCTCCAAAGAGAAGCAATTTTTGGTCTCCGAAGAGAAGCAATTTTTGGTCTCCGAAGAGAAGCAATTTTGGTCTCCGAAGAGAAGCAATTTTTGCATTTCAGCTCTGGTGAAGTGGGTCTCTGAAGAGAAGCATTTTGCACTTCTACACGGGTGAAATGTGCCTCCGAAAAGGGATTTTTAGCATTTCATCACTGGTGAAGTGGGTCTCCGAAGAGAAGCATTTTGCACTTCTACACGGGTGAAATGTGCCTCCGAAGAGGGCTTTTTAGCATTTCATCACTGGTGAAGTGGGTCTCCGAAGAGAAGCATTTTGCACTTCTACACGGGTGAAATGTGCCTCCGAAGAGGGCTTTTGCCCCCGAAGAGGTCTTGAAATTGCCTGGAAGTTACTTTCTCATGGTTGAGTGGATCCACGGGGCGGACGCAAGTTGCTTGATTGGATGTTCGTTTGCACAAACGATCGCAATCAATTAACAAGGGCCCTGTTCCTTCAGCTTGGGAAGGTGCCCCTCTGGTGGTTCCACCAATCTTGTTATTGAGAGAAGCACTTTCATTTATTGGCGTGCCTCGTTAGAGGGCTTTGTTGACCTTTGGGAAGGAGCATCGGTTGGTTGGTGTGCCAGGAAGGTTGCTTCTCAGGGGCGAGTAGATCCACGGGATGGACACAAGCTGCCTGATCGGATGCATCACGATCAGTTAGCAAGGGCCCTGTTCCTTCTGCTTGGGAAGGTGTCCCTTCGATGGTTCTACCGGCCCTTTTATTGAGGAGCAAAATTCCTTTTGGTTGCTTCCTTGCTTGCTTGGCCATGTTCTCCCATCATCTGCCCATTAGCGATCTTTTATTATCATTTCCAAGCGTATCTTCGTTCCTTTTGTAAGTAAATTGCCTTATCTGAAGAAGTAGACTTCACTGTTGAATAACTTCATGGGACAAACGCGAGTTACCTAGCTGGATGCCTGTTCATATTGACAATCACAACTGGTTAACGAAGGTTTGCCCCAGTGAAGTTGCCAACTTTTTATGTGAGGTTCTTCTTGTATAGGATTTGAATATGGAATTTTTGTTGCTTGGTGTTTGCTTTAATAAATGATTTGTAAGGCTCGCTTAGCTTTGCGATGGGTGAGCTTTGCTTTAATGACCTGCAATATTAGATCGACATTTTAGCAATACATTTAGAGTATTTATACATCGAAATATAACAGGCATTTTATAATAGAAAACACAAAATGCATAGTTTTTCATTATTCAGTCACGCTGATTTCTCAGCGGTTTACAATGCAGAAGTTACACATCCATCATCATTTTTTACAAATTTAAGCAACGCTGTTAAGCAAAAAATGGAGGCTAGTGATTGTTGTTTCAGAATCTCCGGACTGATTTTCTATTTGCACTAGATTTGCAGCTTCGGATTTATATGCCAGAGAAAGTGAAAGATGCCCCAGTTGCAGTTTTGTGGACAATTAGCAGTCGTCCCAACTTCTGCCTGCTGGGTGTGGACCTCCTGTGACAACATTAATGACAAGCTTTTCTGAATCTTGCACTGCAGTGTTGTTGAGAGAATCAGATTGATGGGTAGGACGTTGTTGATCCCGAGTGGATGAGGTTGGAGCGACTCCGCTTCTCTTAACGTATTGTTGGAGTTTACCCTGCTCCAGCAATTCTTCAATCACATTCTTTAATTGGCGACATTGGTCAGTGTCATGGCCAGGTTGATTGTGAAATTGGCAGAATTTTCCATTACGCTTTGCACCTCTCGTCATCTCAGGTGGCTTAGGATACCTGACAACGTCCTTTGTTGCAAAAAAGATATTTCTTGGTGTATCAGTTAAAGGAGTAAAATCCGAAGGATTAAAGCGGCGAGGTTTCTTTTCATTTCCCTGGCTCTTTCCTCCTTCATTCTCCCTTTTCTGACTTTCAGATTCTCTTTTATTAGATGGGACATTGTCATTATTAGTTTGGGCAGCAACCACTTTCGATGTCGTAGAAAGGCTTTCAAGGCGAATGAACTCGTTGGCCTTTTTATAAAATTTATCAAGTGAGTTCGGTTCTTTCATTTTTAGCCATATTCCAAATTTACTCGATTTATCAATGGCTCGCATCAAATAAGTCAGGATCATGCGTGGTTCCGCATTTTCTACTTCGGCTAAACTATATTGAAACGGCTCAAGAAAGATTTGATTGATTCTCCGGGCGCTTGTTCAAGGTTAGACAGTGACATTATATCCATAGCTTTTGAAGCATACAATCTGAACTGTTCTTTAAACTTTTGCGTTAAGTCGGAGAACTTATCTACAGACCGAACTGGAAGCTTTGTGAACCAAAGTAAAGCCACACCTTCCAGGTATACCGGAAAGTATCGGCACTTAATCTCATCTGATGCTCTTGCACCAGTCATATGCCAATCGTATTTGTATAGGAAATGATTAGGGTCACTGGTTCCCCTATAGGCTTGGATAGTAGGAGGTGCAAATTTCCTTGGAAACTCCGCTCTCAGGATCCTTTCAGTAAACGGAGTTCTGCTTGGCGCGAATCCCCAGTCAGCCTCATCCTCTTCCCTTTGCATGCTCTCTTTCATGATGCGGCCAACCATTTCGGACAGGTACTCTTTATTGTTCAAAGACATCTCAGGGCAAGCATCAGTTCTTCCCTCGGAAGTTTGCCCGGGCATATGTTCATGACAAGTTGGTTGCGGCATAGAACCATCAGCTTGGAAAGGTGGCATTTCAGGAAGAGTAGTTTGACGGTTTTCTGGTTGACGATTTGCCCCGAGCAGAGCAGTTAACCTATCCATCATCAAAGCGTTTTGAGTTTCAATCTGTTGGTATAATCCAGAAACTGCATCATCCAATTCAGCCCTGGTGACTCCAACGTTTGGAGTTGCTTGGTCTGTCGTTGGGGAAGCGGAAGTCCCTTCGTGAGCATTTCCGGATCTGATAGGTCTACCTCTTCTTCCGGGAGCCATTATTTCGGATCTGGTTTTTAAGAGAGGTTCAAGAAAGATTCTTTGCGAAGCAACGGTGGATGATCGCCTGAGTTCAATTCTCAGTGAAAGCACCAAAATGTTAACGCTAAAAAGTGAACGCTAACATCCGGTGTGTGTAATAGAATTGTGAAAGCACCACCCGTTGGTACGGGAACAGAATATAAGCTGAAAATAGCAGAAAAGCAGTAAATGAACAACAAGTTTATAGTGGTTCAGCCCGTAATTGAGCCTACGTCCACTTTATAATCTTTTATTGCTGATTCGGTTACAATTTGATACAATATCCTTCAAAATACAATACAACTTGATCACGAAAGCACTCTTGACTACTAGCTCGATCTTTGATGATGAAACTCGACGAATCCGTGTTGGATGTAATGAGTTCTTCCCGAAGATTGTTGTAGCGTCTCGAATGCTTGAAGATCTTTGATTGCTGAATGAGAGGAGACTTCGAAAGTGTAACGGCGCTTGAAGAAATGAATGGCCAAAAGTCCCTCTTATGTTGGAAGTGGTGGGGTATTTATAGGAGCTGATTTGGACTCTGGAAATTTTCCTAAGTCCCAAGTCGTAGCCGACTTAGGGTAGGTCGGTGATGAGTTAAGGGATTGGGTTAGGTCGGTGACGAGTTAAAGGATTGGGTTGTTCTGGGCTCATCCTTGGCTGTCTTCGACAAGTGTTAAGTCGTAGCCGACTTATCAGACAGGTAGTATAAGCAAGGGCTCTGGATTTTAACCTCTTAGCCCTTAAGTCGTAATACCTTAACTCGTAAGACCTTAACTCGCTGAGTCGTTAAGTCGGAACCCCCTTTCTTTAAGTTGTAGATAGCTTAACTCGTTTAGTCGTTAGGACCATGAGTCATAGGCTGTGAAGCTCTTAAGTCGTACACCCACTAGGTCGTAAACTGTTAAGTCGTTGCCTGTTGAGTCGTAGCCTGTTAAGTCGTATACTTCCTAAGTCTTTAGGAACTGGAGCTATAAGTCGTGAACGACTTAAGCTAAGTTGTAACTCATTAGGTCGGAACCTTCTTAAGTCGTAGTCATTAGGTCCCAACACTGCTAGGTCGCGAAGTCTTTAGGTCGCGACATTGCTAGGTCGCGAAGTCTTTAGGTCGCGACACTGCTAGGTCGCGAAGTCTTTAGGTCGCAACACTGCTAGGTCGCGAAGTCTTTAGGTCGCGACATTGCTAGGTCGCGAAGTCTTTAGGTCGCGACAGTGCTAGGTCGCGAAGTCTTTAGGTCGCCACACTGCTAGGTCGCGAAGTTACCTTCAGCAGTTAGGTCGGAGACTCTCTTAGGTCGTAGCTCCCTAACCCGGTAGGTCGTAAGTCGTTCAAGCCGTAGATTCTCTTTCAGCAGCTAAGTCGTAAGTCGTTGAGTACACAGGTTTTAGGCTTTTTAACTCGTTGGCTTCTTATAAGTCGTGGCATAATCTGAGTCGTTCATTTCTTAACTCGTAGGTCGTTGCTAAAAGGGAGTTAACACTCTGGTATTTATAGAGTGGAGTTGTGAAGTGCGGAGGTTGAAATTATAGCTTTCTGAATCTAGATCAGTATCTGGGTAGGAACTTGTTTGGCTTGGTCACTCTTCCGTGTTTGGTTCGGTGCTTCTGTCTTTGGAGCCTCCTATTTGCCGGACCCAACATTTGGTCCGGCATGCCTGTGTACCAGACCAAATGTTTGGTCCGTTGTTGGATGTGTCATGCCGGACCAAACATTTGTTCCGGTATATCAGAGAATGCCGGACCAAATATCTAGTCCGGCATATCAGAGAATGTCGGACCAAATATTTGGTCCGGCATTTTAGGGAATGCCGAACCAAATATCTGGTCTGGTAGTTCTGTCTTCTATGTCATAGTCCACTTCTACTTCCTTTCCTTCCTTTCTTTCTGCTTGCTAGAAAACCGAACCAACATCCATAAACCTGTATTTTACTTATATAATCCAAAAGATTTAAAATTTTGTAAATGAGTGGTATATTAGTTGTTTCAATTAATAGTACAAGCAACATACAATATATAATAGTCATATGAAAACAAAAGCAGTACAACAATTATATGCAACAAAAGAATCCATCATACATCCATAGCAATCAAAACTAATGGTTTGTTCAGTTTCAGAAATTTTTCAGTACAAGTGTGATAAATAACTACCAAGTCTACCTTACGTTCAACAACCTTATATAATTACTTAATAGATTATTTATACAACCTCAAAAAATCCGAAGTATCATTTCCCAAACTTTCCACAAGCCAACAGCATAGAATTTAAAAATTATTTAAGTTCGTTATGATGTACATATACCATTTATACACAATATCAATTCTAATTGCTTGCTTGAATACACATATTTCACCTTCGAACTAGTATTGTTAACCCAACTACTCTAGAGCGGACTTTGATCCGATTTCTTGATTAGAAATCTCCATTCTCCTTGCATAGCCATAAACTACAATAGGAAACTTCAAAATCATGTCAAAAATTCGTATCAAATGTTCACCGTCAAGAATCGAGCGAAAAATCCTAATTCGGACTGGTGTGAATTACTATAAATCATGTATTCGAATCTGGATCAAAAATGTTATGCGAATAAAATGATACTGTAACATCTCGGTATTTCGTGCCATTCGCATCCGCACATGTCAGACTTGACTTGCTCAAAATATCAGATTTTTAATTTATATTTGGCAAAGCTCAGCATATGCAGTAAATGAAATAATCACAGAATCACAGACACAGAGTAATATAACAAGATGCAGCGGAAACAAAAGAATAGTAGTTCATGAAGCTACTATATATATATAACAGAGTTAAAACAAGATAGAGCATAAGTCTCGAATACATCAGAGTCTCAATACAATAGTCAAATAACAAAATATGAATATATCACTGGAGTCAACTGAATACTGAAGGTTGAATAGATATAGATGGATATCCAAGCGAAGCTCCAACTCCAAAGGTGAATATCAAATGCTGTGACACTCAGTCTGACCCGAGCGTAAAGCAAAAACACAAAACACTCGAGTCAGGATTAATATTCTTATATCAATAAATCCAACTCAAGTGAAATATCAACTGAAATACAAGTAACTTAAAGGATGTTTGTGATAACCATCCTCTAAGGATCCGTGGAACAATCTACTATGTAGTAATATACGCTATTGTAATAATGTCTAAAGTAAAGTAAACTATTAAAATAGCGTTAAGGCGTTACCCATATCCCCTTAACACATTTTATAGCGCCAATAGTCTATACAGTACCGTAATACCTCCTGATCGGGAGGCTACCAGAGGATTCTCCATAGGTATGACACAAAACAAATTCGTAGTGGTCTCGATATGGTAGGAGACACGGCACAACTAGGAAATGCCAGGGTAGATATACCAATTAAACTTCCGGGCTAGTGGTAATGCATAGCTGCAGCTACCGCCCACCTCGATCCACACTCCCAAATCAAAGGTGCGCACCAAATCAATCACAAAGTAATAGAATGGCAATCGAAGAAGTGTGTCCGATCGAAGGAGCTACCACACTTGGCCCGTCGATTGCTCCTGTTTTAGCCACCTTAAGCTAACTCACGGGAGTCAGGTCCACGTATATACCTTAAATAGAACGTCATCAACCACCTACTTCATTCTGGAATCTCTACCGCGTACACAGTTGTTAAAGTGGTTTTCAGTATTGGCAGAGAGTATGACAATAACCGATCCTGTTCTCTTTAACAACCAATCGTTATTGTAACACCGTGGTCATTTCAAAATATCATACTTCAAAACCAAAATATCATTTCCATTTCAAAACCATATCAATACGGTATCATTTCACTTCAAATATATTCATTTCCAAAATCATAGCACTTCAAAGTTATAACACTTTCAAAATTATAAAGCTTAGAATTTGTAACACTTTGGAAATCATAACACTTGATAACATAATACTTTGAAATTTATAACTTTGAAATCATAACTTCCCACTTGAACAATTTAGATATTAATAATAGTATATAAAATAAAATAGTTTATGAAATAAAATAGTTTATATAAAATAGTTATAAGTTAAAATAGTTTATATTAAAATAATTAGTATATTAAAATAGTTTATATTAAAATAATTTATAAAGTAAAATATAAAAATGGTTTTAAATATAATTTAAAAATACTTTATATAATAAAATATTTTCCTCAAATTTCACAAATCGATGCAAATCAACTTGAATTCCAAAATTCAAATTTAATTCAATCTCAATTCATAAATTTCAATTTAATTCAGTTTCTCGATAAACCATTTCAAATTATATCGATTTCAAATATAGATTTGAACCACAAATAAACCATCTCAATTTCAATATATTTCAAAGCTTAAATATTCTACATTTTCAAAACTAAATTTGATAATTTCATTTATATCTCAAATTTAACTTCATTATTATTTAGTTTTGAACTATTCACTTAATCAATCCAATATCACTTAATAACCTCAAATTCCAAATAAACAAAATATTTCCTTCAATTTATTTATTCTTGAAATATTCATTTAATCACTTTGAATCAAAATCAAGGTATAAAATCATATCTTTAAGTCTCAATTCAAAAAAATTCAAATCAATTTAAATTTATCTTTCCAACCTTAAATTTATTAAAATTATATATACAAATATACTTTTTTTAAATACACATTTAAATAAATACTTAAAACATATTATGTACTAATTAAATCAAACTTTATTAAATCAAATCTTATTATTTAAATTTATTTTGTATTAAACTTATTTTATATATTTTAAAATTGTAAAATTATAAGTAAAATCTTAAAATTTATAATTCCAAAACTAACTTATAATTATAAAATTTTCAAAACATGTAATTTTAGAAATCTAAAATTTAAACCTTTATAATATAACATTTATATATAATATCTTAAAATTAATACTTATTTAAACCATATATTTCCCTTCAAAACCATGGAAATCATTTTCAAAATATTTATATATAGACCAACGGTGTCTGTATATAATTTTCTATTTTATGGTCAAGTGATACGGCTATTTATCATTTCAATCCGCAATTTAAATATATACGGGTATATATCTTTTCAACCCACAATTCCAATTCAATGTCAATGAAAATCGCTTGGGTTTATCATTTCAACCCCTAACGATTTTCTCCTATTCTACAAGATCGTTCGGGTATGTATCATTTCAACCCATAGGGAATTCTATACTAGCAAGAAACTTGCAGAGTGAGAATAGTGATGATAAAAATACCACATATCAAACATGCATATATCATCAATATAAATAATAGATAATGGTGACGGATGTCACAGGTGAACAGATACAGATAATAGCATATATATATATATATAGAAATTTAAATAACTAACAGCAGCATATTTCAATTGTTGTTTCAATTGAAATCAAATCTAATAAATATAAGAATGTTAATCGTGAGTGATTGCTCACCTTTCGAGGTTAGAGAACAAGAATGAGATGAGTTACGAATCTAAGCACGAATTCCAAAGCAAAGCAAGATTGGAAAAAATTCGACGGACAAGCTGATAGATAAGGAATCGATGAAACAATTAGAATCAGTTTGATAGGAACAACAATGAAATGTATATTATGTTAATATTTCCTTAAAACAAATACTTGACATATAATAATATATATACTTTACTGTAAAATAACTGAAACCTGATCATAATATATATATAAATAATTTCAACACACATTTATATAAACTGTATAGAAGAACAGATAAACTATATATATACAAACACTATGCAACACTATACAAAACTAACTTTACTGTATATATAACACAACAACTGTACTACCAAATTCACTTTATATAAATAATATAAACTTATGTAAACATAGCTTTGCATATATATATATATTCCTGTTTTCAACACAGCAAAAGAAAACGAGATTACAATTTATATATATATATATATATATATATATATATATGTATGTATGTATAACCAGAGTCATATTACAAAGTAATATAAAGTATCAGGTAAAAATTAGATTATGCAGGCTTGACTTTATAATATATAAATATATATATACTAACTGTATAATATATATAACTAGCATATACACTGCCAGGTTATAATAAAACTGACATATACAGCATAATAACACTTATATAAACCAATATATACAGCAACCAAGCGTACTTAAACTTAAAAAAACTATAATATAAACTGATCAATTTGAATACAACCAAAATTTGTAAAATCTATATATATAAAATATTTTTATATGTAACATACATTTAAGACAATATATATATATATATACATAACAGAAGATTTGATATAGCTTATGTACTATAATCAAATATAACTTGCGCAACATACAACTAATATATATATTCGAAAAGAATATATAATATATATAAATTTATATACCATAACTAATATATATAAAAACTAAACTTAAGACTTGCATATAAAAATATTTTTATGCTAAAATACTGTATCTAGAATATACAAACACTTAAAACAATATTCTAATAACCAAATATATATATATATATATTAACTATCTCATGGCAAAACAAAATGACACTATATATAACTATATATATATAACTGGGTATAACTTACACGTATATAAAGCAAAACAGAACATATAATAACTTAGTAAACTAATATATAAGCAGATAACATAAACTATATATATAAAAATATATAAATTTCTCTGAACAACATATGATAATACACACACATAAGTATATAGCATATACACACTACAAAATCTGCATGCTATCAAATATATTCACCTTTATATATGACAGATATAAATATATGAACTATCATACTATGCGGCTGAGAATGATGAGGCTGTTGTATCCAAGTGGAGGAGATCTGGGAAGATTGTAGAGGAATTGGCTCGGGGTCTGTGATGTTGTGCCTTCAGGTGATTTTGCGAGCGTCGCCTGGCAAATTGATGGCGTGAGAATGTTGCGTGGAGTATTGGCTTCGGCCAATGGAAGGGAAGGAGGTGGATGGCTTGCGTGGAAAGGGGAAAAAGCTCAGCGTTTGGGGATGTTTGCTCTGGTATGGTGAAGGGAGAAGAGACATAGGGTGGAGGAGATTCGCGGCAGGTCAGTGGTGGCCGTGCATAATGACGAGGTGGTTTTGGGTGTGGAGAGCACGGGTTGCGTGCGTTGGAGATGCAGGCAAACAAGAAATGATGGGTTTTGAGGAGAGAAGAAAATGAATAGCAAAAAACAAAAATTAATATGCAGATATATTTGTCGTTCACAATGACAGAGTAATTGAAACGAACCGTTGAATTATAAATTGAAACTAGGAAAAATAAACTTATCAATAAATTCTGGGAATATAAAAAGGGCTAGTGGCTGTTGGATTAATACACGGAGGATAAACGAACAGACACAAGAATTCAGAAAACTCAAACGGTACCGATACTGATCACTATTTTACATATTCCACTGTGTACCGGACTTCAAAACACAAAATTGAATATACCACATAGATCAACATGACGAGACGATTAAAACGGTATACAAATATCAGTGGTACGATCATCCTATCAAAAGTCGATAATCGGTACCGAAAATGCCGCTAAAACGCCGAAATAAGATAAACGGAGCAATAGTAGTCCAAATTTTTAGAAACGAAATATGACGTCTCACTCAAACGATGATTTACAAATTTATTATGTAAAAATATTCAGGTTTGGAAAACATTTTATTATCATCAAATATTAACTGATTTAAACTGAAATAAAATTACACAATAAACTAAACTTCCATATTATCTGATGAAAATTTACCATTTGCTATGTTTAAACTTATGTATTCCAAATATTAAATTTTTATTTCTAAATTCAATATTTTAAAATTTCCTGAAATTCCAGTTAATTACATTAATAAAACCATTAAAATTTTACGGGTCGTTACACTCTCCCCCACTCAAAACTTTTCGTCCCCGAAAAGGAAGGAGGTAAGAGAATAGAAACAACTAGAAAGAAAAATAGCTTGAAATAAAAAATAAAACAATTAATTCATACCATATAAATTTCATTTATTTTAAAATTAAATTCAAGGTATTTTCATTCAGTTGATTTAATTTCAATTTATAAATGTTGTACAAAAGGTTTCTTTCAAACAAAGTTTATTTTATTTATCTCGTTTATTTAATCCATTTGATTTCACTTAAGTTAATTTCTCTTATAATTCAATCTTAACTATTTCTAAATTCATGTTCATTTATTCATTGTCTTATTATCCAATTTATCTAAATCAAAATTTTCTATAATCGTAGATTGAGTGTATAAACATTTATTATAACCACTTAAGTTTATTTATAAATTCCTTTAACCATCATTTTACATTGTATACTATTCAATTACATATTCAACTTCTGAGTAATTTTGGTAAGTTATATATATTGGAATGCAACTGAGTATTATACAAGTAAAAAAATTTCCTAATTCAAATTTTTAAATTTTTTTTTTAAAATATTTATTAAAAAATTTAGCTTCATTTTATAATTGAAATCATCCTTTAACATAACATTGAAGAATTAATTTCCAATTTTACTTCAAACCATTTAGAGACAAATGTATACATATATATTATACATATCAAATCTATTCTATAAACATATACCTACATATAAAATACAACAAGTCATTCTTAAGAAATTTAAACCAAATTCATTTTTCAAAAAAAACTGTAGCAAAGCTACTAAGATGGTCTCTCCACTATGAAACTGAAAAATGAATGTCGATGATGCTGCAGTCATCACCGAAATTATTTCCCAGCGACAAAAGAGGAGAGTACTGATTTAAAACTTTTAAAATTCTTTGGAAATGATTTCTATTTGAAAATACTTTAAATAATATACCCTTAAATTTAAAACCAAATTTTCTAAAAATACCGGAAATTTAATTCTTAAATCCTTAATGTAAAGTTATTTCAATTCCAAATAAATTCATAAACCATGTTTTATATTATCATTTATTTATATTGAGGCGATAGTCAACGAAAACCAAATATTTTCATTTCTAACAACCAATTCAGTTAACGATTTAATTTTAGAAAATTATACATATATATATATAATATAATATTACTAAATTTTCCATTTACCAAATTTGAAAACAATATTGTGTCAGTTTGCTCTGTTCAAGTGTTTTGAAAATCCTATCGCTATCGTTGATTAGACGAAACGATTGAAACTCCAAATCAACCTTAACAACTCAAACAACACACTATAAAATATATTTTTTATTAATTACAAATACACTCCATCACTCGATGATTCCCGAATTGATTCTAGAACAAAGATAGAGAACCAAATTAAGAGGGACCCTAATCGAAGAAAATCTAATAAGAAGATAAGCTAAATACGAAGATAGGATGATTAAATTACAGAATAGGAAGATGGATATACTGGTATAAATTGCGGGTGACTTTAATCGGGTCAACTGTGACTTCAAGAATAAGATCGATACTGAATTCTAGGGCAAATCGACATCGGATAACAAGAGATAAATTTGGGCATAGAAAGAGATAGCAGCATCTAAACCGGGGAGACAAAAATCTCTGATGAATCAATGCTGGTTGTAAAGGAGTTTCACCCCTTTACAAATTATATAGTGGAGCTATGGGATACTCTAGAATCAAGAAAACACGAATAGGGAGAGGCAAGAATGGATTTTGGAACTGATTCTATATTTAAATCTACTTTATATACCGAGTTTTCTAAAACCAGAGCTCTGATACCAACTGTAACATCCTGGTATTTCGTGCCATTCGCATCCGGACATGTTAGACTTAAATTGCTCAAAATATCTTATTAATTTATATTTGGCAAAACTCAGCATATTCAGTAAATGAAATAATCACAGAATCACAGACACAGAGTAATATAACAAGAAGCAGCGGAAACCAAAGAATAGAAGTTCATGAAGCTACTATATATATATATAACAGAGATAAAACAAGATACAAAAAAGTCTCGAATACATCAGAGTCTCAATACAATAGTCAAATAACAAAATCTGAATATATCACTGGAGTCAATTGAATACTGAGGGCTGAATAGATATAGATGGATATCCAAGCGAAGCTCCAACTCCAAAGGTGAATATCAAATGTTGTAACACTCAGTCTGACTCGAGCGTAAAGCAAAAACACAAAACACTCGAGTTAGGATTAACATTCTTATATTAATAAATCCAACTCAAGTGAAATATCAACTGAAATGCAAGTAACTTAAAGGATGTTTGGGATAACCATCCTCTAAGGATCTGTGGAACTATCTACTATGTAGTAGTATATGCTATTATAATAATGTCTAAAGTAAAGCAAACTATTAAAATAGCATTAAGGCGTTACCCATATCCCTCTTAACACATTTTATAGTGCCAATAGTCTATACAGTACCGTAATACCTCCTGATCGGGAGGCTACTAGAGGATACTCCATAGGTACGACACAAAACAAACACGTAGTGGTCTCGATATGGTAGGTGACACGGTACAACTAGGCAATGCCAGGGTAGATATAACAATTACACTTCCGGGCTGGTGGTAACGCATAGCCGCAGCTACCACCCACCTCGATCCACACTCCCAAATCAAAGGTGCGCACCAAATCAATCACAAAGTAATAGAATGGCAATCGAAGAAGTGTGTCTGATCGGAGGAGCTACCACACTTGGCCTGTCGATTGCTCCTATTTTAGCTATCTTAAGCTAACTCACGGGAGTCAGGTCCACGTATATACCTCAAATAGAACGTCATCAACCACCTACTTCATTCTGGAATCTCCACCGCGTACACAGTTGTTAAAGTGGTTTTCGGTATTGGCAGAGAGTATGACAATAACCGATCCCGGTCTTTTTAACAACCAATCGTTATTGTAACACCATGGTCATTTCAAAATATCATACTTCAAAACCAAAATATCATTTCCATTTCAAAACCATATCAATACGATATCATTTCACTTAAAATATATTCATTTCCAAAATCATAGCACTTCGAAGTTATAACACTTTCGAAATTATAAAGCTTAGAATTTGTAACACTTTGGAAATCATAACACTTAATAACATAATACTTTGAAATTCATAACTTTGAAATCATAACTTCCCACTTGAACAATTTAGATATTATTAATAGTATATAAAATAAAATAGTTTATAAAATAAGATAGTTTATATAAAATAGTTATAAGCTAAAATAGTTTATATTCAAATGATTGGTATATTAAAATAGTTTATATTAAAATAATTTATAAAGTAAAATATAAAAATAGTTTTAAATATAATTTAAAAATACTTTATATAATAAAATAGTTTCCTCAAATTTCACAAATCGATGCAAATCAACTCGAATTCCAAAATTCAAATTTAATTCAATCTCAATTCATCAATTTCAATTTAATTCAGTTTCTCGATAAACCATTTCAAATTATATCGATTTCAAATACAGATTTGAACCACAAATAAACCATTTCAATTTCAATATATTTCAAAGCTTAAATATTCCACATTTTCAAAACTAAATTTGATAATTTCATTTATATCTCAAATTTAACTTCATTATTATTTAGTTTTGAAATATTCACTTAATCAATCCAATATCATTTAATAACCTCAAATTCCAAATAAACAAAATATTTCCTTCAATTTATTTATTCTTGAAATATTCATTTAATCATTTGAATCAAAATCAAGGTATAAAATCATATCTTTAAGTCTGAATTCAAAAAATTTCAAATCAATTAAAATTTACCTTTCCAACCTTAATTTTATTAAAATTATATATACAAATCTACTTTTTTTTATAAAAAATACACATTTAAATAAATACTTAAAACATATTATGTACTAATTAAATCAAACTTTATTAAATCAAATCTTATTATTTAAATTTATATTATATTAAACTTGTTTTATATATTTTAAAATAGTAAAATTATAAGTAAAATCTTAAAATTTATAATTCCAAAACTAACTTATAATTATTAAATTTTCAAAACATATAATTTTAGAAATCTAAAATTTAAACCTTTATAAAATAACATTTATATATAATATCTTAAAATCAATATTTATTTGAACCATATATTTCCCTTCAAAACCATGGAAATCATTTTCAAAATATTTATATATTGACCAACGGTGTCTGTATATAATTTTCTATCCTATGGTCAAGTGATACAGATATTTATCATTTCAATCCGCAATTCAAATATATACGGGTATATATCTTTTCAACCCGCAATCCCAATTAAATGTCAATGAAAATCGCTTGGGTGTATCATTTCAACCCATAACGATATTCTCCTATTCTACAAGATCGTTCGGGTATGTATCATTTCAACCCACATTGAATTCTATACTAACAGGAAACTTGCAGAGTGGGAACAGTGATGATAAAAAACAACATATCAAATGGGCATATATCATCAATATAAATAACAGATAATGGTGTCAGATGTCACAAGTGAACAGATACAAATAATAGCATATATATAGCAATTTAAATAACTAACAGCAGCATATTTCAATTGTTGTTTCAACTGAAATCAAATCTAATAAATATAAGAACGTTAATCGTGAGTGATTGCTCACCTTTCGAGGTTAGAGAACAAGAATGAGATGAGTTACGATTCCAAGCACGAATTCAAAGCAAAGAAAGATTGAAACGAATTCGACGGATAAGCTGATAGATAAGGAATCGATGAAACAATTAGAATCGGTTTGATAGGAACAACAATGAAATGTATATTATGTTAATATTTCCTTAAAACAAATACTTCACATACAGTAATATATACTTTACTGTAAAATAACTGAAACCCGATCATAATATATATATATATATATATAAATACTTTCAACGCACATTTATATAAACTGTATAGAAGGACAGATAAACTATATATATACAAAGAATATGCAACACTATACAAAACTAACTTTATTGTATATATATAACACATCAACTGCAATACAAAAATCACTTTATATAAATAATATAAACTTAGGTAAACATAGCTTTGCATAGATATATATATTCCTGTTTTCAACACAGCAAAAGAAAACGAGATTACAATTTATATATATGTATAGCCAGAGTCATATTACAAAGTAATATAAAGTATCAGGTAAAAACTATATTATGCAGACTTGACTTTATAATATATATATATATATACTGTATAATTTATATATATATATATATATAACTAGCATATATACGGCCATGTTATACTAAAACTGACATATACATTATAATAACACTTATATATATACCAATATATACAGCAACCATGCCTACTTATACTTAAACAAACTATAATATAAATTGATCAATTAGAATACAACCAAAATTTGTAAAATCTATATATATATAATATTTTTATATGTAACATACATTTAAGACAATATATATATATATATATAAAACATCAGATTTGATATAGCTTATGTATTATAATCAAATATAACTTGCGCAACATACAACTATATATATATTCGAACATAATATATAATATATATAAATTTATATACCATAACTAATATATATAACAACTAAACTTAAGACTTGCATATAAAAAAAATTTATGCTAAAATACTGTAACTATAATATACAAACACTTAAAACAATATTCTAATAATATATATATATATATATATATATATATTAACTACCTCACGGCAAAACTAAATGACACTATATATAACTATATATATATAACTGGGTATAACTTACACATATATAAAGCAAAACAGAACGTATAATAACTTAGTAAACTAATATATAAGTAGATTACATAAACTATAAATATATAAACTTCTCTGAACAACATATAATAATACGCGCACATAAGTATATAGCATATACACACTACAAAATCTACAGGCTATCAAATATATTCACCTTTATATATGACAGATATAGATATATGAACTATCATACTATGCGGCTGAGAATGATGAGGTTGTTGCCTCCGGGTGGAGGAGATCTTGAAAGATTGCAGAGGAATTGGCTCGGGGTCGGTGAAGTTGTGCCTTCAGGCGGTTATGCGAGCGCCGCTTGGCAAGTTGATGGCGTAAGAATATTGCGTGGAGTATTGGCTTCGGCCAATGGAAGGGAAGGAGGTGGCTAGCTTGTGTGGAAGGGGGAAAAAGCTTGGAGTTTAGGGATGCGTGCTCTGGTATGGTGAAGGAAGAAGAGACATAGGGTAGAGGAGATTCACGGCCGGTTAGTGGTGGCCGTGCATGATGACGAGGTGGTTTTGGGTGTTGAGAGCACGGGTTGCGTGCGTTGGAGATGCAGACAAACAAGAAATGATGGGTTTTGAGGAGAGAAGAAAATGAATAGCAAAAAACGAAAATTAAATATGTAGATATATATGTCGTTCACAACGACAGAGTAATTGAAACGAACCGTTGAATTATAAATTGGAACTAGGAAAAATAAACTTATCAATAAATTCTGGGAATATAAAAAGGGCTAGTGGCTGTTGGATTAATACACGAAGGATAAACGAAGAGTCACAAGAATTCAGAAAACTCAAACGGTACCGATACGGATCACTATTTTACAGATTCTGCTGCATACCGGACTTCAAAACACAGAATTGAATTTACCGCAGAGATCAACATGACGAGACGATCAAAATGGTATATAGATATTAGTGGTACGATCATCCTATCAAAAGTCGATAATCGGTACCGAAAATGCTGCTAAAACGCCGAAAATAAGATAAACGGAGCAATAGCAGTCCAAATTTTTAGAAATGAAATATGACGTCTCACTTAGACGATGATTTACAAATTTATTATGTAAAAATATTCAGGTTTGGAAAACATTTTATTATCATCAAATATTAACTGATTTAAATTGAAATAAAATTTCACAATAAAATAAACTTCCATATTATCTAATGAAAATTTACCATTTGCTATGTTTAAATTAATGTATTCCAAATATTAAATTTTTATTTCTAAATTCAATATTTTAAAATTTCACAAAATTCCAGTTAATTACGTTATTAAAACCATTAAAATTTTATAGGTCGTTACAGATACTACGCACAAATTACATATTTTATTCTATTGGTTTCTTTAACACATCATTTACTTTCCATTTATTTTTCTTTTATTCATACAAGGTTATTTCTTATTAATTTACATTCATTTACATACATGAATTTTCATTCAACATTTAGAACATCAATGAATCAATTCTTAAAGCATTACATTTGTTTCTTTGCACTTTAATTCACTTTTATTATTATATATTTATACTTAATTTCCATTAAATATTAATATTTATTACTGAAACATTTCATACCTAATTTTTCTATTTTTCTTAATTCACATTTATTTTCACTATAGTATTTCTTTTAATATTAAATCCATTTATGAATCATTTCAACATTTCTTAAGTTTATAACCATTTACTTAAATAGTATTCTTTTTTTACTATTTAATTTAGTTATTATGCATTTCAAAGCATTAACTTATGTTTATATATTCCTTGTACTCTTAATTCTTCATTTATAAATGTATGTTCATTTTAAAGCATTTTTGTTATTAAGCTTTTACTTGTATAATATCCTATTACATATTCATATTTAACATTTCAACTTTTTAAACATTTTTGATAAGTTTTATGTATGTTTTTAGAATCTAATTGAATATTATACAAATTCAACTTATTCATTTTAGTTACCAAAAATGTTCAATAGTTTACATCTTCTTAATTTTCATTATCTTTAATTTTAACAAGTTGCAAATCTTCAATTTCTTTACAGTTTCATTAAACACTTAGCTTCTAATTTCTTATTTCTCATTTCAGAAGTTTCCAACTATTAAACTTCCACTTTATTTCTAAACTGAAAATCATTAACTAACAAGAACTTAAGAAATTAAATACCGGTTTATTTCAAATCATTTTAAAATAATATATATATGTATATCCTTTGTATATCAAATCATACCTAAGAAAATAAAATTTAAAATGTGTTTATCAAAACAAATGTGTAGCAAAGCTACTACTGTAACGACCCACCTTTTGGGATAGTTTAAAATCGACAATCAAGCACACATGCCAATTTCAAACCATCCAAAAGGGAGGATTGTTAATGGGGTAAATAAGAAAAGAAGAGAAAAGGAAGAAGAAACAAACACAGAATCTCGCAGCGGAAAGATAAAATATAATAATCAAATAAACAGTTCATGAAGCTGTTTAATATACTTTTGATTATCATTTATACAACATTTATCAGAGTTATACATATACAACAGAACAAATAAAATAATGCAGCAGACAACATGATGCAAGGATAATAATAGTAATAGTATACCAAATTTTCGTCTTCGTCTTCCACAATAGATCTTCAATAAGCTGAAAAACTCAGGACTGACCCGAGCGTAATGAAAAGACAAAACACTCGAGTCAGGACTAAAACATCCTTATGTAAGTTAAATCAGTCGCAAATAAATATGAGTGTAACGGCGTCAGAGATGTTTACGGGGTTTGTCATTCCCTATCCAGTGTCAACGTGCGTGCAATAACTCAAGAGATGTTATGGGATTTTCCATCTCTTAAGGATCCGTTAAACTATTTACTATGTAGTACAATACGCTATTATAATATGGCTATAGTAAAGTAAACTATTATAATAGCGTTAAGGCGTTACCCATATCCCACTTAACACATTTTAATATATTCCCATAGTCTATACAGTACCGTAATTCCTCCGTAAACTGGAGGGCTATCAGAGGGCACTCCATAGGTATGGTACAAAACAAACTCGTAGAAGGCGCTCTAGGGCATGTGAACACGGCACACCAGGACATGCCAGTGTAGATATACCAATTGCACTCCCGGACTGGTGGTGATGCATAGCAGCTACTACCGCCCACCTCGGACACACTCCCAAACAATCGAGGGGTGGCCACCAAATCAAATCACAAAAGCAATAGAATGGTATCGAAGAAATATGCCCGATAGGAGGAATGACCTCCTTGGCCCGGTATAGCTCCTGATTTTAGTCACATCTAAGCTGACTCACGGGAGTCAGGGTCATGTCATACCATATAGAATCATCGCCAAACCATCCTACTTCATTTCTGGAATCTCCACCACGTACACAGTTGTTAAAGTGGTTTTCGGTATCGATAGAGAGTATGCCCATATCCGATCCCGGTCTCTTTAATAACCGAACGATTATTTGACACCGGATGGTTCTTTTACATTTTCAAAATCAATTCATAATTGATATCAAAATATCATATTCGCTTCAAAATCAAATCCATTCCAAAATCATCATATCTACTCAAAATATACTATTCCAGTTCAAAAAATCATTTCGCCCCAATATCTCATTTCAATTTCAAAATCGTTCACATTTCAATTTAGGTTGTAACTTCATTTAGCCCAATTCGTATTTAAATCCAAGATTTAAATATAAACATTTCACCTTATTGACCAGCTGGAAATTTTGGAAAATAGTTTGAATAGTTTAAAAATAGCTTAAATAATTAATAATAGTGAAAATACTCTAAAATATTAAAGATAGATTTCAAAATAGTTTTAATTTGATTTAATATAGTTAAATAGATTTAAAATAGATTAAATATAATTAAATAGGTTAAATAGCTTTAAAATAGATAAAATATAATTAAAATAAATTGAAATAGTTAATTAGTTTAAAATAAATTAAATTGGGTTAAGTAGATTTAAAAATGGATTAAAATAAGTTAACCTGGTTTTAAGATAGGTTGAAATAATTTAATATAATTAATATAGGTTAAAGTAGTTTAATATAAAATAGTTAAGTATTTAAGTGGTGTATATAGTAGAAAAATTTTAGGAACCCAAAAATGACATAGCTTCAAAGTCAAACAATTTCAAATTCCAACTTCCCAATCTGAATCAAATTCCAATTTCCATTCAGTCAATTCAATTTCGATTTCAATTCAAATCAATTTCGACTTCGATTTCAGATTCATTCAATTCCATTTTCAAATCCAGTTAATTCAATTTTATTTCATATCGATTTCTGGGTCAATCTTCAAATATCGACTCAAAATACTAAAATCTAGTTAACCTTCAATATCAAATTTTGAAATCCAAATTTCCAAATACTTTTACTTGGTAAAGTTCAAAGTTTGAAAAAAAATCTCATCCTTTTAATCAAATAAATTTCTGACATTTAAATCATAATTCGATTATAACTTAAAAATCCCAACTCAATTTTTTAAACGTTTCATTTACCAAATTTTTAAATTTCAACATTCTAAGCTCAAGTTTGAAAGAAATTCTATTTTTATAAATTTGGGTTTCATTTCTTTTAAATCAAAATCATTCAAATAAATTTCAATCAGAATTTTTAAATCATTTAATTTAACCAATCGGTGTCCGTATATAATTTTATATCCTATGACCAAGTGATCAGTTATTTCAACTAATTTCAGGGATAGATATATATCATTTCAATTCAAACCATAGTGTCATAGGTATATATCATTTCAACCTATTTCTCAATTTATTCAAAATGATTCAACTTACAACTGTAATTAATACAAAGTGTGATGACAGGATATATACAAACAAATAAACATCCAAACATTTCAAATATCAATCAATAGAATCCATCGCAACCAATCACCCAAACAGACAATATAATTCACGGAAATTTCATAGTTATAAATGTTCGGTAATTTAATTGCGATTAAATTCCAATTCTAATTTGACTATCAATTTTAATTTCTAACATTAAATTCAATGACAATCTAGATGACAGGTAAATTTATCAACAACGACTAATAAAAATCATCACTTCATAATATCAAATTTAACTAGCATGAGAATATTCTAGTACGTTGTGAGCGTTATAAAACACTCACCTTGGTTTGACGTTGCCAGACGTTCAAATTTTAAATTAAATCGAGGACATTCGATTTAACCTAAAATTTTAAAGAGCTCGAAACAGTCCCAGATTTGTACTGCAGCGTATATCTCGTCTTTGCGATTCCGGCGCCGCCAGTTTCGTCTGATTCCCACCTCGTATGGATGAGATATGAGTTTTCAAAAATTGAATATATATTAATATAATTTAAAACAATTTTTTTTATACCAATAGAAAATCATGGCCGTTCGTCAGGAATAAGAAAATCAGAGCCGCAAGATCCAGCTTCTTCTCCATCGCGTACACAGGAGGAAGCCGCATGCAAGAAACCCAACTTCTTCCCCTAGGGTTGATCGCCGCTTCCCCCATACTCGTCTATAGCTCGATCAACCACCACCTATCGAAAGCTCTAGCTCCGCCACACCAGCGCCCAAAGCCACTCGAAGCTCGGTCGTCCTATGGCCACGAAAAATGCGAACGAAACGAAGATGAATGTGGCCAAAATCCTCCATCATACGACGACGATAAACAAAATCTACCGTTGGATGCGTAGATGTCGAGAAGCTCTTCAACTTCCCAGTTGAAAGTTTTGGATAAAAATCGAGGGATTGGAAGAAATCGGGGGTAGAAAGTCAATGTTTTTTGGCCATTGAAATAGACATAGCGGCGGCTACGAGATGGAGCTAGGGTTTCTGACAGGAACGTGAATATATATACGTATAAACATTAAATTAATATTATTTTCCACAATTAACATGATTTTCGAACGAACTCCAAACTAGACGTGCCGACATGCGTTCACAATGTTTTACCCACATTCTGAACACAATGGAATAGGTTTCGGGGCCTAATTCGATCGTAGGTGGAAAATAGCTTTTTGAATCGAATTAAAATATTAAATTTGCGATTTTAGTTATTGCGTTTCTAACCCGTACGTAAAACGATAACTCCAAACGCTCTGAAATTTGAAATCCGATAATAATACACTATTACGGATCCAATGGAACTGGTTTCATCGAATTCCGAGACTGTGCCTCGGAAGGCTATTTTTACTCGTCGATTATAATATAAAATTTTCAATTTCTAATTATTCAGTTTTAAATCCAATTTTAAATGTTAACAATCTTCATTGTTGTTTAAATAAACTTTACATCAACTTCTGGTTTTATTTTCAATCATATTATATTCAAAATTCAATTATTCAAATATTTACAAATTTAAATTTTAAACAATTTTGATTATCTAAAATTCACCATCTTGAAAAAAATTTGAAAATGAACTTATAGGATTTAACTTTAAAAACGAATTCAAATTATAGAACAACTATTTCCATTATACAGTTATTCAACTCCCGTTATTCAATTATTCAGTTAATTTCAAATATTGAATTTAAACAATTTAATTGTTCAATATTCGACAAATTCCAATATTGGATTTTAAATGAATTTTACTTATCAATCCATTACTTTATTTACATCTATTAAATTCAGCATTATTATTTAATCCAACTATTGATCGCAAACTCATTCAATAAGTAGCATTATATTTCAATACTCGTTATTATTAATTCTTCGAAATTAGTCTATTTCAAAATTTTATTTCTAAATAATTCACAATTATTATTCAACTTCAGTTATTGATCATGAACTCAGCTAATATATAAAATTTCATTTCCATTGCAATAGGTTTCCAAATTCAATTCGAGTGACTAAATAAACAAGTAAGTTATAATAATTATCACCATTCACTTTTAATCACACTTATAAGTTTATTATTTACAAACAAGTGACCCAATTTCCTATATAATACCAATTTGATTCTCTTCATAACCAAGTTATAACATTTTAGTTATTTCAATTGATTGAAATTTCATTCAATTCATTAATAATTAAATTAGACAAATATTGTTGCAATTCATTCTAGTTATTATTATTATAAATAAATTACAAATTTTAATTCTTCCAACATTAAGCCATGAAATCTTATTAAATTAACTATTTTAATTATCGAAAATTTACGGGTCGTTACACTCTCCCCCACTCAAAACTTTTCGTCCTCGAAAAGGAAAAAGAAGGGAAAAGGGACTAAGTAAAGAATTCAATATTTGATATATTTTATTCAAAATTATCAACTTATAAAACAATGAAATTTATTTATAAATTCGTTACTACACTTCCACTACGCTACTCCGATTGGCTTACAAAATTTACAAATTAGATATCCAAACAAGTTATAAAATTTTAAAACTTGAAAATTTTCTAACACCCGGATTTACGAAAAATTTCGGTAGAGTCTCCATTGCGCGGCTCGATCGGCACAACTACAAAATCGCCTCTACGGGCCCCAAACCAACAAAAAAACAAAAGCCAAGTGGCTTCAATCAAAATCACCAAATCCAATGACAAAATAAACACGTACCTATTTGTCGGGCCATCCAAATTTCTTGATTTAAATACCTGCATCTTATTTATCAATGATATCCAATCATATAATTTAAAATCATTTTATAATTTGCATTTTCATTTTTCAATATTAGCTTTTCTTAAACCCGTACGAAGTACATATATCATCCGTACGCAATATCAAATCTGATCACTCATTCGATCACACAATTTCACTTCCAAACTAGTATCGTTCACACGACTCTCTAGTGCGGCCTCGGATTTGGTCCCTTGATCGGAAACTGTCATTCTCCTTGCATAGCCATATACTATGATAGAGAATTCCAGAATCAAATCAAAAATCCATATCAAGGGTTCATCGTCGAGAATCGAGTGAAAAATCCTAACTTGGATCGATATAAATTATCTCGAAATTCTGTGCTCGAATTTGAATCAAATCGTTGTGCGAATAAAATAATATACGTACAGTTTACGTATTAACTTTCAATAGATTTCTATACAATTTCATCTATATTATTTACCTGCCTTTATTTCATTTACAATTAATTATTCACAATCCATTATTCATATCCCTTATTTACTTGTATATCAATTTTAACATTCTATATAATTTAATTTAATTCAATTTCATTTTCCATTGATTCTTAGCTATACCAAATTCTTTTGTTTACATTTACTTCAATTTCATAACTTCAGTTAATAACAGATTTATTTTTGGAACATGTTATTAATAATCACTTTAGTTTATAATCATTCTATAAAAGTCATATATAAGAAGTTGGACTTTATCTAAGTGTGTAATTATCTCAAAGATACAAATTCAATTTCACAATTTCTTTGCGAATTTATATTCAATTCTGTAACAAATTTACAAAGATATTATTTTGATTCATTTGTCTGTTTTCTTAAGTTCACTTACTTATTCCATTTAGCCTTTCATCATTTCATATTATACTTAAGTAAATAACATTTTTATCACAACCAAATTTTCCATTTTATATACATTTTAATTACTTTTAAGTTTTACTTACTTGTATATTTCCATTACTTTTAGGTTTTGTTTACTTGTATAATATCCCATTACATATCTAAATCATCATTTTAACTTTTAGCATTTGGTAAGTCATATTATATGTTATTAGAATGCAATGTGATATTATACAAATTTATAGAATTCATTTTACTTGATTAGAATGTTCACAATTTAACTTGTTTAAATTTTCTTTACTTTTCAATTTTAAGAGTTACACTTCAACTCTAAAGTTTCTCAAAACATTAAGCCTAGAATTCTTAAACTCTTATTTTATAAGTTCTGGTTATTCACATTTCATTCAGATAATTTGAAAAATATTAATTAATAGAACTTAGAAATTTAAATGCCCGGTTCATTTCAAATCATTTAAAATAAATATATACATTTATATCTTATATGTATCAAATCATACTTCTGGAGTTTAATCCAAAATGCATTTTCCAAAACAGTTTCGAAGCAAAGCAAAGCTTCGCAAAATTCTCCTCTACTTTGAAACTCGAAAATGAACGTCGATGATGCTGCGCATTCATCACCGAAATTATCTTCCAGCGACATAAGAGAGGAGTACTGAATTTATTCCAAAAAAACTCCTTTTAAAATATTTCCCATAAATATTTTTCAACTAATATCCCTACATATTTTTCTTCAAAGTTTTGAAAACCATTTTCAAAATCCCCGGGTCCTAAATTCAATTCTCAATTTAAATCTACTTTAATTTATAAGTCACCTTTATAAGCTATTCTTACTAAATTTTCCCTTCTTAAAACATTCCACAAGTTGTTTTATCATTGTTTATTTTGCAATAAACCTTATTTATTAAAACACAATATCCAATTTATGATAACCATCCATATTATCATTTCTAACAACCAAATAAGCTTGATAAATCATAATAATTTCCAAAAAAAAATTCTTTATATACAAAATATAAGTATGGAAAAATTATTTCATTTCCCCAATTTCAAAACAATACTATATCGAATTGTTCTGTTCAAGTGTTTAGAGATCCCTATCAATGACGTTAATTACTCGTATTGACCAGAATTGTGACGACCGCCCATGACCCCTGCACTGAACCTAGAGAAAGTGCGTTGTAAAGTGTGCCAGGCGACCATGGACGATTGCCAGGGTAAATTGAAACAACAGAATCTATCGTATTACTCACAGCGCATGGACAAAATACAATATAATATATATATAGTGAAGCTTCACAGAAATAGAATCTCATCAATAAAACCTCATAATAGTTGAGTACAAACATCTGAATAGTTAATACATCAAGCCTCACTACATAACACTCAGAGAATATACAAACAGCGGAACATCCAGTACATATAGTAAGAAGATAATATGCAAGCCTCCAGCTCGTCTTCGACATCAGCATCGTGGGAAGCAAGAACAGCACCTGTCACTTGCTACCTAGTCTGCCCGTCCCAAAATGGACGAACAGCCCAAGGCAATAAGAGTTAAAACATAAAGCCTTGAGTCAGACAATAGTCTTAGTGAGCAGTAAATTAACTAACAACATACCAAAAGAGCATAAAGGAAAAGGAATAGGAATACAACCCTCCCACTCCACCTCTTTCTACAGTGATAGCCCCCAGACACACACTAAGCAGAAGCAAACATAGCAGAGCATACAATTTAAAGTAAAGCAATTATCACTCGAGTCAAGGGCGATGTTTTCCAAGTACAAACCCCAAGGCCTAAACCAAGATCAAATAAGCACCCAGAAAATACCGCTCTTGAGACCGAGTGATGATACAACCAAACATCCATGACTCTGGCTATCACTGTTATCATTGCTTCGATACCACCGTTAATTGAATGACCGGCACATTCTTTCAGCCGTCCATCAAGGGCTAATGGAAACCCCGGTTCTAGACATTACTCACGCACGTCGTCGTGACCCGTGCCTAGGACTATCGAATCTGCCCAGAGTACTTGACTACCAATCAGTAGCCTTCAGGGACTATCGAATCTGCCCAACGTACTCTTGCTTTGAGCATGCTAGAACCTTCAACAACGATGAGATCCCAACCTTCTAGTCATCCTCCTCGACGACTATTTTCATACTAGCTCAAGCGCCTCTCGAGCCAACCATTATTCTCAACTCGAACCATATCACCGAGTTATCAACATGCTTGGAATGATCCCGTCTGGATTAGACCAAGACTATCTCATATCATGCTTCGCCTCATCATCATCATAGCAAAGCTTCATCTCAACATCATCATCAAATCTATTCATATGAGCTTCCACATCCGCCACATATGCCACAAGCAGCTTTCCCAATCCAAGAGCCTTTCTCTTAGCTTTTGAATCATCTTCGGTCTAAATCAAATCATCAATTCATCTAATTCATAGCAATCAATCAAGTCAAACATTAATCCAAGTAAACAAGCATTCAAATATGATCTAAATAGACAATTATAACAACAATGGCAATTTCGTAATTTAATGAGTCGAAAGTCTAACAAGCATGAAAACATGAGAAATGTCTCTATAATCTTGATGAATGAACTTGCATAGGTTAACATGTAGTAAAATGGATGTCAAATCATCATGAGCAATGGATCTATATGGATCTACACATATGATTAGGAAAATGCATGGAAATCTCTACTTTAACATCAAATCAAGCCAACGATCCGATATACTCCTTTGGATCCGTGTGAGAGATAATCACCACTCACCAAATCACCTAAACAACCCAAAAGCAACACACTTCAGATCTGGACAGCAAAGGATCTAACTTGATATATCACGAATCCGCTTCAAACGATGAAATCTCTCTTCGAAGAATGTAGATCTTCAATCTAAGCTCTTCGATCTTCAATTTGATCTTCAACTTGGATGGATGGAATCACTAGATTAGAGTGGAGAAAAGAAGTGAAGAAGTGTAGAAGTCGAGCTCTCAAAATGGCAGCACTTCGTCGCTTCGAAATCCGGATCCCAAAAAGTGAGGAAATGGACGAGTATTTATAGCTGAAATCCTCCTTAAGTCATTCAATCGGAATTAGGTCGTCCACGACCTATAGAGCATCACGACCTACGACCTAGCCAACCTTCCGACCTAACACAATGCGCGACTTAACTATGCGCGACTTACGACCCAACACATAAGCGCATCCATACGCGACTTACCAGACCCACCTGTCTACGACTTACGACTTAACAACTAAACTCCTAGGTCGCTCACGACCTAACACTCAGCCAAAACCCAGCGACTTAACGCAGACACACTTCCTCGCGACCTAACAACTCAACAGAGTTACGACCTACGACTTAACAGATAGGCGCATCAATACGCGACCTACGACCTAACAGACTAATGGACTAGCGACCTAACTCTTAGCTAGGATACGACCTATCATCTTAGGTCGCTCACGACCTAATTTCACTAATTCGCTAACTTCTATAGGTCGCAACATTCTATAGGTCGCTATTTATCTTAAGTCGCTGATCCTATAAGTCGTCTACTCCTATAAGTCGCCAACTCTCTTAGGTCGCTCCGACCTCTTAAGTCGCCCCTCCGACCTAATCCTACCTCACGACCTAAGCCACCATACGACTTAACTCCTATACGACTTAACTTCCTTAGGTCATTGCCGACCTAACTTCCCTAAGTCGTTTCACTCCTTAGGTCGCCAACTTTCTATAGGTCGCTCCCCTTCCTTAGGTCGTCTACTACGACCCAACCAATAATACGACCTATCTTCTATACGACCTAAGACTTAGACTATGGATGACTTATCACAACAATGCGACCAAATGATAACTGTTTTTATGATGTTTCAATCCGTAAAAAAAATACGGGTCGTTACATTCTCTCCCGCTTAGGAATTTCGGCCCCGAAATTCCAAAAAAACAGAGCAATCAAAGACTATTCTGGATGCCTACCATCCATAGCAATCAACAAACCATGCATCCAATTCTAGCTTAGCATGCAGAATTCTAAAACTTAGGACACGACACCTTAGGGCCATACCTCAAAGAGTTTAGGATGAGCTGCCTTCATCCTCTCTTCCACCTCCCACGTACAGTCATTATCATCATCACTCCATTGTATCTTGAGCAACTTAACTACCTTCCTCCTAAGCTGTTTCGTGTCGGTTTCCACAACACGAAGCGGCTTACGAGGTCTCTTAATGACCGGATCAACTTCGAAATCTTCACAGCTATTAGCAGAAACCACTGAATTCGAGTCGTGCACATACTTTCGTAGATATGATACATGAAAAACATTGTGCAGACTCGACATCTTTTCTGGTAACTCCAATCTGTAGGCGAGCTTTCCAATTCGCTCGATGATCGGGAATGGTCCAACAAATCTCGGAGTCAATTTTCCTTTCTTCCCGAATCGAATAACATTCTTCAGTGGAGATATCTTCACAAAAACCATATCACCAACGTCGAATTCCAAATCCTTACGACGCTTATCGGCATAACTTTTCTGTCGGTCTTGGGCTGCCTTTATTCGTTGCCGAATGATCTCTATGCAATCCGAAGTCTGTCGAATCATCTCTGGCCCAAGTATCAGCTTTTCTCCAGTCTCTAACCAACATGTCGGAGAGTTAAACGGTCTTCCATACAATGCCTCATACGGTGCCATACCAATGCTTGACTGGTAACTGTTATTATATGCAAATTCCACCAAATGAAGGTGATCTTCCCATGATCCTCCGAAATCTAAAACACAAGCTCTGAGGAGATCTTCCAAAACTCGGTTGACTCTCTCGGTCTGACCATCTGTTTGAGGGTGATAAGCTGTACTCAAACACAACTTGGTTCCCAAAACTTCCTGGAAGCTCTTCCCAAATCCACTAGTGAACAATGGATCTCGATCGCTCACTATACTCTTCGGAATACCATGGAATCGAACTATCCACTTAACATACAACTCTGCCAACTTTGATGCAGTCCTAGTCGATCGAATAGGAATGAATCTTGCACTCTTAGTCAGACGATCTACGATGACCCAAATCCCTTCATTTCCCGTTCTTGTTCTAGGTAGACCATCAATAAAATCCATCGATATTTGCTCCCACTTCCATGTAGGAACTTCTAATGGTTGAAGCAATCCACTTGGCTTCTTCTGTTCGGCTTTTACCAACTGGCAGTTCATACATTTGGAAATAAAATTTCCAACATCCTTCTTCATGCCTTCCCAGTATTAGGTTCTCTTCATATCCCGATACATCTTATTTCCACCAGGATGAATTGTCAACTTCGAGTGATGACTTTCCCTCAGAACTTCATTCCTCAATTCATCGATATTGGGAACAACTAGTCATCCTTGCTTCCGAAGCCAACCCTCTCGATCGACCTCGAATCATTTATCCTTTTCTGGGTCCAATCCAGATTCCAAATCATGGATAATCTTGACAAGCTTATCGTCTCGCTTTTGGCTCTCGCCAATCCTTTCCACAAGAGTCGGTCTTATCGATAAGTTTGCCAACATCTCAGGTTCCAATTCACATCTAGGCCTGAAGTCAAATCCAGCTAAATACTCGAGATTCTTCCATTCTGAAAACATGGCTCCCAACCCTGCATGTCTTCGACTTAACGCATCTGCCACTGTGTTACCCTTTCCTGGAGTATAAGCTATACCAAAATCATATGATGCTAAAAACTCTAGCCAACGTTGCTACCGAAGATTCAAATCCTTTTGGGAGAAAAGATACTTCAACGACTTATGATCCGTAAAAAAATCGAATCGAACTCCCAATAGATAATGTCTCCACATCTTCAGAGCAAAAACAATCGCCGCTAACTCCAAATCATGAGTCGGGTAATTCCTTTCATGCGACTTCAGTTGTCGACTTGCATACGCAACAACTTTATCCCTCTACATTAGCACTGCTCCAAGTCCAGTACCACATGCGTCGGTGTAAACCACCATCTCATCATTCCCACTAGGAATGGTCAAAACAGGAGCACTTGTCAATCTCTCTTTCAGGATTCTGAAAGCTTGCTCACACTTATCATCCCATCTGAACACTTGGTTCTTTTTCGTCAATCCTGTTAACGATGCAGCTACCTTGGAGAAGTCTTTGATAAACCGTCGATAATATCCTGCTAATCCAAGAAAGCTTCTCACATCAGATGCATTCTTAGGTCTAACCCAATCCTGGATTGCTGCCACCTTTGCGGGATCAACCGCTATTCCACTTCCAGAGATGACATGGCCTAAGAACCTCACTTCACCCTTCTAGAAGTGACACTTCGAAAACTTAGCCTTCAGTTGATGTTTCCGTAAGATTTCCAAAACAATACGCAAGTGCGTCTTGTGCTCTTCTTCAGTTCTGGAATAAATTAGAATATCATCCACGAACACTAGCACGAACTTACCCAACTGATCTCTGAACACCCTATTCATAAGATCCACAAAATATGCTGGCGCATTAGTCAATCCAAACGGCATAACCAGCCACTCAAAGAAACTGGATGGTGTCCTAACTGCAGTATTCGGCACACTATGCTTAACCACTCTCAATTGGTGAAATCCCGTTGCCAAATCCATTTGAGAAAACACCTTAGCTTCGTGAAGCTGATCAAACAAGTCATCTATTCTCGGCAATGGATACTTGTTCTTCTTAGTCACCTTATTTAGCTCACGATAATCCACGCACAACCTCAATGATCCATCCGCTTTGGTTGCGAACACAACTGGTGCACCCCATTCAGACACACTACGCCGAATGAATCCTTTCTGCAAAAGATCATCAACCTGCACCCTCAACTCCTGCTGTTCCCTAGGCGCCATCCACCTAAGAGACATCACAACAGGTCTGGCTCCTTCAACTAGATCTATACGAAACTCGATCTCTCTATGCGGCGGTAACCCTTTGACCTCGTCAAAGACAACCTCAAATCCATTCGCGATTGGCACAGATGACAGTCCATCCCGTGGAACAACCAGCGAATACATGAAGCTCATAAAGACGCCTTCTTCATGCTTACATCGTATCACAATCTTTCGCCCCTCCACATTCTCGACTGTCACCTCCAACCTCTCACAATCAACCTTTGCCGCATACTTCCTAAGCCAGTCCATACCCAAAATAATTCCGAACCCCGCAAAGTTCAGAACAAAACAATCACAAACAAAAGAGCAATCGTGACTCGATACAATTAGACCACGGCATAACATACACAAACAAGACGAACCCCCAACTGTATTAGTCACAACCAATGGCCTATCAACGATATCCGGTTCTAAACCCAACCGGCCTACAAGTTCGTTACAAACAAAAGAATGCGACGCCCCAGTATCAAATATAACTCTAACTGGAACACCACATATGGAAAGAGTACCTTGAACCACCACACTATTTCCCTTCTCTTCAACGGTAGGAGCTTTTGAAGATGATGGAACAGCTCCCAAAGCATAAGCTTGCACAATCTGCTTGTCCTTCCACGGTTCTGGACAATCCTTCCTGATATGCCCCGGCTTGTCACAATTGTGACACTTCATCGGTACCTTCGGATTCTTGCAATCTCTAGAGAAATGGCCCTTCTGCTGACAATTGTAGCAGGTCACTTCACCCTTCGGCTTCTTCTGTCCATCCTTACCTTTCTGCTGCTGCTGCTTCCTCTTCTTGTTTCCACCCTGCTGTGGTTTAGACTCTCCCCTGGTCACAGCAACAACAGATCCTTCTTTGGGAAATAGACTCTCATGCCTGAGAGCCTTCTCCACAAGCTTCTCAAATGAATCGTCCAAATGATCCACCAACTGTCTCCCAAGATAACTGTCCAAGCCTGTCACAAACTTCTCATTCTTCTGATATGCAGATTCAATATACGACCGGGCATACTTGGACAAAGCTTCAAACTCAGAAACATACTCAAGAACTGGTCTTCCACCTTGCTTGAGCTCCACAAACTTCTTGAACAGAACAAACTTCTGAGCTGTAGAAATGAACTTAGCTTCAAATCTGACTTGGAATTGCTCCCAAGTAATCTCTTCCTCCGGAGTATCAATGGTGATAAAGTTCCACCAATCAGAAGCTCTCCCTTGAAGCTGTCTTGATGCAAGTTTCCTTTTAGTTGCATCATCGATTCCCAAATCACCAAAGATTCTTCTACAAGCATCTATCCACCTCTGGACCTCAATGGTTGATTCTGTTCCCAAGAAAACCTTCCCTCCAAGAGCAGTAAAGTCCTTACACAACTTAGCAAAATCCACCGGCTTTGGAGTTTGAACTTGAACTCCAACATCCACCGATGGCCCTGGAGCTGGCATCCTTCTCATGATCGAAGTCATCATAGCTTCGAACATAGCAGCATAATCAGCAGCCCCTTCAGTAGCACGGCCTTCCCTAGCAGCTGGTCTCCCTCTTCGACTCATCCTTAATATCTATAAAAAGGAATGATTAGCACACCTAGAGAAACAACTGCATAAAGGACTCAAACTCTACTAAGCTACTATATTATATATAGTAATCATCCATCAAAATACAATTACGTCTCTCATACGTAGTTACGTCAGCGAGCGTGGGTAAAATCGATTAACCAAGGCTTTGATACCAAATGTGACGACCGCCCATGACCTCTGCACTGAACCTAGAGAAAGTGCGCTGTAAAGTGTGCCAGGCGACCATGGACGATTGCCAGGGTAAATTGAAACAATAGAATCTATCGTACTACTCACAGCGCATGGACAAAATACAATAGAATATATATATAGTGAAGCTTCACAGAAATAGAATCTCATCAATAAAACCTCATAATAGTTGAGTACAAACATCTGAATAGTTAATACATCAAGCCTCACTACATAACACTCAGAGAATATACAAACAGCGGAACATCCAGTACATATAGTATGAAGATAATATGCAAGCCTCCAGCTCGTCTTCGACATCAGCATCGTGGGAAGCAAGAACAGCACCTGTCACCTGCTACCTAGTCTGCCCGTCCCAAAATGGACGAACAGCCCAAGGCAATAAGAGTTAAAACATAAAGCCTTGAGTCAGACAACAGTCTTAGTGAGCAGTAAATTAACTAACAACGTACCAAAAGAGCATAAAGGAAAAGGAATAGGAATACAACCCTCCCACTCCACCTCTTTCTACAGTGATAGCCCCAGACACACACTAAGCAGAAGCAAACATAGCAGAGCATACAATTTAAAGTAAAGCAATTATCACTCGAGTCAAGGGCGATGTTTTCCAAGTACAAACCCCAAAGGCCTAAACCAAGATCAGATAAGCACCCAGAAAATACCGCTCTTGAGACCGAGTGATGATACAACCAAACATCCATGACTCTGGCTATCACTGTTATCATTGCTTCGATACCACCGTTAATTGAATGACCGGCACATTCTTTCAGCCGTCCGTCAAGGGCTAATGGAAACCCCGGTTCTAGACATTACTCCCGCACGTCGTCGTGACCCGTGCCTAGGACTATCGAATCTGCCCAGAGTACTTGACTACCAATCAGTAGCCTTCAGGGACTATCGAATCTGCCCAACGTACTCTTGCTTTGAGCATGCTAGAACCTTCAACAACGATGAGATCCCAACCTTCTAGTCATCCTCCTCGATGACTATTTTCATACTAGCTCAAGCGCCTCTCGAGCCAACCATTATTCTCAACTCGAACCATATCACCGAGTTATCAACATGCTTGGAATGATCCCGTCTGGATTAGACCAAGACTATCTCATATCATGCTTCGCCTCATCATCATCATAGCAAAGCTTCATCTCAACATCATCATCAAATCTATTCATATGAGCTTCCACATCCGCCACATATGCCACAAGCAGCTTTCCCAATCCAAGAGCCTTTCTCTTAGCTTTTGAATCATCTTCGGTCTAAATCAAATCATCAATTCATCTAATTCATAGCAATCAATCAAGTCAAACATTAATCCAAGTAAACAAGCATTCAAATATGATCTAAATAGACAATTATAACAACAATGGCAATTTCGTAATTAAAGAGTCGAAAGTCTAACAAGCATGAAAACATGAGAAATGTCTCTATAATCTTGATGAATGAACTTGCATAGGTTAACATGTAGTAAAATGGATGTCAAATCATCATGAGCAATGGATCTATATGGATCTACACATATGATTAGGAAAATGCATGGAAATCTCTACTTTAACATCAAATCAAGCCAACAATCTGATATACTCCTTTGGATCCGTGTGAGAGATAATCACCACTCACCAAATAACCTAAACAACCCAAAAGCAACACACTTTAGATCTGGACAGCAAAGGATCTAACTTGATCTATCACGAATCCGCTTCAAACGATGAAATCTCTCTTCGAAGAATGTAGATCTTCAATCTAAGCTCTTCGATCTTCAATTTGATCTTCAACTTGGATGGATGGAATCACTAGATTAGAGTGGAGAAAAGAAGTGTAGAAGTCGAGCTCTCAAAATGGCAGCACTTCGTCGCTTCGAAATCCGGATCCCAAAAAGTGAGGAAATGGACGAGTATTTATAGCTGAAATCCTCCTTAAGTCGTTCACTCGGAATTAGGTCGTCCACGACCTATAGAGCATCACGACCTACGACCTAGCCAACCTTCCAACCTAACACAATGCGCGACTTAACTATGCTCGACTTACGACCCAACACATAAGCGCATCCATACGCGACTTACCAGACCCACCTGTCTACGACTTACGACTTAACAACTAAACTCCTAGGTCGCTCACGACCTAACACTCAGCCAAAACCCAGCGACTTAACGCAGACACACTTCCTCGCGACCTAACAACTCAACAGAGTTACGACCTACGACTTAACAGATAGGCGCATCAATACGCGACCTACGACCTAACAGACTAATGGACTAGCGACCTAACTCTTAGCTAGGATACGACTTATCATCTTAGGTCGCTCACGACCTAATTTCACTAACTCGCTAACTTCTATAGGTCGCAACATTCTATAGGTCGCTATTTATCTTAAGTCGCTGATCCTATAAGTCGTCTACTCCTATAAGTCGCCAACTCTCTTAGGTCGCTCCGACCTCTTAAGTCGCCCCTCCGACCTAATCCTACCTCACGACCTAAGCCACCATACGACTTAACTCCTATACGACTTAACTTCCTTAGGTCGTTGCCGAACTAACTTCCCTAAGTCGTTTCACTCCTTAGGTCGCCAACTTTCTATAGGTCGCTCCCCTTCCTTAGGTCGTCTACTACGACCCAACCAATAATACGACCTATCTTCTATACGACCTAAGACTTAGACTATGGATGACTTATCACAACAATGCGACCAAATGATAACTGTTTTTACGATGTTTCGATCCGTAAAAAAAATACGGGTCGTTACAAGAATCCATAAGCCACTCAACAAATCAATCAACACAGTATAAAACAATTTTATATCACCAACAAGTACGCTCTCTCATATATATACACTCAGCAACTCATCATATGGTATTACTACCCTATTTATAAAGAGTCAGACCCCACAAAGCTAAGGTTATCGCTAAACCAAAGCTCTGATACCAACTGTAATGACCCACCTTTTTGGACAGTTTAAAATCGACAATCAAGCACACATGCCAATTTCAAACCATTGAAAAGGGAGGATTGTTAATAGGGTAAATAAGAAAAGAAGAGAAAAGGAAGAAGAAACAAACACAGAATCTCGCAGCGGAATGATAAAATATAATAATCAAATAAACAGTTCATAAAGCTGTTTAATTTACTTTTGATTATCATTTATACAACATTTATCAGAGTTATACATATACAACAAAAAAAATGCAGCAGACAGCATGATGCAAGGATAATAATAGTAATAGTATACCAAATTTTCGTCTTCGTCCTCCAGAATAAATCTTCAATAAGCTGAAAAACTCAGGACTGACCCGAGCGTAATGAAAAGACAAAACACTCGAGTCAGGACTAAAACATCCTTATGTAAGTAAAATCAGTCGCAAATAAATATGATTGTAACAACGTCAGAGATGTTTATGGGGTTTGAAATCCCCTATCCAGTGTCAACGTGCATGCAATAACTCAATAGATGTTACGGGATTTTCCATCTCTTAAGGATCCGTTAAACTATTTACTATGTAGTACAATACACTATTATAATATGTCTATAGTAAAGTAAACTATTAAAATAGCATTAAGACGTTACCCATATCCCCTTTAACACATTTTAATATATTCCCATAGTCTATACAGTAACGTTATTCCTTCGAAAACTGGAGGGCTATCAGAGGGCACTCCATAGGTATGGTACAAAACAAACTCGTAGAAGGCGCTCTAGGGCATGTGAACACGGCACACGAGGAGATGCCAGGGTAGATATACCAATTGCACTCTCGGACTGGTGGTGACGCACAGCAGCTACTACCGCCCACCTCAGACACACTCCCAAACAATCGAGGGGTGGCCACCAAATCTAATCACAAAAGCAATAGAATGGTATCGAAGAAATATGCCCGATAGGAGGAATGACCTCACTTGGCCCAGTATAGCTCCTGATTTTAGTCACATCTAAGCTGACTCATGGGAGTCAGGGTCACGTCATACCATATAGAATCATCGCCAAACCATCCTACTTCATTTCTGGAATCTCCACTACGTACACAGTTGTTAAAGTGGTTTTCGGTATCGACAAAGAGTATCCCATATCTGATCCCAGTCTCTTTAACAACCAAACGCTTATTTCACACCGGATGGTTCTTTTACATTTTCAAAATCAATTCATAATTGATATCAAAATATCATATTCGCTTCAAAATCAAATCCATTCCAAAATCATCATATCTACTCAAAATATACTATTCCAGTTCAAAAAATCATTTCGCCCCAATATCTCATTTCAATTTCAAAATGGTTCACATTTCAATTTAGGTTGTAACTTCATTTAGCCCAATTCGTATTTAAATCCAAGATTAAAATATAAACATTTCACCTTATTGACCGGTTGGAAATTTTGGAAAATAGTTTGAATAGTTTAAAAATAGCTTAAATAATTAAAAATAGTTAAAATACTCTAAAATATTAAAGATAGATTTCAAAATAGTTTTAATTTGATTTAATATAGTTAAATAGATTTAAAATAGATAAAATATAATTAAATAGGTTAAATAGCTTTAAAATAGATAAAATATAATTAAAATAAATTGAAATAGTTAATTAGTTTAAAATAAATTAAATTGGGTTAAGTAGATTTAAAAATAGATTAAAATAAGTTAACCTGGTTTTAAGATAGGTTGAAATAATTTAATATAATTAATATAGGTTAAAGTAGTTTAATATAAAATAGTTAAGTATTTAAGTGGCGTATATAGCAGAAAAAATTTGGGAACCCAAAAATGACATAGCTTCAAAGTCAAACAATTTCAAATTCCAACTTCCCAATCCGAATCAAATTCCAATTTCCATTCAGTCAATTCGATTTCGATTTCAATTCAAATCAATATCGACTTCGATTTCAGATTCATTCAATTCCATTTTCAAATCCAATTAATTCAATTTTAATTTATATCGATTTCTGGCTCAATCTTCAAATATCGACTCAAAACACTGAAATCAAGTTAACCTTCAATATCAAATTTTGAAATCCAAATTTCCAAATATTTTTACTTGGTAAAGTTCAAAGTTTGAAAAAAAATCTCATCCTTTTAATCAAATCAATTTCTGACATTTAAATCATAATTCGATTATAACTTAAAAATCCCAACTCAATTATTTAAACGTTTCATTTACCAAATTTTTAAATTTCAACATTCTGAGCTGAAGTTCGAAAGAAATACTATTTTTATAAATTTGGGTTTCATTTCTTTTAAATCAAAATCATTCAAATAAATTTCAATCAGAATTTTTAAATCATTTAATTTAACCAATCGGTGTCTGTATATAATTTTCTATCCTAAGGCCAAGTGATCAGTTATTTCAACTAATTTCAGGGATAGATATATATCATTTCAATTCAAATCATAGTGTCATAGGTATATATCATTTCAACCTATTTCTCAATTTATTCAAAATGATTCAACTTACAACTGTAATTAATACAAAGTGTGATGACAGGATATATACAAACAAATAAACATCCAAACATTTCAAATATCAATCAATAGCATCCATCGCAACCAATCATCCAAACAGACAATATAATTCACGGAAATTTCATAGTTATAAAAGTTCAGTAATTTAATTGGATTAAATTCCAATTATAATTTGATTGTCAATTTTAATTTCTAACATTAAATTCAATGACAATCTAGATGACAATTAAATTTATCAACAACGACTAATAAAAATAATCACTTCATAATATCAAATTTAACTAGCATGAGAATATTCTAGTACATTGTGAGCGTTATAAAACACTCACCTTGGTTTGACGTTGCCAGACATTCAAATTTTAAATTAAATCGAGCACGTTCGATTTAACCTAAAATTTTAATGAGCTCGAAACAGTCCTGGATTTGTACTGCAGCGTAGATCTCGTCTCTGCGATTCCGGCACCGCCAGTTTCGTCCGATTCCGACCTCGTATGTATGAGATATGAGTTTTCAAAGATTGAATATATATTAATATAATTTAAAACAATTTTTTTTATACCAACAGAAAATCATGGCCGTTCGTCAGGAATAAGAAAATCAGAGCCGCAAGATCCAGCTTCTTCTCCATCGCGTACACAGGAGGAAGCCGCACGCAAGAAACCCAACTTCGTCCCCTAAGGTTGATCACCGCTTCCCCCATACTCGTCTATAGCTCGATCAACCACTGCCTATCGAAAGCTCTAGATCCACCACACCAGCGCCCAAAGCCACTCGAAGCTCGGTCGTCCTATGGCCACGAAAAACGCGAACGAAACGAAGACGAACGCGGCCAAAATCCTCCACCATACGACGACGATAAACAAAATTTACCGTTGGATGCGTAGATGTCGAGGAGCTCTTCAATTTCCCAGTTGAAAGTTTTGGATAAAAATCGAGGGATTGGAAGAAACTGGGGGTAGAAATTCAATGTTTTTCGGCCATTGAAATAGACATAGCGGCGGCTACGAGATGGTGCTAGGGTTTCTGAAAGGAACGTGAATATACATACGTATAAACATTAAATTAATATTATTTTCCACAATTAACATGATTTTCGAACGAAATCCAAACTAGACCTGCCGATAGGCGTTCATAATGTTTTACCCACATTCCGAACACAAGGGAATAGGTTTCGGGGCTAGTTCGATCGTATGTGGAAAATAGCTTTTTGAATCAAATTAAAATATTAAATTTGCTATATTTAGTTAACGCGTTTCTAACCCGTACGACCAAACGATAACTCCAAATGCTCTGAAATTTGAAATCTGATAATAATACACTATTACGGATCCAATGGAACTGGTTTCGTCGAATTCTGAGACTATGCCTCAGAAGGCTATTTTTACTCGTCGATTATAATATAAAATTTTCAATTTCTAATTATTCAGTTTTAAATCCAATTTTAAATGTTAACAATCTTCATTGTTGTTTAAATAAACTTTACATCAACTTCCAGTTTCATTTTCAATCATATTATATTCAAAATTCAATTATTCCAATATTTACAAATTTAAATTTTAAACAATTTTGATTATTCAAAATTCACGATCTTGAAACATTTGAAAATGAACTTATAAGATTTAACTTTAAAAACGAATTCAAATTATAGAACAACTATTTCCATTATACAGTTATTCAACTCCCGTTATTCAATTATTCAGTTAATTTCAAATATTGAATTTAAACAATTTAATTGTTCAATATTCGACAAATTCCAATATTGGATTTTAAATGAATTTTACTTATCAATCCATTACTTTATTTACATCTATTAAATTCAGTATTATTATTTAATCCAACTATTGATCGCAAACTCATTCAATAAGTAGCATTATCTTTCAATACTCGTTATTATTAAATCTTCGAAATCAGTCTATTTTAAAATTTTATTTCTAAATAATTCACAATTATTATTCAACTTCAGTTATTGATCATGAACTCAGCTAATATATAAAATTTCATTTCCATTGCAATAGGTTTCCAAATTCAATTCGACTGACTAAATAAACAAGTAAGTTATAATAATCATCACCATTTACTTTTAATCATACTTATAAGTTTATTATTTACAAACAAGTGACACAATTTCCTATATAATACCAATTTGATTCCCTTCATAACCAAGTTATAACATTTTAGTTATTTCAATTGATTGAAATTTCATTCAATTCATTAATAATTAACTTAGACAAATATTGTTGCAATTCATTCTAGTTATTATTATCATAAATAAATTACAAATTTTAATTCTTCCAACATTAAGCCATGAAATCTTATTAAATTAACTATTTTAATTATCGAAAATTTACGGGTCGTTACAACTACAACGGTCTTCCCAAATTGAAACTCGAAAATGAATGTCGATGATGTTGCGGTCATCACCGAAATTATTTGCCAGCGACATAAGAGGGGAGTACAGAATTTGTTTCCTTTCAAAAATTATTTGAAAACAGTTCTTTCAAGTGCCCTTTGAAAACATTTTGAAGACATTTCTATTTGCAAATGCTTCCAAATAATACTAATATTATTTTTCCCAAAAATCTATGAAAACCAATTTCAAAACACCAGAATTTAAGTTCTCAAATTTCCATTTAAATTCATTTCATTTGTAAATCTTAATTAATACCATATTTGTAAAAACACATTTTCTATAACATACAATAGTCAATAGTTTTAAGAACCTTGACTAACCAAACAATAAATGACAATAATCAAACATTATCATTTCCTCACATCCAACATAACAATATAACAAAATCAATTTATGAAAAATTATATATACATATATAAATTTATATATATAAAATATAATTATTAGGTAAAATTATTTCATTTACCTATTTTTAAACCAATATTGTGTTGGTTTACTCTGTTCAAGTGTTTAGAAACCCATATCGATGTTATAGTGTCCTATGTACCGATCAAAATTCATAAATGCTTAACATAACAAATTTACACAATACAACACATTTTTATAGCACTTAACAAATACGCTCTCTCATATATATACACTCAAACTCATTCTAGGATATTAGTAACCCTATCTCTAATGAGTTTGTCCCCAAATAGGCTAAGGTATCTCTAAACCAAAGCTCTGATACCAACTGCGACGACCCACCTGTAACGCCCCACTCCGAGACCCACTGTAACAAAGAGTATTACGGGAGTAATACTGTCTGTTAAAGCGGAGAATAGAGTATGGTGGAAGCGACCATTTATAATCAAGCTATAACTATCTACCGAATACGTCGAAAGGTGGAATCTATTTAAATTTTTCTCAATCAGGTGGTTCGACATATTCGGTAAATACTTATAACGAAATTACAAATGGCTAAAGATCTATCAGGACAAAGCATAATAACATAATGAAATAGCATCAAAGAACAGAATCACATAACAGATATAAAATCCCAGAACAATACATCATCAATACAGATCCAAATACTATAAGTGGGTACAAAGCCACCGCTCACACATGTGAGTCAAAAATATGTACATATCAAAGTCTGAATGATAATATAGTAGCAGAATAGTGGACAAATAAAGCGCTATCTATCAGCATAGCAGATAATGTCCAAGCGGAAGCACAGAAGCTAAGTCTAGAGACCTAACCTGAAACAACTCGGTCTGACCCGAGCGAAAACACTCGGGTCAGGCTAGCTAAACAATCAGTAATAACTGAGATATATAATAATGTGGTACATAAATAAAATAGTACTTATCCAAAGAGAAGTATATTATGAACCACATGAATATAATGACGATCCCTAATCATCAATAAACAATAAAAATCTCCAAAGAGAAATCAACACCAAAGTGTAGAATAAATAAAGTCGCCTCATATCATCGGCTTAGCCAAAGCCATAAAAAGATGCCCATAGGCAATAATCCCAATAGTGACCAGAGTCTGTGATCAATGCCCAAGCAAAGATCGATGCTCCAAAGAGCCATGGGGATATACTGAAAAGTCAATGAAATCAAACACTGAAAAGCAGTGTCCAGAGACACCGTGGATCCATAAGGTAATCGCACTTACATCGTATGGTTCCATAGAACCAACACCGAATGGAGGTACTCGAATGGATATAAAAATCATCAGATAATACAAGTATTGCACGTGCACCGACCAGAGTCGTTATTGCCAAGTACTGTAGAGTTGTGATCGATCACTCGCACCGATGCGAAACGCGCGAGACGGCGAGATCCTTCCCAGAAGGATAAAAGCCCAGAGGCACACGCCAAAAAATAAACTGCTCCATAGAGCAGGTGTCCAGAGACGGTTGCCCAGAGGCGTGGTGACCCAGAGGTCCAGTACTGGCCGCCCAGAGGCTAATGTGTCACTAACTTCTTGGAGAGAAACCCGCAAAGTGTTAACAATGAGTCCCATACCCCACGTTCGCACTAAACGGTTTCCTAACCAATAGCAAGCTCACACTCCAAACAATAAAAAGTCTACCTCATATCATCGGTAAACTAGACCCAAAGGTCAAAACGATCAATCGAATAGGTCGGGGATTAACCGGAAAGAAAATACACACGGTTCCATAGGCCGGAGATTTCCTAACCGTTTAAGCACCTTCCCACTTCGCTCGACGTGCTAAAAAGTGAGTGTGAGGTTTTTATTATAGAAAATAATGGTGCAAAACGGATTTATAATTGATTTTGAAATCACTTTAAAACGGCTTTTGAAAAATCTCCTATTATGGAGTAATTAATTTAATAATTAAAAATAATATTATATAATAATTTCAAAAGCCATTTAGAAGTGAAAAATCTTTTGAAAATGATTCATAAAACCCGTGTACGAAATCTAGAGACAAATCTCAAAGAAATCAATAAAACCAGAAAATCACTGAAAAATATTCTAAGTGTTTGTAAACATTCAAAAAAACTGAAGCGAACCAAAGTTCGGCAATTTATTTGGACCAGCCAACTGTGTCCAAATGTCATGAAAATTTGCAGGCATGTAGTCCAACATCCCTAATTTAAGATGCAAAAAGAATCGGGGAATTCCGAATTGAAACGAAGAAACGGCGTCGACTCAAAGTCGGACAAAAATCATAAAACTTTACTGTGTCAAAACAGTGTAAAGGTCCCACTTCGACGACATGGTCGAAGGGTCACATGAACTCAGATCTTGATGAAAATTTGCAGGAGCGTAGAAAAGTAATCCTACTTTGATATGCAATAAGAATCGTTCGGTTTCGACTTGAAACGAAGAAACGACAATGTTTCGAAGTTGGTCCGACGATAACTGAAAATTATCACTATTGTAAAACAGTTTCTGGGTGCTACTTCAGCAATAGAAACGAAGTACCTAATGCACCCAGATCTAAACCAAACTTTGCATGGTTAAAGATCTCGATCTCATCTTTTTAACGAGACCAAAAACGATGAAATCCGACAAAGGACGAGCCCGGGATGGCGTTGCAAAGTTGGGGTTCTACGTTGAAAACAACGGGAGAAAAGAGACTAAGGCCTATAGCTATGCACTAACTGGCCAGAGATGAAAAACCACAATTTTGTCATAGTAAACTTCAAGTTCTGGCAAAATGAATAAAATGAAAGTTGTAGCTTAGTTTCTAAGCTTTCCGGAATGACCAAGATCGTCAAATTCCGACTAGAGATGAAAATTCTATGACTAAAACAATTCTCAGATCTAAATTTTATATCACTGTCGTTGTGCTCTCGGGACAGTGATAAGAATGTACAATTTTGACCAAATTAACTTCGAAATTTCATGAAACTCAAAACATGAAAGTTTTAGCTCTAAATCTAAGCTTTCCAGAACATCCAAAATTATTAGATTTGGATAAGAAACGAGAGAGATATATGCAAAACAATATCAGATTGAAACTCAAGATAACTTGTTAAAGGCAGAATTGGTCTTCTGTCTTTGAACGCATTTCAGGTCATCTAAATGGCAATATTACAGAAAACTCACTGAACAAAAATTGTAGCATATGTTTTAAGCTTTCCTGAACATCCAAAATTATCTAATTCGGATCAAAAACGAGTAACTTATGGCCAAATCAATTTCAGGGTTTTATTTTATCAACCCTGTAGTTTGTTGTCAGGTCAGCGACAAACAAACGTGATTTCGACCATTGAAACCACAAAATTAGGCAAAGCTCAAAACATGAAAGTTATAGGCTACAGAATAAGCTTTCCAGAACTTCAAGAAAATCTTAATTCCGATTTAAGATGAATGAGATATACCTAATTTACTAACAGAAATAAACTAATTATAATTTCAGCTAGCATATATTACCTCTTTCCAAGCAATGAAAAGAAGATCAAAGAGTTTCACAATCTAAATGCACAAAAAAAGAGGATTACAAAATAATTTCAGAAATTAAAGAATGAATTAGAGGTGGGTTTTGTGATTGCTATTACCTCTTTTAGTTGTTTGGATTAACTCTCTTTGATTTGGTGTAGATTGGAGTCTTGCTTAGGAGGCCATGACTAGGTTTTGGAGCTTTCTAATTAGGTTTTAGTGGTTATGAAATGAAGTGTTGGTTGAAATGGGAGAGTAAAAGATACTTTATAGGCTAATGGTTAGGGTTATTGGATCTAATACCCATTAGGACTTTGTATTATTCATGTGCATACATATATAGGCAATTTTCTCTAAGTACACTCTACATACAAATTACTAAATACATTTCAAACCATAGAAAATTATGAAAATATGTTAACAATTACTTTTAGCCATTTCATAAAATCCTATATCAATAATATTTTACATTTTAACCCCTAATTTTTTCCAAAACACCGTTTATAGTTAATATTAGCCAAAATCACCATTTTGCAAATAAATTGCAAATTAATTTCCCAAATCAAATATTGCACTATTTTACACATATAAATTTTGCAATAATATAAATTACAAATTTCCCTAATTAATTTCCTTGAAATGCTCCATTTTACACTTAAGACCAAAAATATTAATTTATTCAAAATGACTAAATTTTGAACAAATTAGCCACATTAAAAATTCATTAATAGCTCCAAATAAATTAAAATCCCAACTTTAATTTATTATTTGGTAACCGCAATCACGGGTTGTTACAGACTCCCCCCCTTAAGAAAATTGCGTCCCCGCAATTCCTTAAATATAGAAGTCGTCTATAACATCTAATCCACAAAGGAATATAGAGGATAAAATATAGATGCTCACCCGTGCCGGAAGATGGAAGAAAACCAGGATAAGTACGCTTGATAAATTCTCTGGTCTCCCAAGTGCAGTCCTTAGGATTAGACGACCATTGAATCTTCACAAGCGGAACCTCTTTGTTTCGAAGACGTCTGATCTCCGAATCAAGCACACGAAGAGGTTGTTGCTCTATAGATAGATCGGGTGAGATCTCCAAATCGGGCACGATATGAGGCTCGATAATAGAATCAGGGTCGCGCACACACTTGCGAAGCTGAGAAACATGGAACACATCATGTATTCCAGAGAAATGAGCAGGTAGAGCCACACGATAAGCAACGGGGCTGATGTGTTCCGTAATAGGAAATGGTCCAACATAGCGAGGAGCCAACTTCCCTGTAGAGCTGAAACGCACAACCCCCTTCATGGGAGATATCCGAATAAAGACATGATCACCAATGGAGAACTCAAGAGGCTTCCTACGGCTGTCCGCGTAGGATTTCTGACGGTTCTGCGCCTCTTTCATTCTCTGACGAATAAGAATAATCTTCTCAGAAGATTCCCGAACTGAATCTAGACCAAGAAGGTGCTTCTCACCAGATTCTAACCAACAAGCAGGAGAGCGACATGGCCTTCCGTAAAGAGCCTCGAAAGGTGCCATGCCGATACTAGACTGAAAGCTGTTGTTGTAGGAGAACTCTACAAGCGGTAAGTGATCCTCCCAACTACCTTCGAAATCCAGAATACAACAGCGCAAAAGATCCTCTAAAACACGATTCACCCTCTCCGTCTGACCGTCGGTTTGTGGATGATAAGCAGTCGAGAAATTCAGCTTTGAGCCCAGAGCTGACTGTAGGCACTTCCAGAAGTGACTAGTAAATATAGTGTCTCGGTCATAGACGATAGAGCTAGGAATGCCATGAAGTCGAACGACTTCCTTCACATATAGCTTGGCAAGCTGAGGAGCAGTCCGAGTGGACTTAATAGGAATGAAATGAGCTGATTTGGTCAAGCGATCGACGATGACCCAAATAGAAGTATGGCCTGACCTCGATCGATCGAGGCAGACCGTCAATAAAATCCATGGATATCTGATCCCATTTCCACAATGGAATCTCTAGCGGCTGAAGAAGACCAGAGGGACGCTGATGCTCAGCTTTGATCTGTTGACAAGTCATGCAACGGCTTACATAACTTGCAACATCGCTCTTCATGCCCTCCCAATAAAATAGACGACACATGTCGGCATACATCCTACTCGACCCGGGATGAATAGTGTACTTAGTGCGACGACACTCGTATAGAATGTCACGCCTAAGTGATAAATCAGATGGTACCAAAATACGTTTCTTCCTGCGAAGACACCGATGAGAATCAATAGAAAAATCCAACAATGTCTCATCACTGGATCCCGACTCAAGGAGATGAATGTATCGCAACAAGTCTGGATCCTGCCGCTGAGCATGGGCAATGCGATCCAATAGAATAGGTCGAGCTTCCAAGCTGAATAACAAGATTTGAGGATCAGAAGACGAAGCTCGATTTCGAAAATCTCACATAGAAAGAGTCTCAAGAATATCCCACTCGGCTATCATCATAGAAACTACTGCCGAGTGTTTGCGACTGAGTGCATCAGCCACACGATTACCCTTGCCAGGGGTATACTGAATGTCTAAGTCATATGAGGCGAGAAACTCAAGCCATCGCTGCTGCCTCATATTGAGATCCTTTTGACTGAATAAATACTTCAGCGACTTGTGATCGGTGTAAAGAGTGAAGCGTTCGCCTAATAGAAAGTGACGCCACGTCTTCAAAGCAAAGACGATAGCTGCCAACTCAAGATCATGAGTCGGATAGCGAACTTCATTCGGACGTAGCTGCCTAGAAGCATAAGCAACTACCCGATCCTTCTACATAAGCACAGCACTGAGGCTGCTACCACAAGCGTCGGTGTAAACAACAAGATCCTAGTTACTCTCAGGAACCACTAGAATAGGAGCATGAGTGAGAAGTTCCTTCGGTCGCTGAAAAGAAGCTTCACACTTATCAGACCAAATAAAACGAACCCCCTTACGAGTCAGAGTCGTGAGGGGAAGTGCAACACGAGAGAAATCCTTGATAAACCGACGGTAATATCTCGCCAGACCAAGGAAGCTGCGAATATCATGAACGTTCTCGGGCTGCCTCCAATTCTGAATAGCTTCGATCTTGGCAGGACATAAATACCCTCAGATGATACAATATGGCCTAAGAACTTGACCTTGCTCTCCCAAAAATGCCACTTGGAGAGCTTGGCCTTAAGCTGATTCTAACGAAGAGTATCCAAGACGATCCGCAAATGATGAGCATGCTCTGCCTCGGATCTAGAATAAATAAGAATATCGTCGAAGAAAACCAGAACGAATCTATCGATGTATTCCCGGAATACTCGATTCATAAGATCGAAAAAGAAAGCCGGAGCATTCGTCAAGCCGAACGGCATGACCAACCACTCAAAAGAACCATAACGAGTGCGAAATGCTGGAAGAGGAATGCTGTCTTCCATGACTCGTAGCTGATGGAATCCGGTGGCAAGGTCAAGCTGAGAGAAGACCTTCGCACCGCTCAATTGGTCAAACATGTCGTAACGGGAATTAGAGTTAGACATGATTCAATGATAGATAATTAATTAAGGAATACTACGGAATATAACGGATTCCTATACATATTCCTAACTTATCTATCAATAAACATAAGGAAGGGATTTGATTTAATTCGGATCTAATTTAAAATGTATTGTACTGAGTGTATCTGTTCTGTGTTTATTATGCTTATTCCTGAAACCAGGCTCTGATACCAAGCTGTAACGCCCCACTCCGAGACCCACTGTAACAAAGAGTATTACGGGAGTAATACTGTCTGTTAAAGCGGAGAATAGAGTATGGTGGAAGCGACCATTTATAATCAAGCTATAACTATCTACCGAATACGTCGAAAGGTGGAATCTATTTAAATTTTTCTCAATCAGGTGGTTCGACATATTCGGTAAATACTTATAACGAAATTACAAATGGCTAAAGATCTATCAGGACAAAGCATAATAACATAATGAAATAGCATCACAGAACAGAATCACATAACAGATATAAAATCCCAGAACAATACATCATCAATACAGATCCAAATACTATAAGTGGGTACAAAGCCACCGCTCACACATGTGAGTCAAAAATATGTACATATCAAAGTCTGAATGATAATATAGTAGCAGAATAGTGGACAAATAAAGCGCTATCTATCAGCATAGCAGATAATGTCCAAGCGGAAGCACAGAAGCTAAGTCCAGAGACCTAACCTGAAACAACTCGGTCTGACCCGAGCGAAAACACTCGGGTCAGGCTAGCTAAACAATCAGTAATAACTGAGATATATAATAATGTGGTACATAAATAAAATAGTACTTATCCAAAGAGAAGTATATTATGAACCACATGAATATAATGACGATCCCTAATCATCAATAAACAATAAAAATCTCCAAAGAGAAATCAACACCAAAGTGTAGAATAAATAAAGTCGCCTCATATCATCGGCATAGCCAAAGCCATAAAAAGATGCCCATAGGCAATAATCCCAATAGTGACCAGAGTCTGTGATCAATGCCCAAGCAAAGATCGATGCTCCAAAGAGCCATGGGGATATACTGAAAAGTCAATGAAATCAAACACTGAAAAGCAGTGTCCAGAGACACTGTGGATCCATAAGGTAATCGCACTTACATCGTATGGTTCCATAGAACCAACATCGAATGGCGGTACTCGAATGGATATAAAAATCATCATATAATACAAGTATTGCACGTGCACCGACCAGAGTCGTTATTGCCAAGTACTGTAGAGTTGTGATCGATCACTCGCACCGATGCGAAACGCGCGAGACGGCGAGATCCTTCCCAGAAGGATAAAGGCCCAGAGGCACACGCCGAAAAATAAACTGCTCCATAGAGCAGGTGTCCAGAGACGGTTGCCTAGAGGCGTGGTGACCCAGAGGTCCAGTACTGGCCGCCCAGAGGCTAATGTGTCACTAACTTCTTGGAGAGGAACCCGCAAAGTGTTAACAATGAGTCCCATACCCCACGTTCGCACTAAACGGTTTCCTAACCAATAGCAAGCTCACACTCCAAACAATAAAAAGTCTACCTCATATCATCAGTAAACTAGACCCAAAGGTCAAAACGATCAATCGAATAGGTCGGGGATTAACCGGAAAGAAAATACACACGGTTCCATAGGCCGGAGATTTCCTAACCGTTTAAGCACCTTCCCACTTCGCTCGACATGCTAAAAAGTGAGTGTGAGGTTTTTATTATAGAAAATAATGGTGCAAAACGGATTTATAATTGATTTTGAAATCACTTTAAAACGGCTTTTGAAAAATCTCCTATTATGGAGTAATTAATTTAATAATTAAAAATAATATTATATAATAATTTCGAAAGCCATTTAGGAGTGAAAAATCTTTTGAAAATGATTCATAAAACCCGTGTACGAAATCTAGAGACAAATCTCAAAGAAATCAATAAAACCAGAAAATCACTGAAAAATATTCTAAGTGTTTGTAAACATTCAAAAAAACTGACGCGAACCAAAGTTCGGCAATTTATTTGGACCAGCCAACTGTGTCCAAATGTCATGAAAATTTGCGGGCATGTAGTCCAAAATCCCTACTTTAAGATGCAAAAAGAATCGGGGAATTCCGACTTGAAACGAAGAAACGGCGTCGTCTCAAAGTCGGACAAAAATCATAAAACTTTACTGTGTCAAAACAGTGTAAATGTCCCACTTCGACGACATGGTCGAAGGGTCACATGAACTCAGATCTTGATGAAAATTTGCAGGAGCGTATAAAAGTACTCCTACTTTGATATGCTACAAGAATCGTTCGGTTTCGACTTGAAACGAAGAAACGACAATGTTTCGAAGTTGGTCCGACGATAACTGAAAATGATCACTATTGTAAAACAGTTTCTGGGTGCTACTTCGGCAATAGAAACGAAGTACCTAATGCACTCAGATCTAAATCAAACTTTGCATGGTTAAAAATCTCGATCTCATCTTTTTAACGAGACCAAAAACGATGAAATCCGACAAAGGACGAGCCCGGGATGGCGTCGCAAAGTCGGGGTTCTACGTTGAAAACAACGGGAGAAAAGAGACTTAAGGCCTATAGCTATGCACTAACTGGCCAGAGATGAAAAACCACAATTTTGTCATAGTAAACTTCAAATTCTGGCAAAATGAATAAAATGAAAGTTGTAGCTTAGTTTCTAAGCTTTCCGGAATGACCAAGATCGTCAAATTCCGACTAGAGATGAAAATTCTATGACTAAAACAATTCTCAGATCTAAATTTTATATCACTGTCGTTGTGCTCTCGGGACAGTGGTAAGAATGTGCAATTTTGACCAAATTAACTTTGAAATTTCATGAAACTCAAAACATAAAAGTTTTAGCCCTCAATCAAAGCTTTCCAGAACATCCAAAATTATTAGATTTGGATAAGAAACGAGAGAGATACATGCAAAACAATATCAGATTGAAACTCAAGATAACTTGTTAAAGGCAGAATTGGTCTTCTGTCTTTGAACGCATTTCAGGTCATCTAAATTGTAATATTACAGAAAACTCACTGAACAAAAATTGTAGCATATGTTTTAAGCTTTCCGGAACATCCAAAATTATCTAATTCGGATAAAAAACGAGTAACTTATGGCCAAATCAATTTCAGGGTTTTATTTTATCAACCCTGTAGTTTGTTGTCAGGTCAGCGACAAACAAACGTGATTTCGACCATTTAAACCACAAAATTAGGCAAAGCTCAAAACATGAAAGTTATAGGCTACAGAATAAGCTTTCCAGAACTTCAAGAAAATCTTAATTCCGATTTAAGATGAATGAGATATGCCTAATTTACTAACAGCAATAAACTAATTATAATTTCAGCTAGCATATATTACCTCTTTCCAAGCAATGAAAAGAAGATCAAAGAGTTTCACAATCTAAATGCACAAAAAAAGAGGATTACAAAATAATTTCAGAAATTAAAGAATGAATTAGAGGTGGGTTTTGTGATTGCTATTACCTCTTTTAGTAGTTTGGATTAACTCTCTTTGATTTGGTGTAGATTGGAGTCTTGCTTAGGAGGCCATGATTAGCTTTTGGAGCTTTCTAATTAGGTTTTAGTGGTTATGAAATGAAGTGTTGGCTGAAATGGGAGAGTAAAAGATACTTTATAGGCTAATGGTTAGGGTTATTGGATCTAATACCCATTATGACTTTGTATTATTCATGTGCATACATATATAGGCAATTTTCTCTAAGTACACTCTACATACAAATTACTAAATACATTTCAAACCATAGAAAATTATGAAAATATGTTAACAATTACTTTTAGCAATTTCATAAAATCCTATATCAATAATATTTTACATTTTAACCCCTAATTTTTTCCAAAACACCGTTTATAGTTAATATTAGCCAAAATCGCCATTTTGCAAATAAATTGCAAATTAATTTCCCAAATCAAATATTGCACTATTTTACACATATAAAATTTTGCAATAATATAAATTACAAATTTCCCTAATTAATTTCCTTGAAATGCTCCATTTTACACTTAAGACCAAAAATATTAATTTATTCAAAATGACTAAATTTTAAACAAATTAGCCACATTAAAAATTCATTAATAGCTCCAAATAAATTAAAATCCCAACTTTAATTTATTATTTGGTAACCGCAATCACGGGTTGTTACACCACCTTTTTGGACGGTTTAAATCGACAATAAACCATACATGTCTAAGTCAAACCATTGAAAGGGGAGGATTGTCAATGGGATTTAATAAGAAAATAAGAGAAAAGGAGGGAAACAAAACACAGAATCTCACAGCGGAATGACAAAATATAATAATCAAATAAACAGTTCATGAAGCTGTTTTACAATATACATTTGATTACACAATTTTCACAACATAATCAAAGTACAAACAACAACATACCAATAATGATGCAGCAGAATAAAACTAATAATATAATATACCAAACTCTATCTTCATCCCAGAAGTAATGTCTTCAATACTGAAATGCTCAGGCTGACTCGAGTGTTTTGTCGAAGCATTTTAGTTCTTAAGCTTTTACTTGTATAATATTCTATTACATATTCATATTTAACATTTCAACTTTTTAAACATTTCTGGTAAGTTTTATGTATATTTTTAGAATGTAATTGAATGTTATACAAATTTATCTTATTCATTTTAGTTAACAAAAATGTACAATAGTTTACATCTTCTAAACTTTCATTATCTTTTAATTTTTACAAGTTGCAAATCTTCAATTTCTTTTACAGTTTCATTAAACACTTAGCTTCTAATTTCTTATTTCTCATTTTATAAGTTTCCAACTATTAAAATTCCACTTTATTTCTACACTGCAAATCATTAATTAATAGGAACTTAAGAATTCAAATACTGGTTTATTTCAAATCATTTTCAAATATTATATATGTATATCCTTTGTATATCAAATCATACCTAAGAAAATAAAATTTTAATGTGCTTATCAAAACAAATGTGTAGCAAAGCTACTACAGTGGTCTTCCCACTTTGAAACTCGAAAATGAATGTCGATGATGCCGCGACCATCACCGAAATTATTTTCCAGTGACATAAGAGGGGAGTACAGAATTTGTTTCCTTTCAAAAATTCTTTGAAAACATTTCTTTCAAGTTCCATTTGAAAACATTTTGAAGACATTTCTATTTGCAAATGCTTCAAAATAATAGTAATATTATTTTTCCCAAAAATTTTTAAAACCAATTTCAAAACACCAGAATTTAAGTTCTCAAATTTCAATTTAAATTCATTTTATTTGTAAATCTTAATTAATACCATATTGGTAAAATTACATTTTCAATAACATACAATAGTCAATAATTTTAAGAACCTTGACTAACCAAACAATAAATGTTAATATTCAAACATTATCATTTCCTAACATCCAACACAACAAAATAACAAAGTCAATTTATGAAAAATTATATATACATATATATTTTTATTTATAAAATATAATTACTATGTAAAATTATTTCATTTGCCTATTTTAAAAACATTATTGTGTTGGTTTACCCTATTCAAGTGTTTAGAAACCCCTATCGATGTCATAGCGTCCTATGTACCGATCGGAATTCATAAATGCTCAACAGAACAAATTTACACAATACAAAGCATTTTTATAGCACTTAACAAATACGCTCTCTCATATATATACACAAAATCTCATTCTAGGATATTAGTAACCCTATCTCTAATGATTTTATCCCCAAACAGGCTAAGGTATCACTAAACCAAAGATACCAACTGTGACGACCTAACTTTTTGGACGGTTTAAATCGACAATAAACCGCGCATGTCTAACTCAAACCATTCAAAGAAGAGGATTGTCAATGGGATTTAATAAGAAAATAAGAGAAAAGGAGGGAAAAAAACACAGAATCTCGCAGCGGAATGACAAAATATAATAATCAAATAAACAGTTCATGAAGCTATTTTACAATGTACATTTGATTACATAATTTTCACAACATAATCAGAGTACAAACAACAACATTCCAATAACGATGCAGTGGAATAAAACTAATAATATAATATACCAAACTCCGTCTTCGTCCTCCAGAAATAATGTCTTCAACACTGAAATGCTCTGGCTGACTCGAGTGTTTTGTCGAAGCAATTTTGTTATTAAGCTTTTACTTGTATAATATTATATTACATATTCATATTTAACATTTCAACTTTTTAAACATTTCTGGTAAGTTTTATGTATGTTTTAAGAATGTAATTGAATGTTATACAAATTTATCTTATTCATTTCAGTTAACAAAAATGTTCAATAGTTTACATCTTCTAAATATTCATTATCTTTTAATTTTTACAAGTTGCAAATCTTCAGTTTCATTACAATTTCATTAAACGCTTAGCTTCTAATTTCTTATTTCTCATTTCAGAAGTTTCCAACTATTAATATTCCACTTTAGACTGAAGATCATTAATTAACAGGAACTTAAGAATTCAAATACTGGTTTATTTCAAATCATTTTGAAATAATATATATATTTATATCCTTTGTATATCAAATCATACCTAAGAAAATAAAATTTAAAATATGTTTATCAAAACAAACGTGTAGTAAAGCTACTTAGTGGACTTCCCACTTTGAAACTCAAAAATGAATGCCAATGATGCCGCGGTCATCATCGAAATTATTTTCCAGTGACAGAAGAGGGGAGTACAGAATTTGTTGGCTTTCGAAACTTCTTTGAAAACATTTCTTTCAAGTGCCCTTTGAAACCATTTGGAAGACATTTCTATTAGCAAATGCTTCCAAATAATACTAATATTATTTTTCCCAAAAATCTTTGAAAACCAATTTCAAAACACCAGAATTTAAGTTCTCAAATTTCCATTTAAATTCATTTTATTTAAGTTCTCAAAATACCATATTTGTAAAATTACATTTTCTATAACATACAATAGTCAGTAGTTTTAAAAACCTTGACTAACCAAACAATATACGACAATAATCAAACATTATCATTTCCTAACATCCAACACAACAAAATAACAAAATCAATTTATGAAAAATTATATATACATATATATATATATATATATTTCTATATATAAAATATAATTACTAGGTAAAATTATTTCATTTGACTATTTTAAAACAATATTGTGTTGGTTTACCCCGTTCAAGTGTTTAGAAACCCCTATCGATGTCATTGCGTCCTATATACCGATCGGAATTCAGAAATGCTCAACAGAACAAATGTACACAACACAAAACATTTTTATAGCACTTAACAAATATGTTCACTCATATATATACACTCAAACTCATTCTAGGATATTAACAACCCTATCTCTAATGAGTTTATCCCTAAAGAGACGAAGGTATCTCTAAACCAAAGCTCTGATACCAACTGTGACGACCCATCGTTTTGGACGGTCTAAATCGACAATAAAACACACATGTCTAACTCAAAACCATTCAAAGAGGAGGATTGTCAATGGGATTTAATAAGAAAATAAGAGAAAAGGAGGGAAACAAAACATAGAATCTCGTAGTGGAATGACAAAATACAATAATCATATAGACAGTTCATGAAGCTTTTTTACAATATACATTCGATTACACAATTTTCACAACACAATCAGAGTACAAACAACAACATACCAATAATGATGCAGCGGAATAAAAATCATAATATAATATACCAAACTTCGTCTTCGTCCTCCAGAAATAATGTCTTCAGCACTGAAATGCTCAGGCTGACTCGAGTGTTTTGTCGAAGCATTTTTGTTATTAAGCTTTTACTTGTATAATATTCTATACATATTCATATTTAACATTTCAACTTTTTAAACATTTCTGGTAAGTTTTATGTATGTATTTAGAATGCAATTGAATGTTATACAAATTTTTCTTATTCATTTTAGTTAACAAAAATGTTCAATAGTTTACATCTTCTAATTTTCATTATCTTTTAATTTTTACAAGTTGCAAATCTTCAATTTCTTTACAGTTTCATTAAACACTTAGTTTCTAATTTCTTATTTCTCATTTTAGAAGTTCCAACTATTAAAATTCCATTTTATTTCTACACTGAAAATTATTAATTAACAGGAACTTAAGAATTCAAATACCGGTTTATTTCAAATCATTTCCAAATAATATATATGTATATCCTTTGAATATCAAATCATACCTAAGAAAATAAAATTTAAAATGTGTTTATCAAAAGAATAAATGAAAAAAATAAAACATTATCATTTCCTAACATCCAACACAACAAAATAACAAAATCAATTTGTGAAAAATTATATATACATATATATTTTTATATATAAAATATAATTACTAGGTAAAATTATTTCATTACCTATTTTAAAACAATATTGTATTGGTTTACCCTATTCAGGTGTTTAGAAACCCCTATGTCATAGCATCTTATGTACCGATCGGAATTCATAAATACTCAACGTAACAAATTTACACAATACAAAACATTTTTATAGAACTTAATAAATACGCTCTGTCATATATATACACTCAAACTCATTCTAGGATATTAGTAACCCTATCTCAAATGAGTTTATCCCCAAATAGGCTAAGGTATCTCTAAACCAAAGCTCTGATACCAACTGCGACGACCCACCTTTTTGGACGGTTTAAATCGACATAAACCACAGATGTCTAACTCAAACCAATCAAATGGGATGATTGTCAATGGGATTTAATAAGAAAATAAGAGAAAGGGAGGGAAACAAAGCACATAATCTTGCAGCGGAATGACAAAATATAATAATCAAATAAACAGTTCATGAAGCTGTTTTACAACATACATTTGATTACACAATTTTCACAACATAGTCAGAGTACAAACAACAACATACTAATAATGATGCAGCTGAATAAAAATAATAATATAATATACCAAACTCCGTTTTCGTCCTCTAGAAATAATGTCTTCATCACTGAAATGCTCAAGCTGACCCGAGCGTAATGAAAAGATAAAACACTCGAGTCAGAATTAAAAGTTCTTATGTAAGTTAAACCAATAATAAGTAAATATAAGTGTAATAGCTTCAAAGGTGTTTATGGGGTTTTGCATCTCCTATCAAGTGTACAATGTGAGTGCAATAACTTAAGAGATGTTATGGGATTTCCGTCTCCTAAGGATCCGTTAAATTATCTATATATAGTAGAATACGCTATATATGCAATGTTTATTAGTAAAGTATTAAAATAGCATTAAGGCTTTACATTGATCCCCTTTAACACATTTTTAAGCATTGTCCTACAGTTTGCCTTAGTAGCATCACCAGTAACATCGGTAGCCAGGGAGGTGCCATGATAAGACAACACTAAAACAAAGTCGTAGTGGTCACGAATAAGGATAAAGAGTATGACAAGGCACGTGAGGCGATGCCTAAGGTAGGATACTATTGTTTTGCATTTCTTGATTGGTGGTAACCTCTAACGGCCCACCGCGTCCAACACCCCCAAAAAATTCAAATCAATGTGCACCGATCAAGCCAACATCAATATAGTAATACGAAGAGGTGTGTCTGCTAGAGGTAGCTAGCCTCATTGGTCAGGTATGGCTCCTGTTTTAGTCATTTTAAATTGACACAAGTGTCGGGGTTATCCATCATCATTCTCTTTCTTCAAATCCAGCAAATGCCTCCAATTCAACCTCTACATTCTTGATATCATCCACCGCGTACACAATTGTTAAAGTGGTTCCAATATTGACAGAGAGTATGCCAATAAGAGGCCCTAGTCTCTTTAACAACCAAACATCATTTTCCACACCATTTGGTTCTTTTACATTTCAAAACCGATTCATATTTGATATCAAAATATCATATTCACTTCAAAATATCCTTCATTTCAAAATCATAAAATTTACTCAAAATATGTCATTTTCACTTGAAAATATCATTTCAAATTCCAACTTAGCTGATAACTTCATTTAACCACAATCACATTTAAATCAAGATTTAAATATAAACATTCCAATTTTGCACAGTTTAAAATTTTAGGAAATAGTTTAAATAGCTATAAATAGTTTAAATAGTTTGATATAAAATGGTTTGAGTATTGAAAATGGTTTATATGGTAAAATAGTTTGGAGAAATCAAAATAATTTGAATATTAATAAAAATAGATTTTAAACAGTTTATATTAAAATAATTTACTTTGAAAATAATATCAAATCAAACTGTTTCTTTCCATTTACAAATCTGGACCTATGTCCAATTTCAAATCAACAAACTCAATTTTGAATCTTTCAATTCAATTGACTCAATTTCAGTTTAGCTTCAAATCAACTTGTTTTCAATTTCAATTCAAAATAACTTCAATTTCCGAAACATTCATTTTTAACTTCAAATTCGATTCAACAATCCAAGTCGATGATTTAAATTTCAATTCGATTCTTATTTGAACCCATCTCAATTTATATGAATTTCAAGTCCAATTTCAATTTACTGATTTAAAACACGTAAATCAAATTAAACCTCATTGTTCAATTTTAAGATCCAATTCTTTGAAATAATTCAATTTCCAAAACTAAAGTCATATATCAATTACAACTTCACATTTCCAATTCAATTCTTAAAAACAATTTCATTTTAACCAATTTCAGTTTCAACATTTCAAAGCTTGAATTAGAAAATAATCCAGTTCATATAAATCTATAATTTATTTCCTTTAAAATAATGTCATCTAATCAAATCCAAAAATCAAGATTTTAAACCATTTAATTTAACCAATCTGGTGTCTGTATATAATTTTCTACCCTATGGCCAAGTGATTAGTTATTTTATTTTTAATTTCAAGGATTGATATATATCATTTCAATCCAAATCAAAGTGTCATAGGTATATATTATTTCAACCTATTTCTTAATTTATTCGAAACAATTCAAATAATAGTTTATATGCTTTCAATTAATATACTGGCTGATAACAAGGATATATATATATATATATATATATATAAACATCCAATCATCCAAAAAGTCAACAAATAAACATCCATCATAATCAACATCCAAATCAGCCAATAATTCACAATAATTTATTGGTTATCAATATCAGTATTTAACTAGTAAGTAAATCTAATATTGATTTATATGTCAATTTAATTCAATATAAAATTTAATTACAATTGAAATGTCAATTTAAACTACCAAACACCAACCAATAAAATTCTTATCATATCATAAATTTAATTCAACTAACGTAAGAAGGTTTAGTATTACGTGAGTGGGTTAAATCACTCACCTTTGATTTATAGTCGATTAAAATCCAATAAAAGCCCAAAATTTGAACAGTCTCCAAATTCAACTAAACCTGTTTCATGTTGTCTGGATTTTTGATATGAACCCAATGGAAGAAACCGCGCGTCAATCGGAGTTCGTATGCAAAAGTTATAGGCGTTAGAATATTTTAAAATTTAAATTTAAATAAATTAATCTCAAGGGCAAAAATGTAAATAATACTACATCTCAAAACTCTACGGCAACCACGAGCATGAACAACCCTAGCAGCCGCCGTCTTCAACCCAGAGCGCCACCGCCTATGAGCGCCATCGCCATGATCTGACCACACCGCCGAGATCTCCTCCTCCAACCGCACCTATGGCAACCCACGCGATCGTCCCCGCCTCACCAGAGAACTCCGCCGCCGCTGCCTCTTAATCGCCCAGATCTGGCAAACTACGGCACTTTTAGGCCAAAGTAACCATATGGATCGCCCCTACTCGTCGCCCTCTACGCTACAGCGCTTCCTAATCGTCAATTGGTCGACGATCCACCGTTGATTTGCAAACTCTACAACGGACGGCCGAGAATAAATCGCTGATTTTTGGAAAACATCAAAAAATGAATTGCAGAGGCAGATTATGTTCCTCGAAAGCTTTGCGATGATATATTATATGGTAGGATTTGAGCAGTTTGAATTTTGGAGTATGATTTGGAATTATAATTAGGGTTTTAAGATGTCTGCCATTGGGAAGAAACAGATGAGATAGAAAATGTACGTATAGACAATGAAAATAAGAAGCTGCTAGGGTTTATAATAGCCTATATATAGACAAAGCTGAACAAGAATGGATGGAACCGATCGATTGAGCCAGAGCGACAACAAAGACCCGGAAGCCCGTTTCATTCCCGGAACGAAAATAGGTCATCCAATATATTGAAATATAGGTTTTCAATATTTTTAAACTCAATAAAACCAATTTCGAACCCTAATTCTATTGTATATAGAAGTTAGCTTTTAAAATCAATTTCTATTCATTTAAATTCTTTTAATTGATTTCTATGCGTTTCGAGCTCGCACGATCAAATGACAAGTCCGATCGCTACGAAACTTGAAATCCTATATTAATTCACTATTATGGATCCGATGAAACTAGTTTATTGAAATCTAAGACAGTGCCCAAAAAGACCAAATTTTTGAACGTTAATTAAATGAATTATTATTTTAAAAATTAATTTAATCAGTTTTAAATACATATTTAAATGTTAACAATTTTCATCATTCCAGATTACATAGAATTGAATAATATTTTTAAAATTAAAATTTCCATGTTAAAGTCAAGATTTAGATATTACATTAATTTCAGTGTTCAATTACAACTATAACAAATCCATTCATTATAATTTAGTTTCCAAACAAATTCTTTTATTTTGATTTAATTTCATATATTAAATCAACTATTACCTTATGAATTTTATTAAACATAAGTTTCCATCTTATTATTCTCATTATTTTACAATTACCGTCTTTTCCTATATTAACTGTAATATTTAATTAAATCAAATTTCATTGATTTCTAACTAATTTTAAACGGATTAAATAATAAGGTGATAAATGAAACAATTGTTATATATTAGTAATCTAAACACATTTCTAAATTTATTATTTACAAACAAAAGCGAATAAATTTGCATACTAATTAATTGATTTCATTTCTATAATAACCTATTTCAATTAATAACATATGATTTCACCATTAAATCCAACATTTAATTTATTCCTTATTTACAATTATAACCAAATTAACTTTATAATTATTTCAATTGATTGAAATTACATTAAAATAGTTTTCAATAACATTCAAACAACATTATTAAATTATATTCTAATTATGTTCTTCATCTATAAGTCATAAATTTTAATTTCTCACAATATTAAATTCCAAAAATCTTATTAAATTTAATATTTTTTTATTAATAATACGGGTCATTACAGTTTTACTCATACCAGACATTTTGTCTGACCCGAGTTGTATATTTTTCCTAGACTCTCCAGTACTCAATTATATTTGAGTAGTCCGAGAATAGCAGGCTTTTCTTTGGAGCTCTTTGAAGACGAAGGACGAGCAAGAGGCTCCTTAGTTGTCTAGTATTTATTTCCGCTGTATGATTATGTATGTGTATTTTGTATCTTAAAAATGGAAAGTCAGAATGTATAACTATCAACCTGTTAGATGTAGTATTTTTTATAACTTTGATAACTCCTTATAAGGAGTAACCTTTTGTACTATATCATTTTGTATTATATGTAACCATTCCATTGTGAGGTACTTCTATTCTGTTCTTTCTGTTATTTATTTTACCCCAAGACAACTTATTTTTTGGATGCTTGGGCAATGACACATGAATATGGAGGATGTTTATAAGTGTCATTCCCAAAGGTCAGAAAGGTGGGTCGTCATAGATGGTATCGGAGCTTAGGTTTAGCAAACCCTTAAGCCCTGGTGGGGTAAACTCTCTAGGGATAGGAATAGTAATATCATAGGATAAGTCTGAGAGTATAAGTATATATTGAGTGCGTATTTGTTAGTGTTATAAAAATGTTTTATACTGTGTTGTTTGATCCATTGAGTGGTATATGAATTTTGTTCGATGCCTTTGATCTGCGTTATCGATAGGGATTCTTATACACTTGAACATATCTATTAATATAATATTGTTTTAAAGTGGTAAATGAGATAATTTTACTTAGGAATATATTTCATATATGTAACGACCCGGGATTTCACTACTATATTTAGTGAATATTTAATTAATTTTAAATATACAATATATAAGTTTTATAATGAAAATAAACTCATTTAATTTAATTAATAATGATGGTGAAATTATTTTCAAAATTTATTTACCAAATCAAATAGTTCATAGAAAAACAGAAAATGTGATCGAAGAACGTTTTCCGAAATTTCGACCTTTCGACACCAGAAAGTTGTCGGGAACGTTGTTCGTCTTTGTGCACTATATATACATTTAGATAAGAGTTAATTAACTAGATAACAATACACATAGAAATAAATTATCTTATATTAATTTGGAAAAGAAAGTGATGTGACTAGACATAATCGCTATATATATATATAAAAGAAAGTGATGTGAGTAAACATAATAATTATATATATATACAAGAAAGTGATGTGACTAAACATAATAATTATATATATAAGAGAGTGATGTGACTAAACATAATTATATATATATATATATATTATAAAAGATTTGTGATGTGACTAGATATAATTATGACAAGTTATATTGTTTAATTCATTTAAAATAATTATAAAGTGATAATAAATAATTTATAATGGTTTTATAAAGATATAATTGGTTTGAAAGTATAAGGAAAATTTATATCGCTTTATCGGTAAAATAATTTTTTTTGTAAATAATTGTAAATATTGATTTATATGAATTTTTAATTCAAATGAGATCTTTTTATTAATTAAAAATGATAAGAACTTGGTTTTCAAACTTTGTTTAAAAGTATATGTATATTAACTAATAAGTGAAAATATGACCGGGAATCGGAATTAGAATACGTAACGGTTTGATGTATATAAGTTGTATAACTTGTTTATATGACTTGAACACATATATAACACAGTAATACACACCCTTACACATGTATACATACAAATTACATACATACACATATACATACATTTAAATATTTTAGAAATATCCAAGATATTTTATATAACTTCATCATTAAGCATACTTAAGTCAAAGGCACATGGCATAGAAGTGATTTGAGGTGATGGAGCGCATGGGTAGGGAGTACTAACGTGTATGATGATGGAGGAAAGGATGTGAAATGTTGATGTGAAGTATCATGAAAATACCATGATATTTTATTACAACTTTTTCCTAATAAATACCACCCTCTTTTCTCATATTTCCACACTTTATTCCTACTTCTTCTTCCTTCTTCTTAAGCTCCAAGAGCTCCTCTTCAATTTCTTCCACGCCTTAAAAAAAGTTTGCGAAGTTATTGTAAAGAAATGTCAAAATTATATACATATGCAAACTATGTTGCTACCTCCTCAAAACAAGCTCAAACTCCATCCTACACCTTCTATAACCCACAACCATGCCCCATGTCCATTTTGGCCATGAATCACCACATTCCAAGAGGAGGCCGAGCCCACTAAGAGTCAAGGTGGAGATTCGGGGAGCTCTAGAGTGAAATTTATGGAGAGAAATGCTGCCGAAATGATTTTAGGAAGCATCGAGGAGAAGTGGAGTTGTTTAGGTGGTGTATTAGTAAAGTGTTGATTCGAATGGATGTTGGTAGGAAGTTTGTTTTGAAACGGTGAGTACTCGATTTACTTACATTTAGAAATTAATTATATATAAATTTAAATGCTTGTTTGATAACTTGGTTGGTTTTATGGTTGATTATATGGATGTTGATATGGTTGATAACTTGTGATAAATTATGAGATAACATAATAAATATGGTTAAGAAATTAACCATGATTAATTAATGAAAAATAAATCCATATGGATGTGTATATGAAGTTATTTAGCCTCTTAATGGTTATGAAAATATAAAAAGGTTGAAAATGAATAATATAATAATATAATATTATGAAATGATTTAAAAGTGAAAGGGAGATTTTATATGGAAAAATATAAGTTTAAATGTTTGAAAATGATTTATAAATGTTTTATAAACATATGAAAGTGTTTTGGTGAAGTTTGAAAGGTAATTGGAAATTTAGTCAAAAATAGGCGCGTCGCGTAACGGTAGTTCGCGATTTCGCGCCTTAAAATTCAAATAGCTGTAGAGAGTGGAATATAGCTCGGAATTCTTTGAGATAAGAATTTTCTGAACTACTATACCCATAGTTTTCAAAAAAAGAATGAAATTGAGATTTCGATAAGTAGATTTTAAAATATGAGTAAAACAATTTTTTGGAAAAATCGCGGTTTTCTAGTTCGGAATTCGGAAAAGGATTTCTTTTAAAATGATATTTTTGAAATGTTTAAAAATATGTAATAAATCTTATAAATCATTTAAAGTGTTTTAAAAGTGATTTGAGTGATAAAAACAAAATTTCGAACGAAAAAAAGTCGTTTTGATCAATATAGCTTAAATAGCACATTCCGTAGCACTTTTTCGCAGCACTTTTCTGTAACTTTGAAATATAGTTTTAAACGCAACCATTCTTTTCCAAATCTTTTGTAAATGTTTTTAAACGGTTAAAAAATATTTTAAAGGCGATTTGAAGGATTTATGTAGTGGTTAAATAAATAAGTAAAAATTAGTAGAGTATGTTAAATGATTTAGAGTCGATCAAATAACGTGACCGCCTTATGGGTGACATAGAGATAATGTCTAGGCTTGAGTTTGGAAAACTAGTTCCTGCTCTCCCTGGCTATCCAAACTGGCCCAACGGATGGGATGGTAAATTTGATTTACTCGGATCAAAATTTTCCAAAGTATAAAGGATATGATTTTCCGAATATAAATATCCTAGATTTTATGGAGATTATCTTCTTATACTCGGTGTTAAAGCCCGAAGAAGGAACTCGTACTATTCGTCGAATTTAAAAGGTGATTTCGTCGTTATTCCGCCCATAGTACTTGTTAAATACGAGAATTGATATTGAGTAGAATTAGATGATCTATAGATTCTGCTCATTTAATATTTATTTGTTTTGGAATCTTTCCAAAGATTTAAATAAATGTTCTGGAAATATTTTCCTAAAGTAAAGGATGAAATAAATTGGAATTATTCCAAGATTAAAAAGATTTTAAAATTAACCAAATGATTTGATAAATGAGGCTTAATGATTCCATATACTCTGAAAAAGCTAAAGGAACGATTCAATGAATATATCTCTAAGAGAAATTGGATTTAAATAAAAAGGTTAATAAATTGAATGATGTGTGATAATCAACTATATACCTAAATGACTTTTTATCGATGATTGGTTCGGAGGAACAGGGGTCGGATCTGGGTAACTCATATCCGGAAACCACTTCGAACCAATGTATACGTTCGGAAGTGAAGACATGTTGAAGATGATGATTATTGATGATCGAAGATCTTCATAGCGAAAAGGCTGCTTGTTGGCATTCTCTGGGTAGCTCCCAATATAGAGACATTTATTATAGTAGTGGTCCTATCGTGTTTTGAAATCTTCAGATTGCAAGGACTATCTGCTACTAATGGTAGTAGGAGGAGTGCCTTCGATTTCGTTCAGTCCCAGAATGAACTTGTATGGACGAATGTCTGACAGTGAATTTCTAATCATATTAATTAATCTCTATCAACGTATTATCTGCTTGGTGGCAGAGAAGGAAACTTCTCTTAGCTTAAAACCCTTTCTTGAGACGTACGAGCTCAGGAGTTATACGTTGGTAGAAATCTGTTGTGTGATTAAGGAATGACAATGTGGCATTCTAAGTGGAATGTGCTTTATGGAAGAATAAAGCGTGGTTTTATGAATAGCAAAGCGTGGCTTTGTTAAAATTGAGCGTAGCCTCACGAGCCTCACATCCCGAAGAGATACGGGTAATTATGTGGTCTACTGGACATATATTTCAGGCTATCGGTTGTATGATTATGGAGGAGTCCAGTGGAATCTGGATCCTCAAGGCATTTATTCCCCCATTTATTTGAATATAATAGCTAGCTTACGAAAAGTGATAGGGCTACCGGATATTGGTAGTGTAGAAAGTGCAGTTCCAAGTGACTTGCTTGAGAAAAGCGATTAAGGCACCATGGGAACTATGTTTGCTATGCATGGATTGAAGGAAAAGGCCACTAGTTCCCTATCATGTTGGAAATCCAATTCCAATACGAGCTTTATGGTTTTGGTTGTATTCCCAAAATAGCTGTAATGCTTTGCAAACATTTCAGCTACCCCTTTGGTATCATATATTCCATCCGGTGTATTCCGTTGACCTAGTCCAGATATAATACCATAGACTTAGTCCATATATTGATACTTTATTTTTATATATTACTTGAAAAGTGTTTTTAAAAGAATGTCATTAATAATAAAATCAAAGTGTTTTTCAATATAAAGTACTTTGGTTATCATAGATAAAAACCCATCTGTATTTATGTGTGGGCATGATCTTATGAGATACCCTTCTTTTCAAAGGTTTTGATTTACATCTGCATTTAAAATTTCGAGTATCTCATGCTGGTTTATCAAGCCTGATCCGGGTATTTTTAATACTCGGGTCAGATCCGAGTAGTTTTAGGTTTAGTTGAAGACGCTTGGAGTTTACAAAGGAGAGCTAGAGATCTTCATCTACGTATGGACGTATTCTATTATCCGTTGCATCTATTGCATTTGGTTTGTTTAGTTTTCAGCATTTCGAAGGATAGGGATTTATAACTGTCTAGGCCGAATCTATGTTAGACTCTGATATTGGATTCAAAATTTTCCGCTGTAAAGATTTTATATTGAAAGAATATATGTTATTCCATTCATGTGAGATTCTAATTTACCTTTATTTTCTTTTCCCCCTAACAATCAGGCTTTTCGGCACTTGGATTTGCGGCACGAGGATGTATTAGTATCGATTTCGAGGGTTGAAAACCCTGGTCGTTACATTTGGTACCAGAGCTTAGGTTGGGAGATCACCTAGGCTTTGTTGGGGTAAAACTCATTATAGATAGGGTTAGTAACACCCTAGAATGAGTTTTGAGAGTATTATATATATAAGCACGTATTTGTTATTTGATATAAAAATGTTTTGTGTTGGTTTATCTGTTGAGTAGTTTATAGATTTTGCTCGATGCGCCTGATCACCGTTATTGATAGGGATTTCTATACACTTAAACAAGGCAAACCAACACACTATTTTAAAAGGATTATATTTTAAGTATAAAGAAATATCTTTGGAAAGATATATATATTTATGTGGGTCAGTTTATGGTTAAGGAAATGATAATATTTAGTTATTACCATTTGTTGATTGAATGAACATCTTGTGAATTAAGTTTCACGTTTGACTATAAAATGTTTGATAATAATATTGGGTTGAGGTTAATGAATAATAAATAAGCATGTAGTATAAAAATTGTATTTTATAAAATTATTTTGTAAAAATATGGATATAAAAGATATATTATATAAATTTTGAGAAACTAAATTTTGGGTATTTTGGAGAAGAACTATAAAAATTCTAAAAGGAGTAAGTTAATATAAGATGATTTTATGAAGGGATTTGTAAAATGGATTTTATAAATAAATTAATCTCTAATGGATTTTTGAAATGAAATTTCAAATAAGGAATTTAAAAAGTAAGAAAGTGTGGTAACCCTTATTTTATGAACAAGTTTATAATTTAATATACTTGTTTGAATTATTTTGGTTGTCTAGGAAAAGTATATATGATAAGTTGACATAAATGCATTAAGTAAGTATTGAAATGTATGTAAGATGGTATGATACACATGTACATACATCTCTGAAAATTTTTAGAAGCAGAAAGTTTGTTTGTGAGCTGGAATAAACTATAATTACATGAACATGACATGATATAAATGTGCCACTGAAACAAGTCTAGAGTAAGGGAAATAAAGGCTTAGGCAGAAATATAAACATGGGTATTAAAAAGGTACTTTAAACAAAATGTTGGCTGAGGAAAATTATTAGAAGTTGCATGAAAATAGTATGAGTTGTTGAACATATACTTTATCCACTTTTAGCAATTTTCTTAGCTTTTTAAAAAGAAAAACAGAAATCATGCAAATAAGGTGACCGGGGTAAGATATAATTTCTGTTAATAAAAACAGGGACCATTTACCCATCTACTCTTGAAAATAGAAAGAAAGGCTGATCATAAGTAGTAGGGTAAAATTGACATTGGGTAAAATCTTAAAAACCCTAGAGGCAGCCAAGGTCTTGTATAAAAGAGGGTTAAGGGTGAGAGGATCTGTTACCATTTTTCTTTAAAAAAAATAATAATATACAGAAAAAAATATATATATATAGGCAGTTAGCAAAAGGAGACAAGTAGGAGGTAGCAGATCAAAGGAAAAGAAGGATTAAGGTGAGTAATCTCACTAAAAATTGGCATTAAGTCCTGAATATTGAGGCAGCCTAAATGGTTTATGTTTTTCATTAATCTATGTTGTTTCATAAGATTAAAATGTTGATGATCTGTTTAAATATTGTGTGTGAAATGTCCAGAAAATATATTGGTGACTTCTTGCCTGAATAATTATGTTATCATGAATTATTTTTGAAATGAAATGTTTTATTGATTATGGGATTGCTGCATATAAATTAATTCATGAGGATTCCAGAAATATATGATATAAATCTATGGTCTAAAAATGGAAAACAAATGAGACTGTAGCATAAAGAGGCTGCTGCTTATGTCTCAGGAATAAATGGGGTAACATAGAAGTGCAAAGTTATACTTGTGCTGAACTTCTATGATCACAAATAAATCCAAATAAGATTAGAAGCTTGTGGTTTGGTCAGATCTTATGAATCTGTGAGTATCTGATTAAGCCAGAGGCAATGGATATAGCAAGGCAAACTGAATAAGACCATATATTTATAGGCATAATTCCTCTAAAGAAAAACCCCATGATTTAAATAATATGTACACTGAGAAATCAAACCAACTTGTGTGAATAAATCTATGATTATGGAAAAATGATCTGTTATCCTTTGAACATATGCATGATGGTTGAGTTATTTATTTTCTCTGGTTGATGTATGAGATGCAGAAGGGATTAGCATGAATGAGGGAAAGAGGGAAAATAAACACTTAGTAAAATAACTAAGGATTTGGATCTTAGGGCTACAAAGCAAGGCTTGGCAAGGGAAATATTGCAAGCTCACACATGGTATGATTATACCCAGGGGCCTGAGTGTGCTGGGTTAACAGTGAATATGTCCCAGACAGTGTGTGTTTTAATAGAAAGAAAGTAGCTAAAAGTCCATCATAAAATACCTGAGATTGAATTTTAAGAATGGTTCACAGGTAGGTTTGGGTAAAAGAAAATCCCTGATAGCCAGAAAGATTATAGGTAAGGAAAATAATTAAAATGATAATCATGTTGGTTAATTTAAAGTATCCTGTAGAGAGTATATGTTTGTGCTCTCTGAAATAATCTATTAAGTCATGTATGTCTATGCTTTGCATTAATAAGTATGCACAGGTGGTAGAGGAATATATACAAGAGAAACAGTGCTTACTCTTTCTGTTTTAAAAGCTATTTAAATTTTTAGTAAGATTATTCATACCAGACAATTTAGTCTGACCCTTTGTGTGTTTGTATACCATTGGGTGTCTCATCTTTTTATGAGGCAGCTAGTGGTGATTGTGCAGGTAAATAGGCAATTTCTTGAGCAAGAATTGGATGATTTAGCTGCTAAGGAATTGGATATAGAAATTACAGACTCAAGGATATTAAACCTATGTTAAAAATTGGACTTATGTTATGAGATGTTAAGTTAAGTTGTTTGGAAGAAAACTGATGTAATGTTATTTGTTTGCAAGTATTGAACTACTTCTGAGATTTCTGTTAAAACTTTGTGATATGCTTTTAAGAATGTTGATCTAGTGATACAGTTTCTAGTGTTAACTTCTGAGATGCTTGGCAAAAATGTACAATGCTAAGGATAGTCTGGGATGGTTTGTAAACTGGAAAATATTGAAAGATTAGCTTGACATCCTCTGTAAGAACTTTTGAAAAATAAAGATAGGATGTAAAGAATATAGGAACACCCAGAAACCCAGATTAACTAGTATGATTTTTGTGCAAAGTAGCAAAAGAACTCGGGTTAACTTGACCAATTTTGCCAAGTCTGAGTTCAACCAGTCTAATATCCAAAACTTACTGGTTAGAAAAAGATAACAAGTGTAGCAAACTAGTAAATCAGGATGGTTGTATTGAAAAAAGTAGGTTACCTGAAATGACACAAAAACACACATGCACACAGATCACATACACACACATGTACACAGAACACAGATGCACACATGCACCCAGAATACATATACACACACTTGCACAAGGGATAACTAAGCATTCAGTAGATCTAAATTCTTGGAGATCTAAACTAACTTTACAACTAGAAGAATAACATCTAGAATTTATGGAAAATTATATAAGGTAGAAAAGCTTTCTGGAAATTTTTTTGTGCCATGAGAAATTTCATAGAAAATCCCAAATAAAACTCTCTGCATCCAAAATTCTTTTACTCTGATAAAAGAAAAGGGAAAACCTTAAAGTATCATTTATACATGATTTCTTGAATGTAAGTTAGGTGACTGGATTACAACAATATTTTTATATTGGTGAAAAGATCCTGGATAGTAGAGAAAGGATGTTCTATTGAACAGATGATCACTATATATATTGGTAAAAAAAAAATCTTTATGTAAAAAGTGGGTCATCTCAATTTGGTATCAGAGCTATGTTGACCAATAACATAGTAAAAATTTTGAATGAACTTGATTGTTTTGAATGTATGAAAGTATTGACTGTCTTGGATGCCTTGTCTTTATATACTTATATTAATAATATCTGTTATAGTTGAATGGTAATGAATTGAAATAGGTTGGCTTATATAAAAATTAGATGAAATGGACTAACTCAAGTGTTGTATCCATAGAACTATGGTAAGACCCAGACAACAAGGGGTAGGACCAAGTGAACCACCCATGGTGAATATGCAAGATTTCATGAGAGCTATAAGGGATGGGGTAGGCAATAGGCAAGACAATCCACATGAGGAGCTTTCTAAACTACTCAAGACTTTTACCAATCTTGGAGGCCAGACTTTTGATGGAACAGAAGGAATAATGGGAATTCAAAATTGGCTCAGAATTTTGGATAGAATATTTGCTGATATGCAAGTTGAAGACCAAAAGAAGAGGCTAATAGCATCAAGACAATTGAGAGGAGCAGCTTTGGACTGGTGGGAAGTTATTATAGCTGGAAGACCTGAAGGAGAAGTGACATGGAACCAGTTTAAAGAAATGTTGGAAGGTAGATTTGTACCTGCATCAGCTAAAGAGTCTCTGTTGGAGGAATTCATTAAATTAAGACAGGGAACTATGAGTGTTACTGAGTATACCCAGAAGTTTGAATCTCTAGCAAAGTATGGTGCAGTGCTCATCACAACTAAGGAAGCTAAAAATGGCAGATACATCCAAGGATTGAATGCCAGTCTCAGTAGAGCCATGTTACCATATAAGGATAGGACCTTTGATCAAGTTTTAGATCTGACGTTGAGCCTTGAACAACATGATAAATCCAGAGAAAATTTCAGAGCATTTAAAATAACCAAAACAAGAAAGGAAAGGGTAAGTTCCACCCTTATGATAAAAAGAAAATGGATGTAGTTTCCACCAAGCAATCAGAAGAGGTCAAAACTGCTGAGGTTAAAAAGAAGATCACTTGCTATAATTGTGGACAAGAGGGACACATGAAGAATAGGTGTACAAATCCCAAACCAGCATCTTTCAAATGTCATCTGTGTGGGAAGGAAGGGCACATAAGAAGGAACTGTCCAGAGTTGAGGCAAGGTAAGATGGGAATGTTGGAAGGGAAAAGCAAAGTAACTGGAAGTCCCAATGTTGAAAATCATGGCCAAGTTGAAGGTACTTTGCTTATTCACTCAATACCTTTTGCAGTAGTGTATGATACTGGGGCTACACACTCATTAATTTCCCATGACATTGTACAACAGCTAAAATTAAATTGTATGCTTGTAGATAAGCCCTTGCTTATTAAAAGTCCTTTAGGTAGCTCCTGTATGTTGGGTATAATATGTAAACAATTAGAACTGAATATAGGGGGGCATATGTTTGGTGCAGACTTATATGTGTTACAATACCCAGGCATGGGAATTATTCTAGGAGTTGATTGGTTAAAAAGATATAAGGCAGTTATAAACATGGAGACCTCCACCTTATCATTGAAAACTTCTGATGGAAAAAGGGTAGTTGTTCTTTGTGAAGCAGATAAGAACAGAAGCATAACCACCCTTGACAATTTGACTGGTGAGAAGCACATGCCTGCATTGGAAGAAATCCCTGTAGTAAATCTGTATGCTGATGTGTTTGGTGAGGTTAAGGGAATTGTTAACCATAGACCAGTAGAATTTTCTATCAAACTAATTCCAGGAGCTAATCCAGTGGTTAAGAGGCCAACTATAATGGGGCATAAGGAATTAACAGAACTGAAAAAGCAATTAGTTGAACTAGAGGAAAAAGGATTCATTAGACCTAGTAGCTCATCATGGGGAGCACCAGTGGTATTTGTTAAGAAACAAGATGGATCTCTCAGGTTATGTATTGATTATAGAGAGTTAAATAAAATCACAATTAAAAATAAATACCCTTTGCCAAGAATTGATGATCTTTTTGATCAATTAAGTGGTGCAAAAATATTTTCTAGACTTGACTTAGCTTCAGGATTTCATCAAATGAAAGTAGAGGAGGAGAGCATCAAGTATACTGCTTTTAATACTAGGTATGGGCTTTATGAATTTTTGGTGATGCCCTTTGGCTTGACTAATGCCCCCTCTTACTTTGTTGATTTGATGAATAGAATTTTTAGAAAATATTTAGATAAATTTGTATTGATATTCATTGATGATATACTAATTTATTCTAAAACAATTGAAGAGCATGAGAATCATTTGCATATAGTACTGTAGAAATTAAGGCAAGAAAATTTGAAGGCAAAATTTTCAAAGTGTACTTTTTGGCAAAATGAAGTAAAATTTTTAGGGCATGTAGTATCAGAAAAAGGCTTATCTGTAGATCCCAATAAGGTGATGGCAATTCAAACATGGAAAAGGCCTACCAGTGTCACAGAAGTTAGGTCATTTATGGGAATGGCTGGTTATTATAGAAGGTTTATAAAGGATTTTGCAAAAATTTCAATTCCATTAACTAAATTGACTAGAAAGAATCAGGCTTTTGTTTGGACTGAGGAGTGTGAGAAAGCCTTCAAGAGATTAAAAGAAGCATTGATACAAGCTCCAATACTAAAGGTGCCTGAAGGGAATGAGAACTTGGTGATATATACTGATGCAAGTGGACAGGGACTTGGGGCAGTGTTGATGCAACAACATCAGGTAATAGCTTATGCCTCTAGACAGTTGAAGCCCAGTGAGGTAAGGTATGCTACACATGATCTCGAACTGTCTGCTATAGTGTATGCTCTTAAATTATGGAGACATTATTTGTTAGGAGCTAAATTTGAAGTCTATACAGATCATAAGTCACTTAAATATTTGTTCTCACAAAAAGAATTGAACATGAGGCAACAAAGATGGATTGAACTTTTAGCCTCATATGATTTTGAAATACTATATACACCTGGCAAAGCTAATAAAGTGGCAGATGCTTTAAGTAGACAGCATGCCAATGTAGCTAGATTGATGATAGAAGAATTTAATACTTTGTCATTACTGATTGACTCAGAAGTAAAAAGAGACAGTGAAGAAAGTATGAGAGTGTGCAGTGAGAAGGAAGAAGTAGGGAAGTTAAGTTTTGTTACTTTGGGATCTGAATTGAAAAATAAAATTGTGAAGCTACAAGACCAAGATCCATTTTTACTTGAGAAGAAAGTTCATATATTAAATGGTGAGATAGTGGAAGGATTTCAATTGAATAAACAAGGTCATTTAGTGAAGGGAAAGAGAATATGTGTTCCTGCCATTGAAGAATTGAAGCAAGAAATTTTGGATGCTTATCACAGAAGCAAGTATACTATACACCCAGGAAGTACCAGAATGTATCACAACCTAAAAAGAGATTATTGGTGGAGTGGGATGAAAAGTGCAGTGGCATTATATGTGTCTAAGTGCATGGTTTGTCAACAGGTAAAGGCTGAATACCAAAGACCCTCAGGGATGCTGCAACCTTTACCCATACCACAATGGAAATGGGAAGACATATCAATGGACTTCATTGATGGTTTGCCTAAAACTAGGAGAGGAAATGATAGTATTTGGGTTGTGGTTGATAGGTTAACCAAAACAGCTCATTTTATACCTGTAAAATCAGATAGGAATGCATGCACCTTAGCTCAGTTATTCATCAAAGAAATAATTAGATTGCATGGAATACCAAAAACTATAGTAAGTGATAGAGATACCATCTTCACTTCAAAATTCTGGCAAAGTTTCCACAAGGCAATGGGGACTGATTTGTGCTTGAGCACAGCATATCACCCTCAATCTGATGGCCAAACAGAAATTGTGAACAAATTGCTTGAAGACATGTTGAGGGCATGTATATTGGATTGGGGAGGAAGTTGGGAAGATCACATATTTCTGGCAGAATTTGCATATAACAACAGCCATCACAGTAGCATAGGCATGGCACCCTTTGAAGCACTGTATGGTAGACCCTGTTTATCACCTTCAAGTTGGATGGAGTCTGGGGAGAAAGTGGTCTTAGGACCAGAAAATGTAAAAGAGACCTCGGAGAAGATAGCCTTGATTAGGAAAAGGATTGCTTCTGCCCAAGATAGGCAAAAGAAATATGCTAATCAAAAGAGGAAAGAAGTGCAGTATGATGTGGGGAATTATGTATTTATATTAATATCGCCCATGAAAAAGATTTTGAGATTTGGAAAACAAGGAAAGTTAATTCCAAGGTATATAGGACCATATAAAATTCTGGAAAGAATTGGGAAGGTAGCCTATAAGCTAGCATTACCCGAGGAGATGAGAGCCATGCATAATGTCTTTCATGTTTCCCAGTTAAGGAAATGGGTTCATGATGAAGAAACAATTTTAAAATCTCCTGAGAAAGTGCAGATTGACCCCAGAATGGTGTATGAGAAGAAGCCTGTAGGCATAGTTGCAAAGGAGATTAAGAAATTGAGGAACAAAGAAATAAAATTGGTGAAAGTGCAATGGAGTCTTGACCCAAATGATTGCACATGGGAGGTGGAAGATAAAATCAGAAGTGATTATCCACAGCTAATTGATTGAAAAAGGTAAAAAAAAAATATATATATATATATACATAAATATACTAATGAATGGTTTGATTGAATGCTTTGTTATGCATAGGAGTTTAATTAATGATTGAACTAGGAATGATTGATTACTGAATTGAAAATGTCTGAATTAGGTATAAAAGAATTGTGAGACACAATTCCTAAAAGGAAGGGTATATGTGGTAACCCTGATTTTATGAACAAGTTTATAATTTAATATACTTGTTTGAATTATTTTGGTTGTCTAGGAAAAGTATATATGATAAGTTGACATAAATGCATTAAGTAAGTATTGAAATGTATGTAAGATGGTATGATACACATGTACATACATCTCTGAAAATTTTTAGAAGCAGAAAGTTTGTTTGTGAGCTGGAATAAACTATAATTACATGAACATGACATGATATAAATGTGCCACTGAAACAAGTCTAGAGTAAGGGAAATAAAGGCTTAGGCAGAAATATAAACATGGGTATTAAAAAGGTACTTTAAACAAAATGTTGGCTGAGGAAAATTATTAGAAGTTGCATGAAAATAGTATGAGTTGTTGAACATATACTTTATCCACTTTTAGCAATTTTCTTAGCTTTTTAAAAAGAAAAACAGAAATCATGCAAATAAGGTGACCGGGGTAAGATATAATTTCTGTTAATAAAAACAGGGACCATTTACCCATCTACTCTTGAAAATAGAAAGAAAGGCTGATCATAAGTAGTAGGGTAAAATTGACATTGGGTAAAATCTTAAAAACCCTAGAGGCAGCCAAGGTCTTGTATAAAAGAGGGTTAAGGGTGAGAGGATCTGTTACCATTTTTCTTTAAAAAAAATAATAATATACAGAAAAAAATATATATATATAGGCAGTTAGCAAAAGGAGACAAGTAGGAGGTAGCAGATCAAAGGAAAAGAAGGATTAAGGTGAGTAATCTCACTAAAAATTGGCATTAAGTCCTGAATATTGAGGCAGCCTAAATGGTTTATGTTTTTCATTAATCTATGTTGTTTCATAAGATTAAAATGTTGATGATCTGTTTAAATATTGTGTGTGAAATGTCCAGAAAATATATTGGTGACTTCTTGCCTGAATAATTATGTTATCATGAATTATTTTTGAAATGAAATGTTTTATTGATTATGGGATTGCTGCATATAAATTAATTCATGAGGATTCCAGAAATATATGATATAAATCTATGGTCTAAAAATGGAAAACAAATGAGACTGTAGCATAAAGAGGCTGCTGCTTATGTCTCAGGAATAAATGGGGTAACATAGAAGTGCAAAGTTATACTTGTGCTGAACTTCTATGATCACAAATAAATCCAAATAAGATTAGAAGCTTGTGGTTTGGTCAGATCTTATGAATCTGTGAGTATCTGATTAAGCCAGAGGCAATGGATATAGCAAGGCAAACTGAATAAGACCATATATTTATAGGCATAATTCCTCCAAAGAAAAACCCCATGATTTAAATAATATGTACACTGAGAAATCAAACCAACTTGTGTGAATAAATCTATGATTATGGAAAAATGATCTGTTATCCTTTGAACATATGCATGATGGTTGAGTTATTTATTTTCTCTGGTTGATGTATGAGATGCAGAAGGGATTAGCATGAATGAGGGAAAGAGGGAAAATAAACACTTAGTAAAATAACTAAGGATTTGGATCTTAGGGCTACAAAGCAAGGCTTGGCAAGGGAAATATTGCAAGCTCACACATGGTATGATTATACCCAGGGGCCTGAGTGTGCTGGGTTAACAGTGAATATGTCCCAGACAGTGTGTGTTTTAATAGAAAGAAAGTAGCTAAAAGTCCATCATAAAATACCTGAGATTGAATTTTAAGAATGGTTCACAGGTAGGTTTGGGTAAAAGAAAATCCCTGATAGCCAGAAAGATTATAGGTAAGGAAAATAATTAAAATGATAATCATGTTGGTTAATTTAAAGTATCCAGTAGAGAGTATATGTTTGTGCTCTCTGAAATAATCTATTAAGTCATGTATGTCTATGCTTTGCATTAATAAGTATGCACAGGTGGTAGAGGAATATATACAAGAGAAACAGTGCTTACTCTTTCTGTTTTAAAAGCTATTTAAATTTTTAGTAAGATTATTCATACCAGACAATTTAGTCTGACCCTTTGTGTGTTTGTATACCATTGGGTGTCTCATCTTTTTATGAGGCAGCTAGTGGTGATTGTGCAGGTAAATAGGCAATTTCTTGAGCAAGAATTGGATGATTTAGCTGCTAAGGAATTGGATATAGAAATTACAGACTCAAGGATATTAAACCTATGTTAAAAATTGGACTTATGTTATGAGATGTTAAGTTAAGTTGTTTGGAAGAAAACTGATGTAATGTTATTTGTTTGCAAGTATTGAACTACTTCTGAGATTTCTGTTAAAACTTTGTGATATGCTTTTAAGAATGTTGATCTAGTGATACAGTTTCTAGTGTTAACTTCTGAGATGCTTGGCAAAAATGTACAATGCTAAGGATAGTCTGGGATGGTTTGTAAACTGGAAAATATTGAAAGATTAGCTTGACATCCTCTGTAAGAACTTTTGAAAAATAAAGATAGGATGTAAAGAATATAGGAACACCCAGAAACCCAGATTAACTAGTATGATTTTTGTGCAAAGTAGCAAAAGAACTCGGGTTAACTTGACCAATTTTGCCAAGTCTGAGTTCAACCAGTCTAATATCCAAAACTTACTGGTTAGAAAAAGATAACAAGTGTAGCAAACTAGTAAATCAGGATGGTTGTATTGAAAAAAGTAGGTTACCTGAAATGACACAAAAACACACATGCACACAGATCACATACACACACATGTACACAGAACACAGATGCACACATGCACCCAGAATACATATACACACACTTGCACAAGGGATAACTAAGCATTCAGTAGATCTAAATTCTTGGAGACCTAAACTAACTTTACAACTAGAAGAATAACATCTAGAATTTGTGGAAAATTATATAAGGTAGAAAAGCTTTCTGGAAATTTTTTTGTGCCATGAGAAATTTCATAGAAAATCCCAAATAAAACTCTCTGCATCCAAAATTCTTTTACTCTGATAAAAGAAAAGGGAAAACCTTAAAGTATCATTTATACATGATTTCTTGAATGTAAGTTAGGTGACTGGATTACAACAATATTTTTATATTGGTGAAAAGATCCTGGATAGTAGAGAAAGGATGTTCTCTTGAACAGATGATCACTATATATATTGGTAAAAAAAAAATCTTTATGTAAAAAGTGGGTCATCTCAGAAAGTCTCAAATGATAAATAGTTTGAGTGGATCGAAAATAACTAAAAATGGGAAAGAGATATGTTCGAGTGGTAAACATTTCTCTTAAGTATTACCCTTCTTATTAAGGGGATATAAGATACTGTTGGTAGTACCCAGTGCCTTGGTATTAGTTCGGGGTTACTCAATCTATATAATTTTCCATAAGTTAAAAAGGTAATTTTGAATTATTATTTGATAGGTTAATATCAAGGTTGGTTAAAAAGGAATATATTATGAGGAGAAAATTTGATTGTAAATTTGGAAAATAAAAGGTAAATTATCTTTTAAATTGAAAAGATTACTTTAGGATAAAATGTTTTCATTTAAGAAAAATATTTGAAAATAAATATTTAGTGTGAATATATATAAAGAAGCATTTTTAAAAGATAAAAGTTTTCTGAATTGTTTTCATAAAGATTTGAAAAAGTGAAGAAAAAGTGAAAAAAAAGTTAAATAACTTGTAAGTAGATCATTTCGACACACAATTCTGCTCTAAGATTCGAGTAAGGAACATGGAGGTGTTTACAATAGTTCGAAAAAGGATTTATCACTCGATTCTTGACGACGAACATTGATGAGATTTTATGATTGGGTACTTGAGTTTTCTATCATGATTGAGGGCTATGTAAGGAAAACAAAGTTTTTTGATCAAGAAGCCTTATCAGAGTCCCCACTAGAGGATCGGGGGATCAATACTAGTTTGGAAGTAAAGTTGTGGATTAGAATAGTAGATCAAATCAAATATTGCGTATGGATAATCTATATACATCATGCGAATGTAAGTTTAAAAATAAATATTTTGAACAAATACCTTTGGGTTCTATTTTGGTGTAATTTCAAGGGCGAAATTCTTTTAAGGAGGGAAGAATGTAACAACCTAGAATTTCACTGCTTTGTTTAGTGAATATTTAGTTAATTTTAAATATTCAATATATAAGTTTTATAATGAAAATAAACTCGTTTAATTTAATTAATAATGATGGTGAAATTGTTTTCAAAATTTGTTTACAAAATTAAATAGTTCATAGAAAAACAGGATCGAAGAACGTTTTCCGAAATTTCGACCTTTCGACACCAAAAAGTTATCGGGAACATTTTCGTCTTTGTGCACTAAATATACATTTATATAAGAGTTGATTAAATAGATAATAATGCACTTAGAAATAAATTATCTTATATTAATTTGGAAAAGAAAGTGATGTGACTAGACATAATAATTATATATATATAAGAAAGTGATGTGACTAGACATAATAATTATATATATATATATATATATAAAAGAAAGTGATGTGACCAAACATATTAATTATATATATAAAAGAAAGCGATGTGAATGTTGACCCAAAAAATGGACCAACACCCTGGTTTGGATTTGAAAGCACCAGCTCTGTCTTCACAAAGCAATATAACAGATCACAGAAATAGAAAAGCAGCAATAAAGGAAAATAGATGGAAGATTTTTATAGTGGTTCGGCTGTTAATGAAGCCTACGTCCACTTTATAGTTTCATTATAAGCTGACTGCTATTACAGAAGTTCTTTGATTACAAGTCTTTAGCTAATTCTAAACTAAGTTGGATCTCTAGAATTGGAATCCACCGGAGAATCACGGTGTATTCCTTCTGAGATTGTTGTGAGGGAGGTTAGAGATGAAGAAGAGTCCCAACTGTGCTTCAACAGGCAGTTTCCATAACCCCTTTTATGTTGCAGGAAGTAAGCTATTTATAGAGGTTGGAAGGCTTCTGGGCCAGACCCGTCATTTTCAGGTCTCAGGTACGGTACAAGCAACCCAGGGGATTCAGCGGTCGAAAATTACAAAACTCCATGGGTCGCTGGCGACCCATGGGCCAATGGGTCGCTGGCCACCCATGGTCGATTAGTCGCTAGCGACCTATAGACTTGGTCTATTTTCACCCGCTGAATTCCTCCTCCTTTAGTCGTATTTCGTAGTTCGTTTGTTCATGGTCTTCAAGGAGTACATTGGCTGCTATCATTCTGGCCACAGAGGTCTATACTAGATTCCGACTTTAAAGATGTCTTCTTAGGTATTCGTCGTTGTAGTCACATGGTGATGGCAAGTCACTGGCTGCTTATACTTAAACCCATGTTGATTTGCAAGGAAGCTGATCTCTTGGCTTCGTTGACTCATGTTGTCATCTTAACCGTGTAGCTCGGTCCTTGTTGAACTCTAGTCTTAACATCTACGGTTAGCTCTTGAATCATCTTGTGGCTTAAGGTTCCCTCGCTTACTGCTAGTATCTGCTGGGTTAAAAACCCGGATAACATTTTCCCCCTAGAGTATGTCTTCGTTGTAAACAAGGCATGCTCTAGAAGTTATCCTTTTCCATATCCATTTGTTATCCATCAAGTGGTTGCATCAGAGCTCTATGCATATAATAGCCCAACGTTATCGGTTATTTTCCTTTGGCTCTAGCCGTTGTTTCTTGCCTTAACCTGTCATGTTTTGGAGTGACAAGCAGTCGCGATTGACTAATTCTAAAGTGGCTGGACAGAGCTTCCTTTTGCGAGTACACAAATATACAAGGTATGCAAACTTCTACATATTTATATACATTATCATTATATTATTATTATTATTATTAACATGGTGGCTCGTCAGCGACCTAAGGGGTATAGGTCGCTACAGGGCTTTAGGGTCGGGTTGCTAGCGACCCGAACACTTAGCAAAATTTTTGCCCCCAACGCTGTCTACTTAAACCCCCTTTAGCCGACCTTATTTTCTTACTCGACCCTATTTCACCCAATCGTTCAGGTGACTGCTCATATTCCTTCGATCGATTGATTGCTCCCGTGTTTCCACCCAAGTGTCCTAGTGCTTCCTTTGCTTTGCTCGATCCATCTATTGCCGCCGACAATCCATCTGTTGCCGCCGACCTATCATCTTGTTGAACCTAAACCCTAGCCGACCCATTGCTTTGCTGCACATGACCTGATCCTCCACTAGCTCGCCTATGACCTAGTTTGTAGCTCGCTATGTTCAATTTGTAACTCCTCTTGTTCCATTTAGCTGATTGGAGGTACGTTCGTTTGGTTAAGTTGTTGATTGCAATGTTGGTATGACGGTTTAAAGCCCAGCTTTAGCTTGTGATGTTGCCTGCAAAATTTCATTCTAATTGTGTTTCTTTGGAGAAAGATAGGCAATTAAGTCTTGAGTCGCCTTTCAGAATGACATTCGTGCTTCGGCCTGAAACTCGACGTATTTTTTTATCTTTGACCATCGAGTTAGAATTGGTTTGTTACAAGTTTGTGGACGTCACTTGCATAACGCTTCATCAGTTGACCTTGATTCTTCTGGAAACTTGGGCTTAACTCGTTTTACTTGTTTTACGCTTGGTGTCCCTGCAATGAGAAGAGTTTCCCATGTCGCTTCGGATAATGGATCCGTTATCGACTATAGATCGATAACGGGTATGCGTGCAAGCAGTATAACCAAAAGTCAGAAGTGAGGTTTTATGGGAAGTTTTTCTCTCCCTTCATTGCAAATGAACTATCTACACGGGATAGGCCGTTTGTGGCGCTTTGGACACCGAGTTCGCCTCATATAGATAGCACGCTGCACTTGCCCCAGTTCATGCTTGAAATCCGGCATGCTAAACCCATGTCAACGTTGCGTCGAAGTTCAAGTGTGATAAAGTAAATACATAAGAATAAGATAGATTTTCCAATAGAACTACCTGACCTTTTATGGACGCGAGTTCTGTCATATAGAATGAAACAACCATCCACACGTCGCAAGCCGAGTGGACGAAGTCCGACGCTTTCTAAAGTTGAATCGTCATCTACTTCACAAGCTGAGTTCGATCAACTAGTTCCGGTTGGGCCGATTATGGACCGTACTCCACCCACCTTTTGACTTTTACTCAATTCGCCTGAAAAAGCCCCTTGGGTGATCTCCGCCAAGGTTCTCCATAACATCTATTTATAGCACGGGATCTCCGAAGAGGACATGCATCTTTCTGAAAAGGATGAATTCACTCACATGCCTCCCCCTAGGTTTACAGCTTGCCATCGGTTCATGTGTTTGAATGGAGCCGTGCCACCCTTCAATGACATTCTACATGAAACACTATCGAACTTGGGGATTGCCCCATTCCAGCTCCACCCGAACGGCTATGCCATCCTCACTTGCCTGCACATCCTCTTTATCCGGACATTCCATCGCGCTCCGAGTTTCGACGAGTTGCGATACTTATTAGCTATCAAGAGAAGAGATGAATGCCCCTCCCTAATCATAATCGAGGACGAACGAAATCGGAAGATCATTTTGCGTTTGTAAAGAAACCTATCTCAATTCAAGACATAGTATTTCTTCGTTAGTTGCCCCAAGGGATGTAATCATCGATGGACGACAGGGGGTAAGTTTCCCTATTTTCCGTTTGCACAACTTTGAAGTGATGTGATGGAGTTTTCCAATTGATTGCTTGCTTTTTTCAATTATCCCGAGACCAAACAGAGAAATGGTTCTTAGCAAAATTTGTCAAACTCTAAAAGCTATTGATGTCGAGGAGCGGAGTGCCAAAGTCTTGCTTACTAACGAGAATTTGCGCCAATTCGAGTTGTTAACTCCGGGGAGATCAGTTGCTCAGGCTGAAGCTCCCTCTCTCGGCCGATCCAGAGTTCATGCAAGGCCTTCTTCTTCTTCATAGGAGTCTGATGAGGGTCGTGAAATAGGCGACCCCTCCGAAAGTCCGCTCGATGAGACTCATGAGGAGGGCATCACAGCTGGTCTAATCGGTTCTACTAGAATGTCCCTAATCCAGGAAGAATTGGGGATATATCCCGTGTAGAGAGAGGGGAAAGCCGCGATAGACTTAAAGAAGGACGAAGGAGAATTTGAAAGTAGTAGTGATGAATCCACAACCAGTGACTATTACTAGTCAGAGTTTGAAGGCGAGGATTCAAAATCATGCGACGAGACATCGGGCATGAGTTCCATCCTTCCGAACTTGCCCCCGTCCGATGCCGATGGTAAAGGTAACGCCCCGGAGGCCGGCAAGCATCAAGATTCCCCCGTTAAGGCTGCTAGGGTAGATTTTGGAGAAATCGATGATGTATTCGTCAATTTTGATGTCCTTATGAAAGATGACTTCAACTTTGATGTGACACCATCCTGTTCTAGCGGTATTGCACCATCCATCAGTTCGACTCTTCCTGTGACAACTGAAGTCAGCCCTATTCTCCCACCTACAATCGTTCGCTCCGGTTTGTGACGACGTCTTAGGCTCATTTCAAGAATACAAGACACGACACATTAGGATCACACTTATATTTATTTTCCATTCTCTCGCATATTTTCTTAATTCTTCTAAGTGTTTCTGAAGTTTCTCCCTTAAGCTTTAATTCAGGTATGACGAGAGGGTGTGTTCTTTACGACGACTTCGAGGATTACACTGATTCGTAATGGTAATCAGCGTTCTTACAGTCGCCATCAAGTCCGAGAGTCAGAGGAAGAATATATGCGGAGGAAAGAACTTGAGGCAGAGACCCACGATCGGGAGGAAAAGTGTAACGACCCAGAATTTTTGATAATTAAAATTTGAATATTTAATTAATTTTAAATATTTATAAGTGGAATTAAGAAGTCGAATGATTTATTTTTCGAAATATTGAATTTAATTTGAGAATTAAATCGATAAATTAATGATTGAAATTCCAGAAATAATTGAAAATCGAGTTTAATATGATTAAAAATGATTTGTAAAATTTTATTTAATCATACTGAAGTTATAGAGATGTTATAGAACTTTTAAATTTGAATTTAGAGTTAATATGTGAAAATTGAATATTTTAATATTTAATTATCGACTGTAAAAATAGCCAATTTTCGAACAGTCTCAGAATTGAACGAAACTAGTTCCATTGGATCCATAATAGTTAGTTATTATCGGATTTCAATTTTCGTAGCAATCGAAGTTATCGTTTGACCGTGGGAACTCGAAACGCATCGATATCGTTTTAATTTTAAATCGTCGAGTTAAATTAGTCATTTTTCAAAAAGTCTCGGATTTCGACGAAACCAGTTTCATCGGATCCGTAATGTGATATTATTGCATGGTTTCAAATTTTGTAATTTTTGGATTTACCATTTGCCCGGTACAAATTAAAACGCCTCGAAATCGATTTAAATCGGTTTAATTTAAATTGATCGTTTATTATCATATCTCACACATACGATCGAATTAGCTTCCGAAACCTGTTCCATTGCGTCCGGAACGCGGGATAAACCCTAGGAATGATAGTGACCGCACGTAAATCGGAGTTTGGAAATCCCGGATGAATAGTGTCGTTCAAACTTCTATAAATAGGCCCATTTTATCACAAATAAAAAAAAAGAAAAAAAAGTTAACCCTAACCCTAAAACGTTCAGCCACCACCATTCAAAATCAATGGCCGAAAATGGCTAATCTTCTTCCTCAATTCTTTTCAAATCCTTGAAGTATTAGAAGAAGTCATCAACTAGGAAACTGTGGAGGGAGAAGAGCTCTTCAAATCTATATGGAGATGATGGGGTGTCGTGCGACGTGAAGGAGGAAAATCGGCCACATTCGTCTACGTTTCGCGCACGGTTTCCGAGACAGGGGGTTGACCGAGCTCCAAGCAATTCTGGTCGATGGTGGGGTTTGTCGAGGCCTACGTGGTGGCGTTGCCTGATCGATGTAATAATGCTCGTATGGTGTCGCAGCACTAGGGTTAAGGGCGGCAGTTTGGGTTTCTTGAAACGTGAAACTGGGAGGGAGTAGCGCGTGAGAAGATGGAAGCAAAGGCCTTGATCTCATGATGGAAAACGAACGGCCAGATGTATTAGGTTGAAAATTTATAAAAGAAATTGAAATTAAATTGTATATTATTAATTCGTGTATCTTTAAAACGATGTATCTCTTTCATGCGAGATCGGAAAATGACGAAACCAGAAGCGTTGGAATCGTCTCGACGTGTACTTCGCTATGAATCTGGATTGGAAGCGATCGGGGTCAGTGAAAATTTTGAGTGAAATTAAACGGCTGTTTAATTTCATTCGAAATAAACGCTACAAATTTCTATCGGAAAAATCAAGGTGAGATTTTTCTCACTCAAATGAAAAGTGGAATTTTTGCAGTTATTGATTGCTATTGGATGTGATATTAGATATAGTAGGATATATATCTATATATAGCAATATCTACATATTGGCATATGTATATATTGGATTGATTGATTCCCGCCTCGTATAGCGGATGAGACCCTATTGCGCCGTTAGTAAGCGGATAATATTTATTAAACCCATATACCGCGATAATTCCGTACTGGAGCGGAATTGGTATTGTGCTAACATCTTTGGATGCAGGGAAACAGGTTGGAGGGATCCAACTGGATTCCTCAACTGTATTTACTTATTTACAGATATTGATGTATATTCTCTTATCATATTGATATATGATATTGACTGTTGTGATGGACTGATTGGTGTTGTTGCATCATCGGATTCAGTTTTGAAATGTAAAAATAACGACATTTACTTTAAAAAGGGTTTTTAAAGTGATTTTTGAAAATATACGTTTTATGGAATTTTTGAATCGATTTATAAACGTAAAATTTTAAAGTTATAAAAGTTATAATTTTTAGTGAAATATAACCGAAGTGTCGTTTTTGAAATAAAAGTCGATTTATTTATAAAATGGTTTAAGTTGGGATTTTTGAATAACTATAAACGATTTGTATAGAAAGATTTATAAAATTGATATTTTATAAATCAAAATATTGGACTTATAAAACGAATTTTATAAGTGTTAAAAAGAAGTATAAATGGATTTCATAAGTGAATGAAATTAATAGATTTATATTATGAAGTTAAAAATGAATGAAGTTGTAGAATAAAGGATTTATAAGTAATTTACTTATAACTTGGATTTTTGCCTTTAAATGGAATATTGATCGAATTTGTTCATAAATGATTCTTTTAAAAGTTGAAATCGTTATAAAGTACAAATGCGATTTATAAACGTTGTTTATAAATCCGAAATCACTTATTCTTATAAGTGAATTTTAGAAGTTAATAAAATGAGATTTATAAACCGGAGTTGTTATAGAAAATAGAAAATGGAATTTATAAACGTTGTTTTATAAATTCGGAAATCAATCAATCAAATTTAATGAATTTAATATAGAAGGTTATTAAGGAAATTTTATCCACGATTTTGGATAGTGGATAATTCTTGGAATAAATGTGTAAAAAAGGTTGAAATTTGGTTATTGAAGTATATTCACGATTTTGGACAGTGAATATATTATTAAATAAAATGGATATGTTTTGGGAAAGCGATATTATAAAATGAAGTAATTGTTTTAAGAGATGTTTTAAAACGTGTGAATTATCGAAATCATAGATTTCAACATTTATTGTTGAAATAGACGTTTTCGAAAAATAAGGAAATGATGGACTATAACACTGTTGTTATAGTAAATGATTTCCGAAAGGAAATGTTTTTATGTAGTATTGGGATTTATATACCTATCTTAATTTCGAATCCCTATACTAGTGATTTTGAGTCGTCGTAACGATGTTTTACGTAACATTCGTTTTGACTCAAATAAATGTGTTTAAAGAGAATGATTTCCTTAAAGAATGAATATATACTTAATATTGATTTAAGTATATTGAATATTTTCAAATGTTGAAAATAAATGATTTGTGAAATACTTATTTTTAAATAAGTATGGAAATGCTTTTCCAATATGAAATGAACTGTTTTGAGATTTTATCTTCAAAGATAAAATGAAATGTGAATATTTGAAATTTGTTTTCAAATGGTTAAAGTGTGGAAATTTTATATCTAGTAAAAGATATTTTTGAAGAATAAATAATTTGGAAAATTATTTGGAATATGATGATGTCGCGCATCTTTATTGATAGTTAAATAACCGACTATCAATAATCACCTTTAGATAGGTATTTGTTGTGAATTGGATGAATTTGAATGCCACACTTGTTTTTAAATAAGCGCTCACTATTCGGGTTAGCCGGGAAAGGACCATGGGGTCGTATAACCCATTCCGAATATGTGATACGTCGTTATGAATTGCATTCGAAGACCGGTGTTGAAGACCGGATATTTTTGAAAACGAAAGGATTACCGTCGAGTTACTCTACATCGGCTGATCTCCGATTTAGAGGTTTTATCACCCTGAGTGACGGGAAGTCCGGACGTGATTAGAAATTTATCCGGATATGCAAGGGCTTCGTGAGAAGTGCCTTCGGTTCTGTTTGATCCCGGAACAGACTTGTATGGATTGTGTGTCTGACGTTACAATTTGAGATATAAAGCTGATTTCTTTCAAATACATTTCTGTTGGTGGCGGAGAATTTATTCTCTTAGCTTAACACCCTTCTCTGAGACGTACAAGCTCAGAGGTTATGTAGTTGAAATTTATCAGCGATATATTCCCAATTTGGTAACGTGGCATACTGGGTGTTGCTGTGAAATGATCAGTGTTTGATCATTTGTGATATGATCATTTATTTGATCTTATATCTTCGTGATCATAGGTTGATCATTTTGTTTGACCCGAAGCATGGCTTTGTAGAAAGCGTAGCTTTGTGGACGAGACTTCGTCGAGCCTCACACCCCGGAAATGGTCGAAACAGGAAGGATGCGGCAAGGTTCTAGGGAGTAGCGCCCCTTAGTGTATGTCATTCCTTCTGGATAGAGGTGGTATCATGGTATGGAGCCCAGATACTTAACCTATGTGGTTGCTGCATTTTTACTATGTGGTTTGTTGGAAATCGGGGATCCTCGGGAAGATCGGTTACGATCGGGGGATGACATACGCGTGTCAGTAGTTACCTATTTTTGCAGTGGTAACCCGGCCTTGTGTTGGCAGAGATCTAACCGTAATGTTAGGTTATTTCTCGGGTCGTCTATTCCAGGGACGTACCCATCGTGGAAAAGGAAGTTCCTTAGCCTGACCATTTGTTGGAAATCCAAAGAAACAATACGCGACTTGTACGGTTTTAGTTGTATTACCTGCTATGGAATGTGGCGGTAACCTGCTATTGAACATAGTAGCTATAGTAGGCATAAGTGCGGAATGCCTATGCTGGCTAAGATTTATATTATACTTTCAAAATGTTTTCTACACTATGCACTAATAATAATATCAAAAATGATTTGATTTTGCGTAGTAAGCATCTTTGACTATCATAAGAAGAAATCTCCTCCAATTCTGCATTTGCATTGTGTGTGTGGTGGGAGGTCTTATGGTAGTTTCATTTTCCAAAAGCATTGCGAATTTGTTTTATTTTCTTTGTGAAAAATAACTGTTTTACGATCTCACACCAGTCACCATGACTGACTCGGAGTTTATTGTTCCCTTCTAAACTCTGGGTGCCCACCAATTTCCACACGGGCAGCATAGAGTTATGTTATCAGGATATTTTGGAGCTTTGGAAGCAAGCTGGATGGCGAGACGTAGTATTTGTATCTGATATTATTTATTCTGTTGTGTATTCTGTATGAGGACAAGTTTATATAACTGTCCATTGATGTGCTGTGTTGTATTGAGTTGTATATTGACTCTGATTGATGTATGTATAAAAAAACTAATATAATCCTTTGTTTTAAAAGACTAGTGATTATCTATTATATATTGTTCCGCTGCGATGTGTAAGATTCTGATATTGTTTTCTGTTCTGATGTTGTTCTGTTGTTCTTCTTTCTTCTTCTCTCTTTCTTCTATCTCTTCTTCTTCTTCTACTTTTTCTTTTTCTTAAAACCCTCACTATTGGAGTTTCCGGCACTCGATTGCTCGGCAGTCGATAAAGTGAGTATCGATGTCGAATTTTCGAAAGTCGAAAATTTTGGTATGTGACAAAAAGGATAAGTATCGCCCGCACAGAGGCGGTTACGAGAGGAAACGGTCTCACGATGACAAGGGAGAGCCCTCGAAGAAGTCTAAGCTCGATCATCCTTCCCATTCTTCCAAACTTGTTTCGAAACATACTTCGGCGGGACAAGAGATTGGCACATCTTCTGTGCCCATTTCATCCTTAATGCACGTTTCATCTTCTTATGTTTTTTCTACTGCCCCTATCCCTTCTTGTCCCCACCGGAGGCCGGCTTACACTCTTCCCGCAGGCCCACTTAAGCTGGAGGCGGCTCTTCCGGGTTGGTTTCTAAAGGGCATTAAATTTGATATGGATATTCAATTCGGAGTTACACTTATATGTCGCGCCTTCAAGGCATTCAGGCAGATTTAGAGCAAGGTGAGAAGTGGTAGAGGCTTTGTAAACAACTAGATGATACCAATAGGAACAACTATCAAGAGATCCTCTCCTTCGAAGCCGAAAAAGATGATTTCGAAAAAGCGCTAAGCAGGATGCTAAAATTAAACAACTTGAGGACAAAAAAGAAGCAGCGCTTCAGGACAGCAAGAGGACTGCCGGCTTAATGCAGGAGATGAAACTTGTGCATGAAAGAGCCGAAATCATATGGAGAGATTAAATTAAGAAGACTCATGCGGAAGAAGCCAAGCGGAAGGAAGATGTGGTTGCCCGTGACACTATTATCAAAGCCTAGAAGAAGACAATTGCCGACCACAATCTGGTTGTAGAGGGGCATACTAAAAGAATCTTCGATCAGGCCAAGACAATTGAGGAGTTGCAAGGGACGATTGCAGGACTACAAGCTCATGTCACACAACTTAATTTCGACAAAACTGCAATTGAGATGGAGAAAGGTGTGGTGACGGCAAATTATCTAGAACTCCAGCATACTTTTGACCGGAAGATGGAGAAACTAGACTCGACGATCCTGAATTTCTATGTCAATTCTATATTGCATCAGGGGAGTCTTTCCTATCTTGGCCCGAAGTTCCCAGGCACTCTTGCCTTTTTTGGGAGGAAATACTATTTCATTTTGCCGAGAATGGCGATGTATATATACAGATCAGGAGTTGTGGGATGCCTATCTTAATGAGCAATCCAAGAAGGCGTTGCTCGAAGGCTAAGAAATCCTCCAAGTTGAACGGGAGATGGAAACCACCGAAGCGGCTCTGATGGTTGCCACTGATGCACTTAGCAAATCTCTAATCTCAGATGTGGGTGAACCTTCGAGGTAGCTTCATGATCAGCCGACAAGTTCGGGGCTCGATGTCGCTCCTCATGTGGCGGAAAATTCCAAAGATGATGAAGGAAATGAGTTTGAAGTTGCCGTTTGCGACCCTACCTTCGGTGCATGTAATGATCACCCCTCCCTCGAATTCGGGGGACTTCATCTTACGCCACAGGAGCAAGAAGAGTTTAAAGCTTTTCTTTTTGATCTTATAGGTCCCTCTACTCTTCCCGTTGACGCGACGGTTACCTCGTCCCTTGTGCACACCATTATCTTTACATCTTCTGAAATTATGTCCATTTCTATTCTTACCCCTACATCAACACCCAGCTCTCAACCTGGACCGAAGGCTGAAATGATCGAGGTGCTTCATGGCCTGGATGATCCCTTGGCATTCCTTGAAGGTGATATGACTGCCATTGAGGCCAAAGAGCAGGATACACCAACAGAGTAGCCATAAAAGGCTTTGCATGACTTGGTTGCTGTCAAGAAAGAGAAAGTGGAGGCAGTCAAGGCCTCGAAGTGTTCCCGAAAGTAGAGAAAGTGCAAGGGGTCGGGCAGCTCTGCTGAAAAGCACTCGGAGGAGGAGGAGATCGCTGAAGAAATCCAAGTCGACATTACTGGCAGCGATACTTCTCTAGAGAAGAAGCAAAAGTTGCCTACTAGAGGCGGGAAAGGAAGCATTGGCAAAAAGCGCTAATTGGCCCGTTCGAGGAGGGACTGTGTTTTGTTGTATAGCCCATGGGCGACTTGACGTGTGTGCCTTTTTGAGTCCTTATGCCCAAGTGTCTATACTCTGGGTTTCGGTCGTGGAGTCTGTAACTTTGCTTTGTTGGCCGTTGTTGTGTGGGTCGGCCCCCACATTTTGATTATGTGTTCATAGAATTACAAACAATGCAATAGTATATTGACTTGTAACTTTGTCTATCTTTTCATACATGCTTTGTGTGCACGCGTACGTTTCATTTCATACTTTTGCTGACAACACTTAGAGGGTTTTTGTTTAGAAGTTCATAAAATTTCCGAAGACTTTCGAAATTGCTTAATCCTGTTTAGAAGTCTATAGAGCTTGCATGATAGGATTCTTATTAACTTTTAAAATAAAACTTGTGAGTTTATTGTTGTTTGAAGTGACAATACATGTGGACTCTTTGCATTCAAATGATTTTATCTTTATGCAGGTATATGACCCCTAGTTCACAGGGTTGTTCACTCCAAACAAACTCCAAGTATCTGAAGTCCCCAAGCAATGCGAGAAGCTGTAAATCTGGTGTTCCTCGTCGCCGCCCATCTCCGGGCCACGTGAAAAGTTTGGAATCTGAAATTCCTCGACGTTGCCTATCTCTGGGCAATGCGAGAAACTTACGTCTTGAGTCCCTCGGTGTCTCCTATCTCTGGGTGACACGAGAAACTTGAATATGGGACTCCTCGGTGCTACCTGTCTTCGGGCAACACGAGAAGCTTGCGTTGAGAATTCCTTGGCTTCGCCTATCTCTAGGCGATGTGAGAATCTTGAACCTGGGGATCCTCAACGTTGCCTATCTCCGGGCAATGCGAGAAGCCTGCGTCGAGAGTTCCTCGATGTTGCCTATCTCCGGGCTATACGAGAAACTTGAATCTGGGGCTCCTCGGTATTGCCTATCTCCAGGCAATGCGAGAAGCTTGCGTTGAGAGTTCCTCGACGTCACCTATCTCTAGGCGATGCGAGATACTTGAATCTGGGGCTCCTCGGCGTTGCTTATCTCCAGGCAATGCGAGAAGCTTGCGTCGAGAGTTCCTCGATGTTATCCCAACTTTTGGCAAAGCCGAGATACCCAAAGATTAACTGAAAATCAATGATCATTAGTCATGAACATCGATTGTGTATCGCAGGTTCAACATGGATATCGATGAATTTTTCCCGAGTCTGGATCAGGCTACGATTGATAGGACACGACAAGCGAAGTAGTGGAAACCAGCGTTCCAAATTTCGGGGCAATCTGAGTTCATATGCTTGAGTTATCGCCAATGGAAGATGGATGAAATAGGCTAGGGTCGAATCGATGAGGAAAGGCTGATTTGAGTCGATCAGAGGAGCATTGCGTCGAATCCATGAAGAGCACACTTGCTACGGCTCCATCTGTCGGGCATTGGTTCGTATCCATCAGGAGCAACCATGCTTCGAATCCATCCGCACGTGCCTTAAGCTTCGAATCCATTGGAGCATTCCCCACCTTCGACTCCATCGAGCAAGTCATCATATGCCTAAGTTCGAATCCATCCTCACATACTCCAGTTCGAATCCATCGAAGGAAGGATCCTTCGAATCCATACAGGTGGAGGAGCTCCGACTCCATCGCATTCGAATCCCCAGACTGAGACAACTTCGAATCGGTCCACAGCAACATGTCTAGATCGATTCGAACGAGCACCAGTTTCATCGATTCGAAGGAAGAGAACCTTCGAATCCAACACATCGAATCCACCAAGTCATAACAGCTAAAACCACGGATTCGACCCAGTCAATACGGAGTGAAAAACGGATCGATACGAGAAACACGCACCACATCGTCGCCTTCACGTGCAGAGCATGGAGTCGACCCTATGGATTCGAACCATATCGATTCGAACGAATCCATGGGGCGAAAAACTCCAACTTGAATCGATCGTAACTCGAGATCTACGAGTCCAAATGCTATGAAATTTTCACAGTAGCTTGAGCACATGTTGAAGAATGTTCACACCAAATTTCAGCCCGATTGGACAATTTCTTGATCGATTCGAACGTAGCTTCGAATCGATCCTAAAGTGGGCCCGGATTTCCAGAAAGCGGACATGTGGGCCCCCTCACGTGCCAGAACTGGTCTCCCTTCAATTTAGGCGAAATATCAGCCTCCTACACCTATAAATAGACCCCCTGGTCATTCAGAAAAGGGGTCGGACAATTTTGAGAGATAAAGGGCGTCCATACTCTGCCAGATTTACTCCAGATCACCATTGCTGCCTGAGATTCAGACTTAGTTCAGCAAGTCAGTTGTAATACAACACACGAAATTGTAATCTTCAAGCATCAAGTAATAAAAAGATAAAAACTTTGAAGTGGACGTAGGCCGGAGATAGCCGAACCACTATAAATTGCGTGTCATTGTTCATTATTTCTGGATTGTTGCTCGTTATTTGCTTAGATCTGTGATTTGTGTGTGAATACTGTTGATTTGTATTCATAAGCTGGTGCTTTCACTACACTTGGGGTTTGTGACCATTTTTGGCGCAAACACTTTGGTGCTTTCACTGAGAAGAACTAGCGCCCCTACACCAGATTCAAAGTTTAGATTTAAAATTTTAAGGATTCAGATTTGACTCTACAATGACTCGACAAACAAGACAAAGAGCTGAGAGGAGCCAACCGGGAGGAAGTCAAGAGGCATCCTCTGGCGCTGGGGAAGGACAAGCTTCGATCTACATTACTAGAGATGAGATGGAGGCTATGAATAACCTAATGCAGGAAAGAATGATGAAAAGCCAACAAGAGATGCTGCAGAATTTCTTCGAGCAGATGAGAGCTGCAGGGACACAGAACCTTGGACCAGCTACAGCGGCTGTGAATGTGGAACAAGGAGCTAGGGCTATGGAACCCAATGGAGGACAGAATACAGAACCAGAAGGCAATCAACAAGGGCTTGGGGGCAGGCCCGCAAGATCTGACGCAGAAGGACCTTTGGAAGGAGCTCAACCGGCTAGGGCCAACACAAATGCTAACGAGCCACCTGAAGAGTACGTACCAGAATTCCCTACAAGACTCGGAGGGCAAGACAGAGACATGACAAGGGGGTAACCCCTAGATGGAGATGAAAGAATGATTGGCCTAGTGAGACGACTCATGAGAGGGGGATTGTCAGGCGGAGGATTGGAAGAGGTTAGTCGAAGTCCATTCGCTCCAAATATCCGAAATGCAAGGAACCCTCCAAAGTTCAAACTATCGATGCTGGATCCTTATGACGGAAAGTCAGACCCGACCATGCATATCACCAGATATATCAGACACATGGAAGTGCTGGGAGCATCCGAGGAAGTAATGGCACGATGTTTCCCCTTATTCTTATCAGATTTGGCTGCGCTTTGGTTTAGACAGCTAGAGACAGGATCAATCAGGACATGGGGCGAGCTTGTGGATTGTTTCATGAAGCAGTTTAGGGTTCACATAACGCGACCCAAGAGCGTGATGACTTTGGCATCAATAAAGCAAAGGACCGGAGAGTCCATAAAAGATTTTCTGTTACGATTTAATGCAACGGTGGCTTCTGTAGATCGCCCGGACCCATCGATGATTTTGATGGCGGCAGTGGCAGGAGTTGGAGAAGGCACCGAATTCAAAGACTCTTTGACTAAAGATCCACCGCAAGATCTTGGAGAGTTTTTCCATGAAGCTGAAAAATTCATTCGATTAGAGGAATCACGAGCCGAGAGGCAGGAAATAAATGTTGCACAAGGCGAAGGAAACGCCATGGAACAGTCCAGGGCGGACAAAGGAAAGAGAAAGCAGGATGACGCACATGATGGTCCTGATAAACGGAAGAAATTCCGAGAGCCCAGATTCAGGCAATACACAGACTTGGTGGCAGGACTGGAACGAATTTACACCGAAACTCGGGGGCAACTCCCGTATCTAAAACCACCCAGGAGAGATCCCACGGAGCGGGAACGCCGGACTGGAAAATACTGCCTATTCCATGAGCTGGATGGGCACACTACCGATGAATGCCGCCACCTGAAGGATGAGGTGGAAGAACATGCCAGGAGTGGTAGATTGCCACAGTATGTCAGAGAACGTACAACGGCGGTTAGGCCCAAACAACTACCGCCTCAACCTAACAGGAATGATCCTGGATCGGGATCACGACTCGTCATCAACTGATTGTGATGGCAAGGGCCAAGTTCAAGATTTGGACTCTGGTCAATTAGTTTTCTTAGATTTGATTTCCAAAATAAAACGGCTATCCCACTTACTCATGTACGGGAACCGGAGAGATCCCTAGGCATGCTCTAAGATGGAAATAGACCGCTCCGCCCGGAGAGGCGTTGTCTTGTTTTTCCTGGTGTTTGAGATTGAACACCTAGGATTTGAATTTAATAAAGAAACACTTATTAAAATAAACCTTTTAACCGGAGAGTTAAAGAATGAACATTAAATATCAATATAAACATGATCGCTTTATGACCTTGCCCGAAGAGGCGGGGTCCGGAGTGCAAGAAGTGAGTTGCTTCGCCGGAGAGCGACTGGATTGACTCACTTAAGCATCGTTTCCCATTCGCCGGAGAGTGATTGGATCGGGATTCGATAAGAGCCCGGAGAGGCTATGATCGGCCCCCGATTTGGGCCATGACATCGCTTAATGTTCAAATACACTGAACCGGAGTGCAAGAAGTGAGTCGCTTCGCCAGAGAGCGACAGAATTGACCCACTTAACGCTGTTTCCCCTTCACCGAAGAGTGACAGGATGGGATCCAGCAAGAGCCCGGAGAGGCTGTGATCGGCCTAAGATACAGGTCATGACATCGCTTAATGTTCAGATACACTGAACCGGAGTGCAAGAAGTGGGTCGCTTCGCCGGAGAGCGACAGGATCGACCCACTTAACGTTGTTTCCCCTTCACCGGAAAGTGACAGGATGGGATCTAGTAAGAGCCCAGAGAGGCTACTATCGGTCCAGAATGGCCAAGACATCGCTATACGCCCTAGCTGGGGGCCAGAGTGCAAGGGATAGAAAGCAACGCCGGAGTGCAATAGGATCTTTCTATTCAATCACTAAATCTAGAATGGGTTTGACAAGGGTCCGGAGTGACCATCAATAGTACGGAGAGACCGTAGAATTTCATTCTTAACTTCCACTGGAAAAAATTGATAACAATTCGGCTTCGAACAGCCATGGACTTGATTAAAAATGCTATAAACTCTGAATAAAACATGAACTCACTGCATTCGACTTGAGACTGATCAAAACACGCCTTTTACCAAAAGGCATGTTTTGGGGGGCAAAATGTTATCCCAACTTTTGGCAAAGCCGAGATACCCAAAGATTAACTGAAAATCAATGATCATTAGTCATGAACATCGATTGTGTATCGCAGGTTCAACATGGATATCGATGAATTTTTCCCGGGTCCGGATCAGGCTACGATTGATAGGACACGACAAGCGAAGTAGTGGAAACCAGCGTTCCAAATTTTGGGGCAATCCGAGTTCATATGCTCGAGTTATCGCCAATGGAAGATGGATGAAATAGGCTAGGGTCGAATCGATGAGGAAAGGCTGATTCGAGTCGATCAGAGGAGCATTGCGTCGAATCCATGAAGAGCACACTTGCTTTGGCTCCATCTATCGGGCATTGGTTCATATCCATCAGGAGCAACCATGCTTCGAATCCATCCGCGCGTGCCTTAAGCTTCGAATCCATTGGAGCATTCCCCACCTTCGACTCCATCGAGCAAGTCATCATATGCCTAAGTTCGAATCCATCCTCACATACTCCAGTTCGAATCCATCGAAGGAAGGATCCTTCGAATCCATATAGGTGGAGGAGCTCCGACTCCATCGCATTCGAATCCCCAGATTGAGACAACTTCGAATCGGTCCACAGCAACATGTCTAGATCGATTCGAACGAGCACCAGTTTCATCGATTCAAAGGAAGAGAACCTTCGAATCCACCAAGTCATAACAGCTAAAACCACGGATTCGACCCAGTCAATACGGAGTGAAAAACGGATCGATACGAGAAACACGCACCACATCATCGCCTTCACGTGCAGAGCATGGAGTCGACCCTATGGATTCGAACCATATCGATTCGAACGAATCCATGGGGCGAAAAACTCCAACTTGAATCGATCGTAACTCGAGATCTACGAGTCCAAATGCTATGAAATTTTCACAGTAGCTTGAGCACATGTTGAAGAATGTTCACACCAAATTTCAGCCCGATTGGACAATTTCTTGATCGATTCGAACGTAGCTTCGAATCGATCCCAAAGTGGGCCCGGATTTCCAGAAAGTGGACATGTGGGCCCCCTCACTTGCCAGAAATGGTCTCCCTTCAATTTATGCGAAATATCAGCCTCCTACACCTATAAATAGACCCCCTGGTCATTCAGAAAAGAGGTCGGACAATTTTGAGAGATAAAGGGCGTCCAAACTCTGCCAGATTTACTCCAGATCACCATTGCTGCCTGAGATTCAGACTTAGTTCAGCAAGTCAGTTGTAATACAACACACGAAATTGTAATCTTCAAGCATCGAGTAATAAAAAGATAAAAACTTTGAAGTGGACGTAGGCCGGAGATAGCCGAACCACTATAAATTGCGTGTCACTGTTCATTATTTCTGGATTGTTGCTCGTTATTTGCTTAGATCTGTGATTTGTGTGTGAATACTGTTGATTTGTATTCATACGCTGGTGCTTTCACTACACTTGGGGTTTGTGACCATTTTTGGCGCAAACACTCGACATTGCCTATCTCCGGGCGATGCGAGAAATTGAGTCTGGGGCTCCTCGGCGTTGCCTATCTCTGGGCAACGCCAGAAACTTGCATCGTGAGTTCCTCAACGTCGCCTATCTCCGGGCGGTGCGAGAAAATTTAATCTGCGGCTCCTCGGCATTGCCTATCTCCGGGCAACGCAAGAATCTTGCATCAATAGTTCCTCGACGTCGCCTATCTCCGGGCGGTGCGAGAAACTTGAATATGGGGCTCCTCAGTGTTGCCTATCTCCGGGCAACGTGAGAAGCTTGCGCCGAGAGTTCCTTGACGTCGCCTATCTCTGGGCGATGCGAGAAACTTGAATCTGGGGCTCCTCGGTGTTGCCTATCTTCGGGCAATGCGAGAAGCTTGCGTCGTGAGTTCCTCGACGTTGCCTATCTCTAGGCGGTGCGAGAAACTTGAATCTGGGGCTCCTCGACATTTCCTATCTCTGGGTAACTGGAGAAGCTTGCGTCGTGAGTTCCTCGACTTCGCCTATCTTCGGACAGTGCGAGAAACTTGAATTTGGGCCTCCTCGGCGTTGCCCATCTCCGGGCAACGCGAGAAGCTTGCGTCGAGAGTTCCCCGACGTCGCCTATCTCCGGGCGATGTGAGAAACTTGAATTCGAGATCTTTGGCGTCGCCTATTTCTGGGCGACGTGAAATACTTGAGCTTGTGGCCCTCTTGATGCAACCGGGGCAGCATCATTTTTCAAAGGGCCACGATCAGGTTCCACTGATCCGACGATTCGAGTCGGTTTGCCCCCGCCGGATCGTCAGGTCATTATTATGCACACATTTTGAATGATTCGAAAAGCAAACTTTATTAAAAAAAGCATGGCATATTTTTTCCTGTTTACATCGCCATCGGCATTCCCGTAATGGCTTATTTGCTAAAAATTAGAAAAAATACATAAAGTTGTGTTTGACAACGGAATTTCTATCGAATTAGGAAACCGTCGACAAATTTTGAAATAAAAATACCGCAAGTGCACGGCGTACTATCGTAGTCATAGCGAGTACGGGTCGATCTGTAGGGAATTGTTAGATTTTAAAAATCTATTCAATCAAATTAACCAAGATCAGAGAGTGTTTAAACTCGAAAATCAGAAGACTAACAAACTAGCAAATTAAAAGTGATAACAATATGAAAGTAGAAAGACAATTTAGAGATAAATCCACTCTCTAGATCATATAGTTCAACAAATTATGAAAATATGGTCTCTCTTTTTTGGTCATTAGTGAATTTAAATGATGTGTTTATCATAAGTATGGCTTATTTATACTATTAATTAGCTCAACATAAGCCATCAAACTATAACACACTCCTTAAACCACTATTTAATTCTCATGAAAAATGACAATGAAGTTGGAAATAAATTCTATTTTAAGCATGGCCTATTAACTATTGATTAGAAATATAGACCATTAAATTTTAATTTTAAAATCATTTCATTACCATAATAATATGTAAATGAAGAGGTAACTTTTATTTGTGATTGTTTAAGCATAGCCTATTTGTTATGAACGACATAGACTATCAAATTCAACATGATACAATAAATCACATCAACATTCATTTTCCATTAAGCACAAAAAGAGAACAATAATTATCAAAGTGTTGAAACTACATAATTAGAAAGCTTCGTTACCCCTAAATTGAAGGGGTTTAGCCTCTCATATTTGTTATCAAATCAAAAAATGTAGTTTGCAACATGAATAAAAAAGAGAGGAAAAGAGAGCTAATTAACAAGAAATAAAACTAATCTACTTGCATTAAAATCAAACTACACTACTAGCTTGAAAGGAAATAAACAAGAAAAGAAAAGAGCGATGTATTAAAGTTGCATAAAAAAAAGAAAATTACATAAGATAAAAAATGGCTAAGTAGCCATGAAAAGAGAAAGAGCGCTTTCTTTTATTTTTAATCTAAGTTAAAACTCTCTAAGAGGAAGAGAGGTTACAAGAAACATAAGGGGTATTTATACATGTATGAAACCTTAATCCACTTTTTTGGGGAATGCCCAAAATACCCTCTTAGGAAGTGTGGAGGCCAAGTAATCATTAGCATCAAATAATCATCATTTAAGTGTGCATGAAACTTTAAACTCTATTAGCATGTGCATTAGCCTCTAATTTGTACATTAAGATAGGTGGGTAGGTGGGGTCCTCCATAATCCATGAAATGAATTATTTCCATCTCCATTCCTTTGTATTCACTCTTGTGCACGCATATATCTTCATGAAACCACGTGTGTATGAATCCAAATTCCTACAAAATAATATAGAAATTTCCAATTAAATTTCCTCAAATTAATATATACAAAAAACGACCATTTTTCCCTTGGATAAAGATGAATATGTGACGATTTGAAAACAATTTGAATTTTAGTTTAAACATGTTAAAACACCCAATATGATCGTTTATTTAATTTAATTAGATTAAATATGGTGGTAAAAATATGCACATTTACGTGTACATCAAGTTGCTTTTAAGTGAATTATCGACAGAGTGACTCGCTGTTCCAAGCTCTGGAAATTGCGATCCCGTCGACGGTAGACAGCTTGAATGTCCCATCTCCAAGTTTTTGATGAATAACGAATGGTCCTTCCCAATTCGATCCGAAGACTCCCGGGACCGGGTAAACTCGCTTGAGCATGAGATCGCTTACTTTGATGGTTTTACTGTGAACTTTGGAGTTAAAGTATCGGACGACCCTTTTCTGGTGGGCGGCGATTCTTAATTCTGCTTCCTCTCTGTTTTCCTCGACCATGTCAAGTGATTCGAGTAGGAGTTGCTCGTTTTGTTTTTGGTTGAAATTCAACCTTCAGTGAGAGGGGACTTCTAGTTCGACAGGAATCATTGCCTCTGAACCATACGCTAATGCGAAAGGAGTGTGGCTTGTAGCAGCTTTGTGTGTTGTTCTGTAAGCCCATAGTGTGAGTGAAAGCTCATCAACCCGGTTCCCCTTTGCTTCTGTTAATCTCTTTTTGATGGTGGACTTGATGATCTTGTTTATTGCCTCCACTTGCCCGTTTGCTTGTGGGTGAGCCACTACGGTAAAGCTTTTCTCAATCTGGAAGCGCTTGCAGAAGTCTTCGAACTTGGCGCTTTTGAACTGCGTTCCATTGTTAGTGATGATTTTATGTGGCACGCCAAACCTGCGAATGATATTTTTAGTAACAAAGTTAATAAGTTTCTTTGTGGTTATGGTGGCCAGCGGTTTTGCTTTGACCCATTTCATGAAATAATCTACGGCCACTATTGCATATTTGGCCTCTCCTTTAGCCATCGGAAGGATGCCAATCAAATTGATCCCCTATATCGTGAATGTCCATGGGCTGACCATTTGTGTTAGCTCTGTTGATGAGGTTCTCTTAATCTTGCCGAATCTCTGACAGCGATCATATCTCCTGGCATGATCTGCGGCATCGTGGTTTACTGTCGGCCAGAAGTACCCGTACTAAAGAACCTTCTTTGCTAGCGTCTACCCCCCCGGCATGGTCTCCACACTCACCTTTGTGCACTTCTTCCAGGATTTGGTGCACTTCATCTTTGGTCACACACCTGAGAAAAGGGGTCGAGAATCCCCTTCAATAGAGTATTCCATCCTGTATCATGAACGCGGTGCCTTCCTGAGTAATTTCTTTCGCTGGTTTCGGTCTGCCAGAAGAGTTCCTGCCAGAAGATAATCTTTTATTGGTGTCATCCACATGCCCTGTTCCACAGTGGTCTCGAGAATCCATTCTACATCCATTTCGTTAATGCTTGGATTGGTTAGGGTTTCAACTGGGACAACTCCCAGCGACTGCGCTTCTCTGAAGCTTGCCAACTGGGCCAAAAAGTCTGCCTTGGTGTTTCGCTCCCGTGGTATGCGGGTTATGGTGTAGTATTCGATGTCGCTCAATAGCTCTTGCACTTTGGAGAGATATGGAGCCAGATTCATGCCACACGCCTGATACTCTCCTTTCACTTGACACACAACCAACTGAGAGTCATTGTATATATGAACAGACTATATTTTGAGTTCCTTCATAACTTTTAGCCCTACGATCAGTGCTTCGTACTCCGCCTCGTTATTCGTAGCTAGGAATTCCAGACGTAAAGCATAGCTAATGGCTCGCCCCTCGGGTGTTTCAAGCACTACCCCTATGCCCGAACAGGAGTTGTTTGATGCTCCATCGACAAAAAGCTTCCATTGTGTGTTTACTTGCAACTGAACATCCTCTTCATCATCCCTTGTTGTGAATTCAACAATGAAATCGGCTAGCACTTGCCCATTAATTGCCTTCCTTGGATGGTAAGATATCATATTGACTCAATTCTATGTTCCACTTAAGTAATCGCCCGAATGTCTTTGGCCGGTATAAAACTTATTTCAATGGCTGGTCGATTAGTACTTTAATTGGATGAGCCTGGAAATATGGTCGCGGTTTTCGGGATGCGATCAAAAGGCAATATGCCAGCTTTTCTAGTTTCGAGTAATTCTTTTTGGCCCCGGTGAATCGCTTGCTAATATAGTACATAGGTCATTGGACCCTTGCTTCTTCCCATATGAGAGCTGCGGTAAACGCGTGTGGGGAAATTGCTAAGTAAATGAATAAGTCTTCTCCATCGAGTGGTTTTGTTAAGACCAGAGGAGTTTCCATGTGTCGCAGCAATTCCTCAAAGGCTGTTTGACAAGCTTCACTCCATTCAAAGTTTTTCTTTCCCTTCTTCAATGCGTCAAAGGATGGTATACACTTGTCCCTAGCTTTTGAGATAAAATGGCTTAGTGCTGTGACTTTTCCATTCAAACTTTGAAGTTCCCTCTTATTGCTTCGATGCCCCATGCATTCACAATGAATGATAAGAATTTCTCGTAAGCCACCCCGAAATGACTTTTAAGTGGGTTAAGCTTCATTCCGTACTTACGAAGTATCTCGAACATCTCAGCAAGATTATCTAGGTGGTTAGAGGCTACTTGGGATTTTACAAACATGTCGTCCACATAAACTTTAATAGTTTTCCCGATCTGGCACTTGAACATTGTATTCACTAGTCTTTGATACGTGGCTCCTGCATTTTTCAGACCAAACAACATTAATCCATAGCAGTATAATCCTAGGTCAGTGATGAAGCTGGTATTTTCTTGATCCGGCTCATGCATTAGGATCTGGTTATAGCCCGAGTACGCATCCATAAATGACAACAATTCGTGTCCCGCTATTCCATCCACCAGTTGATCAATTTTGGGGAGTGGAAAGCTATCCATTGGATGGGCTTTGTTGAGGACTGAAAAGTCAATATAGGTGCACCATTTTCCGTTAGACTTCTTGACCAGTACCGGATTCGATACCCATTAAGGGTAGGTTGCATCCCAGATGAAACCATTGGCCATTAGCTTATCCACCTCTTCTCTCAATGCCTTGGACCGTTCAGGGCCCAAGCTATGCCTCTTTTGCTTTACTGGAGTGAATTTGGAATCAATGTTAAGGGCGTGACAAGCAATTTTGGGTGATACTCCACACATATCGGCATGCATCTAGGCAAATACATCAAAGTTGGTGCGAAGGAATTTGGTTAATTCCGATCGCATCTTGTTTCCAAGCTGAGATCCTATTCTCAGGACCCACGTGGGGTCATCCATACTTACCGGGACAGATACCGTTAGTTCAGCTGGTGCCGCCCTATCCTCCCCTGAGCTCTTCTTCCTAGGGTCCAAAGCCTTATCGAATCGGCTATGGTCCCCAAGCTAGGGGTGGTTCTATAATAGTTATTCAAAGGGTTCTCAGATGTGGAGAGCTTTTCCCACATCCTTTCCTTTTTCCTTTCTTCTAGATTCACGCAATTCCACAATGTAACATTCACGAGCAATGCTTTGGTCTCCTTTCACAATCCCGACTCCATGCTCGGTCGGGAAATTCATTGTAAGGCACCATTGAGCCAGTGCTATCTTAAAGTCGGCTAACGCTGGCCTTCCCATAAATGCATTATATGTTGACATCTCGTCTACAATCAAAAAAGTCTGAATGAGCGTCACTCGTCGTTCTCCCTCTCCAAGCCACAAGTAGGTCAATGGTCCCCACCGGCTGCTTAGGTTCTCCTGCAAATTCCAGGATCTTCGTTTGGCACGCAGATACACTTTTCATACCTATCTTCATCTGATCGAAGGTGCGCTTGAAAAGTATATTAACCGAGCTTCCATTGTCAACCAATACTCGGCAGACAACTACGGGTCTGATTCCCACTGTTATCACCATTGGATTAAGAGTTGGTGCCTCAATTCATTCGGTAACACGATCGCAAAATATTATATCATTTCTCAACACTTTCTGCTGCTTGACCGGAGTTTCACCATCTACTGTCAAACATGACCCTTTCGGGACATGTTTTAGCGAGCTTGCGTATCTCTACATTTCCCCTCAGCTTCTTTGTGCAGGATGCGGTCCACCGGATATAGTTCCGATAATGAGACTTTGGTCAGTTCGTTTCAACCCTGGGTCACTAGTTCCAGCCTGATTTCCTTGATCCCTAGGTGGTTGAGGGACTATAGCCTGGCTGGGTTTTCGCGGCCCTTTTACATATTGCTGAAGCTTGTTGCCGCGGATCAGTCCTTCATTGAGTTCCTTGAGGTGGCGGCATTCATTTGTATTGTGCCCGTGTGTCACATGGAAGCGGCAGAATTTCCCCGAGTGCTTCTGCTGTTCCGTTGCCTCCTTCTTGAGGGGTTTCCTATACTCTTTAGTTTCTTGCATTGTGAGATAGATATTCTCTGGGCTGTCATTTAGTAAGGTATAATCTCCTGGTCCAAACTCTATAAACCTTTTGTTACGGCCACTACCATTTTTCTTGTTAGAGTTTTGATTTCCTCTCTTCTGGTTTCCATTCTTCCCCGCGGCCCTTTGACTATTCCCGAGGTTGCGTGAATTCGGATTAGAAGTCATGTCATTCTGCTCGATGCTCGTTTGTTATATTCCAACAGCGTTTCTTTCCAGCTCCTGCACCTCTTCCAACCTCAAGTATTGGCTTGCTTTGTGGTTGAAACTTTTCCTGTTGGTGGGCTGCTTCATCTTGATCCATTTCCCAAACTCCGTCTCTGGGTGAATAGCGTGGACTAAGGCTATAAAAACCATGTCTTCATTAGGATTACTCACCTCGATTACTGCCGTGTTGATCTGTTCATAAATGATCTCAATGACTCGTTGCCCCCTTGAACCAGTCCTGATAGGGACATGACGTCCTTTGGTTTGGCGGTATGAAGTCTGAACTATTCAAGAAACTTTGTTGCAAGTTGATCGAAAGTAGCAATAGATCTTGGGGGAAGTCTGGTGAACCACATGGATGCAACTCCTTCTAGGAAGATGGGAAAACATCGGCAGCGTACGGCTTCCGGAACGTTGGCTCCGTCCATATACCAACTATATTTGTACAGATGGGGATTTAGATCCTTAGTCCCGTCATAGGAGGGGATGGTTGGCATGGTAAACTTGTCTAGGTACCTTTCATTCAAGATCTCATCGACAAACGAGGTCCGACTTAGGGCAGATCCCCATTCATCGTCTTTTTGACTCTTACTCCCGTCCATCAGCCGCTTGACCATGTCTGTTATGTATGCCTCTGATGTTCGGCAGTCCTAGGGGCGGCAGTTAGTCACAGTGCCAAGTGTTTGGTTTGTCAAACGATCTTGGCACGTGGGTTGACACCTTGGTTCTCCTGTCTTCGGGAGAGCCATTCCCACGAAACCCCGTTGGCTTGCGTTTGGCCTAACTGGGGCAGTCTGGACGTTTCTAATGTTATCACATTCATTGGCACCTTCCTTTACCTAATCACCCTGCTCTCCGCCCTTCGAATCAGAGAGGTTCACACCCACATCCTCCTGTGGGTTTTTATCCCTTGATTCAAGTTCATATTTGGTTGTCTTAGGTCAAATGGGATGTTCTTATTCTCTTCCAAGTTATATCCTATTGTCATCCTTCTCAATGGTTATTTTTCGTTTCTCCTGTGTAAGCCAAAAATAGAGGAGTTTTCTTGTTCCATGGCAGTAGCTGGTTCGGGGATGGTTCTCTAAACAAGATTTGATTGAAGAGTTATCAAGGCATTGAGCTTCTTTATTAGAGCCTTTTGACTCTCTTCCATTTTTTGGTTTATTTCCTCAGCCATCTTATTCAACTCATCTCTGGTAACAACTTCATGATGACTGGAGGATCCTGGTGCTTAATTCCCTAAGCCAGCAGCATTTATTTCAGCATGTTGGGTACCATCTCCTTCCGCGGCTATTGCTGCCCCTATGGATCTTCCTGAGGCAGTCTTCGAGAGCCATTTAACTTTATAAGACAGCTGCATCTTTAAGCAGAGATTGGAGACCTAACTCTGCATCTATGCAATCCAAAGTAAATAGCCAGATCTGGATCCTGAGTTCAATTCTCAGTGAAAGCACCAAAAATGTTAACCCAAGAAATGGACCAACAACCTGGTTTGGATTTGAAAGCACCAGCTCTGTCTTCATAGAGCAGTATAACATATCACAGAAATAGAAAAGCAGCAATAAAGGAAAATAGATAGAAGATTTTTATAGTGGTTTGACTTTTAACGAAGCCTACGTCCACTTTATAGTTTTATTATAAGTTGACTGCTATTATAGAAGTTCTTTGATTACAAGGATTTAGCTAATTCTAAACTAAGTTGGATCTCTAGAATTGGAATCCATCGGAGAATCACGGTGTATTCCTTCTGAGATCGTTGTGAGGGATGTTAGAGATGAAGAAGAGTCCCAACAGAGCTTCAGTAGTGGTTTCCAAAACCCCTTTTATGTTGCAGGAGGTAAGCTATTTACAGAGGTTGGAAGGCTTCTAGGCCAGGCCCGTCATTTTCTGGTCTCAGGTATGATATAAGCAACCCAGGGGATTTAGCGGTCGAAAATTATAGAACTCCATGGGTCGTTAGCGATCCATGGGAAATGGGTCGCTAGCGACCCATAGACTTGGTCTATTTTCGCCCGCTAAATACCTCCTCCTTTAGTCGTATTTCGTAGTTTGTTTGTTCACGGTCTTCAAGGAGTACATTGGCTGCTGTCATTCCGACCACAGAGGTCTATCCTGGATTCCGACCTTAAAGATATCTTCGTAGGTATTCGTCGTTGTAGTCACATGCTAATGGCAAGTTGTTGGCTACTTATACTTTAACCCTTGTTGATTCACAAGGAAGCTAGTCCCTTGGCTTCGTTGACTCATGTTGTCATCTTAACCGTGTAGCTTGAACCTTGTTGAACTTTAGTCGTAACATCTGCGGTTAGCTCTTGAATCATCCTATGGCTTAAGGCTGCCTCGCTTACTACTGGTATCTGCTGGGTTAAAAACCCGGATAACGGTGACTAAACATAATAATTATATATATATTAAAGAGAGTGATGTGACTAAACATAATTATATATATACATGATAAAAGATTTGTAATGTGACTACATATAATTATGACAAGTTATATTATTTAATTCATTTTAAATAATTATAAAGTGATAATAAATAATTTATAATAGTTTTATAAAGATATATAATCGGTTTGAAAGTATAAGGAAAATTGATATAACTTTACCGGTAACATAGCAATTTTTGTAAATAATTGTTAATATTGATTTATATGATTTTGTAATTCAAATGAGACCATTTTTATTAATTAAAAATGTTAAGAACTTGGTTTTCAAACTTTGTTTACAAATATATGTATATTAACTAATAAATGAAAATATGACCGGGAATCGGAATCGGAATCAGAATCAGAATACGTACGGTTTGACATATATAAGTTGTATAACGTTGTTTATATGACTTGAACACATATATAACATAATAATACACACCCTTACACATGTATACGTACAAATTACATACATACACATATATATACACATTTAAATATCAACAAATATCTAGGATATTTTATATAACTTCATCATTAAGCATACTTAAGTCAAAGGCACATGGCATAGAAGTGATTTGAGGTGATGGAGCACATGGGTAGGGAGTACTAACGTGTATGATGAGAAATGATGTGAAAAGGTGATGTGAAGTATCATGAAAATATCATGATATTTTATTACAACCTTTTCCCTATAAATACCGCCCTCCTTTCTCATATTTCCACACTTCATTCCTACTTCTTCTTCCTTCTTCTTAAGCTCCAAGAGCTCCTCTTCAATGGCTTCCAAGCCTTAAAAAAGTTAGTAAAGTTATGGCAAAGAAATGTCAAAATTGTATACATATGCAAACTATGTTGCTTCCTCCTCAAAACAAGCTCAAACTCCATCCTACACCTTCTATAACCCACGACCATACACCATGTCCATGTTTGGCCATGCATCACCTCATTTCAAGAGGAGGCCGAGCCCACTAAGAGTCAAGGAGGAGATTCGGGGAGCTCCGGAGTGAAATTTGTGGAGAGAAATGCCGCCGAAATGATTTTAGGAAGCATCGAGGAGAAGTGGAGTTTTTTTAGGTGGTGTATTAGTGAAGTGTTGATTCGATTGAATGTTTGTAGGAAGTTTGTTTTCAAACGGTGAGTACTCGATTTACTTACATTTAGAAATTAATTTTATATAAATTTAAATGCTTGTTTGATAACTTGGTTGATTTTATGGTTGATTTTATGGTTGATTATATGGGTGTTGATATGGTCGATAACTTGGTTGTGATAAATTACGAGAAATCATAATAAATGTGGTTAAGAAATTAACCATGATTAATTAATGAAAAATAAATCCATATGGATGTGTATATGAAGTTATTTAGTCTCTTAATGGTTTTGAAAATATAAAAAGGTTGAAAATGAATATTATAATAATATAATATTATGAAATGATTTAAAAGTGAAAAGGAGATTTAATATGAAAAAATATTGGTTTAAATGTTGGAGAGTGATTTATAAACATATGGAAGTGTTTTGGTGAAGTTTGAAAGGTAATTGGAAATTTAGTAAAAAATAGGCGCGTCGCGTAACGGTAGTTCGCGATTTCGCGCCGTAAAATTCAAACAAGTGTGGAGAGTGGAATATAGCTCAGAATTCTTTAAGATAAGAATTTTTCAAACTATTATATCCATAGTTTTCAAAAAAAGAAAGAAAATTGAGATTTTGATAAGTAGATTTTGAATTATGAGTAAAACAAGTTTTTGGAAAAATCGTGGTTTGGCAGTTCGGAATCCGGAAAAGGATTTTTTTGATAGAAATGTTTAAAAATATGGAATAAATCTTATAAAACAAAGTGTTTTAGTAGTGATTTGAGTTATAAAAACAAATTTTCAAACGATAAAAAGTCGTTTTGATCAATATAGCTTAAAAAGCACTTTTCGTAGCACTTTTCCACGACACTTTTCTATAACTTTGAAATATAGTTTTAAACGCAACCATTCTTTTCCAAATCTTTTGTACATGTTTCTAAATGGTTAACAAAGTATTTTAGTGATTTGAAGGATTTATGAAATGGTTAAATAAATAACTAAAAGTTAGTAGAGTATGTTAAATGATTTAGAGTCGATCAAATAACTTGACCACCTTATGGGTGACCGAGAGATGGTGTCTAGTCTTGAGTTTGGAAAACTAGTTTCCTGCTCTCCCTAGCTATCTAGATTGGCCCGATGGATGGGATGGTAAATTTGATATACTCGGATCAAAATTTTCCAAAGTATAAAGGATATGGTTTTCCGAATATAAATAACCTGGATTTTATGGAGATAATCTTCTTGTACTCAGTGTTAAAGCCCGAAGAAGGAACTCGTACTATTCGTGGAATTTAAAAAGTGATTTTTCCATTATTCCGCCTATAGTACTTGTTGAATACATAAATTGATATTGAGTAGAATTAGATGATTCTATAGATTCTGCTCATTTAATATTTCCTGATTTTGGATTAACATTCTACATAACATTGTTTTTACTCAATCAAGGTTCTGAGTTTTGAATTAAGAAATCTTTGCAAAGATTTAAATAAATGTTTTATAAATATTTACCTAAAGTAAAGGATGAAATAAATTGGAATTATTCCATGATTAAAAAGGTTTTGAAATTAACCAAATGATTTGATAAATGAGGCTTAATGATTCCATATACTCTGAGAAAGCTAAAGGAATTATTCAATGAATATATCTCTAAGAGAAATTGGATTTAAATAAAAAGGTCAATAAATTGAATGATGTGTGGTAATCATCTATATACCTAAATGACTTTTGTCGATGATAGGTTCGGAGGAACCGCGGTCGGATCTGGGTAACTCCTATCCGGAAACCACTTCGAACCAATTTATATGTTCGGAAGTGAAGACATGTTGAAGATGATGATTATTGAAGACCGAAGATCTTTATAGCGAAAAGACTGCTTGTTGACATTCGCTGGGTGGCTCCCAATATAGAGACATTTATTATAACAGCGGTCCAATCATGTTTCGAAATCTTCGGATTGCAAGGACTACTCGCTACTAATTGTAGTAGGAGGAGTGCCTTTGGTTTAGTTTAGTCCTAGTGCGAACTTGTATGGACGAATGTCTGACAGTGCATTTCTGATCATATTAATTGATCTCTATCAACGTATTATCTGCTTGGTGGCGGTCAACTTCTCTTAGCCTAACACCCTTTCCTGAGATGTAGAGTTATACGTTGGTAGAAATCAGTTGGGTGATTAAGGAATGACAATGTGGCATTCTAAGTGGAATGTGCTTTATGGAAGAATAAAGCGTGGCTTTGTTAAAATTGAGCATAAATTCACAAGCCTCACATCTTGGAGATGATATGGGTAATTATTTGGTCTGCATGACATATATTTCAGGCTATCGGTTGTATGATTATGGAGGAATCCAGTGGAATCTGGATCCTCAAGGCATTTATTGCCCCATTTATTTGAATACAGTAGCTAGCTTGCGAAAAGTGATAACGCTACCGGATATTGGTAGTATAGCAAGTGACGTTCCAAGTGACTTGCTTGAGAAAAGCGGTTAAGGCACCGTGGGAACTATGTTTGCTATGCGTGGATCGAAGGAAAAGGCCACTAGTTTCCTATCATGTTGGAAATCCAATTCCAATACGAGCTTTACTGTTTTGATTGTGTTCCCAAAATAGTTGTAATGCTTTGCAAACATTTTAGCTACCCCTTTGGTACCATATATTCCGTCCGGCGTATTCCGTTGACCTAGTCTGGATATATTACCATAGACTTAGTCCAGATATTGATACTTTATTTTGATATATTACTTGAAAAGTGTTTTCAAAAGAATGTCATTAATAATAATATCAAAGTGTTTTTCAGTATAAAGTATTTTGGTTATCATAAGATAAAATCTCGTCCTTATTTATGTGTGGGCATGGTCTTATGAGATACCCTTCTTTTCAAAGATTTTGATTTACGTCCGCATTTAAAATTTCGAGTATCTCACGCTGGTTTATCAACCCTGATCCGGGTATTTTCAATACTCGGGTCAGATCCGAGTAGTTTCAGGTTTAGTTGAAGACGCTTGGAGTTTCCATATGAGAATTGAAGATCTTGATCTACGTATGGACATATTCTATTATCCGTTTCATCCATTGCACTTGGTTTGTTTTGTTTTCAGTATTTGTAAGGACAATGATTTATAACTGTCCAGGTTGAATCTAGGTTAGACTCTGATATTGTATTCAAAATTTTCAGTTGTAAAGATCTTATATTGAAATAATATATGTTATTCCATTCGTGTGATGCCCCGCCTCTATGGTCACGCTAGCCAAGGACACTACGGGGTAATGCCGTCGACTAGCACGAAGAATAAGGCTTTTGAGGGGTGACCATCTGTGTAATTGCTTTGTGCGAGTACCAATATGTCAGAAAATATAACTTACATTTCATTATCTAGAGGAAATCCGACATATCAAATACAAACTCAAAGCTACCATATAGTGGCTAAGTGGACTTCAGAAACAAGTATAGAAATAAACATAACACAAATCAGTCACAGACATTCATATCACAAAGGCGGAATAAGATATGAACATATCACATAAAAGTGTACATCAAAATAGTGGTCAAACTAGGTCCATTATAACACGAAGAATAGATACAAGTACTAGACAAAAGAATAAGTATACAACCAGGAGTCTCTTTCTCAAATGTATACTAACAAAAACAACTATGCTATGAAGTTAGCCAAAAGTCAGGTGACGAACCCTGAGAAGAAGTCAAGCATAAGCACCTGGAATACCACGGTCTGACCCGAGTATTATTTAAGAAGAAAATAATAAACGGATCAGTCTAGCTATAAATATTAGATAAAATGAGATAGGATAAGAGATATGACCAAAAACGTATGATAACAAAGAAATGCCATACTGTGTCAAGTATACATCAAATAACAATCAAAAACCATACAATATCTCAAATCATTTATAAACACCAAAAAGAATCACATTCTTTAAATTATTTACCAAAACACAAATATTGATAGAGCTTATCAATACAATCCACAAAAATTGGTGAAACACAAATTCTAGAAATCACAACGAGAAATCCAGAAATCACAAAGGGGGAGGCCTATCACAAACGGGAGCATGAAATCTCACCAACACGTGTATCACAAATGGAACACTATTCCATGGTCGCTAACCATGAACCGAACATTGACGCACCTAGAAAGATACGTCCCATGCACAGTCGAACATCGACGCACCTGAAAAGATACGCCCCATGTATAAACTAACATCGATGCACCTAAAAAGATACACCCCATGCCTAGTCGAACATCGATGAACCTAAAAAGATACAACCCATGCACCGACTTAATGAGCCGATTGCTCCACGAACGGTCCAAAGACCATGGGTCGCTAGCCCATAAAAATGAGACGAAGCTCAAAAGAACGGGGTATAGTCCCCCACGTGGACAAAGAGACATCGCACATTGCTAGTCTAAACAATAAAATGACCATCATCAATCATCAAGAAGTGCCGATTACACTAAGCTAGTAAATAAATGAGTTTAGCTTCATGTCCCATAACCACTGGCTTAACTTAAATATTTATGAACAAATTGTAGATTTCCACTCGAAAATTGTCACAAGAATTCAATCGAACAAGTCCAAGAATTAACCGACGAAGTAAACGCAAGCGTTTCATACCACTTGTTTTACTAAGCCGTTTAATTAGATTTCTCATACGAATGAGGTAAAGGTTTGTATATACTAATAGATTAGAAAACGGTTTTATAAACGAGCTTTGTATTAAAAGTAGAGTTGAAATCATCTTTGTAAAAGAGTTGAATATTTACTACTAGTATAAAAACCTTTGTATTTTAAAGTGACAAATCACAGAAATGATTGTAGAAACAATCAATCATCAAAAATTCACATACGAAGACGTGAATCAAATCCAAAGAAATCAATACCGAATCCATCAAAATGGATATCCTCAAAAATCTCGAAAAAGAAGTCATCGGAGTAGATAATAAATGATAACAATAAATCAGATCAACCCGAATCGGTTAAATTTGGAATCCCACACAAAATAGGAAAATTAGGTTGAGACAAGCAGATTTAGACGTCTGACTTGTATATTTCAGATGTCTGAACCTGGGGCTCAGGCAATACTTTGCCTAGGCCAATGATGGCTAAATCATATCGAAAGCGATCGGATGAGGGACGATGGCTAGGGGTTTACGCCAAATGACTACCCAACCTTAAAGACTCACCAATACACTCCGACCAACATGTCCAAACATCCATATAATGATTTTTCATAGATTTTGACTTCAAACACCAAAAATTGGAATGTTCATCAAACCAATTCAATTCATAATCAAATGGACAAGAAATAGATGTTAGGAATTAATACCTAACACTATCAAAGATATAGACGTAGATATGAGTTCAAAAACTCACCTTTAAACCCAAAAACGATGAAGGAGATACTTGAAAGCAAAGGAAGATCAACTACTCTTCAACTTCAACTATAGAAGCTCCAATCTAAGTCTAGAATTAATAATTTCCCAAATTAGGTTATAGGAAATTTCTGAAATTGGAGAGAGATTGAGATGGAGAAGAAGAAGAAGATGCTCGCCAAAGCTTCTCTTTGAATTTTGGAGCTAGAACTTGAATTTGCAAAGAAGATTAGGGCTTAGGATTTCTAATTCTTTTTTCTCTTCCCCCATTTTTCTAAAGCTTGAGTGTTAGGAAATATTATGAAGGAATGAAGAGGAGTGGAGTTGGGTTTATATGTTGGGTTAATGGCTGAAAGCCAAACCCAAAGCCCTAGTTGAAAACTTCAAAATTTTACCCAACTCTAAACATATCGATGCTTATACTCAAAAAAGTCGCACACACCATTTTGAACTCAATGGAAGTGGTCTTGAGTCCAAATTGGTGATTCTCAACTTCCTTCTTCATTCAGACGTCTAAAATGTCCAAACTAGACGTCTGAATCTGGAAAAATAGGAGTTCTTTAACTTCATTCAGACGTCTAAAATGAACGATTCAGATGTCTGAATCTGGAAAAACAGAAGTTGTCGAGAACAATATTCAGACGTTTGAATCATTTATTTCAGACATCTGAAAATGGCAATTTTAGCCTATTTCCTTTCTGGTTTGACTCGAGCAATTTCAGCCGTCTGAACGACCCATTTCAGACGTCTGAATTTCTGCTTGAAGGTGTTTTCAATTAGGCACTTCCAAAAAGCACGATCCACATAGACTTTTCACTAATTCGAGTGTTCTTCTACGAATAGTGACTTTTTCGGATTAAAATCCGGCTAACGATGCTATATTTAAATTAAACATTTAAATATATGAATCATAAAATATGCGGGTTGTTACAATTCGTGTGAGATTATGTTCTATCTTTATTTTCTTTTTCCCCTAACAATCGGGCTTTTCGACACTTATTTATGGCACGAGGATGTATTAGTATCGATTTTGAGGGTTGAAAACCCCGGTCGTTACAATATATATAAGAATGATTTTCAAAATTAATATAGTTGTTTATTTGAGTTGATTATTTAGAAATGATAATATTTTATTGTTATCATTTAGGATTTTGATTAGTTATGCTCGTCCATATTTAGCATTAAATATTGTTAAATAGTTCATAAGGAATTTTCCTTAGTAAGATATAAGTAAAGTAGATGGGAATTAGGGAATCTTGGAACAAACCCCTTATGAATTAAATTCGCAGTTTGATTATAAGGTGTTTGGCGAAAGGGTTAAGTTAAAAGTCATCTTTTAATAATGTTAAGCTAAAAGTAAACTTGTAATAAAAAGTTGTTTAATATAATCTAAATGGTAGCAAAAATAAAAATAAAATAATAATAATAATAAAATAAATAAATAAATAAAATTTAGTGGATAAATATTTGATAAAATTTAATTATAATAAAGGTGAATCATTTAAATGTAAGTTTAACCCACATCTAAATTTGCTATATCATATCTATGATGCTATAAACTATTTTTGATTTCTTGAATGATAGTTAGATTTGTTTGATTGATTAATTAAAATTAATCTGGATATTCCATTTAAACTGTTTAAGTGTCGTTATAGCAATTTCCGCTATACATCATTTATTAAATATCATCCCCTAAACCATTGTGTGTGTTTGAACTTAAGTATGTGTTTTCCCAAAATTAGATGTTTAAAATCCATTAATCATTTTGGTTAATGATATTTTAAATTTATTAATCATTTTAAGTAACGATGTTTGAAATTAATTAATCTTTTTTATTATTGAGAGTTGAAATTAATTAGATTAATTTAGTTATTGATATTAAACTTTAATTAATCATTTTAATTAATGATTGGATAAATTTAATTTACTGTTTTAACTAATAGAGTATTTAAAATTTAGTTAATCATTTTAATTAACGATATTCGAAATATAACTAATCATTTTGTAAATTTTATTAATTATCTTTTGGAATAATTAATACTATTTTACATTTATAAAAGAGATTATAAATTTGATTAATTATCTTTCGGGATAATCATTGTTATTTTAAGTTTAATAAAAGATTTTAAATTTGATTTACTTTCTTAGAGAAAATTTATGTGGTTATAAAGTTTGAAAAGAATTTTATAAATCATCCCCCAGGACGATTAATATTATTTTAAATTTATAAATGATGTTTATAAATGAGAAAATCCTTTAAAAGGAATTGTTTAAAAATAAAGCTTGGTGTAAATTATTTTGGGTTTATGGTTTAAAATGATATTTGGTTTTTTACCCTTGTTTTTAATACACTTAGGATTATAAATTTGTCTTTTAAAAGAACATTTTAAAGAGTTTTTGAAAAATTTAGATCTCAGAATTGTTTGAAATAATTTCAAAATATTTTGGAAAAAGTAATAGTGATATTATTTGGAAATATTTTGAGTATAAATATTTTGAAATTTTTTGTTAATGAAATACATATTTTTTGGGGTAATTCGGGGGAAAACATTTTGATTAGTTTTGTGGTAATCTGAATAACCTTCTACGTGACGATCGGATGTTTGCTTAGGCGAACATTGTGGAGTACTTAGTAAATTATTCTCTTTATCATTGGGCGATTGAAGAAAATTCAAATTCGAACGAACCCAATTGAGTTTTAGCAAATAAAAATTGTTTAAAGTTATTTTATAAAGAAAAAGTAAGGAGTATACTTTCAGAGACGAGTTTTAAAACTAAAGACCGGGTATTTAAATTTTAAGTTCCTTAAAAAGGAATTGATTTCCAAAAATGAAAAGTATTTTTGATAAAAGTATTTTTGATAAAAGATTTTTTTGATAAATGAATTTTACCCTTAAGTAATATACAAGGTAATTTAACACTGATTTAAATGGGTTAGATTGGATATGAAGGTATTGATAACGTTGTTTTATCAAAACCATAGATATTATTTAAGTATCTAAGATTTGTAACTAACTGGTGTTATTGGGTCAGTCCATAAACATGATTCGTTATAACACCTTAATGTGAAAAGGTTGGAAGGTTTTAATTGACATGGTTTTATTAAAACCATAGCTTTTGTTTAAAACATGTAAGTAGTGTAAACTATTTGTTGTTTTGAGTCAACCCATAAACATTGCCCATCTTAAACTCTAAGTTAAAGAGGTCGAGAGGTCGACTAGTTTTAAAAGACCTAAATTTTGATTAGATTTTCACTTAAATTGTGAAAAGTAAAATAAATTTTATGTTTTGTATATTCTCTTAGGATTTAGAAGGGTATTATACAAGTTAATAAAGTGGAATAAGTTATTACTTGGTGTTTTACAAAGAAATGACTGTATAAAATATTTTTAAACATAGATGAAAATTTATGAAATAATTCATATACAATTTTGTTATTTAATAAAATATTAAATGCAAATTTAAGTGATTTAGAAAGATTGGTGTAGTCAAGAAACTAATAATTTTAGAGTATAACTTTCAATTTTTTTCCGAGTAAGTTTGAATAGCTTCTAAGCAATAACCAAAGGCTAATAAACAACGAATGATATGCTTAGATAATTATCTACATTTTGGGTAATCAAGAAAGTTTTGGACCTTAGTTAGGAGTTTGTTGTTAATCTTTTGACATTTTAAATAATGTTGAGTGTTAGATTTTTCCCTTATGGAATTTGAATGGCTGATTGTGTTGGTATATTCCTTTACGAAATTTGGTTTATTTGATTTAATTGAATTTGATTATTTAATTGAATTTGATTGATTGATTGTGTCGCCTTATATACCATAGTTTATAAAATTAAAAACTGTAAACCAAGGTTTATGAATTGTTGTTTATAAGTACTTAAATCCTGGTGCTTTTGAAAAAAAAAGTGATTTTGAAATTTTTTGGAAAGAAATAATGATTGTTCACTCTAGTTATTGTATTTGGAGAAACCAGAATACCACTGGATGCTCCATGTTGTTTTGACTATAGAGTTTTATATGTTTTTCTAGGAGGACCCCCTCCTAGTCATTTTTGGTCTTTGTTTAATACATTTATTTTTGAGGAAATTTGAAAATAAATTATTGAATATAAGAGCCTGGGCATTTAGTTCTAAATTTACCTTTTGATATGATTGGATGTGCAATATTTTATTTCAGGGTATTCTCTAAATTTGATTGCACATAGATTTATATCATACTAGTTTTTGCTAGATAAGTCACATCTGAATGTGTTAGGTATTTCTAGGATAGTTTGTTTTCTGGGATAGGAATGTGGTAAATTTCAGGGATGAAATTATTTTAAGGGGGAAGAGGGTAACGACCCGGAATTTCACCACATTAATTTCTGAATATTTAATTAGTTTTAAATATTGAAATAGTAGGTTTTATAATTAAATTAAAAACTCTTTTAAATAACAAATATTGAATATAAAATAGTTTTCAAATTTTGTTTACAAAAATTTTTAGTTCGATGAAAAACAGAAAATGTGACCGAAAACCGTATTACCAATTTTCGATATTTCATCGTATAAAAGTTATTTGAGATGTTGTGAGCCTTGTTTATATTTTAAACAACCTTTAAATGGTTAAGAATGTAAATTAGTTAGTATATATTGGTATATACATATGTATATATACTTAAGTATATACATGTATATACTAAAAGATGCATTAAGAAACATGATTTGACACTTTGGTGACTCGAGTACAAAACATGTTTACACATGTTTTCTTTAACATGATGAGTGGAGTAGAAGGTGGTTGGCTAAAATGGCATGTGTGGTAGAGGGCGTTGAGATGTCACAAGGTGGTGGAGGGTAAATGTAACGTATCGGGTTTTGCCCGCTCGAAAATCAACATCTGTACTTCACATTGTACTAGAATGCCGCAGATTCGATCGTTCAAATCCGATTCGCCGGAGCTATAACACAATTAAGTAAATAACACAGCGGAAGAAAAGAATAATACATTGATGTATAATATCTGATACAACAGAGTGATACAATGAATATCAATATACATCAGAGATATGATACAAGAAATAGCAGCGGAAAAGAAAATGATAACATCAGCAGCAAATAGAATATCTCCAATAGAATGCTCCAAGATAAGCAACGTCAGTCCATGAACTCCAAGAACTGAACTAGGTCCAGATAATCTACTAAACCTGAATATCTGAAAAACCCAACTCTAGACTGCTCGTGTGGAAAATTATGAGCACCCAGAGTTTAGGAAGGGAACAATAAACTCCGGATCAGTCATGGGACTGGTGTGAGCAACAAAAACAGTTTATCTTTAAAACAAACAACAACAGAATTTTAAAGTGAATTCGCAATGCTTTTGGAAAATGAAACTACCATAAGACCTCCCGCCACACACACAATGCAAACGCAGAATTGGAGGAGATTTCTTCTTATGATAGTCAAAGATGCTTACTACGTAAAATCATCTTGATATTATTATTAGTGCATAGTGCAGAAAACATTTCGAAAGTATAATATCAATCTTAGCCAGCATAGACATTTCGAACTATGCCTACTATAGCTACCATCCAAACAGTGGGGCGCCACCATAAGTAGATGGCAGGTTCTACAACTAAAACCGTACAAGTTCCGTATTGGAGAAATGGATTTCCAACAAATGGTCAGGCTAAGGAACTTCCTTCCGCCGCATGGGATCGCCTCTGGCGGGACGTCCCGAGAGACAAACTGCTCTCTGCCAAACAAGGCCGGGTTACCCCTGTAACAGGTAACTCACGAATATGCCACCTCCCAGTCCTTTGGGACCTTTATTCGAGGCCTCAGTAACCAACATCACACATCATAAAGAAAGTGTATCCACATGAGTAAGTATCAGGGCTCCATACCATAATACCACCCCTTTCCAGAAGGAAATGACATACCCTAAAGGGCGCGACCCTCATAACCTTGCCGCAACATTCCTGTTTCGACCATTTCCGGGTTGTGAGGCCCTGACGAAGTCTCGTCCACAAAGCTACGCTTTTTCAAAAAGCCACGCTTTGGGTCAACAGATGATCAACCTATGATCACAAAGATAAATGATCAAACAAATGATCATATCACAAATGATCAAACACTGATTATCACACAGCAACACTCAGCATGCCACATTACCAAATTGGGATATATCGCTGATAAATTTCAACTACACAACCTCTGAGCTCGTACGTCTCAGAGAAGGGTGTTAAGCTAAGAGAATAAATTCTCCGCCACCAACAGAAATGTATTTGAAAGAGATCGGCTTTATATCTCAAAGTGTAATGTCAGACATGTAACCATACAAGTCTGTTCCGGGATCGAACAGAACCGAAGGCACTTCTCACGAAGCCCTTGCAAATCCGGATAATTTTCAAATCACGTCCGGACTTCCCATCACAAAAGAGTGATATAAATCTCTATACCGGCGCGACTCAGTGCAGAGACATTCGATAGGTTGTCCTTTCATTTTTCGAAAATATCCAGTCTTCAACACCGGTCTTCAAATGCCATCCATATACGACGTTTCATTATTCGGAATGGGTTATATGACACTAAGGTCCTCTCCCGGCTAAACCGAATAATGTGCGCAATATTTTAAAAACATATGGATATTGGGATTTCAATTAAGTCACAACTTAAACCCAAATTTCCTTTTCAAATGGTTTAACAAATTACCATTTTCAAATCTTTAAACAAAAAGATTCATTTTAACAACCTTCAATGGTTTAAAACAATTTCCACACTTTAATCTTTTGAAACAAAGGATTCATTCACAGATTTTCCAAATCGATTTCCATTTCAGTTTAATTAATTCGTTAAATCTTTAAATCAAGATTTAACTGATAGCTTTCAAAACAATTCCATTTCAAATGGTCTAAACAAATCATCATTTTAAATCTGTTTAAAAATAAACAGATTCAATTCATAGTTTTCAAAAAAAAATTCATTCATAACTTGGAAAATCCATTTTTCAATTTACTTGAAATTCCTTTAATTAACTGGAATTTCATTTCTTATCTGAAAGCTTTTACCATTTAAAAACAACAGTTTTTACTTTGGAAATCTGATTCATTCATACTAGTTGAAATCCTTGGGTTAAATCCAAATTCCCAACTTATACTTTTAAAAATGGTTAAATTCATACAAACACATTTTTTATCATCATTAGTCCCTAGTTTCAATCATAGATTTAATTTCAAACTTGAATTCAAATTTAAATCAAATTATTTAAATTTTCAAAAACTCGGTTAAGTTATTCAAAATAACTTTTATCTTCGAAATTCCATTTCAAAAGCTTTTCACTTTAAACCCGAATTTCTAATTTCAAAATCAATTGAAATTAAAATTAAAATTTCAATTTCAAAAATATTAACTTTAAATTATCTGTGACTTAACCGATTTCCACGTGAAATCCATATTTATGTGTGTAACAGTGTAGTCCAGGGGTTCAACACAATAGTGTAACACGATGAATCACCACAGATCAAAATACAGGATATAGTTGATAAGCGATATAACTATAACGCTCATCTTCATTCACAGATCACAGATATATATCACAGATAAGTAAATTACAGATCACAACATAAATCAGGATGTATCACAAAGCATCACATATCAGGGATATCAAACAATCAAGTCATTCAATAGAATCCAAACATACATAGGTAAGGTCAATTTATTTATCTGATCAAATTAAATCAGATTAGTCACTGATCCTGGTTCAATCAACATTAATTAATTACCAACCATTTTAATTAATTAACATTTAATCCTTTATTAATTAACTTAAAATTATTTAATTATTCTTTAATTAATTAATTACCCTTAATTAATTAATTAGTCCTTAATTAATCATCAAAATCCCATTCGTAAAGTATTCAGAAATTAATAAAATTAACCTATTATATATTCCTTTTAGAGACGAAACAACTTCTGAACATCTAACTTTTAAAAATTGAAATTTAAAAACTTTGTTTAAACACTATTTTACAAATTCGATTTGGCTTCTAAATTATAGTTAATTTATCTTGGAAACTTGATTAAATTCACCATTTACTTTTTAAAACTTCATTTACCTTCTTATGTTCATTCAAAACTTAATTTAAACCTTTACACTTTTTTTAACTTTGTTGATTACCTACTTTCAATTTTGAAAATCTGCTGTATTTCGAATAACCCGAGCCAGATTACCAAAAGCCCGAGCACAATGCTATTTCTCCCTAAACCAATTCAATTTCAAATTTACTTCGAGCCAAAACCTTAATTCCCCGCACATGAACACGAGCCAGCTTCCTCTTCCACCATCTCGCAAACAACCAGATACACGTTTCACGCGTGCACGTGCACCACTAACCAGCGACGCTCCGGCCATCGTCGAGCACCCCAACACGTCGCCTACAACCCTAGCAACAACTCCGACCACTCAAATCATCATCATCGGCCAGAAATCGAAATTCGAACAGAAAGTCGAAACCTGGAAACAAAAACTGGAAACTCGAGACCACTTCAACCCCAAACCTGTCAACATCGCCTCGTCCACGCCGTGCCGTCCATCTGCGAGCTTCCACCTCCGGTCTCGACTTCGACATCGCCCCAACTTCTACCACCCGAAGTATCAAAACACTCGATCCATCATTGAGGCCGAGGTGATCAAATTTCCATCATAGCTAAAACTAGGTTTACAGATTTTAAAACCAAATCCCAACATCCACCTAGCTTAAATCCTTGATCCAATATTTTTCCTAGCTTCAATGATCACTCCTCTAACCACCGAACCAATCCCGACCCTTCCAGTTCATCATCTCGACAGCAATTGGTCGAAAACCATTTCTAGTTCGACTTCAAACCGCTCTATGCATACCCATCTAAAAATTATCCTTTTAGGCTTAAAAATCTCATTTTTCGATAAGGATTCCAGTGATATAATTGAATCAATGTTTTGTGACATTCGTGATTACCAGAAATTTGAGTTTGTCCTGTAAAATCCAGTTTTTTTCAATCTACATATTTATATTTTACTTGAAACCATTTTTTTTTAACTGATACGTAAACAAGCATATTTACTTTTGAAACCAAGGCCTAAAAAAGATTTATTCAAGGGATAATGGATTTTTTTATTAAAATCTAGGCTTGAATTTTGGGAACTATAATCAGAGAGTTCATGATAAAACTCACATGCATTTAATACATTCATATGTATTCGGCAGAACTTCATATATATATACACACTACATACTTATTCAGAGATGAATCATGCAACAGATTTACCTACTTAAACATTTTAAAAGTGATGTTACTCACAGATTCTCAACATTGGATTCAAAGAATGGTTTAAAAGATTAAAGTTGCTCACCTTACTACTAGGAGAAAGAACAGAGCAACCAGGTTTGGAAAAACAACAGCTTTGAACTTTTTAAAAGACTGAGAATTGGTTTTCTTTGATTTTCCTTAGAATCTCCTTGCTTTGTTGTTAAAAATGCTTCAGACATTTTTTTCTTCTTCTTAGCTTTGTTTAATGGTTGAACGAAATGAAGTGAAAAAGTTGATGTATATAACAAAAGGTTTACAGGTTGTTTTATATTGTTTGTACAGAAAGCATGCTGGAGACATTTGCTTTAAATGCATGAGGCATGTTGCATTTATTGCTTTGAGTACTTTCTTCTCTTTTGTTTATTTACTTATCTTCATTTCGGCTGATATGCCATGTTATGGTGGCTGCATTTATTTGCCTAGTACTATATGTTATTTTGCCTCATTTCTTGCCTGCAAAGCTTCATTGGCTGGTGAGTTGTATATTTTTTTTTCTTTTGTTTTGTTTACTTGCATCATTTTAAAGTTGAAACTTTGTTGTTAAATTTTTTGTCATGTGTTGTTTATTCCTTTTTGTTTTATTTACTTTACAATGTAACAATTCTTACTTTAATATGTTGTTTAAATTTGTATTCTCTATAACTTGTAAACAAGCTATTTCATATATATTCGAGTTGAGTGTATTTGTTTTACTTTTTATTATCTTATATATCTTTGTTTTCTTATTCAAGTTGTATTTGTTATTTTATTTCATGTATTACTATATATATTTATTAAACCATCAATAATAAATTCAAAATTATTTATTATTATTATTATTTATAAAATTAAACAATTTATACCAAATCATAGGGATTCGGGGAAACTCGCTCCAATTTATCTATTTAATTCTACAATTTATATTCAAAAATTCATTAAATTATCGAATTAAATAAATTTAAATTTCGGGGTCGTTACAATCTTCCCCCCTTAAAAGAATTTCGTCCTCAAAATTCGCAGGCACGAAAACAACAGAGATAGACAGATTCGATCTCCTATAACTCCTCGAACACAAGATACGGATTCCGAACTCAAGTCGGAATATCTCAGAATATATACCAATTTGTCCCTCTTCAGACTTTGGTTTTCACAGAAATTACAATAGAATTTCAAAATTTGGTTTCAAACGAATTCGTTTTATTGATTTAATTCAAATTTATCCTTCATATTCTATTAATCAATTTAACTCAATTTAAAATTTCCAATTTCAAATTCAATAAGGTTTAAATCAAAAAGCTGATAAGAAACCGATGAAGATACGAAGTAAAAAATTTCTACAACGATTCATATAGCCATCATCATACCGAAACTTCTTCTTGTAGCTGATACGAAGCAATCAAAAGATTTTGGAAACGAATCAAAGAATATTGATAAGAAAGATTATTTCCACTGTTACAGGGTATTGGCCATTTATAGTCGTATTCCCTTGTCCCCTATCTCGTCCTCTTCTTGCACTCATACTCACTATCTGTGGATAGCAAGAGAATTTACTGAGACGTTCGAACGAATATCTGAGAAATACTCATTCTAGAGTTTACTTCACTCTATCTCTAATGAGCTACTTAACGTGTTATACTCCTGAGCTAAAGTTCAACCTTAGCTCTGATACCACATGTAACGTATCGGGTTTTGCCCGCTCGAAAATCAACATCCGTACTTCACATTGTACTAGAATGCCGCAGATTCGATCGTTCAAATCCGATTCGCCGGAGCTATAACACAATTAAGTAAATAACACAGCGGAAGAAAAGAATAATACATTGATGTATAATATCTGATACAACAGAGTGATACAATGAATATCAATATACATCAGAGATATGATACAAGAAATAGCAGTGGAAAAGAAAATGATAACATCAGCAGCAGATAGAATATCTCCAATAGAATGCTCCAAGATAAGCAACGTCAGTCCATGAACTCCAAGAACTGAACTAGGTCCAGATAATCTACTAAACCTGAATATCTGAAAAACCCAACTCTAGACTGCTCGTGTGGAAAATTATGAGAATCCAGAGTTTAGGAAGGGAACAATAAACTCCGGATCAGTCATGGGACTGGTGTGAGCAACAAAAACAGTTTATCTTTAAAACAAACAACAACAGAATTTTAAAGTCAATTCGCAATGCTTTTGGAAAATGAAACTACCATAAGACCTTCCGCCACACACACAATGCAAACGCAGAATTGGATGAGATTTCTTCTTATGATAGTCAAAGATGCTTACTACGTAAAATCATCTTGATATTATTATTAGTGCATAGTGCCGAAAACATTTCGAAAGTATAATATCAATCTTAGCCAGCATAGACATTTCGAACTATGCCTACTATAGCTACCATCCAAACAGTGGGGCGCCACCATAAGTAGATGGCAGGTTCTACAACTAAAACCGTACAAGTTCCGTATTGGAGAAATGGATTTCCAACAAATGGTCAGGCTAAGGAACTTCCTTCCGCCGCATGGGATCGCCTCTGGCGGGACGTCCCGAGAGACAAACTGCTCTCTGCCAAACAAGGCCGGGTTACCCCTGTAACAGGTAACTCACGAATATGCCACCTCCCAGTCCTTTGGGACCTTTATCCGAGGCCTCGGTAACCAACATCACACATCATAAAGAAAGTGTATCCACATGAGTAAGTATCAGGGCTCCATACCATAATACCACCCCTTTCCAGAAGGAAATGACATACCCTAAAGGGCGCGACCCTCATAACCTTGCCGCAACATTCCTGTTTCGACCATTTCCGGGTTGTGAGGCCCTGACGAAGTCTCGTCCACAAAGCTACGCTTTTTCAAAAAGCCACGCTTTGGGTCAACAGATGATCAACCTATGATCACAAAGATAAATGATCAAACAAATGATCATATCACAAATGATCAAACACTGATTATCACACAGCAACACTCAGCATGCCACATTACCAAATTGGGATATATCGCTGATAAATTTCAACTACACAACCTCTGAGCTCGTACGTCTCAGAGAAGGGTGTTAAGCTAAGAGAATAAATTCTCCGCCACCAACAGAAATGTATTTGAAAGAGATCGGCTTTATATCTCAAAGTGTAATGTCAGACATGTAACCATACAAGTCTGTTCCGGGATCGAACAGAACCGAAGGCACTTCTCACGAAGCCCTTGCAAATCCGGATAATTTTCAAATCACGTCCGGACTTCCCATCACAAAAGAGTGATATAAATCTCTATACCGGCGCGACTCAGTGCAGAGACATTCGATAGGTTGTCCTTTCATTTTTCGAAAATATCCGGTCTTCAACACCGGTCTTCAAATGCCATCCATATACGACGTTTCATTATTCGGAATGGGTTATATGACACTAAGGTCCTCTCCCGGCTAAACCGAATAATGTGCGCAATATTTTAAAAACATATGGATATTGGGATTTCAATTAAGTCACAACTTAAACCCAAATTTCCTTTTCAAATGGTTTAACAAATTACCATTTTGAAATCTTTAAACAAAAAGATTCATTTTAACAACCTTCAATGGTTTAAAACAATTTCCACACTTTAATCTTTTGAAACAAAGGATTCATTCACAGATTTTCCAAATCGATTTCCATTTCAGTTTAATTAATTCGTTAAATCTTTAAATCAAGATTTAACTGATAGCTTTCAAAACAATTCCATTTCAAATGGTCTAAACAAATCATCATTTTAAATCTGTTTAAAAATAAACAGATTCAATTCATAGTTTTCAAAAAAAAATTCATTCATAACTTGGAAAATCCATTTTTCAATTTACTTGAAATTCCTTTAATTAACTGGAATTTCATTTCTTATCTGAAAGCTTTTACCATTTAAAAACAACAGTTTTTACTTTGGAAATCTGATTCATTCATACTAGTTGAAATCCTTGGGTTAAATCCAAATTCCCAACTTATACTTTTAAAAATGGTTAAATTCATACAAACACATTTTTTATCATCTTTAGTCCCTAGTTTCAATCATAGATTTAATTTCAAACTTGAATTCAAATTTAAATCAAATTATTTAAATTTTCAAAAACTCGGTTAAGTTATTCAAAATAACTTTTATCTTCGAAATTCCATTTCAAAAGCTTTTCACTTTAAACCCGAATTTCTAATTTCAAAATCAATTGAAATTAAAATTTCAATTTCAAAAATATTAACTTTAAATTATCTGTGACTTAACCGATTTCCACGTGAAATCCATATTTGTGTGTGTAACAGTGTAGTCCAGGGGTTCAACACAATAGTGTAACACGATGAATCACCACAGATCAAAATACAGGATATAGTTGATAAGCGATATAACTATAACGCTCATCTTCATTCACAGATCACAGATATATATCACAGATAAGTAAATTACAGATCACAACATAAATCAGGATGTATCACAAAGCATCACATATCAGGGATATCAAACAATCAAGTCATTCAATAGAATCCAAACATACATAGGTAAGGTCAATTTATTTATCTGATCAAATTAAATCAGATTAGTCACTGATCCTGGTTCAATCAACATTAATTAATTACCAACCATTTTAATTAATTAACATTTAATCCTTTATTAATTAACTTAAAATTATTTAATTATTCTTTAATTAATTAATTACCCTTAATTAATTAATTAGTCCTTAATTAATCATCAAAATCCCATTCGTAAAGTATTCAGAAATTAATAAAATTAACCTATTATATATTCCTTTTAGAGACGAAACAACTTCTGAACATCTAACTTTTAAAAATTGAAATTTAAAAACTTTGTTTAAACACTATTTTACAAATTCGATTTGGCTTCTAAATTATAGTTAATTTATCTTGGAAACTTGATTAAATTCACCATTTACTTTTTAAAACTTCATTTACCTTCTTATGTTCATTCAAAACTTAATTTAAACCTTTACACTTTTTTTAACTTTGTTGATTACCTACTTTCAATTTTGAAAATCTGCTGTATTTTGAATAACCCGAGCCAGATTACCAAAAGCCCGAGCACAATGCTATTTCTCCCCGAACCAATTCAATTTCAAATTTACTTCGAGCCAAAACCTTAATTCCCCGCACATGAACACGAGCCAGCTTCCTCTTCCACCATCTCGCAAACAACCAGATACACGTTTCACGCGTGCACGTGCACCACTAACCAGCGACGCTCCGGTCATCGTCGAGCACCCCAACACGTCGCCTACAACCCTAGCAACAACTCTGACCACCCAAATCATCATCATCGGCCAGAAATCGAAATTCGAACAGAAAGTCGAAACCTGGAAACAAAAACTGGAAACTCGAGACCACTTCAACCCCAAACCTGTCAACATCGCCTCGTCCACGCCGTGCCGTCCATCTGCGAGCTTCCACCTCCGGTCTCGACTTCGACATCGCCCCAACTTCTACCACCCGAAGTATCAAAACACTCGATCCATCATTGAGGCCGAGGTGATCAAATTTCCATCATAGCTAAAACTAGGTTTACAGATTTTAAAACCAAATCCCAACATCCACCTAGCTTAAATCCTTGATCCAATATTTTTCCTAGCTTCAATGATCACTCCTCTAACCACCGAACCAATCCCGACCCTTCCAGTTCATCATCTCGACAGCAATTGGTCGAAAACCATTTCTAGTTCGACTTCAAACCGCTCTATGCATACCCATCTAAAAATTATCCTTTTAGGCTTAAAAATCTCATTTTTCGATAAGGATTCCAGTGATATAATTGAATCAATGTTTTGTGACATTCGTGATTACCAGAAATTTGAGTTTGTCCTGTAAAATCCAGTTTTTTTCAATCTACATATTTATATTTTAATTGAAACCATTTTTTTTTTAACTGATACGTAAACAAGCATATTTACTTTTGAAACCAAGGCCTAACAAAGATTTATTCAAGGGATAATGGATTTTTTTATTAAAATCTAGGCTTGAATTTTGGGAACTATAATCAGAGAGTTCATGATAAAACTCACATGCATTTCATACATTCATATGTATTCGGCAGAACTTCATATATATATACACACTACATACTTATTCAGAGATGAATCATGCAACAGATTTACCTACTTAAACATTTTAAAAGTGATGTTACTCACAGATTCTCAACATTGGATTCAAAGAATGGTTTAAAAGATTAAAGTTGCTCACCTTACTACTAGGAGAAAGAACAGAGCAACCAGGTTTGGAAAAACAACAGCTTTGAACTTTTTAAAAGACTGAGAATTGGTTTTCTTTGATTTTCCTTAGAATCTCCTTGCTTTGTTGTTAAAATGCTTCAGACATTTTTTTCTTCTTCTTAGCTTTGTTTAATGGTTGAACGAAATGAAGTGAAAAAGTTGATGTATATAACAAAAGGTTTACAGGTTGTTTTATATTGTTTGTACAGAAAGCATGCTGGAGACATTTGCTTTAAATGCATGAGGCATGTTGCATTTATTGCTTTGACTACTTTCTTCTCTTTTGTTTATTTACTTATCTTCATTTCGGCTGATATGCCATGTTATGGTGGTTGCATTTATTTGCCTAGTACTATATGTTATTTTGCCTCATTTCTTGCCTGCAAAGCTTCATTGGCTGGTGAGTTGTATTTTTTTTTTCTTTTGTTTTGTTTACTTGCATCATTTTAAAGTTGAAACTTTGTTGTTAAATTTTTTGTCATGTGTTGTTTATTCCTTTTTGTTTTATTTACTTTAACAATGTAACAATTCTTACTTTAATATGTTGTTTAAATTTGTATTCTCTATAACTTGTAAACAAGCTATTTCATATATATTCGAGTTGAGTGTATTTGTTTTACTTTTTATTATCTTATATATCTTTGTTTTCTTGTTCAAGTTGTATTTGTTATTTTATTTCATGTATTACTATATATATTTATTAAACCATCAATAATAAATTCAAAATTATTTATTATTATTATTATTTATAAAATTAAACAATTTATACCAAATCATAGGGATTCGGGGAAACTCGCTCCAATTTATCTATTTAATTCTACAATTTATATTAAAAAATTCATTAAATTATCGAATTAAATAAATTTAAATTTCGGGGTCGTTACAGTAAAGGACAAGGGGCATTTAGGTAATTCACATTTTCACTTTCTTATAAATAGTCTTCCATCTCTAAATTTTCCTCTTCTTCCACCGATCAGATCTCTCTCATATCTTGTCCAAATAAAGTTATTCTTTTTTAAACCATGTCAAATTCCAGTGACTCCAACTTTTAGGTTGATCACTTCTTCAAATTTCGAGCATAGCTATGTCAAAATATCAATTGTTTACAGAGTGTTTTTAGACCTAGAATTTCAAGTCCGAAAATGGTCCTTTTTTTAGTCATATCTTCTTCAAAAATAAATGAAATTAAGTGATTCTTTTTTTAAAATTGTAGATAAAAGAATTTTCTAAAACTTTTCTCTTTACAAATTTTTCAACATTTGAGAGTAAATAGTACAAAAATCAGTTGTACAATGACCTATTTTTGGGTTCATTTTTGAGAATTCGATGATTATCCAAAGTCACTCCACCTTTCAAAAACAAGTTTCACTTCTTCTTTCAAGACTAAGCCTACGTAGTGCATTAAGGATCCAAGGCTCCATCTTCTGCTTAGGAATGGAAGTGCTAGGTCATACCTTAAGTTAGCGAGGGTTTGGATAGCTTTCGGTGAGTAAAACTACACCTTCTTAAGCCAAGTTTATACTATGTTAATGTTAATGTTAGACTATGAATGCTTGTTGTATATGTGAAGTGATGGTTTGGATTTTTGTTTGTTTCATGCTTTGAAAAGTTGTCGCATTTGAAATTTAGTAAGCATGTGGTTAGCTATATGAAAAGTTGGTAATTAAAGTTGATATAATTGTTAGTAAATACTTATTCCATGTTGTATCATCATTATTTACCTTGTATTATGCTTAAACCATTGCTATGTGATGTTTGGTTGTGTGTCTAATGTCATAAGTTTGTATGCCAAACTGCCCGTATAGCGATAGTCACTATGTCGGCACTTTCAGAAAATAACCTTTTATCGAAACCGTTTGGTTTTATTATCGTACTTGGAATTATTTTAAAAGTTAAGCAAGTATTTGATTAGTGATGTTTTCAAAAGAAAATAATTAATTATTTCAATAATGATTAATTAATTAATTTCTTAATTATTCAATTACTTAATTAGTAAGGATCAAGGTTAACTAATTACTTAGTTAATGATATGTTTTAAATTTAACTAATTACATGTTAATGAGTGTTTAAATTAATTAATCATTTTATTTAATGATGTTTAAATTTAATTAATCATTTTATTTAATGATATTTAAGCATAATTAATCATTCAATAATGATGAATTAAAGTTAATCAATCAATTTGCTAATGATGCTTTCATACTAATAAATCTTTTTAACAAATGATTTTTTGAGAGAAATGTGTGATCCTCTAAAGTAGAGGAGGGCACACATGAGTGTATATATATCACGGAAAACAAAGGTGCTGCCAACATGCTTGGCAGGTAGGTAATCAAAATACAAAAAATAATGCATAAGACTCAGGTACAACTAGAATGAGCTCCGACAAAGCCACCACCCATTACACCTCATTATCAAGCTCCGGCAAGGCCATCGCCCGTAATGAGGTGTTAGAAGTACCCAAAAAGCATGAAGCAACTTAGTGCGGAAGAAATCTAAAGACAACTCCATCTGTGAGAGAAATCGCCTTGATGTAAACACGGAAAATCCAGAATGAAGGCCTCGCTGCAAATGAGAATGACCCAAAGTGATGTACACCAGTCTGTCGATGTGGAAGTACTGGAAAGAAAGCCTCACTGCAAATGTGTATGATCTTGAATGAAGAGCGCCACACTATAGATGCAGAAGAACTCCTCACTGCGTAAGTGGAAGATCCAGAATGAACGTCTGGCAAAAATCCTGTTAGTAGCAATCCTGGGAACCTGCAAAAAGTAATCTAGCACCATTTCTGGCCTTGTAACGACCCGCATTTTTTCCGATAATTAAAATATTGAATTAAATAAGATTTTGTAATATAATGTTGGAAGAAAATAAAATTTATGATGTAGGAATGAGAAAACTAACTAGAATGAAGTTTAATAATGTTAATTAATGTAATAGATGACTATTTGAATGTAATCTCAAGTAATTGCAATAATTGTAAGTTATAATTGGTTATAAATTTAAAATAACAAAATAAATATAAATGTTATATTAATTGATAAAATAATATGTAATAAATTGAAATTGGATAAAATTTGTGTTGTGTTAGTAGTTATAACACCTGTGTGTAGGTAACAAACTTATAAATATGATTAAATTAAGAAAAAGGTAACATTTGTTATTTGTTACCAATTTATTTAATATGTTGAATTAAGTTGGAAATCAATTGCAGTTAAATGTAATTAAATATTATGTTAATATGAGTTAAGACGATAACTGTAAAATGTAAAGGTAATAAAATATACAGAAATGTCAATTATATTCTTAAGGCAATAATTTATTTAATAAAAAGAGTGAAACTAAGATAAATGAATTTATTGGGACTTTAAATTATAATTAATGTGAAAATCGACAAAAATTCAATATAATTGGAATATTGCAATTAATATGGTAAATGATGATAATGGTAGATTTTGATGTAATAAGATATAAACCAATGTTAAATATGTCCATAAAGTAATGATTGATTGAGTAAAAAGATTGAAACCAAATTAAATCAATTTATTGGAATTAAATTATATTTGATTAGATTTAATTGCAGTTGAAGCTGAACACTATATTTGGTGTAATATTTAACAATGAATTGATACGTAAATTTGTTTTAAATTATTATAAATGTCTAAGTAATCATAAATGGTGAAATTTGTTAATTATCTAATTTGAATGGAAAAAGTGATTTAATTAATTTAATATTAACTTATTTAAATAACGTGAAATTAGCCATTTTGGCAATTGTCTTGGATTTTGACGAAACAAGTTTCATCGGATCCGTGACGGCGAATTATTGTAGGATTTCAAGTTTCGTAGCGATCAGACTTGTCGTTTGATCGTACGGAGTCGAAACGCGCAAAAATCAATTTAGTTGAAATCAAATTGAAATAAGCTGAATAAAAGCTAACTTCTTCATACGATTGAATTAGGACTTGAAACCTGTTCCATTGAGTTTAAAAATATCGAAAACATCTATTTTGATATATGGGATCATTTCATTTCGGAGGCAGAACGGGATTTTCGGGTCGTTATCGTCGTTCGTACTGATTCGATATGTGTTTATTTTCTTATCAAGCTTTGTTATTATAAATAGCTCTGTTCTAACCCTAACAGCCTTTTATTCCTCATTACTGTACGTACAATTTCTCACTGCATTCTCCTTCTCAATGGCAGAAACTCTATTTTTCCACAATTTCAATTTCAAATCAAAATTCAATTTTAAAATTCGAACTCCTCAAACTATATCATATTTTATACCGATTCGAAGGCCTTGATGAGCACATTCTAGATCTACAGTTTGTTTTCCGATTTGATTCTTTGTGTGGCCATAAATTGGTGATTAAATCTCGGTCGTTCATCGTGTCGTGATCAACTTCGTCGGATCGTTGAACAGAGGGTACCGGGTTGTGGAGAGTGACGAGTGGAGTGCATCGGTGATGGTAGTTCGTCAGTTCAACGGCCAGATCATCGAGAAAAATTCGACCTAGGGCTTAGAAATGGGTTGGCGGTGGTTGTAAATTCTCGAACGTGACTTTATTTCGCGTGGTCGCGGGTTGACTCGAGGTCGTGGGGGAGTCCAGGGTGGCGCGGCGCGTCTGAGGGGTGGCAGTACGATCGATGCGAGGTCTTCTGGTAGGCAGCGTTAGGTTTGATGACGAAGGAGTTGGTTCATGCGTGCATCTGTACAGGGCTCGTGTGAGCAATATGGAGAGTGACATGTAAGTTTGGTTATTTTATTTTATTTTCAATCGTCTAACTTCAAAACTTAATTCTTTTACGTACGAACTCGAATTCACGCGCGGTTTTCTCCGTTGTGATCGTATTGGAATTCCAAACATTTTGGAACTGGTTTGGATAAATTCTGAGACTATTGAAATTTGAGCCTTATTTTGGATTTCCAATCGATGTGAAATCAAAGGTGAGTGTTTTAACCCACTCACAACTACTAAATTATCTTATGTTAGTTAAATTGATGTGATTGGTTATTGTTTGGTTTATTTATATTGTCATTCTAGTTAAATCTAACTTTTATTGAATATTATCCCCATTAATTTAATATTAAGTTCTAAATTCCCTGTTAATAACTGTTATTGATAACCAGTCAATTATTGTTATTTACTTATTGATTAGAATGGTTATTTTGATGGATGTTTGGTTGTGGATATTGGATGATTTGATGTTATATTTATATTGTTATAACTTTGCAAGTTCCCTCAGTTATTGTTAGAAAATCCCTATGGGTTGAAATGATACATACCCGAACGATCATATAGAATAGGGGAAAATCGTTATGGGTTGAAATGATAAAGCCAAGCGATTTTCATTGATTTGAAATTTTGGGATTGCAGGTTGAAATAATGTATACCCGTAGAATTTTAAATTGCGGATTGAAATGATAAATATCCATCAATTGACCATAGGGTAGAAAATTATATATGGACACCGGATTGGTTAAATTAAATGATTTTTAATCTTTAAATTCTGAATTCAGTTAACTGATATTTTGAAATAGAAATTGATTTGTATAAACTGAATTATTTTCGAAAATCCAAGCGTTAATGTTGAAATTGAAATTGATTTAATGAATTGTTTAAAGGATTTAAATTGGAATTTCGAAGTTGAATTGTCAAATATAAATGAATTTTATCGAAATTGAGTTATTGAAAATGTTTGAATATAACTTTGAAATCTATTTAATTTGAAGCGGTTTAAATTGATAATTCAAACATGGATTTGAAATTGATATTGATTAAATGGTTTTAAATGAGAATTTGAATTGAAAGACAAAAATTAGTTGTTGATTTGAAAGCTGGACATGATCTAGATGTGTTGAAACGAAAGAAATAGTTCAATTGATATTAATTTCAAATTTATTATATTTAATATAAACTGTTTTAAAATATATTATTTTCAAATCCTAATTATAAATATTTTCAAACTATTAAACTTACTTAAGCTATTTTGAACTATTTTAAGCTATTTTAATCAATTTAAACTATTTTAATTAATTTTAATCTATATAATACAATTTAATCTATTTTAACCTAATTAATCCATTTTCAAATAATTTTAAATCTATTTAATCTATTTTAAAACTATTTAATCTATTTAAAAATCTATTTAATCTATTTTAAATTAAAATTAAACTATCTTAAATCCACCTAAACTATTTTAATCTATTTTTAAACTATTAAAAACTATTTTAATCTATTTTAAACTATCTAAACTATTTTCTAAATTTCAAGTTTTGTAAAGTGGAAGTTCTATATTTAAATCCTTGATTTTTAAGGAGAATATGATTAAATGATGTTATAACATAAGTTGGGATTTAAATGACTTATTTGAAGAATGTGATGATTTTGAAATGAGGATTTAATCAATTTTCTCGATATGATTTCGAAAGTGAATATGATTTTGAAATTGATATAATTTGAATTGAATATGATATTTTGATATCATTTATGAATCGATTTGGAAAATGTAAAAGAACTATCCGGTGTGAAATAAGCATTTAGTTGTTAAAGAGACCGGGCTCGGATATTGTCATACTCTCTGCCAATACTGAAAACCACTTTAACAACTGTGTACGTGGTGGAGATTCCATAATAAAGTAGGATGGTTTGGTGTACGATTCTATATGAGGTATTTACTTAACCCTGACTCCCGTGAGTCATCTTAGATGTGCTAAAATAGGAGCTATACTGGGCCAAGTGAGGTCGCACCTCCTATCGGGCACATTTCTTCGATACTATATTATGACTTTGTGATTGATTTGGTGGCAACCTCTCGATTTGATTATGGGAGTGTGTTTCGAGGTGGGTGGTAGTAGTTGCTATGCGTTACCACCAGTCCGGGAGTGCAAATGGTAGAATCCTACCCTAGCATTGCCTCGAGTGCCGTGTTCACATGCTGTATCGCGCCTTCTACGAGTTTGGTTTGTACCATACCTACGGAGTGCTCTCTGAGTAAACCTCACGGAGGAGCTTACGGTACTGTATAGACTATGAGAATATACAAAATGTGTTAAAAGGGATATGGGTAACACCTTAACGCTATTTTAATACTTTACTTTACTGTAGACACTATTATAATAGCGTATTGTACTACATAGTAGATAGTTTAACAGATCCTTAGGAGATGGTAATCCCGAACCTCTCTTAAGTTATTGCACTCACGTTGACACGGGATAGGAGATGTCAAACCCTATAAACATCTCTTACGCCGTTACACTCATATTTATTTACTGTTGATTTTAACTTACATAAGACCTTTTAGTTCTGACTCAAGTGTTTTGTCTTTTCAATTCGCTCGGGTCAGTGTGAACTTTTCAGTTTATCGAAGAATGCTTTCTGGAGGACGAAGACGAAGACTTAGTACTATTACTATTTATTATATTCATATTACCGCACCATGTTGTTCCGCTGCATTGTTATTGATTTCTGTTGTATGTTACTCTGATTCTGTATTGTAAAGTTTAATCAAATGATATTTGTAAAATAGCTTCATGAACTGTTTATTTGATTATTATATTATGTCAATCTGCTGTGAGATTCTATGTTTGTTTTCTTTCTTTCTCCATTTTTCTTAATTACCTCATAAAAATCCTCCCTTTTGGATGGTTTGAGTCCGACGTGTGTGGTTTATCGTCGATTTAAACTGTCCAAAAAGGTGGGTCGTTACATTTAGTATCAGAGCTTTGGTTTAGCGATAATCTTAGCTCTGTGGGGTCTGACTCATATAGAATAGGGTAGCAATACCCTAAAATGAGTCACTAAGTGTATATATATGAGAGAGCGCATTTGTTAGTGTTATAAAAGGTTTTTATATTGTGTTAATTTGTTTTGTTTAGTATTTATAAATTTCCGTCGGTACATAGGACGCTATGGCATCAATATGGATTTCTAAACACTTAATAGGGCAGACCGACACAATATTGTTTGAAATATAGTTAAATGAAATAATTTTTCCTAGTATTATATTTTTTATGCAAAAGAATAATCTTTATAAATATATATAATTGTATGTGATATGTTTAGTTGTTTGTTAGGGAGTGAAAATTTATCATTATTAGTTGCAAAAATGGGACTATAAATAAAACGAATATAAATTGAAAATTTGAGAACTTAACTTCCGGGATTTTGAAAATTTCTTTCGAAAAATTTGGAATATAATATTAGTAGCAATTGGAAGTATTTTTTTATTTAAATATTTCGATATGATTTGAAAGAAATGTTTTAAAAGGAATTTTCAAAGGAAATAAGTTTTGTACTTCCCACTCTGTCGCTGGAAAGTAATTTCGATGATGAGTGCATGCATCACTGACGTTGATTTTCGAGTTTCAAAGTAGGAAGACCGCTGTAATAGTTCACTACACATTTGTTTTGATAAATAAATCTTAATTTTATTTTCCAAATATGATTTGATATATATAAAAGATATGATTATATACATATTATTTTTAAAATGGTTGAAAGGAACCCGGTACTTAGTTCTTAAGTTTCTGCAAATTGGAAATTTCAATTATTGTAATGAAATCAAATCTTAACTATTTTAATAATTAGAAAATTTTAAATGGTGTAATTTGAATTAGATGCTAAGTTATTAATGAAAACATAAGAAACTGAAATTTGTAAACTGTAGATCAAAAGGATATGAAAAATAAGAAATTATAAATATTGAACATTTTGTTAACTAAATTGAATAAAACAAACTTGGGTAACATTCAATTACATTCTAAAAGACATATATATATATATATATATATATTACCAAAATATTCAAAAGTTGAAATCTTAATAAGAATATGTAATAGAATATTATACAAGTAAAACTTAGAAAATGAAAGTGTTCAATGGAATTACTTCTATAAGTAAGAATTCTGATGTTATAAAAATGTTATAAACTTAAGTTAATAATTTGAAATGCTAAGTAATTAGATTAAACATGAATACTGCAAGTAAATGGTTATGAACTTAAGTTAACATTTTAAGCTTTTTATAATCATATTGAATAGTAAAGGTGAACCCTATATTAAGTAAATGAGTATGACTTTTGAAATATTGAAATGATTCAGAAAAAGAATTAAGATTCAATTGACATTATAAAAGGAAAGAGTAAATGTGACTTAAGGATAAAAATACATAAGTATGACTTGATTCATTGTTGGAAATAAAGTATAACATTTAAATGATAAATATGAAATAAACTGAAATAAAATATATGTAATCCTTCAAGAATGAATTCATTGATGATCTAAATAATTGAAATAGAAATAACTTGTGTAAGTAATGAAAATGGCATCATGTGAATAAATGAGAAATAAAATTTTGTAAGGAATGAATGAAAAATTAATGGTAACATAGCATTGTATGAAAAAAAGAAAAAATGAACAGTAAATGGTGAAACAAGATTAATAAGAATAAACTTAAATAATAATTTGAAATCTTGTTTCTTTTGGCTTATAGGATGATTGGGAAAGGATACTTCTAACTGTATAAAGATGTATGAATAATCTATTGAGTTTATCTAAGACTGTTGAGTGTATGCTATACTTGGTAGTTTATTTATCATTTTATACGATTAAAGGTTTCAGAACCCAAACAAACCATTTGTTTGATTGCTATTGATGGATGGTTGATTACTTTGATTGCATGTGATGATTGTATGGTTTTGTTGCAAGTGGCTATTGTTGGGTTATGTTGTTTGTTTTTTATTAATTGATACAACTTAAATTTCTCTTTTACATAATTATTAACCTCTTTGGATTGTATAAGCGAAATACAGGTTTATGGAAGTAATAACTACTGCTTTTGGTTTCATAAATTATGCATTGTTTGCCCGACAAATAGGTACGTTCTCGGATTACGGTTTTCTAGCGATATTATATTGTTTTCCCCATGGTTTGGGATATATTATTTTGAAAATGTGATATATATTGTTATTATTGATACTATTATTTCTCCCATACCTCTCCGTACAAAGGAGACTCTACCGAAATTTTCCGTGAATTTTGGACTTCGAAAAATTTTGTGAAATGTTTTTCAAACTTTTGTTAACTTGATATAAAAGGATTTAATTATTTTAAATTGATTATTTTATTTAAATTATTTAATTATGTAAATTGATTGTTTATAAATTTAATATTTTGAATAAGATATATTAATTCCTTATCCCTTCTTTTCCCTTTTCGAGGACGAAAAGTTTTGAGTGGGGGAGAGTGTAACGACCCGCATTTTTCCGATAATTAAAATATTGAATTAAATAAGATTTTGTAATTTAATGTTGGAAGAAAATAAAATTTATGATGTAGGAACGAAAAAACTAACTAGAATGAAGTTTAATAATGTAATAATGTAATAGATGACTATTTGAATGTAATCTCAAGTAATTGTAATAATTGTAGTTATAATTGGTTATAAATTTAAAATATGGAAATAAATTTAAATGTTATATTAATTGATGAAATTATATGTATTAAATTGAAATTGGATAAAATTTGTGTTGTGTTAGTAGTTTTAACATTTGTCTATATATAACAAACTTATAAATGTGATTAAATTAAGAAAAAGATAACAATTGTTATTTGTTACCAATTTATTTAATATGTTGAATTAAGTTGGAAATCAATTGCAATTAAATGTAATTAAATATTACGTTAATATGAGTTAAGACGATAACTGTAAAATCTGAAGGTAATAAAATGTACAAGAAATGTCAATTATATTCTTAAGGCAATAATTTATTTAATAAAAAGGGTGAAACTAAGATAAATGAATTTATTGAGACTTTAAATTATAATTATTGTGAAAATCGACAAAAATTCAATATAATTGTAATATTGCAATTAATATGGTAAAAGATGATAATGGTAGATTTTGATGTAATAAGATATAAACCAATGTTAAATATGTCCATAAAGTAATTGTAACGACCCGTAAATTTCATGGATTTAATTTAGTTGAATTAATGAGTTGTGTAAATTTAATTTAGTAGAAAAAAAGAAAAGAAAAGGGATAATGAAATGAACGCTAATAAAATATAAGTGGTGATTTAAAACCTATTTACTAGCAATTTGAATAAATTTTAATAAATTAAATGGGTAAGTATTATACCTGGATATAAATTTCATTTAAGGGAATTAACTAATATGTTAATGTGAAGTTAGAAAACATTGAAATAAATGATAATTCTATTCCTACTTGTAAGAAGTTATTATAAGTTGCATGTCGAAAGGGTTGATTGAATTGGAATTTATATTTAATTTAAAAGGGAAATATTAAAGGCTTACAACAACGGAAAATTTAGGTAATAAAAGTTAGCATAAGGGAATGGCATTAATATAAATTAAGTTGGAACAAATTGGATGTAGAGAAATAAATGTAAGCATTTAATATATTAATTAATGTTGGTTTGATGATAACATTACTTAGTGATTTATTATAGAGTAAAGTGTGAACGTAAAGTAATAAAAGAATATACTTATGTTAAGTAATAATTTGTGTATACACGGGATTTTAAACGGTGATTGTTAAGTAATAAACCTATATAGGCATGTAGGGAAATAGGTAACAATTTATATGTTGTTATTTTATTTAGTATGAAATAAAGGTTGGAATTCAAATCACAATTAGAGGAGAGTAGGTAGTACCTTATTAGGAAATAAATATAAAGGTAGATAACAACTATTATGAATTCCCTAATTAATTGGTTGATAAATTTATTTGAAATAACGATCATTTGAATGTGAGTAATTTCAATATAGTTATTGATTTCAAGCGTTACTTTAATAATAAATGTGGATAGGGGTATGTTAATGCAAGGAAATAAATCGGCGTTATATATTGAAATTTTGTTAGTGTTACAATAAGTAAAATTGAAATAGTTAATACGGATAAAAGTGAAACGGAAAATATGAATGCAATAGTGTGAGTCCAATATTTAATCCATCTAATTCAAATTTAAGGATTCGTTAATTTAATAGATAGTCTCTGAATTTAAATGGATTTAAGGGAAATTTCTGAAATCGATAAATTTAGCAACTTTCAATTTACTTTCAAATTTGTTAAACTATTGTAATTGATTTAGGAATATAAAAGGTTGTTTATTTATTTGAGGTTAAATTGTGAAATTGGGTTATTTCAATTAAATGGGAATTTGATGTTAAATATAACGTTAGTGGAGTTTTAGTTGGAAATCTAGAATAACAATATATTAGACCATTAACCAATGCCAATTTATCTACTTGGTGATAATGGAGTGAATAAAAGAATTAAAAAAAACAAATATATGGATTTCATGGGCAATTAAGTTTAATTACTGGATAAATTGAAAATTTAAAACTAAATGTTGTGAATTTGGAATTTTTTAACGATAAATGAATATAGAGATTTATTAAAAGATTCTAGATTTACCAAGTAATCCAAACTGATAAATTTTTTTTTTGATAATTTAGAGTTGAAGTTGTAAATTTGATTTAATTAATCTATTTTGAATTTATTTAATTAATATAAAAGTAGCTAACAACTGTTATAGAAATTCCCTAATTGATTGATGAATAAATATATATGGAATAGTGATGGAATGTAAAGTTAATGGCAATACAAGATAATGAATTGCATATTTTAGGTCTATAATAAAGTGTGGATGGAAATTTGATTGGTTAGATTAATTGAAGGGAATTCAAATTTAATGGGAAAGGTAAATGGATATTTGGTAATAAATTTGAACGGGCTTAAATAGTGAATTTATTTAATTTAAATATATAATAAATAATGACTTAATGAAAATCAATACTTTGTATATATCTATAATATTTGAGTGGAAATAATATACTTATAAATGTGGGATTGAGAGTATTACAACAATTATTAGGAGTTATATATAATTAGTTCATTCAACTAAATTGGAAATCATTGCAATAGATGTAAATTAAATGTCACGTTAAATAAATTAAGGTCATAAATGGGAAATAACGTAAATGAATTCTTAATTAAATGATGGTTAGTGTATATAAAGAATGGAAATAAAGTTTATTTAATATATTGGAACTTAATTTACTATAAAAAGGTTGATTGCAATCAAATGAGTTAATTGTTTAAACGGGTATCAAGCTTTATGTATTTATTTGGATTTATTGCAATTAATTTGAAATTAAACATGTAATTATTACGTTAATTTAAATTATCATTCAGCGCGTTTGTTTATCAGATCCATCTACTCTAATTCTAACCTATCTATATAAACCCAATTATAAACCCTAGCCTCCATCTATTCTCATTTATTTGTGCGTTCATTTTCTTCAATTCTTTCTCTTCCTAAATGGATGCAAATTTCAGATCTAATTCTATTCAAAAATCAAATAAAATTCTAAGTCCTCGGAAAATTCAAAAAAAAATTATGTTGTAGTTTTCATCGATACGGATCTAAGCACAGTCTCTGTTTTTGCAATAGTCGCTTGAGTCAACCAGAAATCACGGTCCAACGTGTAAAATTCGAAACCCAAAAGGTTGAATTGGGGCTTTTTGATGTCTTCATCAATTTGCGAAATTGGAACATGGGTTGATGAGATTCGTCACTAGGGGTGCACAGGAAACGCTGACGTGGCAAGTTGTAATAGGTAGGTTTGTTTTGTTTTGAATTTAATTTAATTTTGATTTTTCAAACGCGTTAATACAAATAACTTCCACATACGTACTCCGATTCACGCATGAATTTTTTTGTTAGGATCATAATTAAATTCTAGATCTTTTGACGCTGGTTTGGGCAGATTTGGAGATCGTCGAAATTTTGGGTTTAAATCAGATTTAAATTCGATTAAATTCAAAAGGTGAGTGTTTTAACCCACTCACAACTTCTAAGATTTCTTATGTTTGTTAAATTAATTTTTGATGTGATTTAAAATTTATCTATGATTGTTTGGGCATATATTTAATCATCATCTCAGTTAGATAGCATTTATTTAAATTAAATTGTTATTTAATTTTTTTTTATTGCATATAATATGATAGTTAAATTTATTTATTATTGCATATAAACTGCCAGTTAAACAGTTATTAATTTTTATTGAATATAAACTATTCGTTGATGCCTGTTATATTTTATATGCTTTATATTTATGTTTTGTTTAAATTGGATGATTATTGTAATAAATGATTGTTTATTGATATCTCGATGAATGGATGCTATATTTTATATTGTATAAACTGCAAGTTATTATGCATTTTCATTCCATTTGGGATTGCGGTTTGAAATGATATATAACCGTAAACTTTTATTTTTAAAATTACGGATTGAAATGATAAATATCTGTATCACTTGACCATAGGATAGAAAATTATATACAGGCATCGTGGTCTATATATAAAATATTTTAAAGTGATTTTCTATGGGTTTTGGAAAATAAGGGTTTATATATATACTAATTTTGATATTATATAAATATTATTTTATATATGGTTAAATTCTAAAATTTAAGCTACGTATAACTTGATGATGTTTTAAGTTTGATTTACAAATATTTCAAGTGGAGCTTTATTTAAGTGATACTGAATTTATTAAATAAATATTTCTAAACTAAATAATAGTAAATTGAATTAAGTTATATATAAGATTATCAGATTTGGTTGGGAATTTTGGAAATATTTAAAGTCTTGAAATATATCAAAATTGAAATGTTTTATTGAAATTAAGGTATTATTGTTTTCAAAGTATTGGTTTTCGAAATTGTTATAACTTTGAAAGTAATATGGTTTTAAAAATGAATTTATTTGAAATAGAACTTATTTTAGAATTATCTATGAATATATGGATTTGAAACCTATTGAAATTGAAAATTTAGAAATATGACTTCAAAATGTGGTTTGGGTTTAAGATGATTTAAAAGAATATTTCAAGTTATCTAAATTTAAGAAAGATTAGTGATTGGAGATTTGGTTTTATTTAAATAAGATATTATTGAATTGTTTTGGAAATGGAAATGATATATTATTGAATTGGGTTTTGAAATGGAAATAATACATTGATAATTTGGGTTTGAAATGGCAAAAATATTTTGGTTTTAAAGTATATACTATTTTGAAGTAAAGGGTATGTTTTGAAAGGGCAATGATTGTGTTTTCTAAAAGTATATATTTTTAAATGGCCACGGTGTTATAATAACGTTTGGTTGTTAAAGAGACGAGGATCGGTTATGGACATACTCTCTGTCGATACCGAAAACCACTTTGACAAATGTGTACGCGGTGGAGTTTCCAGAATGAAGTAGGATGGTGGCGACGATCCTAAGTTATATACGTGGACCCAACTCCCGTGAGTTGGCATAAGGTGGCTAAAACAGGAGCGATCGACGGGCCAAGGAGGTAGCACCTCTGATCGGACACACTTCTTTGATACCGTTCTATTACTTGTGATTGATTTGGTGGCCACCCTTGATTTGGGAGTGTTGTTCGAGGTGGGCGGTAGTGGCTGCTATGCGTCACCACCAGTCCGGATGCGTAATTGGTATATGTGACGCCCCACCTCTATACCCACGCTAACCAAGAACACTACGATGTAGTGCTGTCAATTAGCGCGGAGAATAAGGCTGTGGAGGAGCGACCATCCATGTAACTTCTTTGTGCGAGCACCGATACGTCAGATAGAATAGAATGCATATCTTTTAAGGAGGAAATCCGACATACCGATACAAACACAAAGCTATCACACGGTGGCTATATATAATCTTCGGAAAACAAACATAGAAATAATCATAACATAAATCAGTCACAGACATCCATATCACAAAGGCGGAAGAAGATATGAATAAATATATAACACATGAAAGTGTACATCAGAGTAGTGGTCAGAAAGATCCACGATAATACAAAAGAATAGCATCACGTGCTATACAAAAGAATAAGTACACAATATAGAGTCTATATCTCAAAGGTGTACATCCAAAAACTACTAATCTATGAAGTTAGCCAAAAGTCAGAAATATCCTGAAGAGAAGTCAAGCAGAAGCACCTGTAACATCTCGGTCTGACCCGAGTATTATTTATAAGAAAATAATAAACGGATCAGTCTAACTATAAATATCAGATGATATGGTATAAAGTAAATGGCATGACATGAACATGAAATAACTATTACGACATACTACTATAAGTATGTAAATGATAATCAACGAAAGATTAATCAATATCACAAGAATCTTCTCAAAGATAAGGTAGGGTATCATACCCTAAACTTGTATTCATAACAAGTCAATAACACATGAATTCACCAATGCACAAATAACTGATATCATATCAATGAAAATCATGAAAAATTGGTGAAGCACAAAATTCCAGAAATCATCATCAGAAATCCAGAAAACACATAAAAGGGGGGAGGCCTAACACATGAATGGGAGCATGAAAACTCACCTACGCGTAAACACATGACGAGAAGCTATCTCATGGAAGCTATCCATTAAATTTTCACACAGGAATGGCCCGAAGACCGTAGGGTGCTACCCTAGAAATGTGATGGCGAAACATCACATGATCGGGGTATAGTCTCCCACGTAGACAAAGAGACATCACTCAATCGCTAGTCTAAATCACAAAAATGATCGTCATGATCATAAGGAAGTGTCAATCACACCAAGCTAGTAAATATATGAGTTTAGCTTCATGTCCCATAACCACTTGCTTAACTTAAATATTTTACGAACAAGCTATAAATCTTCACTAGGAAATTGTCACAAAAAGGGTTCAATCGAACAAGTCCAAGAGCTAACCGACGAAGTGAACGCAAGCGTTTCATACCACCCGTTTTACTAAGTCGTTTAAGTCGATTTCTCATTCGAGTGAAGTAAAGGCTTGTATATACTAGTAGATTGAAAATCGGTTTGAGAAAACGAACTTTTGATATTTAAAATAGTGTTGAAATCGCTTTGATGAAAGAGTTTTGATATTTACTATTAGTATTGAAACCTTCATATATCTTTAAAGTGACAAGTCATAAAACGATTGTAGAAACAAATCAATTCACGTTCGAAGACGTGAGTAAAGTCCAAAGAAGTCAATCCCAAAACCATCAAAGTAGAAATTCTGATAAATGTTTTTCAGAAGAGATTGCCTACGCAGAGTAATACGGGGTTCGACCTACGACTTACAGAGTCCTGCGACCTAAGTGGGATGCGACTTAGTGGGGCATAGGTCGGAGACGACCTACGACTTAAGGTCAAGCGACCTAAGGTAAATGGTCCAACGACCTAACTCGAACGACCTAGAGGGTCGAACGACTTAACTGGAGGATAAGTCGGAGACGACCTACGAGATATACTGGCCGACCTAACTCGAGCGACTTAAAGACTTAGCAGGGTCGAGCGACTTACGAGCTACGACCTAAGGTGACGAGGGCGTTAGGTCGGAGACGACCTAACACTTGACTCGCGAACGACTTATGGAAAAGAAGCTTAGGTCGGAGACGACCTACGAGATAAGCCAGTGCAAGCGACCTAAAGTTTGCCTGGGGAATTATAGGTCGGCAACGACCTAACGTTTTGCCTGGGGATTTTAGGTCGGCAACGACCTAAGACTTAACAAAATTCGAGCGACTTAGTGATTTGCCTTGGAATTTTAGGTCGGCAACGACCTAAGACTTAAAGCTGTTTCGACTTTCGACCTATTCCCCTGCGACCTAAGCCAGAACGACCTAAGCACGCAAACGACCTAAGTCCTAACTCGTGAACGACCTAAGAAAGTGGAGACTTTTCAACACGCGAGCTAGCAGCCTGGACGACCTAAGGAGGGCAGAACGACCTAGGGCCAGAATTTGCAAACAACACTGAAACTTGAGTTTCTCACCAATTCAATCCAAACCAGTTGCAAACATTAATGCTAAAGTGATAGGAAGTCATTTCCAACAGCCCAAGATAGATATAGGTAAGATGTGAGATCAAAAATCTCACCTTTTCCACGAAATTGATGAAGATGAAGATTGAAAGCAAGGAGAAGCAACCCAAAGCTTGAATCCACAATCTTCTACTTGAATTTGATGTTGAATCTCGGATTTGCAATAGAATTTGAGTTGGGAGTTTTAATTTCTCTTTCGCACCACCATTTTTGACAAAGCTTGAAGTGTTTTGATAGAGTGAGGAAGATGGTTGGGCTGAACTAAAGGGGTGCAGTCCAAACCAAAGTCAAAGGCGGGAAAAAGTGTTGAAAATTTCACTATCTCCAAACATATCGAAGTTTACACTCAAAAAGATCGCAAACGTCATTTTGAACTCAATGGGGGTGGTCTCGAGTCCTAATTTGACCGTATGCAAAAAGTAGCTTTTCGGACTAACATCCGACTAACGATAAAATATTTAAATAAAATATTTAAATATAGAACCGATAGATATGCGGGTTGTTACAGTATATCTACCCTGGCATTGCCTTGTGTGCCGTGTCACCTACCATATCGAGCTTTACTACGATTTGTGATTTCTCCCGTAGCCTGTGGAGTATCGAGGGTAGCCCCCATTTTTGGGAGTATGCTAATACTGGATAGACTACTGGGACTATTACGTGTTAAGGGGAATATTGGGTCACTCCTTAATGCTACTTAAAAGTATGTTTATTTTATATTAGACATTATTATAATAGCGAATATTACTACGTAGTAGATAGTTTAACGGATCCTTAAGAGATGTGAATCCCAAACATTTCTTAAGTTACTGCACTCACGTTAGACACTGGATAGGAGATGTCAAACCCCGTAAACATCTCTAATGTCGTTTACACACATATTTATTTCATTGATTTAACTTACATAAGATCTTTTAGTTCTGACTCGAGTGTTTTGTCTTTTCAATTCGCTCGGGTCAGCCTGAGCATTTCAGGATTTGAAGGCCCTATTTCTGAAGGACGAAGACGAAGATTTTATTATTACTATTTGTTATATATTCTACTACACCATTGTATTCCGCTGCATAATTATCATTCTCTGGTATGTGTAACTCTGATATGTATTGTATAAGTATAATCAAATGTTTTGTAAAACAGCTTCATGAACTGTTATTTGATTATTATATTTTATCGTTCTGCTGCAAGATTCTATTTTGTTTCTTTTATTTCTTTACTTTTTCTTATTTACCCCATAACAATACACCCTTCTGTATGGTTTAAGTCGGCACATGTGTCTTCTTAAGCATACAAAAAGGTGGGGCGTTACATCTGGTATCAGAGCTTTGGTTTAGCGATAAACCTTAGCCTTGTGGGGTTTGACTCTTTACTAATAGGGTAGTAATACCCTATGGGAGTCGTTGAGTGTATATATATGAGAGAGCGTATTTGTTAGTGTTATAAAAAGGTTTTAATATTGTGTTAATCTGTTCCGTTTTGTATTTATAAATTCTGGTTGGTGCATGGGACGCTATGACATCAATAGGGATTTCTAAACACTTAATAGGACAGACCGACATAATATTTGTTTTAATATAGGTGAATGAAATAATTTTGCCTATCATATTTTCTATATATAAAGTAAAATATTTTATAAAAGATATATATTTGGTTGCAATATATTGGTTGTTAGGTAATGAAATTTATAAATAATAGAAATAAGATTTAAGATAAAATAAGTGAAAATTGGTAATTTAGAACTTAAGTTCCGGGTTTTTGGAAATTTCTTTCGAATAATTTTGGAATATAATAATAATATTATTTAGAAGTATTTTCTGATATAAATATTTCAACATAATTTGAAAGAATTGTTTTAAAGAAAATTTTGGAAAGAGATAAGTTCTGTACTTTCCTCTCTGTCGCTGGAAAATAATTTCGGTGATGAGTGCACGCATCATCGACATTCATTTTCGAGTTTCGAAGTGGGAAGGCCACTGTAGTAGTTTTACTACAGATTTGTTTTGATAAACAAATAAATATTTTAAATTGTTTTAAATATAATTGAATATATAAACGGTAAGTATATACATTTATCTATTATTTTAAAATGATTTGAAATTTAACCCGGTATTTAGTTCTTAAGTTTCCGTTAATTAATAAGTTTCAATTAATGTAGTGAAATGGAATGGAACTAATTAATAAGTGGAACCTCTAATTAAAATAAGGATTTAATGCTAGGTTATAAATAAAATAAAAAGAAAAGTTGAAATATGTAACCTAAGATATGTTTATTGAGCATTAAATTAATTAAAGGAAATAGAATAAACTTGTATAACTTTTAATTACATTTTTAAAAGCATATATATAACTTACCTAATTGTAAAAGTTGAAATATTTAATAAGAAAATATAATGGAAATTGTACAAGTAAACTTATGTAATGAAAATGTTAAGTAAATTGCTCTTATTAATAAGAATTAAGGTTATAATTGTTATGCCAAGTAACTGAACTTAACATGAATATTATTAATAAATGAATGTAAATAAATGAAATCAAGTCATGAATGAATAAATATAATACAATAAGAAGAGAATTGACATGATGTGAATAAATTAAATGAAGATGGGTATAAATTGAATGAAGAGGAAATCAAGCAACAATATATGGAATGAAATTAATAATAATGAACTTGATCTATTGTTTGAATTTGTTGTTTGTTTAATTTATGGTTGTTTGGGCAAGGATACTTTACAATTGTTTGGATGAATAAATAATCTATTTAGTTCGCCTAAGACTGTTGAGTAAAAGGGTACACTTAGTAGTTTATTTTCATTCCGTACAATTTGAAGTTTTGAACCCGAACAACTATTTATTGTGTTTGATATGAATGAATGATTGATGTGTGTTGACTTATGTGATGGTTGTTTGCTTGTTGCAAGTGATGGTTGCTATGTTGATTGTTGTTACTGATTTAAACAACTCCAAATATTTCAATTTATATAATTATTAACCCTTTGGATTTAATAAGTGAAATGCAGGTTATGGAAGCAATTGCTACTGCTTTTGGTTCCATAAATAAGCGTAAATTGCCGACAAATAGGTACGTTTCGGATTATGGTTTATAGCGCTATTTTATATATATTCCCCTAGTTGGGATATAATATTTTGGATAATATATGTAATATAATTGTTATATTTTGGATATTATATTTTCTCCCGAGCTCTCCGTACAAAGGAGACTCTGCCGAAATTTTTCGTAAATTTTTGGACTTAGAAAATTATTTTGAAATGCTTCTCCAAACTTTATTTATTTAAGTACAAAAAGATATAATGATTAAAATGGGTATATTTTTATTTAAAGTAATAAATTTTGTAAATTATTGTTTATAAAGTTAATATTTTGAATAAGATGTATTGTTTATCTAATTCTTCCTTCTCCTTTTTTTTCCTTTTCGGGGACGAAAAGTTTTGAGTGGGGGAGAGTCTAACGACCCGTAAATTTCGTGGATTTAATTTGGTTGAATTAATGAGTTGTGTAAATTTAATTTAGTAGAAAAAAAGAAAAGAAAAGGGATAATGAAATGAATGCTAATAAAATATAAGTGATGATTTAAAACCTATTTACTAGCAATTTGAATAAATTTTAATAAATTAAATGGGTAAGTATTATACCTGGATATAAATTTCATTTAAGGGAATTAACTAATATGTTAATGTAAAGTTAGAAAACATTGAAATAAATGATAATTCTATTCCTACTTGTAAGAAGTTATTATAAGTTGCATGTCGAAAGGGTTGATTGAATTGGAATTTATATTTAATTTAAAAGGGAAATATTAAAGGCTTACAACAACATAAAATTTTGGTAATAAAAGTTAGCATAAGGGAATGACATTAATATAAATTAAGTTGGAACAAATTGGATGTAGAGAAATAAATGTAAGCATTTAATATATTAATTAATGTTGGTTTGATGATAACGTTACTTAGTGATTTATTATAGAGTAAAGTGTGAACGTAAAGTAATAAAAGAATAGACTTATGTTAAGTAATAATTTGTGTATACACGGGATTTTAAACGGTGATTGTTAAGTAATAAACCTATATAGGCATGTAGGGAAATAGGTAACAATTTATATGTTGTTATTTTATTTAGTATGAAATAAAGGTTGGAATTCAAATCACAATTAGAGGAGAGTAGGTAGTACGTTATTAGGAAATAAATATAAGGGTAGATAACAACTATTATGAATTCCCTAATTAATTGGTTGATAAATTTATTTGAAATAACGATCATTTGAATGTGAGTAATTTCAATATAGTTATTGATTTAAAGCGTTACTTTAATAATAAATGTGGATAGGGGTATGTTAATGCAAGGAAATAAATCGGCGTTATATATTGAAATTTTGTTAGTGTTACTAAGTAAAATTGAAATAGTTAATACGGATAAAAGTGAAACGGAAAATATGAATGCAATAGTGTGAGTCCAATATTTAATCCATCTAATTCAAATTTAAGGATTCGTTAATTTAATAGATAGTCTCTGAATTTAAATGGATTTAAGGGAAATTTCTAAAATCGATAAATTTAGCAACTTTCAATTTACTTTCAAATTTGTTAAACTATTGTAATTGATTTAGGAATATAAAAGGTTGTTTATTTATTTGAGGTTAAATTGTGAAATTGGGTTATTTCAATTAAATGGGAATTTGATGTTAAATATTACGTTAGTGGAGTTTTAGTTGGAAATCTAAAATAACAATATATTAGACCATTAACCAATGCCAATTTATATACTTGGTGATAATGGAGTGAATAAAAGAATTAAAAAAAACCAAATATATGGATTTCATGGGCAATTAAGTTTAATTACTGGATAAATTGAAAATTTAAAACTAAATGTTGTGAATTTGGAATTTTTTAACGATAAATGAATGTAGAGATTTATTAAAAGATTCTAGATTTACCAAGTAATCCAAACTGATAAATTTTTTTTTGATAATTTAGAGTTGAAGTGGTAAATTTGATTTAAATAATATATTTTGAATTTATTTAATTAATATAAAAGTAGCTAACAACTGTTATAAAAATTCCCTAATTGATTGATGAATAAATATATATGGAATAGTGATGGAATGTAAAGTTAATGGCAATACAAGATAATGAATTGCATATTTTAGGTCTATAATAAAGTGTGGATGGAAATTTGATTGGTTAGATTAATTGAAGGGAATTCAAATTTAATGGGAAAGGTAAATGGATATTTGGTAATAAATTTGAACGGACTTAAATAGTGTATTTATTTAATTTAAATATATAATAAATAATGATTTAATGAAAATCAATACTCTGTATATATATCTATAATATTTGAGTGGAAATAATATACTTATAAATGTGGGATTGAGAGTATTACAACAATTATTAGGAGTTATATATAATTAGTTCATTCAACTAAATTGGAAATCAATGCAATAGATGTAAATTAAATGTTACGTTAAATAAATTAAGGTCATAAATGGGAAATAACGTAAATGAATTCTTCATTAAATGATGGTTAGTGTATATAAAGATTGGAAATAAAGTTTATTTAATATATTGGAATTTAATTTACTATAAAAAGGTTGATTGCAATCAAATGAGTTAAGTGTTTAAACGGGAATCAAGCTTTATGTATTTATTTGGATTTATTGCAATTAATTTGAAATTAAACATGTAATTATTACGTTAATTTAAATTATCGTTCAACGCGTTTGTTTATCAATCCATCTACTCTAATTCTAACCTATCTATATAAACCCAATTATAAACCCTAGCCTCCATCTATTCTCATTTATTTGTGCGTTCATTTTCTTCAGTTCTTTCTCTTACTAAATGGATGCAAATTTCAGATCCAATTCTATTCAAAAATCAAATAAAATTCAAAGTCCTCGGAAAATTCAAAAAAAATTTATGTTGTAGTTTTCATCGATACAGATCTAAGCGCAGTCTCTGTTTTTGCAATAGTCGCTTGAGTCAACCAGAAATCACGGTCCAACGTGTAAAATTTATAACCCAAAAGGTTGAATTGGGGCTTTTTGACGTCTTCATCAATTTGCGAAATTGGAACATGGGTTGATGAGATTCGTCACTAGGGGTGCACAGGAAACGCTAACGTGGCAAGTGGTAATAGGTAGGTTTGTTTTGTTTTGAATTTAATTTAATTTTGATTTTTCAAACGCGTTAATACGAATAACTTCCACATACGTACTCCGATTCACGCACGATTTTTTTTGTTAGGATCGTAATTAAAATCTAGATCTTTTGACGCTGGTTTGGTCAGATTTGAAGATCGTCGAAATTTTGGGTTTAAATCAGATTTAAATTCGATTAAATTCAAAAGGTGAGTGTTTTAACACACTCACAACTTCTAAGATTTCTTATGTTTGTTAAATTAAATTTTGATGTGATTTAAAATTTATCTATGATTGTTTGGGCATATATTTAATCATCATCTCAGTTAGATAGCATTTATTTAAATTAAATTGTTATTTAAATAATTTTTTTTATTGCATATAATATGATAGTTAAATTTATTTATTATTGCATATAAACTGCCAGTTAAACAGTTATTAATTTTTATTGAATATAAACTATTTGTTGATGCATGTTATATTTTATATGCTTTATATTGATGTTTTGTTTAAATTGGATGATGATTGTAATAAATGGTTGTTTATTGATATCTGGATGAATGGATGCTATATTTTATATTGTATAAACTGTAAGTTATTATGCATTTTCATTCCATTCGGGATTGCGGTTTGAAATGATATATAACCGTAAACTTTTATTTTTAAAATTACGGATTGAAATGATAAATATCTGTATCATTTGACCATAGGATAGAAAATTATATACAGGCACCGTGGTCTATATATAAAATATTTTAAAGTGATTTTCTATGGGTTTTGGAAAATAAGGGTTTATATATATACTAATTTTGATATTATATAAATATTATTTTATATATGGTTAAATTCTAAAATTTAAGCTACGTATAACTTGATGATGTTTTAAGTTTGATTTACAAATATTTCAAGTTGAGCTTTATTTAAGTGATATTGAATTTGTTAAATAAATATTTCTAAACTAAATAATAGTAAATTGAATTAAGGTATATATAAGATTATCAGATTTATTTGGGAATTTTGGAAATATTTAAAGTCTTGAAATATATCAAAATTGAAATGTTTTATTGAAATTAAGGTATTATTGTTTTCAAAGTATTGGTTTTCGAAATTGTTATAACTTTGAAAGTAATATGGTTTGAAAAATGAATTTATTTGAAATAGAACTTATTTAAGAATTATCTATGAATATATGGATTTGAAACCTATTGAAATTGAAAATTTAGAAATATGACTTCAAAATGTGTTTGGGTTTAAGATGATTTAAAAGAATATTTCAAGTTCTCTAAATTTAAGAAAGATTAGTGATTGGAGATTTGGTTTTATTTAAATAAGATATTTTTGAATTTTTTTGGAAATGTAAATGATATATTATTGAATTGGGTTTTGAAATGGAAATAATACATTGATAATTTGGGTTTGAAATGGCAAAAATATTTTGGTTTTAAAGTATATACTATTTTGAAGTAAAGGATATGTTTTGAAAGGGCAATGATTGTGTTTTATAAAAGTATATATTTTTAAATGACCATGGTGTTATAATAACGTTTGGTTGTTAAAGAGACCGGGATCGGTTATGGACATACTCTCTATCGATACCGAAAACCACTTTGACAACTGTGTACGTGGGGGAGTTTCCAGAATGAAGTAGGATGGTGGCGATGATCCTAAGGTATATATGTGGACCCAACTCCCGTGAGTTGGCATAAGGTGGCTAAAACAGGAGCGATCGACATGCCAAGGAGGTAGCACCTCTGATCGGACACACTTCTTCGATACCATTCTATTACTTGGGATTGATTTGGTGGCCACCCTTGATTTGGGAGTGTTGTTCGAGGTGGGCGGTAGTGGCTGCTATGCGTCACTACCAATCCGGATGCGTAATTGGTATATCTACCCTAGCATTGCCTTATGTGCCGTGTCACCTACCATATCGAGCTTTACTATGATTTGTGATTTCTCCCGTAGCCTGTGGAGTATCGAGGGTAGCCCCCATTTTTGGGAGTATGCTAATACTGGATAGACTACTAGGACTATTACGTGTTAAGAGGAATATTGGGTCACTCCTTAATGCTATTTAAAAGTATGTTTATTTTATATTAGACATTATTATAATAGCGAATATTACTACATAGTAGATAGTTTAACGGATCCTTAAGAGATGTGAATCCTGAACATTTCTTAAGTTACTGCACTCACGTTAGACATTGGATAGGAGATGCCAAACCTGTAAACATCTCTGACGCTATTTACACACATATTTATTTCATTGACTTATCTTACATAAGATCTTTTAGTTCTGACTCGAGTGTTTTGTCTTTTCAATTCGCTCGGGTCAGCCTGAGCATTTCAGGATTTGAAGGCCCTATTTCTGAAGGACGAAGACGAAGATTTTATTATTACTATTTGTTATATATTCTACTACACCATTGTATTTCGCTGCATAATTATCATTCTCTGGTATGTGTAACTCTGATATGTATTGTATAAGTATAATCAAATGTTTTGTAAAACAGCTTCATGAACTGTTATTTGATTATTATATTTTATCGTTCCGCTGCAAGATTCTATTTTGTTTCTTTTATTTCTCCACTTTTTCTTATTTACCCCATAATAATTCACCCTTCTGTATGGTTTAAGTCGGCACGTGTGTCTGCTTAAGCATACAAAAAGGTGGGGCGTTACTGTAACGCCCCACTCTGAGATCCAGTGTAACAAAGAGTATTACGGGAGTAATGTTGTCTGTTAAAGTGGAGAATAGAGTATAGTGGAAGTGACCATTTGTAATCAAGCTATAACTATCTACTGAATACGTCGAAAGGTGGAATCTATTTAAATTTTTCTCAATCAGGTGGTTCGACATATTCGGTAAATACTTATAATGAAATTACAAATGGCTAAAGTTCTATCAGGACAAAGCATAATAACATAATGAAATAGCATCACAGAACAGAATCACATAACAGATATAAAATCACAGGACAATACATCGTCAATACAGATCCAAATACTATAAGTGGGTACAAAGCCACTGCTCACACATGTGAGTCAAAAATATGTACATATCAAAGTCTGAATAATAACAGAGTAGCGGAATAGTGGACAAATAAAAGCGCTATCTATCAGCAAAGCAGATAATGTCCAAGCGGAAGCACAGAAGCTATGTCCAGAGACCTAACCTGAAACAACTCGGTCTGACCCGAGCGAAAACACTCGGGTCAGGCTAGCTAAACAATCAGTAATAACTGAGATATATAATAATGCGGTACATAAATAAAACAGTACTTTTCCTAAGAGAAGAGTATTTTGGACCACATGAATATAATGACGGTCCCTAATCATCAATCAACAGTAAAAATCTCCAAAGAGAATATCAGCACCAAAGTATTGAATAAATAAAATCGCCTCATATCATCGGCGTAGCTAAAGCTATATAAAGTTGCCCATAGGCAATAATCCCAAGAGTGACTAGAGTCTGTAATCAATGCCCAAGCAAAGATCGATGCTCCAAAGAGCAATGGGGATATACTGAAAAGTCAATGAAATCAAACACTGAAAAGCAGTGTCCAAAGACACTGTGAATCCACAAGGTAATCGCACTTACATCGTATGGTTCCATAGAACCAACACCGAATGGTGGTAATCGAATGGATATAAAAATCATCAGATAATACAAGTATAGCGCGTGCACCGACCGGAGTCGTTGTTGCCAAGTACTGTAGAGTTGTGATCGATCACTCGCACAGATGCGGAACGCGCGAGACGGCGAGATCCTTCCCAGAAGGATAAAGGCCCAGAGGCACATGCCGAAAAAAAGAAACTGCTCTATAGAACAGGTGTCCAGAGACGGTTGCCCAGAGGCGTGGTGACCCAGAGGTCCAGTACTGGCCGCCCAAAGGCTAATGTGTCACCAACTTCTTGGAGAGGAACCTGTAAAGTGTTAACAATGAGTCCCATACCCCACGTTCGCACTAAACGGTTTACTAACCAATAGCAAGCTCACACTCCAAACAATAAAAAGTCCACCTCGTATCATCGGTAAACTAGACCTAAAGGTCAAAACGATCAATCGAATAGGTCGGGGATTAACCGGAAAGAAAATACGCACGGTTCCATAGGCCGGAGATTTCCTAACCGTTTAAGCACCTTTCCACTTCGCTCGACGTGGTAAAAGTGAGTGTGAGATTTTTATTATAGAAAATAATGGTTCGAAACGGATTTATAATTGATTTTGAGAACACTTTAAAACGGGTTTTGAAAACTCTCCTATTATGGAGTAAATAGTTTACTAATTAAAAATAATATTATATAATAATTTCGAAAGCCATTTCGGAGTGAAAAATCATTTTAAAACCTTTTTATAAGGCCCGTTTATGAAATCCAGAGACAAATCTCAAAGAAATCGATAAAACCAGAAAATCACTGAAAATATTCCAAGTGTTGGAAAATAGTCCAAAACTGACGCGAACCCAAGTTCGGAAAATTATTCGGACTAGCAAACTGAATCCGAATGGCATGAAAATTGGTAGGAACGTAGTCTGACATTCCTACATCAGAATTCAAAAAGAATTACTCGATTCCGACTTGAAACGAAGTCGCAGCGACACTCCAAAGTCGGACCCGACTGCACCAAACGGGTGCAGCCCATTTCATGGTTTGATAAAGCCCCAGCCCTCAGGGCTGGGGAAATAGTAGCAGGCCCCAGCCCATGCGGGCTGGGGTTCAGTCAAGCCCCAGCCCGCATGGGCTGGGGAAGTAAAAGCCCCACCCCATTCGAGCTGGGGTTTAGTCTAGCCCCAGCCCGCATGGGCTGGGGATGTAAATGCCCCAGCCCATGCGGGCTGGGGTTTAGTCTGGCCCCAGCCCGCCTGGGCTGGGGAGATGGGGCAGGTCCCAGCCCGCCTGGGCTGGGAAGCAGGGGACAGGCCCAGCCCGCCTGGGCTAGGGAGAGGGGGCAGGTCCCAGCCCGCCTGGGCTGGGAAGCAGGGGACAGGCATAGCCCGCCTGGGCTGGGGAGAGGGGGCAGGTCCCAGCCCGCATAGGCTGGGAAGCAGGGGACAGGCCCAGCCCGCCTGGGCTGGGGAGATGGGGCAGGTCCGAGCCCGCTTGGGCTGCGCTTGGGCTGGGAAGCAGGGGACAGGCCCCAGCCCGCCTGGGCTGGGGAGGTGGGAGCAGGCCCCAGCCCGCCTGGGCTGTGCTACTAAGCCCGGGCAGCAACCTGGGTGCAATCCAGGCCTGTCCTGGTGCTCTCAGAAGCCTGTTTCAGCCTGTTTTCAGGCTGAACATTTCCAGCCAACAATAATTGCTGTTTTTGGTGACTTAGGGGTGTTTTTTTCTTCAGTTTTTGGCATCAAAATTTCACCAATATCAATCACTAACTAGAATATTATGATTACTACATTATATTAAAGTGAACAAAGGGTCAAAGCTTAGCATTACCTTAGGAAGCAATATCACAAGCACCTTATGTGCACATCCAAAATGAAAGCAAAGATGATCAAAGAGCTATGATTTACATGTTACATAATAAAACATGTGTTACTAAATGATTTCAGAAATTAAAAGATGATTAAACATATATTAGAAGAGGTTTTTAGCAATATACCTCTCTAGAAAGCAACAAAGACTACTATAGCATCAACCCAAGTTAGCAAAAGATGATTAGGAGGCTATAAGATCAAAAAAACACATAAAACATGTGTTACCAATTAAATTTCAGAAATTAAAAGGATATAAAAATGGATTTGAGATGGGTATTTGCATTACCTTTGCATAGAATGACTTGCATAAGCTAAAACTAGAAGGAGATAAAGATAGAGGCCATTTTTGTAAAGAAAGCTTTAGGAAATGATTACGGTTTTGATTAGGGTTGAATGAATGAGGTTTGGAGAGTTTGAGATGATTTATAGAGGAGGTTTAGGGTGGGTTATTGGGCTAGGTTTAGTAACCCAATAAGAAGAGAGTTATTTACATGTTTTTCCAAAATTAGTCTAAGTGTTCATATATGTTCATAAAACTCATTTTTCTTATCCAAACCCGTTTTAAAATCTCCCCTAAAATATTTAACTTTCCAAAAATAACATTTTATCCTCATTTTAAAATCTCATATTTCCCATTTAATTAAAATAGCCTTTTTCAAATAAATTTTGTTATTCCAAATCCTTTTATGCTTCATTAAAATAAATAAAAATCCTAACTTTTATTTATCAATTGGTAATGCAAATCCCGGGGTGTTACAGACTCCCCCCCTTAAGGAAATTGCATCCCCGCAATTCCTTAAGATAGATGTCGTCTATAACGTCAAATCCACAAAAGAAGTGATAGAGATAAAATAGAGAATTCTCACCCGCAAAAGAAGATGGGAGAAAGCTAGGATAAGAGCACTCGATAGATTCTCTGGTCTCCCAAGTGCAGTCCTTAGGATTCGGCGACCATTGAATCTTCACCAGTGGAACCTCTTTGTTGCGAAGGCGTCTAACCTCCGAATCAAGCACACGTAGTGGTTGCTGCTCCAAAGATAAATCAGGTAAGATCTCTAAATCAGGCACAGCATGCGGCTCAATGATAGAATCAGGATCGCGGACACACATGCGAAGCTGGGAAACATGGAACACATCGTGCATTCCAGGGAAGTGAGCAGGTAGAGCCACACGATAAGCCACGGGGCTGATGCGTTCCGTAATAGGAAATGGTCCAACATAGCGAGGAGCCAACTTCCCTGTAGAGCTGAAACGCACAACCCCTTTCATAGGAGATATCCGAATAAATACATGATCACCAATGGAGAACTCAAGAGGCTTCCTACGGTTGTCCGCGTAGGATTTTTGACGGTTCTACGCCTCTTTCATTCTCTGACGAATAAGAATAATCTTCTCAGAAGATTCCCAAACTGAATCTGGACCAAGAAGGAACTTCTCGCCAGATTCTAACCAACACGCAGGAGAACGACATGGCCTTCCGTAAAGAGCCTCGAAAGGAGCCATGCGAATACTAGACTGAAAACTGTTGTTGTAGGAGAACTCTACAAGCGGTAAGTGATCCTCCCAACTACCTCCGAAATCCAGAATACAACAGCGCAAAAGATCCTCTAAAACACGATTCACCCTCTCCGTCTGACCGTCAGTCTGAGGATGATAAGCAGTCGAGAGACTCAGCTTTGAGCCCAAAGCTGACTGTAGGCACTTCCAGAAGTGACTAGTAAAGATAGTGTCTCGATCACAGACGATAGAGCTAGGAATGCCATGAAGTCGAACGACTTCCTTCACATATATCTTGGCAAGCTGAGGAGCAGTCCGAGTGGACTTAATAGGAATGAAATGAGCTGATTTGGTCAAGCGATCGACTATGACCCAAATAGAAGTATGGACTGACCTCGATCGAGGCAGACCGTCAATAAAATCCATGGATATCTGATCCCATTTCCACAATGGAATCTCTAGCGGCTGAAGAAGACCAGATGGACGTTGATGCTCGGCTTTGATCAGTTGACAAGTCATGCAACGGCTTACATAACTTGCAACATCACTCTTCATGCCCTCCCAATAAAATAGGCGACACATGTCGGCATACATCTTACTCGACCCGGGATGTATAGTGTACTTAGTGCGATGACACTCGTCTAGAATTTCACGCCTAAGTGATAAATCAGATGGTACAACAATACGGTTCCTCCTACGAAGACACCGATGAAAATCAAGAGAATAATCCAGCAATGTCTCATCACTGGATCCTGACTCGAGAAGATGAATAAGATGCAATAAGTCTGGATCCTGCCGCTGAGCATGGGCAATGCGATCCAATAAGATAGGACGAGCTTCCAAGCTGAATAATAAGACCGGAGAATTAGAAGATGGAGCTCGATCTCTAATATCACACAAAGATAGGGTCTCAAGAATATCCCACTCGGCAATCATCATAGAAACTACAGCCGAGTGTTTGCGACTGAGCGCATCTGCGACACGATTCCCCTTGCCAGGGGTATACTGAATATCTAAGTCATATGAGGCGAGGAACTCGAGCCATCGCTGCTGCCTCATATTGAGATCCTTCTGACTGAAAAGATACTTTAGAGACTTATGATCGGTGTAAAGAGTGAAGCGTTCGCCTAGTAGAAAGTGACTCCACATCTTCAAAGCAAAGACGATAGCTGCCAACTCAAGATCATGAGTCGGATAACGAACCTCATTCGGACGTAGCTGCCTAGAAGCATAAGCAACTACCCGATCCTTCTGCATAAGCACAGCACCGAGGCCGTTACCACAAGCGTCGGTGTAAACAACAAGATCCTGGTTACTCTCAGGAAACACAAGAATAGGAGCATGAATGAGAAGTTCCTTCAATCGTTGAAAAGAAACTTCACACTTATCAGACCAAATAAAGCGAACACCCTTACGAGTCAGAATCATGAGGGGAAGTGCAACACGAGAGAAATCCTTGATAAATCGACGGTAATAACCCGCCAGACCAAGGAAGCTGCGAATATCATGAACGCTCTCAGGCTGCTTCCAATTCTGAATAGCTTCAATCTTGACAGGATCAACATAAATACCCTCAGAAGAAACAATATGACCCAAGAACTTGACCTTGCTCTCCCAGAAATGGCACTTGGAGAGCTTGGACCTAAGCTGATGCTGACGAAGAGTATCCAAGACGATCCGCAAATGATGAGCATGCTCTGCCTCGGATCTAGAATAAATAAGAATATCGTCGATGAAAACCAGAACGAATCTATCGATGTATTCCCGGAATACTCGATTCATAAGGTTGACGAAGAAAGCCGGAGCGTTCGTCAAGCCGAACGGCATGACCAACCACTCAAAAGAACCATAACGAGTGCAAAATGCTGTAAGAGGAATGCTATCTTCCGCAACTCGGAGCTGATGAAATCCAGTGGTGAGGTCGAGCTGAGAGAAGACCTTCGCACCGCTCAACTGATCAAACATATCGTCTATCTGTGGCAATGGATAACGATTTCTGATGGTCAACTCATTAAGCTTGCGATAGTCAATGCAAAGCCTAAGAGAGCCATCGGGCTTCTTAACGAAGACCACAGCAGCACTGGTATGACGTGTGGTTCTCCCTCTTTCCCTTCCAGACATACTGAAAGTCAAACGGGAATTAGAGTTAGACACGATTCAATGGTAGATAATTAATTAAGGAATACTACGGAATATAACGGATTCCTATATATATTCCTAACTTATCTATCAATAAACATAAGGAAGGGATTTGATTTAATTCGGATCTAATTAAAATGTATTGTACTAAGTGTATCTGTTATGTGTTTATTATGCTTATTCCTGAAACCAGGCTCTGATACCAAGCTGTAACGCCCCAGTCTGAGACCCACTGTAACAAAGAGTATTACGGGAGTAATACTGTCTGTTAAAGCGGAGAATAGAGTATAGTGGAAGCGACCATTTGTAATCAAGCTATAACTATCTACTGAATACGTCGAAAGGTGGAATCTATTTAAATTTTTCTCAATCAGGTGGTTCGACATATTCGGTAAATACTTATAATGAAATTACAAATGGCTAAAGTTCTATCAGGACAAAGCATAATAACATAATGAAATAGCATCACAGAATAGAATCACATAACAGATATAAAATCCCAGGACAATACATCGTCAATATAGATCCAAATACTATAAGTGGGTACAAAGCCACTGCTCACACATGTGAGTCAAAAATATGTACATATCAAAGTCTGAATAATAACAGAGTAGCGGAGTAGTGGACAAATAAAAGCGCTATCTATCAGCATAGCAGATAATGTCCAAGCGGAAGCACAGAAGCTAAGTCCAGAGACCTAACCTGAAACAACTCGGTCTGACCCGAGCGAAAACACTCGGGTCAGGCTAGCTAAACAATCAGTAATAACTGAGATATATAATAATGCGGTACATAAATAAAACAGTACTTTTCCTAAGAGAAGAGTATTTTGGACCACATGAATATAATGACGGTCCCTAATCATCAATCAACAGTAAAAATCTCCAAAGAGAATATCAGCACCAAAGTGTTGAATAAATAAAATCGCCTCATATCATCGGCGTAGCTAAAGCTATATAAAGTTGCCCATAGGCAATAATCCCAAGAGTGACCAGAGTCTGTAATCAATGCCCAAGCAAAGATCGATGCTCCAAAGAGCAATGGGGATATACTGAAAAGTCAATGAAATCAAACACTGAAAAGCAGTGTCCAAAGACACTGTGAATCCACAAGGTAATCGCACTTACATCGTATGGTTCCATAGAACCAACACCGAATGGCGGTACTCGAATGGATATAAAAATCATCAGATAATACAAGTATAGCGCGTGCACCGATCGGAGTCGTTGTTGCCAAGTACTGTAGAGTTGTGATCGATCACTCGCACAGATGCGGAACGCGCGAGACGGTGAGATCCTTCCCAGAAGGATAAAGGCCCAGAGGCACATGCCGAAAAAAAGAAACTGCTCCATAGAATAGGTTTCCAGAGACGGTTGCCCAGAGGCGTGGTGACCCAAAGGTCCAGTACTGGCCGCCCAAAGGCTAATGTGTCACCAACTTCTTGGAGAGGAACCCGTAAAGTGTTAACAATGAGTCCCATACCCCACGTTCGCACTAAACGGTTTACTAACCAATAGCAAGCTCACACTCCAAACAATAAAAAGTCCACCTCGTATCATCGGTAAACTAGACCCAAAGGTCAAAACGATCAATCGAATAGGTCGGGGATTAACCGGAAAGAAAATACGCACGGTTCCATAGGCCGGAGATTTCCTAACCGTTTAAGCACCTTTCCACTTCGCTCGACGTGCTAAAAGTGAGTGTGAGATTTTTATTATAGAAAATAATGGTTCGAAACGGATTTATAATTGATTTTGAGAACACTTTAAAACGGGTTTTGAAAACTCTCCTATTATGGAGTAAATAGTTTACTAATTAAAAATAATATTATATAATAATTTCGAAAGCCATTTCGGAGTGAAAAATCATTTTAAAACCTTTTTATAAGGCCCGTGTATGAAATCCAGCGAAAAATCTCAAAGAAATCGATAAAACCAGAAAATCACTGAAAATATTCCAAGTGTTGGAAAATAGTCCAAAACTGACGCGAACCCAAGTTCGGAAAATTATTCGGACCAGCAAACTGAATCCGAATGGCATGAAAATTGGTAGGAACGTAGTCTGACATTCCTACTTCAGAATGCAAAAAGAATTACTCGATTCCGACTTGAAACGAAGTCGCAGCAACACTCCAAAGTCGGACCCGACTGCACCAAACGGGTGCAGCCCATTTCATGGTTTGATCAAGCCCCAGCCCGCATGGGCTGGGGAAATAGTAGCAGGCCCCAGCCCATGCGGGTTGGGGTTCAGTCAAGCCCCAGCCCGCATGGGCTGGGGAAGTAAAAGCCCCACCCCATGCGTGTAACGACCCGTATTTTTACGAATCGAAACATCGTAAAATAGTTGTGTTAAGATGTTAAGTCGTTCAGAGTTTAGGTCGACTAGGGCCTAAGTCGTGTGGAAGCTAAGCCGTGTGTAGCTTAGGTCGCTTGGAAGATGAGTCGTGAGGTAGCTTAGGTCGTGGGGTAGGTTAGGTCGTAGATGACTTATAGGAGTAGACGACTTAACGTAGTGACCGACTTAAGGAGGTTTTACGACCTAAGAAGTAAGCGACTTAAGAATTAGGGCGACCTAAGAAAATGGACGGGTTAAGTGTTAGGTCGGCTGGGCGAGTTAACGACCTAAGGGATTGACCGACTTAAGACATAGACGACTTAAGGAGTTAACGATCTAAAGGATTAAGCGAGTTAGCGACCTAAGAGGGTAAGTCGTGAGCGACTTAGGAGCATGATAAGTCGTGAGCGACTTAGGAGCGTGTCAGGGTTAGGTCGTAAGATCTATTAAGTCTTAAGTCGGAGACATTTGAGTCGTTGAGTCGCTGTAGCAGGAGTAGTAGGTCGTAGACGACCTATGATAGTACTGGGTATAGTTAGGTCGTGGATGCGCATTGTTTAGGCCGCGTGAAGGTTTAAGGAGTTAGGTCGCTGAGTCGTGAGCGACCTAGGAGTTATAGAGATATTCCGAGTTAACTCGGCATGTGTTAAGTCGCGCATCTAAGTTAAGTCGTAAGTCGTATCCCCTGTTAAGCCGCAACCTTGTTAAGTCGTGTGGGTTTTAGGTCGGCAAAGCTGTTAAGTCGTAGGATGTGTTGAGTTGCTAAGTCGTAGGTCGTGGTATTTCTTAAGTCGGAAGGATGGTTAAGTCGTAAGTCGGAAGACTGTTGAGTCGTGAGTCGTGGTGTTCTGATGAGTCGTAGACGACTTATGAAGGCGGACGACTTAACGGGTTTTCAGCCTATAAATACACGTTCATTTCCTCACTTTTTGGGATCCGGATTTCGAAGCGACGAAGTGCTGCCATTTTGAGAGCTCGACTTCTACACTTCTTCACTTCTTTTCTCCACTCTAATCTAGTGATTCCTTCCATCCATATCGAAGATCAAATCGAAGATCGAAGAGCTTAGATTGAAGATCTTCATCCATCGAAGAGAGATTTCATCGTTTAAAGCGGATTTGTGATAGATCGAGCTAGATCCTTCGCTGTCCAGATCTGAAGCGTGTTGATTTGGGGTTGTTTAGGTGATTTGGTGAGTGGTGATTATCTCTCACACGGATCTAAAGGAGTATATCGGATCGTTGGCTTGATTTGATGTTAAAATAGTGATTTCCATGCATTTTCCTAATCCTAAGTATAAATCCATATAGATTTATTGTTCATAATGATTTGGCATCCATTTTACTACATGTTAATCTATGCAAGTTCATTCATCAAGATTATAGAGATATTGCTCATGTTTTCATGCTTGTTAGACTTTTGACTCTTTAATTACGAAATTGCCATTATTGTTATAATTGTCTATTTAGATCATATTTGAATGCTTGTTTACTTGGATTAATGTTTGACTTGATTGATTGCTATGAATTAGATTATTGATGATTTGATTTAGACCGAAGATGATTCAAAAGCTAAGAGGAAGGCTCTTGGATTGGGAAAGCTGCTTGTGGCATATGTAGTGGATGTGGAAGCTCATATGGATAGATTGGATGATGATGTTGAGATGAGGCTTTGCGAGGATATGATGAAGCGAAGCATGACATGAGATAGTCTTGGATTAATCCAGACGGGGTCAATCCAAGCATGTTGATAACTCGGTTATATGGTTCGAGTTTGAGGATAATGGTTTGCTCGAGAGGCGCTTGAGCTAGTATGGAAATAGTCGTCGAGGAGGATGACTAGAAGGCTGAGATCTCATCGTTGTTGAAGGTTCTAGCATGCTCAAAGCAAGAGTACGCTGGGAAGATTCGATAGTCCCTGAAGGCTACTGATTGGTAGTCAAGTACTCTAGGCAGATTCGATAGTCCTAGGCACGGGTCACGATGACGTGCGGGAGTAATGTCTAGAACCGGGGTTTCCATTAGCCCTTGACGGACGGATGATAGAATGAGTCGGTCATTCAATTAACGATGATATCGAAGCAATGATAACAGTGATAGCCAGAGTCATGGATGTTTGGTTGTATCGTCATTCGGTCTCAAGAGCAGTGTTTTCTGGGTGCTTACCTGATCTTGGTTTAGGCCTTGGGGGTTTGTGCTTGGGAAACATCGCCCTTGACTCGAGTGACAATTGCTTTACTTTAAATTATATGCTCTGCTATGTTTGCTTCTGCTTAGTGTGTGTCTGGGGGCTATCACTGTAGAAAGATGTGGAGTGGGAGGGTTGTATTCCTATTCCTTTTTCTTTATGCTCTTTTGGTATGTTGTTAGTTAATTTACCGCTCACTAAGACTATTGTCTGACTCAAGGCTTTATGTTTTAACTCTTATTGCCTTGGGTTGTTCGTCCATTTTGGGACGGGCAGACTAGGTAGAAGGTGACATGTACTGTTCTTGCTTTCCACGGTATTGATATCGAAGACGAGCTGGAGGGTTGCATATTATCTTCTTATTATATGTACTGGGTGTTCTGCTGTTTTGTATTTTCTCCGAGTGTTATGTAGTGAGGCTTGTTGTATTGACTATTCTGATGTTTGTATTCAACTATTATGAAGTTTTATTGATGAGATTCTATTCTGTGAAGCTTCACTATATATATGTTCTATTGTATTTTGACCATGCGCTGTGAGTAATACGATAGATTCTGTAATTTTAATTTACCCTGACAATCGTCCATGGTCGCCTGGCACACTTTACAGCGCACTATCTCTAGGTTCAGTGCAGGGGTCATGGGCGGTCGTCACAATGCGGGCTGGGGTTTAGTCTAGCCCCAGCCCGCATGGGCTGGGGATGTAAATGCCCCAGCCCATGCGGGCTGGGGTTCAGTCTGGCCCCAGCCCGCCTGGGCTGGGGAAATAGGACAGATCCCAGCCCGCCTGGGCTGGGAAGAAGGGGACAGGCCCAGCCCGCCTGGGCTGGGGAGATGTGGGCAGGTCCCAGCCCGCCTGGGCTGGGAAGAAGGTGACAGGCCCAACCCGCCTAGGCTGGGGAGAGGGGGCAGGTCCCAGCCCGCCTGGGCTGGGAAGCAGGGGACAGGCCCAGCCCGCCTGGGCTGGGGAGATGGGGCAGGTCCCAGCCCGCCTGGGCTGGGGAGATGGGGCAGGTCCCAGCCCGCCTGGGCTGGGAAGCAGGGGACAGGCCCAGCCCGCCTGGGCTGGGGAGGTGGGAGCAGGCCCCAGCCCGCCTGGGCTGGGCTAATTAGCCCGGGCAACACCCTGGGTGCAACCTAGGCCTGTCCTGGTGCTCTCAGAAGCCTGTTTCAGCCTGTTTTCAGGCTGAACATTTCCAGCTAACAATAATTGCTGTTTTTGGTGACTTAGGGGTGTTTTTTTTTCAGTTTTTGGCATCAAAATTTCACCAATATCAATCACTAACTACACTATTATGATTACTACACTATATTAAAGGGAACAAAGGACCAAAGTTTAGCATTACCTTAGGAAGCAATATCACAAGCACCTTATGTGCACATCCAAAATGAAAGCAAAGATGATCAAAGAGCTATGATTCACATGTTACATAATAAAACATGTGTTACTAAATGATTTCAGAAATTAAAAGATGATTAAACACATATTAGAAGAGGTTTTTAGCAATATACCTCTCTAGAAAGCAACAAAGACTACTATAGCATCAACCCAAGTTAGCAAAAGATGATTAGGAGGCTATAAGATCAAAAAAACACATAAAACATGTGTTACCAATTAAATTTCAGAAATTAAAAGGATATAAAAATGGATTTGAGATGGGTATTTGCATTACCATTGCATAGAATGACTTGCATAAGCTAAAACTAGAAGGAGATAAAGATAGAGGCCATTTTTGTTAAGAAAGCTTTAGGAAATGATTAGGGTTTTGATTAGGGTTGAATGAATGAGGTTTGGAGAGTTTGAGATGATTTATAGAGGAGGTTTAGGGTGGGTTATTGGGCTAGGTTTAGTAACCCAATAAGAATAGAGTTATTTACATGTTTTTCCAAAATTAGTCTAAGTGTTCATATATGTTCATAAAACTCATTTTTCTTATCCAAACCCGTTTTAAAATCTCCCCTAAAATATTTAACTTTCCAAAAATAACATTTTATCCTCATTTTAAAATCCCATATTTCCCATTTAATTAAAATAGCCTTTTTCAAATAAATTTTGTTATTCCAAATCCTTTTATGCTTCATTAAAATAAATAAAAATCCTAACTTTTATTTATCAATTTGTAATGCAAATCCCGGGTTGTTACAGTTACAGTAATGATTGATTGAATAAAAAAAATTGAAACCAAATTAAATCAATTTATTGGAATTAAATTATATTTGATTGGATTTAATTGCAGTTGAAATTGAACACTGTAGTTAGTGTAATATTTAACACCGAATTGATATGTAAATTTGTTTTAAATTATTGTAAATGTCTAAGTGATCAAAAATGATGAAATTTGTTAATTATCAAATTTGAATGGAAAAGGTGATTTAATTAATTTAATATTAATTTATTTAAATAACGTGAAATTATCCATTTTGGCAATTGTCTCGAATTTCGATGAAACAAGTTTCATTGAATCCGCGACGGTGAAGTATTGTAGGATTTCAAGTTTCGTAGCGATCAGACTTGTCATTTGATCGTACGGACTCAAAACGCGTAGAAATCGATCTAATTGAAATCAAATTGAAATAAGCTGAGTAAAAGCTTACTTCTTCATACAATGGAATTAGGACTTGAAACCTATTCCATTGAGTTTAAAAATATCGAAAACGTCTACTTTGATATATGGGATGACCCGCTTTCGTTTCGGAGGCAGAACGGGCTTTTTGGGTCGTTGTTGTCGTTCGTACTGATTCGATATGTGTTTATTTTCTTATCAGCCTTTGTTAATATAAATAGTTCTGTTCTAACCGTAGCAGCCTTTTTGTCACGACCGAGATTTTCGACCTCCGAAAATCGACATCAATACGATCACTGTATTACATGCCGAATAATCAAATGCCGGAAATACTAGATCGTTAGGGAAAAGAAGAAAGATGTAGAAGAAGAAAAAACAGAACAACAGCACAGAATTTCACAATCGCAGCGGAATAATATATAATAGATAACAACTGGTCTTTACACAAAATGAACTATAACTATTTTTATACATTACATCATCAGAGTACAACACATTAATAACACAATGCTGGACAGTTATAACAATTTGTCCTCACAAGTGCTGAATATACAGCCTACAATACACAGCGGAATATAAATCAGATACGTGAAATACGTCTTCGCCATCCAGCTCATCTCCTAAGCTCCATAGCATCCTATCCTGTATTTGTAATACTCGGTCTGACCCGAGCATTATAATAAAATAACACCCGAGTCAGTCTGGAAAACCAGCGTGAGAAAACACGCTCAATTTGAATTATTAAAGTTTTCAAAACCCTTTGAAAATCAAAGGTATCTCGTAAGACCACGCCACACATAAACACGACAGGTTTTTACCTTACGATAACCAAAACATTTCATATCAAATCCTCTGATATTATAATAGTGTCTTAGTACAAATACTTATTCAAATAGCTGAAATTGTTACATTAATTAAATTCCAGCATACCAGGCTCTACAGCTTAAACCGTAAAGGCACATATTGCAGAATGGATTCCATATGCATGACTAGGCACTGGGGTACCACCTGTCACAGTACACGTCTAAAAACTGCGTATCGAGGACCACGTCGGGATCCCCTACAACACAAAACCGGACTATCCCTAACCTGGATAGACCGAATATGCTATCACCACGGGTGTTCCCACCCTCTTTCGAGCTCCTTCCATACATCATAGTAATAAAATAAAATCCGAGGGTATCTAGAAAGGTGATAAACATACCCTACTTGGTTGCGACCCACTTAGCCTTGCTGCATCTCCCTGGATTTTCAGTCATTCCCGGTGGATGAGGCTAGAGGCTACAATTACCTTTTAAAGGAATTTTCACTTAGAATGCTCATTGTCCTTCAATGGCAATGTACTGATAGCATTCATCCATACAAGTCCATTCTGGGTCCAAACGGAACCGAAGGAAATATTCCTACTACATCCATTTTGGAAAAATACTCTGGATTAGTAGCGATTAGCCCTTGCACTTCACTGCTCCATCTTCGACTCCATGCTCTTGTTTTCCTTTCGAAAACGTATTCGTTGGATCAAAGTGGTTTCCAGATAACTTATCCGAACCCGGTCTCTTCGCAACAATGTTCGATATTTCCGGTAAACTCAACCACGGTTCTTTAGGAAATAAACAAACGAAAATAAGATCGGAGATCACCTACTAACCGTTAGTGGACGGATTTCCTTATAAACGCCCTAGAAGAACGAAACGAGTTTATACGTACAATATAGCACCTCGAACGGTAACTGTACCATATAATCCCCGTATTTTTCCTAAATATTCCCAAAGTTATATTTTAGGTCCAGATTTGATAGTCAGTTATTTAACAATCAAATAAAATAATCATTCAACCAAATATTCCATTTTCCACTAAAAACACTAAAGCTCTTTTTAATTTTAATTTTAATAAATTAAATCTCTTTATACAAAATATATGTACTTATCTTATCGAATTTACTAAATTCACCAATTATCCCTTTTTCAAAAAGGATATTTGAAAACCCTTTTAAAAAATAATATGGAAAGTACCACCGCGGTATCAAACCATGGATTCACAGCTCAATGGTTACATCTCTATCCCAGAGAAATCCAAGACTTACTACAGCCACTCACTGCCTCGATTTCGCCATGCAGGTATACCATTACTTCCCGAAATCTTTATTTAAAAATTTTCAAAATAATATGTGATATCCCGGAATTTTGGGCAATATTTATTTAATAATCTTTGTTAATAAGCATTTAAATTGGTTTAATAATCTCCTTTAATAAATATTTATTTGGTAAATCTTATCTTTTAAAAGTTAATAAAATGATTTCTATTTATAATGTATATATATTTGTATATATTGTAAATAGAAAAGCTTTGGTTTGTATTTAATAAATAAATGATATATTAATTCATTTAAGTAATATAAGTAATTTATTAATAAAAAGGTAATCTCTTTTATAAATTTATTTAAAATTGATAAATGTGTTATTTTCAAACAATATTAATAATGTATTGTTTTTATAAATAGATTTTAAAGAAATAGAATAGTTATTTTCAAATTGAATGTGTTGTTATAAATTGACTTTAATTTGGATTTTTAAATTTGACTTTGAAATTGAAATTCAAAGGATTGATATATTTAAAATTATTTGGATTCAAATTATATGTATAAGCTTTTATTTATATATATAATTGGTTTTATTTTCTTTAAAGTAATTTATATATAAATAGATAAGTATTTAATAAATAAAGAAAAAGGCTTTTATTTACATTTAAAATAAGTAAAAATTACATAAGGGACAAGTGTAAATCTCTAAGGCTTAATAGTAACAAGTGTTGGTTAATGAAGTAGAGTAAATGACAAATGTTGAATTTTAAACCAAGTGTCATCTTTAAATTTTGATTTTTTTTCCTTTCATTTATATTTGTATAAACCAGCCTTTATAATTACAAGTGTTTTCTTCCCTTCATTCTTTTTCCTATCCCCTTCTTTTCAAAAACTAAGAAAAAACTGAATATAATTTCTCAAAACAATCAGTAAATCAACATTCCTCAAACCATAATCTCAAAACAAAAATCTGTAACTCAATCACCTCATAAACCAGAGATTTATCAAAATCTAAAACTTGTTAACCATTTTCAAAAATCAAAACCAAGCCGGTAAACATCTTCTTCAAAGTCTGAAAACAATCTCAAAAGGAAAATTCAAAAGCAAGCAAACCTGAGATTTAATCAAAGCACGTTCGAGTAATTTTCTTAAGCATTCAAGCAGCTTCAACATTCAAGTTTTAAAGTCAGTAGCATATTCCAACATTCAAGTTTTAAAGTTTTAAAGCTTTTTCAAAGAGGCTCTGTTCTTCATTTTCAAATCAGGTGAGTAACAATACTTTTAAAATTTAAGGATGAAATCTGGTTGCATGTGAATATCTGAAGCAAATATGTTTGGTATATATGTATTATTTTTATATATGAATATATATAGGTGAGTGCATGTTGTATCTGTGATTTCCTGTTCTAGTTTCCAGGCTTAAATTTTTTATTCAAAAATTACTATCTCTTGATCTACTTGTTGTTAGGACTTAGGATTCAAACCATATTTGTTTGTTTAATCATGGATTAGAGTTTAAAATTTTATTTCAATTAAAATAAAATGGAAATTACTCTGGAAATAAAAATGAACAGGAAAGTTTGGTTTTGTATAAAATTCAAATATGTTAATTTAGCAATCCAGGATTATAAACTGAATCTCTAAACTAAATTATGATTTTTAGAAGAGAAATCAAAATTTTTAGATTTTTAAATGGTGAGATATTCTAGTATGAATGGAAATTGGGTTTCGATCGATTTCTGGTGATCACGGTGATATTGAACTTCGGGGTTCTGATCAGAGGAGGTCGAAGTGATGGGGGACAGGGGAAAAATGGAGCTACGTTTTTTCGATAGATGTGGTGGTTTGGCGGAGGTGATTTAGGGTTTAAGGCCAGTTTTTGTCGTGTTTGTTCTCGAGACAATTACGTCGTCAACGGTGAATCGGTCAAGGGCGGGGTAGGTGGAAACGAAGCATGGATCGTCGACGGAGAACTAATCGTGATGGTGAGGCTTCAGGTGGTCTTGATCGACGAGGCGAATCGATTTTGTGACCATAGTTCTGTTCTAGGTGATGATCGTTTTTCTCGAATTCGATTGTTGAGTTTGTTCGAGGCTCTGGTGGTCGGGATCGTGAGTGGAGGTCGTGGTCGATATGCCGGCGTTGGTATCGATGGTCGAAGGCGATCGATTCGCCTGTGCACGTGAACGTGTGTCAGGAGTATTAGTGGGTTGCTTTGGGTAGAAGATGAACTCGAAGTAGATGATGAGTTTGGCTCGAAGACATGCTCGTGAAAGTTAGGTCCTGGCTCGAGATCGTTTTCAGGGGAGACTCGTGTGGGTTTAAAATAGTTTTTAACTTTTTAAAACAAAATCAAGTCTTATTTAAAACAATTTTGTTAAAACTAGTTCTTTGTAAATAATAAATGTTTCTTTAACATTTGATTCAAAATGTTTTTAAATTTGTTTAAATGTTGTTAAAGTTTAAGTTGTGATTATTTGAGATCTTTAATTTGAAATGGATTAAAGAAAGATTTAAAAGTAAAATGTTTCAAAGCCTTTTGTTAATAATAATTTAAGTAGTTATAAAGGTTAATATTTTAATTTAGAGATTAATTTAGGTTTAATGATTTAGGATAAATTAAATTAATAAGGTAATTAAAGGGTAATTTAATAATTAAATTAATTAATGATTTAGTGTTAATTAATAATTAGGATTATAAGTTAATTAATTAAGGGTTAATTAATTTGAAATTAAGGATCATTAATTAGATAAGTATTGATTATTAATAAATGATTAGGAATTAATTAATCAAGTGATTAAAGATTAATTAAGCAATTAATTAAGTAATTAGAGATTAATTAATTGGTAATTAAGAATTAATTAATTTGTAATTAATAATGGTTGATTTAAGTTTAATTACTTAAGGAATGTAAGTAAAGAATGGTTAATAATTAATGAGAGATCATTAACTAGGGATTATTAAATAATTAACTAATGTGATTAATTTTGATAATCAATTAAATTAATTAATTAATGATAATCATTTATAAAATTGGTTAAGTATAATTACTTAATGGAAGTAATTAAAGGAATTAATTACTTAAGGTAATTAATTAAATAAATTTGATAAGTTTAATTAAATTAATTTAAGATAATCACTTGGTGATTTGATAAGTATAATTACTTAAATGTAATTAGTGAAGTGTAATTATTTAGGAAAGTAATTAATGGATAATTACTGGATGTAATTAATAAAGTAATTAAGGGTAGTTAATTACTTAATGGAATTAATCAAGGGATTAATTAAAGATAATTAATTAAGGATTAATTAATTTAGTTGATAAAGTAATTAAGGGTAGTTAATTACTGAATGTGCTTAATCAAGAGTGATTATTAATTATGATTTAATTAAAGATAATTACTTAATGTAATTAATTTAAATGGAGTAATTAATTAAAGAAGTAATTAGGGATCATTAAATTATTATAATTAATAATGTAATTAAGAGCTGATTAATTTAAACTTATTAATCAATAATGAAGTGATTAAGTGTAATTAATTAATGTAATTAATTAAAGATTAATGTAATTAAGTATAGTTAATTAATTAATGAAGTAATTAAAGATTAATTACTGTAATGGTTTAAGATAATTAATTTGTGAAGATAATTAAGGATTAATTACTTAAAATAATTAAAGGATAATTAATCAGGAATGATTAATTAAGATGGATATTCAGAATATGATTAATTAATTGGTTTAATTAATGATTAAGTAAGCATGATTTAAAAGTAATTGAAGTAATTAATTTAATTCATCTGAGATAATTAAATTAATTAGTGATAGTATGATTGCTTATGGATGGCTAAATGATATTGAATGCTTTGTTTGTTTGATATCTCTGATGAGATATGTGCTGATCTGTGATATGGATGTTTTGGTTGAATTGTAATGATAATGTGAATTATCTATTTGTGATGATAATGTAGATTATCTATTGTGACATTTTGAATTATCTATCTATGTGAATATAGATAAAGAATTGAATTGTTTTAACTTTAAAACAACATGGCCTTAAAAGATACGTTTTGGATTTCGATGAGACCGGGATCGGGTTTCCAGATTTTGATATCCGAATACCAAATCGATCCAAATTAACGATAAGTCGTGAATCTCAAGTGAAGATGAAGATTCAGAGCGCAAGGGTTATTGTCGTTAACTCTGAGGGTGATTCCAAAATGAGTGTAATGAGATAATGCCTTCGGTTCCGTTCGAACCCGGAGCGGACTTGTATGGATCGAATGCTTTCATAACATCGTCAGGTGGACGATGAGCATTCTAAGATAGAGGTGTTCTAGAAGGTAATCGTAGCCTCAAGCCTCATCAACCGGGAATGGCAAAAACAGGGGAGGTGCAGCAAGGTTAGTGGGTAGCACCCAAGTAGGATAAGATTTCCCCTGTCTAGAAGTTCCTTTTTATTCGGCTTAGTGTGTGGTTGGTCGCGCCAACTACGGGGTTTCTTATTCGGGAATTATCCAGTAAGGGATGGTTCCGGCCTTGTGTTGCAGGGGATTGGGAGTGATCCTCGGTACGGTGATCTAGGCCTTGTACTGTGACGGGCGGTACCCCAGTAGCCCTGCCATTGTATGGAATCAAATCTCCAATAAGCGTCGTACGTATTAGTTGTGCCCAACTATGTTGGAACGTGAGATGTAAGCATTCCAGCTCTTTTTGTATTTTACTTGAAAACCCTAGACCCTATTGTAATAAAACTAGATTTCCTATCAAATGTTTTGGTTAGCGTAAGGTAAAAACTTACCCATGTTTATGTGTGGGGAGTCTTACGTGATAACTTTTGTTTTCAAAGGATTTTCAAAGTTAAGCAACTTTAACCTGTTACTCACACCAGACCCATGTCTGACCCAAGTGTTTATTTTCTGTTTTATAAACTCTTGGGTACTCAAATTTTTACGAGTAACCAAGGGATTCAGGTTAGCTTTGACGAATTATGGAGGAGCAATGGAGCAGGAGGCTTCAGCGTCGTAGATATATATAGTAGTTCCACTGTGTTGATCTCTGTATTGTATTGAGTTGTAATAACTAGACAGGTGTTTATAACTGTCTAGTATGGAGAGTATATCTGTGTAACTCTGATAGTCATTGTATATTATGTAATACTTATGTTATTAATATAATTTATTCGTCCCGCTGTTGAGATTCTGATGTTGTTTCTTTCTTCTCTATCATTTCTCTTTTCTATCCCTTTCTTTCTTAAAGATGATGCGTCATTCTGTGGAATGAACGACGGGTCGTTACAATGGTATCAGAGCGCTAGGTTGGGTGAATACTTAGGCTTTGGAGTGATTTCTTTCTTGAGAGAGCGTATTTGTAAATTTGATATATATATATATATATATATATTTTTATTTATTTATTTCTTCCTATTTGTTGGGTTACCTGTTCGGGTTTTCCAATATGAGTTCTAGAGGAAGAAAGGGTAGTGGTGTGTGTAGCACGACTACCAATGGTTGGAGTTTGAATGTTTGGGGTTGGAAGTGTATCTATCGAGACTGTAGACCTAATACTGTCTCGAATGAGCAGAAGCAGGTGATGGTTTTTTGGCAACTCAGGAAGTAGTAGCTGCGTGGTGAGACGCGGTGACTATGGACGCTTCCGAAGATGTTTCTTCTGGAGCAAGTTTAAGGAAGTGTGTCTGCTTCGGTGTTGTGGCTAAGTTTCAGTAGGATGTTTGTGTTTGGTTTGAGGCCCGAGTTTCTTGAGGAGTGTCTGCCCATCTCAAGGCTCTATGTGGGATTGGATGATAGAGTTTTGATGATCAAGGAGCTTTGGATAAGAAGTCTTTGGCATCAGTGGCAGCAGTGCAGCTCGGAGTGTTCTATGTGCCGGAAAGGAGGTCTTCTGGCTAAGCATTTTCCTAGAGTTGGAGTTCAGAAGCAGCAGAGTGGATCCATTTCTTCGATGGATTGGTTAGTTAAGAATGAGATGTTCTGATTGGTAAAGGGAGAACAGTTTTTCTTTGGAAATAGGCTGGGTTGATCGCAAAAGTGACTTGTGATTGCTGAATGTTCCCTTGGGATGTCTTCAGGGAAGTCAGAAGTTTGTCCGCATCTGGAGATTTAGTTTTCTTAACGACTAGGATTCCAGTGGTACTGGTGGTTCGGTTTAGTTGAAGGATGGTTCCTAGAGATAGGACTTGGTGAAGCAGCTCAGGTTTTGATGGAGTATCTGAGTTTTCTTTATGGATCTGTTGAACCGTATTTCTGGGATGTGTTGTCCAGTCTGTGCTTGTGTTCTTCATCAGCATTTTCATCTACTTCAGATCAGAGTTGTGCAGCGGAAGCAGTTTGGGAGTGCATCTGTTTTGTTTCCTGGATAGGAGAAGTAAGTTCAGTCTTCTGATGTTTGAGGAGTAGAGTGGTGTTCTTGGTTTTGGTTGATCTTGAGAAGATCAGTGTGTTGGGTTGTTTTTGGTCTAGTTTGTTTCTAGAAGCATCAGCGAAGGTTGAGCTGATCAGGAAGGATGTAGGCAGCCCATGATCGTCCAAAGAGTTTTGTAGATAAAAGTTGGAGATTTAATTTTGGATAAGTTTTCTCCGGTTAAAGCAGCTATAAGATTGGATAAGACTGGGAAGTTAGCTCTGAGATATTGGATCTTTTCTGTATTCTTGTAAGGATAAGTGTTTGGTCTTCAAGGTTGAATTGCCAATTTGGATAACTGGGATTCAATGTGTTTCACGTATCTCTAAGGGAGTACGTGTAAGGTCTATCTCTGGTTTTGGAATCAGCAGTTCAGGAGGATTTGGTTGTTGAGTCAGACTTGTCTATAGTCTGATATCCTGTCTAGTTTTGTAGATCTAGATGAGTAGGAGTTCTGTAGCTTAGTAGTATAGATTGTTTGGATTCTGTAGAGCGAGTATTCCGGTATTTATACCTGGAAAACTCTAGGAAGTTCTATCCAGGATTTTTGTCTGGGTAGTTAGATTGTTTGATTGAGTAAATTGGTTGCTATGGTTGTTAACATATGGTTGATAATATATGCTTGTTGTTTAATATTAAAATCTTTGATAGGTTATTAAATTACCTTTGCTTTTAAATTTCGGGGACGAAATTCTTTTGAGGGGGGAGGAATGTGATATCCCGAAATTTTGGGCAATATTTATTTAATAATCTTTGTTAATAAGCATTTAAATTGGTTTAATAATCTTCTTTAATAAATATTTATTTGGTAAATCTTATCTTTTAAAAGTTAATAAAATGATTTCTATTTATAATGTATATATATTTGTATATATTGTAAATAGAAAAGCTTTGGTTTGTATTTAATAAACAAATGATATATTAATTCATTTAAGTAATATAAGTAATTTATTAATAAAAAGGTATTCTCTTTTATAAATTTATTTAAAATTGATAAATGTGTTATTTTCAAACAATATTAATAATGTATTGTTTTTATAAATAGATTTTAAAGAAATAGAATTGTTATTTTCAAATTGAATGTGTTGTTATAAATTGACTTTAATTTGGATTTTTAAATTTGACTTTGAAATTGAAATTCAAAGGATTGATATATTTAAAATTATTTGGATTCAAATTATATGTATAAGCTATTATTTATATATATAATTGGTTTTATTTTCTTTAAAGTAATTTATATATAAATAGATAAGTATTTAATAAATAAAGAAAAAGGCTTTTATTTACATTTAAAATAAGTAAAAATTACATAAGGGACAAGTGTAAATCTCTAAGGCTTAATAGTAACAAGTGTTAGTTAATGAAGTAGAGTAAATGACAAATGTTGAATTTTAAACCAAGTGACATCTTTAAATTTTGATTTTTTTTTCTTTTTTTTAAATTTGTATAAATCAGCCTTTATAATTACAAGTGTTTTCTTCCCTTCATTATTTTTCCTATCCCCTTCTTTTCAAAAACTAAGAAAAAACTGAATATAATTTCTCAAAACAATCAGTAAATCAACATTCCTCAAACCATATTCTCAAAACAAAAATCTGTAACTCAATCACCTCATAAACCAGAGATTTATCAAAATCTAAAACCTGTTAACCATTTTCAAAAATCAAAACCAAGCCTGTAAACATCTTCTTCAAAGTCTGAAAACAAGCTCAAAAGGAAAAATCAAAAGCAAGCAAACCTGAGATTTAATCAAAGCACGTTCAAGTAATTTTCTTAAGCATTCAAGCAGCTTCGACATTCAAGTTTTAAAGTCAGTAGCATATTCCAACATTCAAGTTTAAAAGTTTAAAAGCTTTTTCAAAGAGGCTATGTTCTTCATTTTCAAATTAGGTGAGTAACAATACTTTTAAAATTTAAGGATGAAATCTGGTTGCATGTGAATATCTGAAGCAAATATGTTTGGTATATATGTATTATTTTTATATATAAATATATATAGGTGAGTGCATGTTGTATCTGTGATTTCCTGTTTTAGTTTCCAAGCTTAAATTTTTGATTCTAAAATTACTATCTCTTGATCTACTTGTTGTTAGGACTTAGGATTCAAACCATATTTGTTTGTTTAATAATGGATTAGAGTTTAAAATTTTATTTAAAATAAAATAAAATGGAAATTACTCTGGAAATAAAAATGAACAGGAAAGTTTGGTTTTGTATAAAATTCAAATACGTTAATTTAGCAATCCAGGATTATAAACTAAATCTCTAAACTAAATTATGATTTTTAGAAGAGAAATCAAAATTTTTAGATTTGTAAATGGTGATATATTCTAGTATGAACGGAAATTGGGTTTCGATCGATTTCTGGTGATCACGGTGATATTGAACTTCGGGGTTCTGATCATAGGAGGTCGAAGTGATGGGGGACAGGGGAAAAATGGAGCTACGTTTTTTCGATCGCCGTGGTGGTTTGGCGGAGGTGATTTAGGGTTTAAGGCTAGTTTTTGTCGTGTTTGTTCTCGAGACAATTACGTCGTCAACGGTGAATCGGTCAAGGCCGGGGTAGGTGGAAACGAAGCATGGATCGTCGACGGAGAACTGATCGTGATGGTGAGGCTTTAGGTGGTCTTGATCGACGAGGCGAGTCGATTTTGTGACCATAGTTCTGTTCCAGGTGATGATCGTTTTGCTCGAATTCGATTGTTGAGTTTGTTCGAGGCTCTGGTGGTCGGGATCGTGAGTGGAGGTCGTGGTCGATATGCCGGCGTTGGTATCGATGGTCGAAGGCGATCGATTCGCCTGTGCACGTGAACGTGTGTCAGGAGTATCAGTGGGTTGCTTTGGGTAGAAGATGAACTCGAAGTAGATGATGAGTTTGGCTCGAAGACATGCTCGTGAAAGTTAGGTCCTGGCTCGAGATCGTTTTCAGGGGAGACTCGTGTGGGTTTAAAACAGTTTTTAAATTTTTAAAACAAAATCAAGTCTTATTTAAAACAATTTTGTTAAAACTAGTTCTTGTAAATAATAAATGTTTCTTTAACATTTGATTTAAAATGTTTTTAAATTTGTTTAAATGTTGTTAAAGTTTAATTTGTGATTATTTGAGATCTTTAATTTGAAATGAATTAAAGAAAGATTTAAAAGTAAAATGTTTCAAAGCCTTTTGTTAATAATAATTTAAGTAGTTGTAAAGGTTAATATTTTAATTTAGAGATTAATTTAGGTTTAATGATTTAGGATAAATTAAATTAATAAGGTAATTAAAGGGTAATTTAATAATTAAATTAATTAATGATTTAGTGTTAATTAATAATTAGGATTATAAGTTAATTAATTAAGGGTTAATTAATTTGAAATTAAGGATCATTTATTAGATAAGTATTGATTATTAATAAATGATTAGGAATTAATTAATCAAGTGATTAAAGATTAATTAAGCAATTAATTAAGTAATTAGAGATTAATTAATTGGTAATTAAGAATTAATTAATTTGTATTTAATAATGGTTGATTTAAGTTTAATTACTTAAGAAATGTAAGTAAAGAATGGTTAATAATTAATGAGAGATCATTAACTAGGGATTATTAAATAATTAATTAATGTGATTAATTTTGATAATCAATTAAATTAATTAATTAATGATAATCATTTATAAAATTGGTTAAGTATAATTACTTAATGAAAGTAATTAAAGGAATTAATTACTTAAGGTAATTAATTAAATAAATTTGATAAGTTTAATTGAATTAATTTAAGATAATCACTTGGTGATTTGATAAGTATAATTACTTAAATGTAATTAGTGAAGTGTAATTATTTAGGAAAGTAATTAATGGATAATTACTGGATGTAATTAATAAAGTAATTAAGGGTAGTTAATTACTTAATGGAATTAATCAAGGGATTAATTAAAGATAATTAATTAAGGAGTAATTTATTTATTTGATAAAGTAATTAAGGGTAGTTAATTACTGAATGTGATTAATCAAGAGTGATTAATAATTATGATTTAATTAAAGATAACTACTTAATGTAATTAATTTAAATGGAGTAGTTAATTAAAGAAGTAATTAGGGATCATTAAATTAATATAATTAATAATGTAATTAAGAGCTGATTAATTTAAACTAATTAATCAATAATGAAGTGATTAAGTGTAATTAATTAAAGATTAATGTAATTAAGTATAGTTAATTAATTAATGAAGTAATTAAAGATTAATTACTGTAATGGTTTAAGATAATTAATTTGTGAAATTAATTAAGGATTAATTACTTAAAGTAATTAAAGGATAATTAATCAGGAATGATTAATTAAGATGGATACTCAGAATATGATTAATTAATTGGTTTAATTAATGATTAACTAAGCATGATTTAAAAGTAATTGAAGTAATTAATTTAATTCATCTGAGATAATTAAATTAATTAGTGATAATATGATTGCTTATGGATGGCTAAATGATATTGAATGCTTTGTTTGTTTGATATCTCTGATGAGATATGTGCTGATCTGTGATATGGATGTTTTGGTTGAATTGTAATGATAAAGTGAATTATCTATTTGTGATGATAATGTAGATTATCTATTGTGACATTGTGAATTATCTATCTATGTGAATATAGATAAAGAATTGAATTGTTTTAACTTTAAAACAACTTGGCCTTAAAAGATACGTTTTGGATTTCGATGAGACCGGGATCGGGTTTCCAGATTTGGATATCTGAATACCACATCGATCCAAATTAACGATAGGTCGTGAATCTCAAGTGAAGATGAAGATTCAGAGCGTAAGGGTTATTGTCGTTAACTCTGAGGGTGATTCCAAAATGAGTGTAACGAGATAATGCCTTCGGTTCCGTTCAAACCCGGAGCGGACTTGTATGGATCGAATGCTTTCAGAACATCGTCAGGTGGACGATGAGCATTCTAAGATAGAGGTGTTCTAAAAGGTAATCGTAGCCTCAAGCCTCATCAACCAGTAATGGCTAAAACAGGGGAGGTGCAGCAAGATTAGTGTGTAGCACCCAAGTAGGATAAGATTTCCCCTGTCTAGAAGTTCCTTTTTATTCGGCTTAGTGTGTGGTTGGTCGCGCCAACTATGGGGTTTCTTATTCGGGAATTATCCAGTAAGGGATGGTTCCGGCCTTGTGTTGCAGGGGATTCGGAGTGATCCTCGGTACGGTGATCTAGGCCCCGTACTATGATGGGCGGTACCCCAGTAGCCCTGCCATTGTATGGAATCCAATCTCCAATAAGCGCCGTACGTATTAGTTGTGCCCAACTATGTTGGAACGTGAGATGTAAGCATTCCAACTATTTCTGTATTTTACTTGAAAACCCTAGACCGTATTGTAATATAACTGGATTTCCTATTAAATGTTTTGGTTAGCGTAAGGTAAAACCTTACCCATGTTTATGTGTGGGGAGTCTTACGTGATACCTTTTGTTTTCAAAGGATTTTCAAAGTTAAGCAACTTTAACCTGTTACTCACACCAGACCCATGTCTGAGCCAAGTGATTATTTTCTGTTTTATAAACTCTTGGGTACTCAAATTTTTACGAGTAGCCAAGGGATTCAGGTTAGCTTTGATGAATTGTGGAGGAGCAATGGAGCAGGAGGCTTCAGCGTCGTAGATATATATATAGTAGTTCCGCTGTGTTGATCTCTGTATTGATCTCTGTATTGTATTGAGTTGTAATAACTAGACAGGTGTTTATAACTGTCTAGTATGGAGAGTATATCTGTGTAACTCTGATAGTCATTGTATATTATGTAATACTTATGTTATTAATATAATTTATTCGTTCCGTTGTTGAGATTCTGATGTTGTTTCTTTCTTTCTTCTCTATCTTTTCTCTTTTCTATCCCTTTCTTTCTTAAAGATGATGCGTCATTCTGTGGAATGAATGGCGGGTCGTTACATAATACTTATGAAATTTCTATAATTATTTTCCAAGTTAATTTTAGGCAGTTACTCTTTTAAAATAAAAGTTATTATAAAATAATATTAATATAGAATAATCTATCTCTTAAAATAATAATACTGATTAATTCTTAAATAATAATTAACTTAATATCAACCATTTCTAAAACTACTTAATTAATGCTTAAATATACTTTAAACAATTTTAAATAACTAAATAATTAATTTGCTGAAATATTCTTAAACACTTTTAAATTTTCTAGTTAATACTTAAAAATCCTCCCTTTTTAAAATAACCGAATTTCTCGATAAAAATATATTTTCCAATTCCAATATAACCAGTCTAACATCTATAAATCACTTTCAATTTATTTACAATTTAATTTACCTTCCAATTTCGTAAATTCCCTTTTCACATTTCAAAAAAATAAATCTACCATTTATTTTTAAATCGATTTACCCATTTCCTTATAAATCCTCACCGTGAATTTATAATCTCAATTTATCCAGTGATATTCACTTTACTTTATTTATAAACCTTGTTTATAAATTTCATAGTCTCAATTCTCGTTTATAACAGTTTCGCAATTCTTAACCGATTTCTAAATTAAATTCCATTTTTTTTACAATTTCACCAAAATAACCCAACTGTATTCCGTTTCCACTTCCTTTTTCTAATTTAAAATCTTATTGGAAATCTAGTACCATAATTCCATATTTTCAAAATTCTCTTTTCATTCTTCTTACTATTTAAATCCCAATTTAAAAATAATCCTTTATACTTAAACAATATCGCTTAAGTTCTATTATTTAAAAATCCTTTTATTTACATTATCCCAAAATCTCTATTTTCATATTCCGAAATTATTAAATAGAATTATAAAATCAAACTATTTATTTTCCCAAATTCATTTCCATTAATAAATCCAAAATTCACTATAAATATTTTACTTTCAATCTCCCTTTTTATTTTCTTTTTAAAAATTCAATATTCGTATTTATGGTATTTTAAAATGCCAAAATCTATCCAGTAATACCATAGCATCCAATAAATTCAAATTCCATTATAATCTGCCACAGATATTCAACCTGTCATATATCACTGAATATGGAAATAATTTCAACACTTTTGAGGAATCTAGTTGGATCCCTCCAACTTGCTTCCCTGCATCCACAGATGTTAATACAATATAAAAATACGAATCCCACTTCGAGGGGGATATCGTGGTATATAGGGCCATCCGCTATTATGCAGGGTGCATAGGGTCTCATCCGCTATACATATGTGGGAATATCAATCACTCCAATATATATATATATACTATATATAAGATCACATCCAACTGATAATAATTTTTCAATTCTATCAATCAATCAATAATTAATTTTAACTATTTAAAATTAATTACGAAAATCCAAAATTGAGTGAGATTAACTCACATTGATTTTCTGTTGCTTTCGCGTTCCGGTTCCTATTGAATCCGAACTCGTTTGAAATTATCTGAAAATTTCAGAAGCTCCAAATTAATCCAAACGATCTTCTATGCGTAGATGATGACAATACTATCCCAATGCAACTTGAATCGTCCAAATCGGACCTCGTATGCATGAGTTATACATTGATAAGTTCACAAAAATTTTGAATATAAAATTACAACTCTATATTTTTTCTTTTTCCTTTTTTAAAACAAACCCATACCCTTTTGTTCGGCCCCAAACCAAAGCAAACCCGGCTTAAAAAGGCTTCTTCCCCAAATTACAGCAACTTCCACACGAACGCCTATACATCCTCAACCGCGTGCACGTGCACGAACCACCCATTAACCTGAGACCACCAACCAACTCGCCTCACCATCCTCTTCAATCTGGTGCCACTGCCAACTTCCCCGAGTCCCCTATCGAAATGCAATGACACTTCCCACCCCTCGACCTGCTACAAGTCGCGATGGCCACCAAGGAGCCGTACCCTACAAAACTTCGACCACTGGTGCTACTAGACAACACAAACTCGAATACGACCACCACGTAGCCCAGCCCCACCTCGATCATTCCAAAATCGAAACCCTAGCTTCGAACCCAACTGTCGACCTACTCTAATCTTGATCGCACCCCCCCACAGTTATATCAGATGGAAGAGAATGAAGAAATATGAATTTAGGAAGTGATTTCAGGATTTTTAGTCGAGTATACAAGGAGAAATCGATTTTTGAAATTTCATCTTCATTTTACATTGCTGTAGCGTGTGAGTTTATATCAGAGAAAAGAAACACGTGATTTATAAAAGGAGGGAAGATGCTTTACTTGTTCAAATAGGTCATCTATAGTGACCGAAGTGAAGGGGGAAAAGTTGATGTGAATATATAGGTCAATCAATATAAATATATATATTTATTTAAATTTAAATCATCTCGATTTCGCAACTTAAAATCTCGACCTCCTATCGAGGCGTGACGTTAGGCATTTATAATGTTATACCCCTATTCCGAACACAATGGAAAAGGTTTCGAATCCTAATTCGATCGTATGGAGAAGATAGCTTTTTGGACCCAATTATTATATTGAATTTTCGATTTAATTTCAGCGCGTTTATATTTCGTACGATCAAACGATAACTCTAAACGTTACAAAATTTGAAACCTAATAATAATACACTATTACGGATCCAATGGAACTGGTTTCGTCGAATTCCAAGTCTGTACCCCGGAAGGCTATTTTTACTGTAAATTTAAACGATATATTTTTAAAACTGAACAAATCACTTTTAAATTCCATTTAAAAAGTTTTATTATCTTCCTTATTATAAATACAAATTTTATAAGCCTTTAAATGATTTTTAATAAGCTTAAAACTCAAGGTTCACTAACTTACCCAATATTCAATTATTATATTCAATAATTAAACTATCACATAAATGGTTATATTTGAAATTCAAGTTAAAAATTAACTTTTAAATATTAAAAATCAATTTAATATTCCCATTTCAAATATCCAAAATTATGGGTTGTTACATTCCTCCCCCCTTATAAGAATTTCGTCCTCGAAATTGCCAGGTAAGAAGAATGGTCCAAAACCCGTTAACTATTTTTCCCAAAACCACACAGTTTTAACAACTTCCCGAAATCAATTTTATTGAACTACATTATCACTCCTACTAATTTTCCAAATTAATCCATAGATTACAAGTAATAATATCCCCTCAATCATTCAAATTATAATTTAAAATCACATTTTAAATTATCATAATTTTCTCTAACTTCTTAAATTTTCGAAAATTTCGCGAGCATCTCCTTTGTGCGGCTAGATCCAAAAAAACTACCAAACTGCCTCTACGGGCCCAAATCATCAAAGAAAACGAAAGCCAAGTGGCTCAATCAGAAAACCATCAATTTCATACAACAATTTAAACACATACCTTTTTGTCGGGTAATTAAATTTTACTTCTAAAATCGAAGACATCAATTTAGCTTTTGCTTTTAATTACCTGCACCCTACTTACCAATGATATCCAATCATTCAATTCCAAAAACATTATATTTATTCCTTTTCAAAATTTTCAATATTTGCTTTACTTAAGCCTGTACGATATACATATATCATTCGTACGCAATATCAAATCTGATCGCTCACTCGATCACACAATTTCACTTCCGAAATAGTATCATTCACACGACTCTCTAATGCGGACTCAGATCTGGTTTCTTGATTAGAAACCATCATTCTCCTTACATAGCCATATACTATGATAGAGAACTCCAGCATCAATCAAAAATCCATATCCAGTGTTCACCGTCGAAAATCGAACGAAAAATCCTATCTCGGATCGATATAAATTATCTCGAAATCCTGTGCTCGAATGTGGATTAAGCCATTATGCGAACAAAATAATATACATACAACTTACGTGTTAATTTCCAATTGATTGTTAGCTATATCCAATTCCTTTATTCTCATTTATTTCATTTTCAATCAATTATTCACAAATATCATTATCATTCACCTATTAATATTGTTAACTCCCTTTTAGCAACGACTTACGAGTTAAAAAGCTTAAAGCCTGTGTACTCAACGACTCACGACTTAGTTGCTAAGAAGGAATCTACGGTTTGAACGACTTACGACCTACCGGGTTAAGCAGCTTGCGACCTAGAGGAACTTCGCGACTTAACTACTCAACGAGTTAAAGGCTCTATGACTTAAGAAGGTTTCGACTTAACATGCTACGACTCATCAAGTTAACTCTTCTACGACTTAAGAGACTCAGCGACTTAACTGGCCTAGCGACCTAACTATCTGGAAGGCCTTAAGTCGTCTACGACTCATGGTTTGCTATAAGTCGTCTACGACTCATGGTTTGCTATAAGTCATCTACGACTCATGGTTTGCTATAAGTCGTCTACGACTCATGATTTGCTATAAGTGGCCTACGGCTTAAGAGCTTCACGACTCAACGAGACAAGCTTTCTACGACTCATGGTCCAGGCGGTTCAACGAGTCAAGAAGATTTACAACTCATGAGGTCTTACGACTCATCAGGCTTACGACTCATCAGTCTTACGACTCATCAAATTTACGACTCATCAGGCTTACGACTCATCAGATTTACGACTCATCAGGCTTACGACTCATCAGATTTACGACTCATCAGGCTTACGACTCATCAGTCTTACGACTTAAAGGCTATCAAGCTGGAATCCAAAGCCCTTGCATGTGCTACTTTGATCTGATGAGTCGACTACGACTTAGCACTTGTCTTCCAACTGAGCCACAAGATGGACCAAATATGGCGCCCACGAGACATCCTAAGTCGAATACGAGTTATGACTTACCATGAGTCGGTCACGACTCATGACTTGGCCAAATCGAGAGCTCAGAAATCTGCTCCTATAAATAGGCCCCCACTTCCAACATGAAGAGGACTTTTGGCCATTCATTTCTCCAAGCGCCGTTATGCTGTCGAAGCCTCCTCTCATTCAGCAATCAAAGATCTTCAAGCATTCGAGACACTACAACAATCTTCGAGAAGAGCTCCTAACATCCAACACGGATTCGTCGAGTTTCATCGTCAAAGATCGAGCTAGTAATCAAGAGTGTTTTCATGATCAAGTTGTATTGTATTTTGAAGGATATTGTATCAAATTGTAACCGAATCAGCAATAAAAGGCTATAAAGTGGACGTAGGCTCAATTACAGGCCGAACCACTATAAATCTGTTGTTCATTTACTGCTTTTCTGCTATTTTCAGCTTATATTCTGTTCCCGTACCAACGGGTGGTGCTTTCACAATTCTATTACACACACCGGGTGTTAGCGTTCACTTTTTACCGTTAACATTTTGGTGCTTTCACTGAGAATTGAACTCAAGCGATCATCCACCATTGCTTCGCAAAGACTCATAAAAAGAACCTCTCTTAAAAACCAGATCCGAAATAATGGCTCCTGGAAGAAGAGGTAGACCTATCAGGTCCGGAAATGCTCACGAAGGGACTTCCGCTTCCCCAACAACAGACCAAGCAACTCCAACCATTGGAGTCACCAGGGCTGAATTGGATGACGCAGTTTCTGGATTATACCAACAAATTGAAACTCAAAATGCTTTGATGATGGATAGAATAACTGCCCTGCTCGGGGCAAATCGTCAACCAGAAAACCATCAAACCACCCTTCCTGAAATGCCACCTTTCCAAGCTGATGGTTCTATGCTGCAACCAACTTGTCATGAACATATGCCCAGGCAAACTTCCGAGGGAAGAACTGGTGCTTGCCCGGAGGTGTCTTTGAACAATAAAGAGTACCTGTCTGAAATGGTTGGCCGCATCATGAAAGAGAGCATGCAAAGGGAAGAGGATGAGGCTGACTGGGGATTTGCGCCAAGCAGAACTCCGTTTACTGAAAGGATCCTGAGAGCGGAATTCCCAAGGAAATTTGCACCTCCTACTATCCAAGCCTATAGGGGAACCACTGACCCTAATCATTTCCTATACAAATACGATTGGCATATGACCGGTGCAAGAGCATCAGACGAGATCAAGTGTCGATACTTTCCAGTATACCTGGAAGGTGTGGCTTTACTTTGGTTCACAAAGCTTCCAGTTCGGTCTGTAGATAAGTTCTCCGACTTAACGCAAAAGTTTAAAGAACAGTTCAGACTGTATGCTTCAAAAGCTAAGGATATAATGTCACTGTCTAACCTTGAACAAGCACCCGGAGAATCAATCAAATCATTCTTGAGCCGTTTCAATATAGCTTTAGCCGAAGTAGAAAATGCGGAACCACGCATGATCCTGACTTATTTGATGCGAGCCATTGATAAATCGAGTAAATTTGGAATATGGCTAAAAATGAAGGAACCGAACTCACTTGATAAATTATATAAAAAGGCCGACGAGTTCATTCGCCTTGAAAGCCTTTCTACGACGTCGAAGGTGGTTGCTGCCCAAACTAATAACAACAGTGTCCCATCTAAGAAAAGAGAATCTGAAAGTCAGAAAAGGGAGAATGAAAGAGGAAAGAGCCAGGGAAATGAAAAGAAACCTCGCCGCTTTAATTCTTCGGATTATACTCCTTTAACTGATACACCAAGAAATATCTTTTTTGCAACAAAAGACGTTGTCCGGTATCCTAAGCCACCTGAGATGACGAAAGGTGCAAAGAGTAATGGAAAATTCTGCCAATTTCACAATCAACCTGGCCATGACACTGACCAATGTCGCCAATTAAAGAAGTTGATTGAAGAATTGCTAGAGCAGGGTAAACTCCAACAATACGTTAAGAGAAACGGAGTCGATCCAACCTCATACACTCGGGATCAACAACACCCTACCCATCAATCCAATTCTCACAACAACACTGCAGTGCAAGATTCAGAAAAGCTTGTCATTAATGCTATCACAGGGGGACCATACCCAGCAAGCAGAAGTTGGGATGACTACTAATTACCTACAAAACTGCGACTGGGGCATCTCTTACTTTCTCTGACATAAAAATCCAAAAGCTATGAATCAAGCACAAATGGAAATCCAGCTTGGAGATTCTGAAACAACAATAACTAGCATTCATTTTTACTTAACAGCATTGCTTGAATTTGTAAAGATAATGATGGATGTGTAACTTCTGCATTGTAAACCGCTGAGAAATCAGCGTGACTCAATAATGAAAAACTATGCATTCTGTGTTTTCTATTATAAAATGCCTGTTATATTTCGATGTGTAAATACTCTAAATGTATTGCTAAAATGTCGATCTAATACTGCAGGTCATTAAAGCAAAGCTCACCCATCGCAAAGCTAAGCGAGCCTTACAAATCATTTATTAAAGCAAATTTCAAGCAACAAAAATTCCAAACTCAAATCCCATACAAGAGGAACTCCACATAAAAAGTTGACGGCTCCACTGTGTCAAGCCCTCGTTAACTGGTTGCGATCGTTGATATAAAAAAGCATCCAACCAAATAACTTGCGGTTACTTTGTGGAGTCATTCAACGGTGAAGTCTACTTCTTCGGATAAAGCAATTTACTTGCAAAAGAAAGGAAGACGCGCTTGGAAACAATGATAAAGGATCGCAGATTGGCGGATGATGATACAACATGAGCAGGCAAACATGGAAGCAGCCAAAGGGAGGTATGCCTCTCAACAGGAAAGCAGGTAGATCCACTAAAGGGATACCTTCCCAAGCAGAAGGAATAAGACCCTCGCTAACTGATTGTGATGCATCCGATCAGGCAGCTTGTGTCCATCCCATGGATCTACTTGCCCCTAAGACGCAACCTTCCTGGCACACCAACCAAAGTCCTCTAACGAGGCACGCCAATAAATGGGAGTGCTTTACTCAATCAAAAAGATTGGTAGGACCACCGAAGGGGCACCTCGTTAATTGATTGTGATCGTTTGTACAAACAAACATCCAATCAAGCAACTTGCGCCTGTCCCGTGGACCCCTCCGACCATGAGAAAGTAACTTCCAGGCAAGCACAAGCCCTCTTCGGAGGCACAAGCCATCTTCGGAGGCAAAAGCCCTTTTCGGAGGCAAATTTCACCCGTGTAGAAGTGCAAAATGCTTCTCTTCGGAGACCCACTTCACCAGTGATGAAATACTAAAAAGCCCTCTAGCGAGGCACACCAATAAATGGGAATGCTTTACTCAATCAAAAAGATTGGTAGGACCACCGAAGGGGCACCTCGTTAATTGATTGTGATCGTTTGTACAAACAAACATCCAATCAAGCAACTTGCGCCTGCCCCGTGGACCCCTCCGACCATGAGAAAGTAACTTCCAGGCAAGCACAAGCCCTCTTCGGAGGCACAAGCCATCTTCGGAGGCAAAAGCCCTTTTCGGAGGCACATTTCACCCGTGTAGAAGTGCAAAATGCTTCTCTTCGGAGACCTACTTCACCAGAGCTGAAATGCCAAAATTGCTTCTCCTCAGAGACCAAAATTGCTTTTCTTCGGAGATCAAAATTGCTTCTCTTCAGAGGCGTACTTCACCTTGCTTGAAGTACCAGAAATAAACCCTTTACTGGGGCATAAAATCAAAACCTTCTTCAGAAGCTCATTTCATTGTACAGGAAAATTCACTTTCAAACAAATAAAAGTGATCATTCCCAGAAGTCGAAATGTTCTTCAGGAAGAAAAAGAAAATAAAAATTTCTTCAAAGACAAGATATACTCTATTAAAAAGCAGAATAATTCTTCCCTGAAAAAGTGGAAAGTTATTCTCTAAAATAAGAGTATCGGTCTTGTGAAAGCAAGAAATATTACAATATACTTGTGGTATGGGGGCAGCATTATGCAATTTAGTTACAGTAATAAAAGTAATATACAAGCGACATACCACAAGTTCATTGCAATATCACGTAATAAAGATGTGGAGTAAATGCGTTCTTGAAACACAGACAAAAGTTTGTACAAATAGAAAGAATCGTTTACTCTACACTTCAAATGAAAAACAGATGTATTCCTACATACACAAGGATTTGTACAAGAAAAATATCTATTTATTTCAACACTATGAGAAATTTTTTACATTGTACAGGTTACAAAAAGAAGCGGAGACCGGTATCCGCACAATCCACGGTCAATACAAAAAGCAGAAAAGACAAAATCAAACTCATTTCTCCTTCTTCCCACCCTTGGAGCTTTTACCCGGCCTGGTAATTAGCTTCGTAGGCCGTATCGGAGAAGAAGGAGAAAGAGACTCAGCCGGATCAATCTCTGCTTCATCCCCAGCAGCAGAAGAACTCTTCTTTCCTTTCTTCGAAACCGCACGCTTTCCCTTCTTCTTGGAAGAAGACTCGTTCCCCGGAGCAAGAAATGTAGAAAGCTTTGTGTCGTAGTCAAAAGACCGCTCCGGGGTCTTCTCACTATCTTCCAGACCTTCTGCCTTCTGTTCCTCGGAAGCAGATGGTTCGTCCAAACCTTGAAGGGCTGCTATCGGTTCTTCCTGTGAACCTGGTTGAGAAGCTGGAAGAGGAGTAACTTGAGAAGGAAGAATTGGTGCAGTTTACGTCACGACTGCTGCATAATAAAAGAAATCAAAATCAGTATTCTCCGAGAAAAAAGAAGACCGTGAATCGTCAAGGTTACCTGGAGAAGCCGGTTTGGCGAGATCAATCTCAAATTCCCGAGCCTGAAAATCCTTCATTGCCTCTTCTTCTGTAGGAGTGGTCACAACTGGATGTGAAGGATGAGAGCTGGAATCCATAATGTTTGCATCAGCCGAAGTGGAAGTATGAACAGGGGCAGTTAAAAGAGCTTCCTCTTTTGAGAGCTCTTCTCCCAGTGATTCAGCCCATGCTTTAGCAAGCTGCTCCTTCCCTCTAACCAGAGCGGCGCGAGCCTCATCATCAAGATAGCGAGCCTCAAATTTTGCTTCCTCAAATTTTGCTTCATCATAGCCGGCACCTTTAAACATATCAAGTGCGGCCTCCCACACTTCCGCCAGAGTGATTTCATAATCTGGACCCAGAAAAGCAAGGCTCCCACGACCTAGAACGCAGTGTAAATAAAAGTCGAATAAGGTAGAACTGATGTTTGCTTTCGTTGCCTCATGTGATTGTTCAGCCGCTTCTTTTTCGGCAATGGCAGCAACCCTACCAGTAATGGCCTCATCACGAGCTGCCTCAGCTTTAGCGAGTCGAGACTTTAATAACTCAATCTCCATGTTCTGGGAGGTGACTTTTTCCCGCAGTTCGGCGTTTTCTGCGCGATACTTCTCATTAACATGCTGTTCGGCGGCAAGCTTCATTTCTACATCTCTTTGTGCAGCATGTGCATCCCGCACTTGCTTCTGAAAAACTTCTTCTTTTTGAGTATATGATGCAGAAGAAGAAGCGAGATTTTCCTTAAGCTGCTTAACTTCAGACGCAAGCCTTGTATTGTCGTCTGCAATACTCGTCATCTCCGCGTCATGCTGCTTACGCCATTTGTCCCACTCAGATTTATCATTCTCCATGGTCATCATCGCCTCAAGGTTCATATGGTTGACCCTTTGAGTTCATCAACCAACTTCTGCCATCCAGACATTCTTTCAATATCAAGCTTGACAGCATCGACATTTCTCAGCATTGCCTGCTTATCAATAGGAATCAAATCTAAGTCGAAACGGACTCCTCTTAGACACCAATTCGGAAATCGGCTCTGAAGTGTTGGAGGGCCGTCATTAACTTGATATTTTGGCCTGTTAATGATGGTTTGAATATTAGATCCCTTTAGAGGAGGAGAACTGGCCGGAATGTCAGAAGAAATGGGAGCGTTAGTCTTCTCAGAAATAGCAGACGCGTCACTTGGCTTAGATCGTTTGCTCGATTCATCAGTAATTTGAGTCTTCCCTTTGTCATCATAAGACTTTCGCTTATCAGAATCGTGAGTTCTGTAAGAAGAATCATATCGATCAGCATCTTTTCTTCTCTGCCGCTGCTCATAATCCCATTTTTCTTGAGCCTTCCTTTCGGCCCGTTCCTCATCTGTCTCTCTCTGGCCACCAAGATATTTCTCGAAGTCATAGGATCCACGTCCTCCATGACGCTGAAATGAGTCATAATATGAGCCCGAGCGTCCCATTGTAGAACCTGAAATTGGAAAAGAAAGGCAAGTCTTAGAAATTTTCAAATTAAAGGAGCTAAGTGCATATAAGTGCTAAAATCCTAAGTGTGTGTGGCGTGTGGGCTATGCGCGTCGGATTACAAACCACTTTTTTGTGTGGAAATGGTGACGGCTTGTATAGAAGGCGTGGTGGTCTGTTGCAAGGAAGAAGTTGCTTCGATAACAGGAGGGACCAGTTTAGAAACATCATCTTTAAAGAGTTCCTGAGAGGTTATCATAATGTCGCTCAGACTGTCAAAAGTATCATCGCCATGGTGCATGGGAGAATTATCTTTTTCAACTTCCACCTCAGCCGTCTTTTCAAGAGTGTGAAGATTTTCCTCCTCTTCAACAACCGGGGCAAGTGCTAACTTACTGGATGATCCAGCAATGTCGGTAGGAGTAGAACACTTTACCAATAAAGTCTCAACGGTAAGTTCTTGCGGTAAAAGTTCTTTAGCAGGAACAGGGGCATCTGACTCCTCAGTAGGAGAATCAGGGACTTCATGTGGCTGAGTGGAACGGGAAGGATGTAAAAGTCCAAATTCGTGGAGGAACTCGTCTCTCAATAGAAATTGAACACTCCTCTCCTCAACCGGCACGGCCATAAGCCTCTCAAAGGTAGTCTTGTGACGAGGTTCCCTAGAGGGGGGAGGAAGCGTTGAAACAGTAGAAAAAGAAGTTAACACTTGACAATTTGGACTTCAAAGAATTTAGAAAACACAGGGAAAAGATAGATAATCGTACTTCCCACTCTCCAAATGGCATAAAATCCCGGGGGACAACGAACAAAGAAAAACTGGCTCAGAAACCCAGGAACGCTTTCGGGAAGACCAATAATCAGTTTACGATTCCTGGCACTCCTTACAACTGTGATAGAGGGATGGTCTTTGGTCTTTGTGAATGAGCATAGAAAGCAAATTTCTCCAAAACTGGGAAAACGGTCCAGCATTCTCCTAAAAAGCACACACAGTCCCAGCAGGATGGCGTAGCCATTAGGATGAAGTTGAAAAGGGGAGATAGATAATCGAAGGAGAAGTTCTCGGAGACAGTCATTAAACGGGGGAATCGCTCCACTCAAGCACATTTGACGGTTCACTGCGATAAAGCCGTGGGGCGGCCTATCAGCAGTGTCATTTACTCCAGGGAGCAAAGCGTCAGATTCAGCAATGCCAAACTGGGTGCATAGTTGACGGAAGACTTTATAACTCAGAGTGGTAGGAGTCCTTTCCGGGGGATCATTCAACGGAGTAGCAATTGGAAAAGCTTCTCCACTTGGTTCCAAGTCTTCTTGATGAGATGCCATTCTACACAATCAGCTGAATGTTCAAAAGTGAAGGTGCACGTTTCCTAAAAGTGTGAAGTGCTGTGCAAAACTAATGAAAACAAGAAAAAACAAGTATAACTAGAATTAAACTAACTGACAATCAGGCAAATACGAGATTTCAGAACTTGTTAATACTCAAGTGTAGTGTTAATGCAGACAAATCAGTTTTAGTTTACCATTACGATTTTGCTTTAATACTTCACTTGAGTTGGTTATTGTGTAGCATTTCACTCATACAGTTCATTTAATTTAATTTTCTCTTTATCAACTAATCTGTCATTCGATGTGGGCAGTCAGTGGCAGTATATTCGTCCCAGTATTCTGTGAATGTCGTGTTAAGCAGGTTATTAGCATTAAAGTCAAGACAGTGTGAGAGGTAACACAACACAGTTCAAATTCAAGAGTTCAGCCAACTTCTGTGCAAAATCATCTAAGTCTTAAGTCGTTAAACGACCTATCATGAGTCGGGGCTTTTAGGTCGTATTAGGCGAGTCAAGATGCTCAAGGCATGTTCTCTTAAGTCAGGTCATTCAAGTCCAAGAATTCGAAGTCATAGAGTTCAAGTTCTTAAGTCGTTCGGATGGGTTCGCGAGTTACGAGTTAAGGGCTATCTCATCCACGACCTAGTCATTCAGATGTGCTTGCAAGGTTAAACCTTAAGTGCTAACTCGGCGACGACCTAAGAAAGATTCCCTATGAGTTAAGTCATTGGTTGTCTAATTGTTCGAATCATTGGCCATAACACTCAGAGATATGAAGCCTCGGTTTGAAACAACACATCTGCTAACTCGTCCACGACCTAAGGGACAAGCTATGAGTTAAATCAAGTCGTCAGTCCTTAAGTTGCACTGCAAGGAAAAGTTTCAAGTCTGGATGCAAAAATGCATTGTCCTAGGTCGTTACCGACCTACGACCTACGACCTACTTAAGGTCGTCAAAAATTAAGTCGCGATTTCTGTTCAAAGGTGTTAAGGCGTTCATTCTCCCCAGTACATCAATTCGCCGAACTCCTAACCCGTTAACCCATCAGCCTCTCCTTCAACCAAAACTCTCGTCTCCTCAACGCATTCAATCATCTCGAAATCACCATACACCTAGTGTAATGATATTCCATCACAAATCACAAATCGGTCAAACTGAATCGCCGCAATCCATCGTCTTGTTCACACAAGACTGTCCAAGGCTAAGACAAATCATCTTGAATCCATCAATGATAAATTGAAACAAGGATTGCAGAGAATTACGGCATGAGAAAAGGGGGGTCAATGGTGAAAATGGGATTCGTAATTGGGTGATAATCGAGGAATGAATAGCAATCGAATCCACTTACGCAATACGAAATCGAAGATGTCTGGCGGTCGAGTAATTGAGTTTGTCTGAGAAGAACTTGAATGCTTGCAAATGACGGAATGAAACAGGTGAAGGAGAAGAAGGAACGACCTAAGCTATTTATGCCCTGGGACAGTGAAAGGTGAATCAACACATCCGGCTTACGACTTATACTAAGTCGTTCATGACCTACGACTCATCTTAAGTCGATCGAGATCTAGCACACTCATCAAGAAGCAAGCAAAGGAAATCGAAGCACACGACTTACGACTTAAGACGTATACTTCGAGGGGCAAATGTTAACTCCCTTTTAGCAACGACTTACGAGTTAAAAAGCTTAAAGCCTGTGTACTCAACGACTCACGACTTAGTTGCTAAGAAGGAATCTACGGCTTGAACGACTTACGACCTACCGGGTTAAGCAGCTTGCGACCTAGAGGAACTTCGCGACTTAACTACTCAACGAGTTAAAGGCTCTATGACTTAAGAAGGTTTCGACTTAACATGCTACGACTCATCAAGTTAACTCTTCTACAACTTAAGAGACTCAACGACTTAACTGGCCTAGCGACCTAACTATCTGGAAGGCCTTAAGTCGTCTACGACTCATGGTTTGCTATAAGTCGTCTACGACTCATGGTTTGCTATAAGTCATCTACGACTCATGGTTTGCTATAAGTCGTCTACGACTCATGATTTGCTATAAGTGGCCTACGGCTTAAGAGCTTCACGACTCAACGAGACAAGCTTTCTACGACTCATGGTCCAGGCGGTTCAACGAGTCAAGAAGATTTACAACTCATGAGGTCTTACGACTCATCAGGCTTACGACTCATCAGTCTTACGACTCATCAGATTTACGACTCATCAGGCTTACGACTCATCAGATTTACGACTCATCAGGCTTACGACTCATCAGATTTACGACTCATCAGGCTTACGACTCATCAGTCTTATGACTTAAAGGCTATCAAGCTGGAATCCAAAGCCCTTGCCTGTGCTACTTTGATCTGATGAGTCGACTACGACTTAGCACTTGTCTTCCAACTGAGCCACAAGATGGACCAAATATGGCGCCCACGAGACATCCTAAGTCGAATACGAGTTATGACTTACCATGAGTCGGTCACGACTCATGACTTGGCTAAATCGAGAGCTCAGAAATCTGCTCCTATAAATAGGCGCCCACTTCCAACATGAAGAGGACTTTTGGCCATTCATTTCTCCAAGCGCCGTTATGCTGTCGAAGCCTCCTCTCATTCAGCAATCAAAGATCTTCAAGCATTCAAGACACTACAACAATCTTCGAGAAGAGCTCCTAACATCCAACACGGATTCGTCGAGTTTCATCGTCAAAGATCGAGCTAGTAATCAAGAGTGTTTTCATGATCAAGTTGTATTGTATTTTGAAGGATATTGTATCAAATTGTAACCGAATCAGCAATAAAAGGCTATAAAGTGGACGTAGGCTCAATTACAGGCCGAACCACTATAAATCTGTTGTTCATTTACTGCTTTTCTGCTATTTTCAGCTTATATTCTGTTCCCGTACCAACGGGTGGTACTTTCACAATTCTATTACAAACACCGGGTGTTAGCGTTCACTTTTTACCGTTAACAAATATATTTTTCCAATACCAATTTCACTTAAGAATTACACCCTCAATTTTCTTAAGTCAATTTATAACATTTTATACAATGTCCTTAGATTTATTTCCACTTCATCACTTTGGTTTATATCTATTTCTATTCAAATTCAATTTTCAATTCCAAATTTAACTCAATTTATCTCCAAACTTTAAATATTGAATTTTATCAACCAACTCTCAAACTTATTTAATCCACTAATTATTTTAAAGTAGTTCCATCTACTAATTTATTTCCAATCAAATTCAATTTCAAATCCATTTAACTTGCTAATTTAATTAATTAGTTCATTTACTAAATTATTTCAGATCTCACTAAATTCCATTGTCAATACTTATTTCATTTAGCCTACTTAGGCTAATTTTTTTCAAACTTCACTCTTATTTAACTTAATTTAAGTTAAATTTCACTCCACAAAATCGAATTTCAAATTGTTATAAATTTTCAAACTTATTTATATTCCATAAAACATTTTAGATCAAACCCCAAGATTTTAAACAATTACTTAATATTTCAAAATCATTTTTGAAATCAAATACATATACACAATCCATTTGTATACCAATTATTCCTTTGCATTTCAAACCAAACTAGTTTTTTTTTCCAAAAAAAACTCCAATTCAAAACATTTAGGTAGCAATTCTCCCTAGGAAACTCGAAAATGAAAGTCGATGATGCTGCAGTCATCACCGAAATTATTTTCCAGCGACCAAAGTGAGTTCATTGCTTTTATTTCTTTAAAAACCATTTTTAAATATTTTAATTACAAATATTTCCCAAATAACATCACCATTATTTTCCAAGACTTCGAAAATAATTTTCAAACTTAAAGGGAATTAAATTCCTAATTTTCTAACTTTTAAATCCTTTATACAAATCACATTTAGAAATACTCCAGAATTTCATTTCGTTTCAAATTATAAATCACATTTACAAAATCATACCAACAAAATTCCATTTTTATATATGAATTAATTTCTTACTTTTGATTATGATTTCAATTTTTACTCAACCACCACAACAACAAATGATAATGGTTTAATATTATAATTTCCTACCAACCAACCACACCATATATAATAATAGTAATTTTCTGAAAAATTATTTCTTTATATATAAAATAATTTGGGTAAAATTATTTCATTTACTTCATTTCAAAACAATATTATGTCGAATTGCTCTGTTCAAGTGTTTAGAGATCGCTATCAATAACGTTAATTACTTGTATTGACCATAGTCCATAAGCCACTCAATAGATCAATCAACACAATATAAAAAAAATTATATTCACTAACAAATACGCGTTCATATCTATTAATACACTCAAACTCATTCTAGGGTGCTACTGACCATATCTCTAATGAGTAATCCCCACTAGAGCAAAGGTTCCCTCTTAACCTGGCTTTTGATACCAAGTGTCATAACTAAGATTTTCGACCTCCGAAAATTGACATCAATATGATCACTGTATTACATGCCGAACAATCGAATGCTGGAAATACTAGATCGTTAGGGAAAAGAAGAAAGAGGTAGAAGAAGAAAAAACAGAACAACAACAAAGAACCTCACAATCGCAGCGGAACAATATATAATAGATAACAACTGGTCTTTATATAAAAAGAACTATAATTGTTTTTATACATTGCATTATCAGAGTATAACACATCAATAACACAATATTGGACAGTTATAACAACTTGTCCTCAAAAGTGCTAAATATACAACCTACAATACACAGCGGAATATAAATCAAATACGTGAAATACGTCTTCGCCATCCAGCTCGTCTCCTGAGCTCCATAGCATCCTATCCTATATATCTATAATACTCGGTCTGACCCAAGCATTATAATAAAATAACACCCGAGTCAGTCTGGAATACCAGCATGAGAAAAAACACTCAATTTGAATTATTAAAGTTTTCAAAATCCTTATAAAATCAAAGGTATCTCGTAAGACCACGCTACACATAAACACGATGGGTTTTTACCTTACAATAACCAAAACATTTCATATCAAATCCTCTGATATTATAATAGTGTCTATTTACAAATACTTATTCAAATAACTGAAACTGTTACATTATTTAAATTCTCGCATACTAAACTCTACAACTAAAACCGTAAAGGCAAGTATTGTAGAATGGATTCCATACGAATGACTAGGCACTGGGGTACCACCTGTCACAGTACACGTCAAGAAACAGCGTACCGAAGACCACGCCGGGATTCCTTGCAACACAAGACCGGACTATCCCTAAACTGGATAGACCAAATATGTTATCACTCCGAGTGTTCCCACCTTCTTTCAAGCTCCTTCCATACATCGTAGTACTAAAATAATATCCGAGGGTATCTAGAAAGGTGATAAACATACCCCACTTGGTTGCGACCCACTTAGCCTTGCTGCATCTCCTCCGATTTTCAGTCATTCTCGGTTGATGAGGCTAGAGCTACAATTACCTTTTAAAGGAATTTTCACTTAGAATGGTCATTGTCCTCCAATGACAATGTACTGATAGCATTCATCAATACAAGTCCGTTCTAGGTCCGAACGGAACCGAAGGCACTATTCCTACTACATCCATTTTGGAAAAATCTCAGGATTAGTAGCGATTAGCCCTTTGTGATATCCCGGAATTTTTGGCAATATCAATTTAATAATCTGTATTCAAAATTTAATTGATTTGATAATTTTTGTTAATAAAATTTGAATCGATTTAGTAATTTTTTTTATAAACATTTAATTTGTGAATGTATCATTTTAAAAGCTAATAAATTGTTTTCTATTTATAATGTGTATATATTTATATATATTGTAAATAGATGAGCTTTGTTTTAAATTTAATTAATAAGGCATATTTTATAATTCTAATATTTTGGTAATTTGGAAATTTTGATATATAACTTTTCAAATCTATTTTATAAATAACTATATGATTATAAACATAAGAAACTATGATTTGAAATTTAAAGATAGAGTGTTTTAATATTTTAAAATAAAATTTATTTTTATTTACATTAGAGTAAAGCTTTACCTAATTGATATTTGATTTATATATATATATGTCATGATGTAATCTAGAAAATAATATTTAAACTAGATCATATTTATCAATACTAAAGATAAGCAATAAAATAGAATATGAATATGAGTAAATGCTTGATACTTAAACTTTAAAAAGAAATAAACAATAAATAAATACATACATAGAGAAATACAAGACAATAAGAATGTAAGTTAAAAATAAATATTTAAGTTAGAAAATAGAAATAAATATACAAGTTAACATTATAACTATAATAACTATAACATGAACACTTGAGATAATTCTGGAAAACATATGTTTGCAATGCCAAAAGGGAAATATATGTTTATGTAAGCACTTAAGTGAACACTTAAGAAAATTCTAGAGGTATATAGTCTTTAGAAATATATGTTGCAGGCAAGAAAAATCATATAAGTACAAGGAAAAAAAATAAAAAGAAAACAATAAAATGCATACAAGTTGTACTTGATAAAAATATAACAACTTTATGGAAGCATATAGAGTAGAAAACATAACCAGGCAAGAAAATTTATCTCTGTACATACGAATAAGAATGGGATAAGTATGCAAAGAAATAAGTCAAACAAATAAAAATATATGCAAGATTGTACATACAAAATAAAAGAAATAGTATTGTAAACATGAAAAGGTACCAAAGCATTAAATGTTATCATCTCAAATTTGGTGGAAAATCATCTCAGCCACCATACAAAAGAAAATCTCTGATCAAAATTGTACAAGTGAAACAAAGCCTCTGCACTTGTTTCCTATATATCAATCTCTTTTCTTTTCGTTCATAAAACTTAGCATACCAGAGAATTATCAAATCTGTAATCATCTCCTCTAAAACAAATGAAAACCAAAGCCTGCAAAGCTTCTTCTTCAACCTGGGATCTTAACAACCAAGCATTCTTCAGCATTCCAGTTTTAGTAGCATGCAACTGCAGTTCTTAAATCAAAGACATTTCCAGCAAATTCAAGTTTTAAAAGTCTAAAGATATTTTCTAATCAAAAGTGCTCTGTTCTTCATTTGGACAGGGGAGTAACGTTTTAAAAAAAAATAAGTATAAGAATTTGGTTGCATGAGTAAAATCTGGAATAAGTATGTTGTGTGAAATTATATTTGGTGAATTTTCTGCATATGTATGGATGTGTATATATGTGAATATATTGGTATGTGCATGCTGTTATGGTTCCCTGTATTTAATTTCCAGACTCAAGATGCAATCAAAAATCAATATCTCTTGATCCAATCTATGTTAGGGTTAAAGCTTTAAACAAAACTTGTTTGTTCATCATAGGTTAAAGTTTAAAATTTTATTTAATTTAAAATTAATTTGAGTTTGCTCTGGAAATCAAAAACAACAGTACAAGCTCAAGATAAGTAAAAATCCAAACATCCTAATTTCTTATTTCAGGCTTATAATCTTAAACCATACTCTAAATCATGATTTTTGGAAGTGAAGCCATAATTTATAGTTTGGGTTTGTATGAGCATTTTGGGTTTGACCTGATATTGGGTTTTGGGTAGTCTCTGGTGATCTGGTTGATCTGGGGAGTCGTGGTTCTTTCTGGAGGTGGAAGGATGATCGGGGACTTCAGAAAAATTGTCAGAATGGCGAACAAGTGGCTGTGAAGGCGGTGGTGTTCGATTTTTATCTGTAACCCTAGTTTTGGGAAGGGTGGAAGTTTTGTTCTGCACGGCAACCCTAGTGGATCGAGTTCATCAGAACTCAGGGAGATGGAAGAGGGAATGATGGCGAGGTCATGGCCAGAGGCGCTGACCCTCCGGTGGTCGGAGGCACGAGAGTGAGGTGGTTCTAGGTTTTGATGATTGTTCCAGGTTTATGCCTTAATGCTCGATTCTGATTTCGAATTGTTATTGAGGATCTGATGGTCGTAATCTGCTTTGGAGTTGATCACCGATGTGAGGAGATCATCGTAGATGATCGGAGTTGGCTGTGTTGATGGTGCATGTGCACGGTGCAAAATTTTATGTTGAAGTTTGGTTGGGAAGATAGGTACTCGAGTTGATTTCGGGTGAGGCTCGAAGTTTTAAGGGGTTTTGCTCGCGAGTGACTCGGGGAAAATGGGAGAGGGCTCGGGTTGTTTGTGAGTGTTTATTTCTAGGTTTTAAACATGTCTGGGTTTAAATTTAAAAATGGACTATTAAATTTAAAACAAGATTTAATCAAAGTTTAAATAAGTTTTAAAGTATGGATTCAAAATGAATTCATATTCTTATTTAAAATAAAATAAAGTTTTATCAAATTTAAAAGGTTTAAACAACTTTAAAATGTTAAAGTATATTTTATAAAATTATGTGAATTTAAATGATTTGGTATTAAATTCTTATATAAATTTCTTTTATAAAGATAAGTGTTCTTTAGGATTTGATTAAGAAAGGTTTTTTTAGTTGTTTTTAAAACTTTGTTAAAATTAAATTTGTATTCATTTTAAATCTTAAATTTAAAATGAAATTTAAAAGTAAATTGTTTTAAATGCTTTATTAATGATAATTTAATCATTAATAAGAATAAAGTTTTATCTTAAAGATAATTAGGATTTAATGACTTGGATTCATTAAATTGTTAAGATAATTAAAATAGAAAATTAATTAATTTAATTAATAAATGATTTGGATTCATTAATTAACTAACTAAGGGTTTTAAAGTAATTAATTAAGGTTTAAGTTAATTAATTAAGGGATAATTAATTTGTAATTAAAGATAAATTAATTAGATAAGATTAGATTATTAATTAATGATTAGGAATAAATTAATCAAGTAATTAAGGATTAATTAAGTTATAGTTAAACACTTAATTAATTAAATAATTAGAGATTGATTAATGTGTAATTCAAGATTAATTGATTTTAATTTATAATGATTAATCTAAGTTTAAATTACTTAAGAAAAGAAATTAAGAATTGTTAATAGTTAATGAAGATCATTAACTAGAGATTATTAAATAATTAATGTGATTAAATTAAATAATTAATTTTATTAATTAATTAAAGATAATCATGTGTAGAATTGATGAAGTATAAGTACTTGATGGAAGTAATTAAGGAATTAATTACTCAATGTAATTAATCAAGGGATTAATTAAGATAATTAATTCAGGAGTAATTAATTTATTTAATGAAGTAATTAAGGGTAGTTAATTACTGAATGGAATTAATCAAAGGTGATTAATAAATGTGGTTTAATTAAAGATTAATTACCTAATGTAATTAATTTAAATAGAATAATTAATAAGAAGTAATTAGGGATCATTCATTAATATAATTAATGATGTAATTAAGGGTTGATTGATTAAGATCAATAAATCAATAAAAAGTAATTATAGACTAATTAATTAGTATAATTAAATAAGGATTAATGTAATTGATTATAGTTAATTAATTACTGAAGTAATTTAAGGTTAATTACCGTAATGGTTAAGAATAATTAATTAGTATAATTAATCAAGGGAGATGAATTAAGATGGATACTTAGAGTATGATTAATTAATTGGGTTAATTAATGGTTATGTAAGCAAGATTTATAATGATGAAGTAATTAATTTAATTTACTTTAGATTAATTAAAGATAAGGTAATTAATTTAATTCATTTTAAATTAATTATAAATGGTGTGATTATTAATCCTAGCTTATGTATGATGGATGATATTGATTTCCTTGAATGGTTTGAAATCTCAGATATGAGGTAAGTAATGCTGTGTGATATGGATGCTTTGGTTGAATTGTGGTGATAATAAGAATTATCTGTTTGTGATGATAATATGAATTATCTATTGTGATATTATGAATTATCCACCAGTGTGTATATAGATAATTGAAATTGAATTGTTTTAACTTTAAAACAACTTGGCCTTAAATAATACGTTTTGGATTTCGATGAGACCGGGATCGGGTTTCCAGATTTGGAAGCCCGAAAACCACATCGATCCAAATTAACGATAGGTCGTGAATCTCAAGTGAAGAGGAAGATTCAGAGTGCAAGGGTTATTGTCGTTAACTCTGAGGGTGATTCCAAAATGAGTGTAACGAGATAATGCCTTCGGTTTCGTTCGAACCTGGAACGAACTTGTATGGATGGAATGCTTTCAGAACATCATCATGTGGATGATGAGCATTCTAAGATAGATGTGTTCTGATAAGGTAATCGTAGCCTCAAGCCTCATCAACCGGGAATGGCTCAAACATGGGAGGTGCAAAAAGGCTTCGTGGGTAGCACCCACTTGAGAGCGAGATATACCCCTGTCTAGATGTCCCTTTTTATTTCGGCTGTGTGGGAAGTTGATTGCAACAACTGCTGGGGTTGTCTTGTTTGGGACTGTCCAGTAAGGGATGGTTCCGGCTTTGTGTTGCAGGAGGTCGAGATTGATCCTCGGTACGGTGATCTAGGCCACGTACTGTGACGGGCGGTACCCCAGTAGCCCTGCCATTGTATGGAATCCAATTTCCAATAAGCGCCCTCGGATTTGATTGTATTACCCACTTGTTGGCTAGTATGCTGGAATTTAATCATGTAACAATTTCAGCTATTTCTTATTTACTTGAAAACCCTAGACCTATTATAATATCATAGAATTTCCTATCAAATGTTTGGTTAGCGTAAGGTAAAAATTTTTCCATGTTTATGTGTGGGAAGTCTTACGTGATACCTTTTGTTTCCAAATGATTTTCAAAGTTAAGCAACTTTAACCTGTTACTCACACCAGACCCATGTCTGACCTGGAGTTTATTCTGTTTTTCTTAAACTCTTGGGTACTCAAATTTTTACGAGTAGCCAAGGGATTCAAGTTAGCTTTGACGAATTGTGGAGGAGCAATGGAGTAGGAGGCTTCAGCGTTATAGATATATAGTTTTCCGCTGTGTTGGTATCTCAGTGTAGTTTCTCTGTGTTGTATTTGAGTTGTAATAACCAGACAGGTGTTTATAACTGTCTAGTATGTGATGTATAATCTATGTAACTCCGATTGATGTTGTATACTATGTAATACTTATGTGATTAATATAATTTATTCGTTCCGCTATTGAGATTCTAATGTTGTTTCTTCTTTCTTCTCTATCTTTTCTCTTTTCTATCCCTTTCTTTCTTCATCATGATATGACTTTCTGGTGATAGAAAGTCGGGTCGTGATAGTTGGTATCAGAGCGCTAGGTTGAGTGAATACCTAGGCTCTTGAGTGATTTCTTTCTTGAGAGAGCGTATTTGTAATTTTGATATATTTATTTCTACCTATTTGTTGAGTTACCTGTTCCGGTTTTCCAATATATGTTATAAAGGTAGATAATGTAGTGGTGTGTGTAACACGACTACCAATGGTTGGAGTTTGAATGTTTGAGGTTGGAAGTGTATTTGTCGAGACTATAGACCTAATACCGTCTCGAGTGAGCTTTGATGTGATAAAGGATTTCATCGATCTCTGAAGGAAACCTATTAAGGTTTGGAGTTTATCTTTGAAGTGTAAGTTGGATGAGCTAGAATTTGGATCTGTCGGTTGGGCAGAAGCGAGTCATGATATCTTGATACCTCAAGATGTAGTAGTTGTGTGATGAGACACAGTGACTATGGATGTTTCCGAAGATGTTTCTTTGGAACAAGTTAAGGAAGTATGTCTGCTTCGGTGTTGTGGTTGTGTTCAGTAGGATGTTTCTGTATGGTTTGAGGTCCGAGTTTCTTGAAGAGCTTTGGATTAGGAATTTCTTGGAATTGGTGTCAGCAGCGTAGCTCGGAGTGTTTTGTGTGTTGGCAAGGAAGATTTTTAGCTTAGCAGTTGAGTTCAGAAGCAGTAGAGTGGTTCCGTTTCTTCGTTGGATTGGCTAGTTAAGCGTAAGCTGTTCTGTTTGGTAAAGAGAGAACAATTTTTCTTTGGAATTAAGCTGGATTAATCGAAAAAGTGACTTGCGATAGTTTGAGCGTTCTCTTGTGTTTCAGATATTTTTTTTCTGGATGTCTTCAGAAAGTCAGAGTTTTGTTAGCTTCTGGAGATTGAGTTTGGTATCGACTGGATTCCAGACATGGTACCAATGGTTCAGCTTAGTAGTAGGATGATTTCTGGCGGAAGATTTTAGTGAAGCAGCTCAGGTTTTGGAGGAACTTCTGAGTTTTATTTTTGGATCTGTTGAACCATATTTCTGGGATGTGTTGTCCAGTTTGTGCTCGTGTGTATCATCAGCATTTTCATTTACTCCAGATCAGAGTGTGCAGCGGAAGCAGTTGGGAGTGCATCTGTTTTTCTTTTCCCGAAAGGAGAAGTTGTTTTCTACTGATGTTAGTAGAGGCTGTGTTCTTGATTGTTTTGGTCCAAGTTGTTTTGAGAGGCTTCAGCGAAGGTTGAGCTGATCAGTAGGGATGAAGGCGGCCCAGGATCGTCCGAAGAGTTTTGTGAATAAGAGATGGAGGAATTTGGATTCCAGATTCGGAGATTTGATTTTGGATAAGTGTTTGGTCTTCAGGATTGAATTGTCAGTTTAGATAACTGGGATTCATTGTGTTTCACGTATCTCTGAGGGAGTACGTGTAAGATTCTATCTCTAGTTATAGAACCAGCAGTTCAGGGAGGTTTGGTTGTTGAGTCAGACTTGTCTATAGTCTTATATCCTATTTAGTTTTGTAGATCTAGATGAGTAGGGGCTCTGTAGCTTAGTAGTATAGTTTCATTTGGGTTCTGTAGAGCGAGTATCCCGGTGTTTATACTTGGGAAACTCTAGATAGTCCTATCCTGATTTTGTTTGGATAGTTAGATTTGTTTGATTGTGTGAATTGGTTGATATGATTGTTAGTGTATGGTAAATAATATATGCTTGTGTTTTTAAAATTTAATCATTAATGAGATTATTAAATTACCTTTGTTTTAAATTTCGAGGACGAAATTCTTTTAAGGGGGAAGAATGTGATATCCCGAAATTTTTGGCAATATCAATTTAATAATCTATATTAAAAATTTAATTGTGATAATTTTTGTTAATAAAATTTGAATCGATTTAGTAATTTTTTTATATAAACATTTAATTTGTGAATGTATCATTTTAAAAGCTAATAAATTGTTTTCTATTTATAATGTGTATATATTTGTATATATTGTAAATAGATGAGCTTTGTTTTAAATTTAATTAATAAGGCATATTTTATAATTATAATATTTTGGTAATTTGGAAATTTTGATATATAACTTTTCAAATCTATTTTATAAATAACTATATGATTATAAACATAAGAAACTATGATTTGAAATTTAAAGATAGAGTGTTTTAATATTTTAAAATAAAATCTATTTTTATTTTCATTAGAGTAAAGCTTTACCTTATTGATATTTGATTTATATATATATATATATATATATGTTATGATGTAATCTAGATAATAATATTTAAACTAGATCATATTTATCAATACTAAATATAAGCAATAAAATAGAATATGAATATGAGTAAATGCTTGATACTTAAACTTTAAAAAGAAATAAACAATAAATAAATACATACATAGAGAAATACAAGACAATAAGAATGTAAGTTAAAAATAAATATTTAAGTTAGAAAATAGAAATAAATATACAAGTTAACATTATAACTATAATAACTATAACATGAACACTTGAGATAATTCTGGAAAACATTTGTTTGCAATGCAAAAAGGGAAATATATGTTTATGTAAGCACTTAAGTGAACACTTAAGAAAATTCTAGAGGTATATAGTCTTTAGAAATATATGTTGCGGGCAAGAAAAATCATATAAGTACAAGGAAATAAGATAAAAAGAAAATAATAAAATGCATACAAGTTGTACTTGATAAAAATATAACAACTTTATGGAAGCATATAGAGTAGAAAACATAACCAGGCAAGAAAATTTATCTCTGTACATACGAATAAGAATGGGATAAGTATGCAAAGAAATAAGTCAAACAAATAAAAATATATGCAAGATTGTACATACAAAATAAAAGAAATAGTATTGTAAACATGATAAGGTACCAAAGCATTAAATGCTATCATCTCAAATTTGCTGGAATATCATCTCAGCCACCATACAAAAGAAAATCTCTGATCAAAATTGTACAAGTGAAACAAAGCCTCTGCACTTGTTTCCTAAATATTAATCTCTTTTCTTTCCGTTCATAAAACTTAGCATACCAGAAATTATCAAATCTGTAATCATCTCCTCTAAAACAAATGAAAACCAAAGCCTGCAAAGCTTCTTCTTCAACCTGAGATCTTAACAACCAAGCATTCTTCAGCATTCCAGTTTCAGTAGCATGCAACTGCAGTTCTTAAATCAAAGACATTTCCAGCAAATTCAAGTTTTAAAAGTCTAAAGATATTTTCTAATCAAAAGTGCTCTGTTCTTCATTTGGACAGGTGAGTAACGTTTTAAAAAAAAATATAAGTATAAGAATTTGGTTGCATGAGTAAAATCTGGAATAAGTATGTTGTGTGAATTATATTTGGTGAATTTTCTACATATGTATGGATGTATATATATATATGAATATATTGGTATGTGCATGCTGTTATGGTTCCCTGTATTTAATTTCCAGACTCAAGATGCAATCAAAAATCAATATCTCTTGATCCAATCTATGTTAGGGTTTAAGCTTTAAACAAAACTTGTTTATTCATCATAGGTTAAAGTTTAAAATTTTATTTAAGTTAAAATTAATTTGAGTTTGCTCTGGAAATCAAAAACAACAGTACAAGCTCAAGATAAGTAAAAATCAAAACATCCTAATTTCTTGTTTCAGGCTTATAATCTGAAACCATACTCTAAATCATGATTTTTGGAAGTGAAGCCATAATTTATAGTTTGGGTTTGTATGAGCATTTTGGGTTTGACCTGATATTGGGTTTTGGGTAGTCTCTAGTGATTTGGTTGATCTGGGGAGTCGTGGTTCTTTCTGGAGGTGGAAGGATGATCGGGGACTTCGGAAAAATTGTCAAAATGGCGAACAAGTGGCTGTGAAGGCGGTGGTGTTCGATTTTTATCTGTAACCCTAGTTTTGGGAAGGGTGGAAGTTTTGTTCTTCACGGCAACCCTAGTGGATCGAGTTCATCAGAACTCAGGGAGATGGAAGAGGGAATGATGGCGAGGTCGTGGCCAGAGGCGCTGACCCTCCGGTGGTCGGAGGCGCGAGAGTGAGGTGGTTCCAGGTTTTGATGGTTGTTCCAGGTTTATGCCTTAATGCTCGATTCTGATTTCGAATTGTTATTGAGGATCTGATGGTCGTAATCTGCTTTGGAGTTGATCGCTGATGTGAGGAGATCATCGTAGATGATCGGAGTTGGCTGCGTTGATGGTGCATGTGCACGGTGAAAAATTTTATGGTGAAGTTTGGTTGGGAAGATAGGTACTCGAGTTTTGTCGAGTTGATTTCGGGTGAGGCTCGAAGTTTTAAGTGGTTTTGCTCGCGAGTGACTCAGGGAAAATGGGAGAAGGCTCGGGTTTTTTGTGAGTGTTTATTTCCAGGTTTTAAACCTGTCTAGGTTTAAATTTAAAAATGGACTTTTAAATTTAAAACAAGATTTAATCAAAGTTTAAATAAGTTTTAAAGTATGGATTCAAAATGAATTCGTATTCTTGTTTAAAATAAAATAAAGTTTTATCAAATTTAAAAGGTTTAAACAACTTTAAAATGTTAAAGTATTTTTTATAAAATGATGTGAATTTAAATGATTTGGTTTTAAATTCTTATATAAATTTCTTTTATAAAGATAAGTGTTCTTTTGGATTTGATTAAGAAGGTTTTTTTTTAATTGTTTTTAAAACTTTTTTAAAATTAAATTTGTATTAATTTTAAATCTTAAATTTAAAATGAAATTTAAAAGTAAATTGTTTAAAATGCTTTATTAATGATAATTTAATCATTAATAAGAATAAAGTTTTATCTTAAAGATAATTAGGATTTAATGACTTGGATTCATTAAATTATTAAGATAATTAAAATAGAAAATTAATTAATTTAATTAATAAATGATTTGGATTCATTAATTAAGTAATTAAGGGTTTTAAATTAATTAATTAAGTTTTAAGTTAATTAATTAAGGGTTAATTAATTTGTAATTAAGGATAAATTAATTAGATAAGATTAGATTATTAATTAATGATTAGGAATAAATTAATCAAGTAATTAAGGATTAATTAAGTTATAGTTAAACACTTAATTAATTAAATAATTAGAGATTGATTAATGTGTAATTCAAGATTAATTGATTTTAATTTATAATGATTAATCTATGTTTAAATTACTTAAGAAAAGAAATTAACAATTGTTAATAGTTAATGAAGATCATTAACTAGAGATTATTAAATAATTAATGTGATTAAATTAAATAATTAATTTTATTAATTAATTAAAGATAATCATGTGTAGAATTGATTAAGTATAAGTTATTGATGGAAGTAATTAAGGAATTAATTACTCAATGTAATTAATTAAGTTTAATTTGATTAGTTTAAGTTAATTAATAAAGTTTAATTAATATTAATTAATCGCTAGATGATTTGATAGGTAATTACTTAATGTAATTAATGAAGTGTAACTACTTAGTGAAGTAATTAATGGATAATTACTGGATGTAATTAATTGAATGGTGATTTGTTAATGGAAGTAATTTGAGTATAATTACATTGTGTAATTAATCAAGGGATTAATTAAGATAATTAATTAAGGAGTAATTAATTTATTTAATGAAGTAATTAAGGGTAGTTAATTACTGAATGGAATTAATCAAAGGTGATTAATAAATGTGGTTTAATTAAAGATTAATTACCTAATGTAATTAATTTAAATAGAATAATTAATAAGAAGTAATTAGGGATCATTCATTAATATAATTAATGATGTAATTAAGGGTTGATTGATTAAGATCAATAAATCAATAAAAAGTAATTATAGAGTAATTAATTAGTATAATTAATTAAGGATTAATGTAATTGATTATAGTTAATTAATTACTGAAGTAATTTAAGGTTAATTACCGTAATGGTTAAGAATAATTAATTAGTATAATTAATTAATGATTAATTACTTAAAGTAATTAAAGGATAATTAATCAAGGGAGATGAATTAAGATGGATACTTAGAGTATGATTAATTAATTGGGTTAATTAATGGTTATGTAAGCAAGATTTATAATGATGAAGTAATTAATTTAATTTACTTTAAATTAATTAAAGATAAGGTAATTAATTTAATTCATTTTAAATTAATTATAAATGGTGTGATTATTAATTCTAGCTTATGTATGATGGATGATATTGATTTCCTTGAATGGTTTGTAATCTCAGATATGAGGTAAGTAATGCTGTGTGATATGGATGCTTTGGTTGAATTGTGGTGATAATGTGAATTATTTGTTTGTGATGATAATGTGAATTATCTATTGTGATATTATGAATTATACATCTGTGTGTATATAGATAATTGAAATTAAGTTGTTTTAACTTTAAACCAACTTGGCCTTAAAAAATACGTTTTGGATTTCGATGAGACCGGGATTGGGTTTCAAGATTTCGAAGTCCAAAAACCACATCGATCCAAATTAACGATAGGTCGTGAATCTCAAGTGAAGAGGAAGATTCAGAGTGCAAGGGTTATTGTCGTTAACTCTGAGAGTGATTCCAAAATGAGTGTAACGAGATAATGCCTTCGGTTTCGTTCGAACCTGGAACGAACTTGTATGGATGGAATGCTTTCAGAACATCGTTAGGTGGACGATGAGCATTCTAAGATAGATGTGTTCTGATAAGGTAATCGTAGCCTCAAGCCTCATCAACCGGGAATGGCTAAAACAGGGGAGGTGCAGCAAGGGTTCGTGGGTAGCACCCACTTGAGAGCAAGATATACCCATGTCTAGATGTCCCTTTTTATTTCGGTTGTGTGGGAAGTTGATTGCAACAACTGCTGGGGTTGTCTTGTTTGGGACTCTCCAGTAAGGGATGGTTCCGGCTTTGTGTTGTAGGAGGTCGGGAGTGATCCGCGGTACGGTGATCTAGGCCAAGTACTGTGACGGGCAGTACCCCAGTAGCCCTTCCATTGTATGGAATCCAATTTCCAATAAGCGCCCTCGGATTTGATTGTATTACCCACTTGTTGGCTAGTATGCTGGAATTTAATCATGTAACAATTTCAGCTATTTCTTATTTACTTGAAAACCCTAGACCTATTATAATATCATAGAATTTCCTATCAAATGTTTGGTTAGCGTAAGGTAAAAACTTTTCCATGTTTATGTGTGGGAAGTCTTACGTGATACCTTTTGTTTCCAAAGGATTTTCAAAGTTAAGCAAATTTAACCTGTTACTCACACCAGACCCATGTCTGACCCGAAGTTTATTCTGTTTTTCTTAAACTCTTGGGTACTCAAATTTTTACGAGTTGCCAAGGTATTCAGGTTTTGCTTTGACGAATTGTGGAGGAGCAATGGAGCAGGAGGCTTCAGCGTTATAGATATATAGTTTTTCGCTGTGTTGGTATCTCTGTGTAGTTTCTCTGTGTTGTATTTGAGTTGTAATAACTAGATAGGTGTTTATAAATGTCTAGTATGTGATGTATAATCTATGTAACTCTGATTGATGTTGTATACTATGTAATACTTATGTGATTAATATAATTTATTCGTTCCGCTGTTGAGATTCTGATGTTGTTTCTTCTTTCTTCTCTATCTTTTCTCTTTTCTATCCCTTTCTTTCTTCATCATGATACGACTTTCTGGTGATAGAAAGTCGGGTCGTGACACCCTTGCACTTCACTGCTCCATCTTCAACTCCATGCTCTTGTTTTCCTTTCGAAAACATATTCATTGGATCGAAGTGGTTTCCGGATAACTTATTTGATCCCGGTCTCTTCGAAACAACGTTTGATATTTCCGGTAAACTCAACCCCGGTTCTTTTAGAAATAAACAGATGAAAATAAGATCGGAGATCACCTCCTAACCGTTAGTCAACGGATTTCCTTATAAACTCCCTAGAAGAACGAAACGAGTTTATATATATAGTATAGCACCTCGAATGGTAACTGTACCATATAATCCTCATATTTTTCCTAGATATTTCCAAAGTTATAATTTGGGTCCAGATTTGATAGTCGGTTATTTAACTATCAAATAAAACAATCATTCAACCACATATTCCATTTTCCATTGAAAACACTAAATCTCTTTTTAATTTTAATAAATTAAATCTCTTTATCCAAAATATATGTACTTATCTTATCGAATTTAGTAAATTCACCAACTATCCCTTTTCCAAAAAGAATATTTGAAAACCCTTTTAAAAAAACAATATGGAAAATACCACTGTGGTATCAAACCATGGATACACAGCTCAATGGTTACGTCTTTATCCCAGAGAAATCCAAGATTTAACTACAGGCACTCACTGCCTCCGATTTCGCCATGCGGGTATACCATTACTTCCCGAAAAATTTATTTAAAAATTTTCAAAATAATACTTATGAAATTTCTGTAATAATTTTCCAAGTTAATTTTAGGGAGTTACTCTTTTAAAATAAATTTTATTATAAAATAATATTGATATAGAATAATCCATCTCTTAAAATAATAATACTGATTAATTCTTAAATAATAATTAACTTAATATCAACCATTTCTAAAACTACTTAATTAATGCTTAAATATAATTTAAAAAATTTTAAACAACTAAATAATTAACTTTCTGAAATATTCTTCGACACTTTTAAATTTTCTAGTTAATACTTAAAAATCCTCCCTTTTAAAATAACTGAATTTCTCGATAAAAATATATTTTCCAATTCCAATATAACCAGTCTAACATTATAAATATCTTTCGATTTATTTCCAATTTAATTTACCTCCCAATTCCGTAAATTCTGTTTTCACATCAAAAAAATAAATCTACCATTTATTTTAAAACCGATTTACCCATCTCCTTATAAATTCTCACCGTGAATTTATAATCTCAATTTATCCACTGATAATCACTTTACTTTATTTATAAACCTTGTTTATAAATTTCATAGTCTCATTTCTCGTTTATAACGGTTTCACAATAATTAGCAGATTATAAATCGATTTCTGAATTAAATTCCATTTTTTACAATTTCCCCAAAATAACCCAACTATATTCCGATTCCACTTCCTTTTTGTAATTTAAAATTTTATTGGAAATCTAGTACAATAATTCCATATTTTCAAAATTCACTTTTCATTCTTCCAACTATTTAAATCCCAATTTAAAAATAGTCCTTTATACTTAAACAATATCGCTTAAGTTCTATTATTTAAAAATCCTTTTATTTACATTATCCCAAAATCTCTATTTTCATATTCCAAAATTATTAAATAGAATTTTAAAATCAAACTATTTATTTTTTTCAAATTCATTTCCTTTAGTAAATCTAAATTTCACTACAAATATTTTACTTTCAATCTCCCTTTTTATTTTCATTTTAAAAATTCAATATTCGTATTTATGGTATTTTAAAATGCCAAAATCTATCCAGTAATACCATAGCATCCAATAAATTCATATTCTACTATAATCTACCAAAGATTATTCCACGTATCATATATCACGGAATATGGAAATAATTTCAACACTTTTGAGGAATCCAGTTGGATCCCTCCAACCTGTTTCCCTGCATCCACAGATGTTAATACAATATAAAAATACCAATCCCACTTCGAGGGGGATATCGCGGTATATAGGGTCATCCACTATTATGCGGGGCGCATAGGGTCACATCCGCTATATATATGCGGGAATATCAATCACTCACTTATATATATACTACTATATATAATATCACATCCAACAGATAATAATTTTTCAATTCTATCAATCAATCAATAATTAATTTTAACTATTTAATATTTATTATGGAAATCCAAAATTGAGTGAGATTAACTCACGTTGATTTTCTGTTACTTTCGCATTCCGGTTCCGATTGAATTCGAATGCGTTTGAAATTATCTGAAAATTTCAGAAGCTCCAAATTCATCCAAACAATTTTCTATGCGTAGATGATGACAATACGATCCCAATGCAACTTGAATCGTCCAAATCGGACCTCGTATGCATGAGTTATACATTGATAAGTTCGCAAAAATTTTGAATATAAAATTACAACTCTATATTTTTTCTTTTTTCCTTTTTAAAACAAACCCATACCCTTTTGTTCGGCCCCAAACCAAAGCAAACCCGGCTTAAAAAGGATTCTTCCCCAAATTACAGCAGCTTCCACACGAACGCCTGTACACTCTCAACCGCGTGCACGTGCAGGAACCACCCCGCCACCATCCATCCACCTGAGACCACCCACCAACTCGCCTCACCATCCTCTTCAATCTGGAGCCACTGCCAACTTCCCCGAGTCCCCCTATCGAAATGCGATGACGCTTCCCACCCCTCGACCTGCTACAGGTCGTGATGGCCATCAAGGAGCTGCACCCTACAAAACTTCGACCACCGGTGCTACTAGACACCACAAACTCGAATACACCACCACGTAGCCCAGCCCTACCTCGATCATTCCAAAATCGAAACCCTAGCTTCGAACCCAACTGTCGACCTTCTCTAATCTCGATCGCACCCCTCCCTCCACAGTTATATCTGATGGAAGAGAATGAAGAAATAGGAATTTAGGAAGTGATTTCAGGATTTTAAGTCGAGTATACAAGGAGAAATCGATTTTTGGAATTTCATCTTCATTTTACATTGCTGTAGCGTGCGAGTTTATATCAGAGAAAAGAAACACCTGATTTGTAAAAGGGGGAAGATGCTTTACTTGTTCAAATTGGTCATCTACAGTGACTGAAGTGAAGGGGAAAAATGTTGATGTGAATATATAGGTCAATAAATATAAATATATATTTATTTAAATTTAAATCGTCTCGATTTCGCAACTTAAAATCTCGACCTCCTATCAAGGCATGCCGCCAGGCGTTTATAATGTTATACCCCTATTCCGAATGCAATGGAAAAGGTTTCGAGTCCTAATCGATCGTATGGAGAAGATAGCATTTTGGACCCAATTATTATATTAAATTTTCGACATAAATTTCAGCGCGTTTATATTTTGTACGACCAAACGGTAACTCCAAACATTATGAAATTTGAAATCCGATAATAATACACTATTACGGATCCAATGGAACTAGTTTCGTCGAATTCCGAGTCTGTGCCCTGGAAGGCTATTTTTAATGTAAATTTAAACGATATATTTTTAAAACTAAACAAATCACTTTTAAATTCCATTTAAAAAGTTTTATTATCTTCATTATTATAAATATAAATTTTTATAAGCCTTTAAATTATTTCTAACAAGCTTAAAACTCAAGATTCACTAATTTACCTAATATTCAATTATTAAATTCAATAATTAAATTATCACATAAATGATTATATTTGAAGTTCAAGTTAAAAATTAACTTTTAAATATTAAAAATCAATTTAATATTCCCATTTCAAATATCCAAAAATCTAGGTCGTTACACTTTTATTTCTCATTACAGTACGTACAATTTCTCAGTGCCTTCTCCTTCTTAATGGCAGAAACTCTATTTTTCCACAATTTCAATTTCAAATCAAAATTCAATTTCAAAATTCGAACTCCTCAAACTATATCATATTTTATACCGATTTGAAGCTCTTGACGAGCACATTCTAGATCTACATTTTGTTTTCCAATTTGAGTCTCCGTGTGAACAGAAATTTGTGATTAAATCTCGGCCATTCATCGTGTTGCGATCAACTTCGTCGGATCGTTGAACGGAGGGTACCGGGTTTTGGAGAGTGGCGAGTGGAGTGCATCGGTGATGGTAGTTCGTCAGTTCAATAGCCAGATGATCGAGAAAAATTCGACCTAGGGCTTAGAAATGGGTCGGCGGCGGCAGAAAATTCTCGAACGCAAGTTGATTTCGCGTGGTCGCGGGTTGACTCGGGTGTCGTCGGGGAGTCCAGGGTGGCGCTGCGTGTCTGAAGGTTGGCGGTACGATCGATGCGAGGTCATCTGGTAGGCGGCGTTAGGTTTGATGCTGATGGAGCTAGTTCGTGTGTGCGTCTGTACAGGGATCGCGTGAGCAATGTGGAGAGTGACGTGTATTTATTTTAATTTAATTTATTTTCAGTCGTTTAACTTCAAAACTTAATATCTTTTACATACAAACTTGGATTCACGCGTAGTTTTCTCCATTGTGATCGTATTGGAATTATAGACACTTTGAAACTGGTTTGGAAGAATTTTGAGACTATTGAAATTTGGGTCTTGTTTTGGATTTCAAATCGATTTGAAATCAAAGGTGAGTGTTTTAACCCACTCACAACTACTAATTTATCTTATGTTAGTTAAATTGATGTGATTGGTTGTTGTTTGCTTTATTTATATTGTCATTCCAGTTAAATCTGATTTTATTGAATATTATCACCATTAATTTAATATTAAATTCTAAATTGTCTGTTAATACCTGTTATTGATAATCAGTCAATTGTTGTTATTTAGTTATTGACTTGAATTGTTATTGTGATGGATGTTTGGTTATTGATATTGGATGATTTGATGTTATATTTATATTTGTTATAACACTGCAAGTTCCCTTAGTTATTGTTAGAAAATCCCTATGGGTTGAAATGTTACATACCCAAACGATCATATAGAATAGGGGAAAATCATTATGGGTTGAAATGATAAACCCAAGCGATTTTCATTGATTTGAAATTTTAGGATTGCGGGTTGAAATAATATACACCCATAAAATTTTAAATTGCGGATTGAAATAATAAATATCCATATCACTTGACCATATGGTAGAAAATTATATGTGGACACCGGATTGGTTAAATTAAATGATTTTTTAATCTTTAAATTTTGAATTCAGTTAACTGATATTTTGAAATAGAAATTGATTTATATACTCTGAATTATTTTCGAAAATCCAAGCGTTAATGTTGAAACTGGAATTGATTTAATGAATTGTTTAAAGGATTTAAATTGGAATTTAAAAGTTGAACTGTCAAATATAAATGAATTTTATCGAAATTGAGTTATTGAAAATGCTTGAATATAACTTTGAAATATATTTAATTTGAAGTGGTTTAAATTGATAATTCAAACATGGATTTGAAATTGATATTGATTAAATGGTTTTAAATGAAAATTTGAATTGAAAGAAAAATTAGTTGTTGATTTGAAAGCTAGACACGGTCTAGATGTGTTGAAACGAAAGAAATAGTTCAATTTGATATCAATTTCAAATTTATTATATTTAATATAAACTTTTTTAAAATATATTATTTTCAAATCCTAATTATTAAGATTTCCAAACTATTAAACTAATTTAAGCTATTTTGAACTATTTTAAGCTATTTTAATCAATTTAAACTATTTTAATTTATTTAATCTATATATACAATTTAATCTATTTTAATCTATTTTAACCTAATTAATCCATTTTTAAATTATTTTAAATCTATTTAATCTATTTATCTATTTTAAACTATTTAATCTATTCAAAAATCTATTTAATCTATTTAAAATCTATTTAATCTATTTTAAATTAAAATTAAACTATCTTAAATCCACCTAAACTATTTTAATCTATTTTTAAACTATTAAAAACTATTTTAATCTATTTTAAACATTCTAAACTATTTTATGAATTTCAGGTTTTGTAAAGTGGAAGTCCTTGATTTTTAAGGAGAATATGATTAAATGATGTTATAACATAAGTTGGGATTTAAATGACATATTTGAGGAATGTGATGATTTTGAAATTGGTATTTAATCTATTTTGTCGATATGGTTTTGAAAGTGAATATGATTTCGAAAGTGATATAGTTTCAATTGAATATGATATTTTGATATCATTTATGAATCGGTTTTGAAAATGTAAAAGAACCATCCGGTGTGAAATAAGCGTTTGGTTGTTATAGAGACCGGGATCGGATATTGTCATACTCTCTGCCAATACCGAAAACCACTTTAACAACTGTGTACGCAGTGGAGATTCCAGAATGAAGTAGGATGGTTTGGTGTATGATTCTGTATGAGATATTTACGTAACCCTGACTCCCGTGAGTCAGCTTAGATGTGACTAAAACAGGAGCTATACCGGGCCAAGTGAGGTCGCAATTCCTATCGGGCACATTTCTTCGATACCATATTATGACTTTGTGATTGATTTGGTGGCCACCCCTCGATCTGATTATGTGAGTGTGTTCCGAGGTGGGCGGTAGTAGCTGCTATGCATTACCACCAGTCCGGGAGTGCAAATGGTAGAATCCTACCATGGCATTGCCTCGAGTGCTATGTTCACATGCCGTATCACTCCTTCTACGAGTTTGGTTTGTACCATACCTATAGAGTTCCCTCTGAGTAAACCTCACAAAGGAGCTTACGGTACTATATAGACTATGGGAATATACAAAATGTGTTAAGGGGGATATGAGTAACGCCTTAATGCTATTTTAATACTTTACTTTACTATAGACACAATTATAATAGCGTATTGTACTGCATAGTAGATAGCTTAATAGATCCTTAGGAGATGGTAATCCCAAACCTCTCTTAAGTTATTGCACTCACGTTGACACTGGATAGGAGATATCAAACCCCGTAAACATCTCTGACGCCGTTACTCTCATATTTATTTACTATTGATTAAACTTACATAAGATCTTTTAGTTCTGACTCGAGTGTTTTGTCTTTTCAATTCGCACGGGTCAGTCTGAGCTTTTCAGTTTATCGAAGACTACTTTCTGGAGGAAAAAGACGAAGACAAAGACTTAGTAATATTACTATTTATTATATTTATATTACTGCACCATGTTGTTCCGCTGCATTGTTATTGATTTTTGTTGTGTGTTACTCTGATTCTGTATTGTAAAGCTTAATCAAATGTTATTTGTAAAGTAGCTTCATGAACTTTCTATTTGATTATTATATTTTGTCATTCCGCTGTGAGATTCTGTGTTTGTTTTCTTTCTATGTTTGTTTTTCTTATTTACCCCCATAACAACCCTCCCTTTTGGATAGTTTGAGTTCGACGTGTATGGTTTATCATTAATTTAAATTGTCCAAAAAGGTGGGTCATTACAGGCTTAAACCTGCATCTGTAATTGGAACTAAATAAAATTATAAGAGTACTACATATATATGTATATAATGAAATATATATACATGTATATGTATTAAAGAAGTAAAAGAAATAATACTATATCTAAAATTATAAGACGGAAAAGCAATAAAATAAGAAGCAGACTTAAAAGGAATCCAAATCCATAATGCATCATCTTAACCAACACTAAAGATATACAAAAGATTAATAAATAAAAAGTTGAATTCCTATAAATTAAAACAATTTAAGAATTAATCTTATGCTCCTTTAATCAAAAGGACATTATGAAATTTAGTAAAAACATCATTCAAATTAGAAAAAATGTTAATGCTATAGTTATTAATGTAAAAAATATTATTATTATGTTTAAAAATCCTAATACTATTACTAACTTTATTAAGATATTCTTTGAAATGATTATTTTTAGCTAATCTATATTTAGGATTTGAAATCCATTAAAACAAAGTGATGATATTATAAAAACCAATTTATTAAAATGAGTATTATTATTATTAAAAAGTCTCTGATTTATCTCAAACCAAATATACCAACAAATTATAATGAATAAAGTATCAAGTAAAATTATATTTTCCTTTTTAAACTTGAATCTTAAGTTATTCCAATAATATTCGCAATCAGTAACTTTAGTTGTATGACTGAAGTTAAAGATTTTGAGAGTATTATTCAGAATGTAGTAAGTATCCAAGCAATCATAATATACATGTTTAATATCTTCAAGATATAGATTATAAAAAGGACATTTATTATCAATTTGCATATTTTTTCTTTTTAAAAATTCTATAGTATTTATTTTTCAATGCATGATTAACCACATATGAATTTTAGATTTAGGAGGAGCATCTGTTTTCCAAATAAATTTAAAGAGTTATTAGCTACACCAGAGAATGTTTTGTAAATATGCTTATACTGTTAATATAAGTATATGAAAATATTTTCTAAGTGATGAGATGAAATGATTTGTGAATATGCTTATGCCGTTGATATAAGTATATGAAAATATTTTCTAAGTGATGAGATGAAGTGTTTTGTGAATATGCTTATACCATTGATATAAGTATATGAAGCTATTTTCTAAGTGTTGGAAGTGAAGTGATTTATGAATATGCTTATATTGTTGATATAAGTATAAGGAAATGTTTTCCAATATAGAAAGATTTGAAATGGTTTTGAGGATATATCTTTTTAAAGATAATTTGAAGCAAATATTTGGAAATTTATTTAATTAATAAAGATTAATTAAATGGGCCTAGTGGTTGCTTATGGTGCTAGATATTGTTTGTTTGCTTTGATAGTTAAATAACCAACTATCAAATATTTGGCCTTTTTATCGTTGTTGGTCCGATGAGACCGGCGTCGGATTTATCCGAGAACCACTTCGGACCAATATGTGTGTTTGAAAGTGCAGGTTTATGATCATGATATTAAAGAAGGATATCTTCATGATGCAGGGCTACTTGCCACTAGTCCCTCGAGGTAAAATTTAATATATCATATATTTATGGTGGCAGTAGTGCTTCGTTATGAAAATCTACGATATGCAAGGACTTCTTGCTACTAATTATAGGGGTAATTCTCAATAGGATGTGGTAGAAGAGTGCCTTTGGTTTGTCCTATTCCTAGACAACTTGGATGGATGGATGTCTGACATTGCATTTTTGAGATTGCATTGTTGACTTTTATAAATGTAGATCTGTTTGGTGGCGGAGAAGGTAACTTCTCTTAGCATAACACCCTTCTCTGAGATGTACGGGCTCGAAGGTTGTATGATTGTGAAAGTCAATAGTGATCGAAGAAATGGTAATTTGGCATTCAAAGTGGAATGTGCTATGTGAAAGGTAATCGTGACCTTATGCCTCTTCACCCGAAAATGACGGAAACATGGTAGAAGCGGCAGGGCTATATGGGTCACTCCCATAAGGATATGGTCATCACCTTTCTAGATTACCCTATATATTCGAGTGTTGTATGCTGTGGCCACGGATAGGTCAGGAACGACCGGGGTGATGTCATATTCGATACTATCCAGGAAGGGGTAGGCCGGTTTTGTGTTGGTTTAGGCGTTTAGTATGGACCCTAGGTACATTTTTCTAGAGATGTAATATATGGAAGGTAGTCCCTTACCTTTTCATTTCTATGGAATTCATTCTCCACTACGTGCCTGCCATTTTGTTTTAGAGCCTAGTATGCTGGAATTTAATAATGGTAACAATTACGGCTATTTTAATTATTATTTATATACTAGACACTATTATAATACAAAATGATTTGATATGAAATGTATTGGTTATCGTAAGGTAAAAACCCATCCGTGTTTTTGTGTGGGCGTGTCTTACGAGATACCTTTGTTTTTGATAAAAGAATGCTTTGATAACTTTAAAATAAATTCAGTTGAGATGTGTTTTCTCTTGCTGGTTTACCAGACTGATCCAGGCGTTCTTTCCTTTCAATGCTCTGGTCAGATCGAGTATATTTACAGATATAGATTTGGATGCTTTGGAGCTTCAGCAAGCGAGCTGGAATTCTTCTGGTTGTATTCCACGTATATGTTTATTTTCTGCTGCTTTGTCGTTTAAATTATCAGCAATTGTGAGGATAGGTTATTATAATTGTCCAGGCTGATGATTAGTGATTGATTGTTGTACTCTGATTGATTTATGTATGTATATTACAGTTTCTGTTTTGTAAAGATCATTGATATGATATTATATGTTTTTCCGCTGCGATTGTGAGATTCTGTAATTGTTGTTAGTTTCTTCTTCTCTATCTTGTTCTTCTCTCTTCTCTTTCTTCTTCTCTTCTCCCTTTCTCTTTCTCTTTTCTTTTCTTCTTTCTCTTCTTTCTTTCTCTTCTTCTCTTTTTTCTTTCCTACAAAGATTTGGTTTTCCATTCAGTTTGGGATGGACATGTGTGGTTTATTGACAGCTCGAACTGGGCAGATTTCCGTGCCTTTACAAATTGCATAAAATTATGAAAATATTTTTTGTAAAACGCATCAAAAATTATTTATGAAATAATGACTATTTTTTGGTGCCGACTGAAAAATAGACATAGTTATATTTCAATGTGAATATTATGAATATTCGTTATGAAATAAAAGTATAATGTGCTATTTGTTTTCATAAAAAAATGATGCATTGGAAAATACAGAAGTATCTAATATTATTTATAGTTATTTTGGAATTATAAACTAAGCTGTAGTTTTGTGAAATAATTTTATTATATGATTATGAGTCATATGACATCGTTTAATTATATCTCAAATAATTGAAGGGCTATGCACCCATTCAGTGGGAGCATCATAGGAGTTGATGAACTCTTCGTATTGATACATAAAGATTTATACAATCATAAGTCTATCACCAAAATGGTTTCATATACTTTGTCACATTCACCGATGATTTATTACTAACATGGACATGTGTATTTGATACACATGTAGTATGTCTATGGTAAACTCATAAAATATAGAACAAAAGTAAATAAAATAAAATGTTATAGAAATCATTTGATTTGATAGAATGAGTGAGTATATTGGAAAGGCTTTCGAACATACCTAGAAATGAATATATATTCAATCTCAAAATCACTCCTCCATATGATACATAACGATGTATCGATAAGGAGTAATTGAACTTTGTTGGACAAAGAATGACTAATTGTGAGTGAAGTTGGGTTAATTTATTTTTGTAAGGTTATGTACTTAAGAGTAGTACACAAGGTTAATATTATTTCATCTAAATAATAGTTTACAAAACATACAAGATAAGGGTTTGTAATAAAACCCCGACATATCCTAGGTCAAGGAGTTGGCAGGATGTGCGAGTCGAAATTCTACATATAATAATTGTTTGTAGGGATCTTGTATGAATCTATCCAAAAGGAGCTTGGAAAATTCTGTCATTAGATGACATATTTATGTTTTTAACATAAGTTTTGTAAACTAAAAACTAAATCGATTTTATATAAAAGGCAATTCATAAAGTGTTTATGAGTACCTATTCGGTTGCATTGAGAAACAATTGTTGTTTCAAAAAATACCAACTTCATTGTGAGGGAATTTCTCTGAGAAATCATTGGTAGTAAAATGGAATTGGATATGATCCAAAGACAAAACTGATTATGTGGGACGAAATGAAATTAACCTAACCTAAATGAACACATCGCATTAGGATGTCTAACAAGTATTCTTGCACAATGAAGAGAAACTATGAGTTTCTTATCAATGTCAAGAATAGTTAATCCCTAGTTGTCAATTAAGCCGTTAACAGTATTGACTCGATGATATGGCATGATGGGCAAATCCGAAGCGATTCCAAGTACGTTATCAAAATACAATTTTGGTAGTCGTATCCGAAGGGATGTGATCCATCGGCCGTGTTTGTTTCTTTCAGAGACTAATGCAGTTGCAATTTAATGAGCAACGTTGTAAGAATAACCTTGTAAATTTCAATTATTGAAATTAACGTAATAGATTCATAATTCAACTAATCAAGTTAATTTGGATTTACTCACAAAATTATCGCCAAGTATGACTTTTGGTTTTGATATATATGTGTTAAAACAAAAAGTTCTAAATATAGATTTAAACTAGAATGTTTGTACATAACAACCAAAGTGTCTTGAAGTCAGTGGGAGCGATATTAATTTTGTGAGATTATGGATATGATCCACGGAATGATAGAAAGTATCATTTTATAAGCTCAAAATAAAACAAACATTTTGATGAAAAAATCAAATAGTATGATTGTCAATCAAAATGTAGAGGAAGCGTGTGCTCGTAAGTAAGATAGTCAAAAGATACATTGATATTCCTAAACTATTAGTAAATAATAAGTTATTGATTTTAACGATGTACTTGTGTTAAAATCAGCCTTAGTCATTTTAATACTCAACATTGGACTGTAAATGATTTCTTTTATAGTAAGTATAAAAGATATTGGGAATGTCCCAAAATGATATGCAAGGACACCTTATTAAAATGTTTGATAGGAAACATGTAAGATGGATTCCTTATGCATTGACAATAAGAATTATCATACATGTTATGTTGCCTACAATATAGTGTTTTGTTTATGTATTTGATGCATGAAGAAAATATCAAATCCAAATTGACATCCCTAAATGGTTATTTGAAGTGTTCTCGTGTATTTATGAAATACCAGAGAATTGTATACAGAAACAACAAATTCCTTATGAAGGACTGTTTAGACTTAAACTTTCATAAGTAATATTGAGTATAATATGTCAATTACAAATCTTTAGGTTGGAAATATTCCAAATGAAAGAAAATGGTCGATTCAATGAAATAGGCTAAGTACATCGCCTTGAATAGCGCCACAACGAAAGCAATGTATATAAAAATATAAGTGCATAAATTTATAACTGAGCCGATTCCAACTATTGAGAATCTCAAGACATTGTCATATTATAACAATGTCGCAATATTGTTCGTAATAGAGCTTAGAACTCACTTGAAGTCGGGAGACATACTTCAAATTGTTCCATATAATAAAACAGTTTATCACCGTCGGAGGGAGTTGATTGACAGAGTAGATAATTGAAACTTAATAGTATTCTCGTTCACAGAGGGACCGGGGTAACACCCCTAATTTTTGATAACATTATTCAGGAGATTTAACTAGATAAATTAAATAGAATAATATAAGTGTTAAGTGATAAGGGGATTGAGATTTGAATAAATAAATTTAGGCCGTGCTCAACTAACTAATTAAATGGGCTTAAGAATATGTTGCAAGTTAAGTAATCTATGTAAGGGTATATTGCGAAATAGCTGCACATAACCCTTACCCTTATATATATTCTCATTCCACATTCACATTTCATTTTTTCCATTCACGATTCAAAAATAAAATGCAAACATTAAGGGGAGCTAACCATTAACAAGGAAAAGAGAATAGAAATCAAAGAAAAGCTAAGGATTAAAGCTAGGGGAATAATTCTCAATCTCAATCCAATCTCCTTATCTTAATCAAGGTGAATAATAATTCATTCCATCTATATTTTGTTTTATAATCATAGGTTTTTGGATTTAAGGGTAAATTCGTTTTTATGATGATTTGGATGATGATATACTTAAATTACAATTTTTTTGATTTAAACAAAAATGTTTAAATAAGACTATATGCGGTTTTAGGGCAAAACTGATTGATATTGATGTTTAAATGCCATGCAGAAATTTTATGTTGGATAAAACATGATTTTGGAGTTGGGTTTTAATTTTGATAATTTTCCAAGCTATGGAAAGATTATTATGAATTTTCAAAGGAAAATATGGTTAATTGGGTTTATAAATTTATTTCAGAAATTATATTGAGAATTTGGGTCTGAAATTTTGATATGTTAGATAACACGATTAAAGTGAATTTCTGGGATTTTTGGGGTTTTTTCCCAAGTGATTTGGTATGCAAATTAAATAATTTTAGAAGAAGGACTTATTTGCAATATTGGTTTTGCTAATTGAAGGGCTTATTTGCTAACTTAACCATGGGTTTGATTTAAATTTAGCGGCAGTTGTTATAGTAAAGAATTTGAGAAGTTAAGGCCACCAATCTTATGTTTACACATGGCAGGTTAGTTTGAAAGTATTTGCTTTATTTGGTATTAATCAGTTTTTACCCAAAAAAGTTGGTTCCGCCTTCTTTAGAAGTACCTTTCGACTCACAGCTTCCGCCTTCAATCAAGTCGAAACCCCACTAAGCCAAAACCAAAGGTATCACTTGGATGGTATGTAGTGGATTGGAGAAAGGCGAAAGGCATAGCATCGAAAGCATAACTTCAGATGGGGTCTGTACCTTTTTGTTTGCTTTAAAAGTGAAGAACCTGCCTTTGTTTTAATTAAAGGCTTCGAAGGAGTTGAAGCATATTTTTTTGAAAGAGGTTTCTAAATACTTTCGAAGGGGTTGCCATCAACTTATGTTTTAAAGAATAAGCTTTCGAATGAGTTCCTTTACTATAATATAATGCTTTTGAAAGAAGGGGTTCCGACCTAGTCGAAGCTCTGTTGTCATTCTTTAGCCTATCGAGTGTATTAAAGTCATTAGTGCTTTCAAAAGTTAGTGTTTGTTTTAAAGATGTTTTAAGCCACTTCCTAAATGCTTTGGAAAGGGTCCAAGGGTATCGAAGGCAATGGCTTCGAAAGGTGGTTTCGAAGCTATCCTTCAGTGTTTTATTTAAATGGTTTGAAGCTTTCGAAAGGGATGGTGCCGACGCCATCATGTTTTCCTCAATATTTTTACATGATAAGGATGGTTTCAAAAGAGATACTTTCGTTTATATTCACTTTGACCCAAATAATATTTTTAAGTATAAACCCAATGGTTTCGAAAGGGGAACTTTCAATGATTTCGGAAGGAATACTTTCAAAGGTTTCGAAAGATGTACTTTCAATGGTTTCTGTGATATCCCGGGTTTTTGCGCAATATAAATTTAATAATCTGGAAATATTTAATCTGGAAATATTGATTTAAAATTAATAAGATTTATTTTCAAAGCTAATAAAGTTTTAATCTATTTATAATATATATTTTGCTATATATATTGTGAATAGAAATCTTATGTTTAAATAAAAGATGTATTTTCAAATTGTAATATATATGTATGTATATGTTATGATTTGAAGTTGTATTGAAATTTAATATAATAATTCTCAAATTTGTGTTAAAAATATTTCTATTTAAATATATATGTTTATTTGTATATATTGGGATTTTGGTTTGAATTTAATAAAAGTGTTTCAAATTTATATATATATATATAAAGTATAATTTGGAAAGTATAATTTAATATAATATTTTTTTTCAAAGGGTATTTGGTATTTTAATTTATATCTCTTAAAAGATAATTAAATTGGATTTAAAAATATATAAGATTTTATTTGTTTTATAATATGTTTCTTTAAAATAGTTTATATATACATATACTAAGATAAGTGTTTATTAATTAGTAAATTAAGTATAAAGGCTTTATATTAACATTTAAATTAAATAAAAATTTTATTTAATATATTAAAAAGGACATGTGTAAATACATTAACACTTGGTAGTAACAAGTGTCGGGTAATTAAGTGATAAAGGACACATGTAAGTTTAAAAAAAATACAAGTGGCAAATCTTTTGTTTAAAAATTTAGTTTATAAATAATGTTGTGTTAGGAAGAGAGAAATCTGGTTTTCTTCATTTCTCAGTTCGAACATCTTCTTCCTCACAATCTTTTCTATCTTCCTCTAAAAAGAAAAATCACACAAATCCTGAAAACAATAATAATCAAACCTGGAAATCAAATGAAACCTGAATTAAGCTACAGCAAAACAAAGATTTAAGCTTCATCAAGTAATTTCAGTTTCAAGCTATAGACTCAAATCAAGCATGCAAAGGATTTCAACAGCAAAGCAAAAGTATTTTTCAGATTTAAAAGTTTAAAAGCCTGGAACATATGCTTTCTGTTCTTATTTTAAAGGTGAGTAAATTTCTTTTAAAAAACAGTTTTAAATTGTGATTATATGGATGCATGTGATAAATTTGTATAGGAAATTATAATATGATTTGCATTGATTTATCTTATCTGAAATATGTGATGAATTTGCTTTGGTTATATATGTGTATATCTGAATATATGCAAGATGTCTCTGTTACTTCCTTATACTTGATTTACCTTTTAAAGATTCATATCTGGTCTTGAAATCAGAATTAAGTTCTGATCTATGAATGAAAAATAATCATTATAGCATAATGTTAATTCTAAAAATAGTTTTAGGATTTTATAATTAGAAATTAATTCAAAATTTGAAAATATACAGAGAGAATCAAAGGCAGGTCAAAATTTGATTATCTGGAAATCAAGTTTGAATTATATAAACAAATTCGTATTGTAAATTGATGAATTTTGGAAATCAAATCAAGATTTTTAAGCAAGTATTTAGTGAGATATGTCGAGATGAACGAATTTGGTACTTTCGTCAATTGTAGTTGATCAACCTGATGATCGGAGGTAATTTCTTGATCGAAGCTTGCTTTAGTTTTGGAGAGGATGGGAAAAATATAATTAAATTTTTCCAATGTCTAAATTGATCGTATTCGATCAAACTAGGGTTTAGGCAGGAGTTTTGCTCGTCATGGTTGTCGAAGCAATTTCGACATGGACAGGGGACTGGAATCGATCGCGATGGTGGGGATGGTTGCTGGAAGTCGTGACGAAGCTTCGGTGAGGTGGGCAGGCGATCTCGAGGTGGGAGGCGTCGTAACGGTGAAGTTTTCTGGCTATGATGGTTTCAGTTTTTGTCGAGATCGACTCGATTTTGATTCGCAGTTGAATTTTGATTTCTGGGTTTGGATTCGTGATCGAGGTGGTTCGAGTGGTCAGTGAGGATGGTCGCGACAATCATCTGTAGTCGGCGGCGATGGTGCAAGTGCACCACGTGCACGTATGCACGTTTGGGCATCTGGGTACGATTGTGATTGGGGAAGACGAGTTGAACTCGGGGCTGTCTCGTGTAATTTGCAGTATTTCTCGAAGTAGATGAAGTCGTGAGTGACTCGAAGCTAGCTCGGGAATTTAGTGATTTTACTCGGGTTTTTGGTGAGGTTTACTCGGGCTGTTCTGGTTTTAAACTAAAAGCTTGATTTTACAATTGTTTCGAGTTTAAAAGTAAAGTAAACGAGTTAAGTTATGGAAATAATCTGGTTTTCAAGAATAAATGTTTTAACAAGTCTTAAATATGTTTAAAATGAATAAGTTCTTAAAGGATAGAAAAGTAGATTTTCAAAATAATTTTTGTATTAAAAATTTATTTAAAAATTTTGAAAAGTTTTAAAGATTTTAAAGGTTAAATTAGATGTTGAAATTATTTTAAAATTATAATTGGTTTTCTAAAATGTTTTGTTTTCTTAATAAAGTTAATGATAAGAATTTAGTAATCAATTATAATAAGGAGTTTATCTTTAAGTGATTAAGAGTTTGACTAATTAAAGATAATTAATATGAGAAAATAATAAGGGTAATTCAATTATTAATAATTAAAGAGTAAATGGTTAATGTTAATAATGTAATTAAGATAAATGTTTTCTTAGTTAAGATCTTTTAAATATAAGATTTAAGAAATTAATTAGTAATTAATTTAGATAATCATTTATGATTAATTAAGTATAATTACTTAGTAAAGTAAATAAATGGATAATTACTGAATGTAATTAAGAAAAAAAAAAGAAATTAATTATGGAAGTAATTAAATGAAAGTGATTAAGAGAAATCACTTGATGTTATTAATTAAAGGATTAATTATTATAAAATTGATTTGAAGTTAATTAATTAAAGAGTAATTAATTAATTAAAGGATAAAGGTTAATTAATGAATGTAGTTAATTAAAGATTAATTATTTAATTAACTAGAAGGTAATTAATTAATGAAGTAATTAGAAGATAATTACTTATGTAAGTATTTAAAAGTTAATTACTTAATTAATTTAGTTAATTAATTAATGTGATCAATTAAATATGTTTAATTTAAGATTAATTACTAAGTGTAAGTAATTAAAAAGTAATTAATTAATAAAGTAAGGATTATTTGTTAATTTAATTGATTAATAATTACTTAATGAAGTAATTAAAGATTTATTAATTAAATAAATAAATCAAGGTTAATATAATTAATTAAGAAGTAATTAATTAGGATAAGTAATTACAAATTGTTAATTACTGTTTATGTAATTAAAACTAATTAATAAATGAAGTGGTTGATTAAAATTAATTATTTAATTAATTAAAAGGTTAATTAATTTGTAAGGATTATTTAATAAATGAATTAATCAAGGTTGATTAATAAAAGTAATTAATTTAAGTATGATTAATTAATTGTAATTAATTGAGGATTAATATAATTATAGTTAATTAATTAATGAAGAATCATTAATTATTGTAATTAATGATAGTAATTAAAGGTTAATTTCTGTATATGGTTAAGGATAATTACTTGAATGTAATTAAAGTATAATTAATCAAGGAAGATTAATTAAGGATCATTTAGATGTTAAATTAATTAATTGGTAATTAATTAATGTTAGTAAGCAGGATTAAGATAATCCAAGTAATTAAGTGATAGTAATTAATTTAATTAAAGGTTAATTAAATTGATTAGAGTTAATCAATTCTGTTTAGATAATTGATTAATACTGGATGTTTGATATTGGGTGATTGGTTGATATTGGATGATTTGTATGTCTCTGATATATATATGATATATGCTGCTTTGTGAGATGAATGTTGATATGAATTATCTATTATGATAATGTTATTTATCTATCTGTTTATATCATTCAGAATATAAGTTTAAATGTTTAAACCTTTAAACAACTTGGCCTTAAAAGATACGTTTTGGATTTCGATGAGACCGGGATCGGGTTTCCGTATACCGAAATTCCAGGTCTGGAGACCCGAATACCACATCGATCCAAATTAACGATAGGTCGTGAATCTCAAGTGAAGATGAAGATTCAGAGTGCAAGGGTTATTGTCGTTAACTCTGAGGGTGATTCCAAAACGAGTGTAACGAGATAATGCCTTCGGTTTCGTTCGAACCCGGAACGAACTTGTATGGATTGAATGCTTTCAGCACATCGTCAGGCGGACGATGAGCATTCTAAGTGATATGTTCTGATTAAAGGTAATCGTAACCTCAAGCCTCATCAACCGGGAATGGCTAAAACAGGGGAGGTGCAGCAAGGCTTCGTGGGTAGCACCCACTGAGAGCAAGATAGATCCCTGTCTAGAGGTCCCTTTTCTTTTATTCGGCTTAGTGTGTGGTTGGTCGCGCCAACTACGGGATTATCCAGTAAGGGATGGTTCCGGCTTTGTGTTGCAGGGGAGCGGGCGTACTCCTCGGTACGGTGATCTAGGCCACGTACTGTGACGGGCGGTACCCCAGTAGCCCTGCCATTGTATGGAATCCAAACTCCAATAAGTGTCGTACGTATTAGTTGTGCCCAACTATGTTGGAATGTGAGATGTAAGCATTTCAGCTATTTCTGTATTTTACTTGAAAACCCTAGACCCTATTATAATACAATCGGATTTCCTATCAAATGTTTTAGTTAGCGTAAGGTAAAAACTTACCCATGTTTATTTGTGGGGAGTCTTACGTGATACTTTTGTTTTCAAAGGTTTTCAAAGTTAAGCAATTTAACCGTTTACTCACACCAGACCCATGTCTGACCCAAGTGTTTATTTTCTGTTTTATTAAACTCTTGGGTACTCAATATTGTATTGAGTAGTCGAGGGATTCAGGTTAGCTTTGACGAATTCTGGAGGAGATTTGGAGCAGGAGGCTTCACCGTGTAGATATATGATGATTCCGCTGTGTATATGTTGTGTCTGTATCTGTGATTCTTGAGTTGTATGAATTAGACAGATGTTTATAACTGTCTAATATGTGTTGTATAAGTTGTGTAACTCCGATGTATATGATACTATGTAATATTCTATATGATATATTATATTTCATTCGTTTCCGCTGTGAGATTCTTTTGTGTTGTTGTTTCTTCTTTTCTATCTTTTCTTCTTCTATCCCTTTCTTTCTTCATAACGATGCGTCTTTCTGGGCAAAGAAAGGCGGGTCGTGACAGTTGGTATCAGAGCATAGGTTGAGCGAATGCCTAAGCTTTTGGTTAAGTGAATATCAGAACACTAGGTTGAGTGAATACCTAGGTTCGGAAGGATTGTTCATTAGAGACAGGATCTGTAGCAACCTGTTTGAGTCTGAGTATATATATATACGAGAGCGCGTATTTGTTAGTTATATAAAATGATTTTATATTGTGTTAATTGATCGGTTGAGTGGTATATGGATTCTGGTCAATACGAGTAGCTAACGTTATTGATAGGGATCTCTAAACACTTGGACCAGGCCAACGGACACAATATTGTTTTAAAAGGGAAGGTGAAATAATTTCACCCAGATATATTTTCTATATATAAAAAAAAGTATCATTTTAAATGTATATGGTATTTGTATTGATTGGTTGAGATGATAATAATTTATCATCTAGGATTAGGAGTCTGAGTGTTGAGGTTGGAAGTGTATTTGTCGATACTGTAAACCTAATACCGTCTCGAGTGAACTTTGTAGTTGTGTAAGGATTTCACAATCTCTGAAGGAAACCTGTTATGGTTCGGAGTTTATCTTTGAAGTTGGATGAGTAGAGTTGGATCTGTCAGTTAGGCAGAAGCGAGTGATGGAATCTCAGGAAATTGTAGCTGTGTGATGAGACGCAGTGAATATGGATGTTCCCGAAGATGTTTTCTTTTGGAACAAGTTAATGAAGTGTTTCTGTTTCGGTGTTGTGGCTGAGTTCAGCATGGTGATTCTGTTTGGTTTGAAGTTCGAGTTTCTCGAAAAGCTTTGGTAAGGAAGTCTTTGGCATCTGTGGCAGCAGTGCAGCTCGGAGTGTTCTTTGCGTTGGCAGGAAGTTCTTCCGGCTTAGCAGTTTTCTGGAGGTGGAGTTCAGAAGCAACAGAGTGGATCCATTTCTTCAATGGATTGGATAGATAAGCGTAAGCTGTTCTGATTGGTAAAGAGAGAACAGTTTCTTTGCATTTTGGACTGGGTTGATCGCAAAAGTGACTTGCGATAGTTTGAGTATTCTTTTGGGTATCTGAGATTTTCTGAGATATGTTGTCCAGTTTGTGCTTGTGTTCTTCATCAGCATTCTTATCAACTCCAGATCAGAGTGGTGTAGCGGAAGCAGTTTGGCGAGTGCTCCTGTTTGTCTTTTCCAGATAGGAGAAGTTAGTTCAGTCTACTGATGGTAGTAGAGTTGTGTTTTGGATTGGGTAGATCTTGAGAGGATCATTGGTTGAGTTATTTTTGGTCCTGTTTGTTTCTAGAAGCATCAGCAAGGTTAAGCTGATCAGGAAGAGTTGAGGTAACTCAGGATCGTCTGGTGAGTTATCAGAGTCTGGAATTCAGAATTGAAGATTGGAAATTGTTTAAGTTTTCTCCAATTATAAGAGCTATAAGATTTGATAAGTCGGGAAAGTTAACTCAGAAGTATTTTGGGTATTTTGGATTTTCTTGTGTTCTCGAGAGGAGTAGTTCTTTGATCTACAGGATTGAATGGTCAGTTTGGATATCTGGAATTCACTGTATTTCACGTATATCTGAGGGAGTACGTGTATGATTCATCGTTGGTTGTAGAATCTGTAGTTCAGTTGGATTTGGAAGTTGAGCTGGACTTGAGTGTGGTCTGATATTATGTTCAGATTAGTAGATCTAGAGAAGAGAGGAGCTCTGGATCATAGTGGTGTTGTTTGTTTAGCTTTTGTAGAGCGAGTCTCCCGGTGATTTATACTCGGGGAAACTCTTGATGGTAGTAGTAAGATTTATTCTGATTTGTATCAGAATAGTTAGTTAGGTTTGTTTGTTTGATTGGTTGCTTTGATTGATAGGAATTGGATGATAGGTATGTGGTTGCTGTTTAAAAATCTTTGCTGGATTATTAAATTAACTTTGCTTTTAATTTCGGGGACGAAATTATTTTAAGGGGGGAGGAATGTGATATCCCGGGTTTTTGCGCAATATAAATTTAATAATCTGGAAATATTTAATCTGGAAATATTGATTTAAAATTAATAAGATTTATTTTCAAAGCTAATAAAGTTTTAATCTATTTATAATATATATTTTGCTATATATATTGTGAATAGAAATCTTATGTTTAAATAAAAGATGTATTTTCAAATTGTAATATATATGTATGTATATGTTATGATTTGAAGTTGTATTGAAATTTAATATAATAATTCTCAAATTTGTGTTAAAAATATTTCTATTTAAATATATATGTTTATTTGTATATATTGGGATTTTGGTTTGAATTTAATAAAAGTGTTTCAAATTTATATATATATATATATATAAAGTATAATTTGGAAAGTATAATTTAATATAATATTTTTTTTCAAAGGGTATTTGGTATTTTAATTTATATCTCTTAAAAGATAATTAAATTGGATTTAAAAATATATAAGATTTTATTTGTTTTATAATATGTTTCTTTAAAATAGTTTATATATACATATACTAAGATAAGTGTTTATTAATTAGTAAATTAAGTATAAAGGCTTTATATTAACATTTAAATTAAATAAAAATTTTATTTAATATATTAAAAAGGACATGTGTAAATACATTAACACTTGGTAGTAACAAGTGTCGGGTAATTAAGTGATAAAGGACACATGTAAGTTTAAAAAAAATACAAGTGGCAAATCTTTTGTTTAAAAATTTAGTTTATAAATAATGTTGTGTTAGGAAGAGAGAAATCTGGTTTTCTTCATTTCTCAGTTCGAACATCTTCTTCCTCACAATCTTTTCTATCTTCCTCTAAAAAGAAAAATCACACAAATCCTGAAAACAATAATAATCAAACCTGGAAATCAAATGAAACCTGAATTAAGCTACAGCAAAACAAAGATTTAAGCTTCATCAAGTAATTTCAGTTTCAAGCTATAGACTCAAATCAAGCATGCAAAGGATTTCAACAGCAAAGCAAAAGTATTTTTCAGATTTAAAAGTTTAAAAGCCTGGAACATATGCTTTCTGTTCTTATTTTAAAGGTGAGTAAATTTCTTTTAAAAAACAGTTTTAAATTGTGATTATATGGATGCATGTGATAAATTTGTATAGGAAATTATAATATGATTTGCATTGATTTATCTTATCTGAAATATGTGATGAATTTGCTTTGGTTATATATGTGTATATCTGAATATATGCAAGATGTCTCTGTTACTTCCTTATACTTGATTTACCTTTTAAAGATTCATATCTGGTCTTGAAATCAGAATTAAGTTCTGATCTATGAATGAAAAATAATCATTATAGCATAATGTTAATTCTAAAAATAGTTTTAGGATTTTATAATTAGAAATTAATTCAAAATTTGAAAATATACAGAGAGAATCAAAGGCAGGTCAAAATTTGATTATCTGGAAATCAAGTTTGAATTATATAAACAAATTCGTATTGTAAATTGATGAATTTTGGAAATCAAATCAAGATTTTTAAGCAAGTATTTAGTGAGATATGTCGAGATGAACGAATTTGGTACTTTCGTCAATTGTAGTTGATCAACCTGATGATCGGAGGTAATTTCTTGATCGAAGCTTGCTTTAGTTTTGGAGAGGATGGGAAAAATATAATTAAATTTTTCCAATGTCTAAATTGATCGTATTCGATCAAACTAGGGTTTAGGCAGGAGTTTTGCTCGTCATGGTTGTCGAAGCAATTTCGACATGGACAGGGGACTGGAATCGATCGCGATGGTGGGGATGGTTGCTGGAAGTCGTGACGAAGCTTCGGTGAGGTGGGCAGGCGATCTCGAGGTGGGAGGCGTCGTAACGGTGAAGTTTTCTGGCTATGATGGTTTCAGTTTTTGTCGAGATCGACTCGATTTTGATTCGCAGTTGAATTTTGATTTCTGGGTTTGGATTCGTGATCGAGGTGGTTCGAGTGGTCAGTGAGGATGGTCGCGACAATCATCTGTAGTCGGCGGCGATGGTGCAAGTGCACCACGTGCACGTATGCACGTTTGGGCATCTGGGTACGATTGTGATTGGGGAAGACGAGTTGAACTCGGGGCTGTCTCGTGTAATTTGCAGTATTTCTCGAAGTAGATGAAGTCGTGAGTGACTCGAAGCTAGCTCGGGAATTTAGTGATTTTACTCGGGTTTTTGGTGAGGTTTACTCGGGCTGTTCTGGTTTTAAACTAAAAGCTTGATTTTACAATTGTTTCGAGTTTAAAAGTAAAGTAAACGAGTTAAGTTATGGAAATAATCTGGTTTTCAAGAATAAATGTTTTAACAAGTCTTAAATATGTTTAAAATGAATAAGTTCTTAAAGGATAGAAAAGTAGATTTTCAAAATAATTTTTGTATTAAAAATTTATTTAAAAATTTTGAAAAGTTTTAAAGATTTTAAAGGTTAAATTAGATGTTGAAATTATTTTAAAATTATAATTGGTTTTCTAAAATGTTTTGTTTTCTTAATAAAGTTAATGATAAGAATTTAGTAATCAATTATAATAAGGAGTTTATCTTTAAGTGATTAAGAGTTTGACTAATTAAAGATAATTAATATGAGAAAATAATAAGGGTAATTCAATTATTATTAATTAAAGAGTAAATGGTTAATGTTAATAATGTAATTAAGATAAATGTTTTCTTAGTTAAGATCTTTTAAATATAAGATTTAAGAAATTAATTAGTAATTAATTTAGATAATCATTTATGATTAATTAAGTATAATTACTTAGTAAAGTAAATAAATGGATAATTACTGAATGTAATTAAGAAAAAAAAAGAAATTAATTATGGAAGTAATTAAATGAAAGTGATTAAGAGAAATCACTTGATGTTATTAATTAAAGGATTAATTATTATAAAATTGATTTGAAGTTAATTAATTAAAGAGTAATTAATTAATTAAAGGATAAAGGTTAATTAATGAATGTAGTTAATTAAAGATTAATTATTTAATTAACTAGAAGGTAATTAATTAATGAAGTAATTAGAAGATAATTACTTATGTAAGTATTTAAAAGTTAATTACTTAATTAATTTAGTTAATTAATTAATGTGATCAATTAAATATGTTTAATTTAAGATTAATTACTAAGTGTAAGTAATTAAAAAGTAATTAATTAATAAAGTAAGGATTATTTGTTAATTTAATTGATTAATAATTACTTAATGAAGTAATTAAAGATTTATTAATTAAATAAATAAATCAAGGTTAATATAATTAATTAAGAAGTAATTAATTAGGATAAGTAATTACAAATTGTTAATTACTGTTTATGTAATTAAAACTAATTAATAAATGAAGTGGTTGATTAAAATTAATTATTTAATTAATTAAAAGGTTAATTAATTTGTAAGGATTATTTAATAAATGAATTAATCAAGGTTGATTAATAAAAGTAATTAATTTAAGTATGATTAATTAATTGTAATTAATTGAGGATTAATATAATTATAGTTAATTAATTAATGAAGAATCATTAATTATTGTAATTAATGATAGTAATTAAAGGTTAATTTCTGTATATGGTTAAGGATAATTACTTGAATGTAATTAAAGTATAATTAATCAAGGAAGATTAATTAAGGATCATTTAGATGTTAAATTAATTAATTGGTAATTAATTAATGTTAGTAAGCAGGATTAAGATAATCCAAGTAATTAAGTGATAGTAATTAATTTAATTAAAGGTTAATTAAATTGATTAGAGTTAATCAATTCTGTTTAGATAATTGATTAATACTGGATGTTTGATATTGGGTGATTGGTTGATATTGGATGATTTGTATGTCTCTGATATATATATGATATATGCTGCTTTGTGAGATGAATGTTGATATGAATTATCTATTATGATAATGTTATTTATCTATCTGTTTATATCATTCAGAATATAAGTTTAAATGTTTAAACCTTTAAACAACTTGGCCTTAAAAGATACGTTTTGGATTTCGATGAGACCGGGATCGGGTTTCCGTATACCGGAATTCCAGGTCTGGAGACCCGAATACCACATCGATCCAAATTAACGATAGGTCATGAATCTCAAGTGAAGATGAAGATTCAGAGTGCAAGGGTTATTGTCGTTAACTCTGAGGGTGATTCCAAAACGAGTGTAACGAGATAATGCCTTCGGTTTCGTTCGAACCCGGAACGAACTTGTATGGATTGAATGCTTTCAGCACATCGTCAGGCGGACGATGAGCATTCTAAGTGATATGTTCTGATTAAAGGTAATCGTAACCTCAAGCCTCATCAACCGGGAATGGCTAAAACAGGGGAGGTGCAGCAAGGCTTCGTGGGTAGCACCCACTGAGAGCAAGATAGATCCCTGTCTAGAGGTCCCTTTTCTTTTATTCGGCTTAGTGTGTGGTTGGTCGCGCCAACTACGGGATTATCTTGTTCGGGATTATCCAGTAAGGGATGGTTCCGGCTTTGTGTTGCAGGGGAGCGGGCGTACTCCTCGGTACGGTGATCTAGGCCACGTACTGTGACGGGCGGTACCCCAGTAGCCCTGCCATTGTATGGAATCCAAACTCCAATAAGTGTCGTACGTATTAGTTGTGCCCAACTATGTTGGAATGTGAGATGTAAGCATTTCAGTTATTTCTGTATTTTACTTGAAAACCCTAGACCCTATTATAATACAATCGGATTTCCTATCAAATGTTTTAGTTAGCGTAAGGTAAAAACTTACCCATGTTTATTTGTGGGGAGTCTTACGTGATACTTTTGTTTTCAAAGGTTTTCAAAGTTAAGCAATTTAACCGTTTACTCACACCAGACCCATGTCTGACCCAAGTGTTTATTTTCTGTTTTATTAAACTCTTGGGTACTCAATATTGTATTGAGTAGTCGAGGGATTCAGGTTAGCTTTGACGAATTCTGGAGGAGATTTGGAGCAGGAGGCTTCACCGTGTAGATATATGATGATTCCGCTGTGTATATGTTGTGTCTGTATCTGTGATTCTTGAGTTGTATGAATTAGACAGATGTTTATAACTGTCTAATATGTGTTGTATAAGTTGTGTAACTCCGATGTATATGATACTATGTAATATTCTATATGATATATTATATTTCATTCGTTTCCGCTGTGAGATTCTTTTGTGTTGTTGTTTCTTCTTTTCTATCTTTTCTTCTTCTATCCCTTTCTTTCTTCATAACGATGCGTCTTTCTGGGCAAAGAAAGGCGGGTCGTGACAGTTTCGAAGCTATGCTTCTAAAAGAAAATAAGTAATACTTTATTACATTCGAAAGGTTTTGAAAGAAAAGTTTTAAAGTGTTTCGAAAGGCAGAGGCCTAATGTTTTGAAAAGAGCTTTATATGCTTTAGAAGGAGGTTATCTAGTGAGGTTGAAAGCAAGGTTTTGAAGGTTTCAAGAGCCTTAGTTTTCAAAACAAATAACCCAATCTCATTTTAAAAGAAAACCATGGCATAATTAAATAAAGTGTTTTGAAAAGGAGTTTTTGAAGAAGTTTTCTTTGATTAAAGGGTTAAAGGGATTAACCAAGTTATTGTGCTTGCTTCTTCACATATGTGTATGTGTGTGTGTGTGTATATTCAAATTGTAATGGACCGATATGTATTTTGGGAAAGGGGCAGAATAACCAGCTAGGTTGATCCAGTAGCGAATATAAATTAAGTTAACTCCTGAATGAAGAATTGCATCAAGGACGTCAGGAAGAACAGAATATTAGATGCTAAAATATTAAAGGAAGATATTGGCAGGGGCCAATAGGTTCTCTATAAGCCTATGAAAACCGTGTATAGGAAAAGATATTGGCATGGGCCAATAGGTTCATAGTTAGCCCATGAAAACTATGTATAAATGAATATGTCAAAAAGACAGATTCATAGTAAGCCCATGAAAACTATGTATAAATGAGATGTCAAAAAGACAGATTCATAGTAAGCCCATGAAAACTATGATTTGGTACTCGAAAGGGTCAGTTGGTTTGTAGTTAGCCCATGAAAACTATAACCGGATTAAGATATTGACAGATGTCAATAGGTTCCTAGCCAGCCCATGAAAACTAGGATAAGAAGGGAAGATATTGGAGTTACCAATAGGTTCCTAGTCAACCCACGAAAACTAGTATAAGTGTACAGATATTGGAGTTGCCAATAGGTTCATAGTAATCCCATGAAAACTATGTATTTGGATAGGGAGTCCTTAATCATTTTACTGGTTATTAGTCAGCCCATGAAAATTATTAGGTTAATAGTAATCCTAGAAACTATAACTAAGACGGATAGTCAAAATGAATGGGGATGGGTAATCCAAAATTGATTCACTTGTTTTGCATATCATCATATCATATTGTTTTGAACTGTTTTAACCATTATGGATGCAGGAGCACAATATATGGTTTTATAAAGGTTTTAGGATACTAGTGAGGGGAAACCCGTTCGCTAAGCGGTGTGATCTCACTAGATATCTAAATGGTTTGAGATGGTAGATTATTATTCATACTAGGCTTTATGTCTGGCTTTTAGTTTATGTTTTCCTATTAAACTCTCGGGTGCTCAATTGATTTTGAGTAGTTTGAGAGTTGGGGTTTTTAGGTACCTCGTTAGAAGAATAAAGCTTCCAGAGACGTGCATGAGGCATGATGGATATCTAGAGTTCTCTATTTGATTCCACTATGTTGTTTGAAATGGCAAAGTTGTTATATTGCATGTGTACACTCTTGTGATGGCCTATATTTTGGATGTTTTAAATTGACAATAATCCACACATATCCAACTCAAACAATTCTGAACACAGATAATCAACGGGGTTTATTAAGAAAAAGAAGGAAAGAAGAAAACAAACACGGGATCTCGCAGTGGAATGAAAAATATAATAATCAAATAAACAGTTCATGAAGCTGTTTATACTATACATTTGATTACAATTTATAAAACATTTATCAGAGTTATATATACAATAGAAAAAAATAATAGTGCAGCAGAACAACATGATGCAGGGAATAATAATAGTAATATAATATACCAAATCTTCGTCTTCGTCCTCCAGAATAAATCTTCAATGCACTGAAAACTCAGAGCTGACCCGAGCGTAATGAAAAGACAGAACACTCGAGTCAGGGCTAAAAAATCCTTATGTGAGTCAAATCAATATCGCATATAACAGGAGTGTAATAGCGTCAAAGATGCTTACGGGATTTCACATCTCATATCCAATGTATAACATGCATGCAATAACTCAAGAGATGTTACGGGATTTTCCATCTCTTAAGGATCCATCAAAATATCTATATATATTATAATACACTATATATGTAATGTCTAATTAGTAAAATAAATAGTTTTCTTAGCGTTAGGGCTTTACATTAACCCACCTTAATGCGTTTTTAAGCATTGTCATACGGGTTGCATATAACGCCCCAGTAGCACTTAAGGGAATAGGGATGTGTCGTGATATGACAACACTAAACCAAACTCGTAGTGGTCTATATAAGGATAAAAGTATGACAAGGCATGTGAGGCAATGCTCAAGGTAGGATACTACCAGTTCGGATCGCAGGGCTGGTGGTAACGCATCGTAGCCACGATCGCCCACCGCGTCCATTCATCCCATATCGAGTCAAAGGGAGGTCATCCCAAATCAAGGTGCACCAATCGAAACAAACAAAAAAAGTAATATTATGGACCAAGTCCAAAAAGAAAATCAAAGAACGGATGTCCGCTAGAGGTAATTAGCCTCATTGGCCCTGTAAAGCCGTCCTGTTTTAGTCATTTCAAATTGGCACAAGTGCCGGGGTCTATCCACCGTCGTTCTCTTTCTTCAAATCCAGAAAATGAAGCCAAATCCAACCACTTTATTCTGGAGTCTCCTCCGCTTACATAGTTGTTAAAGTGGTTCCAACATTGACAAAGAGAGTGCCAATAATCGGCCCCGGTCTCTTTAACAAACAAACATCATTTTACACACCGGTTGGTGCTTTTACTTTCAAAAACGATTCATACTTGATGTCAAAATATAATATTTACTTCAAAATCAATTTCATTTTAAAATATCATATTTACTTCAAAATGTCATATTCGGTTCGATATGCCATTTCACTCCAAAATTCAATTCGAAATACAATTTAGGTTATAATTTCATTTTAACCCAATTCGCATTTAGATCAACGATTTAACTTAAACAGTTCCCACCTTACACAGTTTGAAATTTTTTATAAAGTAGTTTTAAAATTTTTAAAAAGTTTAAAAAAGGTTAAAAATAGTTTGAGTATTGAAAATGGTTTATATTGTAAAATAGCTTGGAAAATCAAAATAATTTGAATATTTTAGAAGATAGATTTTAACACGTTTATATTGAAATAATTTATTTTGAAAAATAATTTCAAATCAAACCGTCTCTTTCCATTTCAACAAATCCGGACCCAAGTCCTAATTCCAATCAACTGATTCAATTTCAAATATTCCAATCCAATAATTTTCAATCTCAATTTAATTCAAATCGACTCAATTTCGATTTCAATTCGAATTGACTTCGATTCCAATTTTAATTCAAATCAATTTAAATTTTGATTTCAAATTAATTCAATTTCGCTTTCAATTCTAATTAATTTCAATTTCAATTCCAATTTGAATTAATTTCAATTCAATTCTCAATTTTAAACCATTTCAATTTATATCAATTTCGAGTTCGATTTCAAAATATCGATTTAAATCATTTAAATTAAAAAATTAAACTTCAATGTTCAATTTAAGGTTCAAATATTTAAAATAATTCAATCTCGAGCCAAATTTGAAATACCAATTTAAATCATTTTTACTTAAATAACTTCGAGGTTCAAGTAAAATTTCAAACCCTTAAAACAATTTCAATTTCAATAATTCAAGCCACATGTCGATTTTTACTTCACATTTCAAAATAAATTCTTAAAACAATTTCTTTAACAGATTTTAAATTCAACATTTCAAAACTCGAATTCGAAATTAATTCAATCCTCATGAATTCAATTTTTATTTCTTTAAATCATAATTATTCAAATAAATTCAAATTCAAGAATTTAAGCCATTTAATTTAATCATTCCGTTGTTTGTATATAATTTTATATCCTATGGCCAAGTGATCAGTTATTTCGAATTTAATTCCAAGGATGGATATATATCATTTCAAGCCAAATCAAAGTGCCATAGGTATATATTATTTCAACCTATTTCTTAATTTATTCGAAATAATTCAAATAACTGTTTTATATACTGACAAATAATTTACAGAGTGATAACATGATATATATATATATATGCACAAAATAAATAACATCCAATCATCCAAAATATCAATCAAAAGCTATCCTTCACAATCAACATCCAAACCAGTCAATATATCACAACATTTAACTAGTTATTAAATATCAGATTTTAACTAGCAATTTTAACTCCAATTTCACTTTACTATCAATATTAATTTCTAATGTCGATTCGGATGTCATTTTAAATGTCAGTTAATTTACCAAACAACAATCAATAAAATAAGCACTTCATGATTTCAATTTAACTAACATAAAAATATTTTAATCATTCGTGAGCGTTTAAAACACTCACCTTCGTTCGAATCTGAAAATTTGAATGAAGCAAATAGAAACGAATTCAACTCCATAGCATAAACGGCTCTAATATGAATACAATGCAACAAACCGCACTCGAATCCGATCTCGAACGCAAAAGTTACGAATTTTATAAGCATAACGATAATTATAAAAATTAATTAACTAATTAAAAACTTAATTAACAACATAATAATAAAATTAAATAACACCTAACCTCCTCTCAACGCATATAGGCCCACCTCGTTTCTCTTCTTCCTAATTGCGATTATGTTCTTCTTTTTATTTATTTTTTGTTTTTTTAATACATCAATCGAACGAAGGCCAGAGCACGACGCCGACCACCTCAGACCGCTGCCGGCATTCCCCCGGCTGTGCCGCCCTCCAGCTGCCGTGCGTACCACCACCTAGCCGAGACTGCACCTGCCCACCCCCTCGCGTTCGTGTCGGGTGCCATCTAATGCTCCGCCAGCGCGCTGCTCCACGCACCGCCGCTCACGTCTCACGATCGCGATTTTTAAATATTTTATTTTATTTTATATTTCTCCATCGATCAACAAAATTTGAAATGAGGGAGAGGAGGTACGGGGTAGATAGAGAGGTGGCTGTGCGTACGAAGTGTCGGATGAGGGAGTAATATATATATTATTCTAATTACAAAATATCTGGCTTTTAAAACGTCTGAAATTCTCGAGCTCCAAACGAGGCATGCTGCCTGGCGTTCTATATGTTATACCCCTATTCCGACCACAATGGAACTAGTCTCGATGCCTAATTCCATCATATTCAGAAGAAAGCTTTTCAAAATCAAATTATTTTAATTAAATTCCTTTAATCGATTTCTACCCGTTTCAAGCTCGCACGGCCAAACGGTAAGTCTGATCGCTACGAAACTTGAAATCCTACAATAATTCACTATTATAGAGCCGATGAAACTGGTTTTGTCGAAATCTAAGATAGTTCCTAAAAAGGCTATTTTTACACGTTAATTAAAATATAAAATTTCCAATTTTTGTTTATTCACTTTTAAATTAAATTTTAAAAGTTAATAATTTCTTTCTTATTTAAATAAAATTTAAATTAACTTTTGAAATCAATTTCATTCATATTAAATTCAAGATTCAACTATTTAAATAATTTCCAATATTAACTTTAAACAATTTTAATTGTCAAACAAATCACATTAATAAATCAAAAAATTTCAAATGAATTTTAATCATCAACAATTATTTTATTTCCATCTAACTAATTCAACGTCTATTATCCAATTTCAGTTATTAATTATAAACACATTCAATATATAGAATTTCGTTTCAATACTGGTTATTGCCAAAATCTTCGAAATTGGTTATTTCAAAATTTTATTCAAGTTCATATTCAATAACTACATTAATAAATCATTAAAAATTTATTTCTAACCGGTTTTATTCGATAATCATATTAAATTCAATAATTTAAAATAGTTAAAAATACGGGTCGTTACAACTCTGATCATCTAAAGGGGCATCTTCATATATCGCTCTTGGCGTATGTTGTAATAAATATATTTTATTTGAACGTGGTTGACGATTGTGGGATTGTGTAATGAATTGGAAATGTTTTGAAATGGAATGTTCTTGTTCAATGTTTTAAATGTTTCCATATTCATGTGTATCAATTAATCTAACACCGCAGTATTTGGTCACCGAGGATTAATAACTATGCATGACTCCAGCATATGTAGGCGTTAGTTTTGGGCCTCCAAGTAGGGGGATGCTACAAGTTGGAATCAGAGCATAGGTTTATGAAACTTTAAAAGGAAAATTAAACCTAAAAGATTTTTGAAACATAATCCAATGAATCAGAAATATGATCAGGGTTTGGGTTAACGCTATAGTAACGTACTTGTATTTGATATATATATATATATATATATATATATATATATATATGTGTGTGTGTGTGTGTGTGTGTGTGTGTGTGTGTGTGTGTAAGTACGTATTCCCCTCTCTCTTAGACCATTCTTCTATGTCTTACTAAGGCACGTATGAAGATTTACGAGAAAGAAGATATGGAAGCAGGAAACGGAAGAGGAAATCTCAGTGAAGGAAGCACCACAACTAATGGAAATCCTCGACCTAATACCAGGTGGAACCAAGGTCAACAGACTAATGCTAACCAAAATGCTGAAGCCAATGTGGGTGCTGGGAATCCACTAGTAAATATGGGGGCGATGTATCAGTTATTCGTCAATGTGATGCAAGCAGGAGCTGCGTTGGAGTTGCTGGGAATGTTGGAGGAGCAAATCATGTGGCTCCAGTTGGGAATAACTATGCTAAGTTGAGCATGGACTACACCAGTCTTGGTGGGAAACCATTTATGGGAACGGAGGATGCCATAGAAGTAGAGAATTGGCTGTTGCATTGTGAGTGTATCTTTGCTGACCTAGGTTTAGATGATGAGCGGAAAAGAAGGTTGGCCTCTAGGTAGTTGCAAGGGTCAGCACTTCATTGGTGGAATAGTGTTACTGCCAGAGTTCCGGAGGAAGAGTTGACATGGGTTGAATTCAGAAGGAGATTTGAACAGAGGTTTTTATCTGAAGGTTCTAGGTCAGCATTGATGAGAAAGTTTATGGATCTAGTTCAGGGAGAGATGTCAGTTATCGAGTATGCCACTAGGTTTGATGAGTTGTCTTGATATGGGTATGCTATTGTTGACACTGACATCAGAAGGAATGAGAGGTTTATTCGGGGTTTGAGACCTGAGGTTTATAGCACGACCATGACACATATATGTGATCCTTGTAATGTGGTTGTGGAGATGGCAATTCGCCATGAAGAAATGCTTGCTGTTTGTGCTAGAGAGAAGCCAGTTGAAACCTAGGGTTCTCAGGGAAAGAAGAGAAATTATTTAAGAAGAAGGGAGCCCAGAAGGGAGATGCTGCCAAAAAGGCAAAGGCTGATTTAGTTTGCTACAAGTGTGACAATAAGGGTCATTACGCAAATGAGTGCCAATCAGGCAAGGGGAAGAAGGCTGCAGATAAGAAGAATGTGAAGTGCTTTAACTATGATCAAGTTGGGCATTATAAGAACCAATGTACAGAGCCAGTCAGGGCAGACAAGGGAAAGGTCTTTGCTGTTGGATCATTAGCTAAGCCAATTGTAGCTGATAAAGGAAAGATTGTGGTGGAAGGTACGTTTTTGATTCAGAGTATACCAGTTAGGGTACTATTTGGTACCGGTGCATCACATTCATTTATATCTCGGTGTTTGGTTGATAGGTTATTCTTAGAACCCACATACCTTGTTAATTCCTTAAGGATTGCGAATCCAATACAAGGGTATGCAACTTTGGGGATGAGATGTGACTAGTTAGAACTTGATTTTTTAGGTCATATGTTTGCATGCAGTTTGTATGTTTTCAATTTCGTAGATATCGGAATCATTTTGGGTATGGATTGGTTGAGGAAGTATGAGGCTAGGTCATTTTGCTAAGATGGGGAGATATCACTAAGACATCCTGATAGTCATAACCGAATTATATACTCAATGGAGAATTCTGAATGGAGTAGTTGTGCTATGTTAAGTGTAATGGAAGTGGGAGAAGTGCTAAGTCAGGTTCGAGTTGCAAGAGAGTTTGTAGATGTTTTTGAGTCGGTCATAGGACTACCACCGAAACGAGCTATTGAATTTCGGATAGATCTTGTGTCAGGAGCTGAACCTGTGCGTAGACTACCATACAGGATGACACCGACTGAGATGAAAGAATTGAAGTTGCAGCTAGTGGATCTAGAAGGAAGGAATTTTATTAGACCAAGCAGTTCGCTTAGGGGAGCGGCCGTGGTATTCGTGATGAAACCAGATGGGTCGTTGAGGATGTGTATCGACTATCATAAGTTGAATGAGAAGATGATAAAGAATAATCATCCTTTGATGAGAATTTATGATCTATTTGATCAGTTGAGTGGAGCTAAAGTGTTTTCCCGGTTGGATTTAGTGACAGGCTTTCATCAGTTAAGGGTGGCAGAGGACAGCATTCCTTTGACAGCATTTCGGACTAGATATGGTTCGTAGGAGTGGTTAGTAATGCCATTCGAGTTAACAAAGCACCTGCTTTCTTCGTGGATTTGATTAATTGAATCTTACGAGAGTATTTGGATAGATTTGTGTATGTGTTTATAGATGACATTTTAGTACACTCTAAGGATGAAAGAGAGATTGAAGATCATTTTAGAATTGTACTTGAGACGCTGAGGCAGCACCATCTAAAGGCGATGTTTTCCATGTGTCATATTTTGAAGAAGGAGGTTAAGTTTCTTAGTCACGTGGTTTCAGAGAAGGATTTGTAAGTCGATCCAGATAAGATCGAAGCTGTTAATAATTGGAAGAGACCACAAACGGTGACTGAGATTAAAAGTTTTCTTGGACTTGCTAGTTATTACCGGAAATTCATCAAAGATTTCTCACGGATAGCAACGCCTTTGACTAAGCTAACCAGGAAGGAGGTAAAGCTTGTTTAGTCCGATAAATATGAGGAAGCATTCCTTAAGTTAAAGCATTTTTTGACCAATGCACCAGTGTTGGTAGTTCCAGAGGGAAACCAAGGGTTGGTGGTGTATATTGATACATGTGGAACTGGATTGGGAGCTGTGTTGACGCAGAAGGGTAAAGTGATTGCCTACGCTTCACGACAGCTTAGATCACATGAAGTGAGATATCCTACTCATGATTTGGAGTTGGCTGCGGTGATCTTCGCATTGAAGATTTGGAGGCATTATCTCTTAGGGGAGAGATTTGAGCTATACAAAGATCATAAGTTTTTAAGATACTTATTCTCTCAGAAGGAGTTGAATATGAGACAATAGAGGTGGCTGGAGTTTTTGGCTGCTTATGATTTTGGTATAGAGTATACACTAGGAAAAGGTAACAAAGTAGCGGATGCTCTTAGCAGAAGACAAAAGAACGTGGTGTTGGCTATATTGGCAGAATGGAAGGATCTAGAAGTTTTGGCCAGTTGTGATGTGCAGTTAAGATTGACTTCTAGTTCTAGTCAGAGTACTACCATGTTGTCCTGTTTAGAAGTTCGACCAGTGTTGATCGAGAGAATTGCTTCTAAGCAGAAGGAGGATCCATTATTAGCCAAGAAGATCAGAAGGCTTGAGGTTGGTACTTAGATCGATGATTTGAAATATTTTTGTCTTGACCAGAGAGGATGGTTGAGAAAAAAGGGGCGATTATGTGTACCAGATGTTGAGAACTTAAGGAAAGAAGTTCTTAGGGAATGTCATCGATCCAAATTTATGATTCATTCTGGAAGGACCAAGATTTATCAAGATATGAAGAGGAGCTTCTATTGGGAAGGTATAAAAAGGGATGTTAGCTTGTGGGTTAGGTAATGTGCAAACCGTCAACAAGTGAAAGTCGAATAACAAAAGCCGAGTGGGTTGCTTCAGCCTCTAGAGATTCTAGTTTGGAAATGGGATTCGATATCCATGGATTTTATAGAAGGATTGCCAAGGTCAAATAGAGGAAATGAAAGTATATGGGTTATAGTGGACAAGTTGACAAAGAATGCGCATTTCATTCCAGTTAAGTCAACCAGGACGGCACCTGTTTTAGCTAAGTTGTTCATGAAGAACATAGTTAGACTACATGGGATTCCTAGTAGCATAGTTAGTGACAGAGATGCTTTGTTCACTAGCGAATTCGGGAAGAGTCTATAAGATGTGTTAGGCACTAAGCTCAAGATGAGTACTGCATATCACCCTCAAATAGATGGGCAGACAGAGAGAGTCAATAAGGTACTCGAGGATTTGTTGAGAGCTTGTGTATTGGACTTTGGTGGATCTTGGGAGGATCACCTACATTTGGTTGAGTTTTCCTATAATAATAGTTATCAGACTAGTATAGGAATGGCGCCTATTGAAGCTTTGTATGAAAGGCCATGAAAATCGCCAGCATGTTGGTTGGAGACTAGAGATAGATTGGTCTTAGGTCCAGATTTGGTTCAGGAGGCATCAGAGAAGATTGTGTTGATCCGAGAAAGGACGAAGGAAGCTTAATCCAGACAGAAGAGTTACGCAGATAAGAGGCGTAAAGACCGAGAGTTCTCAGTTGGAGACAGAGTTTTCATTAAGATATCATCGATGAAGGGTGTGCTACGGTTAGGAAAGTCAGGGAAACTGGCACCGAGATATGTTAGTCCATTACAGATTATAGAGAGGATTGGAAAGCTCGCATACAGAGTAGAGTTGCCGGGCAGTTTGGAAGGTGTCCATAATGTATTGCATGTGTCTCATCTTCGCAAGTATATGCATGATCCAGAGGCTACTATTCCTCCGACAGGGTTGGAAGATCTAGTAGTAGAGCCTAATTTAACTTGTATAAGACAACTAGTTTGGGTTGTAGCGAGAGATGAGAAAAGATTGAGGAACAAGACAGTCAAGTTGGTGAAATTTCAGTAGAGCAACAACGAGAAAGACTATACTTGGGAGACAGAGGATATGATTTGAGATATTTATCTTGATTTTCTTTGAGGGTATTTCTATACTAGATTTATATAGAAAATTCCTAGTTAGGCAGACTAGTATGGTTATTAGGTGTCGTTACAGATGATTGCTATGTTTAGTATTTAGTCCTTACTGAAATTCGAGGATGAAATTCTTAAGGAGGGTAGCCTATAACACCCCTAATTTTTGATAACATTATTCAGGAGATTTAACTAGATAAATTAAATAGAATAATGTAAGTGTTAAGTGATAAGGGGATTGAGATTTGAATGAATAAATTTAGGTCATGCTCTATTAAATTATTAAATGGGCTTAAGAATGGGTTATAAGTTAAGTAATCTACATCTGGGTATATTGGGAAATAGCCGCACATAACCCTTACCCTTATATATATTCCCGTTCCCCATTCACATTTCATTTTTTCCATTCATGATTCAAAAAAAAATGCAAACATTAAGGGGAGCCGGCCATTAACAAGGAAAAGAGAAGAGAAATCAAAGAAAAGCTAAGGATTAAAGCTAGGGGAATAAATCTCATCTAATCTTCTTATCTTAATCATGGTGAATAATAATTCATTCCATCTATATTTTGTTTTATAATCGTATCTTTTTGGATTTAAGGGTAAATTTGTTTTTATGATGATTTGGATGATGATATACTTGAATTACAATTTGTGTTATTTAAACAAGAATGTTTAAATAAGATTATATGTGGTTTTAGGGTAAAACTGATTGATATTGATGTTTAAATGCCATGGGGAAATTTTATGTTGTATAAAACATGATTTTGGAGTTGGGTTTTAATTTTGATAATTTTCCAAGCTATGGAAAGATTATTATGAATTTTCAAAGGAAAATATGGTTAATTTAGTTTATAAATTTATTTTAGAAATTGTATTGAGAATTTGGGTCTGAAATTTTGATATGTTAGAAAAAATGATTATAGTGAATTTCTGGAATTTTTGGGGATTTTTCCCAAGTGATTAGCTATGCGAATTAAATTATTTTAGAAGTACTTATCTGCAATATTGGTTTTGCTAATTGGAAGGGCTTATTTGCTAACTTAACCATGGTTTAGATCTGAAATTAGCGGCAGTTATTTTTGTAAAGAATTTGAAAAGTTAAGGAAACCAATCTTATGTTTACACGTGGCAGGTTAGTTAGAAAGTATTTGCCTTAATTGGCATTAATCAGTTTTTACCTAGAAAAGTTGGTTTCGCCTTCTTAAGAAGTACCTTTCGACTTAGAGCGTCCGCCTTCAATCAAATCGAAACCCCACTAAGCCGAAAAAAATACACAAGGTATCACTTAGATGGTACATAGTGGATTTGAGAATGGTGGAAAGCATGGTGTCGAAAGCATAGCTTTCGATGGGGTCGATACCTTTCTGTTTGCTTTAAAAGTGAAGCGCCTACCTTTGTTTTAATTAAAGCCTTCCAAGGAGTCGAAGCATATGTTTTCGAAATAGGTTTCTAAATGCTTTCGAAGAGGTTTCCATCAACTTATGTTTTAAATAATAAGCTTTCGAATGGGTTCCTTTACTATAAAATAATGCTTTCGAAAGAAGGGGTTCCGGCCTAGTCGAAGCTCTGCTGCCGTTCTTTAAACTTTCGAGTGTATTAAAGTCATCAATGCTTTCGAAAGGTAGTGCTTGTTTTAAAGATGATTTAAGCTACTTCCTAAATGCTTTCGAAAGGGTCCAAGGGTATCGAAGGCAATGGCTTCGAAAGGGGTTTTTGAAGCTATCCTTCAGCGTTTTGTTTAAATGGTTTGAAGCTTTCCAAAGAGATAGTGCCGACGCCATCAAGTTTTCCCCAATAGTTTTATATGATAAAGGATGGTTTCGAAAGAGATACTTTCATTTATATTCACTTTGACCCAAATAATATTTTTAAGTATAAACCCAATGGTTTCGAAAGGGGAACTTTCAATGATTTCGGAAGGGATACTTCCAAAGGTTTCCAAAGGGGTACTTTCAATGGTTTCGAAGCTATGCTTATAAAAGATATTAAGTAATACTTTATTACATTCGTAAGATTTCAAAAGAGAAGTTTTAAAGTGTTTCGAAAGGCAGGGGCCTAATGTTTTGAAAAGAGATTTATATGCTTTCGAAGGAGGTTATCCAGTGAGGTCAAAAGCAAGGTTTTGAAGGTTTCGAAAGACTCGGTTTTCAAAACAAATAACCCAATCTCATTTTAAAAGAAAACCATGGCATAATTTAATAAAGTGTTTTGAAAAGGAGTTTTTGAAGAAGTTTTCTTTGATTAAAGGGTTAAAGGGATTAACCAAGTTATTGTGCTTGCTTCTTCATATGTGTGTGTGTGTCTATATATATATATATATATATATATATATATATATTCACATTGTAATGGACCCATAAATACTTTGGGAAAGGGGCAGAATAACCAGCTAGGTTGATCCAGTAGTGAATATAAATTAAGTTAACTCCTAAATGAGTATAATTGCATTAAGGAGGTCAAGAAGACCAGAATATAGGATGCTAAAATATTAAAGGAAGATATTTGTAGTGGCCAATAGGTTCTTAGTAAGCCCATGAAAACCGTGCATAGGAAAAGATATTCGCAGGGGCTAATAGGTTCATAGTTAGTCCATGAAAACTATGTATAAATGAAGATGTCAGAAAGACATGTTCATAGTAAGCCCATGAAAACTATGATTTGATACTAGCAAGGTTCAGTTGGTTTGTAGTTAGGCCTTGAAAACTATATCCGGATTAAGATATTGACAGATGTCAATAGGTTCCTAGTCTACCCATGAAAACTAGGATAAGAAGGGAAGATATTGGAGTTACCAATAGGTTCCTAGTCAACCCATGAAAACTAGGATAAGTGTAAAGATATTGGAGTTACCAATAAGTTCATAGTAATCCCATGAAAACTATGTATTTGGACAGGGAGTCCTTAATCATTTTACCGTTTATTAGTCAGCCCATGAAAACTATAAGGTTAAAAGTAATCCAAGAAACTATTACTGAGACAGACAGTCAAAATGAATGGGGATGGGTAATCCAGAATTGATTCACTTGTTTTGCATATCATCATATCATATTGTTTTGAATTGTTTTAACCATTGTGGATGCAGAATGTAACGACCCGCCACTCATTCCACAGAATGACGCATCATTAATAAGAAAGAAAGGGATAGAAAAGAGAAAAGAAGAGAAGAGAGAAAGAAACAACAACAGATACTCACAGCGGAACGAATGAAATATAATATATCACATAAGATATTACAGATATTACATAGTATACAACATCAGAGTTACACAGATTATACATCACATACTAGACAGTTATAAACATCTGTTTAGTTATTACAACTCAATACAATACAGAGATCAATACGAAGATCAACACAGCGGAACTACTATCTATATCTACAACGCTGAAGCCTCCTACTCCATTGCTCCTCCATGATTCGTCAAAGCTAACCTGAATCCCTTGGCTACTCGTAAAAATTTGAGTACCCAAGAGTTTATAAACAGAAAATAAACACTTGGGTCAAACATGGGTCTGGTGTGAGTAACAGGTTAAACTTGCTTAACTTCAAAACCTTTTGAAAACAAAGGTATCACGTAAGACTTCCCACACATAAACATGGAAAAGTTTTTACCTTACGCTAACCAAAACATTAATAGGAAATCCAGTTATATTATAATAGGTCTAGGGTTTTCAAATAAGTATTCACATAGCCGAAATTGTTACATTCATTAAATTCCAGCATACATAGGTATACAATCAAGTCCATTATCACTTATTGGAAATTGGATTCCATACAATGGCAGGGCTACCGGGGTACCGCCCGTCACAGTACGTGGCCTAGATCACCGTACCGAGGATCACTCCCAATCCCCTGCAACACAAGGCCGGAACATCCCTTACTAGATAATTCCCGCGAAAGATACCCCACGGTTGTCAAGATACCCCACGGTTGTCATCGATGTGGTATTCGGATATCCAAATCTAGAAACCCGATCCCGGTCTCATCGAAATCCAAAACGTATCTTTTAACGCCAAGTTGTTTTAAAGTTAAAACAATTCAATTCATTATCTATATTCACATAGATAGATAATTTACAATATCACAATAGATAATCAACATTATCAATATAAGCAGATAATCCATATTACCATCACAATTCAACTAAAAACATCCATATCACACAGCATATATCTCATCAGAGATATCAAACAATGCAAAGCATTCAATATTATTCATCCATCCATAAGTTATTATTTATACCATCTCTAATTAATTTAAAGTGAATTAAATTAATTACTTCATTCTATAAATCCTGCTTACTTAACCATTAATTAATTACAAATCCATTAATTATCCTCTAATTACCTTTTAATTGCATTCAGGTAATTTATCCTTTAATTAATTACTCAAATTAATTATCCTTAACCATTTATAGTAATTAACCTTTAATTACTTCATTAATTAATTATCTATAATTAATTAAATTAATCAACTATAATTAATTACATTAATCTTTAATTAATTACATTAATTAATTATTTCATTTATTAATTATTTCTTAATTAACCAACTCTTAATTACATCATTAATTATATTAATTAATGATCCTTAATTACAAATTAATTATTAATTACTCTAATTGAATTAATTACATTAAGTAATTAACCTTTTATTAAACCACATTTATTAATCACTCTTGATTAATCTCATTCAGTAATTAACTACCCTTAATTACTTTTATTAACTAAATTAATTACTCCTTAATTAATTTCTTAATTAATCCCTTGATTAATTCACAAGTAATTAAACTCAAATTACTTCCATTAATACATCACCATTCAATTAATTACTTCCAGTAATTATCTATTATTTACTTCCCTAAATAATCATACCTTATTAATTACAATTAAGTAATTATTTATCAAATCATCCATTGATTATTCTAAATTAATTAAACTTAATAAATTAACTTAAACTAATCAAATAAATTAATTAATTACAATGAGTAATTAATTCCTTAATTACTTCCATTAATACATCACCATTCAATTAATTATTTCCAGTAATTATCTATTATTTATTTCCCTAAATAATCATACCTTATTAATTAGAATTAAGTAATTATTTATCAAATCATCCATTGATTATTCTAAATTAATTAAACTTAATAAATTAACTTAAACTAATCAAATAACTTAATTAATTACAATGAGTAATTAATTCCTTAATTACTTCCATTAAGTAATTATATTTAACAATTTTCATAAATGATTATCTTTAAATTAATTAATCTAATTAATTATTAAAATTAATCACATTATTTAATTATTAAATAATCCTTAGTTAATGATCTTCATTAACAAATATTTAATTACTTTTCTTAAGTAATTAACTTAGATTAACCATTATTAATTTCAAATTAATAAATCTTAATAACCAATTAATAAATCTCTAATTATTTAATTAATTAAGTGTTAACCATAACTTAATTAATCTTTAATTACTTTATTAATTAATTCTTTATCATTAATTAATATTCTAATTTATAATCCTTAATTACAAATTAATTATTCTATTTAATTAATCTTAAACCTTAATTAAATTAATTTAAATCCTTAAGTACTTAATTAATTAATCCAATCATTAATTAATTAGATTATTTAAACCATTTTAATTTCATTAAAGATTTAATGATTTTAACTTTAAGATAAACATTTCTTATCCATGGTTAACTTATCATTCACACATACATTTGAAAACATCCATTTCAAATTTACTTGTAAATTTCATTTTAAATTTTGGATTTAAAATGAATACCAATTTGTCTTTAACAAAGTTAAAACCAATTTTAAAAACCTTTATATGTTAAAGAATTCCCATATCTTATAAAAGAATTTCTAAAGAGCTTAAATCAAATTCCTTTTTTAAATTTAAAACATTTAAATATAATTAACATTTTAACTTATTTACAACATTTAAATTTATAAACTTAGTTATTTCCAATCTAAGATTTAAACTAAACCTGAATCCATATATTAAAACTTTGATTTAAATTCCTGTTTTTATATTTCTTCACAAATTTAAATTCGGTTTAAATTTAAACAAACAGTTTTAAAAAACCTGGCAACACTAATGTACTCGAGCCACCACAAAAAGACTTCGAGTCGCAATCCTTAATGCTTCGAGAAATTTATCAGATTTCTCGAGAGAAACCCGAGACCACGACTCTACTCGAACCAACATCACCAGAATTAAGAAAGTGCACCATGCACATGCACGGTCACCAGCATCAACTCCGACCGTCCACGACCACTCCACCACATCGGCGATCAACCACAAACCATATTACGGCCATCAAATCTTCAATCATCATTCGAAATCGCAATCGAATACTCGAGCACAAACTGGAACAACAGGAGCCTTCCCATCCCAAACCTGGCAACGCCTCGACCACGATCTCCGACCACCAGAAACTCTGCAACTCCGGCCATGCCCTCATCTATGACCAAGCTTTCATCTCTCAAAACCCTGAAGCACTCGATCCATAGAAGAAGCCGTGATGATCGATTTATCTAGACTAGTTAAAACTAGGGTTATAAATTTAAATCCTAAATCATTACTGCCTCAATGCTTAAATCTACTATCCCACAATTTTTCCTTGTATCTTCGATCATCCCACTACCATTATTGAAGAATACAACATTTCAAATCCCCCGAGATCAACAGAATTACCCAAAATTCATATTTAGCTAAAACCAGAACTGCACCTTCAATTCTAAACTAAAAATTATGATTTATGTTTTAAAAATCAAGTTTTAGTATAAGTAATCAATTTATACTCCTGGATCAATGAATCTGGACTTTTAATTTTTCACTTACAAAATATTTGTCCTGTTATATTTTCTTTTACAGAGACACCACAGTTTTTATTTTATATTAAATAAAATTTCAACTATAATTTATGTTATATACCCATACTTTGTTTAAATCTTAAACCTTCATAAGGATTTGAACAAGAAATCATTGATTTTGATCAGGATTTAAAACTGGCATTCTAGAACAGGCAATAACATAACAAAACCCAAACATGCATTCGAAACCATACATATTACAGAGAATTCCATCACTCCAAAAATGATTATCACAGGAAAAATCAAGAAACTATATTTACTTAAGTTAGTTTAAATAAAAACTGTTACTCACCTGAAATAAAAATGAAACAGAGCCTTATTCTTTTTGAAAACTTGAAACAGTTTTGAACTTAAGACCGGAATGCCTTGCTTTGAAACTTTAAACTTGCATGCCTCTTTAAATCTGATTCTAAATTTGAGTTGCTGGACTTTAAACTTGATTTAAACTACATGCATGCTTGCTTCCAGGTTGAAAAATGAATGTAGACTGGTTTCTTTGATTAAATCTCAGGTTTGCAAAAGAACAGGCTTTGGTTTGAATTTGTGAAAATGAGATTACAGGGTATTGAATTTGATTTTTGGTTTGAGGAGTTGATTATTTAATATTTGATTTGGATAAGTTTTGATCTGAAAGCTATATTGATTTTCATATTTGCATTTGAGTTATTTTGGGTTGAGTTTCTCTTATTTTGAAAAGAAAATAGAAAGGAATGAAGTGAAGAAATGCAAATGTATATATATAAGTAAATTGGTGATAAAAGAAAACTAAAATTAAAATCTTGACATTTGTCATTATTATACAGTTATCATTTAACACTTGTAAAATGAGGCCTTAAGATAATAACACATGTCTTTTAAGTAATTTTTCATATTTTTATTTATTTTAAAAGTAAATACAAGTCTTTTTCTTTATTTATTAAATACTTATCTATATATAAATTACTTTTTAAAGAAACAAAACTAATTATATTTAAAAATAAAAGTTTATACAAATATTCTAAAATCCAAAACAATTTAAATATTTATTCTTTTGAATTTCAACTTTAAATTCAAATTCAAATCAAATTAAATCCTAAGATTCAATTTAAAAATTAAGTTATATATATACATATATAACTATTTATTCAATTTAAAAATAACAATTCCATAGTCTTTAAAATCCATTCATATTTATAAAAATAATACATTATACTTATTATTTGAAAATAACATATTTGATAATTTAAATAATTTATATAAGAGATTATATTATCAAGTAATATTTAAAAAAACAAACCTTTTTGTTAAATCTTATTTATATTTAAGCTTAAGTTAAAATATATCTTAAACAATTTACCTAAAGTATTTTAAAGCTATAAGGTTATTTATTTAAATAACTTTGAAAAGTTCATATTAAATTAAATCTAAATTTCGAATTTACCAAAGCTTTTCTATTTACAATATATACAAATAAATATATATATATATATATATATATATTACAAATAGAAAATATCTTATTAGCTTTTAAAAGATAAAATTCACCAATTAAATACTTATTTAATTAGATTATTAAATTAAATTCAAATTTTATTGTCAAGATTATTAATATCAATTTAATTATTTAACAGATTATTAAATTGATATTGCTCAAATTTCTGGGATATCACATTCCTCCCCCCATAAAATAATTTCGTCCCCGAAATTTAAACAAAGGTAACTTTATCTTATTAAAGATTTTAATTTTAAATCACAAGAATATATTATCATCCATATGCTAACAACCATAGCAACCAATTTACTCAATCAAACAATTCTAACTATCCATACAAAATTCTGGATAGAATTCCCTAGAGTTTCCCAAGTATAAATACCGAGATACTCGCTCTACAGAATCCAAACAATCTACACAACTAAGCTACAGAGCTCCTACTCATTTAGATCTACAGAACTAAACAGGATATCAGACTACAGACGAGTCTGACTCAACAACCAAACTTCCCTGAACTGCTGGTTCCAAAACCAGAGATAGATCAAACACGTACTCCCTCAGAGATACGTAAAATACATTGAATCCCAGTTATCCAAATTGACAATTCAACCTTGTAGACTAAGCTCTTATCCAAATCAGAACATAGAAGAGATCCAAAACACAACTCTACTTCACAATTATCAGTAGATTCCAAACTTACTTCTCCTATCCAGAGATGCACTCCCAAACTGCTTTCGCTGCACCACTCTGATCTGATGAAGAACACAAGAACATACTGGACAACATATCCCAGAAATATGGTCCAACAAATCCATAAAGAAAACTCAAATACTCCATCAAAACCTGAGCTGCTTCACCAACTCTATCTATAGAAGACATCCTTCTACCCAGCTGAACTACTGGTACCACTCCTGGAATCCTAGTCGATAAGAAAACTCAATCTCCAGATGCGGACAAACTTCTGACTTCCCGAAGACATCTAGCAAATCTCTGATAACCCAAGAGAACACTCAGCAATCGCAAGTCACTTTTGCGATCAACCCAACCTATTTCCAAAGAAAACTGTTTTCTCTTTACCAAACAGAACAGCTCATACTTAACTATCCAATTCATCGAAGAAATGGATCCACTCTGCTGCTTCTGAACTTCATCTTCAGAAAAACTGCTCAGCCAGAAAACTTCCTGCCAACACACAGAATACTCCGAGCTGCACTGCTGTCACAGATGCCAAAGACTTCCTTATCCAAAGCTTCTTCGAGAAACTCGAACTCCAAACCAAACAGAAACACCATGCTGAACTCAGCCACAACACCGAAGCATACACACTTCCTTAAACTTGTTCCAGAGAAAACATCTTTGGGAACATCCACATTCACTGCATCTCATCACACAGCTACTATTACCTGAGGTATCAAGATACCAACACTCGCTTCTGCCTAACCGACAGATCCAACTCTACTCATCCAAACTTGCACTTCAAAGATGGACTCCGAACCTTAACAGTTCCCTTTGGAGATCGATGAAATCTTTCACCACAGCAAAGCTTACTCGAGACAGTATTGGGTCTACAGTCTTAACAGATACACTTCCAACCTCAACACTCAAATTCCAACCATTGGTAGTCGTGTTACACACACCACTACCCTATCTACCTTTATAACTCATAATGGAGAACCCGAACAGGTAACCCAACAAATAGGTAGAAATAAATATATATATAGTTATATAAAAATTACAAATACGCTCTCTCAAGATAGACACCACTCCAGAGCCTAGGTATTTACTCAACCTATCGCCCTGATACCACTGTAACGACCCGCCACTCATTCCACAGAATGATGCATCATTAATAAGAAAAAAAGGGATAGAAAAGAGAAAAGAAGAGAAGAGAGAAAGAAACAACAACAGATACTCACAGCGGAACGAATGAAATATAATATATCACATAAGATATTACATAGTATACAACATCAGAGTTACACAGATTATACATCACATACTAGACAGTTATAAACATCTGTCCAGTTATTACAACTCAATACAATACAGAGATCAATACAAAGATCAACACAGCGGAACTACTATCTATATCTACAACGCTGAAGCCTCCTACTCCATTGCTCCTCCACAATTCGTCAAAGCTAACCTAAATCCCTTGGCTACTCGTAAAAATTTGAGTACCCAAGAGTTTATAAACAGAAAATAAACACTTGGGTCAGACATGGGTCTGGTGTGAGTAACAGGTTAAACTTGCTTAACTTCAAAACCTTTTGAAAACAAAGGTATCACGTAAGACATCCCACACATAAACATGGAAAAGTTTTTACCTTACGCTAACCAAAACATTGATAGGAAATCCAGTTATATTATAATAGGTCTAGGGTTTTCAAATAAGTATTCACATAGCCGAAATTGTTACATTCATTAAATTCCAGCATACATAGGTATACAATCAAGTCCGTTATCACTTATTGGAAATTGGATTCCATACAATGGCAGGGCTACCGGGGTACCGCCCGTCACAGTACGTGGCCTAGATCACCGTACCGAGGATCACTCCCAATCCCCTGCAACACAAGGCCGGAACATCCCTTACTAGATAATTCCCGCACAAGATACCCCACGGTTGTCATGATCAACCGCACACTAAACCGAAATAATAAGGGACATCTAGACAGAGGTAATCTTGTCCTACTTGGGTGCTACCCACTAACCTTGCTGCACCTCCCCTGTTTTAGCCATTCCCGGTTGATGAGGCTTGAGGCTACGATTACCTTTAAATAGAACACATCTATCTTAGAATGCTCATCGTCCACTTGACGATGTGCTGAAAGCATTCAATCCATATGTAACGCCCCACTCCGAGACCCACTGTAACAAAGAGTATTACGGGAGTAATACTGTCTGTTAAAGCGGAGAATAGAGTATAGTGGAAGCGACCATTTATAATCAAGCTATAACTATCTACCGAATACGTCGAAAGGTGGAATCTATTTAAATTTTTCTCAATCAGGTGGTTCGACATATTCGGTAAATACTTATAACGAAATTACAAATGGCTAAAGATCTATCAAGACAAAGCATAATAACATAATGAAATAGCATCACAGAATAGAATCACATAACATATATAAAATCCCAGAACAATACATCATCAATACAGATCCAAATACTATAAGTGGGTACAAAGCCACTGCTCACACATGCGAGTCAAAAATATGTACATATCAAAGTCTGATTAATAACAGAGTAGCGGAATAGTGGACAAATAAAAGCGCTATCTATCAGCATAGCAGATAATGTCCAAGCGGAAGCACAGAAGCTAAGTCCAGAGACCTAACCTGAAACAACTCGGTCTGACCCGAGCGAAAACACTCGGGTCAGGCTAGCTAAACAATCAGTAATAACTGGGATATATAATAATGCGGTACATAAATAAAACAATACTTATCCAAAGAGAAGTATATTATGAACCACATGAATGTAATGACGATCCCTAATCATCAATAAACAATAATAATCTCCAAAGAGAAATCAACACCAAAGTGTAGAATAAATAAAATCGCCTCATATCATCGGCGTAGCCAAAGCTATAAAAAAGATGCCCATAGGCAAATATCCCAAGAGTGACCAGAGTTTGTAATCAATGCCCAAGCAAAGATCGATGCTCCAAAGAGCAATGGGGATATACTGAATAGTCAATGAAATCCAACACTGAAAAGCAGTGTCCAGAGACACTGTGAATCCACAAGGCAATCGCACTTACATCGTATGGTTCCATAGAACCAACAACGAATGGCGGTACTCGAATGGATATAAAAATCATCAAATAATAACAATATTGCACGTGCATCGACCAGAGTCGTTGTTGCCAAGTACTGTAGAGTTGTGATCGATCACTCGCACAGATGCGGAACGCGCGAGACGGCAAGATCCTTCCCAGAAGGATAAAGGCCCAGAGGCGCATGCCGAAAATAAACTGCTCCATAGAGCAGGTGTCCAGAGACGGTTGCCCAGAGGCGTGGTGACCCAGAGGTCCAGTACTGGCCGCCCAGAGGCTAATGTGTCACTAACTTCTTAGAGAGGAACCCGTAAAGTGTTAACAATGAGTCCCATACCCCACGTTCGCACTAAACGGTTTACTAACCAATAGCAAGCTCACACTCCAAACAATAAAAAGTCAACTTCGTATCATCGGTAAACTAGACCCAAAGGTCAAAACGATCAATCGAAAAGGTCGGGGATTAACCGGAAAGAAAATACACACGGTTCCATAGGCCGGAGATTTCCTAACCGTTTAAGCACCTTTCCACTTCGCTCGACGTGCTAAAAAGTGAGTGTGAGATTTTTATTATAGAAAATAATTGTGCGAAATGGATTTATAATTGATTTTGAAATCACTTTAAAACGGCTTTTGAAAACTCTCCTATTATGGAGTAATTAATTTAATAATTAAAAATAATATTATATAATAATTTCGAAAGCCATTTAGGAGTGAAAAATCTTTTGAAAATGATTCATAAAACCCGTGCGAAATCTAGAGACAAATCTCAAAGAAATCAATGAAAACCAGAAAATCATCAAAAATATTCTAAGTGTTTGTTAACATTCAAAAACAGCTGCGAACCCAAGTTCGGCAATTAATTTGGACCAGAAAACTGTGTCCAAATGTCATGAAAATTTGCAGGCATGTAGTCCAACATCCCTACTTTAAGATGCAAAAACAATTTCTGGATTCCGAGTTGAGACGAAATGGCAGCGACGTCTCAAAGTTGGACCCAGAACAAGATTCACACTGTTTACCAACAGCGACCAGAGTCCAACTTCGACACGAAATTCGAAGTACCAAACGAATGCCGATGATGCCCAAATTTTACAGTGATGGAGTTCGAAACTCCACCTTTCCAACGAGATCAAAAACGTCGAATTCCGACTTCGGATGCGATCATGGCGGCATCACGAAGTGGAGATAAAAAAAAAATCTGAAACAGGGTTAAAATTTTTTTTTTTCTTTCGAGCTGCACCACATTGTGCAGCCCTGGTCCAGCCCCAGCCCGCCTGGGCTGGGGAACAGAGGCCCGCCCCAGCCCATGCGGGCTGGGGAATAAAACAGCTTCCCCAGCCCGCATGGGCTGGGGAACACGGCCCGTCCCAGCCCCAAGCGGGCTGGGGTCTGGAGACCCGCCCCAGCCCACTGGGGCTGGGGACTTGGGGCCCGCCCCAGCCCCAAGCGGGCTGGGGTCTGGGGACCCGCCCTAGCCCACTGGGGCTGGGGACTTGGGGCCCGCCCCAGCCCCAAGCGGGCTGGGGTCTGGGCACCCGCCCCAGCCCGTGTGGGCTGGGGACTTGTGGCCCGCCCCAGCCCCAAACGGGCTGGGGTTTGGGGACCCTCCCCAGCCCACTCGGGCTGGGGACTTGGGTCCCGCCCCAGCCCCAAGCGGGCTGGGGTCTGGGGACCCGCCCCAGCCCACTGGGGCTAGGGACTTGGGTCCCGCCCCAGCCCCAAGCGGGCTGGGGTCTGGGCACCCGCCCCAGCCCGTGTGACCCGCCCTAGCCCACTCGGGCTGGTGACTAGGGGCCCGCTCCAGCCCCAAGCGGGTTGGGGTCTGGGGACCCGCCCCATCCCGTGTGGGCTGGGGACTTGTGGCCCAGCTACTGGCTAGCCCAACTGGGCTAGCCTGCTGCACAGGGCAGCAGCCTGGGTGCAGCTCAGGCCTGCCCTGGTGCACTCAGAATTGTGTTTTTGACCTTTTTCAGGCTGAAGCAATTTCCAGTCAGCAGTTTTTGCAGTTTTTGATGTTTTAAGGGTGTTTTTTTTCAGTTTTTTGCATCAAAATTTCACCAAAATTAATCACTAATTACCATATGATGGTTACTACACTATATTTAAGAAAAACAAAGGTTAAAGCTTAGCATTACAAATATGTGTAGATATTATGAACCATAATTTTCATCATTTTTATAACTAGCAATAATCGCTAATAAATAGTAATTACCTTAATGAAGCAAATGATCAAATAGTTAGAGTGCAACAATCAAAGCAAGCCAAACTCTTCCAAAGCAAAAGATCAAGCCACTTCAAGGACCCAAAATCAACAAAAAAACAATAATTACAACAAGATGGAAGAGATAAAAAGAGGATTAAGGAGGATTAGATAATAAGAGAGAGATTGCCTTACCCTTTTTTTTTCTTTAAAATTAAGCTAATCAAATAATGAAGAGAAAGAGAAGGAGCTTCTAAATGGAGGTCATTATTTTGTTTAGATCTAGGTTTTAGGAATTTATGAAGAGGAGGAGGGTTAGGGTTATGGGTTTAAGATATTATATAGGAGGGGGTTAGGCTAATGGGTCATGATAAGGGGTTTTAAAACCCATTAGGACTTAGTTTATTTTCTAATGTTATCATGTAAACAAAAATCCTAATAAGCATCCTAGTTTTTAATTAAAACTATGTAATTGTCTCATTTGGCCAATTAAACCCATTATCACAATAAAATTCCCTTTTTAAATATTAAATTCCAAAAATATTAATTTTCCCATTTTAAACCCAAAATACTTTAATTTGCAAACCAATTGCAAATTTAAATTCCCAAAATTTTTGTTGAGCTTCCTTTCAACTTAAAATCATAATTTTAATTTATTATTCGGTAATTGCAATCTCAGGGTTGTTACACCATACAAGTTCGTTCCGGGTTCGAACGAAACCGAAGACATTATCTCGTTACACTCATTTTGGAATCACCCTCATAGTTAACGACAATAACCCTTGCACTCTGAATCTTCATCTTCACTTGAGATTCACGACCTATCGTTAATTTGGATCGATGTGGTATTCGGATATCCAAATCTGAAAACCCGATCCCGGTCTCATTGAAATCCAAAACGTATCTTTTAAGGCCAAGTTGTTTTAAAGTTAAAACAATTCAATTCATTATCTATATTCACATAGATAGATAATTTACAATATCACAATAGATAATCAACATTATCAATATAAGCAGATAATCCATATTACCATCACAATTCAACTAAAAACATCCATATCACACAGCATATATCTCATCAGAGATATCAAACAATGCAAAGCATTCAATATTATTCATCCATCCATAAGTAATTATTTATACCATCTCTAATTAATTTAAAGTGAATTAAATTAATTACTTCATTCTATAAATCCTAGTTACTTAACCATTAATTAATTACAAATCCATTAATTATCCTCTAATTACCTTTTAATTGCATTCAGGTAATTTATCCTTTAATTAATTACTCAAATTAATTATCCTTAACCATTTATAGTAATTAACCTTTAATTACTTCATTAATTAATTATCTATAATTAATTAAATTAATCAACTATAATTAATTACATTAATCCTTAATTAATTACATTAATTAATTATTTCATTTATTAATTATTTCTTAATTAACCAACTCTTAATTACATCATTAATTATATTAATTAATGATCCTTAATTACAAATTAATTATTAATTACTATAATTGAATTAATTACATTAAGTAATTAACCTTTTATTAAACCACATTTATTAATCACTCTTGATTAATCTCATTCAGTAATTAACTACCCTTAATTACTTTTATTAACTAAATTAATTACTCCTTAATTAATTTCTTAATTAATCCCTTGATTAATTCACAAGTAATTAAACTCAAATTACTTCCATTAATACATCACCATTCAATTAATTACTTCCAGTAGTTATCTATTATTTACTTCCCTAAATAATCATACCTTATTAATTACAATTAAGTAATTATTTATCAAATCATCCATTGATTATTCTAAATTAATTAAACTTAATAAATTAACTTAAACTAATCAAATAACTTAATTAATTACAATGAGTAATTAATTCCTTAATTACTTCCATTAATACATTACCATTCAATTAATTACTTCCAGTAATTATCTATTATTTATTTCCCTAAATAATCATACTTTATTAATTACATTTAAGTAATTATTTATCAAATCATCCATTGATTATTCTAAATTAATTAAACTTAATAAATTAACTTAAACTAATCAAATAACTTAATTAATTACAATGAGTAATTAATTCCTTAATTACTTCCATTAAGTAATTATATTTAACAATTTTCATAAATGATTATCTTTAAATTAATTAATCTAATTAATTATTAAAATTAATCACATTATTTAATTATTAAATAATCCTTAGTTAATGATCTTCATTAACAAATATTTAATTACTTTTCTTAAGTAATTAACTTAGATTAACCATTATTAATTTCAAATTAATAAATCTTAATAACCAATTAATAAATCTCTAATTATTTAATTAATTAAGTGTTAACCATAACTTAATTAATCTTTAATTACTTTATTAATTAATTCTTTATCATTAATTAATATTCTAATTTATAATCCTTAATTACAAATTAATTATTCTATTTAATTAATCTTAAACCTTAATTAAATTAATTTAAATCCTTAAGTACTTAATTAATTAATCCAATCATTAATTAATTAGATTATTTAAACCATTTTAATTTCATTAAAGATTTAATGATTTTAACTTTAAGATAAACATTTCTTATCCATGGTTAACTTATCATTCACACATACATTTGAAAACATCCATTTCAAATTTACTTTTAAATTTCATTTTAAATTCTGGATTTAAAATGAATACCAATTTGTCTTTAACAAAGTTAAAATCAATTTTAAAAACCTTTATATGTTAAAGAATTCCTATATCTTATAAAAGAATTTCTAAAAGAGCTTAAATCAAATTCCTTTTTTAAATTTAAAACATTTAAATATAATTAACATTTTAACTTATTTACAACATTTAAATTTATAAACTTATTTATTTCCAATCTAAGATTTAAACTAAACCTGAATCCATATATTAAAACTTTGATTTAAATTCCTGTTTTTATATTTCGTCACAAATTTAAATTCAGTTTAAATTTAAACAAACAGGTTTTTAAAAACCTGGCAACACTAAAGTACTCGAGCCACCACAAAAAGACTTCGAGTCGCAATCCTTAATGCTTCAAGAAATTTATCAGATTTCTCGAGAGAAACCGGAGACCACGACTCTACTCGAACCAACATCACCAGAATTAAGAAAGTGCACCGTGCACATGCACGGTCACCAGCATCAACTCCGACCGTCCACGACCACTCCACCACATCGGCGATCAACCACAAACCATATTACGGCCATCAAATCTTCAATCATCATTCGAAATCGCAATCGAGTACTCGAGCACAAAACTGGAACAACAGGAGCCTTCCCATCCCAAACCTGGCAACGCCTCGACCATGACCTCCGACCACCAAAAACTCTGCAACTCCGGCCATGCCCTCATCTATTACCAAGCTTTCATCTCTCAAAACCCTGAAGCACTCGATCCATAGAAGAAGCCGTGATGATCGATTTATCTAGACTAGTTAAAACTAGGGTTATAAATTTAAATCCTAAATCATTACTGCCTCAATGCTTAAATCTACTATCCCATAATTTTTCCTTGTATCTTCGATCATCCTACTACCATTATTAAAGAATACAACATTTCAAATCCCCCGAGATCAACAGAATTACCCAAAATTCTTATTTAGCTAAAACCAGAACTGCACCTTTAATTCTAAACTAAAAATTATGATTTATGTTTTAAAAATCAAGTTTTAGTATAAGTAATCAATTTATACTCCTAGATCAATGAATCTGGACTTTTAATTTTTCACTTACAAAATATTTGTCCTATTATATTTTCTTTTACAGAGACACAACAGTTTTTATTTTATATTAAATAAAATTTCAACTATTATTTATGGTATATACCCATACTTTGTTTAAATCTTAAACCTTCATAAGGATTTGATCAAGAAATCATTGATTTTGATCGGGATTTAAAACTGGCATTCTAGAACAGGCAATAACATATCAAAACCCAAACATGCATTCGAAACCATACATATTACAGAGAATTCCATCACTCCAAACATGATTATCACAGGAAAAATCAAGCAACTATATTTACTTAAGTTAGTTTAAATAAAAACTGTTACTCACCTGAAATAAAAATGAAACAGAGCCTTATTCTTTTTGAAAACTTGAAACAGTTTTGAACTTAAGACCGGAATGCCTTGCTTTGAAACTTTAAACTTGCATGCCTCTTTAAATCTGATTCTAAATTTGAGTTGCTGGACTTTAAACTTGATTTAAACTACATGCATGCTTGCTTCCAGGTTGAAAAATGAATGTAGACTGGTTTCTTTGATTAAATCTTAGGTTTGCAAAAGAACAGGCTTTGGTTTGAATTTGTGAAAATGAGATTACAGGGTATTGGATTTGATTTTTGGTTTGAGGAGTTGATTATTTAATATTTCATTTGGATAAGTTTTGATCTGAAAGCTATATTGATTTTCAGATTTGCATTTGAGTTATTTTGGTTTGAGTTTCTCTTCTTTTGAAAAGAAAATAGAAAGGAATGAAGTGAAGAAATGCAAATGTATATATATAAGTAAATTGGTGATAAAAGAAAACTAAAATTAAAATCTTGACATTTGTCATTATTATACACTTATCATTTAACACTTGTAAAATGAGGCCTTAAGTTAATAACACATGTCTTTTAATTAATTTTTCATATTTTTATTTATTTTAAAAGTAAATAAAAGTCTTTTTCTTTATTTATTAAATACTTATCTATATATAAATTACTTTTTAAAGAAACAAAACTAATTATATTTATAAATAAAAGTTTATACAAATATTCTAAAATCCAAAACAATTTAAATATTTATTCTTTTGAATTTCAACTTTAAATTCAAATTCAAATCTAAATCCTAAGATTCAATTTAAAAATTAATTTATATATATATATACATATATAACTATTTATTCAATTTAAAAATAACAATTCCATAGTCTTTAAAATCCATTCATATTTATAAAAATAATACATTATACTTATTATTTGAAAATAACATATTTGATAATTTAAATAATTTATATAAGAGATTATATTATCAAGTAATATTTAAAAAAAAAACAAACCTTTTTGTTAAATCTTATTTATATTTAAGCTTAAGTTAAAATATATCTTAAACAATTTAAACATTTACCTAAAGTATTTTAAAGCTATAAGGTTATTTATTTAAATAACTTTGAAAAGTTCATATTAAATTAAATCTTAATTTCCAATTTACCAAAGCTTTTCTATTTACAATATATACAAATAAATATATATATATATTACAAATAGAAAATATCTTATTAGCTTTTAAAAGATAAAATTCACCAATTAAATACTTATTTAATTAGATTATTAAATTAAATTTAAATTTTATTGTCAAGATTATTAATATCAATTTAATTATTTAACAGATTATTAAATTGATATTGCTCAAATTTCCGGGATATCACATTCCTTCCCCCATAAAATAATTTCGTCCCCGAAATTTAAACAAAGGTAACTTTATCTTATTAAATATTTTAATTTTAAATCACAAGCATATATTATCATCCATATGCTAACAACCATAGCAACCAATTTACTCAATCAAACAATTCTAACTATCCAGACAAAATTCTGGATAGAATTCCCTAGAGTTTCCCAAGTATAAATACCGGGATACTCGCTCTACAGAATCCAAACAATCTACACAACTAAGCTATAGAGCTCCTACTCATTTAGATCTACAGAACTAAACAGGATATCAGACTACAGACGAGTCTGACTCAACAACCAAACTTCCCTGAACTGCTGGTTCCAAAACCAGAGATAGATCAAACACGTACTCCCTCAAAGATACGTAAAATACATTGAATCCCAGTTATACAAATTGACAATTCAACCTTGTAGACCAAGCTCTTATCCAAATCAGAACATAGAAGAGATCCAAAACACAACTCTACTTCACAATTATCAGTAGATTCCAAACTTACTTCTCCTATCCAGAGATGCACTCCCAAACTGCTTTCGCTGCACCACTCTGATCTGATGAAGAACACAAGAACAGACTGGACAACATATCCCATAAATATGGTCCAATAAATCCATAAAGAAAACTCAGATACTCCATCAAAACCTGAGCTGCTTCACCAACTCTATCTCTAGAAGACATCCTTCTACCCAGCTGAACTACTGGTACCACTCCTAGAATCCTAGTCGATAAGAAAACTCAATCTCCAAATGCGGACAAACTTCTGACTTCCAGTAGACATCCAGCAAATCTCTGATAACCCAAGAGAACACTCAGCAATCGCAAGTCACTTTTGCGATCAACCCAACCTATTTCCAAAAAAAACTGTTTTCTCTTTACCAAACAGAACAGCTCATACTTAACTATCCAATTAATCGAAGAAATGGATCCACTCTGCTGCTTCTGAACTTCATCTTCAGAAAAACTGCTCAGCCAGAAAACTTCTTGCCAACACACAGAATACTCCAAGCTGCACTGCTGTCACAGATGCCAAAGACTTCCTTATCCAAAGCTTCTTCGAGAAACTCGAACTCCAAACCAAACAGAAACACCATGCTGAACTCAGCCACAACACCGAAGCATACACACTTCCTTAAACTTGTTCCAGAGAAAACATCTTTGGGAACATCCATAGTCACTGCCTCTCATCACACCGCTACTATTACCTGAGGTATCAAGATAACATCACTCGCTTCTGCCTAACCGACAGATCCAACTCTACTCATCCAAACTTACACTTCAAAGATGGACTCCGAACATTAATAGTTCCCTTCGGAGATCGGTGAAATCTTTCACCACAGCAAAGCTTACTCGAGACAGTATTGGGTCTACAGTCTCAACAGATACACTTCCAACCTCAACACTCAAATTCCAACCATTGGTAGTCGTGTTACACACACCACTACCCTATCTACCTTTATAACTCATATTGGAGAACCCGAACAGGTAACCCAACAAATAGGTAGAAATAAATATATATATAGTTATATAAAAATTACAAATACGCTCTCTCAAGATAGACACCACTCCAGAGCCTAGGTATTCACTCAACCTATCGCTCTGATACCACTGTAACGACCCGCCACTCATTCCACAGAATGACGCATCATTAATAAGAAAGAAAGGGATAGAAAAGAAAAAAGAAGAGAAGAGAGAAAGAAACAACAATAGATACTCACAGCGGAACGAATGAAATATAATATACCACATAAGATATTACATAGTATACAACATCAGAGTTACACAGACTATACATCACATACTAGACAGTTATAAATATCTGTCTAGTTATTACAACTCAATACAATACAGAGATCAATACAAAGATCAACACAGCGGAACTACTATCTATATCTCAACGCTGAAGCCTCCTACTCCATTGCTCCTCCACAATTCGTCAAAGCTAACTTGAATCCCTTGGCTAGTCGTAAAAATTTGAGTACCCCAGAGTTTATAAACAGAAAATAAACACTTGGGTCAGACATGGGTCTGGTGTGAGTAACAGGTTAAACTTGCTTAACTTCAAAACCTTTTGAAAACAAAGGTATCATGTAAGACTTCCCACACATAAACATGGAAAAGTTTTTACCTTACGCTAACCAAAACATTGATAGGAAATCCAGTTATATTATAATAGGTCTAGGGTTTTCAAATAAGTATTCACATAGCCGAAATTGTTACATTCATTAAATTCCAGCATACATAGGTATACAATCAAGTCCGTTATCACTTATTGGAAATTGGATTCCATACAATGGTAGGGCTACCGGGGTACCGCCCGTCACAGTACGTGGCCTAGATCACCGTACCGAGGATCACTCCCAATCCCCTGCAACACAAGGCCGGAACATCCCTTACTGGATAATTCCTGTAACGACCCGTATTTTTACGGATCGAAACATTGTAAAACTGTTGTCATTAGATCGATAGTATTGTTAAATCGTTTGAAGCTTGAGTCGAGAAGAAGCTTAAGTCATGTAGAAGATGAGTCGAGTGGTAGCTTAAGTCGTGGAGCGACTTAAGAGGTAGAAGAGACCTAAGGAGTTTGGTCATGTTGAAGCCTAGGTCGTGACATTTTAGGTCGTGACATTTTAGGTCGTGACATTTTAGGTCGTGACATTTTTAGGTCGTGGACGACTTAAGGGGGCGGACGACCTAAGGATTTCCAGCCTATAAATACATGGTTCTACTTCACTTTTTGGGATCCCGATTTCGAAGCGACGAAGTGCTGCCATTTTGAGAGCTCGAGTTCTACACTTCTTCGCTTCTTTTCTCCACTCTAATCTTGTGATTCCTTTCATCCAAATCGAAGATCAAATCGAAGATCCAAGAGCTTAGATTGAAGATCTACAACCATCGAAGAGAGATTTCATCGTTAGAAGCATAATTTTGATAGATCGAGTTAGATCCTTCTCTGTCCAGATCTGAAGTGTGTTGCTTTTGAGGTGTTTAGGTAATTTGGTGAGTGGTGGTTATCTCTCACATGGATCGAAAGGAGTATATCGGATTGATGGCTTGATTTGGTGTAAAATAGTGATTTCCATGCATTTTCTTAAACTTAAGTATAGATCCATTGTTCATGATGATTTGACAACCATTTTACTACATGTTAACCTAGGCGAGTTCATTCATCAAGTTATAGAGATATTGCTCATGATTCATGCTTGTTAGATTTAGACTATTTATTTACAAGATTGCCATTATTGTTATAATTGTTTATTTGATCATGTTTGAATGCTTGATTACTTGGATTAATGTTTGACTTGATTGATTGTTGTAAATTAGTTGATTGATGATTTGATTTGGACAAGATGGTCGAAGATGATTCAAAAGCTAAGGGAAAGGCTCTTGAATTAGAAAAGCTGCTTGTGGCATATGTGGCGGATGATGAAGCTCATATGGATAGATTTGATGATGTTGATGTTGAGATGAGGCTTTGCTATGATGAGATGAAGCGAAACATGTTATGAGATAGCCTTGGTTTAATCCAGACGGGATCATTCCAAGCATGTTGATAACTCGGCGAAATGGTTCGAGTTTGAGGATAATGGTTTGCTCGAGAGGCGCTTGAGCTAGTATGAGAATAGTCGTCGAGGAGGATGACTAGAAGGCTGAGATTTCATCGTTGTTGAGGGTTCTAGCAGGTTCAAAGCAAGAGTACGTTGGGCAGATTCGATAGTCCCTAAAGACTATGATTGTAGTCGAGTACTCTGGGCAGATTCGATAGTCCTAGGCACGGGCTGCGACGACGTGCGGAGATCTGTCTAGAACCGGGGTTGCCATTAACCCTTGACGGACGGTTGAAAGAATGTGCCGGTCATTCAATTAACGGTGGTATCGAAGCAAAGATAACAGTGATAGCCAAAGTCATGGATGTTTGGTTGTATCGGCATTCGGTCTCAAGAGCAATGTTTTCTGGGTGCTTATCTGATCTTGGTTTAGGCCTTGGGGGTTTGTACTGGGAAAATGTTGACCTTGACTCGAGTGATAATTGCTTTACTTTAAATGTCTGCTTTGCTATGTTTACTTCTGCTTAGTGTGTCTGGGGGCTATCACCGTAGAAAGAGGTGGAGTTGGAGGGTTGGATTCCTATTCCTTTTTCCTTTATGCTCTTTTGGTATGTTGTTAGTTAATTTACCGCTCACTAAGACTGTTGTCTGACTCAAGGCTTTATGTTTAACTCTTATTGCCTTGGGCTGTTCATCCGCTTTGGGATGGGCAGACTAGGTAGCAGGTGACAGGTGCTGTTCTTAGTTTCCGACGATGCTGATGACGAAGATGATCTGGAGGCTTGCATATTATTTCCTTACTATATGTACTGGATGTTCCGCTGCTTTGTATAATTCTCTGAGTGATATGTAGTGAGGCTTGATGTATTGACTATTCAGATGTTTGTATTCAACTATTATGAAGCTTAATTGATGAGATTCTATTCTGTGAAGCTTCACTATATATATTCTCTATTGTATTTTATCCATGCACTGTGAGTAATACAATAGATTCTGCTGTTTTAATTTAACCTTGGCAACCGTCCATGGTTGCCTGGCACACTTTACAGCGCACTATCTCTATGTTCAGTGAAGGGGTCATGGGCGGTCGTTACATTTGGTATCAGAGCTTTGGTTAATCGATTTTACCCAACGCTCGCTGACGTAACTACGTATGAGAGACGTAATTGTATTTTGATGGATGATTACTATATATAATATAGTAGCTTAGAAAGATTTGAGTCCTTTATGCAGTTGTTTCTCAAGGTGTGTTAATCATTCCTTTTTATAGATTTTGAGAATGAGTCGAAGAGGGAGACCAGCTGCTAGGGAAGGCCGTGCTACTGAGGGGGCTGCTGATTATGCTGCTATGTTCGAGGCTATGATGACTTTGATCATGAGAAGGATGCCAGCTCCGGGGCCATCAGTTGATGTTGGAGTTCAAGTTCAAACTCCAAAACCGGTGGATTTTGCTAAGCTGTGTAAAGACTATACTGCTCTTGGAGGGAAGGTTTTCATGGGAACAGAGTCAACCATTGAAGTCCAGAGATGGATAGATGCTTGTAGAAGGATCTTTGGTGATTTGGGAATCGATGATGCAACTAAAAGGAAGCTTGCATCAAGACAGCTTCAAGGAAGAGCTTCTGATTGGTGGAACTCTATCACCATTGATACTCCGGAGGAAGAAATTACTTGGGTGCAATTCCAAGCCAGATTTGAAGCTAAGTTCATTTCTATAGCTCAGAAATCTATTCTGTTCAAGTAGTTTGTGGAGCTCAAGCAAGGTGGAAGACCAGTTCTTGAGTATGTTTCTGAGTTTGAAGCCTTGTCCAAGTATGCCCGGTCGTATATTGAATCTTCATATCAGAAGAACGAGAAGTTTGTGACAGGCTTGGACAGTTATCTTGGGAGGCAGTTGGTGGATCATCTGGATGATTCATTTGAGAAGCTTGTGGAGAAAGCTCTCAGGCACGAGAATCTGTTTCCTAAAGAAGGATCTGTTGTTGCTGTAACCAAGGAAGAGTTTAAACCACAGCAGGGGTAAAGATGGTCAGAAGTAGCTGAAGGGTGAAGCGACCTGCTACAATTGTCAACATAAGGGCCATTTCTCCAGGGACTGCAAGAATCCGAAGCTGCCGGTGAAGTGCCACAACTGTGACAAGCCGGGGCATTTTAAGAAGAATTGTCCAGAACCGCGGAAGGACAAGCAGATTGTGCAAGCTTATGCTTTGGGGGCTATTCCATCATCTTCAAAAGCTCCTACCGCTGAAGAGAAAGGAAAGAGTGTGGTGGTTCAAGGTATTCTTTCCTTATGTGGTGTTCCAGTTAGAGTGTTATTCGATACTGGGACGTCGCATTCTTTTGTTTGTAATGAACTTGTAGGTCGGTTGGGTTTAGAACCGGATATTGTTGATAGGCCATTGGTTGTGACTAATCCAGTTGGGGGTTCGTCTTGTTTGTGTATGCTATGCCGTGGTCTGATTGTATCGAGTCATGATTGTTCTTTTGTTTGTGATTGTTTTGTTCTGAACTTTGCAGGGTTCGGAATTATTTTGGGTATGGACTGGCTTAGGAAGTATGCGGCAAAGGTTGATTGTGAAAGGTTGGAGGTGACAATCGAGAATGTGGAGGAGCGAAAGGTTGTGATACGATGTAAGCATGAGGAAGGCGTCTTCATGAGCTTCATGTATTCGCTGGTTGTTCCAAGGGATGGACTGTCATCTGTGCCAATCGCTAATGGATTTGAGGATGTCTTTGATGAGGTCAAAGGGTTACCGCCGCATAGAGAGATCGAGTTTCGTACAGATCTAGTTGAAGGAGCCAGACCTGTTGTGATGCCTCTTAGGCGGATGGCGCCTAGGGAACAGCAGGAGTTGAGGGTGCAGGTTGATGATCTGTTACAGAAAGGATTCATTCGGCGTAGTGTGTCCGAATGGGGTGCACCAGTTGTGTTTGTAACCAAAGCGGATGGATCGTTGAGGTTGTGTGTGGATTATCGTGAGCTGAATAAAGTGACTAAGAAGAACAAGTATCCATTGCCGAGAATAGATGACTTGTTTGATCAGCTTCACGAAGCTAAGGTGTTTTCTCATATGAATTTGGCAACGGGATTTCACCAGTTAAGAGTGGCTAAGGATAGTGTGCCGAAGACTGCTTCTAGGACACCATCCGGTTTCTTTGAGTGGCTGGTAATGCCGTTTGGATTGACCAATGCACCAGCATATTTTGTGGATCTTATGAATAGAGTGTTCAGAGATCAGTTGAACAAGTTCGTACTAGTATTTGTGGATGATATTTTGATTTATTCCAGAACTGAGGAAGAACACAAGACGCACTTGCGTATTGTTTTGGAAATCTTACGGAAACATTAGCTGAAGGCTAAGTTTTTGAAGTGTCACTTTTGGAAGAGCAAAGTGAGGTTCTTAGGCCATATTATCTCTGGAAATGGAATAGCGGTTGATCCCGCTAAGGTGGCAGCAATCCAGGATTGGGTTAGACCTAAGAATGCATCTGATGTGAGAAGTTTTCTTGGATTAGCAGGATATTATCGCCGATTTATCAAAGACTTTTCCAAGGTGGCTGCACCATTAACAGGATTGACGAAAAAGAACCAAGTATTCAGATGGGATGCTAAGTTTGAGCAAGCTTTCGGAATCCTGAAAGAGCGATTGACAAGTGCTCCTGTTTTAACCATTCCAAGTGGGAATGAGGAGATGGTGGTTTACACCGACGCATGTGGTACTGGACTTGGAGCAGTGCTGATGCAGAAGGGTAAAGTTGTTGTGTATGCAAGTCGACAACTGAAGCCGCATGAAAGGAATTATCTGATTCATGATTTGGAGTTGGCAGCGATTGTTTTTGCTCTGAAGATGTGGAGACATTATCTACTGGGAGTTCGATTCGAGCTGTTTACCGATCATAAGTCATTGAAGTATCTTTTCTCCCAAAAGGATTTGAATCTTAGGCAGCAACGATGGATAGAGTTTTTGGCATCATATGATTTTGATATAGCCTATACTCCGGGAAAGGGTAACGCAGTGGCAGATGCGTTAAGTCGAAGACATGCAGGATTGGGAGCCATGTTTTCAGAATGGAAGAATCTCGAGTATTTAGCTGGATTTGACTTCAGGCCCAGATGTGAATTGGAACCTGAGATGTTGGCAAACTTATCGATAAGACCGACTCTTGTGGAAAGAATTGACGAGAGTCAAAAGCGAGATGATAAGCTTGTCAAGATTATCCGTGATTTAGAATCTGGATTGGACCCGGAAAAGGATAAAGGATTCGAGGTCGATCGAGAGGGTTGGCTTCGAAAGCAAGGACGACTAGTTGTTCCCGATATAGATGAATTGAGGAATGAAGTTCTGAAGGAAAGTCATCACTCGAAGCTGACAATTCATCCAGGTGGAAATAAGATGTATCGGGATATGAAGAGAACCTATTACTGGGAAGGTATGAAGAAGGATGTGGGAAATTTTATTTCCAAGTGCATGAACTGCCAGTTGGTAAAAGCCGAACAGAAAAAGCCAAGTGGATTGCTTTAGCCGTTAGAAGTTCCTACATGGAAGTGGGAGCAAATATCAATGGATTTTATTGATGGGTTACCTAGGACAAGAATGGGAAATGAAGGGATTTGGGTCATCGTAGATCGTTTGACTAAGAGTGCAAGATTCATTCCTGTTCGATCAACTAGGACTGCATCAAAGATGGCTGAGCTGTATGTTAAGTGGATAGTTTGATTCCATGGTATTCCGAAGAGTATAGTGAGCGATCGAGACCCATTGTTCACTAGTGGATTTTGGAAGAGCTTCCATGAAGTTTTGGGAACCGAGTTGTGTTTGAGTACAGCTTATCACCCCCAAACAGATGGTCAGACCGAGAGAGTCAACCGAGTTTTGGAAGATCTCCTTAGAGCATGTGTTTTGGATTTCGGAGGATCATGGGAAGATCATCTTCATTTGGTGGAATTTTTGTATAATAACAGTTACCAGTCAAGCATTGGTATGGCACCATATGAGGCATTGTATGGAAGACCGTGTAACTCTCCAACATGTTGGTTAGAAACAGGAGAAAAGCTGATACTTGGGCCAGAAATGATTCGACAGACTTCGGATTTCATAGAGATCATTCGGCAACGAATGAAGGCAGCCCAAGACCGACAGAAAAGTTATGCCGATAAGCGTCGTAAGGATTTGGAATTCGACATAGGTGATATGGTTTTTGTGAAGATTTCTCCACTGAAGAATGTTATTCGATTCGCGAAGAAAGGAAAATTGACTCCGAGATTTATTGGACCATTCCCGATCATCGAGCGAATTGGAAAGCTCGCCTATAAATTGGAGTTACCAGAAAAGATGTCAGGCGTGCACAATGTTTTTCATGTATCATATCTACGGAAGTATGTGCACGACTCGAATACAGTGGTTTCTGCTGATAGCTGTGAAGATTTTGAGGTTGATCCAGTCGATAGGAGACCTCGTAAGCCGCTTCGTGTTGTGGAAACTGACACGAAACAGCTTAGGAGAAAGGTAGTTAGGTTGCTCAAGGTACAATGGAGTGATGATGTTAACGACTGTACATGGGAGGTGGAAGAGAGGATGAAGGCAGCTCATCCTGAACTCTTCGAGGTATGGCCATAAGGTGTCGTGACATCTCATGACGTTGTAACTTGTTCTAGTCTTAGAATTCTGCATGCTAGGATAGTAATTGGACGCATGGTTTGTTGATTGCTATGGATGGTAGGCATGCGGAATAGTTTTGATTGCTATTTTTTGTTTAGAATTTCGGGGGCGAAATTCCTAAGGGGGAGAGAATGTAACGACCCATATTTTTACGGATCGATACATCGTAAAACTGTTGTTATTAGATCGATAGTACTGTTAAATCGTTTGAAGCTTGAGTCGAGAAGAAGCTTAAGTCGTGTAGAAGATGAGTCGAGTGGTAGCTTAAGTCGTGGAGCGACTTAAGAGGTAGAAGAGACCTAAGGAGTTTGGTCATGTTGAAGCCTAGGTCATGACATTTTAGGTCGTGACATTTTAGGTCGTGACATTTTAGGTCGTGACATTTTAGGTCATGACATTTTTAAGTCGTGGAGGACTTAAGGGGGCGGACGACCTAAGGATTTCCAGCCTATAAATACATGGTTCTACTTCACTTTTTGGGATCCGGATTTCGAAGCGACGAAGTGCTGCCATTTTGAGAGCTCGAGTTCTACACTTCTTCACTTCTTTTCTCCACTCTAATCTTGTGATTCCTTCCATCCAAATCGAAGATCAAATCGAAGATCTAAGAGCTTAGATTGAAGATCTACAACCATCGAAGAGAGATTTCATCGTTTGAAGCGAAATTTTGATAGATCGAGTTAGATCCTTCACTGTCCAGATCTGAAGTGTGTTGCTTTTGAGGTGTTTAGGTGATTTGGTGAGTGGTGGTTATCTCTCACACGGATCCAAAGGAGTATATCGGATTGATGGCTTGATTTGGTGTAAAATAGTGATTTCCATGCATTTTCTTAAACTAAAGTATAGATCCATTGTTCATGATGATTTGACAACCATTTTACTACATGTTAACCTAGGAAAGTTCATTCATCAAGTTATAGAGATATTGCTCATGATTCATGCTTGTTAGATTTAGACTATTTATTTACAAGATTACCATTATTGTTATAATTGTTTATTTGATCATGTTTGCTTGATTACTTGGATTAATGTTTGACTTGATTGATTGTTGTAAATTAGTTGATTGATGATTTGATTTGGACAAGATGGTCGAAGATGATTCAAAAGCTAAGGGAAAGGCTCTTGAATTGGAAAAGCTGCTTGTGGCATATGTGGCGGATGATGAAGCTCATATGGATAGATTTGATGATGTTGATGTTGAGATGAGGCTTTGCTATGATGAGATGAAGCGAAACATGTTATGAGATAGCCTTGGTTTAATCCAGACGGCATCATTCCAAGCATGTTGATAACTCGGTGAAATGGTTCGAGTTTGAGGATAATGGTTTGCTCGAGAGGCGCTTGAGCTAGTATGAGAATAGTCGTCGAGGAGGATGACTAGAAGGCTGATATTTCATCGTTGTTGAGGGTTCTAGCAGGTTCAAAGTAAGAGTACGTTGGGCAGATTCGATAGTCCCTAAAGACTATGATTGTAGTCGAGTACTCTGGGCAGATTCGATAGTCCTAGGCACGGGCTGCGACGACGTGCAGAGATCTGTCTAGAACCGAGGTTGCCATTAACCCTTGACGGACGGCTGAAAGAATGTGCCGGTCATTCAATTAACGGTGGTATCGAAGCAAAGATAACAGTGATAGCCAGAGTCATGGATGTTTGGTTGTATCGTCATTCGGTTTCAAGAGCAATGTTTTCTGGGTGCTTATCTGATCTTGGTTTAGGCCTTGGGGGTCTGTACTTGGAAAATGTTGACCTTGACTCGAGTGATAATTGCTTTACTTTAAATGTATGATTTGCTATGTTTACTTCTGCTTAGTGTGTCTGGGGGCTATCACTGTAGAAAGAGGTGGAGTGGGAGGGTTGGATTCCTATTCCTTTTTCCTTTATGCTCTTTTGGTATGTTGTTAGTTAATTTACCGCTCACTAAGACTGTTGTCTGACTCAAGGCTTTATGTTTAACTCTTATTGCCTTAGGCTGTTCATCCGCTTTGTGATGGGCAAACTACGTAGCAGGTGACAGGTGCTGTTCTTAGTTTCCGACGATGCTGATGACGAAGACGAGCTGGAGGCTTGCATATTATTTCCTTACTATATGTACTGGATGTTCCGCTGCTTTGTATAATTCTCTGAATGATATGTAGTGAGGCTTGATGTATTGACTATTCAGATGTTTGTATTCAGCTATTATGAAGCTTAATTGATGAGATTCTATTTAGTGAAGCTTCACTATATATATTCTCTATTGTATTTTATACATGCGCTGTGAGTAATACGATAGATTCTGCTATTTTAATTTAACCTTGGCAACCGTCCATGGCTGCCTGGCACACTTTACAGCGCACTACCTCTATGTTCAGTGCAGGGGTCATGGGCGGTCGTCACAATTCCCGCACAAGATACCCCACGGTTGTCATGATCAACCGCACACTAAACCGAAATAATAAGGGACATCTAGACAGAGGTAATCTTGTCCTACTTGGGTGCTACCCACTAACCTTGCTGCACCTCCCCTGTTTTAGCCATTCCCGTTTGATGAGGCTTGAGGCTACGATTACCTTTAAATAGAACACATCTATCTTAGAATGCTCATCGTCCACCTGACGATGTGCTGAAAGCATTCAATCCATACAAGTTTGTTCCGGGTTCGAACGAAACCGAAGGCATTATCTCGTTACACTCATTTTGGAATCACCCTCAGAGTTAACGACAATAACCCTTGCACTCTGAATCTTCATCTTCACTTGAGATTCACGACCTATCGTTAATTTGGATCGATGTGGTATTCGGATATCCAAATCTGGAAACCCGATCCCGGTCTCATCGAAATCCAAAACGTATCTTTTAAGGCCAAGTTGTTTTAAAGTTAAAACAATTCAATTCATTATCTATATTCACATAGATAGATAATTTACAATATCACAATAGATAATCAACATTATCAATATAAGAAGATAATCCATATTACCATCACAATTCAACTAAAAACATCCATATCACACATCATATATCTCATCAGAGATATCAAACAATGCAAAGCATTCAATATTATTCATCCATCCATAAGTAATTATTTATACCATCTCTAATTAATTTAAAGTGAATTAAATTAATTACTTCATTCTATAAATCCTGCTTACTTAACCATTAATTAATTACAAATCCATTAATTATCCTCTAATTACCTTTTAATTGCATTCAGGTAATTTATCCTTTAATTAATTACTCAAATTAATTATCCTTAACCATTTATAGTAATTAACCTTTAATTACTTCATTAATTAATTATCTATAATTAATTAAATTAATCAACTATAATTAATTACATTAATCCTTAATTAATTACATTAATTAATTATTTCATTTATTAATTATTTCTTAATTAACCAACTCTTAATTACATCATTAATTATATTAATTAATGATCCTTAATTACAAATTAATTATTAATTACTCTAATTGAATTAATTACATTAAGTAATTAACCTTTTATTAAACCACATTTATTAATCACTCTTGATTAATCTCATTCAGTAATTAACTACCCTTAATTACTTTTATTAACTAAATTAATTACTCCTTAATTAATTTCTTAATTAATCCCTTGATTAATTCACAAGTAATTAAACTCAAATTACTTCCATTAATACATCACCATTCAATTAATTACTTCCAGTAGTTATCTATTATTTACTTCCCTAAATAATCATACCTTATTAATTACAATTAAGTAATTATTTATCAAATCATCCATTGATTATTCTAAATTAATTAAACTTAATAAATTAACTTAAACTAATCAAATAACTTAATTAATTACAATGAGTAATTAATTCCTTAATTACTTCCATTAATACATCACCATTCAATTAATTACTTCCAGTAATTATCTATTATTTATTTCCCTAAATAATCATACTTTATTAATTACATTTAAGTAATTATTTATCAAATCATCCATTGATTATTCTAAATTAATTAAACTTAATAAATTAACTTAAACTAATCAAATAACTTAATTAATTACAATGAGTAATTAATTCCTTAATTACTTCCATTAAGTAATTATATTTAACAATTTTCATAAATGATTATCTTTAAATTAATTAATCTAATTAATTATTAAAATTAATCACATTATTTAATTATTAAATAATCCTTAGTTAATGATCTTCATTAACAAATATTTAATTACTTTTCTTAAGTAATTAACTTAGATTAACCATTATTAATTTCAAATTAATAAATCTTAATAACCAATTAATAAATCTCTAATTATTTAATTAATTAAGTGTTAACCATAACTTAATTAATCTTTAATTACTTTATTAATTAATTCTTTATCATTAATTAATATTCTAATTTATAATCCTTAATTACAAATTAATTATTCTATTTAATTAATCTTAAACCTTAATTAAATTAATTTAAATCCTTAAGTACTTAATTAATTAATCCAATCATTAATTAATTAGATTATTTAAACCATTTTAATTTCATTAAAGATTTAATGATTTTAACTTTAAGATAAACATTTCTTATCCATGGTTAACTTATCATTCACACATACATTTGAAAACATCAATTTCAAATTTACTTTTAAATTTCATTTTAAATTCTGGATTTAAAATGAATACCAATTTGTCTTTAATAAAGTTAAAACCAATTTTAAAAACCTTTATATGTTAAAGAATTCCCATATCTTATAAAAGAATTTCTAAAAGAGCTTAAATCAAATTCCTTTTTTAAATTTAAAACATTTAAATATAATTAACATTTTAACTTATTTACAACATTTAAATTTATAAACTTATTTATTTCCAATCTAAGATTTAAACTAAACCTGAATCCATATATTAAAACTTTGATTTAAATTCCTGTTTTTATATTTCTTCACAAATTTAAATTCAGTTTAAATTTAAAAAAACAGGTTTTTAAAAACCTGGCAACACTAATGTACTCGAGCCACCACAAAAAGACTTCGAGTCGCAATCCTTAATGCTTCGAGAAATTTATCAAATTTCTCGAGAGAAACCCGAGAACACGACTCTACTCGAACCAACATCACCAGAATTAAGAAAGTGCACCGTGCACATGCACGGTCACCAGCATCAACTCCGACCGTCCACGACCACTCCACCACATCGGCGATCAACCACAAACCATATTACGGCCATCAAATCTTCAATCAACATTCGAAATCGCAATCGAGTACTCGAGCACAAAACTGGAACAACAGGAGCCTTCCCATCCCAAACCTGGCAACGCCTCGACCACGACCTCCGACCACCAGAAACTCTGCAACTCCGGCCATGCCCTCATATATGACCAAGCTTTCATCTCTCAAAACCCTGAAGCACTCGATCCATAGAAGAAGCCGTGATGATCGATTTATCTAGACTAGTTAAAACTAGGGTTATAAATTTAAATCCTAAATCATTACTGCCTCAATGCTTAAATCTACTATCCCATAATTTTTCCTTGTATCTTCGATCATCCCACTACCATTATTGAAGAATACAACATTTCAAATCCCCCGAGATCAACAGAATTACCCAAAATTCATATTTAGCTAAAACCAAAACTACACCTTCAATTCTAAACTAAAAATTATGATTTATGTTTTAAAAATCAAGTTTTAGTATAAGTAATCAATTTATACTCCTGGATCAATGAATCTGGACTTTTAATTTTTCACTTACAAAATATTTGTCCTGTTATATTTTCTTTTATAGAGACACAACAGTTTTTATTTTATATTAAATAAAATTTCAACTATAATTTATGTTATATACCCATACTTTGTTTAAATCTTAAACCTTCATAAGGATTTGAACAAGATGTAACGACCCTGAATTTTGAACAAATTAAATTGAAAATATTTAATTAATTTTAAATATTTGAACGATGATTTAATTTGAATCCCCGATATAATTTTGAAATTTGCGATTAAACTTTAAAATTTAATCGATTGAAAGTTGAATAAAAATTTGAATCTTCAATTTTAAGTTGAAGAAAAATATTTTGAAAGCTTTTAAAATTCGTATTGATAATACTGAAGATGATAGAAGCTTCAGAATTTAATTTCGAACTGTTTTGTTCAGTTTTGAAAATAATCACTCGAACCGATATTTATAAAATAGTCAATTTTCAAACAGTCTCGGAATTCGACGAAACTAGTTCCATTGGGTCCGGAATGTTGTATTATTGCCGGATTTCAATTTTCGTAATTTTCTGAGTTGATACGTGAGCACACGATAGTTAAACGCATTGAAAATTTAATCGACTTCAATTTAAATTTTAAATTAAAATTTGTCAATATCAGCAACACGTTATCTCCCCTAGGATTACGCCTAAAAACACGTCGAGCATCACGAGATGGAAATCGTGCAGAGCATACCGAGTGTTTTAAAACAGTTTCTTCCTCTTTAAGCCTTCAGTTCAAACTGAAACCAAAATTCATTCGCTTAAAGAAAAAAAAATGGCCGCTCCTTGTTCAAAACAAAATCGTGCCTACCTCCACTTATTCCAAATCGCTGCCTTCAATTGTAAACGCAAGTCCCTTCCTTTTCCAGTATTCATTTTTCACAATATCGTTCCCAAATTGAAATCAAACTTTCCTCCTAGCAACGAATCAAGTATATTCCCAAATCAACTCAAGCCCTAGTTGAAGCGTTTGCGATCGAACGGCGAGCTCGAGCGCTGCGATGACATCGCGGGTGGATGGGTCGGCAACGGTGCTTGTTCGAGAGGATCGAGGGTCGCGAGTAATGCTGGTCGCGTGGGAAGATCTAGGTGGGAGGCATACTCGATGCCGCCGATAGCTCGCGTGGGTGTCTCGACAGAGATCACGGCTATCTCGAGAGGTGGTTTGGGCGATAACGTGCAGAGGCAATGCTCGGTTTGACGTGGTTGTGAGTTGGTCGCGTGGGACGTCGAGGTCAGAAGGACGACTGGGATAGAGTTTCGTTGGGTTGTATTCGAGCTCAGCGGGGATGGGTCGCGATCTGGCACGTGTGATATCGGGGTTTCCATTTTCGAATCGAGGTAGTGTTAGGTGGTTCGAGTGGTGATTGGTGAAGATGCTTTTGGCGACGTGGTCGCGATGGTGAGCTGGGGATGCCGTGATGAAAATTTGGCATCTTGATTTGGGGGTTTCCAGTAAGGTATCAATTTTAGGTTTATTTTCAAAAATAATTCGTTAAGTAGAACTAATGATGATCATTATTTTTATCAAATACATATATGTGAGAAAAAAAAAGAGTTATGTATGGATAGGATTTAAGTTCACAGTAGATATATACTGAAATATATATATAGTTTAAAAATATATAGGATTTTTAAAAGTGAAGATTAGGCACTGTTTTATTTTTACAGAAAAATTTTATACAATAAAGTATAAAATAATTATGTTTTTTTAATTAATTTTAAAAAGGGAAAATTTTTAAAAGGAAAATTTGTTAAATAAAATGATTTATTTAAGGAAACTAATTTGTAAGTAAAAGAATTAGTTAAAATAAATTTATTTAAGGAAAGATTGGTTTAAATGAAACTATTAATTAATTTAACAATCCAGAATGAAAATTTATTATTCGATTTATTCGAATATTAATAAATGTATAAATTGTTTATACAAGGTTCAAAATTCTTGAAGAAATGACTGGAATGGAAATGGAATTGCAAATAAAAAAGCTAAGGTGAGATTTTCTCACTCGAAGGAAAAAATTTATTTTGCAGTTATTGATTGTTTGACTATTTGGATGTGATATTAGATATGATAGGATATATCTATATATATATAGCAATATATACATATTGGCATATGTATATATTGGATTGATGATTTCCCGCCTCGTATAGCGGATGAGACCCTATTGCGCCGTTAGTAAGCGGATTTTTATAAAACCCATATACCGCGATAATTCCGTACTGGAGCGGAATTGGTATTGTGCTAACGTCTGTGGATGCAGGGGAACAGGTTGGAGGGATCCAACTGGATTCCTCACCAGTAGTTATTTATTTTCAGATATTGTGCTGTATTCTGTTATCATATGTTGAGATATGATATTGACTGTTGTGATTGACTAATTGATGCGTTGCATCATCGGATTCAAATTTTGAAGTTTAAAAATAACGATTTTAACTTTAAAAAGAGATTTTAAAAGTGATTATTTGAAAGTATACGTTTTATTTGAATCTTTGAATTGGTTTACTTTAAAAAAATAAATGTTATAAATTTAAAAGTTATGGAGATTATAATGTTTGTGAAATATAACCAAAAGGTGATTTTTGAAGTAAATAGTTAAGTAATTTATAAGATAGTTTAAATTTGAATTTTTGAATTATTATCAATTAAAATTATTGGAATTTTAAACGAGTGTTTTTTTATAAGGGTTAAATTTGTAAAGATATGAAACTTATAGAATTATAAGTTGTAAAGATAGGAAATTTATAGAATTATAAATTGTGAAAATTTGAAATTTATAGATTTATAAAATTTGAAGTTTATAGATTTATAAAGTATGAAGTTATAAAATGAATGGAATTGTAGAATAAAAGATTATAAGAAATTTACTTATAAATTGGGTTTTTGCCTTTAAATGGAATATTTATCGAATTGATTTAAAAAGGAGATTTATAAATCAAAGTTGTTAGAAAATAGAAATAGAATTTATAAACGGTGTTTTATAAATTCGAAAATCAATCAAAATTGATGAATCGAATATAGTAGGTTATTAAGGAAATTTTATCCACGATTTTGGATAGTGGATAAATTCTTGAAAATAAATGTGTAGAAAAGATTGAAATGTGGTTAGTGAAGTATATTCACAATTTTGGACAGTGAATATATTTTTAAGTGAAAATGGTTATGTTTGGGAAAGCGATATTTTAAATGAAGTTAATTGTTTTAAAGGATGTTTTAAACGTGTTAAATATCGAAACCATAGATTTCAACATTTTATTGTTGAAATAGACGTTTTCGAAAAATAAGGAAATGATGGACTATAACACTGTTGTTATAGTAAATGATTTTCGAAAGAAAATGTTTTATCTAGTATTGGGATTTACATATCTATTTTAATCTCGAATCCCTATACTAGTGATTTTTGAGTCGTCGTAACGATGTTTTACGTAACATTCGTTTTGACTCAAATTGATGTTGTTATAGAAAATAGATTTCTTTAAAGAATGAAATATATACTTAATTTGATTTAAGTATATCGAATATTTTCCAAGTGTTGAAAATAAAAAAATTTGTGAAATACTTATTAAATAAGTAGGGAAATGCATTTCCAAAATGAAATGAAACGTTTTGAGATTTTATCTTCTTAAAGATAAAAATGAAATTGAATATTTGAAATCGATTTGAGAATCGTATATCAGTAGATATTTTGAAGATATAAATTCACTATGGAATTTATAAATGGAATGGGAAATTGTTTTAAAAATAAACGTTGATTTATTTTTAAAGTGTGGAAATTTTATATCTAGTAAAGATATTTTTGAAGATGAAATAATTTGGAAAATTATTTGGAATCTGATGATATTGCGCATCTTTATTGATAGTTAAATAACCGACTATCAATAATTACCTTGAGTAGGTATTTGTTGTGAATTGGATGAATTTGAATGCCACACTTATTTTTGAATAATCGCTCACTATTCGGGTTAGTCGGGAAAGGACCATGGGGTCGTATAACCCATTCCGAATATGTGATACGTCGTTATGAATCGCATTTAAAGACCGGTGTTGAAGACCGGATATTTTTGAAAACGGAAGGATTACCGTCGAGTTACTCTACATCGACTGATCTTCGATTTAGAGGTTTTATCACCCTTAGTGACGGGAAGTCCGGACGTGATTAGAAAATTATCCGGAAATGCAAGGGCTTCGTGAGAAGTGCCTTCGGTTCTGTTCGATCCCGGAACAAACTTATATGGATTGTATGTCTGACGTTACAATTTGAGATATAAAGCTGATTTCTTTCAAATACATTTCTGTTGGTGGCGGAGAATTTATTCTCTTAGCTTAACACCCTTCTCTGAGACGTACGAGCTCAGAGGTTATGTAGTTGAAATTTATCAGCGATATATCCCAATTTGGTAACGTGGCATACTGAGTGTTGCTGTGAAATGATCAGTGTTTGATCATTTGTGATATGATCATTTGTTTGATCTTATATCTTTGTGATCATAGGTTGATCATTTTGTTTGACCCGAAGCAGGGCTTTTTGAGAAAGCGTAGCTTTGTGGACGAGACTTCGTCGAGCCTCACACCCCGGAAATGGTCGAAACAGGAAGAATGCGGCAAGGTTCTAGGGAGTAGCGCCCCTTAGTGTATGTCATTCCTTCTGTATAAAGGTGGTATCATGGTATGGAGCCCAGATACTTAACCTCTGTGGTTACTGCATTATTATTATCTATGTGGTTTGTTGCGAATCGGGGATCCTCGGGAAGATCGGTGACGATCGGGGGATGGCATACGCGTGTCAGTAGTTACCTATTTTTGCAGAGGTAACCCGGCCTTGTGTTGGCAGAGATCCGGTTAGGTTCTCGGGTCGTCTATTCCAGGGACGTACCCATCGTGGATAGGAAGTTCCTTAGCCTGACCATTTGTTGGAAATCCAAAGAAACCATACGAGCCTTTACGATTTCAATTGTATAACCTGTCTCCTCAGGAGGCAGCTATAGCAGGCATAATATAATGGTACCTATGCTGGCTAAGATTTATATTATACTTTCGAAATGTTTTCCACTATGCACTAATAATAATATCAAAAAGAATTTGATTTTGCGTAGTAAGCATCTTTGACTATCATAAGAAGAAATCTCCTCCAAGTCTGCGTTTGCATTGTGTGTGTGGTGGGAGGTCTTATGGTAGTTTCATTTTCCAAAAGCATTTCGAATTAACATTAAAGTTTTCCTGTTGTTTATTTTAAAGAATAACTGTTTTACGATCTCACACCAGTCACCATGACTGACTCGGAGTTTATTGTTTCCCTTCTAAACTCTGGGTGCCCACCAATTTCCACACGGGCAGCCTAGAGTTATGTTATCAGGATATTCTGGAGCTTTGGAGATAAGCTGGATGACGAGACGTAGTATTTATATCTGATAGTATTTATTCCGCTGTGTATTCTGTATGAGGACAAGTTATATAACTGTCCATTGATGTGCTGTGTTGTATTGAGTCGTATATTGACTCTGATTGATGTATGTATAACTGATATAGTTCTTTGTTTTAAAAGACTAGTAATTATCTATTGTATATTGTTCCGCTGCGATGTGTAAGATTCTGATATTGTTTTCTGTTCTGATGTGTTTTCTGTTCTTCTTCTTCTTTCTTTCTTCTCATTTTCTTCTATCTTCTTCTTCTTCTACTTTTTCTTTTTCTTAAAACCCTCACTATTGGAGTTTCCGGCACTCGATTGCTCGGCAGTCGATAAAGTGAGTATCGATGTCGAATTTTCGAAAGTCGAAAATTTCAGTATGTGACAGCGTGGTATCAGAGCATATGGTTAAGCGACAACCCTGCTCTGTTGGGTGTTACTCATTAGAGATAGAGTCAGCAGTACTCTAGAATGAGTTTGAGTGTAATAATAGATATGAGCGCGTATTTGTTAGTGAATATAAAATTGTTTTGTATTGTGATGATTGGTTTATTGAGTGGTATATGAACCTTCCTCGGCACAGTCTTGCAAAATTGTATCGAAGGGGTTTCTAAACACTCGAATAGAACAATTCGGCACAGTATTGTTTTAAATAGGGTGAATGAAATAATTTTACCCAAAACTATTTTTGTATAGAAAAGAAATCATTTTCTATGAATTATTATAGTATATGGTTGCATGGTTGTTAGAAGTGGTAATATTAATTATTATCATTAAAATTAAATAAGAAGTTGGAATTATAACTCCAAAGTTAAGAAATGAATTCGTATACAAATGAAATTAAAGAATGTAAATTATAAATGTGAATTGTAATTTAAAATGGAATTCCAGAGAAGTTTTTGGAAATGTTTTGAAAAGAATTTGAAAATTTTGGAAATTTGGAAGTTTAAATCTTTTTGGATTTGAAAATGGATTTCGAAGATTTTGGAAAGTATTTTAGAGAGATGAAAGCTCTAAACTCTTTTCGGTCGCTGGAAAATAACTTCGGTAATGACTGCAGCATTACTGATGTTCATTTTCGGGTTTCCAAAAGAGAAATTGCTGCCAAATTGTTTTAAATAGGAGTTGTTTGAAAATTTGGGTTTGGTTTTGGAAATTCAAAGAATGATTGGAATTGTTTTCAAAAATGGCTTTGAAATGATGGTAAGACTCTGGAATACTATATAAAAATATTTATGAAATATTATGAAATTGATAACTTGTAAAGTTTAAAGTTTAAATAAAAATCCATTTAACGAATGAAATTTTAAATATGAATTGGAAGCATAAGGAAATGAATTCATATATGAATTAAAAGTGTAAATATAAATTGTGAACGAATTTATAACTTGGAATGGGATTCCAAGAAAATGATCGAAAATTAAAATTTATTAGTGGAATGGAATTAGTAATATGAATGTAGAAGCGATTTGTATAAATCAAGATGTAAATAAGTTGATAACTTATGAAATATTTGAAATCTGATAGAAATGAGATTCAAAATGAAAACGAATGAATTAGTGAATGAGTAAATAAAAATTTGATATTGTAAGTGCAAGGAAATGAAGTTGAATGTTAAAATTCATTTTGAATTTGTAAGTAAGTAAAACTGAATATTGAAAACGAATTTGAATTGTGTAAAATAAAATGAAGTTTTGAGATTAGTTTGAAGCGAACTAAAGTTAATTGACAAAAAAATTCAATATTCAGAAGTTGAATTGAATCCAAATTAGATTTGAATTGCGAATTGAATTCAAATGAATGTGAAATGTAAAATTGAATGATGTAACTTCAATAGTGAAGTAAAAATGTATAAGCAGCTATATTGAAAATTTTGTAATTGAATGTACGAAATGGTTTGAATATATGCAACTAGATATTATGGCTAGTAGGATATACAGGTATAAAGGAATTGGAATTTAATTTCGAAGATAGATTTGAATGGCTCGACAAAAGGTAAGTATTTGAATTCGAATATGAGATTTGATGACTTATTTCTCTAGCCGCTTGGCTTTTTCTTTTTCCTTTTGAAATCTGAGAGTCCGTAGGGACGTTTTGTAGTTGTATCGTATTAGCCGCGCAAAGGAGATGCTGGTGAAATTTTTCGAAAATTTCGGGTGTTAGAAAATTTTTGAGAAAATTTGGAAGTTTAAATTTGAATTTAAACTCGAATTTGAATTTAGAAGTTAAACAATGTTGTTTGAAACTTAAAATTGAAGTTGGAAGTTTAGTTGAATAATAATGAATCTTTACTAGAAAGATCTGTTTTGATAAATTGATAAAACTATTGGATGTAGAAAAATAGTAGACGAGTTAAGGACCATTTTTCCTAACTTGTAATTTCGGGACGAAATTCTTTTAAGGAGGGAAGTCTGTAACGACCCTGAATTTTGAACAAATTAAATTGAAAATATTTAATTAATTTTAAATATTTGAACGATGATTTAATTTGAATCCCCAATATAATTTTGAAATTTGCGATTAAACTTTTAAATTTAATCGATTGAAAGTTGAATAAAAATTTGAATCTTCAATTTTAAGTTGAAGAAAAATATTTTGAAAGCTTTTAAAATTCGTATTGATAATACTGAAGATGATAGAAGCTTCAGAATTTAATTTCGAACTGTTTTGTTCAGTTTTGAAAATAATCAATCGAACCGATATTTATAAAATAGTCAATTTTCAAACAGTCTCGGAATTCGACGAAACTAGTTCCATTGGGTCCGGAATGTTGTATTATTGCCGGATTTCAATTTTCGTAATTTTCTGAGTTGATACGTGAGCACACGATAGTTAAACGCATTGAAAATTTAATCGACTTCAATTTAAATTTTAAATTAAAATTTGTCAATATCAGCAACACGTTATCTCCCCTAGGATTACGCCTAAAAACACGCCGAGCATCACGAGATGGAAATCGTGCAGAGCATACCGAGTGTTTTAAAACAGTTTCTTCCTCTTTAAGCCTTCAGTTCAAACTGAAACCAAAATTCATTCGCTTAAAGAAAAAAAAAATGGCCGCTCCTTGTTCAAAACAAAATCGTGCCTACCTCCACTTATTCCAAATCGCTGCCTTCAATTGTAAACGCAAGTCCCTTCCTTTTCCAGTATTCATTTTTCACAATATCGTTCCCAAATTGAAATCAAACTTTCCTCCTAGCAACGAATCAAGTATATTCCCAAATCAACTCAAGCCCTAGTTGAAGCGTTTGCGATCGAACGGCGAGCTCGAGCGCTGCGATGACATCGCGGGTGGATGGGTCGGCAACGGTGCTTGTTCGAGAGGATCGAGGGTCGCGAGTAATGCTGGTCGCGTGGGAAGATCTGGGTGGGAGGCATACTCGATGCCGCCGATAGCTCGCGTGGGTGTCTCGACAGAGATCACGGCTATCTCGAGAGGTGGTTTGGGCGATAACGTGCAGAGGCAATGCTCGGTTTGACGTGGTTGCGAGTTGGTCGCGTGGGACGTCGAGGTCAGAAGGACGACTGGGATAGAGTTTCGTTGGGTTGTATTCGAGCTCAGCGGGGATGGGTCGCGATCTGGAAAGCGTGATATCGGGGTTTCCATTTTCGAATCGAGGTAGTGTTAGGTGGTTCGAGTGGTGATTGGTGAAGATGCTTTTGGCGACGTGGTCGCGATGGTGAGCTGGGGATGCCGTGATGAAAATTTGGCATCTTGATTTGGGGGTTTCCAGTAAGGTATCAATTTTAGGTTTATTTTCAAAAATAATTCGTTAAGTTGAACTAATGATGATCATTATTTTTATCAAATACATATATGTGAGAAAAAAAAAAGAGTTATGTATGGATAGGATTTAAGTTCACAGTAGATATATACTGAAATATATATATAGTTTAAAAATATATAGGATTTTTAAAAGTGAAGATTAGGCACTGTTTTATTTTTACAGAAAAATTTTATACAATAAAGTATAAAATAATTATGTTTTTTTAATTAATTTTAAAAAGGGAAAATTTTTAAAAGGAAAATTTGTTAAATAAAATGATTTATTTAAGGAAACTAATTTGTAAGTAAAAGAATTAGTTAAAATAAATTTATTTAAGGAAAGATTGGTTTAAATGAAACTATTAATTAATTTAACAATCCAGAATTAAAATTTATTATTCGATTTATTCGAATATTAATAAATGTATAAATTGTTTATACAAGGTTCAAAATTCTTGAAGAAATGACTGGAATGGAAATGGAATTGCAAATAAAAAAGCTAAGGTGAGATTTTCTCACTCGAAGGAAAAAAATTATTTTGCAGTTATTGATTGTTTGACTATTTGGATGTGATATTAGATATGATAGGATATATCTATATATATATATATAGCAATATATACATATTGGCATATGTATATATTGGATTGATGATTTCCCGCCTCGTATAGCGGATGAGACCCTATTGCGCCGTTAGTAAGCGGATTTTTATAAAACCCATATACCGCGATAATTCCGTACTGGAGCGGAATTGGTATTGTGCTAACGTCTGTGGATGCAGGGGAACAGGTTGGAGGGATCCAACTGGATTCCTCACCAGTAGTTATTTATTTTCAGATATTGTGCTGTATTCTGTTATCATATGTTGAGATATGATATTGACTGTTGTGATTGACTAATTGATGCGTTGCATCATCGGATTCAAATTTTGAAGTTTAAAAATAACGATTTTAACTTTAAAAAGAGATTTTAAAAGTGATTATTTGAAAGTATACGTTTTATTTGAATCTTTGAATTGGTTTACTTTAAAAAAATAAATGTTATAAATTTAAAAGTTATGGAGATTATAATGTTTGTGAAATATAACCAAAAGGTGATTTTTGAAGTAAATAGTTAAGTAATTTATAAGATAGTTTAAATTTGAATTTTTGAATTATTATCAATTAAAATTATTGGAATTTTAAACGAGTGTTTTTTATAAGGGTTAAATTTGTAAAGATATGAAACTTATAGAATTATAAGTTGTAAAGATAGGAAATTTATAGAATTATAAATTGTGAAAATTTGAAATTTATAGATTTATAAAATTTGAAGTTTATAGATTTATAAAGTATGAAGTTATAAAATGAATGGAATTGTAGAATAAAAGATTATAAGAAATTTACTTATAAATTGGGTTTTTGCCTTTAAATGGAATATTTATCGAATTGATTTAAAAAGGAGATTTATAAATCAAAGTTGTTAGAAAATAGAAATAGAATTTATAAACGGTGTTTTATAAATTCGAAAATCAATCAAAATTGATGAATCGAATATAGTAGGTTATTAAGGAAATTTTATCCACGATTTTGGATAGTGGATAAATTCTTGAAAATAAATGTGTAGAAAAGATTGAAATGTGGTTAGTGAAGTATATTCACAATTTTGGACAGTGAATATATTTTTAAGTGAAAATGGTTATGTTTGGGAAAGCGATATTTTAAATGAAGTTAATTGTTTTAAAGGATGTTTTAAACGTGTTAAATATCGAAACCATAGATTTCAACATTTTATTGTTGAAATAGACGTTTTCGAAAAATAAGGAAATGATGGACTATAACACTGTTGTTATAGTAAATGATTTTCGAAAGAAAATGTTTTATCTAGTATTGGGATTTACATATCTATTTTAATCTCGAATCCCTATACTAGTGATTTTTGAGTCGTCGTAACGATGTTTTACGTAACATTCGTTTTGACTCAAATTGATGTTGTTATAGAAAATAGATTTCTTTAAAGAATGAAATATATACTTAATTTGATTTAAGTATATCGAATATTTTCCAAGTGTTGAAAATAAAAAAATTTGTGAAATACTTATTAAATAAGTAGGGAAATGCATTTCCAAAATGAAATGAAACGTTTTGAGATTTTATCTTCTTAAAGATAAAAATGAAATTGAATATTTGAAATCGATTTGAGAATCGTATATCAGTAGATATTTTGAAGATATAAATTGACTATGGAATTTATAAATGGAATGGGAAATTGTTTTAAAAATAAACGTTGATTTATTTTTAAAGTGTGGAAATTTTATATCTAGTAAAGATATTTTTGAAGATGAAATAATTTGGAAAATTATTTGGAATCTGATGATATTGCGCATCTTTATTGATAGTTAAATAACCGACTATCAATAATTACCTTAAGTAGGTATTTGTTGTGAATTGGATGAATTTGAATGCCACACTTATTTTTGAATAATCGCTCACTATTCGGGTTAGCCGGGAAAGGACCATGGGGTCGTATAACCCATTCCGAATATGTGATACGTCGTTATGAATCGCATTTAAAGACCGGTGTTGAAGACCGGATATTTTTGAAAACGGAAGGATTACCGTCGAGTTACTCTACATCGACTGATCTTCGATTTAGAGGTTTTATCACCCTTAGTGAGGGGAAGTCCGGACGTGATTAGAAAATTATCCGGAAATGCAAGGGCTTCGTGAGAAGTGCCTTCGGTTCTGTTCGATCCCGGAACAGACTTATATGGATTATATGTCTGACGTTACAATTTGAGATATAAAGCTGATTTCTTTCAAATACATTTCTGTTGGTGGCGGAGAATTTATTCTCTTAGCTTAACACCCTTCTCTGAGACGTACGAGCTCAGAGGTTATGTAGTTGAAATTTATCAGCGATATATCCCAATTTGGTAACGTGGCATACTAAGTGTTGCTGTGAAATGATCAGTGTTTGATCATTTGTGATATGATCATTTGTTTGATCTTATATCTTTGTGATCATAGGTTGATCATTTTGTTTGACCCGAAGCAGGGCTTTTTGAGAAAGCGTAGCTTTGTGGACGAGACTTCGTCGAGCCTCACACCCCGGAAATGGTCGAAACAGGAAGAATGCGGCAAGGTTCTAGGGAGTAGCGCCCCTTAGTGTATGTCATTCCTTCTGGATAAAGGTGGTATCATGGTATGGAGCCCAGATACTTAACCTCTGTGGTTACTGCATTATTATTATCTATGTGGTTTGTTGCGAATCGGGGATCCTCGGGAAGATCGGTGACGATCGGGGGATGGCATACGCGTGTCAGTAGTTACCTATTTTTGCAGAGGTAACCCGGCCTTGTGTTGGCAGAGATCCGGTTAGGTTCTCGGGTCGTCTATTCCAGGGACGTACCCATCGTGGATAGGAAGTTCCTTAGCCTGACCATTTGTTGGAAATCCAAAGAAACAATACGAGCCTTTACGATTTCAATTGTATAACCTGTCTCCTCAGGAGGCAGCTATAGCAGGCATAATATAATGGTACCTATGCTGGCTAAGATTTATATTATACTTTCGAAATGTTTTCCACTATGCACTAATAATAATATCAAAAAGAATTTGATTTTGCGTAGTAAGCATCTTTGACTATCATAAGAAGAAATCTCCTCCAAGTCTGCGTTTGCATTGTGTGTGTGGTGGGAGGTCTTATGGTAGTTTCATTTTCCAAAAGCATTTCGAATTAACATTAAAGTTTTCCTGTTGTTTATTTTAAAGAATAACTGTTTTACGATCTCACACCAGTCACCATGACTGACTCGGAGTTTATTGTTTCCCTTCTAAACTCTGGGTGCCCACCAATTTCCACACGGGCAGCCTAGAGTTATGTTATCAGGATATTCTGGAGCTTTGGAGATAAGCTGGATGACGAGACGTAGTATTTATATCTGATAGTATTTATTCCGCTGTGTATTCTGTATGAGGACAAGTTATATAACTGTCCATTGATGTGCTGTGTTGTATTGAGTCGTATATTGACTCTGATTGATGTATGTATAACTGATATAGTTCTTTGTTTTAAAAGACTAGTAATTATCTATTGTATATTGTTCCGCTGCGATGTGTAAGATTCTGATATTGTTTTCTGTTCTGATGTGTTTTCTGTTCTTCTTCTTCTTTCTTTCTTCTCTTTTTCTTCTATCTTCTTCTTCTTCTACTTTTTCTTTTTCTTAAAACCCTCACTATTGGAGTTTCCGGCACTCGATTGCTCGGCAGTCGATAAAGTGAGTATCGATGTCGAATTTTCGAAAGTCGAAAATTTCGGTATGTGACACAAGAAATCATTGATTTTGATCAGGATTTAAAACTGGCATTCTAGAACAGGCAATAACATATCAAAACCCAAACATGCATTCGAAACCATACATATTACAGAGAATTCCATCACTCCAAACATGATTATCACAGGAAAAATCAAGCAACTATATTTACTTAAGTTAGTTTAAATAAAAACTGTTACTCACCTGAAATAAAAATGAAACAGAGCCTTATTCTTTTTGAAAACTTGAAACAGTTTTGAACTTAAGACCGGAATGCCTTGCTTTGAAACTTTAAACTTGCATGCCTCTTTAAATCTGATTCTAAATTTGAGTTGCTGGACTTTAAACTTGATTTAAACTACATGCATGCTTACTTCCAGGTTGAAAAATGAATGCAGACTGGTTTCTTTGATTAAATCTCAGGTTTGCAAAAGAACAGGCTTTGGTTTGAATTTGTGAAAATGAGATTACAGGGTACTGAATTTGATTTTTGGTTTGAGGAGTTGATTACTTAATATTTGATTTGGATAAGTTTTGATCTGAAAGCTATATTGATTTTCAGATTTGCATTTGAGTTATTTTGGTTTGAGTTTCTCTTCTTTTGAAATGAAAATAGAAAGGAATGAAGTGAAGAAATGCAAATGTATATATATAAGTAAATTGGTGATAAAAGAAAACTAAAATTAAAATCTTTACATTTGTCATTATTATACACTTATCATTTAACACTTGTAAAAAGAGGCCTTAAGATAATAACACATGTCTTTTAAGTAATTTTTCATATTTTTATTTATTTTAAAAGTAAATAAAAGTCTTTTTCTTTATTTATTAAATACTTATCTATATATAAATTACTTTTTAAAGAAACAAAACTAATTATATTTATAAATAAAACTTTATACAAATATTCTAAAATCCAAAACAATTTAAATATTTATTCTTTTGAATTTCAACTTTAAATTCAAATTCAAATCAAATTAAATCCTAAGATTCAATTTAAAAATTAAGTTATATATATATATACATATATAACTATTTATTCAATTTAAAAATAACAATTCCATAGTCTTTAAAATCCATTCATATTTATAAAAATTATACATTATACTTATTATTTGAAAATAACATATTTGATAATTTAAATAATTTATATAAGAGATTATATTATCAAGTAATATTTAAAAAAAACAAACCTTTTTGTTAAATGTTATTTATATTTAAGCTTAAGTTAAAATATATCTTAAACAATTTAAACATTTACCTAAAGTATTTTAAAGCTATAAGGTTATTTATTTAAATAACTTTGAAAAGTTCATATTAAATTAAATCTAAATTTCCAATTTACCAAAGCTTTTCTATTTACAATATATACAAATAAATATATATATATATTGCAAATAGAAAATATCTTATTAGCTTTTAAAAGATAAAATTCACCAATTAAATACTTATTTAATTAGATTATTAAATTAAATTCAAATTTTATTGTCAAGATTATTAATATCAATTTAATTATTTAACAGATTATTAAATTGATATTGCTCAAATTTCTGGGATATCACATTCCTACCCCCTTAAAATAATTTCGTCCCCGAAATTTAAACAAAGGTAATTTAATAATCTTATTAAAGATTTTAATTTTAAATCACAAGCATATATTATCATCCATATGCTAACAACCATAGCAACCAATTTACTCAATCAAACAATTCTAACTATCCAGACAAAATTCTGGATAGAATTCCCTAGAGTTTCCCAAGTATAAATACCGGGATACTCGCTCTATAGAATCCAAACAATCTACACAACTAAGCTACAGAGCTCCTACTCATTTAGATCTACAGGACTAAACAGGATATCAGACTACAGACGAGTCTGACTCAACAACCAAACTTCCCTGAACTGCTAGTTCCAAAACCAGAGATAGATCAAACACGTACTCCCTCAGAGATACGTAAAATACATTGAATCCCAGTTATCCAAATTGACAATTCAACCTTGTAGACCAAGCTCTTATCCAAATCAGAATATAGAAGAGATCCAAAACACAACTCTACTTCACAATTATCAGTAGATTCCAAACTTACTTCTCCTATCCAGAGATGCACTCCCAAACTGCTTTCGCTGCACCACTCTGATCTGATAAAGAACACAAGAACATACTGGACAACATATCCCAGAAATATGGTCCAACAAATCCATAAAGAAAACTCAGATATTCCATCAAAACCTGAGCTGCTTCACCAACTCTATCTCTAGAAGACATCCTTCTACCCAGCTGAACTACTGGTACCACTCCTGGAATCCTAGTCGATAAGAAAACTCAATCTCTAGATGTGGACAAACTTCTGACTTCTCGAAGACATCCAGCAAATCTCTGATAACCCAAGAGAACACTCAGCAATCGCAAGTCACTTTTGCGATCAACCCAACCTATTTCCAAAGAAAACTGTTTTCTTTTTACCAAACAGAACAGCTCATACTTAACTATCCAATTCATCGAAGAAATGGATCCACTTTGCTGCTTCTGAACTTCATCTTCAGAAAAACTGCTCAGCCAGAAAACTTCCTGCCAACACATAGAATACTCCAAGCTGCACTGCTGTCACAAATGCCAAAGACTTCCTTATCCAAAGCTTCTTCGAGAAACTCGAACTCCAAACCAAACAGAAACACCATGCTGAACTCAGCCACAACACCGAAGCATACACACTTCCTTAAACTTGTTCCAGAGAAAACATCTTTGGGAACATCCATAGTCACTGCATCTCATCACACAGCTACTATTACCTGAGGTATCAAGATACCATCACTCGCTTCTGCCTAACCGACAGATCCAACTCTACTCATCCAAACTTGCACTTCAAAGATGGACTCCGAACCTTAACAGTTCCCTTCGGAGATCGGCGAAATCTTTCACCACGGCAAAGCTTACTCGAGACAGTATTGGGTCTACAGTCTCAACAGATACACTTCCAACCTCAACACTCAAATTCCAACCATTGGTAGTCGTGTTACACACACCACTACCCTATCTACCTTTATAACTCATATTGGAGAACCCGAACAGGTAACCCAACAAATAGGTAGAAATATATATATATATATAGTTATATTGTTATATAAAAATTACAAATACGCTCTCTCAAGATAAACACCACTCCAGAGCCTAGGTATTCACTCAACCTATCGCTCTGATACCACTGTAACGACCCGCCACTCATTCCATAGAATGACGCATCATTAATAAGAAAGAAAGGGATAGAAAAGAGAAAAGAAGTGTAACGACCCAGGATTTTGAACGAATTAAAGGGAGAATATTTAATTAATTTTAAATATTTGAACGATAATTTAATTTGAATCCCCGATATAACTTTGAAAATTTGCGATTAAACTTTAAAATTTAATCGATTGAATGCTGAATTAAAATTTGAATCTACGATTTTAAGTCGAAGAAAAATATTTCGAAAGCTTTTAAAATTCGTATTGATAATACTGGAGATGATTGAAGCTTCAGAATTTAATTTCGAACTGTTTTGTTCGGTTTTGAAAATAATCACTCGAACCGATATTTATAAAATAGTCAATTTTCAAACAGTCTCGGAATTCGACGAAACCAGTTCCATTGGGTCCGGAATGTTTTACTATTGCCGGATTTCAATTTTCGTAATTTTCTGAGTTGATATGTGAGCACGCGGAAATTTAAACGCGTTAAAAATAAAAAGAAATTCAAATTAAAGATTTAAAATTTATATTAATAACATCCCACGTTCTCCCATACTTACTCCCATACCCCCGTACCTTATCACCCTTCCTCAGTTCCCATTCAAAATTCACGAAGCCTTCCTTCACAAAGGAAAATAATGGCCGAGTTCGTTCCCAGTTAAATCGAGTTCCCCTTCAACCTAATTCATCGAATTCAAATCCTTTCCCCTCAAATCGTTCCCAAATAAAAAGAAAAGGAAAAGAACTCGGGATTAAAATCAAAGCACGCGTGTGTGGTGGAGTCATTCGAGGCGAGGCGTGTGATGTCGCGATGCGACTGGGTGCTCGGGGGGAGAGCGACGAGGTCGCGAAGTCAAGGCGGCAGATGATGGGGGTCGCGACCGCGCGCATGTAGACGATTTGGGTGAATTCGCGGTGTTCGAATTGGCAGTCGAGCTCGAGTACGAGAAATATGGGCACGGCGATTTCGCGAAGAGGGAGGTGGTTTCGAGGTTCGCCAGCGAAGCGCGACGTCGATGGAGGAGCTCGAACTCGAGCTCACTGGGATTGGCGGCAGACGAGTCGAGCGTGACGAGCAGATGAGGTACACCAATTTAAAGTTTAGATAATTTTAAAATTCTATTTTCATCTGGAAGCATATATATACAGTAAAGAATTTATACAAATTTTTAATTTATATATATATACCGAAAGAAAAAGAAAATGAATATAAAGGAAAAAGGAATTTTTGTTTGAGATTTAAAAATATTTGTTTAAAGTGAAATTTTATCACAATGAATATATTCATATATAGATAAACAGAAAATACAATTATTACCATAAGGTAGTTCTAGTTTATCTACAAAATTATATATATATATATATATACAGTTTTAGAAAAAATTTGATTGGTCCAGTGAAAATAATTTATTAAGGAAAATTTAGTTCTAATTTAAATCTGGTTAGACAAATTATTTAAAGGAAAATTGGTTTAAAATAAAATCTTGGGGTAATTAAAATTTCCAAACGAAAATTTAATCGATCGATTATTTTGAATATTGATTAATTTATATAATTGTTATACAAGGTATAAATCAAGAGAACAATCCAAGTTGGAAATGGATGGCAAATAAAAAGCTAAGGTGAGATTTTTCTCACTCGAATAAAATGTGGAATTTTTACAGTTATTGTTTGATTGCTATGATTGCTGTTTGTATTAGATATGATAGGATATATCTATATATATAGCAGTATATACATATTGGCATATGTATATATTGGATTGATTGATTTCCCGCCTCGTATAGCGGATGAGACCCTATTGCGCCGTTAGTAAGCGGATTTATAAAAACCTATATACCGCGATAATTCCGTACTGGAGCGGAATTGGTATTGTGCTAACATCTTTGGATGCAGGGAAACAGGTTGGAGGGATCCAACTGGATTCCTCAACTGTATTTATTTATTTACAGATGATATATATGCTGTTGTCATATGTTGAGATATGATATTGATTGTTGTGATTGACTAATTGATGCGTTGCATCATCGGTTTCAAATTTTGAAATTTAAAAATAACGATGTTGATTTTAAAAGAAAATTTTAAAAGTGATCTTTGAAAATATACGTTTATTTAAATTGTTGAATTGATTTACTTTAAAAAGATAAACGTTAAAACTTTTAAGTTATAAAAGTTGAGATTTTGTGAATTTTAACAAAGAAGTAATTGCTTTTGAAATAAAGAGTTAAGAAATTTATGAAATGGTTTAAGTTGAGATTTTTGAATTCTTAAACCAATGTATATAAAAAGATGTATCAAATTGATATTTATCAATTAAAGTTATTGGAATTTTAAAATAAGTTTTATAAGAGATATGAAATTTATAATTATAAAATGTGAAGATATGAAATTTATAATTATAAAATGTGAAGATATGAAATGTATAGAATTATAAATCGTAAAGATATGAAATTTATAGATTTATAAAGAATGAAGTTGTAGAATGAATGATTATAAGAAAATTTACTTATAAATTGGATTTCTGCTTTTAAATGGAATATTGATCGGATCGTTAATAAAGAAGATTTATAAATCAAAGTTGTGAAAAAAATATAGAAAATAGGATTTATAAACGTTGTTTTATAAATTCAAAATCGATGGAGTTTGATAAATTAAATATAGAAGATTTTTAAAGAAGATATATTCGCGATTTTGAATAGCGAATCTTTATTGAAATAAAACGTGTAGAGATGGCTGAAATTTAGTTAAGTGAATTATATTCACGATTTTGGACAGTGAATATACTCTTAAGGAAAATGGATATGTTCTGGAGAAACGATATTATAAAATGAAGTAATTGTTTTAAAAGATGTTTTAAAACGTGTTAAATATCGAAATCATAGATTTCAACATTTATTGTTGAAATAGACGTTTTCGAGAAAATAAGGAGATGATGGACTATAACACTGTTGTTATAGTAAATGATTTCCGAAAGGAAATGTTTTATATAGTATTGGGATTTATATATCTACCTAAATTCCGAATCCCTATACTAGTGATTTCGAGTCGTCGTAACGATGTTTTACGCAACATTCGTTTTGACTCAAATAAATGTGTTAAAAGAATATTTTCCTTAAAGGATGAATATATACTTAATTTGATTTAAGTATATCGAATATTTTCAAGTGTTGAAAATGAATAGATTTGTGAAACACTTATTTTTAAATAAGTATGGAAATGCTTTTCCAATGAAATGAACGTTTTGAGAATTTATCTTTGTAAAGGATAAATTGAAATTGAATATTGAAAATCGATTTGAAAATCGTATATCAGAAGATATTTTGAAATATAAATTCAATATGGAATTTATAAAGAAATGGGAATTCGTTTTAAAAATAAACGTTGATTTATTTTTGAAGTGTGGAAAATTAATTTGAAATTGTTTTCAAATGGTTAAGTGTGGAAATTTTTATATCTAGTAAAGATATTTTTGAAGATGAAATAATTTGGAAAATTATTTGGAATCTGATGATGTTGCGCATCTTTATTGATAGTTAAATAACCGACTATCAATAATTACCTTTAGATAGGTATTTGTTGTGAATTGGATGAATTTGAATGCCATACTTATTTTTGAATAAGCGCTCACTATTCGGGTTAGCCGGGAAAGGACCATGGGGTCGTATAACCCATTCCGAATATGTGATACGTCGTTATGAATTGCATTCGAAGACCGGTGTTGAAGACCGGATATTTTTGAAAACGAAAGGATTACCGTCGAGTTACTCTACATCGACTGATCTTCGATTTAGAGGTTTTATCACCCTTAGTGACGGGAAGTCCAGACGTGATTAGAAATTTATCCGGATGTGCAAGGGCTTCGTGAGAAGTGCCTTCGGTTCTGTTCGATCCCGGAACAGACTTGTATGGATTGTGTGTCTGACGTTACAATTTGAGATATAAAGCTGATTTCTTTCAAATACATCTCTGTTGGTGGCGGAGAATTTATTCTCTTAGCTTAACACCCTTCTCTGAGACGTACGAGCTCAGAGGTTATGTAGTTGAAATTTATCAGCGATATATCCCAATTTGGTAACGTGGCATACTGAGTGTTGCTGTGAAATGATCAGTGTTTGATCATTTGTGATATGATCATTTGTTTGATCTTATATCTTTGTGATCATAGGTTGATCATTTTTATTGGACCCGAAGCAGGGCTTTTTGAGAAAGCTAGCTTTGTGGACGAGACTTCATCGAGCCTCACACCCCGGAAATGGTCGAAACAGGACGAATGCAGCAAGGTTCTAGGGAGTAGCGCCCCTTAGTGTATGTCATTCCTTCTGAATAAAGGTGGTATCATGGTATGGAGCCCAGATACTTAACCTCTGTGGTTGCTGCACAGTTATTATTACTTTGTGGTTTGTTGGAAATCGGGGATCCTCGGGAAGATCGGTGACGATCGGGGGATGGCATACGCGTGTCAGTAGTTACCTATTTTTGCAGAGGTAACCCGGCCTTGTGTTGGTAGAGATCCGGTTAGGTTCTCGGGTCGTCTATTCCAGGGACGTACCCATCGTGGAAAAGGAAGTTCCTTAGCCTGACCATTTGTTGGAAATCCAAAGAAACAATACGAGCCTTGTACGGTTTTAGTTGTAGAACCTGCCATCTAATATGGCAGCTATAGCAAGCATACTATAATGGTACCTATGCTGGCTAAGATTTATATTCTACTTTCGAAATGTTTTCTACACTATGCACTAATAATAATATCGAAAAGAATTTGATTTTTGCGTAGTAAGCATCTTTGACTATCATAAGAAGAAATCTCCTCCAAGTCTGCGTTTGCATTGTGTGTGTGGCGGGAGGTCTTATGGTAGTTTCATTTTCCAAAAGCATTTCGAATTGACTTTAAAAAAAATTATCCTGTTGTTTATTTTAAAGAATAACTGTTTTACGATCTCACACCAGTCACCATGACTGACTCGGAGTTTATTGTTCCCTTCTAAACTCTGGGTGCCCACCAATTTCCACACGGGCAGTCTAGAGTTAGAATATCAGGTTATCTGGATATTCTGGAGCTTGGAGACAAGCTGGAGTTCGAGACGTAGTATTTGTATCTGATAGTATTTATTCCGCTGTGTATTCTGTATGAGGACAAGTTATATAACTGTCCATTGTTGTATATTGACTCTGATGATTGATGTATGTATAAAATGATATAGTTCTTTGTTTTAAAGATTATTCATTTATCTATTATATGTTGTTCCGCTGCGATGTGTAAGATTCTGATATTGTTTTCTGTTATGATGTTGTTCTGTTGTTCTTCTTTCTTCTTCTTCTCTTTTTCTTCTATCTTTTCTTCTTTTTCTTTATCTAAAACCCTCACTATTGGAGTTTTCGGCACTCGATTGCTCGGCAGTCGATAAAGTGAGTATCGATGTCGAATTTTCGAAAGTCGAAAATTTCGGGATGTGACAAGAAGAGAAGAGAGAAAGAAACAACAACAGATACTCACAGCGGAACGAATGAAATATAATATATCACATAAGATATTACATAGTATACAACATCAGAGTTACACAGATTATACATCACATACTAGACAGTTATAAACATCTGTCTAGTTATTACAACTCAATACAATACAGAGATCAATACAAAGATCAACACAGCGGAACTACTATCTATATCTCAACGCTGAAGCCTCCTACTCCATTGCTCCTCCACACTTCGTCAAAGCTAACCTGAATTCCTTGGCTACTCGTAAAAATTTGAGTACCCAAGAGTTTATAAACAGAAAATAAACACTTGGGTCAGACATGGGTCTGGTGTGAGTAACAGGTTAAACTTGCTTAACTTCAAAACCTTTTGAAAACAAAGGTATCACGTAAGACTTCCCACACATAAACATGGAAAAGTTTTTACCTTACGCTAACCAAAACATTGATAGGAAATCCAGTTATATTATAATAGGTCTAGGGTTTTCAAATAAGTATTCACATAGCCGAAATTGTTACATTCATTAAATTCCAGCATACATAGGTATACAATCAAGTCCGTTATCACTTATTGGAAATTGGATTCCAATAAATGGCAGGGCTACCGGGGTACCGCCCGTCACAGTACGTGGCCTAGATCACCGTACCGAGGATCACTCCCAATCCCCTGCAACACAAGGCCGGAACATCCCTTACTGGATAATTCCCGCACAAGATACCCCACGGTTGTCATGATCAACTGCACACTAAACCGAAATAATAAGGGACATCTAGACAGAGGTAATCTTGTCCTACTTGGGTGCTACCCACTAACCTTGCTGCACCTCCCCTGTTTTAGCCATTCCCGGTTGATGAGGCTTGAGGCTACGATTACCTAAATAGAACACATTTATCTTAGAATGCTCATCGTCCATCTGACGATGTGCTGAAAGCATTCAATCCATACAAGTTCGTTCCGGGTTCGAACGAAACCGAAGGCATTATCTCGTTACACTCATTTTGGAATCATCCTCAGAGTTAACGACAATAACCCTTGCACTCTGAAACTTCATCTTCGCTTGAGATTCACGACCTATCGTTAATTTGGATCGATGTGGTATTCGGATATCCAAATCTGGAAACCCGATCCCGGTCTCATCGAAATCCAAAACGTATCTTTTAAGGCCAAGTTGTTTTAAAGTTAAAACAATTCAATTCATTATCTATATTCACATAGATAGATAATTTACAATATCACAATAGATAATCAACATTATCAATATAAGCAGATAATCCATATTACCATCACAATTCAACTAAAAACATCCATATCACACAGCATATATCTCATCAGAGATATCAAACAATGCAAAGCATTCAATATTATTCATCCATCCATAAGTAATTATTTATACCATCTCTAATTAATTTAAAGTGAATTAAATTAATTACTTCATTCTATAAATCCTGCTTACTTAACCATTAATTAATTACAAATCCATTAATTATCCTCTAATTACCTTTTAATTGCATTCAGGTAATTTATCCTTTAATTAATTACTCAAATTAATTATCCTTAACCATTTATAGTAATTAACCTTTAATTACTTCATTAATTAATTATCTATAATTAATTAAATTAATCAACTATAATTAATTACATTAATCCTTAATTAATTACATTAATTAATTATTTCATTTATTAATTATTTCTTAATTAACCAACTCTTAATTACATCATTAATTATATTAATTAATGATCCTTAATTACAAATTAATTATTAATTACTCTAATTGAATTAATTACATTAAGTAATTAACCTTTTATTAAACCACATTTATTAATCACTCTTGATTAATCTCATTCAGTAATTAACTACCCTTAATTACTTTAATTAACTAAATTAATTACTCCTTAATTAATTTCTTAATTAATCCCTTGATTAATTCACAAGTAATTAAACTCAAATTACTTCCATTAATACATCACCATTCAATTAATTACTTCCAGTAATTATCTATTATTTACTTCCCTAAATAATCATACCTTATTAATTACAATTAAATAATTATTTATCAAATCATGCATTGATTATTCTAAATTAATTAAACTTAATAAATTAACTTAAATTAATCAAATAAATTAATTAATTACAATGAGTAATTAATTCTTTAATTACTTCCATTAATACATCACCATTCAATTAATTACTTCCAGCAATTATCTATTATTTATTTCCCTAAATAATCATACCTTATTAATTACAATTAAGTAATTATTTATCAAATCATCCATTGATTATTCTAAATTAATTAAACTTAATAAATTAACTTAAACTAATCAAATAACTTAATTAATTACAATGAGTAATTAATTCCTTAATTACTTCCATTAAGTAATTATATTTAACAATTTTCATAAATGATTATCTTTAAATTAATTAATCTAATTAATTATTAAAATTAATCACATTATTTAATTATTAAATAATCCTTAGTTAATGATCTTCATTAACAAATATTTAATTACTTTTCTTAAGTAATTAACTTAGATTAACCATTATTAATTTCAAATTAATAAATCTTAATAACCAATTAATAAATCTCTAATTATTTAATTAATTAAGTGTTAACCATAACTTAATTAATCTTTAATTACTTTATTAATTAATTCTTTATCATTAATTAATATTCTAATTTATAATCCTTAATTACAAATTAATTATTCTATTTAATTAATCTTAAACCTTAATTAAATTAATTTAAATCCTTAAGTACTTAATTAATTAATCCAATCATTAATTAATTAGATTATTTAAACCATTTTAATTTCATTAAAGATTTAATGATTTTAACTTTAAGATAAACATTTCTTATCCATGGTTAACTTATCATTCACACATACATTTGAAAACATCCATTTCAAATTTACTTTTAAATTTAATTTTAAATTCTGGATTTAAAATGAATACCAATTTGTCTTTAACAAAGTTAAAACCAATTTTAAAAACCTTTATATGTTAAAGAATTCCCATATCTTATAAAAGAATTTCTAAAAGAGCTTAAATCAAATTCCTTTTTTAAATTTAAAACATTTAAATATAATTAACATTTTAACTTATTTACAACATTTAAATTTATAAACTTATTTATTTCCAATCTAAGACTTAAACTAAACCTGAATCCAAATATTAAAACTTTGATTTAAATTCCTCTTTTTATATTTCTTCACAAATTTAAATTCAGTTTAAATTTAAACAAACAGGTTTTTAAAAACCTGGCAACACTAATGTACTCGAGCCACCACAAAAAGACTTCGAGTCGCAATCCTTAATGCTTCGAGAAATTTATCAGATTTCTCGAGAGAAACCCGAGACCACGACTCTACTCGAACCAACATCACCAGAATTAAGAAAGTGCACTGTGCACATGCACGGTCACCAGCATCAACTCCGACCGTCCACGACCACTCCACCACATCGGCTATCAACCACAAACCATATTACGGCCATCAAATCTTCAATCATCATTTGAAATCGCAATCGAGTACTCGAGCACAAAACTGGAACAACAGGAGCCTTCCCATCCCAAACCTGGCAACGCTTCGACCACGACCTCCGACCACCAGAAACTCTGCAACTCCGGCCATGCCCTCATATATGACCAAGCTTTCATCTCTCAAAACCCTGAAGCACTCGATCCATAGAAGAAGTCGTGATGATCGATTTATCTAGACTAGTTAAAACTAGGGTTATAAATTTAAATCCTAAATCATTACTGCCTCAATGCTTAAATCTACTATCCCATAATTTTTCCTTGTATCTTCGATCATCCCACTACCATTATTGAAGAATACAACATTTCAAATCCCCCGAGATCAACAGAATTACCCAAAATTCATATTTAGCTAAAACCAGAACTGCACCTTCAATTTTAAACTAAAAATTATGATTTATGTTTTAAAAATCAAGTTTTAGTATAAGTAATCAATTTATACTCCTGGATCAATGAATCTGGACTTTTAATTTTGCACTTACAAAATATTTGTCCTGTTATATTTTCTTTTACAGAGACACAATAGTTTTTATTTTATATTAAATAAAATTTCAACTATAATTTATGTTATATACCCATACTTTGTTTAAATCTTAAACCTTCATAAGGATTTGAATAAGAAATCATTGATTTTGATCAGGATTTAAAACTGGCATTCTAGAACAGGCAATAACATATCAAAACCCAAACATGCTTTCGAAACCATACATATTATAGAGAATTCCATCACTCCAAACATGATTATCACAGGAAAAATCAAGCAACTATATTTACTTAAGTTAGTTTAAATAAAAACTGTTACTCACCTGAAATAAAAATGAAACAGAGCCTTATTCTTTTTGAAAACTTGAAACAGTTTTGAACTTAAGACCGGAATGCCTTGCTTTGAAACTTTAAACTTGCATGCCTCTCTAAATCTGATTCTAAATTTGAGTTGCTGGACTTTAAACTTGATTTAAACTACATGCATGCTTGCTTCCAGGTTGAAAAATGAATGCAGACTGGTTTCTTTGATTAAATCTCAGGTTTGCAAAAGAACAGGCTTTGGTTTGAATTTGTGAAAATGAGATTACAGGGTATTGAATTTGATTTTTGGATTGAGGAGTTGATTACTTAATATTTGATTTGGATAAGTTTTGATCTGAAAGCTATATTGATTTTCAGATTTGCATTTGAGTTATTTTGGTTTAAGTTTCTCTTCTTTTGAAAAGAAAATAGAAAGGAATGAAGTGAAGAAATGCAAATGTATATATATAAGTAAATTGGTGATAAAAGAAAACTAAAATTAAAATCTTGACATTTGTCATTATTATACACTTATCATTTAACACTTGTAAAATGAGGCCTTAAGATAATAACACATGTCTTTTAAGTAATTTTTCATATTTTTATTTATTTTAAAAGTAAATAAAAGTCTTTTTCTTTATTTATTAAATAATTATCTATATATAAATTACTTTTTAAAGAAACAAAACTAATTATATTTATAAATAAAACTTTATACAAATATTCTAAAATCCAAAACAATTTAAATATTTATTCTTTTGAATTTCAACTTTAAATTCAAATTCAAATCAAATTAAATCCTAAGATTCAATTTAAAAATTAAGTTATATATATATACATATATAACTATTTATTCAATTTAAAAATAACAATTCCATAGTCTTTAAAATCCATTCATATTTATAAAAATAATACATTATACTTATTATTTGAAAATAACATATTTGATAATTTAAATAATTTATATAAGAGATTATATTATCAAGTAATATTTAAAAAAAACAAACCTTTTTGTTAAATCTTATTTATATTTAAGCTTAAGTTAAAATATATCTTAAACAATTTAAACATTTACCTAAAGTATTTTAAAGCTATAAGGTTATTTATTTAAATAACTTTGAAAAGTCATATTAAATTAAATCTAAATTTCCAATTTACCAAAGCTTTTCTATTTACAATATATACAAATAAATATATATATATTACAAATAGAAAATATCTTATTAGCTTTTAAAAGATAAAATTCACCAATTAAATACTTATTTAATTAGATTATTAAATTAAATTCAAATTTTATTATCAAGATTATCAATATCAATTTAATTATTTAACAGATTATTAAATTGATATTGCTCAAATTTCCGGGATATCACACAGGAGCACAGTATATGGTTTTATAAAACATTTAGGATACCGGTGAGGGGAAAACCAATTCCACTAAGCAGCGTGGTCTCACTAGATATCTAAATGGTTTCAGATGGTAAATTATTATTCATACCAGGCTTCATATCTGACTCGAAGTTTATGTTTTCCCCTTACACTCTCAGGTGCTCAATTGATTTTGAGTAGTTTGAGAGTTGAGGTTTTCAGGTACCTCATTAGACGAACCAAGCTTCCAGAGACGTGCTGGAGGCATGATAGATATCTAGAGGTCTCTTTTATTTGATTCTGCTATGTTGTTTGAAATGGAAAAGTTGTTATATTGCCTGTGTATATTCCGATCTTCCAAAGGGGCATCTTCATATGTCGCTCTTGGCGTATGTTGTAATAAATATATTTTCTCTGAACGTGGTTGACAATTGTGGGATTATGTAATGAATTGGAAATGTTTTGAAATTGAATGTTCTTGTTCAATGTTTTAAATTTTTTCCATATTCATGTGTTCCTGTGTATCAGTGAATCTAACGCCGCCGTATTTGATCGCCGAGGATTAATAACTATGGATGACTACAGTATCCATAGCCGTTAGTTTTGGGCCTCCAAGTAGGGGGATGCTACAACTGGCCCAATTGATTTTAAGAAAGCCAATTGGAGAAGTTGGAATAAGATTCTATAATTGACCCCAAGCGCAAGTGGGAGATTGATAGAGTTATGGGTATGCCTTAGGGGCAATTATGTTATTTGTTACATATATCTAACTCATTGACCAAACTTGTTCGAAATAAAGGTGTTTTCTTTCTATTATATACTTAATATAATGTGGTTATATTAATTAATTAATTTAACTAAATGTATATTTTATAGAAAATCCATAAATGGTATATTTTTGTGACAGTAGTTACAAAGTGTTATAACCGTGAGTAGTTTATCATAATAAAATTAAATATACCATATTAAATATTCCTAATTAAGATGCATCAGGACTGGATATTGATGTATCTGTTGAGATTAGAGTACGTAACGCTCTCCAAATATTGGGCAGTGTATTACTCATGACTGCTGGGGGTACGTAGGGGTTACGTACTAATAGTTATTGGATAACTATGGAACGACTCATTCGATAGTTTTCCGTTGGTTAATATAACTATGGTCAAACAAAAAATATCGATGTGAATAATTTACACAGTTCTATCGACTTGAGAATACTGTGGATCTTCAATATGAAAGCTCCGCTTTGATTATAGTCAAATCATAGCACATCGTCCCACTATAAGAAAAATAGTCATGCATAGCGGCATATAGCCGCTATAAAAGATAACCATAGCGTTTCGATAAACGCTATATATCGACATGTTATAAAAAAACTAGCAGCCTATTTATAACACAAAAAATGCCGCTATAAAATAGTAAGCTTTTATAGCACATATAGACCGCTATAATATTATTTTTCTATAGCACTATGTGTCCGCTATTTACACGGTATTATAGCATGTATATGCCGCTATAAAATACGCAAATACAATAAAGCTTTCATTCCGCTATCCTTTAATGGTAAACACATGCATTTTTATGGTACTTGTATTATATAACTATAATGCTTTTTATGCGCTACGGTTTATTTTTCTATGTGCTTGATGCATCCTTGTAACAACCCGGGATTTGCATTACCAATTAATAAATAAAAGTTAGGATTTTTATTTATTTTAATGAAGCATAAAAGGATTTGGAATAACAAAGTTTATTTGAAAAAGGCTATTTTAATTAAATGGGAAATATGGGATTTTAAAATGAGGATAAAATGTTATTTTGGAAACTTAAATATTTTAGGAGAGATTTTAAAACGGGTTTGGATAAGAAAAATGAGTTTTATAAACATATATGAACACTTAGACTAATTTTTGGAAACATGTAAATAACTCTCTTCTTATTGGGTTACTAAACCTAACCCAATAACCCACCTTAAACCTCCTCTATAAATTATCTCAAACTCTCCTAACCTCATTCATTCATCTCTAATCAAAACCCTAATCATTTCCTAAAACTTTCATAACAAAAATGTCCTCTATCTTCATCTCCTTCTAGTTTTTGCTTATGCAAGTCATTCTATGCAAAGGTAATGCAAATACCCACCTCAAATCCATTTTTATATCTCTTTAATTTCTGAAATTTAATTGGTAACATATGTTTTATGTATTTTTTTGATCTTATAGCCTCCTAATCATCTTTTGCTAACTTGGGTTGATGCTATAGTAGTCTTTGTTGCTTTTGTGAGAGGTATATTGCTAAAAACCTCTTCTAATATGTGTTTAATCATCTTTTGATTTCGGTAATTATTTAGTAACACATGTTTTATTATGTAACATGTGAATCATAGCTCTTTGATCCTCTTTTCTTTCATTTTGGGTGTGCACACAAGTTGCTTGCTATATTGGTTGAGGTAAAATTGCTAGCTAAATCCTTTTCTACTTGATGCTTCTATAATTTTCGTTTTGGAATTATAGCTGAAACGAAATCAGGCATAACTTCTTCATTTCTCATCCGTTTTTGGTCAGGTTATTTTTGATGCAAACTAGATTCAATAAGGAACACTTTTTGTTCAGTGAGTTTTCTGTAATTTTGCCATTTAGATGACCTGAAATGCATTCAAAGACAGAAGACCAATTCTGTCTTTAACAAGTTATCTTGAGTTTCAATCTGATATTGTTTTGCATGTATCTCTCTCGTTTTTGATCCGAATTAGATAATTTTCGATGTTCCGGAAAGGTTAAAATATATGCTACAATTTTTGTTCAGTGAGTTTTCTGTAATTTTTCCATTTAGATGACCTGAAATACATTCAAAGACAGAAGACCAATTCTGTCTTTAACAAGTTATCTTGAGTTTCAATCTGATATTGTTTTGCATGTATCTCTCTCGTTTTTGATCCGAATTAGATAATTTTGGATGTTCCGGAAAGCTTAAAACATATGCTACAATTTTTGTTTAGTTAGTTTTCTGTATTTGTGCCATTTAGATGACATGAAATGCTTTCAAAGACAGAAGACCAATTCTGTCTTTAACAAGTTATCTTGAGTTTCAATCTGATATTGTTTTGCATGTATCTCTCTCGTTTTTGATCCGAATTAGATAATTTTGGATGTCCCGGAAAGCTTAAAACCTATGCTACAATTTTTGTTTAGTGAGTTTTCTATAATTTTTGAGTCTATCTAGGTCAAAAACTGATTTTTCTACTATCTTCCCGAGAGTGATACACATATTAGCTCTGTGGATGAAACTGAAACTATTTTGGTCATAACTTTTGAGCCGCTAGTCGGAATTTGACGATTTTGGTCTCGTTGGAAAGATGGGGTTATGAACTCCATATCTAAAAGGTTTGGTCATCATCTGAGTTCATTATACCCCTCGAATTTCCTATCAGAGTTGAACCCAGATCGCTGTGCAAAACAGTGCATTTCATGTTTCTGTGTCCGACTTTGGAACGTTGCTTCGCCTTCGTTACAAGTCGAAATCGAGTAATTCTTTTTGCGTTCTGAAGTAGGAATGTCGGACTACGTTCCTACGAATTTTCATGCCATTCGGATTCAGTCTGCTGGTCCGAATAATTTTCCGAACTTGGGTTCGCGTCAGTTTTGGACTATTTTCCAACACTTAGAATATTTTCAGTGATTTTCTGGTTTTATCGATTTCTTTGAGATTTGTCTCTGGATTTTGTACACAGGCCTTATAAAAAGTTTTTAAAAGGATTTTTCGCTCCAAAATGGCTTTCGAAATTATTATATAATATTATTTTTAATAAGTAAACTATTTACTCCATAATAGGAGAGTTTTCAAAAGCCGTTTTAAAGTGTTCTCAAAATCAATTATAAATCCGATTCGAACCATTATTTTCTATAATAAAAATCTCACACTCACTTTTTAGCACGTCGAGCGAAGTGTAAAGGTGCTTAAACGGTTAGGAAATCTCCGGCCTATGGAACCGTGTGTATTTTCTTTCCAGTTAATCCCCGACCTATTCGATTGATCGTTTTGACCTTTGGGTCTAGTTTACCGATGATACGAGGTGGACTTTTTATTGTTTGGATTGTGAGCTTGCTATTGGTTAGTAAACCGTTTAGTGCGAACGTGGGGTATGGGACTCATTGTTAACACTTTACGGGTTCCTCTCCAAGAAGTTTGTGACACATTAGCCTTTGGGCAGCCAGTACTGGACCTCTGGGTCACCACGCCTCTGGGCAACCGTCTCTGGACACCTGTTCTATGGAGCAGTTTCTTTTTCGGCATGTGCCTCTGGGCCTTTATCCTTCTGGGAAGGATCTCGCCGTCTCGCGCGTTCCGCATCCGAGCGAGTGATCGATCACAACTCTACAGTACTTGGCAATAACGACTCCGGTCGGTGCACGTGCTATACTTGTATTATCTAATGATTTTTATATCCATTCGAGTACCGCCATTCGGTGTTGGTTCTATGGAACCATACGATGTAAGTGCGATTACCTTGTGGATTCACAGTGTCTCTGGACACTGCTTTTCAGTGTTTGATTTTATTGACTTTTCAGTATATCCCCATTGCTCTTTAGAGCATCGATCTTTGCTTGGGCATTGATTACAGACTCTGGTCACTCTTGGGATTATTGCCTATGGGCAACTTTATATAGCTTTGGCTACGCCGATGATATGAGGCGATTTTATTTATTCAACACTTTGGTGCTGATATTCTCTTTGGAGATGTTTACTGTTGATTGATGATTAGGGACCGTCATTATATTCATGTGGTCCAAAATACTCTTCTCTTAGGAAAAGTACTGCTTTATTTAAGTACCGCATTATTATATATCTCAGTTATTACTGATTGTTTAGTTAGCCTGACCCGAGTGTTTTCGCTCGGGTCAGACCGAGTTGTTTCAGGTTAGGTCTCTGGACTTAGCTTCTGTGCTTTCGCTTTGGACATTATCTGCTATGATGATAGATAGCGTTTTTATTTGTCCACTATTCCGCTACTCTGTTATTATTCAGACTTTGATATGTACATATTTTTGACTCACATGTGTGGGCAGTGGCTTTGTACCCACTTAAAGTATTTGGATCTGTATTGACGATGTATTGTTCTGGGATTTTATATCTGTTATGTGATTCTGTTCTGTGATGTTTTATCATTGATTAATATGCTTGTTCTGATAGGTCTTTAGCCATTGTAATTTCGTTATAAGTATTTATTGAATATGTCGAACCACTTGAAAAAATATATAGATACCATCCTTTCGACGTATTCAGTAGATAGTTATAGCTTGATTACAAATGGTCGCTTCCACTATACTCTATTCTCCGCTTTAATAGACAGTATTACTCCCGTAATACTCTTTGTTACAGTGGGTCTCAGAGTGGGGCATTACAGCTTGGTATCAAAGCCTGGTTTCAAGAATAAGCATAATAAACACAGAACATATACACTTAGTACAATACATTTTAATTAGATCCGAATTAAATCAAATCCCTTCCTTAGGTTATTGATAGATAAGTTAGGAATATGTGCAGGAATCTATTATATTCCGTAATATTCCTTAATGAATTATCTATCTTTGAATCGTGCTTAACTAAATCTACCGATCATATGTTCGAGAGTGTCCCAAACCTCTCTATTGCACCTTTTGCAAGAAGGAGGCACATAGGATCTCCGCTTGTCCTATTGCTCCAGCTAGTGCCAAGCCTGGCAGGCTTAATGCTGCCAAGGCTCCTACCACTTCTGCTCAGCCTAAAGGTACACATCCTTCCGTTCTTGAAGGCTCTATTTTATTTCATGGTAGATCTTGTAGAGTTCTCTTCGATACGGGTGCCTCTCACTCATTCGTATCAAAGGAACTAGTTGATACTTTATCTTTGGATGTTACTTGTCTGGTTTCTTCACTAAGGATTGTGAATCCTATTGGTGGATCCACGACCCTTAGCTTGCTCTGTGAGGGTATAGATATTGATCTTTGTGGCTTTTCTTTCCGTGCAAAACTCCACGTTATCGAGTATTTGGGCTTTGATATGATTCTTGGCATGGATTGGCTCATTCAGCACGATGCCAAAATCATTTGTTCGGAGCGGATATTATTTCTTCGTCATCCTGACTCGTCCGCTCCGTTAGCTATTGCTCTTCAGGATGTTGGGATTTCTGATATTACTTTATTTGCTCTTGATTCACGAGATGAGAATGTGGACATTTCTCGTATTCCTGTTGTTCGGGATTTCCCCGACGTATTCGAGCCAGTATCCGGACTACCGCCAAAGCGAGCTATTGAGTTCCGCATCGATCTTATTCCAGGCTCTCATCCAGTTGGGCGTCCTCCTATGAGAATGTCTACTAAAGAGAATGAGGAACTCAGGAAGCAGTTAGTTGAGCTTGAAGCGAAGCAGTTCATTCGATCCAGTTCTTCGCCATGGGGTGCTGCTGTGGTCTTCGTTAAGAAGGCTGATGGCTCTCTTAGGCTTTGCATTGACTATCGCAAGCTTAATGAGTTGACCATCAGAAATCGTTATCCATTGCCACGGATAGACGATATGTTTGATCAGTTGAGCAGTGCGAAGGTCTTTTCCCAGCACGACCTTGCCACCGGATTTCATCAACTCCGAGTTGCGGAAGATAGCATTCCTCTTACCGCTTTCCGCACTCGTTATGGTTCCTTTGAGTGGTTAGTCATGCCATTCGGCTTGACGAACGCACCGGCTTTCTTCGTCGATCTTATGAATCGAGTATTCCGGGAATACATCGATAGATTCGTTCTGGTTTTCATCGACGATATTCTTATTTATTCTAGATCCGAGGTAGAGCATGCTCATCATTTGCGGATCGTCTTGGATACTCTTCGTCAGCATCAGCTTAAGGCCAAGCTCTCCAAGTGCCATTTTTGGGAGAGCAAGGTCAAGTTCTTGGGCCATATTGTATCATCTGAGGGTATTTCTGTCGATCCTGCCAAGATCGAAGCTATTCAGAATTGGAAGCAGCCCGACAATGTTCATGATATTCGCAGCTTCCTTGGGCTGGCGGGTTATTACCGTCGGTTTATCAAGGATTTCTCTCGAGTTGCACTTCCCCTTACGACGCTGACTCGTAAGGGTGTTCGCTTTATTTGGTCTGATAAGTGTGAAGCTTCCTTTCAGCGACTGAAGGAACTTCTCACTCATGCTCCTATCCTTGTGGTTCCTGAGAGTAACCAGGATCTTGTTGTTTACATCGATGCTTGTGGTAGCGGCCTCGGTGCTGTGCTTATGCAGAAGGATCGGGTAGTTGCTTATGCTTCTAGGCAGCTACGTCCGAATGAGGTTCGCTATCCGACTCATGATCTTGAGTTGGCAGCTATCGTCTTTGCTTTGAAGATGTGGTGTCACTTTCTATTAGGCGAACGCTTCACTCTTTACACCGATCACAAGTCTCTGAAGTATTTATTCAGTCAGAAGGATCTCAATATGAGGCAGCAGCGATGGCTTGAGTTTCTCGCCTTATATGACTTAGACATTCAGTATACCCCTGGCAAGGGTAATCGTGTGGCTGATGCACTCAGTCGCAAACACTCTGCAGTAGTTTCTATGATGATAGCCGAGTGGGATATTCTTGAGACTCTTTCTTTGTGTCATATTCGAAATCGAGCTCCGTCTTCTGATCCTCAGATCTTGCTATTCAGCTTGGAAGCTCGACCTATTCTATTGGATCGCATTGCCCATGCTCAGCGGCAGGATCCAGACTTGTTGCGATATATTCATCTCCTTGAGTCAGGAACCAGTGATGAGACATTGTTGGATTATTCTATTGATTCTCATCGGTGTCTTCGCAGGAAGAACCGTATTTTGGTACCATCTGATTTATCACTTAGGCATGACATTCTGGACGAGTGTCATCGCACTAAGTACAATATACATCCTGGGTCGAGTAAGATGTATGCCGACATGTGTCGCCTATTTTATTGGGAGGGCATGAAGAGTGATGTTGCAAGTTATGTCAGCCGTTGCATGACTTATCAGCAGATCAAAGCTGAGCATCAGCATCCATCCGGTCTTCTTCAGCTGCTAGAGATTCCATTGTGGAAATGGGATCAAATATCCATGGATTTTATTGACGGTCTGCCTCGATCGAGGTCAGGCCATACTTCTATTTGGGTCATCGTCGATCGCTTGACCAAATCAGCTCATTTCATTCCTATTAAGTCCACTCGGACTGCTCCTCAGCTTGCCAAGCTATATGTGAAGGAAGTCGTTCGACTTCATGGCATTCCTAGCTCTATCGTCTGTGATCGAGACACTATCTTCACTAGTCACTTCTGGAAGTGCCTACAGTCAGCTTTGGGCTCAAAGCTGAATCTCTCGACTGCTTATCATCCTCAGACCGACGGTTAGACGGAGAGGGTGAATCGTGTTTTAGAGGATCTTTTGCGCTGTTGTATTCTGGATTTCGGAGGTAGTTGGGAGGATCACTTACCGCTTGTAGAGTTCTCCCACAACAACATCTTTCAGTCTAGTATTGGCATGGCTCCTTTCGAGGCTCTTTACGGAAGGCCATGTCGTTCTCCTTCGTGTTGGTTAGAATCTGGCGAGAAGCTCCTTCTTGGTCCAGATTCAGTTCGGGAATCTTCTGAGAAGATTATTCTTATTCGTCAGATAATGAAAGAGGTGCAGAACCATCAGAAATCCTACGCGGACAACCGTAGGAAGCCTCTTGAGTTCTCCATTGGTGATCATGTCTTTATTCGGATATCTCCTATGAAAGGGGTTGTGCGTTTCAGCTCTACAGGGAAGTTGGCTCCTCGCTATGTTGGACCATTTCCTATTACGGAACGCATCGGCCCCGTTGCTTATCGTGTGGCTCTACCTGCTCACTTCTTTGGAATACACGACGTGTTCCATGTTTCCCAGCTTTGCATGTGTGTCCGCGATCCTGATTCTATCATTGAGCCGCATGCTGTGCCTTATTTAGAGATCTTACCTGATTTATCTTTGGAGCAGCAACCTCTTCGTGTGCTTGATTCGGAGGTTAGACGCCTTCGCAACAAAGAGGTTCCATTCGTGAAGATTCAATGGTCACCGAATCCCAAGGACTACACTTGGGAGACCAGAGAATCTATCGAACGCTCTTATCCTGGCTTTCTCCCATCTTCATCTGCGGGTGAGAATTCTCTATTTTATCTCTATCACTTCTTTTGTGGATTTGACATTATGGACGACATCTATCTTAAGGAATTGCGGGGACGCAATTTTCTTAAGGGGGGAGTCTGTAACAACCCGGGATTTGCATTACCAATTAATAAATAAAAGTTAGGATTTTTATTTATTTTAATGAAGCATAAAAGGATTTGGAATAACAAAGTTTATTTGAAAAAGGCTATTTTAATTAAATGGGAAATATGAGATTTTAAAATGAGGATAAAATGTTATTTTGGAAAGTTAAATATTTTAGGAGAGATTTTAAAACGGGTTTGGATAAGAAAAATGAGTTTTATAAACATATATGAACACTTAGACTAATTTTTGGAAACATGTAAATAACTCTCTTCTTATTGGGTTACTAAACCTAACCCAATAACCCACCCTAAACCTCCTCTATAAATTATCTCAAACTCTCCTAACCTCATTCATTCATCCCTAATCAAAACCCTAATCATTTCCTAAAGCTTTCATAACAAAAATGGCCTCTATCTTCATCTCCTTCTAGTTTTTGCTTATGCAAGTCATTCTATGCAAAGGTAATGCAAATACCCACCTCAAATCCATTTTTATATCTCTCTAATTTCTGAAATTTAATTGGTAACATATTTTTTATGTGTTTTTTTGATCTTATAGCCTCCTAATCATCTTTTGCTAACTTGGGTAGATGCTATAGTAGTCTTTGTTGCTTTTGTGAGAGGTATATTGCTAAAAACCTCTTCTAATATGTGTTTAATCATCTTTTGATTTCGGTAATCATTTAGTAACACATGTTTTATTATGTAACATGTGAATCATAGCTCTTTGATCCTCTTTGCTTTCATTTTGGGTGTGCACACAAGTTGCTTGCTATATTGGTTGAGGTAAAATTGCTAGCTAAATCCTTTTCTACTTGATGCTTCTATAATTTTCGTTTTGGAATTATAGCTGAAACGAAATCAGGCATAACTTCTTCATTTCTCATCCGTTTTTGGTCAAATTATTTTTGTTGCAAACTAGATTCAATAAGGAACACTTTTTGTTCAATGAAGTTTCTGTAATTTTGCCATTTAGATGACCTGAAATGCATTCAAAGACAGAAGACCAATTCTGTCTTTAACAAGTTATCTTGAGTTTCAATCTGATATTGTTTTGCATGTATCTCTCTCGTTTTTTATCCGAATTAGATAAATTTAGATGTTCCGGAAAGGTTAATATATATGCTACAATTTTTGTTTAGTGAGTTTTCTGAAATTTTGCCATTTAGATGACCTGAAATACATTCAAAGACAGAAAACCAATTCTGTCTTTAACAAGTTATCTTGAGTTTCAATCTGATATTGTTATGCATGTATCTCTCTCGTTTTTGATCCGAATTAGATAATTTTGGATGTTCCGGAAATCTTAAAACATATGCTACAATATTTGTTCATTTAGTTTTCTGTAATTTTGCCATTTAGATGACCTGAAATGCATTCAAAGACAGAAGACCAATTCTGTCTTTAACAAGTTATCTTGAGTTTCAATCTGATATTGTTTTGCATGTATCTCTCTCGTTTTTGATCATGTCCCGGATAGCATAAAACCTATGATACAATTTTTGTTCAGTGAGTTTTCTGTAATTTTTGAGTCTAACTAGGTCAAAAACTGATTTTTCTACTATCTTCCCGAGAGTGATACACATATTAGCTCTGTGGATGAAACTGAAACTATTTTGGTCATAACTTTTGAGCCGCTAGTCAGAATTTGACGATTTTGGTCTCGTTGGAAAGATAGAGTTATGAACTCTGTATCTGAAAATTTTGGTCGTCATCTGAGTTCATTAGACCCCTCGAATTTCCTGTCATAGTTGAACCTAGATCGCTGTGCAAAACAGTGCATTTCATGTTTCTGTGTCCGACTTTGGAACGTCGCTTCGCCTTCGTTTCAAGTCGGAATTGAGTAATTATTTTTGCGTTCTGAAGTAGGAATGTCGGACTACGTTCCTACCAATTTTCATGCCATTCGGATTCAGTCTGCTGGTCCGAATAATTTACCGAACTTGGGTTCGCGTCAGTTTTGGACTATTTTCCAACACTTAGAATATTTTCAGTGATTTTCTGGTTTTATCGATTTCTTTGAGATTTGTCCCTGGATTTTGTACACGGGCCTTATAAAATGGTTTTAAAAGGATTTTTCGCTCTGAAATGGCTTTTGAAATTATTATATAATATTATTTTTAATCAGTAAACTATTTACTCCATAATAGGAGAGTTTTCAAAAGCCGTTTTAAAGTGTTCTCAAAATCAATTATAAATCCGTTTCGAACCATTATTTTCTATAATAAAAATCTCACACTCACTTTTTAGCACGTCGAGCGAAGTGTAAAGGTGCTTAAACGGTTAGGAAATCTCCGGCCTATGGAACCGTGTGTATTTTCTTTCCGGTTAATCCCCGACCTATTCGATTGATCGTTTTGACCTTTGGGTCTAGTTTACCGATGATACAAGGTGGACTTTTTATTGTTTGGAGTGTGAGCTTGCTATTGGTTAGTAAACCGTTTAGTGCAAATGTGGGGTATGGGACTCATTGTTAACACATTACGGGTTCCTCTCCAAGAAGTTTATGACACATTAGCCTCTGGGCAGCCAGTACTGGACCTCTGGGTCACCACGCCTCTGGGAAACCGTCTCTGGACACCTGTTCTATGGAGCAGTTTCTTTTTCAGCATGTGCCTCTGGGCCTTTATCCTTCTGGGAAGGATCTCGCCGTCTCGCGCGTTCCGCATCCGTGCGAGTGATCGATCACAACTCTACATTACTTGGCAATAACGACTCCGGTCGGTGCACGTGCTATACTTGTATTATCTGATGATTTTTATATCCATTCGAGTACCGCCATTCGGTGTTGGTTCTATGGAACCATACGATGTAAGTGCGATTACCTTGTGGATTCACAATGTCTCTGGACACTGCTTTTCAGTGTTTGATTTTATTGACTTTTCAGTATAACCCCATTGCTCTTTGGAGCATCGATCTTTGCTTGGGCATTGATTACAGACTCTGGTCACTCTTGGGATTATTGCCTATGGGCAACTTTATATAGCTTTGGCTACGCCGATGATATGAGGCGATTTTATTTATTCAACACTTTGGTGCTGATATTCTCTTTGGAGATTTTTACTATTGATTAATGATTAGGGACCGTCATTATATTCATGTGGTCCAAAATACTCTTTTCTTAGGAAAAGTACTGCTTTATTTAAGTACCGCATTATTATATATCTCAGTTATTACTGATTGTTTAGCTAGCCTGACCTGAGTGTTTTCGCTCGGGTCAGACCGAGTTGTTTCAGGTTAGGTCTCTGGACTTAGCTTCTGTGCTTCCGCTTTGGACATTATCTGCTATGCTGATAGATAGCGTTTTTATTTGTCCACTATTCCGCTACTCTGTTATTATTCAGACTTTGATATGTACATATTTTTGACTCACATGTGTGGGCAGTGGCTTTGTACCCACTTAAAGTATTTGGATCTGAATTGACGATGTTAGCGCCAAAATTGGTCACTAACCCCCAAATCCAGATGAAAGCACCAAATACCAATCACAGCTCAGAGATAGAATGTATGTAGAGAGCAATAATGTGAAGAACAGTTAAAACTGAAATGAAAGCAGTATAGAACAACAGATTTTATAGTGGTTCGGCTAACTCCGGCCTACGTCCACTCCAGAAGTTTTCTTTTTATTGCTTTAATAATCGATTACAGTTACAAAATGGTAGAGTTGCCTTAGCCTTAGAAAAGAGAAAGTAAGAGAGCAAAAAGAAGATCCCCTTTTACTGTGCCCCTACCTCTCTATTTATAGACAAAGATGGGTTGGACTTCCCTGGTGGGCCTGGCAGTCGAGTACCTCAGCCCAAATGGAGTTGTCTCCATATGCCGAACCATAGATGCCGAACGCTGAATGCCGAACAAGGTGTGAATGCCGAACGATCTCCTCATGCCGAACGTTGGGAGGTGCGAGGTACCGAGGTACTGAGGTATCGAGGTACGAGGTACCGAGACATGGAGGTGTGAGGTATGGAGGTGCGAGGTGCAATGTACCGAGGTATGGAGGTGCGAGGTGCAATGCCGAGCGAGGTGAGGTATGCCGAACGACCCATCCAATGCCGAACGCTACCCGATGCCGAACGATCCATCCAATGCCGAACGAGATTTATGTCGAGCGCTCCATCCAATGCCGAACAATCCTTAGTGCCGAACCTCCATCATGCTGAACCATGTCTACTGCCGAACAGTTTCTAATGCCGAATGTCTCCAAATGCCGAACGATCCAACCAATGCCGAACTTCTCCAGATGCCGAACGATCCATCCAATGTCGAACGTCTCCAGATGCCGAACGACCCATCCAATGCCGAACGAGATTTATGCCGAGCGCTCCATCCAATGCCGAACGATCCTTAGTGCCGAACCTCCATCATGTCGAACCATTGATCAATCTTTATCCAATCATATTTCCATCTTCCAAGCACGTTGCGTCATCCATCCATCTAGTCGACTGAATCCCTCGTACTCTAGCCTCGACGAACATGCAGTTGATTAGGTTAAACCCGTCTGTCCGCGGCCTTGCCAAAAGGCGGGTTAACACTTGCCCCCTAAAACATGCCTTGCTTTGAAAGGTGTGTTTTGAATAGCCTCAAGTCTAATATCCTAAGTATGCATGTTATCCACATCTATACTTTCCTATTCATAATCCAATCCATTACCAAGCCATCTTATCTGAGTGCTACGGCCATATCCTGATCCATTTCTACGACTATTCCGAGTCGATGACTAATTCCTATCCAGTAACCAAGTCCTTATCCAATTCCACATCCATCTGAACCCGACTACCGAGTTTCAATCCATCCATATCCAATAACCTATATCCGTGACCTCTCCGGGTCGATATCCAAATCCGGGACCGCTCCGGGTCCTTGTCCGAATCCTTGGCTATCCATAGCCAATATCTAAATCCGTAACCTCTCTGGGTTCTTGCCAAGCGCAATCCACACTTGATGACCTATGTTAAGTAATTCCATGGTGTTCATGGTTCAGTGTCCCTGAACGTCGAATAATGCTGTGGCTTAAGTCCTAAGCCGAATCCTGGTCACTCCGGACCCTTGCCGAGCATAGTCCATGCTCGACGACCTAAAATAGTAACCGATAGTATATGGCCTAAGTCCTAGGCCGAATCCTGGTCTCTCCGGACCCTTGCCAAGCATAGTCCATACTCGACGACCTTTTAGCCAAAAATCTAGAGAAAATCCAATCAAAATCCAATCCGAAATCCAAATCCAAATAGAAAACCAGAAACCCATATCAAAAATCCATACCAAAAAAACAAACATCCAAACCAGAATCCAAACCAGAAAATGAGCAAAACAGGGAGTTCAAACCAAACTCCAAAACCAAACCAGAAAAAGCAAATGTCCAAGTCAAAGGAAAAAACAGATTTCGCAAACCCGGGCGTCTCGGTAAGCCATCATCTCAGAGCATGCCTGAGGGTTATCTCCGACCCCGTACATGAGTAAGTGATTTAACCGTTTGCCCGGAGTTTGTTACTTATTCCAAACCGTTAAAATTAGTTGATGACCAATCAGCCACCATTCCTGGGCCTCATGCCCTCGTCGTTCAAGGTAGGCGGTGGCTGCTCCTGTTCCACCGCCGCATTCCGAGTTCCGACATACTGTCGCAACTGACCATTCCTTATATGCTCCTCGATTATATCCTTTAGATGTCGGCAGCTGTTAGTGTCATGCCCGTCCAGGTCATGAAAGAGACAGTGCCTTCCTAATGCCCTTTCACGTTTTGTGGGTTCCCTCCTCGATGGCCTTCGATAGGGAAGGCAATCTCGAGTATCTAAGAAAATCCGCTCCAACGTTGCGTTCAATCCTGTGTAAGTGGAGAACTTTGGTTCTCCCCAGCGCTTCCTTTTCCCTTTATCCTTGCCCCCACCTGAGCTTTCGCCGAGTAGTCCTCCATCCTTAGTCATGTTTACTTCCTTTGACCTCACATCCAAACATGCATCCTCTTGTCAAAGAAATCTTTCAGCTTCATGAAAGAATTCCCCAAGATCCAACGGTGGGTCCCGTACCAGTGATACTTTGAAATCCGAGTTATCTCTGACTCCTGATACCGCAGCCATCAGAACCGTTGATGGATCTGGCCGATCCACCGAAGCGACTGCTGCATTAAATCGAGTTAAGAATGTCCTGAGCGATTCATCTGCCCCCTGTTTGACTGACGTTAGCGTCATCACATTCTTTGGCCTTTTTATGTGAACTCGAAACTGACTTAAGAACTTGTCCACCAGTTCTGTCCATGTTCCAATGTCGAACGATCCAGATGCCGAACGATCCATCCAATGTCGAACGTTTCCAGATGCCGAACGACCCATCCAATGCCGAACGAGATTTATGCCGAGCGCTCCATCCAATGCCGAACGATCCTTAGTGCCGAACCTCCATCATGTCGAACCATTGATCAACCTTTATCCAATCATATTTCCATCTTCCAAGCACGTTGCGTCATCCATCCATCCAGTCGACTGAATCCCTCGTACTCTAGCCTCGATGAACATGCAGTTGATTAGGTTAAACCCGTCTGTCTGTGGCCTTGCCAAAAGGCGGGTTAACAGACGATGTATTGTTCTGGGATTTTATATCTATTATGTGATTCTGTTATGTGATGTTTTATCATTGATTAATATGCTTGTTCTGATAGGTCTTTAGCCATTGTAATTTCGTTATAAGTATTTATTGAATATGGCGAACCACTTGAAAAAATATATAGATACCATCCTTTCGACGTATTCAGTAGATAGTTATAGCTTGATTACAAATGGTCGCTTCCACTATACTCTATTCTCCGCTTTAACAGACAGTATTACTCCCGTAACACTCTTTGTTACAGTTGGTCTCAGAGTGGGGCGTTACAATCCTGCAATATAGGAATAAAAAATGAATCTTCTTTAAACACGTAACAGTTGAACAATGTAAGAGCCGAAGAATATAATAACCAGAAAATCAAACTCATTCTATCAAACGTACCAAATGTCTACATATATTATATTAAACATGCTCAAACATACACATAATATCCATTATATAATAACAACATCGCGAATAAGTTTTCAACTAAACTAAAAAATATATAGCTACTAACACAAATACAGGTCATAACCATCATCTTACGACTTGCTCTTTTACTGGGAAGCATGGAAGCAGAGTTGAAGCAGGTTCAGGAGCTGTTCAACAAGCAACAGATAATTCAACATCATAAAAATGAATTCACAACATATGTTAAATCGTAACAGGGCAAATTCATACCTAAAAAATATGCATTTTATGCTTGATAACTAGAAAAATCCAATGCATAGAAAAATGAAGTATGACTATAAATAAAAATAGAATACCGACGGACACAATCAGGACCATGTACACGCAATCAAAGCGAATGATTGGACCTTGTATTTATTATTATAAGTATTATTACTATTATTATTACAAACATAGTTAATTTTTATTATACTTATAGTTAATTTATTATTATTGTTGTTGTTGTTGTTTTTAGTATTATTATTATAAATTTAGTTAATTTTCTGTAACGACCCGCTATTTTGGACCATTCGCATCCGCACATGTCGGACTTGAATAATTCAAAATACCGAATTGTTAATTTAAATTTTGCAAAACTGAGCATATATAGTGAATAAATAGAACACAGATCATAGACACAGAGTTATAAATGCAGCGGAAACAAAAGATAGTAGTTAATGAAGCTACTATATACATATCAGAGTTAAAAAAGGTACAACAGATGTCTCGGATACAATAATCAGATACAATATCAGAATACATCACTAGAATCAACTGGATATCTGAAACTGGATAGATAGCTGGATCTCCAAGCGAAGCTCCAACTCCAAAGGTGAGTCTCGAATACTGGTACACTCGGTCTGACCCGAGCGTAAAGCAAAACACAAAACACTCGAGTCAGGATAAACATTCTTATATCATTAAATCCAACTCAGGTGAAATAGAAATTGAAATACAAGTAACTCAAAGGATGTTTGAAATAACCATCCTTTAAGGATCCGTTAAACTATCTACTATGTAATAGTGTACGGTAAATAGATAATGCCTATCAGTAATATAAAGTATCAAGATAGTGTTAAGGCGTTACCATTATCCCCCTTAACACATTTTATATAAGCGTTATGGTATATACATCACTATAAACTCCACCATAAACTGGTGGGATATCAGGGAGTACTCCATAGGTATAACACAAAACAAATCGTAGTGGTCGCGTATATAGGGATACAGGTATGACAAGGCACATGAGGCAATACCCAAGGTAGTGAAACTACCGTTTGCCTGATCCGGACTGGTGAGAACGCATCGCCGCAGCGATCGCAACACCGCGAAACAACACTCCCAAAATTTCGAGGGTGCACCAATCGACAACAAGTAATGAGTAGTTTCGAAGAAGTGTGTTCGCTTGAGGCAGCTAACCCCATTTGGCCCGGCACAGCTCCTGTTTTAGTCATTTCCAATTTGACACAAGTGTCAAGGCTATCCATTATCGTTCTCTTTCTTCAGTCATCACGTACATCATTCCAACCACTTCATTCTGGATCACACTCCACGTATAGTTATTAAAGTGGTTTTCGGTTTAGACAGTGAGTATGTCCCTAACCGATTCCGGTCTCTTTAATAACTTTCGTGATTATTACACCGATTGGTCTTTAAATATTTCAAAACCAAATCAATTACAGTTTCAATTAGAATTTGTAAACCAACATTTCATTTGTCTTTCTAAACCAATTTCCAAATATTTACGTTTCAAAACATCCAAATCACCATTTCGAAAATCTTATAATACAATTTCAATTTTTATTTAAAACCATTCCAATATTCATTTAAATTCGTACACAAGTTTCATTCCAAAATCATTTAAAATGATTTAATCTACATTAAAATCAATTTAAGTTCATTTATCTATTTCATCCAATATTTGTTAAGTTAATTTGTCATTCAAAACAATTTCTATTAAATTTCCAATTTATTAAATCAATTATTTAAGTTCAACTCCATTGTATCAAAACTTACAAATAGCATTAAATTAAATTCATCAAATCAAATTCTTTACATTTCAAGTCTTACATTAATTTCAATAAACACATTTTATTTCTTGTTAAAGAAAATTCAATTTCACTTATTTATTTACTTAGTTACAAATTTCAAAACTCAATTTATAAAGAAACTTAATTTCACTTATTCAAGAAGTTCAATTTCACTTAACAAAGAATTCAATTTTATTTAATTATTAAATAATTCAATCTTATTTAATTATTAAATAATTTCAAAACTTAATTATTAAATAATTTCAAACTTAATTATTAAATAATTTCAAACTTAATTATTAATAATTCCAAATTTAAAACAACAATCTTTCATCAACTACTATGTTAATATTTTGATTCAAATTATTAAATATTAACATTTTCCTTTTCTCAAATTTCAAATTTCAACTTCATTTCAAAACCTTATCATTTATTCAAATAAAATCTTTATTTTATTTTTAAATCAAATTATTGACCAATCGGGTTTTATTTAATTTTCTATCCAAGTCAAAGTTTAATTGGGTATTTATCATTTCAACCCGATTCCATTTCAATTCAAAAACCAAAGCATAGCAAAGGGAACTTGCAGTGTGATAACTGGGATGGTGTCAAAGTAAATAAACAAGCAATAACAACAACCAATATCAATCCAATAATCAATTCAAATAATCCCAAAATAATCGTATTAATTTACATTTGTTGTTTATGCAAATTAATATAATTATTTCTAGAATCTACACTATCATTTCATGTAGATTAAAGATTATTACACTAATCTTTATATGGTTCTTCACTTGGTATCTATTATTCAATTTCATACAACACCAATTTAAGCAACAAACATTTAAATGGTTCAAGGTGTATTTTACCAAATTGCTACGTGTCAATTAATTCAACATTTAAAGGGTCATATTATGCAAATGTCATCTAATCAAATTTAACATATATCAAACCTAACTATCCTACATCAATTTCAATTTCAAATTATTTATCACTTACAACATTAAAAATTTAACGACCAATGTCAACATCAAACAATCAATCATTTAATAACCAAACTGGATTATCATTGTATATATAACAGATAATGGTGTCAGATGTCATAGGTGAACTGGTACAGGTAATAGCATATATAACAGTGTAATTAACTAACAGCAGCATATTTCAATTGTCGTTTCAATTGAAATCAAATTTAATAAATAAAAGAACATTAATCGTGAGTGATTGCTCACCTTTCGAGGCTAGAGAGAACAGGAGATGACACTGATACGAACACAGATACGGACACTAAAATTTAGTTACCAATCCAAGCACAGTGATATGGGCACGAATTCGATGAAGAAGTAGGCACGACGGACGAAGCTGGAAATGGAAAATCGATGGAAACGATTGAATCAGTTGATATAGATTAAACTAAATACATATATTATTATTCTGAAATCGATTTTAAAACATATATTTATTTCCAATAAACAGTTCATCCCAACGCACCCTATCTATAAACATTTGAAAATCAAGTTTCCATGTATATATAAACAAATGCACATGTTGTATATATCAAAATTTTAGTACTTATGTAGAGGCTAACACTATATACAAAGTTCTGGAAATCTTATTATTTTACTTCTTTAAAGACGGACTATATTACACCTACGCAGACCACCCTATGTACTATTATATGTCAATACCAACATGTTAATCAAAGAGTGCTGCTGTACCCTATATACTGCTATACAAAACTGCACATGAATATATATAAGAACCATCTAGACTCGCACTTACTATATACTAGACTATCCTTTCATATTCTCAGTTGAAAAATATATACCAACAATAATTATATCATAGCAAAACAAACTTATTAAATAATTATTTATATACTTTACAGAGATCTATATATATACGTAAAACAGAATATATGAACTAACTTATTAGTATAAAATATATATAGATATAATACTTTTAAAAATACAATACTTTACTCGAGTATATATATCCTCGCCTTGTATAATTCTTTCAAAACCAATGCAACACAAAATATATAATAGACGTATATATATATATATATATATACAGACATACTTAATATATATATAGTGTATAAACTTATTTTATAACAACATACTACCCAACTCTTAAACAAACTCATATACATTACCAACAACTAATATACAACAACATATGAAAACTGTAACTTTATATATATAAATAAAAATCAGTACTACTTGAAACATCCATATATCAAACTTTAAACAAATTTTGTGTAACCCATATACAAGATAATTTGTAAACTCCATTATATATAAGTATAAACTTACTCAAAAGGGAGAGAAGGAAGCTGTCGAAGGGGACAGGCTCGGCTGGCTTGCTCGACAGAGAAACAGGAACGGTGGAGGATGAAGGAGGTGGGAAGGCGAAGGAGGTCGTTGCGTGGAAGGGCCGGGCGGAGGCTGCGCTGACGTGGAAGAAGAGAATGGGTTCGGGCGAAGGGAAGGAGGCGGAGGAATGGTGGATATAAGGAGGATCGGTTAGTCGGCGTTAGAAGTGAAGGGGCGGTGGCGGTTGTCGAGGCGGAGGGGCAAGGAAGAGGCAGCTGTGCTAGGGAGGCCGAGGTAAGTGAACTAGGCGAGCTCGAGGTAGGAGGAAAGTAGGGATGAGGAGGAAGTCGACACTTGTTAGGCTGCTGGTGGACATGGAATGGTGGAGGGCGGAGTCGGTCGAAGGTGCTGCTGTTTGGCGGAGGAGGGCAGTGGAGTTCTAGGCGTGGTCAGTGAAAAGAGAGGAAGGGGAGCAGCCGAAAAATGGTGGAGAGAACAGTTTTGAAAAGTGAAGCACGAATGCAGAAAGGCTTAAAAATAAAATATAGATTTGAGAACAAATGAAATATGTTGGAACTTGGAACCAGCGAATTGAAGGAGCAAGCATCCATGTAAACATTGGGACTAGTTTAAAACCAAAGTCAAGCACCATAATTTAGGAGATATAAATGAAATCAGTTGTTGGTGAAAGATGAAAAGTCTTAAGAACCAAAAGCACAAAACAATATGGTTATCGGTTTCGCGGATTCCGCTGTATACCGGACTTCAAAACAGAGAATTGAATATACCGCAGAGATCAGCACGACGAGACGATCAAAATGGCATACGGGTATCAGTGGTACGATTGAATTACAAAAATTCGAATTTTCTATTAGCGGAAAATGCAGCAAAAACGCTGAAAAATAAGATCGACGGAGCTAAAGATGTCCGAATTTGGAAAAACGAAAAATGACGTCTTCCTCAGAAGATGATTTAGAATTTTTCTATGTAAAAATATTTAGGTTTCGAAAACATTTTATTTTCATTACATTTTAACTGATTTAAACCGAAATGACGTGACTGAAATTTACTTTCATATTTTCTGACGAAACTTTACAATTTCCTATGTTTAAATAGATGCATTTTAAATATCGAATTTTCGTTGCGAAATTTTATTGTTTATTTTTTATTTAACGAAAATTTCATTTAATGCAAAACGCACGTTTCTTAGGTTAAAATTATTATTTTGGTTTCTGTTATTGGTTACAACTATTTCATATTATTACATTACGTTTTCAATATGTATTACATTATCGATCTTATCGAAATTTGTTTTGGATTTGGAACTTATATACAAAGAGATTTCCATTTAATAAATCGTAAAATTTTATTTCTATCGGATTTTTTAAATTAAAATTTTATTTAATTTAGTATTTTTAAAGCGTTAAAAATACGGGTCATTACATTTTCATAAACATTAGTTATTATTATTATATAAATTTGGTTTATTAAAAAAACTTAGTCAATTTGGCTAAAATTTTATAATTTATTATAAGTATATTATTGTTATCATAATTATCTTAGTTAATTCTTATAAAACTTAGTCTGTTTATTGTTATTATTGCTATTATTGTTGTTGTTGTTGTTATTATTTCAAACATAGTTAATTGGTTTATTTATTTCCAATTTTTATAATCTTATAGTTAATTTATTATTATTATTTATGATTGTTGTTGTTGTTGTTATAAAATTAGTTAATTTTCATACATTATTACTAGTAGTTGTTGTTATTCTAATGCAAACAACTAGCTACTTATTTAATTTTGCAAATCTAATGCTAAAATTACGTAGTTATCAAAATTTCGAATCAAATTTTAATTATCAAAATTTCAAAAATTCCTCAAAATTTTCCAACTCCTTAAATTTTCGAAATTTTTTGCTACCGTCTCCTTTGCGCGACTTGCGTTTCAAAATTTTATAATATATATTAAAAACATAATATACACCTCATCTTAACGATGAGGCATCTCATAGGGAAATACAAAAAAATACGATATGTAATCCGAGACACGTACCTTTTGCAATCTTTAGATCTTTAGCGAGTGTTTAAAACGATTTATAATGCAAAAGCAAGCATGCAGCTCCGAATGCAAAGCATTTGCCTTCGGTACCTACTACATACTTAAACAATTACATGAGTACATAAGAATAGCATATAAAAATCAATAACCATGCGTAGGCAAGTACAAAGACCACAACCATGTGCACAGAGTAGTAACATATTCTGATATGAATTCATTGGACAATTGCTTTGCATTGGATTTTTCCATCAAAACAATGATCCGATGATTAGAAATACAAATATTTGTATATTTAAAGAGTATGTAAGTATACTCCCTCTTAATTACCTGTTGATGATGCAATGTTAGAAACACTTCCATAAACCAAGCTAACCGAATCATTAGAATTTGAAGGCTTGTTCAAGCATATTCAAATCAAACTTTTGCATGAAATTAAAATTAAAAATCACTTGATATTAAAAACAAATCACTACCTTCTTACTTGCCAATGAGATCTCAGAGTTTCATAAACAGAAAAGCTGATTGACATGCTAGGTCCAACAACCTGCATTTCATAAACAGAAAAGATGATTGCTTTGCAGATGGAACAAAGTGTATGAGAAATTCCTCTATAATACATTTGGTTTGTCTGTAACTATTTCATATGACTACTTGAATTATTGAGTCGATTTCCCACGAAAAATTGATGATAATCTTTCCAGGTTAAGTTGTATAAGATACAATTTGAGAACAAGATTTTACAAACATCTATTTAACAATATATTCCTCATCCTACCTGCCACACAAAATAAGTTTAGGACTATATATAGTAATCCTTATTTTAATTTAGAAACACTAAAACCTCTAGACATGGAACAATCCAAAAGAGAGGAAATATTTATCCATCCATTCACATCAAGATAGTTTTCAAATTAATGAAGATTTCATAAATCACATATTTCACCTTGCTTCAACATATTTTAGACATATCCATGTTAATTGTTTTACTCACTAATCGACTGTAACAGTCAACAACCAATTAAGAAAACCATTAAGTGATGAGTTAGAACATATCATGCCAATATTCAGTAGGTTTCAAATTGATTTAGGAATCAAGAATTGTTTGTCAAGTACATACCTAAATACTCAGTTAAACCTGCAGCAGCTCATGTGAACAAGTTGACATGGCTCTGAGAAGGATAATTTAAGGATATTATCCCCTAGAATTTCAAAAATCCAGTTAAAATTTTGATTCTTCCAATATTGATGAGGAAAAAACTTGCAGTTTCAGTCTCCTGAAGCCTGATGGCAAATAATTTTTTTTACAGATGAGAGCTCAGATTAGTAAATACAAAATGCAAGGTGAAACATGTGGTCATACAAAATATGTGTGTGTATGTTTGCACGCATGTGTTTGTAAACTTGTGTATATGCGCACGCGTGTGTTTATAAACCTTATTTGTAACGATCCTAAATTTTCAACCCAATTTAAAATTTTAAATTCATCGTTTCAATAAAAATTTTGAAATTTTAAACGATCTCAATTTACGTCCAAACTTTATTTGTGACATACGTCTAGTTAGATATGGACATAGAAAAAGTTTCGTTGAAAAATATTACAGTAAAGTCCGTTCGCGTTTTACTGTATATCAGTCCATATAAAGCTGCGAAAAATTTATCTTCCAAATCCAAATATTTTTACACGGTCCGCTTGTAAAAATTATTCTGATCAAGATTTTATAATTCGTTTCGTCTAAAACTGTCATCGCCTGCTCCGTTTAGATTGTTTTGCAAATCGTACCATTTAAGCGGCGTAAATGCAAATTTTATAAAATCGTCGTATCACCAATATTTTTATACCGTTGTGATCGCGTCGCCGCGCTGACCAAAACGATATATTTATTTGTGTTAAACGGAGTCGGAGAAAAACGTCATGTCGTTTTAACCGGTTTAACACACCGGTTAAATACGTTGCAGCCCTAGTATTCTACCCGTTTAAAAATAAAAAGAAAATAACTTCCGCTGAGTGTGCATTTATTGGGAAGATGAAGTGTGAAGGGTTGCGTTTGGAAATTGATGTGAACGTTGGGAAATGAATAGCCATGTGAGATACGAAGCAGCAAAGTGGAATTATATTTATCTGGTACCATTCCACTTCCTCTGTTCCAAACATTTTCACTCCTCTCTGCATTCGAAACCAACAGGTAACTTATTCCTTCCCCTCTCCATTTTTCCTTTTTTCATTCTTCCTCTGCACATTTCTTTTTCTTTGCTTTGGAAATTTAAGGTGCTGCAGAAAGAAATACTCCCACCCTCGTCCTTCTCAGCCCACTACGCCTCGCCTTCCGCCAGCAAAATCCCACCTCCACGCCGTGCCAACTCACACAGCCCTTCACCCCAGACCTCCCTGACGTGCTGCCACCCAACACCAACTGCCCAAACCACCACGTCCACGCCACCTCAGCCCCAGCCACCCAGCCGAACGCTTCCCCACCACGACCACACCCTCCGCCGTACGTACGAGAGCACCAACCCGCCACCCCGTCTCCACGTCCACGCAGCCAACCCCAGGCCTCCCTGACTTCTCCCACTACGCAGCATCCAACCCCTCGGCTTCACCGCCACCTTCGGCCATTCCAAATCCGCCACCGCCTCTCCCTTCTCAGATGTCACCGCCTCTCCTTCCCGGCTTTCAGTCCCATCACCTACAGCCTCGCCCAAGCCGAGTGTAGGTGTGCGCGTGTGTTGGAAATAGATTTGTGTGTGTGTTGCCTGTGTGCGTGAGTTGGGAGGGATAGGTGAAACATGTACAGGCTGAGGTTGCGTTAGAGGGAGATGATGTATGAGTGTTGGGGTGAGGTGTTTTATGAAAAAAAAAAGGAAGAAACAAGTGTGCTTACGTTTAAAATGACAGTGTATTTTTACTATGCAAACAGGCGTGATTGCAGGCTTGTACAACTCGTTTTGATGTCACAGCTGTATATAAGTAAAGTTTGTGATAGAGTTGTAACCAACTTTGTTTCCTATTGCTGTGCAGCAACCGACTGAGTTCTTTTCGCAGCAGAAAATTTTCAGCTTCGTTGCTTTTCTTCGTCTTCGGTAAGCGCATTTATATAAATTTATAAATTATATACAATGTTCATTGTATTTATATCGTTTCCTTTTGTCGATATTACAGTGTTCGTTGTTCGCGCTGTATCGACTCTGTTCTTGCTTCTTCGTGCTTTTCTTTGTTCGCCGCCAAATTTCTTATCCACGAAAGGTGAATTAATTTTCACGACTATATTCTTATACAAGTTTGAATTGATAAATGATTGCTATGTGATGTTGATTGGATGTAAATTGTTATTGTTAAGTGATAAATTAATTGCAAGTTATAGGATGATTTACGATTTAAAATGAATTATAGATGTCGAATTTTGATTGTTAACTTGACCCCTTCATATGATGAATATTGATTAATTAAATTGACCCTTAAATTGTTAAGTTAATTGACACGTAGAATTGACAAATTTCACTTTGGACTGTTGAACGTATTGAATTAACTGTTGTAATTGAAATTGAACGACAAGTGAAACCAAAATGTTATAATATTTAATCTACTTGAAATGATAGAGTAGATTCTAGAAATAGTTATATTAATTGGCGTAAATAACAAACGCGAATTAATACGATTATTTCGGGATTATTTGAAATTGTTGAATTGTTGTGAATGGATGCTATTGCTTGTTTATTTACTTTGACACCATCCCAGCTATCACACTGCAAGTTCCCTTTGTATGTTTTGATTTTGAATTTAAATGGAATCGGGTTGAAATGATAAATACCCAAATAATTTTGACTTAGGATAGAAAATTAAAATAAAACCCGATTGGTCAAATGTTTTGATTTAAATAAAATAAAGTTTTATTTGACGAATAACTAAGTTTTGAATAATTTGGAATTTAAATTGGAATGAATGAAAATGTGAATATTTGAATTTGGAACGAACATTAAAGTAATAATTGACAAGAGAATATTGTTTAAAATTTAATTATTTAATAATTAAATTTAGAATTATTTGATAATAAATTTATGAAATGATTAAAAATTAAGTGTTGAAATTATTAATAATTAACTTTTGAAATTATTAATATTTAAGTTGTGAAATTATTAATAATGTAGTTTGAAATAATTAATAATTGAATTTTTGAATTTATTAACAATTAAGTTTGGAATTATTAATGAATGAGTTTGAAATGATTAATAATTAAGATTTAAAATTATTGAAAGTTGATGAGATCGAATTATAATTAAATTGAATTGAATATCTTTATTAAGAGAAATTGAATTTTTGAACAAGTGAACTAAGTTTCTTTAACTAAGTTTGAAATTTGAAAGGAATATCTTTGATAAAAAAAATTGAATGCGCTTTATCGAAACAAATGAAAGACTTGTAATTTAAAGAATTGGATTTGATAAGTGTAATTGTAAATAAGTTGTAACTTTGATAATAAAATCGAATTTAAGACGTAACGTAATGAATTGGGAATTTAATTGAAATTGTTTTAATGATAAATAAATGAATATCGAATGGAAGCGATAATTGATTTAAATCGTTTTGAACGTAAATTTAGTTAAATGAATTTTGGAATGAACTTATATACGAAATGCAATGAATATTGAAATTGTTTAATTGAAACTTTGAAATTGAAATATAGAAATGTTGAAATTGAAATTGGAAAGTTATGAAACGTAATTTTGGAAATTGATTTCAAAAGACTAACGAATTGTCGATTTACGAATTCAAATTGAAATTGTTTGGTTTTGAAATATATTAACGACCAATCGGTGTTATAATCACGAAAGGTTATTAAAGGAACCGGAGTCGGTTTGGGACATACTCACTGTCTAAACCGGAAACCACTTTAATAACTATACGCGAAGTAATGATCCAGAATGAAGTGGTTGGATTGGCGAACGTTGATGATTGAAGAAAGAGAACGATAATGGATAGCCTTGACACTTGTGTCAAATTGGAAATGACTAAAACAGGAGCTGTGCCGGGCCAATGGAGGATTAGCTACCTCAAGTGGACACACTTCTTCGTAAACTATTCTTTTACTTTGTGATTGATTGGTGCGCACCCTTGAATTGGGAGTGTTGTCTCACGGTGTTGCGGGCGCTGCGGCGTTGCGTTCTCACCAGCCCGGATCAGGCGAACGGTAGTATCACTACCTTGGGTATAGCCTCATGTGCCTTGTCATACTTGTATTCCATTTATGCGCGACAACTACGATTTTGATTTGTACCTTTAGTATATGTATTGCCCTCTGGTGACTTCCGGTTTTGGGGAAACTACGGTCTTGTATATGCTTTTGGGAATAAAAATGTGTTAAGGGTGGAATGGGCCATGACTTAACACTATTTTGATACCTTTATATTATTGATAGACATTATCTACTTATCGTACTCTACTATATATAGATAGTTTATCGGATCCTGAAAGATGCTTATTCCAACCATCTTTGAGTTATTGTTATTTCAAATTTTTAACCATATTATCTGTATAAGAATATATGTCCTGATTCGAGTGTTTGTTTGTGCATATGCTCGGATCAGACTGAGGATTGCTGCTGCTGCTTATTTGGAGCTGAAGACTTGAAGACTATCTTATCTTTATCAGTATTGTTCTTTCCATTTGGACATCTATGTCGTTGTATTTCTTTTATTTGAGACATTGTTGTATTTTCTTAGTAGCTTCATGAACTACTATTATGACATTGTTGTAATTCCGCTGCACTATTCTGTTATGTTATATTTTCTGTGACTCTGTGATGATTCTCATTTATATACTTATACTCCATTTATGATTCGTGTTTTGTACTATTTAAGTTGACATGTGTGGATTATTGTCAATTTAAATGGTCCAAATATACGGGTTGTTACATTATTAGCTTTTATGACTTAATCAACAAATATAACTTTATCCAAAGAAGCACAAGTAGTCACAATTAGTGGAATTGTCCATGTCTATGTTGATTTCAGCCTCTCTAAAATGCATCCTAGACATGTCAATTATTTAACAAATTACTGTCATGTATCAGACCAGCATTCTGCTAATTTTATTTATGCAACATAGGGGTATCTTAAAGACTAAACATGCTAAATGGTATAACCAAATAAATTAAAGCAAGACAATGGGCAGTTGCAAACTTGTGGAAGAGTAACTTAAAAGGCTACTAAAAGCCTTGAAATTACTGTGAGACTTAACAAATATCCACCTGTGCTACTGATAGACGAGTTTTGACAAGATCTAATGGATAAGTAATAGTAGCAACGATTATCCCAGCTAAACCACCTCCTAATATCCGCACACAAACATCGGCACTTGAAAATTTCCCATGATTGTCTAGCCCAGGCAGTAGTTGTAGATACTACACAAAAATGTACAATTAGCTAATATGATAATTTGAGAAAAGCAAAGACAAAAGAATATTATCATACCATGATAAGTGTGAGGTTATCTCCTCTGGTCAAAAGAATGAAAGGTGCAAAAGTCAAAAAATTTATGAAAAACACCTTTACGGAAATATCCAATAAATAATTTTCATGAAAAATTGCAATATAGAGAGCTTTTTCAATCCAACCATTGAATTCTATAAATATATTTATATAAATACGAACTATATATAAAATTTTAATTTAAGTTTATAAAACTTCTAATAAGTCTAGAAGTAAATTAAAGAAGCCTTAAATAGTCTAAGCTATCCAAAAATTATCTTTTACAAAACTGCCAATTATGATTATTATGATTATGATTATGATTATAGTATTAGTATTATAAGCTTTGGGAAAGATAATGCTATATGTTACAAATTATCTTTGGGAAAGGTAATTTTCAGGCTGGGGACTATTAACTAAAAGTAACGAGAACAGGTCGAATAGCAGTATATTTTCTTTCTGACAAGCATGGCAAATCAGACATGAGATGTGTTCATGGATAGGGATTACAATTTCTAGCATTTTTCACAATATGTTGAGCTTCCTGCTCTACAGCCAGGAATTGCTGAATTCCAACTTGACGCAAGTTTGAAGCCATCCCAAATTGCAAATATATGTTAGATTTAAAGGAGGGCATAAAGGCTGCTTATACTAATAGAATGTTATAGACAGAATAAAGAAGAATAAGGTAGAACTACAAAAGGAAGCATATAATTAAATTATGGTTTGAATAAATATTTCTCTACTTCGAAACTTTTTCCCTTTGGTTCGTATCCTTCAGCTGCTAGCACAGATGTTCCAATTGTCTACAGTAACTTCATCCAAGTCACTCAAGACTGCATATCTAATCCTGTTGCTAATTTGCTTAACCTTGGCGCTCTCAAGAGAAGAAACTGTTGCTAATTTGGTTAGAAACTTGTATGCATATAGCAAAAGGTTGTATGAACCTTTCATTACTATAATTACTCTTGTTGTTGTTATTTGTATTATTATTTCAAACTTAGTTAATTTTCATAAACTTAATCAGTTTATTATTGTTGTTGTTGTTGTTATTGTTATTGTTATTGTTATATAAACTTAGCTATCGCTATAAAACTTAGTAAACTTGATTAATATTTTATAATTTATTACTTTGTTATGATTATTACAAATTTAGTTAATTTTAATAAACTTGGTTAATTTATTATTATTACGTAAATTTAGTTACATTTTATAAAACGTAGATAACTTGGTTAATATTTTATAATTTATTATTATAAGTATTATTATTATTATTATTATTCTAAACTTAGTTAATTTTTGTAAAATTTATAGTTAATTTATTATTTATTATTGTTGTTATTGTTATTATTATTAATTATTGTTGTTCTAAACTTAGTTAATTTTTATGAAACTTAGTTAATATTTATTAACTTAGTTTGTTTATTGTTATTACTATTACAATGACTCTTATTGTTATTTGTATTATTACTTCAAACTTAGTTAATTTTTATAAACTTAATCAATTTTTTTATTATTATTGTTATTATCATTATATAAACTTAGTTATTTTTTATAAAACTTAGTAAACTTGGTTAATATTTTATACTTTGTTACTTAATTTTAGTTACTGTAAACATAGTTAATTTTCATAAACTTGATTGATTTATTATTATTATATAAATTTAGTTACATTTTATAAAACTTTAGATAACTCGGTTAATATTTTATAATTTATTATTATTATTATTTTAAACTTAGTTAATTTTTAAAGACTAATATTTAATTTATTATTTGTGATTATTGCTATTGTTGTTATTATTATTGTTCTAAACTTTTTTGATTGATAGCAAGAGTGATACTTACTTCAAGTAGAGTACTCATTATGATGTTTGAGAACATTTTAGAAGTACAACTCTGTGCAAGTACATTCTAGAAGTACAAACTCCATGAATTGGACACAACTGTATTTTATATACACATGATGACCATACTAAACTCACTGCGTAACAAAAATTCTTGTTAGGTGCGATTTGCCGTTTCAAAAAGATATGAATACATGTCCTACACCCCATAAAGCTACAATGATATAACATGATAACATTGTTCAAATTTTTTAATCAACCCACTAGGATGACCAAGATTAAGAAAACTATTATCATATGTTACATCCTAATCATGATTTCCCCTCAATAGTGAGTTTGTATATCATAGGTGCCTGTTGAACAAGCACCTAAATTAAAAATGAGCGCCTGTTAAACAATTTCTAAAATCAAAATTTGAAACGGACGCATGTTCAAAATATGCCCAATGACTACAATCTCTTGATTACGATTTTTGTAATACCAACCCCCTAATCGATTATGGGAAACAATTTTGGGAACGTCGATCATTTTGTATAAAGGGAGTTCTAATTGAGGTTCAGTTTGATTTTTATCAACGTCTAGTTAATGTCTTTCATTTAGCATTTATTTCTTCAATCATGGAACTTATTATTGCTATTGCAACATTTCATATATCTATAGACAATGCATATCTCCTTGATTTTTGGTAAACATAAGCATAGCCATCATAACTTTTAATATAAACCCATCACAAACAAGATCCAATAAATTTAACTAAACTATAAGTCCATTGGAAGATTTAACACTTAGAAGGTGAAATTTCCAAATAGCCATCCTAATAGATTATTATAAAAGTGACTCTTACTTCTACCTTCTAGAAACATTATATTAAGTAGATGAGAAGTTGAGAACTGGCTTTTATGAAAAAAAATGGTTGGCCTAAGTGAACAAGAGGGGTGTCTAGTATTCTAGATGTTTTGAAACATGGTATACTATTGGAATTTAAAATTATGCAAGTATAATAATATGGTTGGAATTTAATACTGAAATTGAACCTGAAACGAGGTTTGATTTTTACCTTTGGCTTTTAAGTATAAACAGTTAAGTTTATTGCAACAACTACATATTAAGATGATTGCACATTTTCATAATAGGTTCATATTTCTTATTGGTGCACCCCATCACTTATTAGCATCATGTTTCACTATCACGTTTCTATGATCTATCATTTAAGTAAACATCTGAATCTCTCCTATCAATAACTCAAACCCCTTAATTTCAACCATGTCTCAAAAATATGATGAAAGCATCCTTTTCCATCAATATCTAAAAGTTCTTCCCAGCTATGGATGGATCATGGAGTAGAGAAATTTAACATAAATACTGACAAATAATGTTCATATTCCAAGCTCCAACTGGGAATCAAAGAAAAATGAAAGTAGTGGAAAGTCAAAATATGAAGAAGTGGAAAACAAGCAACAATTTATGCAGCTGCACTCATTGTGCATGCTTATACACCAACATCTATTCAAACAAACATAGGGAAATAAGAAAATATAATAGCTATAATAACACCAACAATATTAATAATAACTAAAACCCAAACTATAGTCACTGGTCGTAACGTAAGAATGAAAAAAATATTGGGCACTTACTTTGGCACTACTCTTCCATTGTTTCCTTCTTTGGCCCTAGAATAAAGGAAAAACCGATTAAATAAAAACCAATACAAATAGCAAATAAAACCTATGTTTCATTAATGTCCATCAATGTGAGCAACTTTTCACACTTTACTTGAAAATTTTGAACATACCATATAAAAGATGGTCTCTAAGAAAAAAAATGTTATTGTTAAAGAAAAGAACAATAGCAAGGATGAATGATAGAAGAATTGAATTTTATGATTAAAATATCAAGAGATACATTAAAAAAAATCACCCAGTATAAAATTGTAACAATTTTACAATTATGCTCTTTCCATATAAAATACGAACTATAATTTTTATCTTCTTTCTTCCAAATAACATCAAAAGCATAAACCATGCCATAATTAATTTACTACATGCGTAATCATTATTTTAACAAAAAGTGGAACTAAAATAATTTAATATGATAGAAGTTAACTAAATTCACAATCTTCGTAACCATGAAACATCAATTCAAGGATAGAATAATGCAATTTGAATAACTTCCGAATAATGTGATATTGAACATGTGGTATCATTTCATGATAGTAATTTTGAATATAATTAGTGCATTGTAGTATTTTACTAAAATATATGAGCAAAGGATTACACAAATATATTGACAACAATAATTTTAAGATTTGCAATTTGACAGAAATATATTTTACCGAAATTTTTTTGTAATGCCAAATTGAACACGCCAATTTAGTAAACTCAGGTATGGAAGAACTAGACACACAAAATTTGGGGCTGAGATCTTGGTAATAACTTGTGCTCAACTTATTTTGGACGATAATCTAACAACAAACTCATATAACATTTAATCATATTTGTATGTCATCTTCAATAGTTCACAAAATCTATAGACCAAAACAAGTTTATCCGATAGACAAGTCATAAAGTTATAATATCCAAAAACAGTTCAAAAAATGAATAAGCATTTTTGGTTCTTGAAATTTAGGTTTCTAGAAATAACAGAAGAACAAAATTGCAATAAATCGAATTAGGGTTTTGGTAGATCACCTCGGACCGAATTACTTGCATGAAACTTCTTCAAATCAACCTAAGTTCATCGAATCGCCGTGGAGTTTAGAGTGGAAGCACTGAAGATCGGAGCTGGTGTATGAAACTGCTGAAGAGCGAAATCATCGTCGACTAATTTGGTTTTGAGTAGGGTTATTTAGTTTTACGATGGAGATGAAAATTACTACGCGGTATTTCATTTCGGTAGGGGAGGGAGACAAAAACTGGATAGAGTTTTTTCGAAGGGAGACGAAAATTTTGAGGCCTAAGCATTTAATTTTAAGGCCTGATCGTTACGTACTTGCAAAACAAAAAAATATAAATTAAAAAAGCAAAAGGTTAAAGGTAAACAATAACTCTTTATAATGACGTGTTATCTAATGGCGTTACTAATAACATATTTTCTTGTAGTGTCCATCAAATGACTATAGTTGGGTCGAGTGGAAGTGTCGGAAGTGAAGCACTATTCAGGAGAGGATTTGTCTCCTCAGTTATATAGGGTTAGTATCACGGTCAACTCAAGTCAAACCAAAGTCAAAATCTTTAGCCAGAGTAATTCAATTAATAAAAATTGTTATTATTGAAATAAGGACTTTATGTTTGGACTATAGAGTTGAATGTGGACGATGTTGGAATTTTGACCAGTACGAAATTCAATAAGTCCAAAGTGATATAGTTTGGCGAAGAGAATTGGTGTAAATAATTGTCACAACTGGTTAACGCTAATTAAATTAAAATGAGATTTTTTGAAAAATGAGTAAGTGATAAATTTGGCTATATTATCACACCGCTTGCTAGGTGAAGTGTGAATGTTAATGTTCGAATAGTTCGACGTTAACCGCTGACCAAATTTACACACTAGAGTCACATAACCAAAACAATGAATTCTCTTTAGACCAAACGATTTAATTAGTTTATACTTGTTATAAATTAATTAAATAAATTAATATTTATGAAATATTAATTATAAAATCTGGATATGATTTGAGAAATAAATATGTTGCATATATTTATAAAAAGTTATAAATAAGTTGATTGATATGAGATATCGATAACAAATTTAGTTAAATAAAATTTTGTATAATTAATTGGGTTAAATGGGCTCAAAAACCCATGCATCTTAGAGGGATAGGCCACTGGTCAAGCAAGGGGAAGGGGCGGCTACATGTATGTGAAATTAGGGTTTGAGATGTGTGGTTGAGATCATTGTTTTGCTCTCTTGTCCTATCCATATAAAAGCCAATCTCAAAACCTAATTAAAAGCTAATTCATTTTGAGCTGCCACTTTCTTCTTCTTCTTCCTCATTTTAATGGTAGCAAATATCCTCTAAAATCATCCCTAAAATTCTCAAATCCAATTCAAATTATAAATTCTAATTTGTAGTAGAAGGTCTCTAATCCTGGATTAGCAACTTGACGGATTGGGAATTGTTTTAAGAAGAGAAATCATTGTTCAACGTGGACTCAAAGGCTTCATCAGGAGGTGAAATTTCATTTATTATTATTTGTTTTGATTTCAAGTTTATCATATAAAAGTTGATTTACATCCAAATCATCTATTTGTATTCATATCTGTTTATTGTTTAGATTAGGTGAGATTTTTGTAGGTACATGTGTTTGTTACAATTGGATTGGTTATGTGCTTATTGTAATATTTTGTTTATTGATTTATTGTTGAATTAGTTTTCTAAATTATTTTAATTTAGATTTATGTTAATATATATAGTTCTAGAATAAATGTATAAAGATCTGCAAATTTTCAATCTATATAATTAGATATATGATTTTGTATCGTGTATATTTAATCTTAAAAAAAATTATGATGATTTAATACCTATTATGAATAATAAAATATAAAAATGTTTTATTAAATATCTACATACATATTTCTATCATTATTTTATGATTTTGTGAATTTTTTATTATGTAAAAAATAATTAATACTTTAAAATTACAATTTTATATTTTTTGTGTTTGTTGCAACATATAAGAAGCTTAATGTAAAATTTTCATATTTTTAAACTTAATTTAATATTTTTAAAATTAATTTACTTTCGACCTATAATCAATTATTCAATTAAAAATATAATTCCAACTGAGAAAATTTTAGAAATTTTTATTAAGCCTTATATATGTCTCAAGTACCTTTAGAAAAACTTTTGAATTTTTATAACTTAATTTAATAATTTTTTTAATTAATTTATTTCGACCTATGATTAATTATTTAATTAAAAATATAATTTCAAATGATAAAATTCCATAAATATTTCCTAGGTCCACAATATGTCTCAGGTACTTTTAGAAATATTTTTTTCAATTTTTCAACTTGATTTCATATTTTTAAGAATTAAGTTGATTACAGGCTATTATCAATCATTTAATAATAAATATTATTTTAGTTGAGAAAATTTCATAAATTAATCTTAAGCCCAAAATGTGTTTCCAAATTTTCTAAAATTATAAAACTTGTATTTTTTATATATAATTATTTTACGTATTACAGTAAATATAATGTGCTAATGTGTCCGTTGCAATGTAAATCCCAACATCTATATACGGGCACATTATACCCTTCATAGATGTATCATCCCCCTACTTGGAAGCCCAAAACTAAAGGTCACGAATGCTGCAGTCATCCATAGTTATTAATCCTCGGTGACCAAATACGGCAATATTAGATACATTGATACACAGAAACAAAAGAATATGGGAAAACTTTAAACAGCAAAAAAATTCCATATTCCATTTCAAAATATTCCAAATAGATTACATAATCCTAGTTCGCAGACCATGTTTCGATAACTTATAATTAATACAGAATACGCCAAGGGCGACATATGAAGATGCTTCCTTTGTAGTTCACAGTATATAATAAGGCAAGAAAATAAATTTTGCATTTACAGACAAAACACACAGCGGAAATAAAAGAACTCTAATAACAAGCTTGCCTCTAGCACATCCTCGGAAGCTTTATTCATCTAAAAGAACACCTGGAAACCTTAACTCTCAACCTACTTAAAATCTATTAAGTACCCAAGAGTTTAAGGGGAAAACAAAAATATCGAGTCAGACATAAAGCCTGGTATGAATAATAATTTACCATCTCAAACCATTTAGATATCTAGTGAGACCACGCCGCTTAACGGAATAGGTTTTCCCCTCACTGATATCCTAAAACATTTACAAAACCATATACTATGCTCATGCATCCACAATGGTTAAAACATTGTATTTCAAAAACATTATGATGATATAAAAAAACAAGTAAAGCAAATCTGGATTACCCATCCCCATTCATTCTAACTACATGTCTCAATTATAGTTTCTAGGATCACTATTTACCTGTTAAATGTTTATGAACTGTCTGTCCAATATCATAGTTTTCATAGGATCACTAAGAACCTATTGGTAACTTCAATATCCTTTCTATTATTCTAGTTTTCATGGGCTAACTAGGAACCTATTGACTAATTGTCAATATCTTAATCTGGATATAATTTTTATGGGCTAACTACAAACCTGTTGGCCCATGCCAGTATCAAATCATAGGTTTCATGTGCAGACTATGAACCTATTGGCCCCTTCCAATATCATTTATTATATACAGTTTTCATGGGCTTACTGTAAACCTATTAGCCCTTGCCAATATCTTTAGTTTTAAGGTTTTACATTCCTTAATTTATATTCACTACTGGGTCAACCTAACTGGTTATTCTGCCCTTCCCCAAAAATACAGTTATGGGTTGATAACAATGTGAATAGATATATGAAGTAGTATGCATAACAACAATTAATACCAACACCTATGGTTTATTATGCTTGATATCATCTTTTATATATATATATATATCCTGGTTAAACCCTTTAACCTATTTAATCAAGGAAAACTTCTTCATTTCAAAACCCTTTGTCTTTTTATGCCATAGCTATTCCTTTAAATTGAGATTGGGTTTATGTTTTGAAATCTTAAAAACATCTCTTTCGAAACCTCTGCATGACCCATGTCGTAAGCAAAAACTTCTTTTCAAAACATACTAAACATAGCTTTCGAAATAAATGAAAATACCCTTTTCGAAAGCATTGGGTTTACTTTTTAAAAACATCCTTTGGGTCAAAAATGGTTATGTACGAAAGTATCTCTTTTGAAACCAACTAAAAAATTTGTTTTGGGGAAAAATTTGATGGTGTCGGAACCATCTAGTCGAAAGCAATAATTCTTTAAATTGAAACTTCAAAGGATAGAGTCGAAACCCCCTTTCGACTCAATTACCTTCGAAACCCTCAACCCATTTCGAAAGCATTCAGGAAAAAGGCTTAGTTTAAGTTAAAACAAAGAGAACCCTTCGACAGCATAAATGGCTTCAATACATTCGAAAGGAGAAAATTTGCGGCTGGGTTTCGACTTGGTCGAAACCAATCCTTCTGGAAGCTCTTATTTATGGAGAAAGATGCCCCTTCATAAGCTAATACTTCAACATAATAAAACAACCTTCCCCAAAAGAAATTTATATAAACCTTTTCGAAAGCATACGTTTCGACTGTGTCGAAAGCTTTTAAGTAAAACAAAGCAAGATCTTAGCTTTTGAAAGAATAATATGGTTTCGACCCTAACGAAAGCATTACTTTCGACACCCTACCTTTCGTTACCCACCAATTCTGTAACAACCCAAAATTTAAGTTATAATAATTAATTAACGAATTAATTAAATAATTAAATAACTTTGTGAAATTATGAGATTTGAGCCACGGGAGTTGCACCATTGTGTTCGTGGTAATTTTCTGGCCAATTTCCATATATAGATTGTCAAAATCCGAGCTACAACGATGAAGTTACAAAATAAACAAGAAAACGAGAGAAGAAGAAAATATATAAAGGGTCAGGTCGACCCTAGGGCACCACACAAAGGTCGACCTGACGGTCGACCCACGTGTATACTTGGACGAGCAATCGTCCAGGTTCGAGCGTGACGTGTTTTGTTGATTTTATCTCATTTGGTGCGTCCGTGCTTCCATCCGACGGTTCCCATCGAGCCAATGACGTGGTTGCACTAGATTTAATCTTCAAATTCAACGGTCTGAGATCCACAAGTGACACTATAAATAAGACCCTAGGCCTTGCTATTTTTCTCATTAAGATTTTCTCCATCTGGGTTCATTGCCTGAGCTAGACCCTAAAAGGAATATTTTTCCAAGGAGAAGATCTTTTTAAGTAAAATATTTTATACGCTATAAGTGGATCCAGGAAGGCCAAGGAAAGAGCTAAGGACCACAGGTGAGTGTTTAGGTAATTATTTTAGATTTTTAAGTAATTTAAAATAATAGGGTTTTCTACAGTTGTAGTTTTTCTACAATTTTGAGACTGTTTTTATACAAGTTGTTTACAGTTAATTTTTAATGTTCTTTTCAATCGATTTTATTTAGCTATTTTTATTTAGCTATTTTATTCATTTATATACAGTTATTTTCTGTCATTTACAGTAATTTGTATTTTATTTACATCTGTTTTGCGCTAGATTTCAGCCTGCAAATTTTAGTTCTTTTTATTCCTTTTACGTGAATAAATGAATAAAAGTTGGATAATTCACTAATATGGACTAAATTTAAGAACACTAAAATTACAGAAAATTGGACGTAAATAAGTAGAACTGTAATAAAAGAATATAGATTGAAATAAGCAAATTTGACATTTGCAAGCAAGTTATAACTAGTAGATTATAACTAGAATGACAATATAAAAGAGAACTTATAACATAGGTTATAATTAAATAGAAAGAACAGAAAGAGGCTTATTTTAAAGACTTACACTAAGTTAAGAAGCAAATATAGCAAAGATAATAGAAGAGGCTTATTTAAAAGACTTAGAATAAGTTAATAAGCAAATATGGCAGAATGAACAGAAGAGGCTTATTTAAAAGACTTATATTAAGTCAATAAGCAAAGATAGAAGTAGGGCCCATAACCAATAGCATTCCCTTTCATACTAGGACTGATGGTTTCACAATAGGTGAGGCTGGGCATGACCCTTTCAAAGTAGGACTGATGGTCTCACAATAGGTGAGGCTGGGCATAACCCTTTCAAACTAGGGCTGATGGTCTCACAATAGGTTAGGTGAGGCTGGGACACGCTTTTGCTAACTAAAGTAACTAAGGGGCCAATAGAAGAAGTTCAAATCAGGGGATTTGAGCAAGGGGCGCAACTAAATTTTGTTTGGTAGGACCCGAATTGACAGCATTCCCTTTCAGACTAGGACTGATGGTCTCACAACGGAGGAGGTGAGGCTAGGCACACTTATGTTGTTTAGGGTAAGAGGGAGCAACAAATAGTGCGAGCTTAACGGTGGTCATGCGTGCGGCCTCGGTGCGGGGAGATAAGTCGTTATTGAGTTCCAGAGCGCTAGTAGGTGTCTTTTTGCTATGGGACCCACGTTGGGGACTAGCTCACAGTGGCTGTAACGACCCAGAATTTTTGATAATTAAAATTCGAATATTTAATTGATTTTAAATATTAATAAATGGAATTTAGAAGTCGAATGATTTATTTTTCGAATATTGGGTTTTATTTGATAATTAAATCGATAAATTAAATAGTGAAATTCCAGAAATAATTGAAAATCGAGTTTCAAATGATTGAAAATGATTTGTAAGATTTTATTTAATCATACTGGGGTTATAGAAATATTTTAGAACTTTCAGAAGCGAATTTGGAGTTAATATGTGAAAATTGAATATTTTAATATTTAATTATCGACTGTAAAAATAGCCAATTTTCGAACAGTCTCAGAATTGAACGAAACCAGTTCCATTGGATCCGTAATAGTTAGTTATTATCGGATTTCAATTTTCGTATCCATCGGAGTTGTCGTTTGACCGTGGCAGCTCGAAACGCATCGATATCGTTTTAATTTTAAATCGTCGAGTTAAATTAGTCATTTTTCAAAAAGTCTCGGATTTCGACGAAACTAGTTTCATCGGATCCGTAATGTGATATTATTGTAAGATTTCAAATTTCGTAATTTTTGGATTTACCGTTTGTCCGGTACAAATTAAAACGCCTCGAAATCTATTTAAATCGATTTAATTTAAATTGATCGTTTAATTCCATAACTCGCACAGATGATCGAATTAGCTCCCGAAACACGTTCCATTGCGTTCGAAACGCGGGGTAAACCTTAGAAACGTCATCCGGCACGTTCGATTCGGAGTTCGGAAAATTTCGATGAATAGTAAATTTGGCCATTTTCTATATAAGCACCTCCATAATTCATTTTGCAAAAGAAAATGGATAACCCTAACCCTAAACGTCTCAGCCGCCAGTTTCATTTTAATGGCCATGAAAATTCGTTCCTTCCTCCCTTAATTTTTCAAAATCCGTAAAGAATTGCGAGAGTTGTTCAACTACAAAAACATAGAGGAGGTTGAGAGCTTCCCATCCATAAGGCTAAGTTGGGCTATAGTCGATCGTGGGAGGGGCTATAGGCCCGCGTCCACCATCAGGTGCGCACGTTTCACGAGGCACAAAGGGGAGCCGAGCTTCGAGTGGTGGCAGGTCGTGGTAGCTCGCGTGATGCTCGTTCGTTTGGCGGTAGCTGATTGCTCTGGAAGTCGACAAGGAGGGAGTATAATTCGAGGAAATTATGGCGGCTATGGGTTTCAATATACGTGAGTAGCCTGGAGGGTTTCGTACGCGTGAAGAAGAACGCATGAGCGGCCTGGATTTGGTCTCCTGAAAACGAACGGTGATGATTGAAGCTAGGTTTTCAAAATGAAATAAAATTGTATATTGATTATAATTTAAATTCGTATAACTTTGTAATAACGTAACTTTTTGCTGCGTGATCAGAAAATTACAAAACGAGCGGCGTTGGCTTCGTTTTCTCGAACACTACGTGATGAAACTGAATTGGAGCCATTTGGAGCTAGCGAAAATTTCGGGTAAAATTAAACGCGTGTTTAATTTTATTCGAAATAAACGCTGAAATCAGAATTAAAATCACGGTGAGATCTTCTCACTCAAATTGAAAGTGGAATTTTCAGTTATTGTTGATTGTCTGTTTGGATTGTTGATATTAGATATAGTAGGATATATATCTATATATAGCAATATATACATATTGGCATATGTATATACTGGATTGATGATTTCCCGCCTCGTATAGCGGATGAGACCCTATTGCGCCGTTAGTAAGCGGATTTTTATAAAACCCATATACCGCGATAATTCCGTACTGGAGCGGAATTGGTATTGTGCTAACGTCTTTGGATGCAGGGAAACAGGTTGGAGGGATCCACCTGGATTCCTCAACTGTAGTTATTTATTTACAGATATTTTGATATATTCTGTTATCATATGTTGATATATGATGTTTGATGTTATGATGGACTAATTGATGCGTTGCATCATCGGATTCAGTTTTGAAGTTTAAAAATAACATCTTTTACTTTAAAAGGGTTTTTAAAGTGATTTGTTGGAATAGACGTTTTATTTAATTTGTGAGTTGATTTATTTTCAAATAAATAAACGCCTAAAAATTTATAATTATAAAATGTGAAGATATGAAATTCTATAATTGTAAAATGTGAAGATATGAAATTTATAGATTGATAAATTATGAAGTTATAAAATGTGAATGAAATTGTGGAATAAAAGATTTATAAGAAAATCTACTTATAAATTTGATTTTTTTTGCCCTTAGATGGAATATAAATAGAACTTGCTGATAAAAATGATTTTTGAAGCTGAAATTGTTATAAAGCGTAAAAGAAATTTATAAGAATTGTTTTATAAATCTAAAATCACTCAATTTTGATAAATGAATTATGGAAGGTTATCTAAGAGAGTTTATAAAGCAAGTTGTTATAAGAGAGAAATAGAATTTATAAACATTGTTTTATAAATTCGAAACCAATTGAAATTGATAAATTAAATATAGAAGATTATTTAAAGAAGATATATTCGCGTTTTTGGATAGCGAATTTTTATTTGAAATAAATGTGTAGTAAAGTTTGAAATTTGGTTAAGTGAAGTATATTCACGATTTTGGACAGTGAATATATTTTTTAAGTAGAATGGATATGGTTTTGGGAAAGCGATATTATAAAAAAAAATGAAGTAACTGTTTTAAAAGATGTTTTAAAACGTGTTAAGTATCGAATACATAGATTTCAACATTTATTGTTGAAATAGACGTTTTCGAGAAACTTAAGGAAATGGGGGACTATAACACTGTTGTTATAGTAAATGATTTCCGGAAGGAAATGTTTTATATAGTATTGGGATTTACACATCTATCTTAATTCTGAATCCCTATACTAGTGATTTTGAGTCGTCGTAACGATGTTTTACGCAACATTCGTTTTGACTCAAATAGATGTTAAAAATTTATGATTTCCTTAAAGAATGAAATATATACTTAAATTCGATTTAAGTATATTGAATATTTTCAAATGTTGAAAATAAAAGTTTTGTGAAACACTTATTTTTAAATAAGTATGGAATGTTTTCCAAAATGAAATGAAACGTTTTGAGATTTTATCTTCTTAAGGATAAAATGAAATTGAATATTTGAAAACGATTGAAAATCGAATATTAGTAGATATTCGAAAAATGTAAATTCAATATGGAATTTATAAAAGAAAAGGGAATTTGTTTAAAAATAAATGTTGATTTATTTTTGAAGTGTGGAAATTTTATATCTAGTGAAAGATATTTTGGAAGATGAAATAATTTGGGAAATTATTTGGAATCTGATGATGTTGCGCATCTTTATTGATAGTTAAATAACCGACTATCAATAATTACCTTTAGATAGGTATTTGTTGTGAATTGGATGGATTTGAATGCCACACTTATTTTTGAAAAATCGCTCACTATTCGGGTTAGCCGGGAAAGGACCATGGGGTCGTATAACCCATTCCGAATATGTGATACGTCGTTATGAATTGCATTCGAAGACCGGTGTTGAAGACCGGATATTTTTGAAAATGGAAGGATTACCGTCGAGTTACTCTACATCGGCTGATCTCCGGTTTAGAGGTTTTATCACCCTTAGTGACGGGAAGTCCTGACGTGATTGAAAATTATCCGGAAATGCAAGGGCTTCGTGAGAAGTGCCTTCGGTTCTGTTCGATCCCGGAACAGACTTGTATGGATTGTGTGTCTGACGTTACAATTTGAGATATAAAGCTGATTTCTTTCAAATACATTTCTGTTGGTGGCGGAGAATTTATTCTCTTAGCTTAACACCCTTCTCTGAGACGTACGAGCTCAGAGGTTATGTAGTTGAAATTTATCAGCGATATACTCCCAATTTGGTAACGTGGCATACTGAGTGTTGCTGTGAAATGATCAGTGTTTGATCATTTGTGATATGATCATTTGTTTGATCTTATATCTTTGTGATCATAGGTTGATCATTTTGTTTGACCCGAAGCAGGGCTTTGTAGAAAGCGTAGCTTTGTGGACGAGACGTCGTCGAGCCTCACACCCTGGAAATGGTCGAAACAGGAAGGATGCGGCAAGGTTCTAGGGAGTAGCGCCCCTTAGTGTATGTCATTCCTTCTGGATAGAGGTGGTATCATGGTATGGAGCCCAGATACTTAACCTATGTGGTTGCTGCATTATTATCTATGTGGTTTGTTGGAAATCGGGGATCCTCGGGAAGATCGGTTACGATCGGGGGATGGCATACGCGTGTCAGTAGTTACCTATTTTTGCAGAGGTAACCCGGCCTTGTGTTGGCAGAGATCCGGTTAGGTTCTCGGGTCGTCTATTCCAGGGACGTACCCATCGTGGAAAGGAAGTTCCTTAGCCTGACCATTTGTTGGAAATCCAAAGAAACAATACGTGACCTGTACGGTTTTAGTTGTATTACCTGCTATGGAATGTGGCGGTAACCTGCTATTGAACATAGTAGCTATAGTAGGCATAAGTGCGGAATGCCTATGCTGGCTAAGATTTATATTATACTTTCGAAATGTTTTCTACACTATGCACTAATAATAATATCAAAAAGAATTTGATTTTTGTGTAGTAAGCATCTTTGACTATCATAAGAAGAAATCTCCTCCAAGTCTGCGTTTGCATTGTGTGTGTGGTGGGAGGTCTTATGGTAGTTTCATTTTCCAAAAGCATTGCGAATTGACATTAAAAGTTTTCCTGTTGTTTATTTTAAAGATAAACTGTTTTACGATCTCACACCAGTCTTGCTATATTACAGCATGATAGGGGGTTCTCGCTTCGCGGTTTGGTGGCGAACGGGAGACTCTTACCCCTACATGTCCCTGAGAGGGATGGGTTGGTTAGGCAGAGGCCGTGACAGTCGAGAGGCTGGCCGTAAAAGCAAGTTTGGGGTACCATTGTCAGCCACGGTGGGGCCGGGATGGTTGAAAAGCCTACCGGTTGTGACCGCTTACTTCGGTATGTGACAGCGTGGTATCAGAGCATATGGTTAAGCGACAACCCTGCTCTGTTGGGTGTTACTCATTAGAGATAGAGTCAGTAGTACTCTAGAATGAGTTGAGTGTAATAATAGATACGAGTGCGTATTTGTTAGTGAATATAAAATTGTTTTATATTGTGATGATTGGTTTGTTGAGTGGTATATGGATTCTGGTCGGTATTGTCCGTACAACTCTATCGATAGGGATCTCTAAACACTTATATAGAACAATTCGGCACAATATTGTTTTAAATAGGGTGAATGAAATAATTTTGCCCAAAACTATTTTTGTATAGAAAAGAAATAATTTTCTGTAAATTATATGATATATGGATGCATGGTTGTTAGGAAGTAATGATGTTAATTATCCTCATTAATATATACGTGGAAATTGTACATGAAATTGGAATTAAAACAAAGAACCAGGAAATAAATCCATATACAAATGAAATTCGAGAATGTAAATTATAAATGTGACTTATAATTGGAAGTAGAATTCCAGAGAAGTATTTGGAAATGTTTTGAAAAGAATTTGAAAATTTTGGAGATTTGGAAAGTTTAAATCTTTTTGATTTGAAAATGGATTTCAAAGGATTTGAAAAGTATTTTGGGAGAGATGAGAGCTCTAAACTCTTTTCGGTCGCTGGAAAATAATTCCGATGATGATCGCGACATCACCGGTGTTCATTTTCGGGTTTCCAAAAGAGAAATTGCTGCCAAATTGTTTTAAATGGAAGTTGTTTTGAAAAATTTGGATTTCGTTTTAGAAATTCAAAGGATAAATTGAATTGATTTCAAAATGGTTTTTGAAAGGGTGAAAAGACTCTGGAATACTATATAAAAATCCTATGGAATATTATTAAGTTGATAACTTATACAAATTGGATTTTGATAGGATAAATTTAACTTAAAGGATGGAGTTAAATTAATGTAAGCACAAGTGAATCAATTTAATGAAAGTAAATTGAATGTTGAAAAATTCATTTCAAATTTGTAAAGTAAAGTATTGAAATAAAATTAGTAACGGAAACTAATTGAAGAAATGACAAATTAATATGGTTTGAGATGAATTAAAATTCATATGGAATTTGAAATCCAGCTTAATATGAGTGGTTATAAACCAAAATAGTGAATTGTAAATAAATTTTGGGAATGAACTAAAGTTAATTGATAAAAATTCAATATTCAGAAGATAAACTGAATTCAAATTGGAATTGTGAATTGAATTCAAATGGAATCTTGAAATGCAAAATTGAACGAAATTGAATATATAACTTCAATAGTGAATTAGAGATGATATAAGCAGTTATATTGAAAATTTTGTAATTGAATGTACGAAATGGTTTGAATATATGCAACTAGATATTATGGCTAGTAGGATATACAGGTATAAAGGAATTGGAATTTAATTTCGAAGATAAATTTGAATGGCTCGACAAAAGGTATGTATTTAAATTCGAATATGAGATTTGATGACTTATTTCTCTAGCCGCTTGGCTTTTTCTTTTTCTTTTTGAAATCTGAGAGTCCGTAGGGACGTTTTGTAGTAGTGCCGTATTAGCCGCGCAAAGGAGATGCTGGCGAAATTTTTCGAAAATATCGGGCGTTAGAAAATTTTTGAGAAATTTTTGAAAGTTTAAATTTGAATTTGAATTTAAATTTGAACTTTGAAGTAAAACAATGTTGTTTGAAACCTATAATTGAAGTTGGAAGGTTAGTAGAATTAATAACGAATCTTTAGTAGAAAGATTTGTTTTGATAATTTGATAAAACTATTGGATTGTGAAAAAATAGTAGACGTGTTAAGGACTCTTTTTTCCTTACTTGGTAATTTCGAGGACGAAATTCTTTTAAGGGGGGAAGTTTGTAACGACCCAGAATTTTTGATAATTAAAATTCGAATATTTAATTGATTTTAAATATTAATAAATGGAATTTAGAAGTCGAATGATTTATTTTTCGAATATTGGGTTTTATTTGATAATTAAATCGATAAATTAAATAGTGAAATTCCAGAAATAATTGAAAATCGAGTTTCAAATGATTGAAAATGATTTGTAAGATTTTATTTAATCATACTGGGGTTATAGAAATATTTTAGAACTTTCAGAAGCGAATTTGGAGTTAATATGTGAAAATTGAATATTTTAATATTTAATTATCGACTGTAAAAATAGCCAATTTTCGAACAGTCTCAGAATTGAACGAAACCAGTTCCATTGGATCCGTAATAGTTAGTTATTATCGGATTTCAATTTTCGTATCCATCGGAGTTGTCGTTTGACCGTGGCAGCTCGAAACGCATCGATATCGTTTTAATTTTAAATCGTCGAGTTAAATTAGTCATTTTTCAAAAAGTCTCGGATTTCAACGAAACTAGTTTCATCGGATCCGTAATGTGATATTATTGTAAGATTTCAAATTTCGTAATTTTTGGATTTACCGTTTGTCCGGTACAAATTAAAACGCCTCGAAATCTATTTAAATCGATTTAATTTAAATTGATCGTTTAATTCCATAACTCGCACAGATGATCGAATTAGCTCCCGAAACACGTTCCATTGCGTTCGAAACGCGGGGTAAACCTTAGAAACGTCATCCGGCACGTTCGATTCAGAGTTCGGAAAATTTCGATGAATAGTAAATTTGGCCATTTTCTATATAAGCACCTCCATAATTCATTTTGCAAAAGAAAATGGATAACCCTAACCCTAAACGTCTCAGCCGCCAGTTTCATTTTAATGGCCATGAAAATTCGTTCCTTCCTCCCTTAATTTTTCAAAATCCGTAAAGAATTGCGAGAGTTGTTCAACTACAAAAACATAGAGGAGGTTGAGAGCTTCCCATCCATAAGGCTAAGTTGGGCTATAGTCGATCGTGGGAGGGGCTATAGGCCCGCGTCCACCATCAGGTGCGCACGTTTCACGAGGCACAAAGGGGAGCCGAGCTTCGAGTGGTGGCAGGTCGTGGTAGCTCGCGTGATGCTCGTTCGTTTGGCGGTAGCTGATTGCTCTGGAAGTCGACAAGGAGGGAGTATAATTCGAGGAAATTATGGCGGCTATGGGTTTCAATATACGTGAGTAGCCTGGAGGGTTTCGTACGCGTGAAGAAGAACGCATGAGCGGCCTGGATTTGGTCTCCTGAAAACGAACGGTGATGATTGAAGCTAGGTTCTCAAAATGAAATAAAATTGTATATTGATTATAATTTAAATTCGTATAACTTTGTAATAACGTAACTTTTTGCTGCGTGATCAGAAAATTACGAAACGAGCGGCGTTGGCTTCGTTTTCTCGAACACTACGTGATGAAACTGAATTGGAGCCATTTGGAGCTAGCGAAAATTTCGGGTAAAATTAAACGCGTGTTTAATTTTATTCGAAATAAACGCTGAAATCAGAATTAAAATCACGGTGAGATCTTCTCACTCAAATTGAAAGTGGAATTTTCAGTTATTGTTGATTGTCTGTTTGGATTGTTGATATTAGATATAGTAGGATATATATCTATATATAGCAATATATACATATTGGCATATGTATATACTGGATTGATGATTTCCCGCCTCGTATAGCGGATGAGACCCTATTGCGCCGTTAGTAAGCGGATTTTTATAAAACCCATATACCGCGATAATTCCGTACTGGAGCGGAATTGGTATTGTGCTAACGTCTTTGGATGCAGGGAAACAGGTTGGAGGGATCCACCTGGATTCCTCAACTGTAGTTATTTATTTACAGATATTTTGATATATTCTGTTATCATATGTTGATATATGATGTTTGATGTTATGATGGACTAATTGATGCGTTGCATCATCGGATTCAGTTTTGAAGTTTAAAAATAACATCTTTTACTTTAAAAGGGTTTTTAAAGTGATTTGTTGGAATAGACGTTTTATTTAATTTGTGAGTTGATTTATTTTCAAATAAATAAACGCCTAAAAATTTATAATTATAAAATGTGAAGATATGAAATTTTATAATTGTAAAATGTGAAGATATGAAATTTATAGATTGATAAATTATGAAGTTATAAAATGTGAATGAAATTGTGGAATAAAAGATTTATAAGAAAATCTACTTATAAATTTGATTTTTTTTGCCCTTAGATGGAATATAAATAGAACTTGCTGATAAAAATGATTTTTGAAGCTGAAATTGTTATAAAGCGTAAAAGAAATTTATAAGAATTGTTTTATAAATCTAAAATCACTCAATTTTGATAAATGAATTATGGAAGGTTATCTAAGAGAGTTTATAAAGCAAGTTGTTATAAGAGAGAAATAGAATTTATAAACATTGTTTTATAAATTCGAAACCAATTGAAATTGATAAATTAAATATAGAAGATTATTTAAAGAAGATATATTCGCGTTTTTGGATAGCGAATTTTTATTTGAAATAAATGTGTAGTAAAGTTTGAAATTTGGTTAAGTGAAGTATATTCACGATTTTGGACAGTGAATATATTTTTTAAGTAGAATGGATATGGTTTTGGGAAAGCGATATTATAAAAAAAAATGAAGTAACTGTTTTAAAAGATGTTTTAAAACGTGTTAAGTATCGAATACATAGATTTCAACATTTATTGTTGAAATAGACGTTTTCGAGAAACTTAAGGAAATGGGGGACTATAACACTGTTGTTATAGTAAATGATTTCCGGAAGGAAATGTTTTATATAGTATTGGGATTTACACATCTATCTTAATTCTGAATCCCTATACTAGTGATTTTGAGTCGTCGTAACGATGTTTTACGCAACATTCGTTTTGACTCAAATAGATGTTAAAAATTTATGATTTCCTTAAAGAATGAAATATATACTTAAATTCGATTTAAGTATATTGAATATTTTCAAATGTTGAAAATAAAAGTTTTGTGAAACACTTATTTTTAAATAAGTATGGAATGTTTTCCAAAATGAAATGAAACGTTTTGAGATTTTATCTTCTTAAGGATAAAATGAAATTGAATATTTGAAAACGATTGAAAATCGAATATTAGTAGATATTCGAAAAATGTAAATTCAATATGGAATTTATAAAAGAAAAGGGAATTTGTTTAAAAATAAATGTTGATTTATTTTTGAAGTGTGGAAATTTTATATCTAGTGAAAGATATTTTGGAAGATGAAATAATTTGGGAAATTATTTGGAATCTGATGATGTTGCGCATCTTTATTGATAGTTAAATAACCGACTATCAATAATTACCTTTAGATAGGTATTTGTTGTGAATTGGATGGATTTGAATGCCACACTTATTTTTGAAAAATCGCTCACTATTCGGGTTAGCCGGGAAAGGACCATGGGGTCGTATAACCCATTCCGAATATGTGATACGTCGTTATGAATTGCATTCGAAGACCGGTGTTGAAGACCGGATATTTTTGAAAATGGAAGGATTACCGTCGAGTTACTCTACATCGGCTGATCTCCGGTTTAGAGGTTTTATCACCCTTAGTGACGGGAAGTCCTGACGTGATTGAAAATTATCCGGAAATGCAAGGGCTTCGTGAGAAGTGCCTTCGGTTCTGTTCGATCCCGGAACAGACTTGTATGGATTGTGTGTCTGACGTTACAATTTGAGATATAAAGCTGATTTCTTTCAAATACATTTCTGTTGGTGGCGGAGAATTTATTCTCTTAGCTTAACACCCTTCTCTGAGACGTACGAGCTCAGAGGTTATGTAGTTGAAATTTATCAGCGATATACTCCCAATTTGGTAACGTGGCATACTGAGTGTTGCTGTGAAATGATCAGTGTTTGATCATTTGTGATATGATCATTTGTTTGATCTTATATCTTTGTGATCATAGGTTGATCATTTTGTTTGACCCGAAGCAGGGCTTTGTAGAAAGCGTAGCTTTGTGGACGAGACTTCGTCGAGCCTCACACCCTGGAAATGGTCGAAACAGGAAGGATGCGGCAAGGTTCTAGGGAGTAGCGCCCCTTAGTGTATGTCATTCCTTCTGGATAGAGGTGGTATCATGGTATGGAGCCCAGATACTTAACCTATGTGGTTGCTGCATTATTATCTATGTGGTTTGTTGGAAATCGGGGATCCTCGGGAAGATCGGTTACGATCGGGGGATGGCATACGCGTGTCAGTAGTTACCTATTTTTGCAGAGGTAACCCGGCCTTGTGTTGGCAGAGATCCGGTTAGGTTCTCGGGTCGTCTATTCCAGGGACGTACCCATCGTGGAAAGGAAGTTCCTTAGCCTGACCATTTGTTGGAAATCCAAAGAAACAATACGTGACCTGTACGGTTTTAGTTGTATTACCTGCTATGGAATGTGGCGGTAACCTGCTATTGAACATAGTAGCTATAGTAGGCATAAGTGCGGAATGCCTATGCTGGCTAAGATTTATATTATACTTTCGAAATGTTTTCTACACTATGCACTAATAATAATATCAAAAAGAATTTGATTTTTGTGTAGTAAGCATCTTTGACTATCATAAGAAGAAATCTCCTCCAAGTCTGCGTTTGCATTGTGTGTGTGGTGGGAGGTCTTATGGTAGTTTCATTTTCCAAAAGCATTGCGAATTGACATTAAAAGTTTTCCTGTTGTTTATTTTAAAGATAAACTGTTTTACGATCTCACACCAGTCTTGCTATATTACAGCATGATAGGGGGTTCTCGCTTCGCGGTTTGGTGGCGAACGGGAGACTCTTACCCCTACATGTCCCTGAGAGGGATGGGTTGGTTAGGCAGAGGCCGTGACAGTCGAGAGGCTGGCCGTAAAAGCAAGTTTGGGGTACCATTGTCAGCCACGGTGGGGCCGGGATGGTTGAAAAGCCTACCGGTTGTGACCGCTTACTTCGGTATGTGACAGCGTGGTATCAGAGCATATGGTTAAGCGACAACCCTGCTCTGTTGGGTGTTACTCATTAGAGATAGAGTCAGTAGTACTCTAGAATGAGTTGAGTGTAATAATAGATACGAGTGCGTATTTGTTAGTGAATATAAAATTGTTTTATATTGTGATGATTGGTTTGTTGAGTGGTATATGGATTCTGGTCGGTATTGTCCGTACAACTCTATCGATAGGGATCTCTAAACACTTATATAGAACAATTCGGCACAATATTGTTTTAAATAGGGTGAATGAAATAATTTTGCCCAAAACTATTTTTGTATAGAAAAGAAATAATTTTCTGTAAATTATATGATATATGGATGCATGGTTGTTAGGAAGTAATGATGTTAATTATCCTCATTAATATATACGTGGAAATTGTACATGAAATTGGAATTAAAACAAAGAACCAGGAAATAAATCCATATACAAATGAAATTCGAGAATGTAAATTATAAATGTGACTTATAATTGGAAGTAGAATTCCAGAGAAGTATTTGGAAATGTTTTGAAAAGAATTTGAAAATTTTGGAGATTTGGAAAGTTTAAATCTTTTTGATTTGAAAATGGATTTCAAAGGATTTGAAAAGTATTTTGGGAGAGATGAGAGCTCTAAACTCTTTTCGGTCGCTGGAAAATAATTCCGATGATGATCGCGACATCACCGGTGTTCATTTTCGGGTTTCCAAAAGAGAAATTGCTGCCAAATTGTTTTAAATGGAAGTTGTTTTGAAAAATTTGGATTTCGTTTTAGAAATTCAAAGGATAAATTGAATTGATTTCAAAATGGTTTTTGAAAGGGTGAAAAGACTCTGGAATACTATATAAAAATCCTATGGAATATTATTAAGTTGATAACTTATACAAATTGGATTTTGATAGGATAAATTTAACTTAAAGGATGGAGTTAAATTAATGTAAGCACAAGTGAATCAATTTAATGAAAGTAAATTGAATGTTGAAAAATTCATTTCAAATTTGTAAAGTAAAGTATTGAAATAAAATTAGTAACGGAAACTAATTGAAGAAATGACAAATTAATATGGTTTGAGATGAATTAAAATTCATATGGAATTTGAAATCCAGCTTAATATGAGTGGTTATAAACCAAAATAGTGAATTGTAAATAAATTTTGGGAATGAACTAAAGTTAATTGATAAAAATTCAATATTCAGAAGATAAACTGAATTCAAATTGGAATTGTGAATTGAATTCAAATGGAATCTTGAAATGCAAAATTGAACGAAATTGAATATATAACTTCAATAGTGAATTAGAGATGATATAAGCAGTTATATTGAAAATTTTGTAATTGAATGTATGAAATGGTTTGAATATATGCAACTAGATATTATGGCTAGTAGGATATACAGGTATAAAGGAATTGGAATTTAATTTCGAAGATAAATTTGAATGGCTCGACAAAAGGTATGTATTTAAATTCGAATATGAGATTTGATGACTTATTTCTCTAGCCGCTTGGCTTTTTCTTTTTCTTTTTGAAATCTGAGAGTCCGTAGGGACGTTTTGTAGTAGTGCCGTATTAGCCGCGCAAAGGAGACGCTGGCGAAATTTTTCGAAAATATCGGGCGTTAGAAAATTTTTGAGAAATTTTTGAAAGTTTAAATTTGAATTTGAATTTAAATTTGAACTTTGAAGTAAAACAATGTTGTTTGAAACCTATAATTGAAGTTGGAAGGTTAGTAGAATTAATAACGAATCTTTAGTAGAAAGATTTGTTTTGATAATTTGATAAAACTATTGGATTGTGAAAAAATAGTAGACGTGTTAAGGACTCTTTTTTCCTTACTTGGTAATTTCGAGGACGAAATTCTTTTAAGGGGGGAAGTTTGTAACGACCCAGAATTTTTGATAATTAAAATTCGAATATTTAATTGATTTTAAATATTAATAAATGGAATTTAGAAGTCGAATGATTTATTTTTCGAATATTGGGTTTTATTTGATAATTAAATCGATAAATTAAATAGTGAAATTCCAGAAATAATTGAAAATCGAGTTTCAAATGATTGAAAATGATTTGTAAGATTTTATTTAATCATACTGGGGTTATAGAAATATTTTAGAACTTTCAGAAGCGAATTTGGAGTTAATATGTGAAAATTGAATATTTTAATATTTAATTATCGACTGTAAAAATAGCCAATTTTCGAACAGTCTCAGAATTGAACGAAACCAGTTCCATTGGATCCGTAATAGTTAGTTATTATCGGATTTCAATTTTCGTATCCATCGGAGTTGTCGTTTGACCGTGGCAGCTCGAAACGCATCGATATCGTTTTAATTTTAAATCGTCGAGTTAAATTAGTCATTTTTCAAAAAGTCTCGGATTTCGACGAAACTAGTTTCATCGGATCCGTAATGTGATATTATTGTAAGATTTCAAATTTCGTAATTTTTGGATTTACCGTTTGTCCGGTACAAATTAAAACGCCTCGAAATCTATTTAAATCGATTTAATTTAAATTGATCGTTTAATTCCATAACTCGCACAGATGATCGAATTAGCTCCCGAAACACGTTCCATTGCGTTCGAAACGCGGGGTAAACCTTAGAAACGTCATCCGGCACGTTCGATTCGGAGTTCGGAAAATTTCGATGAATAGTAAATTTGGCCATTTTCTATATAAGCACCTCCATAATTCATTTTGCAAAAGAAAATGGATAACCCTAACCCTAAACGTCTCAGCCGCCAGTTTCATTTTAATGGCCATGAAAATTCGTTCCTTCCTCCCTTAATTTTTCAAAATCCGTAAAGAATTGCGAGAGTTGTTCAACTACAAAAACATAGAGGAGGTTGAGAGCTTCCCATCCATAAGGCTAAGTTGGGCTATAGTCGATCGTGGGAGGGGCTATAGGCCCGCGTCCACCATCAGGTGTGCACGTTTCACGAGGCACAAAGGGGAGCCGAGCTTCGAGTGGTGGCAGGCCGTGGTAGCTCGCGTGATGCTCGTTCGTTTGGCGGTAGCTGATTGCTCTGGAAGTCGACAAGGAGGGAGTATAATTCGAGGAAATTATGGCGGCTATGGGTTTCAATATACGTGAGTAGCCTGGAGGGTTTCGTACGCGTGAAGAAGAACGCATGAGCGGCCTGGATTTGGTCTCCTGAAAACGAACGGTGATGATTGAAGCTAGGTTTTCAAAATGAAATAAAATTGTATATTGATTATAATTTAAATTCGTATAACTTTGTAATAACGTAACTTTTTGCTGCGTGATCAGAAAATTACGAAACGAGCGGCGTTGGCTTCGTTTTCTCGAACACTACATGATGAAACTGAATTGGAGCCATTTGGAGCTAGCAAAAATTTCGGGTAAAATTAAACGCGTGTTTAATTTTATTCGAAATAAACGCTGAAATCAGAATTAAAATCACGGTGAGATCTTCTCACTCAAATTGAAAGTGGAATTTTCAGTTATTGTTGATTGTCTGTTTGGATTGTTGATATTAGATATAGTAGGATATATATCTATATATAGCAATATATACATATTGGCATATGTATATACTGGATTGATGATTTCCCGCCTCGTATAGCGGATGAGACCCTATTGCGCCGTTAGTAAGCGGATTTTTATAAAACCCATATACCGCGATAATTCCGTACTGGAGCGGAATTGGTATTGTGCTAACGTCTTTGGATGCAGGGAAACAGGTTGGAGGGATCCACCTGGATTCCTCAACTGTAGTTATTTATTTACAGATATTTTGATATATTCTGTTATCATATGTTGATATATGATGTTTGATGTTATGATGGACTAATTGATGCGTTGCATCATCGGATTCAGTTTTGAAGTTTAAAAATAACATCTTTTACTTTAAAAGGGTTTTTAAAGTGATTTGTTGGAATAGACGTTTTATTTAATTTGTGAGTTGATTTATTTTCAAATAAATAAACGCCTAAAAATTTATAATTATAAAATGTGAAGATATGAAATTTTATAATTGTAAAATGTGAAGATATGAAATTTATAGATTGATAAATTATGAAGTTATAAAATGTGAATGAAATTGTGGAATAAAAGATTTATAAGAAAATCTACTTATAAATTTGATTTTTTTGCCCTTAGATGGAATATAAATAGAACTTGCTGATAAAAATGATTTTTGAAGCTGAAATTGTTATAAAGCGTAAAAGAAATTTATAAGAATTGTTTTATAAATCTAAAATCACTCAATTTTGATAAATGAATTATGGAAGGTTATCTAAGAGAGTTTATAAAGCAAGTTGTTATAAGAGAGAAATAGAATTTATAAACATTGTTTTATAAATTCGAAACCAATTGAAATTGATAAATTAAATATAGAATATTTAAAGAAGATATATTCGCGTTTTTGGATAGCGAATTTTTATTTGAAATAAATGTGTAGTAAAGTTTGAAATTTGGTTAAGTGAAGTATATTCACGATTTTGGACAGTGAATATATTTTTGAAGTAGAATGGATATGGTTTTGGGAAAGCGATATTATAAAAAAAAATTGAAGTAACTGTTTTAAAAGATGTTTTAAAACGTGTTAAGTATCGAATACATAGATTTCAACATTTATTGTTGAAATAGACGTTTTCGAGAAACTTAAGGAAATGGGGGACTATAACACTGTTGTTATAGTAAATGATTTCCGGAAGGAAATGTTTTATATAGTATTGGGATTTACACATCTATCTTAATTCTGAATCCCTATACTAGTGATTTTGAGTCGTCGTAACGATGTTTTACGCAACATTCGTTTTGACTCAAATAGATGTTAAAAATTTATGATTTCCTTAAAGAATGAAATATATACTTAAATTCGATTTAAGTATATTGAATATTTTCAAATGTTGAAAATAAAAGTTTTGTGAAACACTTATTTTTAAATAAGTATGGAATGTTTTCCAAAATGAAATGAAACGTTTTGAGATTTTATCTTCTTAAGGATAAAATGAAATTGAATATTTGAAAACGATTGAAAATCGAATATTAGTAGATATTCGAAAAATGTAAATTCAATATGGAATTTATAAAAGAAAAGGGAATTTGTTTAAAAATAAATGTTGATTTATTTTTGAAGTGTGGAAATTTTATATCTAGTGAAAGATATTTTGGAAGATGAAATAATTTGGGAAATAATTTGGAATCTGATGATGTTGCGCATCTTTATTGATAGTTAAATAACCGACTATCAATAATTACCTTTAGATAGGTATTTGTTGTGAATTGGATGGATTTGAATGCCACACTTATTTTTGAAAAATCGCTCACTATTCGGGTTAGCCGGGAAAGGACCATGGGTTCGTATAACCCATTTCGAATATGTGATACGTCGTTATGAATTGCATTCGAAGACCGGTGTTGAAGACCGGATATTTTTGAAAACGGAAGGATTACCGTCGAGTTATTCTACATCGGCTGATCTCCGGTTTAGAGGTTTTATCACCCTTAGTGACGGGAAGTCCTGACGTGATTGAAAATTATCCGGAAATGCAAGGGCTTCGTGAGAAGTGCCTTCGGTTCTGTTCGATCCCGGAACAGACTTGTATGGATTGTGTGTCTGACGTTATAATTTGAGATATAAAGCTGATTTCTTTCAAATACATTTCTGTTGGTGGCGGAGAATTTATTCTCTTAGCTTAACACCCTTCTCTGAGACGTACGAGCTCAGAGGTTATGTAGTTGAAATTTATCAGCGATATACTCCCAATTTGGTAACGTGGCATACTGAGTGTTGCTGTGAAATGATCAGTGTTTGATCATTTGTGATATGATCATTTGTTTGATCTTATATCTTTGTGATCATAGGTTGATCATTTTGTTTGACCCGAAGCAGGGCTTTGTAGAAAGCGTAGCTTTGTGGATGAGACTTCGTCGAGCCTCACACCCCGGAAATGGTCGAAACAGGAAGGATGCGGCAAGGTTCTAGGGAGTAGCGCCCCTTAGTGTATGTCATTCCTTCTGGATAGAGGTGGTATCATGGTATGGAGCCCAGATACTTAACCTATGTGGTTGCTGCATTATTATCTATGTGGTTTGTTGGAAATCGGGGATCCTCGGGAAGATCGGTTACGATCGGGGGATGGCATACGTGTGTCAGTAGTTACCTATTTTTGCAGAGGTAACCCGGCCTTGTGTTGGCAGAGATCCGGTTAGGTTCTCGGGTCGTCTATTCCAGGGACGTACCCATCGTGGAAAGGAAGTTCCTTAGCCTGACCATTTGTTGGAAATCCAAAGAAACAATACGTGACCTGTACGGTTTTAGTTGTATTACCTGCTATGGAATGTGGCGGTAACCTGCTATTGAACATAGTAGCTATAGTAGGCATAAGTGCGGAATGCCTATGCTGGCTAAGATTTATATTATACTTTCGAAATGTTTTCTACACTATGCACTAATAATAATATCAAAAAGAATTTGATTTTTGCGTAGTAAGCATCTTTGACTATCATAAGAAGAAATCTCCTCCAAGTCTGCGTTTGCATTGTGTGTGTGGTGGGAGGTCTTATGGTAGTTTCATTTTCCAAAAGCATTGCGAATTGACATTAAAAGTTTTCCTGTTGTTTATTTTAAAGATAAACTGTTTTACGATCTCACACCAGTCACCATGACTGACTCGGAGTTTATTGTTCCCTTCTAAACTCTGGGTGCCCACCAATTTCCACACGGGCAACCTAGAGTTATATTATCAGGATATTCTGGATATTCTGGAGCTTTGGAGATAAGCTGGAGGACGAGACGTAGTATGTGTATCTGATATTATTTATTCCGCTGTGTATTCTGTATGAGGACAAGTTTATAAAACTGTCCATTGTTGTATATTGACTCTGATTGATGTATGTATAAAATGATATAGTTCTTTGTTTTAAAGATTATTCATTTATTTATTATATATTGTTCCGCTGCGATGTGTAAGATTCTGATATTGTTTTCTGTTCTGATGTTGTTCTTCTTTCTTTCTTCTCTTTTTCTTCTATCTTCTTCTTCTTCTACTTTTTCTTTTTCTCAAAACCCTCACTATTGGAGTTTCCGGCACTCGATTGCTCGACAGTCGATAAAGTGAGTATCGATGTCGAATTTTCGAAAGTCGATAATTTCGGTACGTGACAACGGCACAACGGAGATAAAGGGCCGATCAAAGGGTGGAATTAGGAATTTAGCCTAATTAAAGTAGGAATAGGAATTCAGCCTAATCAAAGCAGTAATCTAAGACAAGTGCAAACAATCGAAATAATCAAAGCAAGCAGCGTTTTATTCCAGCTTTATCTTTTCCTTTATTTCCTTTTTATACTAGTACTATTGATAAGTCTATTATCTTTATCTCGCTTAAAAATACTAGTAGTTATTTTGACTCACCAGACTTTTAGTCCGACTCACTCCTCTATTTTCCCATTCCCTCCCTCCCCCCAATAGGCCAGCAGAGGCAGTGATAGTAGATTTCAAACTCTTTTGAGATTTTAGCTGCAGAGATTTTTCTTCATGTATTCTACTTCTTCTTCTTCAGTTTTTATTTCATTTTGATGTACTAGTACTTTTCTTTGAGAGGGATAGTTATTTTATGTATTCTGATGTTATGATTGAGATAATGTTTTTCACTAGACATGGATATTTGGTATTTTGAGACATATTTGATTTTATGAAGTATTTATGAAGTTTGACTTTTTAATAAGTTAATGATGTTTCCACTGTTTTATTTATTTTGTCTTGTGAATCTTAGTCTCTGTAAAGTTTTTAGCTATACCTATAACGCACCATATCCTTTAGTGTGTCCTTTTGGGTATACTAAGGGGTGTGGGGTGTTTCACTTGATATCAGAGCCTAAGGTTACAGGATTCCTAAAAGTTGTTTTAAAAGTAAAGTATTTAGAAACGTAACATATTTTCTAACTATTTTCAGAAAGAAACTCTTATTATAGAAGTGGTTTTAAAGTATAAAAGAGTTTTTATAAAAATCCCCTCAAAGTCCAGTCCAATCTCCTTTCGATTCTTTCGAGCTTAAATTCTCTTTTTCTTTGCATAGCATGGCAGATGCCCCTAATCTTCTCGAGGGTTTCCAAGTCCCAGGCTGGTTTCGTAGATACCTGCAAGCTACGACTCAAGAGGTGCAAGGGAAAGCGCCCAATCCAGCACCAGTTGGTGGGAATCCCATCAACTCACCTGCAGTAGCCGATTTCTCTAAGCTATGCAAGGATTTTGCCAATCTAGGGGGCAAGACATGTATGGAGAATTTTGTGGAGGCGAGAGCTTGGTTAAGGAGTACATAGCGAATAGTTGGGCTATTGGGACTGGAGGATCAGCAAAGGGTTCAGCATGCATCTTAGCAGCTGAAAGGAGAGGCTTCTCATTGGTGGGAGGTTATTGAGTTGGAAGGAAGAGACGTTGGATGGTTTGGATTCCGAGAGAGTTTTAAGAGGAAGTTTTTATCACAAGCCGAAGAGAGTATGCAGTTGTAAAGGTTTATTAGCTTGAAACAAGGAAGTCTTTCAATAAAGGAGTATGTCAACCAATTTAATGAGTTGTCGCAGTTTGGAATGGAGCTAGTGGATACACTGCATAAGAAGGCCATGAAGTTCGCGAAGGGACTGAATCAGCCCCTCCAAGGGTTGCTATTGACTCACGTACCGATGGGAGCTACCTATGTGTCACTAGTGGAGATGGCGCTTATGTCTGATGCAGTTAAGGAAGGAGAAGTTAAAGAGGTTCCTAAGTCGGAGAATTCTATGAAGCCGTTTTGGAAGAACAAGAAGGATAAGAAGAAAGGAGGAGGACCTCAAAAACAGATCAAGAAAAGCGAGAAATGAAATAACTATGGTCGGGTTGGTCATTACGCAAGAGACCGCAAGAAGGAAACAAGGGAAAGTGTTATAATTGTGGGTAGCCCGGTCACCTTAGTAGATTTTGTCCTCAGAGGACGGGGCAGGCAGTGGGTGTACCTACAACATAGATTCAAGCTATGGATGCAGCACCTTCCAACAGTGGACCAGATAGAGGTAGGAAAGTCACCGTAGAAGGTTTGATTTCTATTTCTGATTTTCTCATTCAGACTCTTTTCGATTGTGGAGCATCACACTCTTTCATTTCGAGTTCCTTGGTTAATTGTTTGCACTAAGATATCTCCTTAGTAAAAGACCCCATAGTTGTTTCAAACCCCATAGGAGGATCGGCACATTTATCTATGGTTTGTAGGGGTTTGAAATTTTTTATTTTAGGCATAGATTTTGATTGTGGCGCCTATGTATTGGGATTTTTGGGGTATGGGATGATTTTGGGGATGGATTGGCTATCCACTTATGGAGTGATAATGGACTACGAGAGGAGAGTCGTTAGACTAGAGACATGCAGCGGTAGGACTCTCGAGGTCTCTTGCGACCCACAGGGGTCAGTCATGTTGAGCTTTCTTTATTCCCTCGATTCATCGCCAGCAGAGTTAGATTCAGTTCCAGTCGACAGAGATTTTCCAGACGTCTTTGAGGAGGTTAGGAGACTACCCCCTAAGAGAGAGATTGACTTTAGGATCTAACTTAATGACAATGCTAAGCCAGTGGCATTGCCCGTGAGACATATGGCTCCTAGGGAGTGGAAGGAGTTAAGTAAGCAGATTGGTGAGCTATTGAAGAAAGGCTTCATCAGAAGGAGCATATCTAAGTGGGGAACGGCAGTCGTCTTCGCTACGAAGGTGGATGGTTCCCTTTGACTTCACGTAGACTAGAGAGTTGAATAAGCTCACGAAGAAGAACCGTTACCCCCTTCCAATGATAGACGATCTTTTCAATCAGCTAGTTGGCTCTTCAGTATTTTCTCAACAGGATTTGGCTACCGGATTTCATCAGCTTAGAGTCACCGACGATAGCATCGATAAGACGGCATTTAGGACACCAAACGAATTCTTTGAGTGGTTGGTTATGCCTTTTGGGCTAACTAATGCCCCAGCATATTTCATAGATTTGATGATTCGTGCTTTTAGAGATGTCCTAAATAAATTTGTGGTAGTATTCGTGGATGACATTTTGGTATTTTCCAAGAGTATGGAGGAGCTTGCTATTCATCTATAGGAGGTTTTTCGTGCATTTCGCGTTCATCAGTTGAAGGCTAAATTCTTGAAGTGTCGCTTTTGGCGAAAGGAAGTGCGTTTCTTGGGGCATGTAGTCTACAAAGAAGGTTTGGCTGTAGATCCCGCTAAAGTTGTAGCAGTGCAAGGTTGGAAGGCCCCCAAGAACGCTACCGAAGTTAGAAGCTTCCTAGGTTTGGCTGGCTATTATAGGAAGTTTATTAGAGACTTCGCTAAGATTTCAGCACCGCTTACTCACCTTACTAAGAATAAATGCGGCATTCGTGTGGGACGTAGATTGTGAGGATTCCTTCATGAGGCTGAAGAAGGCCCTTACTAGTGCACCAGTATTAGTTTTACCCGATGGAGCTAACCCTTTTACAGTATACACTGATGCATGTAAGACGGGTCTAGGAGTAGTGTTGATGCAAGAAGGGAGGGTAGTATGTTATGGGAATAGACAGTTGAGGACTCATGAGAGGAACTATCCTACCCATGATTTAGAGTTAGCTGCTATAGTTTTTGCACTCAAGTCTTGGAGGCATTAATTAATAGGAGAGAGGCTCGAGCTCTTCACTAACCATAAATTATTGAAGTACATATTCTTATAGAAGGATTTAAACTTGAGGCAGTAGCATTGGATGGAGTTTTTGAAATCATATGACTTTGAGATAACTTATACTCTTGGCAAGGGAAACGTAGTTGCGGACGTGTTCAGTAGGAAGAGAGCAACCCTTAGTCCAATGTTCATAGAGTGGAAAAGCCTAGATTTTATCTCCAGTTTTGATTTTAAGCCTTCTACGGACATTACCCCTGGATTGTTAGCAGCACTTGAGGTGAGGCGTACCCTCGTGGATCAGATTGGTTCGAGGCAACGAGAGGATGCAGAGCTTATGGATATTATGGAGAGGATTAGTAGAGGAGAGGTCTCCAGACATCTCCAACGCTACTCCATTGATAGTAAAGGGTGGCTAAGGAGAGATGGAAGACTTTGTGTTCCCCGCACTAGTGATTTGGTGGGTGCAGTTCTAGCAGAGGCACACCGTTCGCGTATGACTATTCATCTGGGTGGTGATAAGATGTATAGGGACATGAAGAGGGTATTTTATTGGAGTGGCATGAAGAAGGATGTGGCGAAGTTTGTAGCTAGGTGTCTTGTATGCCAAAGGGTTAAGGCAAGGCAGCAGAAGCCCGGAGGATTACTTCAGCCATTGGATGTACCCGAATGGAAGTGGGATAGTGTTTCGATGGATTTCATAGACGGATTACCCCGATCTAGGAAGGGGAATACTAGTATTTGGGAGTTTGTAGATCGCTTAACTAAGAGCGCCCACTTCATTCCGGTCAAGAGTAAGAGGACGGCACCATATTTGGCATCTTTATACGTTCATGAGATAGTCCGACTTCATGGAGTTCCCTCTAGCATTGTGAGCGATAGAGACCCTATTTTTACTAGCGAGTTTTGGAGAAGCTTGCAAGAGGCTTTAGGGATGCAGCTTAGATTGAATACAGCCTATCACCCTCAGACGTATGGCCAAACGGAGAGAGTTAATAGAGTGCTTGAAGATTTGTTTAGGATGTGCATTCTTGATTTTGGAGGAACTTGGGAGTAGCATCTTCCTTTGGTAGTGTTTGCTTATAATAATAGTTTCCAGACTAGCATCTGGATGGCACCTTTCGACGCTCTTTATGGGAGACCGTGTAAGTCACCTTCATGTTGGTGGGAGTCTACGGAGAGATTGCTACCTAGTCCTGACATGGTTAGGGAGACTTCAGAGAAGATCGATTTGATTAGGAGCAGGATGAAGACGACCCAAGATAGGCAGAAATCTTATGCGGACAAGCGGAGGAGGGATATTGAGTTTGAGGTAGGAGACTTGGTTTTCATTAAGGTATCTCCGCTAAGGAAGATGGTGAGGTTTGGATCGGGTAGGAAGTTAGCCCCCAGACCGTTCCCCATTGTAGAGAGAGTAGGGAAGATGGTGTATCGAGTTAAGCTACCCGAGAGGCTCGCCAGAGTGCACGATGTTTTTAATGTTTCACACTTGAGAAAATGCTTACATGACTCAGTGGAGGTTGTGGAGCCTAGTCGACTCGAGGAGATTGAGGTGGAGAGAGAAGCATCGGCTCATCGTATTCCTACCAAGATTATTGGACGCGATATCCAGAAACTTAGGAATAAAGAAGTTCCGTTAGTAAAGGTGCAGCGGGGAGATAGGGTTGAAGATGCCACATGGGAGGCTGAAGAGACGATTCGTATCTCTTATCCACAACTATTTGATAGTAAGTTTTCGAATTTCCTATTTCCATCTTTAGTTTTGAATAGGTTCTTTCCTTTATTATCCTTTGGGAGGGTAGATCATAGGATTTAACCTATGGATGGTGGGATTATATGTAAACATGTTATTAGAACATGTTATGTATGATGGACGCTAGTGGTAGCAAGTGTTTGCTAGTGGATGCTAATGGATGCATATACTTACAATAGGCACTATTATCTCTTAGGGATCGGCTTAACTAGAACACTAGAGCATATGCATATGGATGTGTGCGCATTTTCATATTTTATTTTATTTTATTCCATGGTTGCTATAAATGGATTATTATCACATGATTGTTGCATTTGGATGATGATTGTAGCACGCATATAGAACTACCAGTTATCATTAGGAAATTTTCATTCATTTGGATACATGACACGGACATGATTGCATAAAAGGAGGTCGATTGAATTAGTGAACCGCCTAATCTTTTGCATTAGTTAGGGACATTAACACTACACTATTTGCATATATATCATAAATTCATTAGAAAAACTTTAAGGACAATGGATGTAATGGATGATGGTTGAGTAGTTGGTTGTAGAACTTGGATGAAAACATTTATTTCATTCTTCTATCCTTTGCGATTTCGGGGATGAAATCCTTTAAGGAGGGGAGAATGTAACAACCTGAAATTTAAGCTATAATAATTAATTAATGAATTAATTAAATAATAAAATAACTTTGTGAAATTATCAGATTTGAGCCACAGGAGTTGCACCATTGTGTCCGTGGAAATTTTCTAGCCAATTTCCATATATTGATTGTCAAAATCCGAGCTAGAACGAAGAAGTTACAAAATAAACAAGAAAACGAGAGAAGAAAAAAAATTGTAAAGGGTCAGGTCGACTCTAGGTTCAACCTTCCCCATAGAAGGGTCGACCCTCACCTCACAAAGGTCGACCTGGCGGTCGACCCGCGTGTATACTTGGACGAGCAATCGTCCATGTTCGAGCGTGACGTGTTTTGTTGATTTTATCTCATCTGGTGCGTCTGTGCTTCCATATGACGGTTCCCATCGAGCCAATGACGTGGTTGCGCTAGATTTAATCTTAAAATCCAACGGTCTGAGATCCACAAGTGACACTATAAATAAGAACCTAGGCCTAGCTATTTTTCTCATTCAGATTTTCTCCATCTGGGTTCATTGCCTGAGGCTGGACCCTAAAAGGAATATTTTTCCGAGAAGATCTTTTTAATTAAAATATTTTATACGCTATAAGTGGATCCGGGAAAGCCAAGGAAAGAGCTAAGGACCACAGGTGAGTGTTTATGTAATTATTTTAGATTTTTAAGTAATTAAAAATAGTAGGGTTTTCAACAGTTGTAGTTTTTCTACAGTTTTGAGACCACTTTTATACAAGTTGTTTACAGCTAATTTTTAATGTTCTTTTCAGTCAATTTTATTTAGCTATTTTACTCATTTATTTACATTTATTTACTGTCATTAATATTTATTTGTATTTTATTTACATCTGTTTTGCGATAGATTTCAGCCTGAAAATTTTAGATCTTTTTATTCCTTTTACGCGAATAAATTAATAAAAGGTGGATAATTCTCTAATATGGACTAAATTTAAGAACACTAAAATTACAGAAAATTGGATGTAAATAAGTAGAACTGTAATAAAAGATTATAGACTGAAATAGGAAAATTTGACATTTGCAAGCAAGTTATAACTAGTAGATTATAACTAGAAAGACAAGATAAAAGAGAAATTATAACATCGATTATAATTAAATAGAAAGAACATAAAGAGGCTTATTTTAAAGACTTGCATTAAGTTAATAAGCAAATATAGCAGAGATAATAGAAGAGGTTTATTTAAAAAGACTTAGAATAAGTTAATAAGAAAACAGGGCAGAATGAACAGAAGAGGCTTATTTAAAAGACTTATATTAAGTTAATAAGTAAAGATAGAAGTAGGGCCCATAACCAATAGCATTCCCTTTCAGACTAGGACTGATGGTTTCACAATATGTGAGGCTGGGCATGACCCTTTCAAAGTAGGACTGATGGTCTCACAATAGGTGAGGCTGGGCATAACCCTTTCAAACTAAGACTGATGGTCTCACAGTAGGTTAGGTGAGGCCGGGACACGCTTATGCTAACTAAAGTAACTAAGGGGCCAATAGATAGAAGTTCAAATCCGGGGATTTGGGCAAGGGGCGCAACTAGATTTCGTTTGGTAAGACCCGAATTGACAGCATTCCCTTTCAAACTAGGACTGATGGTCTCACAACGGAGGAGGTGAGGCTGGGCATGCTTATGTTGTTTAGCGTAAGAGGGAGCAACAGATAGTGCGAGCCTAACGGTGGTCGTGCGTGCGTCCTCGGTGCGGGGAGATAAGTCGCTATCGAGTTCCAGAGCGTTAGCAGGTGTCTTTTTGCTATGGGACCCACGTTGGGGACTAGCTCATAGTGGCACAACAAAGATAGAAGGCCGATCAAACAGTAGAATTAGGAATTTAGCCTAATTAAAGTAGGATTAGGAATTCAGAATCAAAGCAGTAATCTAAGACATTTGCAAATAATCGAAATAATCAAAGCAAGCAGCGTTTTATTCCAGCTTTATCTTTTCCTTTATTTCCATTTTATACTAGAACTGTTGATAAGTCTATTATCTTTATCTTGCTTAAAAATACTAGTAGTTACTTCCACTCACCAGACTTTTAGTCTGACCCACTCCTCTATTTTCCTATTTCCCCCACAATAGGCAAGCAGAGACAGGGACAGTAGGTTTTGGACTCTTGGAGATTTCAGCTGCGGAGATTTTTCTTCCTGTATTCTACTTCTTCTTTTTCAGTTTTTATTTAATTCTGATGTATTGGTACTTTTCTTTGAGAGGGATAGTTATTTTATGTACTATAATGTTATGACTGAGATAATGTTTTTCACTAGACATAGATATTTAGTATTTTGAGACATATTTGGTTTTATGAAGTTTGACTTTTAAATAAGTTAATGATGTTTCTGCTGTTTTATTTATTTTCTCTTATGAATCTTAGTCACTGTAAAGATTTTAGCTATACCTATAATGCACCATATCCTTTAGTGTGTCCTTTTGGGTATACTAAGGGGTGTGGGGTGTTTCAAATTCACTTCGTACCAATATCATTCATACCATGTGCATTGGTTTCGACTATGTGGGTTTCGACTGAGATGGTTTCGACTGAGATGGTGCGGAGGTAAAGGAGTCGAAAGGTACTGCTACTTGAGGTGAAACCTACTTTTCTGAATTAAAGGCTGAAATGTAGCAAATATTAGTAATTACTTTATAACCGCTTGCTTATTTGTAAACCTTTGATTGGTTGCCATATAACTTTTCAAATACTTTACAAAGATAACTGCCACATTTAATCAGACCCAAATCAAAGGAATTATAACGTTTAAGCCCTTCTATTAACAAAACCAGTATTTGCAAATAAGTCCTTCTCTTGAAATAATTTATTTTCCTTAGTAAATCAATTGGGAAAAATCCTTAAAAATCACAGAAATACAATTTTATCATGTAATCAAACATATTAAAATTTCAGACCCAATTTCTTCCTGAAATACCCGAAATAAATTTTTAAACCAATTATTTCATATTTTCCTTTAGAAATTCATAATAAATTTTCTATAACTCGGGAAATTCTTAAAATTAAAACCCATCTCAAAATCGTGTTTTACTTAACATAAAATTTTCCATGGCATTCTAAAATCATAGACTCTTGGTTTTGCATCAAAACCGTGCAAATTCATATGTGATTGAATTAAAATAATTCAAACATAATTTAGTTCAAGCATATCATCATCTATATCATCATAAAAATGAATTTTAATCATAAATCTGAAAACATATAATCATAGAATAAAATAGAGATGGTATGAAATTATTATTCATCTTAGATATGATAAGGAATTTGAGATTTGTTGTTGATCAATCCTTCCTAGCTTTGATCCTTAGCTTTAGATTGAATTTTCCCCTTTTCCTTCTTGTTAATGGCCAGCTCTAATTTAGGTTTATGGTTTTCGTTTATGAAAGTGAGAAATGAAACGTGAATGGACAATTACAAAAGAGTATAGCCGTGTAAAATGAAATAGCTATTTACTAATATGCCTATGTGTCAATTAATTAACATTTAAACCAATTTAAAGCCCATTTACTTTATTTTTAAGCACGGCCCCTTCTATGATTCATTCAAATCTCATTCCCCTTATCATCATTACTCTATTTAATTTATCCAATTAAATTTTCTAAATAATGTTATCAAAAATTAGGGATGTTACAGGCTCCCCCTAAAGAATTTCGTCCTCGAAATTCATTAAGAACTAAATACTAAATATAGCAATCATTTGTAACAACTCCTAACAACCATACTAGTCTAACTGACCAGCAACTATCTATATAAATCTAATATAGACATACCCTCAAAGTAGATCAGGATAAGTATCTCTAATCCTGTCCTTTGTCTCCCAAGTACAATCCTTCTCATTGTTGCTCCACTGAACTTTCACCAACATGACTATCTTATTCCTTAATCTTTACTCATCTCTAGCTACAACCCGGACTGGTTGTCTAACAAAAGTCAAATTAGGCTCTACCACTAAGTCATCCAACCATGTCGGAGGAATAGTAGTCTCTGGATCATGCACATACTTGCAAAGATGAGACACATGAAATACATTATGGACACCTGTCATACTGCTTGGCAACTCTACTCTGTATGCGAGCTTTCCAATCCTCTCTAGAATATGGAATGGACCGACATATCTTAGGGCTAACTTCCCTGAATTTCCAAATTTTATCACACCCTTCATTGGTGATACCTTAATGAAAACCTTATCCCCAACTTAGAATTCGAGGTCCTTATTTGAAAGGGTTTTCAAAGAATGTCATTAAAAATAATATCCTTGATTTTACGTAGCAAATGTATTGGTTATCATAAGGTAAAAACCCATCAGTGTGTATGTGCGGCGTAGTCTTATGAGATACCCTTTGATTTCAAAAGTATCCATTTTTTGAGTTTTCTCACACCAGTCCCATGACTGACCCAGAGTTTTTTTTCCTTTCCCTTAAACTCCGGGTGCCCTATTTTTTGGGCAACTAAGTAGTGAGTTTTAGCTCGGAGCACTTTGGAGGAGCTTGGAGCATGGAGCAAAAGACTCCTCTATTGATAGTTATCCATTTCTATTTCTGTTGTATTATGTATAAGTATATACCAACACCTGCGTAGGGATAGACAGTTATAATTGTCCCTACCTGGGTTAGTACTTGCCATAACTCTAATACATTATTTTGAGAGTGATTGTGTGTACTATCTATATGTATAATTATAAGTTTTTAAATATGATACGAGAATCTATTTTATTCTATCTTCTATCTTTATTTTCTTTAACCCATGATCATTCGCCTCTCCGACACTTGAATTTGCGACACTTGAATACAGTGCATGTATTAGTGTCGATTTTTAAGGGCCAAAAAGGTGGGTCATCACACACACACACAGATATATATATATATATATAAAGGAACATCGTAAATAGAGAAATTTCATAAGGACACTTAACTAGCAATAAACCAAAGATAAGACTGGAAGTTAATAAGGAAATTAGGTTAGAATGCTTCACACCCAAAGCTTATGAAGTGCCACCATTCACCCCGAGTGTGATAAGGTGTATAGGGATATGAAGGGAATTTTCTAATTGCTCAAGGATGAAGAGATCGATTCACTGAATTTGTCTCCAAATATTTGACATGCCAAAAGATTAAAGCTAAGCAAGGCAAGCCCAGAGGATTATCATTACCATTGGAGATTCCAACTTGGAATTGGAATATAAAAAAGCGGACTTCATAGAGAAGTCACCTAGGAGTCAAAAGGGCAATGATGCTATTTCGGTTGACTCATTTTATTCCCATTATGGGTAGTAGGATTGCAGCATCTCTAATACGAATTTATGTCAACGAAGTAGTGCGATTACATGGAGTTCAAGTTAGCATTCTTGTGATATAGACCCTTTGTTCACTAGTGAATTCTAAAGGGCTTTTAATCTGCTTTGGAAACGACTTTGAATTTAGAAGATTTGGTAGGAGCTTACATCATGGATATCAGAGAACCTTGGAAAAAGGTAGAAGCGTTTTATGCAGCGAATAAAGACCATATAGGACCGTTATGAGTCGTAGTTGACAGACGAAGAAAGGGATTTGAGTTTTTAGTTGGGGACATGGTATTCATTAAGGTTTCTCCTCTTAAAAAGGTTATAAGGTTTAGTATATCTAGGAAGTTGGCGTCTATGAGAGGGTGGGGAAATATGCTTATTGGGTGGAGCTTTCATACTAGTTAGCGGGAGTTCATGATGTCTTTCATGTTCCATATTTAAGGAAATGTCTGCATGATGTTGCCTCTATAGTAGAACCTGATCAGTTAATTGGTGTTGAACCGGAGCCCATCGCCCTCCTCCTCCAGGCCACCGCACGCATTGTGGAGCATGGTATTAAGAGGCTTAGTAAAAAAGATATTATGTTAGTTAGAGTTCAATGAGGAGAAAACCAAGCGGAAAACAGATGGGAAACCAAAGAAAGGTGAATGTTTCTCATCCCAAGCTTTTCTCTATTAAACTTTTCTTTCCAAAAGTATAGGTATTTGGTTGCATCGTGGTTGCTAGATTGGATGGTAGGAGATGGTTGTCACGCTTTTTACTATTATTTTTGCACTTATATAGAATTTTATGCGCATTTAGGATGCTTGCATACATGCCAATATGTCACGATCTTGCTTTCATGTTAGGATTGAGCTCACCTATAGTATGTGGCATACATAGTCACATTGTATATTTGGTTTAATAGATGATTGTGTAGGTTATTGCAAATAAATTGGTTGTATAACATGGTTGTTGAATGCGCATTACACTGCCTTCCGTTGGTGATTTCGGGGTGAAATCCCTTTTAAGGGGGGAGAACGTAACACCCCGTAAAATTTAATAAGAAATTAAGTAATTAAAATAAGATTTAAAAACGAAATTTTTATCGGAATTTGACTATGGAAATTGCATCATTACATCCATTGCGATTTTCTGATCAATTTCCAAATATAAAATGATGAAATCGAAGCTCAAACGGAGAAGTTATGGACATTTGAAGTTTCTGAATTTGAAATAATTCAAACGAGTTTAAATAAATTTTAAATATTTGAATTTTGAAAAGTTTGAAATTTTGAATTTAAATAATTAACATCAAGGGATACTTAACATTTAATTAAGTATCAGAGTTAAAAATAACGTATGAATTAATTAAGTAATAAATATAATAAAACAGAAAGAAATAAATTCACGGCCATAAATAAAGACCAATCGATCGCCCATAAGACAACGGTCGACTTCTTATGGTCAGACGTCGACCAGTAGTGGTGAAGGCGGCTAGGGTTTTGGCTATTTTGACAGTCTGGATTTAATTATTTAAATCTGATGGTTCTAGTTCCTTGTCACCTCTATAAATAGACTCCTAGACTCCCACTTTACCTTCATAAAATTCTATAGTAACGGAGAAGCTTTGTCAAATTCTTTCCCCCTATTGTTTCAGAAACAGTAAACTTTTTGGTAAGTAATTCTAATTTTTAATCTCTAATTTAGATTAAACTACCAATCCTTCTTCTCTCTTTATTCTAATTTTTGAAATCTAATATATATATATATACAATTTATTTGTTGTATATTCAAAAAAGGAAAGTTCTAATAGAGAATTAGGAGCGGTATAAATCAGATCCCATTTTCTTCATCTTCTAGATTCCAGAATCAGTTAGGATTTTTAAGTAAGTGGTTTAGATGTTTAATACTTTTGATTTCTAGTTCTATTCCTCTCTAGTTTTTGATTCTAGATCTAATTTCTACATACAATTCACTTTGTTGTATATTGTAGAAGGGGAAGATCTGAAAGGAATTTAGGCCTGATGGAATCAAATACAGTTAGAAAGCAAACAATTCTCCGTGAGTGGAAATATCAAGTTTTTCACATTTTTTAACTGAATAATATTTATTTGGATTTGGTGTATGCCTTGGGAAATTTTGGTAAACGAAAACATAACATCTAAAACCCCTAGAATTTCCCTAAATAAATGTCAATCTTTGAATTTGTTAGAATTTCAATTGTTTTGTATTAATATAGTAGAATCAGATCTGTGTTGAGATTAAGCAATTTATAATCTATCATACTTCATCCCTTTTGATTTCTCTTGTAGTGTTAAAGGAATCTAAAAATAAGTAAAGCTAGAAATGGTGTGCAAAGTATGATTTTTGATTATTCGTAGTTTGCACCGTCTATTTGTGTAAATTAAAATAAGTATGAATCCCTTTTTCACTTCAAGGTGGTAATTGCATAAGCTAGATAGCATATAAAATGTTTAAATTGTAAAGTTTGTTCCTTGAATAGAGAAGATGGTTCTATTATATTAATATGAGATAAATTTGGTATTATTCCTTCTCGTTTACAAGTCAAATTTTTGGCTAAAGATATTAGCTTTTTTTTTTTGGAGTTTGGAAGTTGTATGAGTTTTGACAGTTAAATTAATAAGCGTTTTCTTTGCGTATGACTGGAAATATTTTATTTGAATCACATGTGGATATATGTATAATATTAAGGCATTAATTATTAAAGTAACAATAATGTAATAATTATAGAATATTGAACGTATTAATTAGAATTAATAGGGTAGTAAATAGCATTAATTTCTTAGGAAGATAGTTTACGTAAATTAGGGAGTTAATCCCTAATTATAGGCGCAATAAGGGATTACCTTATATGGCATCAACAACTAATCGTGTAGGATGGCATATGTATATAACTGGTATATATATAAGGCATGACTAAGTTATAGGGATGCGAGGTTAGTCCAAAGTTACATGGAAGTCTACCCAGTCAAATCTGGCTACCAACGATGTGACTTTGTGAACTAATGTGAGACATTGTCTATAATAAATAACCCCAGTGTACACAAGCTTAGTCCCAATTCTGTAGGATAAATATGCCCAGTCAATCTGGCTACCAATACCTATGAATAATCGGATTAATCTGAGACGTCACGGTTGGGTTATGGGTCATAAGTTACACTTTTGGTACAGTAGGTAAAATCTCTAGGAGGGGTCTGCTTTGGGTTAGAGGTATTAAGTGGCTATGGTAGGGTCCGTGTCACGTACGGGATTTTTCGACTTTCGAAAATTCGACATCGATACTCACTTTATCGACTACCGAGCAATCGAGTGCCGGAAACTCCAGTAGTGAGGGTTTTAAGAAAAAGAAAAAGTAGAAGAAGAAGAGGATAGAAGAAAAGACAGAAGAAAAAGAAAGAAGAAAGCAGGAGAAGAACAACAGAACAACATCAGAATCTTACACATCGCAGCGGAACAATATATAATAGATAATTACTAGTCTTTTAAAACAAAGAACTATATCAGTTTTTTATACATACATCAATCAGAGTCGATATACAACTCAATACAACAATGGACAGTTATGTAAACTTGTCCTCATACAGAATACACAGCGGAATAAATACTATCAGATACAAATACTACGTCTCGTCCTCCAGCTTATCTCCAAAGCTCCAGAATATCCAGAATATCCTGATAACATAACTCTAGGCTGCCCGTGTGGAAATTGGTGGGCACCCAGAGTTTAGAAGGGAACAATAAACTCCGAGTCAGTCATGGTGACTGGTGTGAGATCGTAAAACAGTTATTTTTCACAAAGAAAATAAAACAAATTCGCAATGCTTTTGGAAAATGAAACTACCATAAGACCTCCCACCACACACACAATGCAAACGCAGAATTGGAGGAGATTTCTTCTTATGATAGTCAAAGATGCTTACTACGCAAAATCAAATCATTTTTGATATTATTATTAGTGCATAGTGTAGAAATCATTTCGAAAGTAGAATATAAATCTTAGCCAGCATAGACATTCCGAACTATGCCTACTATAGCTACCATCCAAACAGTGGTGACCACCATAAGTGAATGATAGGTTCTACAACTAAAACCGTACAAGTCTCGAATTGTTTCTTTGGATTTCCAACAAATGGTCAGGCTAAGGAACTTCCTTTTCCACGATGGGTACGTCCCTGGAATAGACGACCCGAGAACCTAACCGGATCTCTGCCAACACAAGGCCGGGTTACCTCTGCAAAAATAGGTAACTACTGACACGCGTATGCCATCCCCCGATCGTAACCGATCTTCCCGAGGATCCCCGATTTCCAACAAACCACATAGATAATAATGCAGCAACCACATAGGTTAAGTATCTGGGCTCCATACCATGATACCACCTCTATCCAGAAGGAATGACATACACTAAGGGGCGCTACTCCCTAGAACCTTGCCGCATCCTTCCTGTTTCGACCATTTCCAGGGTGTGAGGCTCGACGAAGTCTCGTCCACAAAGCTACGCTTTCTACAAAGCCCTGCTTCGGGTCAAACAAAATGATCAACCTATGATCACAAAGATATAAGATCAAACAAATGATCATATCACAAATGATCAAACACTGATCATTTCACAGCAACACTCAGTATGCCACGTTACCAAATTGGGAGTATATCGCTGATAAATTTCAACTACATAACCTCTGAGCTCGTACGTCTCAGAGAAGGGTGTTAAGCTAAGAGAATAAATTCTCCGCCACCAACAGAAATGTATTTGAAAGAAATCAGCTTTATATCTCAAATTGTAACGTCAGACACACAATCCATACAAGTCTGTTCCGGGATCGAACAGAACCGAAGGCACTTCTCACGAAGCCCTTGCATTTCCGGATAATTTTCAATCACGTCAGGACTTCCCGTCACTAAGGGTGATAAAACCTCTAAACCGGAGATCAGCCGATGTAGAGTAACTCGACGGTAATCCTTCCATTTTCAAAAATATCCGGTCTTCAACACCGGTCTTCGAATGCAATTCATAACGACGTATCACATATTCGGAATGGGTTATACGACCCAAGGTTTTAAATATCGGATTTCGGTCACGTTTCGTCTCGGAATTTTTACACAAGTTATCTCGTATCGGGGGAGATCTCGGACGAGATGAGTACATATCGGGTGTACATCTCGGATTGACATCTCGGGCCTTATAATGCATCTCGGGAATATCTCGGATGTACTTATGTGTCTAAAATTGATGTGTCAAAAATTTATTTAATGGTTATAACTTTCTTAGTAAAAATAAAAATGGTAACATACTTGATTTACATGGAAAAATGAATATTTTTAGAAGAGTAGTAGCTTGATTAGCTTAATTGATTTGATAATGATTGAATAATATCCTTTTATTTGAACAAAATAAAGAAGTGAAACCTCGCTATGACTCATTAAGATAAAAAGTAAAGAATATGTTCAAGAAGTTGGTAAATTATAATTGGACTGAGTAGTTTCTTTTGAATCAATATGAAAATAAAAAATATTATGCAAAATAAGAAAAATGTATAATTTCGGATGAGATCTCGGATTGAGATTTTGATCCATATTTCGGGTGAGATTTGAATATCTCGGACGAGATGAGTGTCGAGGGAGATATGGAGGAGATTTGATATCTCGTCTCGTTTAAGTGTGAAAACGAGATCTCGGAGGAGATCTCGGGTGATATATAGGAGATTTAAAACCATGATACGACCCCATGGTCCTTTCCCGGCTAACCCGAATAGTGAGCGATTATTCAAAAATAAGTGTGGCATTCAAATTCATCCAATTCACAACAAATACCTATCTAAAGGTAATTATTGATAGTCGGTTATTTAACTATCAATAAAGATGCGCAACATCATCAGATTCCAAATAATTTTCCCAAATTATTTATCTTTCAAAATATCTTTTATTAGATATAAAATTTCCACACTTCCAAAAATAAATCAACATTTATTTTTAAACATCTTCCCTTTCTTTTATAAATTCCATAGTGAATTTATATTTCAAAATATCTTCTGATATACGATTTTCAAATCGTTTTCAATATTCAATTTCAATTTATCTTTACAAAGATAAATTCTCAAAACGTTCATTTCATATTAGAAAAGCATTTCCATACTTATTTAAAAATAAGTATTTCACAAATCATTTATTTTCAACATTTGAAAATATTCGATATACTTAAATCAATTTAAGTATATAGTTCATTCTTTAAGGAAATCATAAATTTTAACATCTATTTGAGTCAAAACGAATGTTGCGTAAAACATCGTTACGACGACTCGAATCACTAGTATAGGGATTCAAAATTTAGATAGATGTGTAAATCCCAATACTATATAAAACATTTCCTTCCGGAAATCATTTACTATAACAACAGTGTTATAGTCCACCATTTCCTTAAATTTCTCGAAAACGTCTATTTCAACAATGAATGTTGAAATCTATGCTTTCGATTCATAATACATTTTAAAACATCTTTAAAATGTTTAACTTCATTTTTAATGTCACTTCTTCAAAAATAAATCCATTTTTACTTAACAATATATTCACTGTCCAAAATCGTGAATATAATTCACTAAACCCAATTTTCAATCATTTCTACACATTTTTATTTCAATAGAAATTCGCTATCCAAAATCGCGAATATATCTTCTTTAATAATCTTCTATATTAAATTCATCAAATTTGATTGATTTCCGAATTTATAAAACAACGTTTATAAATTCCATTTCTATTTTCTAACGACTTCAATTTAACAAATCTCCTTTATTAATAATTCGATAAATATTCTATTTAAAGGCAAAAATCCCCTTTATAAGTTAATCTCTTATAAACCTTTTATTCTACAGTTTCATCCATTTTATAACTTCACAATTCATAAATCTATAAATTTCATTCATTTTAACTTCACAATTTATAAATTTATAAATTTCATATCAATTTTCCAATTTCGTTTCAATTTGCCAATTAAATTTCAAATTGGACTTCTCACTTATTTCTTTTTAAATAAATCCCTTTTTAAAGAAAATAAATTTCTTTGTCTCTTTCAATCTATTTAAAAATCCAGATTTTAAATTAATTTCCTCAATTTAAAATCACTATTATACGAAATTCATTTATTTAACATTTTCACTTTATTCTGGAAATAAATTCGATAAGATTATAAAAATCAGCTTTTATACTTTTAAAATTCCTTTCTTCAAAATTTCTTCAATTTCAAAAATTGATTCACTTAGAAATTTTCTCCTTGAATTTCAAAAATTCAATTTCGTTTATCTTTGGAATCCAATGATGTCAAAACATCCATTCAGCTAAATTTTTAGCATTCAAATAATTTCCAGATATCAATATGATTAATAGCATCACTATAATCATTCACAGATTCATATCACAATAGAAATAAATTCAATCAATGTGAGGGGTCCAGTTGGATCCCTCCAACCTGTTTCCCTGCATCCAAAGATGTTAGCACAATACCAATTCCGCTCCAGTACGGAATTATCGCGGTATATGGGTTTTATAAAAATCCGCTTACTAACGGCGCAATAGGGTCTCATCCGCTATACGAGGCGGGAAAATCATCAATCCAATATATACATATGCCAATATGTATATATTGCTATATATAGATATATATCCTACTATATCTAATATCACACATCCAATAGCAATCAAATCATCAATCAATAACTGAAATCAATTTTTAAATCTGAGTGAGAAGATCTCACCTTAGCTTTTATTTTTGCAATCCATTTTCCAATCCAATTTGTTTCTTCATTTCAGACCTTGTATAAATATTTTATACAATTCATCAATATTTGAATTAATCGATCAATTAATTACCATTTATTAATTTAATTTAACTAAAAATTATTTTAACTGATAATTAAATTTCAAATCAAATTTCCTATGATAATAATTTTAGTTGGAAAATGATTTAATCTTAACTAATGATTAAATCCTTAATGAATAATTATATTTCAAACCAATTTTCTTAAATAATCCTTTGCTGACCAAAATAATTTTAAACAAATATATTACTTTAACATTAAACTAGTAATTTAACTTTAAATAAATTCTCCTTTTTAAATAAAATCCTTTAGTAACAAGAATAAATTAATTTCCAGAAATACATTATCTTATCTGTATAAACTTTCCATTTTACTGTTTATACCATTACATTCAAATTTAAAATTCCTATCTGCATTTATAATATTTTTTTTATGTAAATAAAATTTACAAATTAAAATAAAGTAAGATAAAATAAAATACCTACTGCAATCGACTTTGCCAACGACGCCGTAATCCACTGGCCTCGCCGCTGCGCCCTCCACCAGTCCTCGCGAATCCCTAGGCTCGCGCGCGTGCTCGCCCCTCGCGACTTCGATCGCCGCCATGAACTCCAGCGTCGCCGCGCCTGACCACCGCTCCCATCGCTTGCTCGACTTCGACCCATGCCTCGCAAACTCCAGCCCTACTCGTGCTCCTCCAGACCTCGCGCTCGCCGTGCCCCAAAATCCACGCGACTGACATTTGATTTCGATCGCCGTCGCTGCCTGGAATTCGCGATGTCGAACGAGTTGCTGCCGCCTTCGTTCCTTGCCCCTCGCGGTTGAATAGGAACAAGTTCGATTTGAATGTTATTAGGGGGAGGACGCAATTTTAAGTAGAATGAGATTTAATTCGTTCGTTCGAAATGAAACTCGCGGCCATTTTTTCGTTTTTCTTTGTTTGATTTAGAACTGAGGGGAATACGGCAATTTAAAATTGAGGAGACATGGGTTGCACGACTTCTCCCCGTGATTCCCTGCGTGGTTGAAGGAACGAACGTGTGATGTTTACAAATTTAAATTTTAAATTTAAATTGAATTCCATTTAAATTCCAACGCGTTTAACTATCGTATGGTCACATAACAACCCCGAAAATTACGAAAATTGAAATTCGACAATAATTCAATATTACGGACCCACTGGAACTGGTTCCGTCGAATTCTGAGACTGTTTGAAAAATGACTATTTTTAAATATCGGTTTGAACGATTATTTTCAAAACTGAACAAATCAATTTTAAATTCGGTTCTGAAGCTTCTATTATCTCAAGTATTATCAATACGAATTTTAACATTTTTCGAAATATTTTCCTTCAACTGTAAATTGAAGATTTAAATTTTTATTCAACTTACAATAGATTAAATTTTATAATTTAATCGCCAAATTCAAAGTTATACTCGGGATTCAAATTAAATCATCGTTCAAATATTTAAAATTAATTAAATATTCTCAATTTAATTTGTTCAAAATTCAGGGTCGTTACAGTCCGGCTCTTTCCTAGGAGAAGTATTAAGTGGCCTGATGGTATTTCTTGCAATGTCGGCTAGTGAGGACCATATAGGAACCTGCCCTTGGTTAGGTCTTAAATGACAGGGACTTGCCTATTTTATAGGTCTTAAATGGTCAACGTCTGCCTAAGTTTCCAAGAAAGAGGTATTAAGTGGTTTGGAGGTTCTTGCTTTCGCATCGTTAATAATAGTTACGTTAGAATCTGGAAATGGGTCAGGTATTAAGTGATGGGGACCTACCTATTTTATAGGTGATGGTTAGAGTGTGCCTAATCACCAGTAAAAGGTATTTATTTGTTTGGGTGCTTTCTCTTTCGTCATTGGTGGTAGTTGCATTAGACATTTGGAATTGGGCTAGAAAGGCCTTTAGGCTTACAGTTGAAGTTATTAGTATGGTTTAGTTTTAAATACATATGACATATTTCTTATCTAAATAATATTGCCCAAGTATAATTATGGTAAAGCTTGAGATTTTCATTTCACTAGAAATTTGTTTTTCGGACCCACTCCTCATTACAACACATAGTTTAGAGGAGGAAATGTTGATTTATGAGACGAAGGTGGAGTTGAAGTTTTGTGGCAGTTATCTATCTATTTATGCTTTTAAAATATTCTTATTGTACCCAATTCAGACAGTTATATTATTTTGAATATTGTACTGTAGAGGCTTTATGTAAACAAGTTGTAATATTTAACAAGTTATGTTTCTGAAATGGTTTTCTTTATGAAATAGGTACTTGTTTCTAGTATTATATTTATCCATTCGGCTGTGAGATTCTGAAAGTATTGATGGATAGCTCTATGTACTGTGTATTGTTTTAAATTTTATCAACTTAACAGCTCGCCTTGAGATGGGTCTAAGTTTCGACGGGCTTTTGTTGGGTCGGAAATTAGGTTCGTTTCGGGGCGGGTTGTTACACTCTCCCGCTTACCGGTCGCTCCAAAACCAATCGATAGATTCTAGTAAACTCAACTTTGATTCTTTTGGAAATAAACAGACAATACATAAGAGCGGAGATCTTCTACTAACCGTTTAAGTGGATGGATTTCTTTACCATTTGTCCTAAAAGAGCAAAACGATATTATAGGTACAGTATAACATCATCGAAGATAATTGTACCATATAATTCTCGTGTTTCTTCTAAATATTTCCAGAGTTATATTAGGTCAAGAATTGATAGTAGATTATTTAACTATCAATAAACAAACAATCCAATTAGAGATTTAATTACTCATAGAAACCAATCATGATTTAAGCACATAAGCAACCACTACGCCTCTTTAATTAATCCCTTCATTGATTAAAATCTCTTTCCAGTTATTTGAAAAATATTCAGATACTTATCTCAATGGTGTAAGTATATTCACAAACCATTTCACTCCCAATACTTAGAATACATTTTCCTTTTTCCAAAATCATATTTAACCGGGCCAAATTAAATGACATTTAAAACATTGTTATTATAAACCCAAACCACTTTCCTTATGACGTATGTAAACAGATCATATGAAAATTAGACCAAATATACTTACCACCACTTTCTGATTTCAATAGTATACCTCAATTAACAATGTATTTGGACAAATTAACGTACTGTTCTTGCCTCGACACACATTCTTACTTTTCAAGATAGTGATGAGTTTCCATACCTCAGAATTTAGTGTTAAGTATGAAAATAATACTTTCCATACCACCATAAGTTATAAAGATCATTTATGGAAATCAAACTCTTTCCTATTGTGAAATTATTTTTTATAAATCTCCCTTAAAATATATTTATATAACTCCTTTTATAAATCTCCTACAGGTGTCATGTTTTCAATATTTTTACTTACTGTATCCCTCGCCTAGAAACGAAGCCAGGTAAGTTAGATCATTACCTAGACACCCTGATTATGGATCTCACAGATAGGGGATCAGTCTACTCATTGGCTTTTAGTGCCAAGTACTGGACTAGTAAATTCCCATAAATAACCAAATTTGCATACGAAAATAAGACTTGAAATACTTAACATCAATCTTCAATTCCAAACTAAAACTATCATCCAGATAACAATGAAGCTTCTCAAATTGAGGTACTATTACCTCTCAAACCTTGACTAGACAACATTCTTATCTTTAGGATAGGTAGAAGTCTATCTACCTCGAAGTTTAATATCAAGTATAAAACTCCATAATTCTGTATATTATTTATTTAAAACAAAGGGTGATAAACCAACTTTCTTTTCGCTTTAAAATACCCCTTAAAAATCCTTAAAACACCCTTTAAAATTTTCATATAAAATCTCACTTGGAAATCCTTGTTTAAACACCACTTTTGGTTTGAAAAGGATAAACCTTTTTCCTTTATATACATGTAAACACTTATTTTATTATATCAAATAACTCTTTAAACGTCTTATATAATTCCAAATCCCCTTTAAACAATTTAAAATAAGTTTTCAACTTACTTTTAAATCATAACTTGAAACCACCATCTTTATAAGAGGATTTGACTTTGAGAAGTAAGCCAATTTCTTTTAAATAAATCACTTGTTAAAATATCTCAAAATAAATCTTTTATATCACTAATCTCTTTAAAATACTTATATGAAATATTACTTTAAAACAATTCCTTAATATTGTTTAAAAACTCCTTTCTAAAATAAACAAGTTTTATAATACGAAAAAACATTACTTTTAAATTATTAAATACTCTTTAAAATTCATTTTAAAACCTCAAATTCTTTTCAAATATTTTTGTAATCCTTATAAAACACACTTAAAAATAATTCACAAAATATTTAAATAGATAACCTTTTATATCTACTAATATCGTAGATCTCCGAAACTGCATCCATAGCGACTATTGCTATATGGACCATAACTTTTAAAACTTTATTTTATAAATAAAATAGCTTTTAAACTCCATTTCTTTCTATATTTTATACTATTATAACTAGAAATACTTTAAAATAAAAGTTGAAGTTGATTAAAGTCCAAAAGTATAACTTTTCAAATCCAGATAGAGGCGTTGCGACCACTACGGTACTTAAACTAGCTACCATTTATTTCTATTCTTAAAAGAATTCAACTTTCCAAGTCGTATAATAATTATTAACTTCACATCACATCCCAAGAAGTATAGAGATCATATATACAGCATTTTATACCTGACAACACAACATTCAAATAAGAATAAAATACATGACATCAAAATGCCTTTATAGTGATTATCGCTCTATACGGACACTTCCATTTCAAGTCCGAGTCCCCTACTAATCCTTATGTGCTTTTCATATGCTTGAATACAAGTCCAAGTAAAAGTCAGAGACATATTCCGTAAGATTTACATATGCTCTAAAATATATATCCATGGTCCATATTTTCAAGTCCATTACATATGCTACTTAAACCAACAAATCAAAGTACTTTCCAAAGCACTACAACATACAACATCACAATAGAAGTTCAAACAACAATTATGTAATTTAATCATTAAAAAAGACACTATTTTTACCCTATATATATAAAGGGAATTTTGAAAGTAAGAATCTCACTTTCAAAAATCAACTTCCTACCACCCCAAATTACCAAAGCCACCACCTTTACATTCAATAATCCAAAATCACACCTTACCCACCCTCTCCTTGCTCATGCACCTCCAAGCTTTTCCCTATTCTTTAATTTTTTAGCTTTTTAAATGCTAAACCACTTCAACTAGATGATATAATAATATAGTTTAAATATGGATGAGATTGGAGAAGACTTGAGTGTGTTTAGAAATAGGAAAGTGAAGAAAGGAAAAAGGCAAAAGAAGCCATTTTTAAGTTTTCAAACTTTGAAAGTTTTTTGAAATAATTTAAAACAAAATGAAATAATGAAATGGAAAGAGATGGAAAAGGAATAATAACCCATGTGATTGCCTTAATTCTTGTGCACATCAAATCATTTGACATTTAACCTTTTTCTAATAAAGAAGAAACGTATTCTTTCACTTTGTTACTTACTAATTATATTCTAGAACTTACTAATGACTTCTTACTTTAATTAATCCATTTCATACACTTTGAATTTTTTTTATATGTTCATTTTCTACTGTACAACTTTCAAAATGTTTAAACAACTTCTACTGAATAAAAAGTTGATATTCGATAAAATGTTTTTCGGTCACATTTTCACTTTTACTTCAAAGTATATATTTTTGTAAATGAAATTCGAAAATAAATTCCCTATCGTTACTTATTAATTAAAAGAGGCTTATTTGACTATTAAAAACTATTAACTTAATATTTAAAATTAATTAAATATTCACAAATCAAAGTGACAAAATTACAGGTCATTACATTCTTCCCCCCTTAATAGAATTTCAATCCTGAAATTTCATCACAAGCAACAAAGAAGGAAACAAGTCAACACATGAGTCCTTACATTAATCATAAGCCTGTATGATGTACATAGATCATCCTTACGCAATATCTGATTCGATCGCTTACTCGAATACATAACTATTCCGAACTAATATCGCTCACCCGATTTCACTAGTGCGGACTCCGATCAGGCTTCTTGATTACAAACCTCCGTTCTCCTTACATAGCCATACACTATGATAGAAAACTCCAGTTCCATATCAAGAACCCTCATCAAGTGTTTGCCATCAAGAATCGAGTGATAAATCTTTATTCGGGTCAGTGTGAATCACCTCAAAGTCATTACTCGAATCTTGGATCACGAACCGTGCGAAGTAATGATCCACATACAACTTACTTACTTATTCTTATTGGTTCTTTTTTATAAAAATCTCTTTTTATTTTCCTAAAATTGTCAATGAAAACATTTCATTTATCAACATATTCTTTTATCAAAATAACTTTTTAAACCTTTACCAATTAACTACTTTCTAAGTTGAAAAGGAAAACTTAAAAGAAAGCCAACAACAACTGCATTTCACACTACAATGCTTCCAAGGGTACATACTAGACCTGACTACTAGGAATACCTAATAGAAACCCAGGACCTAATAAATTACCCATCCAAACTAGAGGTTCCTCACATCTACCCACGTAATCCTTTTCCTTTTTATCCCTTCCGGGGTGGATGGTCCTTTCCTTTTGGTAAATCCCCCTTCCCGTTGTACCCTCTACATAATGGGGCAATTCTTCGAGATGTGTCCTGGCTCTTTGCAGATGAAGCAATGTTTCTTCCGAACTATAGGAACTACTAGCCCCTTTTCTCCATTTTCACAATAATTAATAGTATGTCCTTTCTTATGACACCTGTAGCAAATAATTTATTTTCCATTTTTAAAAAATTTCTTTTATGGACCACCTTCTTCCGACTTTCCCTCCCAAGGCTTCTTCCAATGCGGTAAATTCCTTCGTTTTGTGTTTGTTGTTGCTAATGCGGCTGCTGCTAGGTGAGGCTGTTGGCTTCTTCCAAACTTCAAATATATCTTCTTTCGGAACCACGGCTGCTCTGGCAGCTTGTCTATCAGCCTTGCCATCCTTAGTGGTTGTTCTCTTCAATCCCTTTTCCCATCCATGTATTCCTCATGTAATCATTCCTTACTACTTGAATATAGTAAGATATCCTTAAGGTACACTTCCAAACTGAATTTATATTGGAAAAGGTATCGTCTATAAATGATAATAAATAAATATTATCATCTCCAAATAAAAAATCACAACCAAATAACTATATTTAATTTTTTGAAAATTATAATCCTAGTTAAAATTATTTCATTTACCAATTTCAAAAATAATATTATGTTGGTTGGCCCTATTCAAGTGTTCAGGAATTCCTCACGATAACGTTGGCCAGACACATTGATGGAATTCTTAAGCCACTCAATAGATCAAACAACACAATATAAAACATTTTTATAGCATTAATAAATACGCGCTCTTATATATAATACACTCAAGCTCATTCTAGGGCATTACTAACCCTATCTCTAATGAATTTACCCTACTAAGGCCTAGGTGTTCGATCAACCTAAGCTCTTATATCATGCTTTAATGACCAGCCTTTTTCATCCTTAGAAGTCGACACTACTACATCTGCGGTATTCATATGCAAAGTATCAAAGTGTCGGAAAGATAGACTGTTGGGATGGAAGAAAAGAAGAGATGGAACATAATCTCACAAAGTGATGAGTAATATATGATATACCAATGATCTTTACAAGAGAAAAACTGTGATATACATACATCTGTTATCTGACATTTTGACCCGGCTATACTGAACCGATTGCACAAGTTAGATTCGATTGTTATCAAGGCCGATGAGTCCAAGGTGATGATTGTGGAGCCTAGAAGTCATGTACAGATGATAACATGAAGTCAAGGTTGAATGGAGTTAATAGAAATGTAAGGCAGAATGTTCGAAGTATGAAATATGGTTCAACACATAGGAGGGATTGGCATAAATTGACTTCCATCATAGGTATTGGCATGTTTCAAGGAGCAAGTGCATTTCAATAGAAAACAATTAAAATCTCAAGATCCACATGTCAAATGCATATGAAATTTTGTAAGCAATATAGGGGTCCTAGGCAGCCTACTCTAAGGATCGCACCTCAAAAAGATGAAGTTAGAGGGATCAGAATTCTTTCCTTGGAAGGGATCGGCAGGAATCGGCAAGCAACCCATATTGAAGCAAAGATCAAGCAATAACTCGAGTTCTACTGATCTAATTGGCATTAAATTTGGCGGCTAAGCATATTTTAGCATGAGGGAGCTACCATAGGGATCACAGCCCAAAATTCCACCAAAGTAGAGATCGGTATTGATCCCTCTTCTTTGGGAATTGGGCCATAGGATCCCTCATGTGGGTCCATAAAGTTCTGAAGGTCCTACTATCGAATTTACAGGGAGATATTTGGTCATCTATGTCTATAAATACAGGCTTGGTTGTTCATTTTTGGGACCTTTACGCTGCTAGTTGCTTTATACTCTTTTGTAACTAAGGATTTTCATCCAATTCCTATTGTACTTAGTTTATAAAGTGATTAATAAAGCAATCTATTCAAAGTGGACGTAGGCAAACAATGTCGAACCACTATAAATCATTACATTTGTGTTATGCTTTCAATTTACTGCTATTTTCTTGTTATTATCCTTTGTTTTCATTTTATATTCTTTATTTATTTCTCTTCAAAACTTCTATTGGGTGTTTGTGCTAATTTTCGGTGCAAACATTTTGGTGCTTTCGCTGAGAACCTTGATTCTCAACTTATTAGGATCCCTTTGTCCCTATTGGACTGCATAAATCCCCCGAAGGTGATCCATAGTTATCTTCTAGAGGTTTGCTTGTTCTATTCAAATTTGCAAAAATCTAAGCAAAGCAATCAAGAATGGTGAGGAACACCAGATCTACTTCTCAGAACGCGGAAGGAAACGAGAATACTAGCATCCAGCAAGGAGGCCCGAGCATTCAACCGATGGATGTGAATGCTGATTCAGTTGAAGCCTGGAATTAAACTAATTCCATTACAAGAGATGAATTCCAAAATCTGCTAAGAGAGCTAGTAGATAGCCGTCGACAATTATATCAACAGATTCAAGCTAATATCAACCTAATGAACCAACTCAGTCATCAACAGCAAGGGAAAGCTAGAGGGACCATACCCCTTACTTAGCATCGGAGAGTTCTAGTTCATCGGACGAGTATCATAGACACACGCATTGCAGAATAGATGGATATCATGTAGAGACTTTGGGGCATCTACAAACAGACCTTCCTGGTCTACCAGGACCGATTGATACCGATACCTCCATAGGGATCGGTACTGATCCCTCCTCCAAAGGAGGGAACTTACATGTACCTGCTGGGACTCTAGCTGGAGCTGCTATGGCTGATTTGGATGATGGAGTTCAGTTGAATGTTGACCAATTTCTTCCCTAAAATGATGATGAGGTGAATGTATGTGGTATACATCGGGAGGATGGTGAACTAAGAAGGCGTGAAACAACCCGTAGACATCGATCAGACCATTCAGGTGATGTGGAACACAACCACCGCTTGACACCAACTATCCAAACGCCAGACTTATCGGCTATGGTTAGACAGTTAGTGAGAGAGAGCCAAAGCTTGACCAATGACGACAGGGGAATCTCGAGAAGCCATACCCCATTCACGGACAATGTCCTACATGTAGAGTATCCAAGGAGGTTCAACATCGCCGATGCTTGCTTATAAGGGAAAAACCGACCTTAGGTAGCACACCATGAGATTTGAATGGCTGATGGATTCCGCATGAGCAGATGATGCAACCAAGTGTAGATGTTTTCCCATAACTCTCTCTAGAATAACAACAATGTGGTTTACAAGGTTACCCCTACGGTCGATCTCCAGATTTGATGATTTGGCAACAAGGTTTATGGAGTAGTTATGTATGCATGCAACTCGCCCCAAAGATGTAATGTCCCTATCCAGCGTGATCCAAGCTCCAGGAGAATCGTTAAAAGATTATTTAGAGAGATTCCATACAGTTGATCAGTGATCCGGATGACTATACAATATTGATGGCCATAGCAAGAGGGATTGAAGCAGAGTCTAATTTTGGTGATTGGTTAGGTGGCAAGCCAGCTGCAACGTTAGAGCACTTCTATGCGAAGGCGGCTCGGTATTTGAGGAAGAAAGAAGCCAGATGCTCTAGGAAGAAGAATGTTTCGAGACCAAGTGGAGAGGGAGTATAGAGTATTATTGCAGTGAAGCGGTCTAATGATAGCTTTGGAAAAGTCCACGTAAATGTCCAGAACAAACCAAATCAACAAAAGAAAGGCGGAGATAGGAGCTGAGAACGAAAATGGGATTGTGGAAAAGGAAAGCCTAGGATTTCAATGTACGATACCTACACGCCACTGAATACATCACTAGAGAATATCTATTTGTCTACCTGTAATACCATGCAGTACAAAAAGCCGCCTCCGAAAGAATCAACGAAGAAGCAGAAACATAATGGAAAATATTATCGGTTTCATGAATATTATGGTCATACCATCATAACACAAATGAATGCATGCATCTACAAGATATTATTGAAAAGTTGATTTGAGAAAGAAAGTTACAGGATTTATAGAAACGCTACAGGATGGCAGGCAGGGAACATCCGACTCCAACTGAGGACAAGCACCGCAAGGGCTGAGGAGCCTGCGTGGACTGACTGAAGATTGGTAATCAATACAATAGTCGAAGGACCACATCTGACTCATAAAAGTTGGCATGAGATGGAGCGCTACACAAGCGTGATTAAGCATATGAATTTTGAATGTTGTTCAAGTACGAAAGATGGAGCTCCGGCAAAACCGCAACGTACAAAGGCAGATGATATTGTGTGTAGAAACAGAGATGTAGATAAGGTGGAGGCTTTGACAATTGGCCCAATGGTTATTTTGGCCATGATCAGACCCGCTTTAGTGAGGAGGATATTGGTTGATTGCTTGATTGGGTAGTTCTGTAAATATAATTTTCAAAAAAGCTTATGATCAGACGAGGATGGAAGCCAAGGACTTGAAACCGTCTAAAGCCCGCATTCATGGCTTTAATGGTGCTGCAACTGAAGTTGCTGGTTATTTTGAATTGTTTGTGGAGTTAGGATAATGTGACCATAGGAGAGTGTGGATTTTTCCATTTGTTGTTTTGGATGTTAACCCTCCATACAATGCTTTCTGGGCCGACCGGCCCAAGCGGAGTTTCAGGCAGCTCTTGCCCCATGGTGTTTGACTTTGAAGTTCCTGACGAATAATGGCGTTGGGGTTGTTCATTTTGGTGATCAGGCGACTGGACGTTCCTGTTATGTAGCTGAATTGAGGGATGCTTAATGAAAGGAGAGAGGTAAGGGTGTGGACAAGTCTGCTCACATCCAAGCCATTGAAGATTGACAACCAGCGCCTAAGCCTTGGCTTGGGTGCCGCAGTAAGTTTTGTAGAGACATAGATCCCTAAGATGGCGAGCACGAGCCCAAAAAGACCAAGGCTGCACTGGCTAGTTTGACAATTGACATCAGAGTTAGCCACGATGACCCGTCACGGGTCTGCATAGCTCAGCCCCCCGATGATGAAAGAACTTGTTGGATTTCTTAGAGTGAATCTCGACATGTTCACTTGGACTCACTCTGACATGTGTGGGATCTCGCCTGCCATCGCGAGCTATGCATTGATAATCGACCCAAGACATGTCCCAGTGAAATATATAAGGTGTGGCATGGATCCGGAGAGATTTGTCGCTTTTAAAGAGGAGGCGGATGGGCTCAAAAATAATGGGTTTATTCGCGATACCCTCTACCCTAAGTGGGTATCTAATCTTGTACTTGTGAGGAAGGTGAATAGGAAATGGCGGACATGCGTTGATTACTTGGACTTGAACAAGGCATGCCCAAAAGATAGTTTTCCCTTTCTAAGGATTGACCAGCTGGTAGACTCAAATGTGGGACATGAATTGCTATCTTTTATGGATGCGTACTCAGGATATAACAAAATCCCAATGCACATTCCCGATCAAGAGCACACTAGTTTCATTACCGTTGTTGGATTATATTGTTATGTGGTAATGCTATTTGCGCTAAAGAATGTAGGAGCAACCTACCAACGCCTAGTCAACAGAATGTTTAAAGATCAAACCAGAAAAACAATAGAGGTATATGTGGATTATATGCTCGTGAAGTCACGATAGTCTAGCGACCACATTAGAGACTTTGCAAAAATGTTCGACATCCTCCGACATTATAAAATGAAGATTAATCCTCTGAAGTGTTTTTTTGGCTTTGCATCAGTAGAGTTCTTGGGTTTCATCATTAATGCTCACGGAATCGAAGCTAATCCCGAGAAGATCCAAGCTATTCGCAATATCCAAGCGCCAAAGACTATCAAACAAACAGAGCCTGAACGGGAAGGTTGCCGCTCTAAGCTGATTTATTTCCAAAGCTATCGATAATTGCATTCCTTTCTTTGACTTGACTGGGAGAGGAAAAAGGAATTTCAAATGGGCATGGGATTGTAATGATGCATTCCAAGATTTGGTGAACCAAATAGACAGACCTCCCATCTTGTCAAAGCCAGTGGATCATAAAGATTTATATATCTACTTGGTCGTGTCGGTACACGCTATAAGTGTCGCGTTGCTTCGTGAAGAGAATCGAATCCAGAGACCGGTTTATTATGTTAGCAAGTGATTAACAGGAGCTAAAAGGAACTATCCGAAGATAGAGAAACTAGCATATTGTTTATTTATTGTTTTGCAAAAGCTCGGCCCTTACTTTCAGGCACATCCTATCAATGTTTACACCGACCAGCCATTACGATAGGTCCTGCAGCGACCTGAGACATTGGGAAGGTTGCTCAAGTGGAATATCAAACTTAGCCAATTTTACATCACTTATCTTCCTCGGAGGGCTATCCAGGGTTAAGCACCGGTGTACTTTATAGCAGAATTTACTAGCATGATGATTTCCTAGAGAACAGTGAAACCCCTACCATACGGTGGAAGTTATATACAGATGGAGCATCCAATGATCATTGTTCTGGAGCTGGAATTGTGCTTGTAACTCCCAAAGATCGGTCAATTTTCTATGCTTTAAAGCTCGATTTCCCTACAATAAATAACGAAGCTGAGTATGAGGCTCTGATTGCTGGACTTAAACTCGTCAGAGAATTGGGGATAAAGTCTCTTGAAATCTTTTATGACTCACAATTGGTATTATACCAAGTCAGGGGAGATTACCAAGCTAAAGGACAACGACCTGCTCCGTACCTTACCCATGTCTAATAGTTGTTGAATGAGTTTGAGTACTATGACATTACGCACATTCATCGGGATCAAAACAAAGAGGCTGATTCATTGGCAAATTTGCTAGCACCAGAGATGCACAATAGATGGGCTTGGTTCCAGTCGAAGTATTAAATGCTCTAAGCACAAGCTTGATGGAAATCGACCGGGTACTAGAGATGAAGCCGGAGAAGGAGTCATGGATGACTCTGATTAAAGTCTATTTGCTACAGGGAATTCTTCCCGAATGAAGGAATGAAAAATGACACGTCCTTTGTAAAGCTACACGATATATCATTCTGGAAGGATTATGTATAGAAAGGGTTTTTCCATTCCCCTTCTTCGGTGTATCGCCCATGATGAAGTAAAACGAGTCCTAAAGGAAGTTCATGAAGGGGAATGTGGCGATCACATTGGGGAAACCTCTAGCAAAGAAAATACTTCGTTACGGGTATTATTGGTCGACCGTTAATCGAGATGTTGCTTATTATGTAAGACGATGCGATAAGTGCCAGATATATGCAAAAGTTCCAAGAGCTCCGCCGAAGGAAATTACAGAAATGGTTAGCCCATGGCCGTTTTCCATGTGGGGCATAGATATCCTTACTGATGTCTAAAGGTGGTGCGAAGTACACTATCATCGTAGTTGATTACTTCACCAAATAGGCCGAAGAGAAACCTTTAGCCATGATTACAACCAAGAAATTAGTCAACTTCATTGTTCGGAACATCATTTGTCGTTTTGGTCTTCCATGAACTATAGTAACAGATAATGGGACTCAATTCGACGATGCTGAATTCAAAGACTTCTGCCGTCGGCATCATATTGAAAGAAATTTGCAACGGTCGCTCACCCTCAAGCGAATGGGCAAGTTGAAGCTGTGAACAAAATCATAAAGTCCATTATGAAGAAGCTTTTGGAAAAGGCAGGAGGCAAGTGGGTGGATGAAATCTCGACAGCACTATGGGCTTATAGGACGCCCCCTCCCTCCATAAGTCCGCGACTGGCCATACTCCATTAGCCCTTGCTTACGGCTATGAAGCCATTATTCCTATTGAGCTCGAAGTTCCTTCTCATCAAGTAACCTACAATGATCCCAGAATGAATAAAATTCTCCTCTTGGAATCTCTAGTCTTTGTAGATGAGAAGCGTGAAAAGTTGATTTGAGGGCAACTACACACCAACACCGAGTCGCCTGGTGCTACAACACTAAAGTCCGACCTAGAACCTTTGAAATCGGCGATCTCACCTTGAAATGGGTTTTTCCTGCCCCGTCGCATATGAATCCTACTTGGGAAGGACCATATGTCATTGAACAGAGGCTTGAAGAGGGAACTTTCAAGCTAGCGAATGTTGATGGCATCACACACCTAAGGGCGCGGAATAGTGATCATTTACGGCGCTATTGCACTTAGTTTATTTCTTTTTCATTCAGTTGTATTTAATTTTAAGATTTGGTTTAGCATTTGATTTTTAAAGATATGTAATAAGACAAATTATGTCACTTCTTTCCGTTTGGCAAATAAAGTTTTGAACTTCCTTCACATCTGTGTTTGTTATAGCATTACATGTTAGTTATATTTGAAAACTGATTGATGTTGACGTGTCCAAGCAGGTTCCTAGAGTTTGGAGCTAGCCAATTATGTTAGTTCCCTATTGAACTAAACAAGATGAACATGTTCCGACCATTCATTTGATAATTCTAGTTCACTACCTGATGAATGTAGTACATAACGAGGAATGGATGTGACTCGACCATCCGATAGCCAAGATAATCCCACCGAGCAATGGGACTGTCATGAATAAAAAGCGATCATGATACAACCAATCGCTCACTAAGTCAAACCCTAGACGTTGGGGTAGATCAATCAATTAAGGAAAGTATGATCCGACTATTTTCCGAAATAACTCTAAGTCCCCAGAGCGTGGACTGGAGTATAAATACAAGTCGAATGCGATTCGACCACCCGCTAACTAACTCTTATCCCCAGAGTGCGGATATGAGTATAAATAAATAGACGAGTGCGGTTCGACCACTCACTATTCCGTGAGCTCCGGCCTGAAATCGACAGGAGGAGCATAAACTCGTTAAGGATGGAGTTCAACCATCCACCATCTAACTCCACTAAACTGAGACTAGGGGTAGGAATATAATAACTCAAATCGTTGAATCTGACAGCGTAACATTGGGGCTCGAGCCCTGTTTTCGGTACGACTCAGGGCCATGACCAAATGGAGGCCTTGGGATAGAATTAACAGATTATCATTCAAATTAATGAGCAAAAAATTATAAGTACATTGAATGCAAAGTAATAGCTCAACAACTTAAATAACAATTCACATGAGAGTTCAACAAAAAACAAAAAACTTTTATTTGCATACTAAACTTAAAAATTGTGATACAAGTTTATTCAAAAACGGGGATCGTACCCGCACAATTACGGCCAACAAAAGGGAAATAGCTATACAAACTATATACAGACTAAGTCAGAGTGATGACTATTTCTTTTACCCTTTATCCTTTCTGGATCTTTTAGGAGTACCTCCATCCGAACTTCCGCCTATCCTTTTCCTTGATCCTTTACTGTCCTTGGTATGAGATCTTTCGAAGGATGGAGGTAGTTCTTAAGGAACCGACCCGTCAGGTGGGATGACTTGTAATGGGACAAGACTTGGATCGTTAATGTCCACGTCGGCAGGTTCAGCCTTAGCTTTTTTCTTCAACAATTCCTCCCTCTCGATGCGCTCTGTTAAGCTGAGCTCATCGGTATGTTCACTAATGCCAGTAATTACAATGCCATCTAGCTCATTAGCCAACGGCGGGTCTTCAGCTTTGTTCTCATCAAGCGCTCGATAACTTGAGCGTCGGATCTTGGAGCATCGGTAGCCATCAGAATCTCAGTTGATGCGATTGTTGCTCTATGGTGGCACCACTTTTTGGAGTTTGGTTGGAACCCGGAAGACCAGTAGATTCACAGAAACAAGAAGATAAGCCCATGACTATTGGACATGAAGAACGAAATCTCTTGCAAAGTGGAGAACATAGCAGAATATCTGCATCCAGATGACTCTCAGTTATCGCCGGGGTAGCACCTTAAATTGATAACCGGGTTTGTCCGGATCATAGCTTTGATCCTATCCCAGGCCGAGAGAAACTGATGCTCTGGCTGCTTGAAGAGAAGAGTGGCCCTTAGGATCGGACTCCGAAGGCTCGGCAGTATTTTTCCCTTTGCCGAAGGATGCTAGAATGTCAAAATATCGAAGTTTGGCAACAGCAAGGTCTAGAGGTTACATCCCGTACTAGTTTTTCTTCGTTTAAATCAGCTTCGCCGAGGGTTCTCTTTTTCATTTCAACAATGTACTCCCAGGCCTTAGCAAGCCACTCAAGATAACCCTTACCAAGAAAGCTTTGATCACGGTGGATAAGGACTTTAGAATTGTATTTAAAAATAAGGGGATCGAACATGTCTTTAATTTCATTTCGACCAGCTTCCTTGGCATCCTCTACCTGGGCCTCGATCTGTTCTCTCATCGCATTGCGGCCCACTTCCCTTGCCTCTTCTTTAAGGACTTCAATTTGAGCAAGTTGCTCATCAAGCCTAATCTTCAAAGTCCGGACTTCAACGGCCTCTTCACAATATCTTTATGATTTCTCTTGAGCTTTAATTTTCTCTTCCCTCTCCTTCTTATGACGTTCTTCAAGCTCTTCAACGCGGTGGGCCAAAATATTTTTCTCCTTTTGCAAGGTATCTTTTTAGATGCAAGTGCACCGCTGCGGTTGAGGGTAGCATCGAGTTCCTTTTTGTGGGCAACCTCTAAATGACTCACTGCTTCAGATGTTTCCTTAGCACTTTTTTCTGTCTCAGTTAGCTTCACCGTTAAATCCAAGATCTCAATGTCTTGGTGTTTGATTATATCTTTATCGTGGATCGCCTCTAGCTTCAGACGATCGATTTCTTGTTGTCTCTTGATAGACACCTCGGAGATCTTCTCTGCTAAGTGCAATATAGATTCATGTTGAACAAAAACATCGTTGACGCATGCGAGAGAACTTGCCTTAGCATTCCCTGGGATTGTATTAATGGAGGGGAGAAACTTAAGTTCGTTGAAACAAATCTTTGGAAAATTGACCTTAAGTTCAGCCAATTTTTCCACTGTAGAAGCTTCAAGCGCCGCAATCGGCAAAGATGGATTAGAAGCGACGATTAGACATTTGCTTGACCTACGGTCATGGGACTTCTTGGAGCTGGAGGAACCGGGGGACTGCTCAGGCGGTATGGCAACTTAGGGACCACGAAAAGAGGTCTGATCGCCACTGTGCACAGGAAGATTAGGTTGAACTTCCTGATGGGATGACCGAGACTGGGACTTATGCTTGGAAGATGAAGATTCCCTCGAATAATGACTTCTTTCTCGATCATCATCCCTCTCTTTATGCCTACCCGATTCTGAATCACATTTGGATCCGTATTGCATCGAGGAGCCACTCAAGTGATCTAAAGCTCAAGATTGCGACATTGCACCTGCAAAAACCAAACAAAAATGTATAAGTGACCATTATACAAAAGGTAGATGGAGATTGTGTGGTGAAGTGCAGATGATTGTGAGTGTCCTAGTGTCCCTTCGACGGACCAGTCACTAGAGCCTTGCACGTAGGTGTTTTCTCTTCTTTTCTGGTATGAAGAATGCCATCATCACTTCTGGCAGGAGAATTGAGCCCCTCAATACTGATGTTGGTGAAATCATAAGTCATGATGTCATCAGGGATTTGGAGACTTGAAAACCCTTTCATCGAGCTTCCTAAATGTTGGAAAGACGACTCTTCGTCAATGGAAGTGATAACAAACTCAGGCTCCTTAGCAATTTTCCTCCTACGGAGCTTATATGCAAGCTTCTTTCTTCTCCTAGCTGGAGTGTGAGGTTGCATTCCTTATGACGGTTCGACCATAGGTGTGTTGCTTGGACCTGCATCAGCATCGCCAGGCTCGTTGGTCTCGGCATGCCTAATTTCACCCTCTTCGACATCATCCCGAGTCCCCTCGATTGGGGGCACGACAGGGTTATTGATATCACCTTCTTGTTTTACAACATATCCCGGTAACGCAGTGCTTCCTGGAAGTCGAATTTTGTGACCTTCCTCTAGCAACCCAAATAGAGATAACTATTCGTTGGTTACAAGAAGTCTAATGTCCTTGTCTTCGACCGGAGTGGCATGAATTGCGGAGATCGCCCATGAAAAAATATCACCCTCTGGATGTGGATGGACACCTATAGATGTTCATAATTTTAGTTGATTTAGGATATGACCTGGGTTAAAGAATTTGATAATAGAGTGAAGACAACACTTACATCCTTCTAAACATCGCCTTGCAAAGCTTGGTAGACATCTAACATAAAACCATTCGTGTTTGAAGAGGCTAAGCTTGTTCCAAGCGCCCGTTAAGACTTAGCAGTTGGGCGAAGGCTTGAGGAAAATGTAGGAAGGGCTCCCTGTCCATCGTTTGAATTTATAAATAAACCTTATGTCCTCAGGATTTGGCGGGCGAAACAGAACGCTCATGAATAATAAGAAAGTGCCATCGAGAAAGGCATAGCTATTCAGGTGTAGTTGAATAGGAGCTATCCCGAGGTATTTTAGCATCTCCTGGATAAAAGAATTGAAGGGCGGCTTATTGCATGCGGTATACCCCTCGGGAGGCAAGTTAGCCCTATCGTTTATCGAAGGAACCAAAACGTCTTCGAATGGAATTCCATGTCTGGAACATAGTCTACGAAGAGCGACTTCACCAATTCTAGAGGCCTGGGAATGAAGTGACCCCCTTCTTTTAGCATTTGTCTTAGTGATTTTTAGCGAGTTTTTTTTGGTCACCTCTTTAATACCTTTCCCCAAGATCCATAGTTTTACCAATATAAAAATATCAGTATATAAATCAAATCTTGCCATTTATATATATGAAGATATATAAATGTTTCTTTGCTTATCAGAGTAATTAAGTTAGCAAAGAAAATTTAATCACCCAATATTCCTTACTTTTTGGAAGATATTATGTCACATAGCCATTTCTGAGTTTAATACTTTCTCTTGAGCTTCTTCTTTAAGCAAGCTAGATCTCTTATGTGATTCTAGCATTACTTTCCTGTTATTTAATTGACTTGCTTCACAGCTTATTTTATAGCCCAATAATTTAATTTCTGGATTAATTACTCATGCTTTATATATCTGGAAATTTATGAGTTTGTTGCTTATTGTTTTTCCTTTGAATTTATGCAAAGTACTAAAACAACTCAAGTTTGAGAATTTGTCCCGGGGTTCTTATTACTTATTCAAACAATGTTCTTGCCAAATAAATATGCTCCTGTCTTAAAATATTGGTAATGATCTTATGAACATTTGGTGATAAGTGTGTTATGGACCAGGCAGAAGAAGAACTACAGGCAAGCAAAATGCTAACTTAATCTAGCATACCATATATAGACATACATGTATATGAAAACAAAATGACTGGAGCAATACCAAAATCAGTCTAACACAAACTTTCAGATGAACATTTTGAGAAGGGTACTGATAGGTTCTCAGGTTATAAAACAAATGATAGTGATCAATCAAACAGTGGGATTATTAGCATGTTTAATATCAAGGTAGACTACATGGCAATGCAAATTCTTTTTCAACAGATTGGTTAAAGATAAAACTCACTTAATTTAAACCAAATAGGTGGATAGCTAAGCTCTGTTCAATATAGTTGCATTCCAGATTATAAGTATAAGGCATATATTTCATTTTTACTATACAAAATAATGCAAATTCTTTACTGGAAAATCAGATATTCAAAGAGAACTAACAGGTTAAGATTTCAAGCTTCTCATGGTCTTATATCAGTTATAAGTCATGGTCAAGCTCTTCTGGTTAGCTAATACCAGATTCAATTATCACTTCACAATTTTAAGCTACAAGCTTATCCATAAACTACTACAACTTCTCCATTAAAATTTAATAAACTTTGATACAGAAAGCATGTCCACATATTATACTACATGGCATAATTTTCTCCATCACAGTCTACCAGAAAACATCAATATCAGTTACTTAGATCTGTAACTAAAGACACATATAATATTTAAGTTTTACAAATTACTTTCAAATGAACAAGGCCACTACAATACTGAAAGGTCTGCATAGAATTAAGAAAGTTTGCCTAGCTATCTTTATTACAATGAACTACTACATTTTATAAACTCAAGTAAGTCTTCTAATTTTCCAAGCAAGCAAGCTACTCATGCATCTCTACCTGCAACAATATTTTGAGCTGCCTCAATAAAAATGAGACACCCCAAATATTGCAAAGGCAATAAATAGGGTCAGAATAAAATTCTGGTATGAGTGAAATCATTATTAAAACAACTTATAAATTCTTAGAACTGTGCAAAGAACATATATATTTGACACTTTTCAATTTCATGTTAAACCTGAGCATATGTACATTTAAATTTTATCTAACAAACATACACCCAAACATTCATCCATTCAATCCATTCAGTTGTACATGTACAAACTCCTATGGATTTTAACTTCCTAAAATCCATAGCATAATCTTTCAACCCCATTTTATATTTTATATGGTCTAAACTCTTGCCTTTGAACACAAAGTGTGCATTGCAAAGGACTCAATTCTGTTAACCTTTGCACAGAGGCCTTCAGGACTTGAACAAGTCATGCACATACCCATCATCCACCTAATGATGAATAGATCAAGGCACCTCTCCTAAATTACTTTGTAATTTAGAGACCATGCTCATTTAATTGCTGAGAAATTTTCTTCTTAATTCCAGAGGTGCTCATGTTCTTCCTTTCATTACATAAACCCCAAAATTTATTAAACTCACTCAAGGGTTTACATCCAATCATACAGAGCATTCATGTAAAATTGCACATCCAAAGACATTCTGGCTTAATCTTATTTTATAAAACTGCCTGTATATTTATTTCTAGAAATTTTCCCATTGCTTGCATAAATCTGATGAAACCATAAGAAACACTATATTTATTTTACTGTGAACATAGGATGTGGTTATTGAGAAAAACCCATAAACATATTGGATTTTGATCTGAACAAACCAACACATTTTCACAATATTGCTTTGTTCATATCAATTTTTAAATGAACTAGACATGAGCATAAACCTCTTTGTTCATACTGCCTAATCCATTTTTTATTTAATACCCTATTTCTCAGTAAATTAATCAAATTATTCTCTTATAAAAACTGAGTCCTAAACTCAGTTCTGTAATCAGGTTATATGATTGATTAAACAATTTTCAAAACAAAAATAGTTAATGCCAAAAACAAATCAAAACAGCAACCAAAAATTCAACCAAAATGCCATTCATGATAATCATATATTTATTCAGAGAAATAAAGATTAACAGAAATCATAATATGATTTTCATATAAAATAATTGGCTGCCCTTACTTGGGTCTTAATGCCATAAATCTCATAAGTGATTATCACTCACCTTCCTCTCCTCTTCCCCGAGAATGCTTAGCTTGAAGACTGTGTGAGTTTCTCCTTTCTATTTTTTTTGAATTAAACTTCTGTTTTTCCTCTCCAGAGAAAACCTCTGCCTTACCTCTTGATTTAAATTATTTAACTAGGGTTTTAATAAAGGAAACACCCATTTTATCCTCACAAAAATAAAAGGAGCCTGTATGCATGTTTATGGCTAATTTGGCCATTTTCTTTTTATTTCCATTTCAGGTGAAAACAGTTGTTTTCCCCTTTTCTGAATGCATGCTATTTGCATGATTTTTACCTGGACATTGTTTTCCTATGACTCAACTTGACAATGTATTTTTATTATACCCGAGTTATTTTTCATGTTTCCTTTTATAAGTTTTGTTTTCAACTAACATAATTTACCATTTGCTTCTTTCTTGATTTATTCCAAAAATGCATCCATACTCATAAATATTGCTTGACTGATTTCTATGCATTTTTAATTATCAAGGGGATTTTTATTTTATCATCCCATACTTCTCTAACCATATGTATATATATTTTCTATACAATATTCACTTATATACAAGTCATGTGAATTTTAGAATTCATTTTACACTTAATCATTTTCCTCTCATCACTGTATAAAAATAATTATTCCTTGCATAATTACCTTACTCACTTCTGATATTCATTTTCAAACTATTTTTATTCTTTGGTTATTTATATAATACATATATATATATATATATTTACACATAAAATATGTGAATATAATGCTCCTCTTCACTCAGCTATTTTTCTCCCCATTTTTATTTTCTCTAACTATCATTCTCCCACTTATTCACTCTTGGTATTTATTTTCCCTTTAAAGTAATTTTTATTCTCATAAATTTTGGGTCTTCACAGGGAATCTGTCAGGTTATCTAAGAATATAGCGCCTTCTACAACATCGGCGGTAGGACTTGTATCTACCGCTGGGAGGACGGGAACGTCAGAGAAAAGGTCGGTCGATGGGTCGAAAACATCCGATTGTTCATCTTGATGACCAAAGGAAAGCCTGCCAGATATAGTTGCAGAACTTGGCTCAGCTTCAGGATTACTATGTTGTGGAGCTGGTCCGAAAGACATTGCAGCTAGACACTTTGAACTTCTGAAGTCCATGTAAACTATACTCAGTAGATAATCGAGATTATAAAATTTTGCTTGTCCCCCCATGCTAAGTGTAAGCTAGTATGGTGCAGAGTCGTGTAATGCAAAGATAAGCAACTTAAAATAAGAAAGCAAAGTTAAATGATGTGACTTTTGATTCCGATCGGAGTGACCGTCACCGCTGACCGTCTCAACTAGCGAAATGATTGATCGGTTGTGTAAGCTTTGGGATTGATCATCAGCATATTGAAGTCTGAAATCCATCATTAAAGTCCATATGTTAAGTTTTAGTTCATTTTCTAAGTCCCAAGGATTTGATCATTCAATTTCGAGTTCAATAGTGAATATGCAAGTCATGTTGTTCATCATTGTCATATGTTCAAGTTCATTGAGATGAGATTGGTTTTTATTGTTCAAACAAGTGATTATAGATTGGTTTTCAAGTTCAATTCGATGACTAGAATTAGCCGATCCATATATGTCGATCCCTATTTGACAATCCTTATCCTAAAGCAGTACAACCGATCCCTCTCTCCGGATAAAAGAAGTTGATCCCTTTCCTTGAACAAAATGCTGATCCCACCATGCTAACCAATTCCACAGATCCCTCTACTTCACTATTTTCAACCTTCCACCAAAGTTCCACTGTTGATCTCTCCCATTTAACCAAACAACATATCCCTACAGTCAATTATTTTACCGATCGGTATACTCACGCCTTACACCAAATTCCAATCGATCCCTCCTCTACCTAATATGTTATCCTTCAACTTACTCGACCGAACTCTATGCCGTGAACTCCTCTCTTCGTCCTCCTTTTCTGCTTTGTCGAACCCTTCTATATCCCACATCTCATCTCCTCCAAGCAACTTTGGCCATCGTTTCATCACCGCGTCAAGCTCCACCCTAGTCGCAGATGGCATGGAATCCATCATATCGTCATAAAATCGAAAGCTAAAAACTAGAAAACCTACCTATGTGTGATATATGCTAGAGGTGGCGGCAAATGGCTCGGAGATAATTGAGATGGAAGGTAAGGGTAAGTGGTTTCGTAAGGGAAAGTTGAATTGCAAAAAGATTTCATTTTGAAGTTAAGGGAAGAAGAAGGAAAGGAGGGATCGGTTTTAATGGAGGAACGAGGAAAGTTCGGTATTTTGAGGGATGGTAGGGAAATGAAATAAGTAAGGATGGAAAGGAGGAATGTTAATTTATATATGGGGACGAGGGGATCAGCCTATGGTTTCGACTCAAAGTGGTGGGAGAGGGATCGGCTAAAAAGATATCGATCCCTAAGACCATGCGTATAAAAGAAGAAGAGAGAGGGATCGACTAGAAATATGTTGATCCCTATAAAAACTTTTTTAGAAAAAAGGAAAAAAAGAGAGAAAGAAGAAAAGAAGAGGGATCCGTTATGAGCATGTATGCAAACAAACATAGACATGGAAATTATTCAAAGCACGTATGTTCAAAATGCAATGAAATTGCATCTTACTCAATGAAAATTGGTGACAACCAGTGAGCACACGAATGCTTCGAGAGCCAATTGACAAGAATCTATATCTGAACATGCACGTGTATGGTCTAAAAGTTCAATTTTTGAAGTCGACAGAAATAAAATCAAACTTGAAACCTTTAAGTTCGAGGATGGACCAGTTAACCAAAGCTTATTAGTCTCGTGGAACCGGACTTATATATCAACTTACGGAATATAACCCTGGATTTATACTATTGAAGATTGACCAAGCATCATGATGAACAAAGAGGGATACAACACTTTGGAAATTAATTAAACAAAGGGATAGCGACTAAGCATAAAACTGGATGGATTTCTTTTCGACGACTCTAATTTGCTTCGATTCAAAGAATGTCATGTTCATCACAAGATGTACTTTGGGGGGGCAAGAGTGCCAGCATTTTGACCAGGCTATATTGATTTGCCTACTATCGAGGTCGATTAGTCCAAGGTGATGATTGTGGGGTCCCAAAGTCAAGTACAGATGATAACATAAAGTCAAGGTTGAATGGAGTTGATAGATATGCAAGGCGGAATATTCGAATTATGAAATATGGTTCAACACATAGGAGGGATCGGCATAAATTGACTTCCATCATAGGTATTGGCATGTTTCAAGGAGCAAGTGAATTTCAATAGAAAACAATTAAAATCTCAATATCCACATGTCCAATGCATATGAAATTTGTTAAGAAAAATATGGGGGCTTTAGGCAGCCTAACCTAGCGATCGCACCTCAAAAAGATGAAGTTTAAGGGATCGGCATTCTTTCCTTGGAAGGGATCGGCAGGAATCAGCAAGCAACCTATATTGAAGCAAAGATCAAGCAATAAATCGAGTTCTACTGATCCAATTAGCATGAAATTTGACGGGTAAGCATATTAGAGCATGAGGGAGCTACCATAGGGATCGCACCCTAAAATTCCACCAAAGTAGGGATTAGTACTGATCCCCCTTCTTTGGGAATTAGGCCATGCGATCCCTCTTGTGGGTCCATATAGTTCTAAAGGTCCTGCCGAATTTTCAGGGAGATATTTGGTCATCTATGTCAATAAATACAAGATTGGTTGTTCATCTTTGGGATCTTTACGCCGGTAGTTGCTTTATATTATTTTGTAACTAAGGATTTTCGTCTGATCCCTATTGTACTTAGTTTATAAAGTGATTAATAAAGCAATCTGTACAAAGTGGACGTAGGCAAACAATGCCGAAAAAATATAAATCGTTGTGTGCATGTTATTCTTACGATTTACTTTTATTTTCTTGTTATTATCCTCTATTTTTATTTTATATTCTTCGGTTTTCTCTTCAAAATTTCTATTGGGTGTTTGTGCCAATTTTTGGTGTAAACAACATCAATCAATGTAACTAACATATCATCGGTCTAGACAGTTATAACAGCATGTCCTTGCAAATGCTGATAAATACAAATAAGAAAATATCGCGGAAATAAAAATACATGAATACGTCTTGGATGCATCCAGCTCATCTTCTTAAGCTCGAAAGCATCCATAACTAAATATGGAAAGTACTTGGGTATGACTCGAGTATTATAAGAAATTAACAACTGGATCAGTTTGGTAAAACAGCATGAGAAACAAATCATATGGATTTCTAATATTATAAAACCTTTCAAAAGGTATCTCATAAGACCACACCGAACATATACATGGACGATTTTTTACCTTACTATAACCAAACCATTTTTATTGAAAATCTTAAAATATTATAATGATTTCTAGGGTTTAAAATAAATATTTAATCATAGCCGAAATGGTTACATTAATTACATTCCAGCATATTAGGTATACAACTAAATCTATAAAGGCACGTATGGGAAATTAGATTCCATACAATGACAAGGCTACTGGGGTACCTCTTGTTAAAGTACACCTTTAGAAAAATGTACTGAGGTCGAAAACCTTTCGACCCCTACCAACACAGAGCCGGAATCCCTTCTAACATGACAAGCCGGATTACATCATTCCTTGGGCACCAAGGCTGCAAACGTGTTGCACCTGGCCCCACTCTTTCCATGCGCACGCATACCAAAATCCATAAATATCAATCTAGATCGAGGAATGATGCTCCAAATGATAGCGAATCACATAGCTCTGTTGCATCCCCTGTTTTAGTCATTACCGGGTTGTGATGTCACGATTACCTTTTTCCCCATTTAGCAAATCCCACTTGGAATGCTAACACTACCCTTCAAGCAACAATGCAATGTCAGCAATCATCCATAAAAGTTGTTTCGGATATGAATAAACTATAACGACCCGAAATTTCACTACTTTGATTAGTGAATATTTATTTAATTTTAAAAATTCAATATGTAGGTTTTATAATGAAAATAAAATCATTTTTATTAATTAATTAATTAATAATGATGGTAAAATCGTTTTCAAAATTTGTTTACGAAATTAAATAGTTCGTAGAAAAACAGAAAATGTGACTGAAGAACGTTTTCCGAAATTTCGACATTTCGACACCAGAAAGTTGTCGGGAACGTTGTTCGTCTTTGTGCACCATATATAAACATATATAAGAGTTAATTAGCTAAATAATAATATACTTAAGGATAGATTAACTTATGTTAATGTTGTTTAGCAAGTGATGTGACGATTCATATATTTAAAAATAATAATCTTATATATATATAATATATTCCTCTCTTGTCACATCTTAGATTGTAATCATTAACCATCATTATCTCTTGTCACGTCTTAGCTTTAATTAATAATTATATATATATATAAAAGAAAGTGATGTGACTAAACATAATAATTATATATATAAAAGAAAATGATGTGACTAAACATAATTATATATATAAGAGTGATGTTATTAAACATAATAATTATATATATATATAAGAGAGTGATGTGACTTGACAAAATGATGAGGTGTGAAATCTTGCTTATAAATAGCCCTTGTGTTTCTCCATTTTTCCTCCTCTTTCCACCAACCTTTTCTTCCTCATTTCCAACTCAAATGGAGTTTTACTTTTTTCCAAACCGTGTGAAAAATTAATGTCTACAACATTCTAGTTGACCACTTTTTCAAATTTCTATCATAGCTATGTCAAAACACCAATTCTTTACAAAGCAATTTTTTATCTAGAATTTCAATCCAAAAATTACCCTTCTTCTTTTGATCATAAATTCTTCAATAAAAATCGAAAATGAGTGATTCCTTTTACGAAATGATAAAGGAAAGAAATTCCTACAACTTTCACTTTGACTACTTTTCCAAATTCCTTGAGTTGATGGCTCAAAAACCAGTGGGAAAATGACATAATTTTGGGTTCATTTTTGACAAATCGATGATAACCCGAAGCTCCTCTACCTTCAAGCTACTACCCCACATCCACCCCCAGACATCTAGCACAGCCTACATACACCTGGGCCAAGCACATTTTGAAGCTTGCTAGCACCTAAAGCTTTCATCCTTCATAGCTAGGGAGTCGTTGGCAAGTTTAGCTTAAGTTCAGCTATCTTTTGCGGAAGTTTGGTGAGTAAACGACTCATTTTTTTTAATGAAAATTGTAGCTTTATTTATGTCACTATATATGGTGATTATATAGTGTAGAAGTTGAATGATAATCGTGTGGTTTGATTATGATTTGGATGGTTGATTTTAGTTTGATTTGGTTATGGAAATCGATGTTGTATTATAAAGTTAGTAAGCATGTATATATGGATGTATACTTGCATTTTATGATGAGGATGGTTGGTTTTAGTAATATATTGATTGTAAAACATAAGCTATGGAATGAGGTTGGTAAAAAAAGTTAACTACTTTATGTAATTGCGACGGTTATGAGATCCGGTTGGAATCGAAGTTTAATGTCTTGAAATGGATTAAAGTTTGTAACTTTAGTTTTAAAACTTTCTAAAGTATGTTTCAAATTATGAAAAAATAAGGGTTTGTGAAGTGGTTCACTAAGAATATGTTAGAGCGAACTGCTCCCAGAGCGATAGTCGCTATGGATGCAGTACGGCAAAGGTTTGGATTTCTATTTCAAATTTGTTTTATTATGAAATTAGTTTACTAAGTTTTTTTAAACTTAACAAATAATATTTAAAAATTAATTAAGTTGTAATATAATTATTTAATTAATTAGTTAGTTAATTAAAAGATAATTAGCATCTAATTGGTAATTGAGAAGGTGATTAGAGGTTAATCATCACTTAAGTTAAGTTAATGACTATTAATTGATTTATAAAGTTTTAATTAATGATTAGTGGGGTTAAGAAGTAATTAAGTGATTAATAATTATTTAATTAAGATTAATGGTTAATAATTAATTATTTAATTAATGGGTTATTCAATTAATATTTAATTAATTAGGGTTTAATTCTAAAACAATTTGGTTTAACCCTAACCAAGTTGCATTAAGAAGTTAATTAGTACTTAATCAAGTTCATTAAGCCAAATTAGAGTTTAATTATGATTTAATCTTGATATAAATTGGATTAGTTAGGGTTTAAGCTAACTAAATATACTTTTGACTTTTAAAAGGTGATTTTAAACTAAACAGAATGTGTTTTAATCAATTTTCTTTTTCAAAGTAACTCGATTCCATATTAAATAATCTCTTGTCCAGACCCTTAAGTAACCTATATGATTAGGAGAATTAAATGACATCCGTTAGCAGAACAGAACACCATTCTGCTATAGTGTAAGTGATTTGATTCTGTGGACATGTGTTAAGCAGAATAAATCCCCGTTCCGCTATAAATTAATTGAATTGTTTGGACATCTATTTAGCAGGATAAATCACCATCCTGTTGTTATGTTATTTGGACTTGTATATGCCAACTGGTTATATTGACGTGTTATGCCCTGATTGGATATAAACACTATTTTCATATATGGTAGCTTATGTAAATAATTGTTAAGTGAGTTGGGAATTGAATTGAAATTGAATGGTAACTTGAACTAGTACGATTGGGATTGCTAAGCCTCCTTTTGAATTTGTAAAGTGTGTTTTGAATTAACTTAAATTATTTAATCAATTTAGAGTTTAAAGTTTATAAATGATTTCCAAGTTTTGCTATTATGTTGTAAAGTTACTTATAAGTAATAACTTGTTTATAAAAGGGATTTTTACTGAAGGATTACTTTAAGTGTTTTACAAATGATATTTATAAAGGAGTATAGAAAGGTTTATATAAAGAGTTTTAAAAATATGGAAAAGGTTTATAAATCATTTCAGAGATTTGTAAAGAGGTTTATAAATTAACTTAAAGGTTTATAAAAGTGGGTTATAATTTTACTTTGAAAGTTATAAGTTAATTGAAATACGATAAGCTTTTAAAAAGAGAACTTTTGATAAAGGTTAAGCGGAATGTTTTATTTGGAAGAAATGTTTAGTTATTTAATATGGAATTTGGAAAGAAGGAAACTTTGAAAAGTTTGTAAATATACTTAAACTGATAAGATAAGTATATAATTTTGTTCTCAAGGCATGAAAAGTAAAATGTTTTGGTAATATACTTATACCATTGAGATAAGTATATAAATGTTTCCCAAGTATAAAGGAAATGTAAGGGGTTTGGGAATAGTGTTTTGGAAAGATCTTGTGATCGGGTTTTATAAAGTGGTTTTATTAATTAAAGAGAATTAATAAAGGCTTAGTGGATCTCATATGAAAATTAAATCATGAATGGATGTTTGTTTATTTGACAGTTAAATAACCAACTATAGAATTTGGACAAAACGTAACTTTGGAAATATCTAGGAGAAACACGAGAATTATATGGTATAGTTACCTTCGAAGGTGCTATACTATACGTATAAACTTGTTTCGTTCTTCTAGGACGAATGATAAAGAAATCCGTCCACAAACAGTTAGGAGGTGAACTCTTCTTTTGTCATTTGTCTGTGTATTTTCTAAAGAAATGGGGTTGAGTTTTCTGGAAATATCGGAAGTTGTTTCGAAAAGACCGGGATCGGATATGCTATCTGAAAACCACTTCGATCCAACTCAAGCGTTTTGAAATGAAGACATCTTGAAGCATGGGATCAAAGACGGAGCCATGGAAGAGCAAGGGATACTTGCTACTAATCCTGAGGGTGGTTCCAAAATGCATTTAGTAGAAGTAGTGCCTTCAGTTTGTCCTTATCCTGGACAACTTCTATGGATGAATGCTGGCACTACATTATTGCTTGGAGGGCATTGTTAGCATTCCAAGATGAATTGCTATATAGAAAGGTAAAGCGTAGCCTCAAGCCTCACAACCGGGAGGAAAGGCAAAAGCATGGCATGTAGTAAAGTTATATGGTTAGCTACCATTAGGAGCGATCACCCCATTCTAGATGTCCCTTTCAGAGTTGGTTTGCACGCAAACACCGTGGTAGTATAAGGCTTCGGTGTCAAGGGGTGAGGTAATCCAGTCTGCCATGTTAAAGGGGCAGCTTGCTCTGTTTTAGCATCAGTGCATTTTCGAGAGGTGTATCATCGGAAGGTAGTCCCTTACCTTGCCATTGTTGGAATCCAACCTCCAATACGTGCCTTACGGTTTTGATTGTAGAGCCTAGTATGTTGAAATGTGAGATGCAAGCATTTCAACTATTTTATCTATTTACCTTAAACCTAGACACTATGATAATATCACTGGATTTTGATATAAAATGTTTTGGTTATCATAATGTAAAAACCCATCTGTTTTTATGTGCAGTGTGGTCTTACGAGATACCCTTTGTTTGAAATGTTTTCAAATGTAGAAATCAGTTTGGTTATTACTTGTTATCGAGTTTACTCACGCTGGTTTACCAGACTGACCCGACCGTTATTCCATGTAATGCTCAGGTGAGACCGAGCATGTTTTTCCTAGGTTAGCTGGATACTTTGGAGTTGGAGAGGAGCTGGATGGTCAAGACGTATTCACGTATATTGTTCTTCCGCTGTATTACAGAGTCTATATGTTTGTCAATGTAAGGACAGGTTTCTATAACTGTCCAAATTTAGGATATGTCTAGTGTACTCTGATGTTGTATATATGAATAAAGATGTTTCGTTTTTGTAAAGATCATTGTTGTATTATATATTATTCGTTGTGTTGTGAGATTATGTGTTGTTTAGTTTTCTTCTATCTTCTACCTTCTTCTTTTATCCTAACAAATCGGTATTTCCGACACTTGAATGTTCGACATATAATACAGTGGACGTATTAGTGTCGATTTTTTAGGGTCGAAAATCCGGTTTGTTACATAAACCGAAGGTGCTACTTCTACTACATCCACATTGGAATCACCCTCATGATTAGTAGCAAGTAGCCCTCATACTTCAAAGAACTCTTTCTTCAGTTCCATTATCTTAAACCAATCACAAAGCGTTTTAAAGCGTCAAACACGTATATGGTTTTGAAGTGGTTATGGTTTCGGGTCATCTCATATAAGTACACTCCTTCACTTACCGGTCACTCCAAAACCAATTGATAGATTCTGGTAAACTCAACTTTGGTTATTTTGAAAATAAACAAACAATAAATAAGAGAAGAGATTGCCTTCTAACATTTAAGTGGACGAATTTCCTTATCATTTGTCCTAGAAGAGCAAAACGAGATTATACGTACCGTATAGCATCACCAAAGATAACTGTTCCATATAATTTTCATGTTTCTTCTAAATATTTCCAAATAAAATAAACAAACAATCCAATCAGGGATTCAATTTCTCATAGGAATCAAGCATGATTTAATTACATAAACAATCACTACGCCTATTTAATTAATCCCTTCATTAGTTAAAATCTCTTTCCAATTATTTGAAAAATATTCATATACTTGTCATATACTGATATAAGTATGTTCACAAACCATTTCACTCCCAATATTTGAGAAACATTTTCCTTTTCCCTAAAATCATATTTAACCAGGCCAAAACAAATGTTATTTAAAACATTGTTACTATAAACCTAAACCACTTCCTTTTGATGTAAGTAAACGGATCGTATGAAAATTACACCAAATATACTTACCACCACTTTTCAATTTCAAACAGTACTATCCTTCGATTAACAATGCAGTCAGACAAGTTAGTGTAGGATTCTTGCCTCGACACACATTCTTACTTCTCAAGATAGAGAAGAGTTTCCATACCTTGGAATTTGGTGTTAAGTATGAAAATAATACTTTCCATACCACCATAAGTTATAAAGATCATTTATGGAAATCAAATCTCTTTCTTTTTATAAATCTCCTTTAAAAACCTATTTATGAAACTCTTTTTATAAATCTCCTACACCTGTCATATTTTCGATATTTCAACTTATCCTATCCCTCGCCTAGAAACGAAGCCATGTAAGTTAGATCATTGCCTTTATACCTCGATTATAGATCTCATAGATAGGGGATTATTCTACACATTGGCTTTAGTGCCAAGTATTGGACTAGTAAATTTCCACAAGCAACTGAATTCGCATACAGAAATAAGACTTCAAATACTTAACATCAATCTTTGGTTTCAAACTAAAACTATCTTTCGGATAATAATGAAGCTGTTCAAGTAGGGGAACCATTACCTCTTAAACATTGACTAGACAACATTCTCAACTTTAGGATGGGTAGAATTCTACCTACCTCAAAGTTTAATATCAAGTACAAAACTCCTTAATTCAGTATATTATTTATTTAAATCAAAGGGTTAAAAACCAACTTTTTTTCACTTTAGAATACACCTTGAAAATGCTTAAAACACCCTTTAAAATTTCCACATCAAATCTCACATGGAAATCCTTGTTTAAACACCACTTTTGATTTGAAAAGGATAGACCTTTTTCCTTTATATACAAGAAACACTTATTTTATTATATCAAATTATTTAAACCTCTTATATAATTCCAATTCCCTTTTTGAACAATTTAAACAAGTTTTCAACTTACTTTCAAATCATAACTTGAAACCACCATCTTTAAAAGAGGATTTGACTTTGAGAAGTAAGCAAATTTCCTTTCAATAAATGTCACGGCCTGGGTTTTCGACGCTCGAAAATCGACATCGATATGTTCACTGTATTACACGCCGAGCAATTGAATCTCGAAAATACCAGATCGTTAGGGAAAAAGAAGAAAGAGGTAGAAGAAGAAACAGAAGACAACAACACAGAATCTCACAATCGCAGCGGAACAATATATAATAGATATCAACATGTCTCTATACAAAAAGAGCTATAAAACATTACTTATACATTACATCAACAGAGTACAATAAATCAATAACTCAATACTAGACAGTTATAATAACTTGTCCTCACAAGTGCTGAATATACAGCCTACAATACATAGCAAATCAAATATGAGTAATACGTCTTCGTCATCCAGCTCCTCTCCTGAGCTCCATAGCATCATATCCTGTATCTGTAATACTCGGTCTGACATGAGCATTATAATAAAACAACACCCGAGTCAGTTTGGAAAACCAGCGTGAGGAAACACACTCAATTCGAATTATTAAAGTTATCAAAATCCTTTGAAAAACAAAAGTATCTCGTAAGACCGCGCCACACATAAACACAATGGGTTTTTCCCTTACGATAACCAAAACTCTTTATATCAAAATCGTCTGATATTATAATAGTGTCTAAACAAAGTAATTAGAAAATAGCTAAAGTGCTTGCATCTCACGTTTCAGCATAGTTGGGCACAATCAAAACCGTACGATGCATTTTGGAGAATGGATTCCATACAATGACTAGGCACCGGGGTACCACATATCACGGTACACGTCTAGAAAAATGTACCGAGGACCTCACCGGGATCCCCTGCAACACAAGACCGACCATATCCCTAACCTGGATAGAACCGAATATGTTATCACCCCGGGTGTTCCCACCCTGATCGAGAGCTCTTTTGCATGCACCACCGTATCCATAACAAATAATATATCTATGAGTATCTAGAAAGGTGATAACATACCCTAATTGGGAATGACCCACTTAGCCTTGCTGCATATCCCCTGATTTTCAGTCATTCCGGTTGATTAGACTTGAGGCTACGATTACCTTTCAGAAATTTTCACTTAGAATGCTCATCGTCCTCCAATGACGATGTTCTGATGGCATTCGTCCATACAAGTTGTCCTGGGTCTGGACAAACCGAATCACCGTCTTCATCATCTTCACGGTTTTCATTCGTAACGCTCAAATCGGGGCGGGAATATCACTCAACTACTAATATATATACTACCATATATATATATTAACATCCAAACTGATAACAATAATTATCAAACCATCCAATCAACCAATAATTAATTTTAACTATTTAAAATTAATTAGTAATCCAAAAATGAGTGAGATTAACTCACATTTATTTTCCAGTCGCTTTCGTGTTTTAGTTTCGATTGAATCCGAACGCGTTTGAATTTGTCTGGAAATTCCAAAAGCTTAAAGTCGACCCAATCCAATTCCATTGCATACATCTCGCTAAAATGAATGCAAAGCAGCTCGTTTCATTAAATTATGACATTGTATGAATTAGGTACGGTATTTATAAGAATTTGATTTTAAATAATATAACCATTTTTATTAATTATAGTAAGTAATCAATTAATTACATCGATTGAAAACTAACCCAGTCTACTAATCATCTCCTCCATTCTACCGACTTCTGCGCCTAGAACCTGAGCCCACCCCTTCCTGCCCCGCCGGATCACCACAGCCACTAGAGACCGCTCGCCTCGACCTCCACCCCTTGCCGCCACAGCAGCCCTCGCACGCATCCATGGAAAAAGAAAAAAATGTGACTCGCCTTGACCATCGATTCACTCCACTCTGTCTTCTTAGTCTTGAGCAACAAGGCCGACTTCGAAACGATCGGCTCCATTCTCTTACGCGCTTGACATTTGTGCGCCTCATCCCTTAGTGCTAACGAAGTCACCGAGCCCACCCAGAAACTCATGATTTCATTTGAATGCTTCAGAGAATTTTTTTTGATGTAATCGAACCGATTTTTCATTTTGGGGCTAGTGGGGAAGAAAGAGGAAGAAGGAGCGAACCAATTCGAATGCGCGACCCTCTTTTTTTTCATTTCCTTCCTTGTCACTGTGAAATGCTCAGCTATTTTTAAAAAATGAAGAGGGAGGGGACGTGTGATTTAAAAGAGATGGTATAGGCACGTACGTATAGTGTGGCTTGAGAAGAAATAAAGTAGCTGATGTGAAGGGAAGTCAACTGCCAATCAAGTCGACGAAAATAAATCATTTAAAATTCACAAATATCCAGTTATCAATTTCGAACCCTGATCGAGGCGTACCTCTAGGTGTTTATAATGTTATACCACTATCCCGAACGCAATGGAAAAGGTTTCGAGTCCTAATTCGATCGTATGGATAAGATAGCGTTTTGGACCCAATTATTATATTAAATTTTCAATATAAATTTCAACGCGTTTATACCCCGTACGATCAAACGATAACTCCAAAAGTTACGAAATTTGAAATTCGATAATAATACACTATTATAGATCTAATGGAACTGGTTTCGTCGAAATCCGAAACTGTGCCCCGGAAGGCTATTTTTACTCGTTAGTTCAAACGATAAATTTTTAAAACTGAACAAATCACTTTTAAATTCAATTTAAAAAGTTTTATTATCTTCATTATTATTAGTATAAATTTTATAAGCCCTTTAAATTATTTTTATCAAGCTTAAAACTCAAGATTCAATATTTTAACCAATTTTCAATTATTAAATTCAATAATTAAATTATCCAATAAATCGTTATATTTGAAATTCAAGTTAAAAATTAACTTTTAAATATTTAAAATCAATTAAATATTTCAATTTCAAATAACCAAAATTTATGGGTCGTTACATTCCTCCCCCCTTAAAAGAATTTTGTCTCCGAAATTGCCAGGTAAGAAAAATGGTCCAAAACCCATTAATTTCCCCCAAAACCAGAAGTTGAAACAACTTTCCGAAAACAATTTTATTGGAAACACACTATCACTTCTTCTAATTTCTAAATTCATCCATAGATTCCAAATACTATTATTTTCTCAACCATTTCAAGTTATAATGTAAAATCACATTTTAGTTATCGAAAATTTCTTCAAAATTTTCTAACTCCTTAAATTTTCGAAATATTCGCCAGCGTCTCCTTTGCGTGGCTAGATCGGAACAACTACAAATCGCCACTACGGCCCCAATCATCAAAAGAAAACAAATCCAATGGCTCAATCATAAAATCATCAATTTCAAACAACAATTTAAACATGTACCTTTTTGTCGGGCAAATCAATTTTACTTCTGAAATCGAAGAGATCAACTTAGTTTTTGCTTTTAATTACCTACGCCTTACTTACCAATAATATCCAATCATTTAATTCCAAAAACATTTTATTTATTCCTTTCCAAACTTTTCAATTTCCAATATTTATTCACAAAACCGTACAACATACATATATCATCCGTATGCAAAATCAAATATGATCGCTCGCTCGATCACACAATTTCACTTCCGAACTAGTATCGTTCACACGACTCTCTAGTGCGGACTCAGATCTGGTTCCTTGATTAGAAACCGTCATTCTCTTTGCATGGCCATATACTATGATAGAGAATTTCAGAATCAATCAAAAATCCATATCAGGGTTCGCCGTTGAAAATTAAGTGAAAAATCCAAACTCGGATCGATATAAATTATCTCGAAATTCTGTGCTCGAATCTAGATCAAATAGTCATGCGAATAAAATAATATACGTACAACTTACGTATTTTTTTCAATTGATTATTAGCTATATCAAATTCTTTTTATTCACACTCATTCATTCCCACTCAATTATTCTCAAATCACTATTCACATCCCTTATTTAATCTGAATTCAAATGTTTACTTAGTATGTATCTTAAATACCAATTCCACTTAAGAACTTCCTCTTTAAATTTCTTAATTCAATTATAAACTTTTTATACAAAAGTTCTTATGCTTAATACCACTTCACAACTTAATTTTATATCCATTTCAATTCAAATTCAATCTTATCCTGAAATTCAGCATTCAATTTCAATTCCATTTAATTTACTAATCAAATTAATTAGTTCATTCACTAATTTATTTCCAATCTTAGTAAATTCCATTTTCAATACTTACTCCATTTAGCCTACTTAGGCTAAATTTTCAATCTCACTTTATTTAACTTAATTCAAGTTAAATTCCATTCCATAATTAATTTTCGAATTTTTACTTTTTCTTTCATTCTTAATCAACACTTTTAAAAATTGTTGTAACCTGCTAATTTCCAATTTCTATTAGTTATCACTTATTTTCTCATATTTTCAAATAAAACATTTTAAATCAAAATCCCAGAGTTCAACAATTTTTGGTTCTAAGTATTTCAAGTCACTTTTGAAATCATATATATACATATATATCTCACTTATATATCAAATCAAAAACTTTAAGCTTGTTAGAATCAAATTTTTTTTATCAAAACAAGACCTAGTAGCAAATCGTTACGGTAGCAATCCATCACTCAAAAACTCGAAAATGAACACCGATGAGGTCGCGATCATCATCGGAATTATTTTCCATTGACCGAAGTGAGTTCACTGCTTTTATTTCTTTTGGAAAACCAATTTAAATATTTTTATTCCAAACCTCAATAGATTCCATTTCCAATTCAAAAATATTTCTAAATAATATCACTATTATTTTCCCCAAAACCTTTGAAAACAAAACTAACAGTTTTAAATTCCCAATTTTTAGCTTTTGAATCCTTTTAACAAATCATATTCAAATATGCTTCTGGAATTCCATTTCATTTCAAATAATAAATCACATTCACAAAATCATATTCACACAATTCCATTTCGTTATACGAAGTCATTTCTTAACTTTTGATTATAATATCAAGTTTTATTCAATCACCAGAGCAACAAATGATAATAGTTTAATGTTATCATTTCCTAACAACCAGGTACACCATATATAATAATTTCTAAAAAATATTCCTTTATATAAAAATAATCTGGGAGAATTATTTCATTTACCCCATTTCAAATAATATCATATCGAATTACTCTGTTCAAGTGTTCAAAGATCCCTATCAATAACGTTAATTACTCGTATTGACCAGAATCCATAAGCCACTCAACAAATCAACCAACACTACATAAAACGATTTTATATTCACTAACAAATACGCGCTCATATCTCTTAATATACTCAAACTCATTCAAGGGTATTACTGACCCTATCTCTAATGAGTTACCCCATCAAAGCCAAGGTTCTCGCTTAACCTTCAGCTTTGATACTAAGGGTCACGGCTTGGATTTTCGACGCTCGAAAATCGACATCAATACGATCACTGTATTACATGTCGAGCAATCGAATGCTGGAAATACCAGATTGTTAGGGAAAAAGAAGAAAGAGGTAGAAGAAGAAACAGAAGACAACAACATAGAATCTCACAATCGCAGCGAAACAATATATAATAGATATCAACATGTCTCTATACAAAAAGAGCTATAAAACATTACTTATACATTACATCATCAGAGTACAATAAATCAATAACTCAATACTGGACAGTTATAATAACTTGTCCTCACAAGTGCTGAATACACAGCCTACATTACACAGAGGAATAAAATCAAATACGAGTAATATGTCTTCATCGTCCAGCTCCTCTCCTGAGCTCTATAGCATCCTATCATGTATCTGTAATACTCGGTCTGACCCAAGCATTATAATAAAATAACACCCGAGTCAGTTTGGAAAACCAGCATGAGGAAACACACTCAATTTGAATTATTAAAGTTATCAAAATCCTTTGAAAAACAAATGTATCTCGTAAGACCGCGCCACACATAAACATGACGGGTTTTTCCCTTACGATAACCAAAACTCTTTATATCAAAATCGTCTTATATTATAATAGTGTAACGATAACGATTTTTTCGACGCTCGAAAATCGACATTAATACGTCCATTGTATCAAATGCCGCGCAATCGAATGCTGGAAAACCGAACCATTAGGGTTTAAAAAGAAGAGGTAGAAGAAGACAGAAGAAAAATAAAGAAACAGAAACACAGAAACAGAACAATATCAGAATCTCACATTCGCAGCGGAACAATATAAATAGATAATCACTAGTCTTTTTTTAAAACAAAGAACTATATCAGTTTATACATACATCAATCGGAGTCAATATACAACTCAATACAACAATGGACAGTTATATAAACTTGTCCTCATACAGAATACACAACGAAATAAAATAAGTACGGGAGTACGTCTCGCCATCCAGCTTATCCCCAAAGCTCCAGAATATCCTGATAAAAATAACTCTAGGTTGCCGGTGTGGAAAAATTTGGGCACCCAGAGTTTAGAAAGGGAACAATAAACTCCGAGTCAGTCATGGTGACTAGTGTGAGATCGTAAAACAGTTATTTTCACAAAGAGAATAAAACAGATTCGCAATGCTTTTGGAAAATGAAACTACCATAAGACCTCCCACCACACACACAATGCAAACGCAGAATTGGAGGAGATTTCTTCTTATGATAGTCAAAGATGCTTACTACGTCAATCATTGGATTATTATTATTAATGTCTGGTGTAGAAAACATTTCGAAAGTATAATATTAATCTTAGCCAGCATACGACCAGTATCGTATGCCTACTATAGCTACCATCTAAACAGTGGTGACCACCATAAATAAATGGCAGGTTCTACAACTAAAACTGTACAATTTCGTATTGGGAATTGGATTTCCAACAAATGGTCAGGCTAAGGAACTTCCTTTCCTACTGCCGAATGGGATCGCCTCTGGCTGGACGTCTTGAGAGACAAACTGCTCTCTGCCAAACAAGGCCGGGTTACCCCTGTAACTAGGTAACTCACGAATATGTCATTCCCCGGTCCTTTGGGACCTTTATCCGAGCGCTCGGTAACCAACATCACACATAATAAATAAAGTGCGTCCACATGAGTAAGTATCTGGGCTCCATACCATGATACCACCCCTTTCCAGAAGGAAATGACATACCCTAAAGGGCGCGACCCTCATAACCTTGCCGCAACATTCCTGTTTCGACCATTTCCGGGTTGTGAGGCCATGAAGAAGTCTCGTCCACAAAGCTACGCTTTTTCACAAAGCCACGCTTTGATCACAAATGATCAATAAATGATCATCGTCACAGCAACACTCAGCATGCCACATTACCAAATTGGGAATATATCGCTCATAAATTTCAACTACATAACCTCTGAGCTCGTACGTCTCAGAGAAGGGTGTTAAGCTAAGAGAATAAATTTTCCGCCAGCAACAGAAATGTATTTGAAAGAAATCAGCTTTACATCTCAAAACGTAACGTCATACACGTAACCATACAAGTCTGTTCCGGGTTCGAACAGAATCGAAGGCACTTCCAAAAGAAGCCCTTGCAATACGGATATTTACAATCCCAATAAAACTTCCCATCACAAAGGAAATCTCTATACCGTAGCTAACGGTGCAGAGACAATCGATAGGTCATCCTATCGTTTTCACAAATACCCGGTCTTCACCACCGGTCTTCAATACGATCCATATCGTCGTATTATTATTCGGAATGGGTTATATGACACAAAGGTCCTTTCCCGACTAAACCGAATAATAAGCGTTTGTTTTAAAAACAATTCAAGTGCCATTTCAAAGGCAAATATTGATAGTCGGTGATTTAACTATCAACAACATTCACAACAATCATCAGATTTAAATAATTTTCCCAAATTATTTATTTTCAAAATATCTTCACAAGATATATATTTCCTCACACTTCACATTTGAAAACCAGTTTCAAATCAATTTTCACCTTTCAACTTTTGAAAATCAATTTCAAATCAATTTCCTTACACGGAATATATTTCCAAATATATCTTTTAAAAACCCACTTAGAACTTTTAATTTATATTTTAAAAGCTACTTTGGAATATACTCGGTTTTTTTTTCAAGGAAAATACACTTCCATTTCAAAATGGTCCATTTAAACCAATTTAATAAATCCGTATCGATTTATTACAAATTTACATTTCAAATCTGTAAATTTATTTCCACGCTTCATTACTTTGAAAACCGATTCCAAATCATATTTTTTCATACTAAAAAAAATAAATCAATATTTTATTTTTTAAAACAAATTCCCCTTTCCTTTATAAATTCTATTCGGAATTTATATTCTCAAATATTCACTTTCAACACCGAATCGACTTTCAAATTGATTTCTCAATTCTATATTCAAACTCCAAATCAAATTCCAAATTGATTTCTAAATTTACTTCAACACCGAATCAAATTTCAAATTGATTCTAATTTTAATTCCAAATACCAAATCATTTTACAAATCGATTTACACATTTATTCTCAACACCAAAAATCGATTTTCATTCAAACACCAAATAGATTTTTATATCGATTTCCAAAAGATTTATTTCTTCAATACAAAATCAATTATCAAATGGGATTTCAACAAATTTATCGCCTTTAAAAAAATTCCTTTATATCTTCCAAACCATTTAAAATTCCATTTCAAATAAATTTTCCAACTTCCGAATAATACTATTCAAAATTCATTTATAAAAATCTTTTCCCATATTTTGGAATTTATTCAATAAGATTTCGACAATCCATTTTAATACTTTAAAATTCCTTCTTTCAAATAAATTCAATTCTTAAAAATAAATTCATTTAAAGTTTTCCACTTTAATTGCAAAATCCAATTTATATTCATTTCTGGTATCCAACGATACCAAAAATACATTCGGCTAAATTTTTAGTCTTCAACAATTACAATTATCAATAAATCATCCACAAATTATCAATAATTACATCATTCACATATGAAATAATATTCAAACAATTTGAGGAATCCAATTGGATCCCTCCAACCTGTTTCCCTGCATCCACAGATGTTAGCACAATACCAATTCCACTTCGAGGTGGAATATCGCGGTATATGGGATTTTATAAATATCATCCGCTATTATGCGGCGCAATAGGGTCTCATCTGCTATATAATGCGGGAAATCAACAACTGCAATATATACATATGCCAATATATATATATATATATATATATATATATTGCTATATATAGATATATCCTACTATATCTAATATCACATCCAAACAGCAATCAATTAATAACTGCAAAAATCAATTTAAATCTGAGTGAGAAGATCTCACCTTTGCTATTTATTTTGCAATCCATTTTTATTCTCGGCTTGATTCCTTTGCAATTTTAACCTTGTATAAACAATTTTATACAATTCATCAATATTTGAAAAAAAACGAATCATTAATTTTCATTTGATAGATTTAATTAACCAATGATTTTATTTTAAACCACTCATCAAATTTAATATAAATTTCATAGTTAAAATCTCTATATTTCCAAACTCTCTCACATATATACTTATTTATTGTTCTATTATACATATTAAAACATGTGGAGATTTATATGTATAAGTCTATCAAATCTAAAACAGAACTGTTTTATATATATATATATATATTTTCCATTGTCTACTTATTTTTTTTATATATATGCATCCTCTAATTTAAGTTGAAAATGAAGAACAAAATACTGCAAATCTACCTTACTGCTAAAACAAATACTATTTCACATATACATATTTTTCTTTACTGTATGAAAATTCACTAAAATACCTTCATATTATATGTGTTATTAAAAAAAATTCATAGAAACAAATTGAAGACAGAAACGAATCGCATACCTCACTGTATGCTCGGGAACCGCCACGACGACAACAAGGACTCCAAACGACACAGCTTGAACGAAGCTGCCACAAACCAATCGCGAGCGTCCAGAACGCGTTCGAAACACCTCCTAGTATCATGAAACCCTAGCTGATACTTCCACGCTTCCTACTCCACGTGCTGCCACCATCATCGTCGCTGAGCTCTTGAAGCACTCGCGAAAGAGTCTCACCCACTAGACCGTTGCTCGACATCGCCCTCGACCACGCGAGAGCACGCGCGCGCCTCCGCGATTTCCGATCCTCCTCCACTCGCGCCTCCTTCCCCAATTAAATCGAGTCGGCTTCAATCAATCTCGAGCTCATAAATATCGCGACGTGTTTCCCCCATTTTCTCCTTACTGTCGCTCGAAATTTTAATTTGAGGTGAAGAACGAAATTTGTTTTTAGAGAAAAGCTTGGTTCTATACATTTTTCTTTTTTCTTTTTGCGTTAATTTTCAAAGAATACGCGTGTTTCATTTGATAGAGAAAAGTAAACACGTGTCCAACGATTTCCTTTATGTGTCAATGCCTGGTACAGTGGTTAAATTATATTATTTATATTCAAATTTAAATTCAAATTTGAATTGTCTCGATATCCACAACCCACCATCTCGATCTCCAATCGAGGCGTGCTGCTAGGCTTTTATAATGCTATACGCCTATTCTGAATGCAATGGAAAAGGTTTTGAGTCTTAATTCGATCGTATGGAGAAGATAGCTTTTTGGACCAGTAATTATATTAATTTTCGATGTAGATTTCAGCGCGTTTACTTATCGTACGGCCAAACGATCACTCCAAACATCACGAAAATTGAAATCTGATAATAATACAATATTACGGATCCAATGAAACTGGTTTCGTCAAACTCCGAGACTGTGCCCCAGAACGCTATTTTTAAATATCGAATTAAACGATAAAATTCAAAACTGAACAAAACAGTTTCAAATTCAATTCTGAAAGTTCGATTACTTTCAGAATTATCAATATAAATTTTCAAAGCCTTCGGATTATTTTTAATCAGCTTAAAACTGAAGATTCAAATTTTTATCCAGATTTAACGATTAAATTCAATAATTAATTTACCAAATTCACTTTGATATTTAAATTTCAAATTAAATTGAATTCCAGATATTTAAAATCAATTAAATATCCTGATTTCCAATATCAAAATTTCAGGGTCGTTACAATCTTTCCCCTTAAAAGAATTTCGTCCTGAAATTACAAGTAAAGAAGAATGCTCCCATATCCGGTAACTATTTTATCAAAACCAAACGGTTTTATCAATATTTCAAAACAAATCTTTCCTTTTATTAAAGATTCATTATCACTTCAGTTAACTTTCCAAACACTTAACCATAGTTTTCAAACAACTTCATTTTTTACTTCACAATTCAAATTTAAATTCGAATTCAAATTGTAAATTATTCAAAATTTTCTCAAAATTTTCTAACGCTCTAAATTTCCAAGAAATTTCGCCAGCGTCTCCTTTGCGCGGCTAACACGGTATGACTACAAAACGTCCCTACGGACTCTCAGATCTCAAAAGAAAATAAAATGCCAAGTGGCAAAATCAGAAACTCATCAAATTTCATACTGAAAATTAAATACATACCTTTTGTTGAGAAATTCAATTTCATCTTCAAAATCAAAATCCAATCTCAAATATCCTGTATATTTGATTTAACAAAAATATCCAAATTTACTTATTGGATTCCCAATACCCATTTACTTAAGAATTTTCCTCAATTCATTTCTTAAGTTCAACATAAGTATTTACATACTTTTTATATTTATTTTCACTTCACAAACAAAGTTATATATTCATTTCTATTTAACTTTGCATTTTCAATTTTATTTGAATTCAATTGACAATTTCAATTCCATTTGGAATTTATTTCAAATCTCAACTCTTATTTCCAAATTTTTCATTCAGATTTTCATTTCGAATTTTACTTCAATTCGATTCATCTTCTAATTTCGAATATTGAGTTTTATTCACTTTTCTAGTTCAATTCTTACATTTCCGTTACAATTTAAAAATCAATTTTCCGTTAACGAAAATTTTCCAAATCTTTCAAAAAAATTCTAACTCCCAAAATTTTCAGAAAATTTTGGCAGAGTCTCCTTTATACGGAGGAGCTTTTGCAATTTGACAAAAGAGATAAATATATATACATCGACCCACTCGGTCGGAAAAGCAAAAAAACAGTTCATATTTCCTATTTTTATTGCGTAGGCGTACCTTTTAGCATTTTAAAGCAAAGCAGTTTATTATTAGCATTTGCGCAATCCAAAATGCAGCCAAACGGCTTCAAAAACCTGTACTTACTCAGTTTAAACAGGTAAGTGACAAATATAGGAAATTCATTAACATTTCACTTATTCCAATAGCAAATATATAGATTTCATAAGCAATGCATTCAAAATAAATTCCATTAGCAATTTATAAAATTTCAATACAACTTTAGTTGCTTACGACCAATTCACATACCATTTTTATTCAATTCAATGGTTTACAATTCATTTTCTTCCATTCTATTCATTTTTAAATGAATCTAACTCATATCTATTTCAATTGATAAAAAAAATCAATTTCTATTTGCTTTTATTAACTCATAGAATTTATACAGTCTCGTTTGCGTCAAATGACAACCATTTATATGCAAATTTCGACGATATTCACTTAATAGAATATCCATTCTAGTTCATAACTAATTTAAATTGATACTGATTCAATTTATTTTAATTCCACTTCGTTTGCAATTGATTCCATTTCAATTTAATTTGCATTTTACTAATCAAACAAATTTCATCGAAACCATTCAATAAAATTTACATTCCATATTCACATTCATTCTGAATTTACTTAATTTATAACAAGGTAATTACAATTAATTTCTGCTTACTTAAATTTATTTGCAAATTCAACCTATTTTAATTTAGTTCACAACTCAACTTTAATTTAACTAACTTCCAATTCATTACTTTATGAATTAACAATTTATCAAGTTAGTTTACTTGAATTCAATCCACTTTATCTTATTTATTTTTTTCCAAGTTTGGATTTTTTTTATTCAACTTTATTCAAATCAAATTTTATTACATTTCTTCAATTCATTTATTTACTAATGTAAACTCATTTGTTCATTCACAAATTCATTCCCTTTCAATTTGAATCTTATTCCAAATCAACTTTCACTTTATTTAATTGATTCATTTATACTTTCTTTAATTTAACTTCATCCTTTAAGTTAAATTTATTCTATCAAAATTCAAATTGTATAAGTTATCAACTCATTTATTATTCCATTAATGAATTTTATTTTCAAATATTTTCTTGGAATTCCATTTCAATTTGTAAATTACATTTACAATTCACATTCCCAAATCTCATTCGTATATGGATTTTATTTTATTATACTTTCAATTCATATTTATAAATTTCATTTGTTAAATGTATCTTCAAATCTTTGGTTATGCATCATTTTATTTCTTATTTGTTTTTCATATAACAGTGATAATAATTTAATACTATCACTTCTTAACAACCAAACATCCATATACTATGATAATTCATAGAAAATCATCTCTTTTCTATACAAAAATAGTTTTGGGCAAAATTATTTCATTTACCCTATTTTTAAAATAATACCGTGTCAGTTTATCTTGTTTAAGAGTTTAGAAACTCTCATCGATTACAGTTGGCCAGACTGCACCGATAAGAATCTATAAACAATCAACCGATAAGTCAACGCAATACAAAACAAATTTTGTATTCACTAAAAAATACGCGCTCATATCTATTAATACACTCACACTCATTCTAGAGTACTACTGACTCTATCTCTAATGAGTAACACCCAACAGAGCAGGGTTATCGCTTAACCGGATGCTTTGATACCACATGTAACGATAACGATTTTTTCGACGCTCGAAAATCGACATTAATACGTCCACTGTATCAAATGCCGCGCAATCGAATGCCGGAAAACCGAGCCATTAGGGTTTAAAAAGAAGAGGTAGAAGAAGACAGAAGAAAAAGAAAGAAACAGAAACACAGAAACAGAACAATATCAGAATCTCACATTCGCAGTGGAACAATATATAATAGATAATCACTAGTCTTTTTTTTAAAACAAAGAACTATATCGGTTTATACATACATCAATCAGAGTCAATATACAACTCAATACAACAATGGACAGTTATATAAACTTGTCCTCATACAGAATACACAGCGAAATAAAATAAGTACGGGAGTACGTCTCGCCATCCAGCTTATCCCCAAAGCTCCAGAATATCCTGATAAAAATAACTCTAGGCTGCTCGTGTGGAAAAATTTGGGCACCCAGAGTTTAGAAAGGGAACAATAAACTCCGAGTCAGTCATGGTGAGTGGTGTGAGATCGTAAAACAGTTATTTTCACAAAGAGAATAAAACAGATTCGCAATGCTTTTGGAAAATGAAACTACCATAAGACCTCCCACCACACACACAATGCAAACGCAGAATTGGAGGAGATTTCTTCTTATGATAGTCAAAGATGCTTACTACGTCAATCACTGGATTATTATTATTATTGTCTAGTGTAGAAAACATTTAGAAAGTATAATATTAATCTTAGCCAGCATACGACCAGTATCGTATGCCTACTATAGCTACCATCTAAAAATTGGTGACCACCATAAGTAAATGGCAGGTTCTACAACTAAAACCGTACAATTTCGTATTGGGAATTGGATTTCCAACAAATGGTCTGGCTAAGGAACTTCCTTTCCTACTGCCGAATGGGATCGCCTCTGGCTGGACGTCCCGAGAGACAAACTGCTCTCTGCCAAACAAGGCCGAGTTACCCCTGTAACTAGGTAACTCACGAATACGTCATTCCCCGGTCCTTAGGGACCTTTATCTGAGTGCTCGGTTACCAACATCATACATAATAAATAAAGTGTGTCCACATGAGTAAGTATCTGGGCTCCATACCATGATACCACGCCTTTCCAGAAGGAAATGACATACCCTAAAGGGCGCGACCCTCATAACCTTGCCGCAACATTCCTGTTTCGACCATTTCCGGGTTGTAAGGCCCTGACGAAGTCTCGTCCACAAAGCTACGCTTTTTCACAAAGCCACGCTTTGATCACAAATGATCAATAAATGATCATCGTCACAGCAACACTCAGCATGCCACATTACCAAATTGGGAATATATCGCTCATAAATTTCAACTACATAACATCTGAGCTCGTACGTCTTAGAGAAGGGTGTTAAGCTAAGAGAATAAATTCTCCACCGCCAACAGAAATGTATTTGAAAGAAATCAGCTTTACATCTCAAAATGTAATGTCAGACACGTAACCATACAAGTCTGTTCCGGGTTCGAACAGAACCGAAGGCACTTCCAAAAGAAGCCCTTGCAATCCGGATATTTACAATCCCGATAAAACTTCCCATCACAAAGGAAATCTCTATACCGTAGCTAACGGTGCAGAGACAGTCGATAGGTCATCCTATCGTTTTCACAAATACCCGGTCTTCACCACCAGTCTTCAATACGATCCATATCGTCGTATTATTATTCGGAATGGGTTATCTAACACAAAGGTCCTTTCCCGGCTAAACCGAATAATAAGCGTTTGTTTTAAAAACAATTCAAGTGCCATTTCAAAGGCACATATTGATAGTCGGTGATTTAACTATCAACAACATTCACAACAATCATCAGATTTAAATAATTTTCCCAAATTATTTATTTTCAAAATATCTTCACAAGATATATATTTCCTCACACTTCACATTTGAAAACCAGTTTCAAATCACTTTTCACCTTTCAACTTTTGAAAATCAATTTCAAATCAATTTCCTTACACGGAATATATTTCCAAATATATCTTTTAAAAACCCACTTAGAACTTTTAATTTATATTTTAAAAGCTACTTTGGAATATACTCGGTTTTTTTTCCAAGGAAAAATGGAAAATACACTTCCATTTCAAAATGGTCCATTTAAACCAATTTAATAAATCCATATCGATTTATTACAAATTTACATTTCAAATCTGTAAATTTATTTCCTCACTTCATTACTTTGAAAACCGATTCCAAATCATATTTTTTCATACTAAAAAAAATAAATCAATATTTTATTTTTTAAAACAAATTCCCCTTTCCTTTATAAATTCTATTCGGAATTTATATTCTCAAAAATTCACTTTCAACACCGAATCGACTTTCTAATTGATTTCTCAATTTTATATTCAAACTCCAAATCAAATTCCAAATTGATTTCTAAATTTACTTCAACACCGAATCAAATTTCAAATTGATTCTAATTTTAATTCCAAATACCAAATCATTTTACAAATCGATTTATACATTTATTCTCAACACCAAAAATTGATTTTCATTCAAGCACCAAATAGATTTTTTATATCGATTTCCCAAAGATTTATTTCTTCAATACAAAATCAATTATCAAATGGGATTTCAACAAATTTATCGCCTTTAAAAAAAATTCCTTTATATCTTCCAAACCATTTAAAATTCCATTTCAAATAAATTTTCCAACTTTCGAATAATACTATTCAAAATTCATTTATAAACATCTTTTCCCATATTTTGGAATTTATTCAATAAGATTTCGACAATCCATTTTAATACTTTAAAATTCCTTCTTTCAAATAAATTCAATTCTTAAAAATAAATTCATACAAAGTTTTCCACTTTAATTGCAAAATCCAATTTATATTCATTTCTGGTATCCAACGATACCAAAAATACATTCGGCTAAATTTTTAGCCTTCAACAATTACAATTATCAATAAATCATCCACAGATTATCAATAATTACATCATTCACATATGAAATAATATTCAAACAATTTGAGGAATCCAGTTGGATCCCTCCAACATGTTTCCCTGCATCCACAGATGTTAGCACAATACCAATTCCACTTCGAGGTGGAATATCGTGGTATATGGGATTTTATAAATATCATCCGCTATTATGCGGCGCAATAGGGACTCATCCGCTATATAATGCGGGAAATCAACAACTGCAATATATACATATGCCAATATATATATATATATATATATATATTGCTATATATAGATATATCCTACTATATCTAATATCACATCCAAACAGCAATCAATTAATAACTGCAAAAATCAATTTAAATCTGAGTGAGAAGATCTCACCTTTGCTATTTAATTTGCAATCCATTTTTATTCTCGGCTTGATTCCTTTGCAATTTTAACCTTGTATAAACAATTTTATACAATTCATCAATATTTAAAAAAATTGAATCATTAATTTTCATTTGATAGATTTAATTAACCCATGATTTTATTTTAAACCACTCATCAAATTTAATATAAATTTCATAGTTAAAATCTCTATATTTTCAAACTCTCTCACATATATACTTATTTATTGTTCTATTATACATATTAAAACATGTGGAGATTTATATGTATAAGTCTATCAAATCTAAAACAGAACTGTTTTATATATATATATATATATATATATATATATATATTTTCCATTGTCTACTTATTTTTTTATATATATGCATCCTCTAATTTAAGTTGAAAATGAAGAACAAAATACTGCAAATCTACCTTACTGCTAAAACAAATACTATTTCACATATACATATTTTTCTTTACTGTATGAAAATTTACTGAAATAAGTTCATATTATATGTGTTATTAAAAAAAATTCATAGAAACAAATTGAAGATAGAAACGAATCGCATACCTCACTGTATGCTCGGGAACCGCCACGACGACAACCAGGACTCCAAACGACACAGCTTGAACGAAGCTGCCACGAACCAATTGCGAGCTTCCAGAACGCGTTCGAAACCCCTCCTAGTATCGTGAAACCCTAGCTGATACTTCCACGCTTCCTACGCCACGCGCTGCCACCATCATCGTCGCCGAGCTCTCGAAGCACTCGCGAAAGAGTCTCACCCACTAGACCGTTGCTCGACATCGCCCTCGACCACGCGAGAGCACGCGCGCGCCTCCGCGATTTCCGATCCTCCTCCACTCGCGCCTCCTTCCCCGATTAAATCGAGTCGGCTTCAATCAATCTCGAGCTCACAAATATCGCGACGTGTTTCCCCCATTTTCTCCTTACTGTCGCTCGAAATTTTAATTTGAGGTGAAGAACGAAATTTGTTTTTAGAGAAAAGCTTGGTTCTATACATTTTTCTTTTTTCTGTTTGCGTTAATTTTCAAAGAATACGCGTGTTTCATTTGACAGAGAAAAGTAAACATGTGTCCAACGATTTCCTTTACGTGTCAATGCCTGGTACCGTGGTTAAATTATATTATTTATATTCAAATTTAAATTCAAATTTGAATTGTCTCGATATCCACAACGCACCATCTCGATCTCCAATTGAGGCATGCTGCTAGGCTTTTATAATGCTATACGCCTATTCTGAACGCAATGGAAAAGGTTTCGAGTCTTAATTCGATTGTATGGAGAAGATAGCTTTTTGGACTAGTAATTATATTAATTTTCGATGTAGATTTCAGCGCGTTTACTTACCGTACGGCCAAACGATCACTCCAAACATCACGAAAATTGAAATCCGATAATAATACAATATTACGGATCCAATGAAACTGGTTTCGTCGAATTCCGAGACTGTGCCCCAGAACGCTATTTTTAAATATCGAATTAAACAATAAAATTCAAAACTGAACAAAACAGTTTCAAATTCAATTCTGAAAGTTCGATTACTTTCAGAATTATCAATATAAATTTTCAAAGCCTTCAGATTATTTTTAATCAGCTTAAAACTGAAGATTCAAATTTTTATCCAGATTTAACGATTAAATTCAATAATTAATTTACCAAATTCACTTTGATATTTAAATTTCAAATTAAATTTAATTCCAGATATTTAAAATCAATTAAATATCCTGATTTCCAATATCAAAATTTCAGGGTCGTTACAAATAGTGTCTAAACAAAGTAATTAGAAAATAGCTGAAATTCTTGCATCTCACGTTTTAACATAGTTGGGCACAATCAAACCCATACAGCGCTTATTGGAGAATGGATTCCATACAATGACTAGGCACTGGGGCCACCTATCATGGTACACGTCTAGAAAAATGTACCGAGGACCTCGCCGGGATCCAAACACAAGACCGGTCCTATCCCTAACCTGGATAGAACCGAATATGTTATCACTCCGGGTATTCCAACCCTTATCGAGAGCTCTTTTGCATGCACCACTGTATCCATATTAAATAATATATCTGAGGGTATCTAGAAAGGTGATAACATACCCTAATTGGGAATGACCCACTTAGCCTTGCTGCATATCCCTTGATTTTCAGTCATTCCGGTTGATGAGGCTTCAGGCTTTGCTTTTGAAAATTTTCACTTAGAATGCTCATCGTCCTCCAATGACGATGTTCTGATTGCATTCGTCCATACAAGTTGTCCTAGGTCTGGACAAACTGAATCACCATCTTCATCATCTGCACGGTATTCATTCGTAACGCTCAAATCGGATCGAAGTGCCTTTCGGATAATTAAATCCGATCCCGGTCTCTTCGAAACGATCAACGAAATTGGCCAAAATTGATAGTCGGTTATTTAACTATCAATAAAACATCCATAAGCAGACATCAGGCCTTATTATTGATTTTTCCAAAATTTATTTCAAAATATCCTTAAAAGATATATATATTCAAATCCCTTCCAATTTTCAATATTTGAGACAACTCAAATACTTATATCCATATCAGGATATTTCAAACCATCTCTTATTTCAACACTTCAAATAACTACCCTAGCAACCAATAACTTCAAATTATACTATAATCTACCATAGATTATTCAAACAGATCATATACAATTATATATAAAATTTAATTCACATTTTTGAGGAATCCAGTTGGATCCCTCCAACCTGTTTCCCTGCATCCACAGATGTTAATACAACATAAAAATACCAATCCCACTTCGAGGGGGATATCGCGGTATACAGAGTCATCCGCTATTATGCGCGGCACATAGGGTCTCATCCACTAAAATATGCGGGAATATCACTCCAACAACTAATATATATACTACTATATATATAATAACCTCCAAACTGATAACAATAATTATCATACCATCCAATCAACCAATAAATAATTTTAACTATTTAAAATTAACTAGTAATCCCAAAATAAGTGAGATTAACACACATTTATTTTCCTCTCGCTTTCGCGTTCTGGTTCCAATTGAATCCGAACGCGTTTGAATTTGTCTGGAAATTCTAGAAGCTCAAAGTCGACTAAATCCAATTCCATTGCGTACATATCGCTAAATCGAATGCAAAGCAACTCGTTTCGTTAAATTCTGACATCTTATGAATTAGGTACGGTATTTATAAGAATTCGATTTTAAATAATATAACCATTTTTATTAATTACAGTAAGTAATCAATTAATTACATCGATTGAAAACTAACCCAGTATGCTAATCATCTCCTCCATTCTGCCGACTTCCGCGCCTAGAACCCGAGCCCACCCTTTCCTGCCCCGCCGCGTCACCACAGCCACCAAAGACCCCTCGCCTCGACCCCTACCCCTTGCCGCCACAGTAGCCTTCGCGCACGTCCATGGAAAGAAAAAAATGCAACTCGCCCTGACCATCGATTCACTCCACTCCGTCCTCCTAGTCTCGAGCAACAAGGCTGACTTCGAAACGATCGCCTCCACTCTCTTACGCGCCTGACATTTGTGCGCCTCCTCCCTTAGTGCTAACGAAGTCGCCAAGCCCACCCAGAAATTCACGACTTCATTTGAATGCTTCAAAGATTTTTTTTGATGTAATCGAACCGATTTTTCGTTTTGGGGCTAGTGGGGAACGAAGAGGAGGAAGAAGGAGCGAACCAATTCGAATGCACGACCTTCTTTTTTTAATTTTTTTCATTTCCTTCCTTGTCATTGTGAAATGCTCGGATGCTTTAAAAAATATGAAGATGGAGGGGACGCGTGGTTTAAAGATATGGGTATAGGCACGTACGTATAGGGAGGCTTGAGAAGAAATAAAGTAGCTGATGTGAAGGGAAATCAGCTGCCAATCAAATCGACGAAAATAAATCATTTAAAATTCACAAATATCTAGTTATCAATTTCAAACCCCGATCGAGGTGTACCGCTAGGCGTTTATAATGTTATACCCCTATCCCAAATGCAATGGATAATGTTTCGAGTCCTAATTCGATCGTATGGAGAAAATAACTTTTTGGACCCAATTATTATATTGAATTTTCGATATAAATTTCAACGCGTTTATACCCCGTACGACCAAATGATAACTCCAAAAGCTACGAATTGAAATCCGATAATAATACACTATTACGGATCCAATGGAATTGGTTTCGTCGAAATCCGAGACTGTGCCCCGGAAGACTATTTTTACTCATTAATTCAAACGATATATTTTTAAAACTAAACAAATCACTTTTAAATTCAATTTAAAAAGTTTTATTATCTTCATTATTATTAATATAAATTTTATAAGCCCTTTAAATTATTTTTATCAAGCTTAAAACTCAAGATTCAATATTTTAACCAAATTTCAATTATTAAATTCAATAATTAAATTATCCAATAAATCGTTATATTTGAAATTCAAGTTAAAAATCAACTTTTAATATTTAAAATCAATTAAATATTTCAATTTCGAATAACCAAAAATTTTGGGTCGTTACAATAAATGACTTGTTAAAATATCTCAAAATAAATCTTTTATATCACAAATACCTTTAAAATACTTATATGAAATATTACTTTAAAATAATTACTTGATATTGTTTTAAAAACTCCTTTTCTAAAATAAACAAGTTTTATTATATGAAAAATCTTTATTTTAAAATTATTAAATGCTCTTGAAAAATAATTTTAAAACCTCGAATTCTTTTCAACTACTTATATTATCCTTATAGAACAAATCTAAAAGGAAATTACAAAATATTTAAGTAGATAACCTTTTATATCTACTAAAATCGTAGATCTCCAAAATTGCATCCATAGCGACTATCGCTATATGGACCATAACTTTTAAAACATTGTTTTATAAATCAAATAGCTTTTAAACTCCATTTCTTTCTATATTTTATACTATTATAAGTATAGAAAACATTTTACTTTAAAATAAAAGTTGAAGTTGACTAAATCCATAAGTACAACTTTTCAAATCCGAAAAGAGACTTTGCGACCACTATGGTTCTTAAACAAGCTACAATTTATTTCTTTTCTTAAATGAATTCAACTTTTCAAGTCATATAATAATTATTAACTTCACATCACATCACAAGAAGTATAGAGATCATATATACGACATTTTATACATGATAACACAATATTCAAAGTGAATAAAATACATGACATCAAAATGCCTTTATAGCGACTATTACTATATAGACACTTCCATTTCAAATCCAAGTCCCCTACAAATCCTTATGTGTTTTTCATATGCTCGAAATACAAGTCAAAGTCCAAGTAAAAGTCATATTTCATAGGATTTACATATGCTCTAAAATATAAGTCCATGGCCCATATTTTCTAGTCCATTATATATGCTACTTAAACCAAAAAATCAAAGTGCTTTCCAAAGCACTACAACATACAACATCATAATAGAAGTTCAAACAACAATTATATAATTTAATCATTAGAAAAGATACTATTTTACCCTATATATATATATGTATGTATGTATGTATGTATGTATGTATGTATGTATGTATGTATGTATGTATGTATGTATGTATGTATGTATTAAAAGGGAATTTTTAATGTAAGAATCTCACTTTCAAACCAAGTATAGCAAATCAAATCAAGCACGAGATCCAAGGATCAACTTCCAACCATCCCTAAATTACCAAAGCCACCAAATTTACATTCAAAAACCCAAAATCACACCTCCCCTACCTTCTCCTTGCTCACAAACCTCCCAGCTTCCCTTCTTCTTTAATTTTTTTTATACTTTTTAATGGCTAAACCACTTTATCTAGATGATATAAGGCTATGGTTAAAATATGGAAGAGAATGGAGAAGGTTTGAGTGTGTTTAGAAGTAGGAAAGTGAAGAAAGGAGGAAGGCAGAAGATGCCTTTTTTAAGTTTTCAAATTTTGAAAGCTTTTTGAAATAGTTTTAAACAAAATGAAATAATGGAGTGGAAAGAGATGGAAAAGAAATAACCCATGTGCTTGCCTTAATTCTTGTGCACATCTAAGCATTTGACATTTAACCTTTTTTTAATAAAGAAGAAAGTTTTCTTCCACTTTATTACTTACTAATTACACTCTAGAACTTACTAATGACTTGTTACTTTAATTAATCCATTTGATACATTTTGTATTGTTATTATATGTTCATTTGATATAATACAAGTTCTAAAATGTTTGAACAACTTTAGTGAATAAAAAGTTGATTATCGATACAACGTTTTTTGGTCACATTTTTACTTTTACTTCAAAATATATATTTTTGTAAACGAAATTCAAAAATAAATTCCCTATCATTACTTATTAATTAAAAGAGGGTTATTTGACTATTAAAAACCATTAATTGAATATTTAAAATTAATTAAATATTCACAAATCAAAGTGGTAAAATTCTATGTTGTTACACCTTACCTCCTAACAAACAAACTAGCAAACAATGTGGTGATGCATGACCCAACGTGGACCGTACACTAGTAGGCAGTATTGTCCGTTAGGTGCAACCCATGTCTTTTCCGTTGACCGCTAAGAATTGATGACATTCTCGAACTATGCCCAGCTTAGTCCTTTATTTGGTACCAATTCAGCTGTCATGTTGTCATAGTGTCGTTCTTCGCTCATCATCCGATTTAGATTGCCTATTGCAATCAAGGCAATACTCCCCTTTCCTATTTTATTAAAGCAGACTACCTTTTCTATTGGTGTATTCCTTTATCTATACGCAAGCGTATACTCTCCACAGGTCCTATGGTTCGATATGTCTCACATCAGTAATGCATATACAACTGCCAATAGTCCCATGCAGTGGGCAAGCTATGTAATACTACCGACCTCACATTCTGACCTATTCTGATGACTACTTGTCATTCTATTTGTACAATCATTTGTTAACTTCAATAGTTCACACCCATCATAAACGCACACTTGAGGTTACGTGTGTGCGCGTATGTATGTATATGTGTGTGCGTGTGTGTCTACACACACACACATATATATATACATATATTTTCATCTTTTCTTAATCATTTTACATCTACAATTTACTGTTGACCGTCCATACTTCATTATGCATTTATATCTTGCTTACTTTTAGGGTTATATATTGCTTTTAAAAAAAGATTTATAATGTTTTTTTTCCTTTTGTCTTTTTTCCCATTTTATGTTTCTATTCCCTTTTTACCCTTTAATTTGTTGTTGCCTACTCTTACATTTCTTTTTATTTAATTCCCATCTTTGTTGGTATCGCGTTTGGAATTACAAGAAATTATCTTTTTTTGGTTATTGAAATAGACAGTACAAAATATGGTAAATATCCTTATTTTATACATCTCTTTCTTTTTAGGTGTATTCCCTATCATTTCAAGCGATGCACTTTATTTATTTTAAACTTGATAATATATAGAAATTCACACTTTAACATCTTATATTCCGACGAATTAAAATACTGCTTAATCCCCAAAATCTTGCTTTGATTTCTTTGTTTTACATTCTTACTTTTCAATATCCATTTAAATAAGAAACCTAGAATTATTACATCATTTATACATTCATGGTCTAATATTGTTCAATGATAAATTTAGGGATTTCTAATACCTAAATATTTTCTGGATTTACATTCATATAACATATAGATATATCAAATTAACAATTATAGAGTATGTAGGCAGCATTTATAATTTCATTGCATTTGTATCAGTTTAGCCTACAATTACAATTTACAATTCAGGCATATATGAATCTAATATTATACAAAAGTATATAGTTATTCCCACTTACCTCCTTTTAGCTCAAATTCTCCGGATCTAAATCCATTCCTTTTTTATTTAACTCCCTCTTACTTTAAAACCAAAATATAAAAAGAGTATATACGTATTAGAATTACAGATATGGGGAAAGGATTGAATTAAATTTAGATTTGAGTTTAAGATTCACGATTTACCTTTGTTTCTGCATTTGAATCGATCATATGCTTCTCTTCTCTTAATGTTCGCTTTTCTCCACTTATATATATATATATATATATAATTGTTTTACTACTTTTAGAATTCTAGAAATGGTAGAGAAAATTGAATGACAGAGCTCTGCTCTATGACCCAGGAAATATGAAAAGAAAAGTGAGAAACTAGGCTTGTATTTATAGGGGTTTGGAGTTAACATGGAGTGTTTGATTTACCCAAGGGAATCTTTAGTTTCATCTTGGATGCATCTCAATTACTTCGCAAACAAGTAAAATATTTTAGTGCATCACGTTCGTTCGTCGTTTAAAAATAACAATTTCACACGTCAAATGGTCGACTACTTATTGCCTTGGGCCGACCGCTAACGGTCAACCTGCGTGCCTTATTGATCGACCTGTGGCTTATGTTATGTGTAATTAACACCCGTTTGTGATTTTGTTTGTTTTATTCCTTTATTAAACCACTGATATAATTTTCTTCCCGTTACGACTTTCTTAACATTTAAGTTAATGTTAACTGTCCATTAACTTTAACTGACGCTAATTAATGTTAGTTAATTATTCATTTTTCCTAATTACACATATAATTATTTTCAGTTCAAAAACATCAAACGTTAATAGCTTTTTCGTTTGAACTCTGATCGGAAAACTTTATACATAAAAATTGATCAGAAAATCGCCACGAACCCAACTGTATAAGTTTCTAGCCAAATTATAAAGGTTGCAAAAAATATATTTTTCAGCATTATTATTTATTTATTAAATTTCTTTTTAATTAATTGTCATAAAATTTCGGAGTGTTACATTCTCCCTCCTTAAAAGAATTTCGTCACCAAAATTCCTCAAGGACTGAACAATATAATATAACATACAACCATTCTAAACTAGCAAATTAATTGTTGTACAAATAATTTTGTAACCAATCGTGTACTAATGCACGATGTATCACAATGTATATGATATGTATGCAGAATTATTCTAATTGGCACCTCCTATATTGATGCATTCTTTTAAATCAAATTTGAAAATATGGTGCAAACATCCTAATATATTGGCATTCTATATGCATGCAACTATTGAAAACCAAAAAGTTATTTTTTGCATCTAAATTTTCCCACACCTCTATGAATAGAAGTATAGTTAAACCAATTTTTCACCTACCATCCAAAATCCTAGCACACCATTGATAACATTTAAATTTAGAAAAATCCAATTTTCTAAACCTATTTCTCTATGCCGGGAAAAGGGTTTGAAATGGAAAATTCCATATTTTCATTCTTTACCCCACTTTCCACCGTACTTTGGAACCTTCACTTATGCCCAGATATCTCCTTCCAAATTTTCCAAGTACAGTTTGCATAATAAATCTTTATTTTAAAGTTTTAAAACATGGTTCATTTCAAAAATCAACCTTTTATCTTAGTAGTAAATTAAATAAATTATCTTAATTTATTTCTTAACTTCTAATCTCTACTATTTCCTATGCTTTTTACATCAGTTAAGTGTCATTTTTGAAATTTCCTTATCTTTTCGTTTTTCGATAATATTACAGTACACACAGGAAACATATAAAAAGAAACATTTTCTATAATATCGTACGCGTTTTTATACCAATAAAGACAACTAATGTTTACAACCTAAACATTAAAGAAATAACTACTAGAAGCTGTCCTTCAACATCTACTGACACTAACTATGTTGTGGCCCTTTCACTTCTTACTTAAATTGAATAGACTTTTCTAACGTGTCATCCTTCTACAACCTACAAATCATAAATAACTCATTAGCAAATTGGCTTGACGAAGTAACTTTTCCATCCTTTACCTTTTCTTCCTTAACTTTGATTCTACCAATGTCATTTATGTGTATTTGCCATCTTATTACAACTCTTTGTTACTGCCTTCTCTTAATTTAAATCTTTTGATGGTATTATTAAATCTTGATATTTTCTTCCTTTACCATTGATTCTTCATACGAGCATACCCTAGTAATCGTAGAAATGTACTTTAATACCATTTATCATTCCTTCGAGGGTTCTTCCTATGGCTTGCACACATATTTAATCAAATATTCCTAGGTTTTCATCAATATTTTTTACACTTTATGCGTATTTCTTATTGCTACTCTATGAGTTGCCATCATTGTCTTCTTCATAGGCTTACCTTTTAACATTTCTTACTCGGCAGTCATTCCTATCTACTTCATATTTAAAAAAATTATTTAGTCTTCGCATTTTTTGAAATACTTAATCCCAAAACCTTTATCTTTAAAAAAAGTACAACTTAGAAACCTTTTATTAAATTCAAAAATTCTTGGTGTCTTAGCTTTTAAAATTATATTTTAAAATTTTTGGATTTAGCTTATTCACTAAATCTATAAGAAATTGTTAGCAAATTAAATTTTTTAAAAGTTTCTTTCTTTTTCCTTCAAACCAACTTTTCCTTTTAAAGACCTTTTCAACTTTTACTTATTAAAAATTGGGATTTTTAATTCAAATTATTTATTAAGTTTTCCTTCCAAAATCTCATTTGTTACATAAAACTATTTCTTTTTTTAAAAATTTACTTTACGGTGTTTCTAAACATCCTTTATAATTTTTTAACAATAAAAGCTAGAGTATATAAGAACAACTCTCCCTCTATCATTTTCTTATTACTCATACTATCTCCGCTTCCAATCTTTCGCGGAGTCTCTAATATCATGTGAGGAGGACTTTCAAAATATACTTGCAATAAATGCACACAACAAATGGAAAATATCAATGTTCCTTGTTTTGCCTTTTAATTCCTATGTCGTTTCTAATTAGATTACTAGTATTATTTTAAATATAATCTCCAATATTATTTCTAATACTAACATTATTTTATATAAATTCATAACATTATTCCTTAATTTTACTATTAGTTAACTTTCTTCTACCTAAACTGCTTTTATTTAAATGGCTTATATTTATATAGTTATACTCTCAATTGACTATCCTTTATATCGTGCCACTACAGTGCATCCGCCTATTGCTTTATTTTTGGGTTTCAATCTTCTTCCCTATATTATTTACCCCATTTAAAACTTGTACTGGTTCCTATTATCCATCCCTAAAAATAATTTTATAGCTTAGAAATTTTCATTATAGTAAAACCCACGAGCTATATTGCTCTACCACTTTTCTTCTAAAAGAAATAGTTTTTACAAAATTTTCTTTACTGAAATTTTAGATTTTAACAAATTTAATTTCTACTAAAACTATATATTTACAATATTCTTTCTTCATAGAGAAACTAACTAGCAATACACAATCTATAATTTTTGTTCGAACGAATTGCTTTTGTAAAACCATTTTATTGAAATTTTTTCAAGTTAACTATATACATACACACACACATATATATATATACCTAATATTTACTTTTTCAAATATATTATTTACATATTTTTCTCAACTCTTAAAACTATTTCCTATTGGGTTGGACTTAGAGTGGATTTCTATTTATCATTTCTTTTAGACCATTTTCTTCAACAAGCTGACTTATCTTATTTCCAACATATGGATTCTTATTTTCTCATTATCTGGACTTACGGTACATCATCAATTCGACAATCATACGGGGATCTACAACTATTAGGCTATCAGAAGCACGACAAAGGAGCCACGTACTACCCATCTTTAGGAACTTTCCATATGCTGCACTCATGCTCTTTTTTTTTAAGTCAACGCCTTTCCATACGACTTATTTCCCATGGAGTAATCGAGGTAGGCATATATCTTCAACAACTTTCATTATCCCGACTCATAATCAACTTATCCATATTTCAGTGTATGGTTGCAACTATTCTATAATCGGAATTTATAGGATTTGGCATTTAATATATGTATATTTATAGGCAAAATACAAATACGTTCATTCAACGTTTCCTAATTTTTAAGATCGACTAACCTAAGCTCTGATATCAAATATAATAATCTGCACCCCAATGGGTCCAGATTTTTGCTAAATTAAAAATCCAAGTTCACCAAAGTACGGATCATTGGTTTGGTATCCTACAAATAAAAAATAAATGCATATCAGAGCATTAACAATATAACTTACAATGGAATGGTAAAATATAATAAATCACATAGTCATTGACTAAGGTTTGACATTTCTAATGTCTAGTGTCTTGCCAGTGCTGAGCATGAATAAGGAACATGACCTTTCACTGTTCCCGATTTATACCGGTACATGTCTGTCAAGCTATCATGTGGGTTGTAATGAAGAGAGGGTCAGAACAACGGTCCGGTGACTGGTAAATTATACACTTTATACATAACACTAGTTTATGCCGATTATTTTCCATTTCATATAATTTCTTTTAGTTTTACTTAGTCGCTTTGACTCCACGTACGTGTATGAACATCCCATCTACCGGTAGTAGATTATAACTATGTACTTATATATAAATATAAGCACCATGGTCCCCCATTGGACCTAGATACTATCCCAACTAGTATCTCTATATCGGCACCCCAACAAGATCCATCACCCTTTCTGTATCATGATCTCGTCACTGTGTATACCGAGGAACTCCTGTAATGCCTATTAATGACTTTACAATAACTTAGCCATTTTCTATGTTGCATTTTTATAGATTTTTTGTCTGCTTCCCCGTTGTAGACTCAGCTCTACGAACTAATACGATGGATTCATCCCCAGTGGCTGTGGACTCAGCTCCATAGACTACCACATGACGTTTGAAAGACTTATCTAATAGGGTTAAATAGCCTTGCCCTCACAAACAAACCAGCAAACAATGTTGCGATGCATAACCCAACGTGGACCGTACACTAGTAGGCAATGTAGCCAGTTAGGTGTAACCCTTATTTTTACCATTGATTGCTAAGGATTGATGACATTCTCGACTTATGTAAATTCCTACTCCTTTATTTGGTACCAATTCAGCTGCCATGCTGTCAAAATGTCGTTCTTCGCTCATCATCCGATTTAGATTGCCTATTGCAATCAAGGCAATACCCCATAACCTATTTTATTGAAGCAGACTGCCTTTTCTATTGGGATATTCCTTTATCTATACACAAGCATATACTCTCCATGGGTCCTAAGGTTGGATATTTATTACATCGGTAAATATATACACAATTGTTGGTAGCCCTTTGAAGTGGGCAGGCTTGTATTGTGTAACACTACTAGCCTTGATTCCAACCTATTCTAATGATTAGTTGTCATTCTATTCATATAATCGTTTGTTAACTTCAATAGTTCACACCCGTCATAAACACGTACTTGAGGCTACAGATATATAACATACATACATACATATGTATGTATGTATTCATTCATCTTTTCTTAATCATTTTGCCTCTACAGTCTATTGAGTCCTTACTTCATCATGCGTTTATATCTTGCTTACTTTTAAGGTTATAGACTGCTTTCTTTTTAAATGATTTATAATGTCTTTTTTTTTCCTTTTTCCCTTATTGCCATTTTCTGTTTCTATTCCCTTTTCACCCTTTAATTTGTCGTTGCTATTTCTTACATTTCTTTTTTATTCTCATCTTTGTTGTATCGCGTATCTTTTCTTTTAGAATGTTCATGTCACAATTTTATCTCTTTATTTAACATTTAGTGATTTTCTGCATATTAATGCATTGAAACTACGTCTCTATCAAGTAAATGTTATCATTGTAAATTTCCATATTTTATCCAAAAAGAAAGATTTGTATTGCGTTTAGAATTATAAGGAATTATACCATTGTAGGTATTGAAATAGACAGTACAAAAAAAGGTAAACATTTCTATTTTATACATCTCTTTCTTTGTAGGTGTATTCCCTGTCATTTCAAACGACGCACTTTATTTATTTAAACTTGATAATGTATAGAAATTCATACTTTAATATCCAACGAATTGAAATACCACTTAAACACCTAAATTCTTATTTTGATTTCTTTGTTTTACATTCTTACTTTTCAATAACCATTTAAATAACAAATTTGGAATTTATACATTCATGGTTTGCTGTCATTCAATAATAAATTTAGGGATTTCCAATACCTAAATCTTTCTCATATTTACGTTCATATAACATTAGATATATCAAATTAACAATTATACAGGCAAAGTTTATAATTTCATTGCATGTGCATAAGTTTAGCCTACAATTCCAATTTACATTTCAGACATATAGGAATAGGTCTACAATGATATAAATTTAATCTTATACAAATTATATAATTATTCCCACTCACTTCTTTTTAGCTTAAATTCTCCAAATCTAGGTCCATTCCATTTTTATTTGAAATCTCATAATTTAAATCCAAAATATAAAAATGGTATATACCTACTAGAATTACAGAACTTGGAAATGATTGAATTAAATTTAAATTTGAGTTTAAGATTCACGATTTACCTTTGTTTCTGCATTCTGAATCGATCATATTCTTCTCTTTTCTTATTCACCACTTTTCTCTACTTATACACACACAATGACAGAGCTCGCTCTGTGACCTAGAAAATATGAGAAGAGAAGTGAAAAACTAGGCTTATATATGTAGTGGTTTGGAATTAACATGGAGCGTTAGATTTACCCTAGGAAATCTTTAGTTTTATTTTGGACGCACCTCAATTACTTCACAAGTAAAATATCAGTGCATCATGTTCGTCATTTAAAAATCATAATTTCGCATGTCAAATGGTCGACCACGTATTGCCTTGGACCGACTGCTAACGATCAACCTAAGTGCCTTATTGGTCGACTTGTGGCTTATCTTATGCGTAATTAATTTCCGTTTGTGATTTTGCTTTTTTATTCCTTTATTAAACCAGCAATATAAATTTTCTTCCCATTACGAATTTCTTAATGGTTAAGTTAACTGTCCGTTAACTTTAACCAACACTAATTAATTTTAGTTAATTATTTTTATTTTCTTAATTACATATATAATTATTTCCGATTCAAAAACTTCAAACGTTAATAACTTTTTCGTTTGAACTCCGATTAGAAAACATTATATGTGAAAATTAATCAGAAAATCATAACGAATCCAATAGTATAAGTTTCGTAGCCAAATTATGAAGTTTGTAAAAATTCTATTTTTCAGCATTCTTATTTATCTATTAAATTTCTTTTTAATTACTTGTCGTAAAATTATGGAGTGTTACAACTGGCCAATCATTGAAGCAATACTGAAGTAGTGGGCTGGCTTGGGTTTTGAATGGGAGTAGATCAGCATTAAGGAGCGAATCGTTATTGAGACGGGCTAGAATGTAGTGGAAATGGCCGATCTTAGGCCTGCTTTCATAAGTAGTTTGTGAAGATTGTCTAAGGATATGACAGATGAGCTTTATGTTGAAGCTTTGTTGAGTAGATGGGTTGGTCCACTTGAGTTTGAACCGACCTACGAGGGTCGGTCGTGCCTTAATTTGTTTGCTAATTATTTACAAGAAAATTGAGCAATATTAACATATACATATATGTTATATTTTATATTCGTGGATTTGGATCTGTTTTCAAATCATTTTACACTATCTCTACTTGTTTTGGAAATAAATCTTGTATTCAAAGGAATTTGATGAATTACTTTAGATTAGTCAAAAGATTTATTAACGAAATATATGTTTTTGAATTTTATATATTATATACTTACACACACAAATACATATATATTTGAAAAATATTTTGGACAACCAATGCATACATAAAGGACAAACATGTCCATTGCGGTGTAAATCACAGCATCTAAATACGTACACATTGACTATGTACACAATTTGATATTGCACATTCATGATATACACTCTAGTATATTCGGATATACTCATGAAATATGCTAAATTAAATTTTGGTTACAACTATTCTTGAAACAAATCAATTAATTAATTTAATTAAGAAGAAATGAAAGGTTTATTTCTTTTAAATAAAATAAAACTTTCCTTGTTCGTTTAACTGAATTTGATTCACATTAAACACATTTGATAATGAGATTAGTTAAATAGGGCAATATATATTGAAAATAAAATTTGATTTTGTTAAACAACTGGAATGGATTAGCATTAGCTATTAAACTTCATAAGTCCACTATGATCAAAATAGAGGAAAAAATTTAAAATCTACCAATTTAAGTCGCTACATACAAACCTGATTTCCTCAAATTTAAAATGAAGATAATTTATGTATTGCAAAAACACCTTGATTAAGGTGAAGTATTTGCACTAATAATAAAGATATGTGCATACATATATTGGTTTGTAATGTATGTATAAATGTGTATATATGTATATAAAGCATATGCATGTACGATTGTATAAATATGTATGTTATATGCAAGTATGTACAATACCTTGCGTGGCAATTTTAGAAATTATTCATTTCGTTAAACTTATTAGAAGCAAATAAATATGTTTCAATTAAAATAATATTTAACGGAAGATGGGGAATTTAATCGTATGCTCTTAATAATTTATCATCCTACCTATGCTTTACCACGCAACCTCATAATTAGATGAAGACAGGAAGCATTCGATGAATTTATAGGGCTGTTAATAGGAAGGAAGGACAAAGCCCACAGATGGGTCAGCCTGCTTCATTTTCAGCTAAACAAGAGCCGTATTTTAGTGCACTTCTTTATGCGTCTCACATGCAATATTTGATCTCTTTTTCCTAACCATATTACACGCTCCACTGGCTGATAATAACATGTAAAGTTCAAAAGCATTCTCTGTATAGAACAAGTATTCTAATTCTATAGCCTTTGTAAAATGTTTTTTAAAAGCTCTTGCACATTTAAGCAAGGTTTATTTTAAAATTACTTTATATGGCATAGTACAGACTCAAGTTCTTCCACATATACGTACATATATTGTACGCACATGAAAATGCAAGTTTTGTGTTCAATCTATAGAATTTTTAAAGGACGTACATTAAAACTTTTGAGCTCTACTACACTTTTCTTGTTAATAGATTTTCAGCCAAATAAAAAATAAAGAAAAAGAAAGAAAAAGAAAGAAAAAGAAAGAAAAAAAAAACAATCTTCAAATATAAATCAAGGAGAGCCAACTGTGACTCTAGAGGTTCTAAGCAAAGTAATCAAACTTTTCTTTCACTAAAACAATATCTCCAAATAATTTAAGCTCTGATCACAATTTCTTTTTTATACTTGTTTATTTCTTTAATAATAACAAGATGCAAAAACTATAGGACACTGCATCTCAACTTTATAAAAATGCAAACATGCAGAGGTCTGCAAACATACAGAGTAGGGCAAAAGCTGAAAGCTTTCTTTCCACATTGAAAAAGGAAAAGAATAATCGGATTGGGCCCCGCACCATCCATTCCCATTCCATCCAATCATAATCATTCAATGATAATAATTTAATTTAATAGTAATTCAATCTTCGCTTTCAGTTCAATTTGGCAGTGAAATTGAGGTTGAGAATTTTGCCTAGATAAAGCAAAAATCAAAAAGCAACTGAAAGAGGGCAGCTATATTTGTGTTCTACTTCCTATTTGTAATTTCTTGTTGCTATCACTGCACTGCTGCATCACCCATTCCACACACTACATTTCAATCCATGTCTATCAAAAACATTCACATGCTTATGTTTTCCTTTTCGTATTTTACTTCACCTAACTATGCATTCTTTCCCGTCTTTCTCAAATTTAATACACAGATGATTGTAAATTGCACTTGCACGTAGTCTTTTACAACTTCACCATTACTTTGTTTTTAATATGAATATATTTGATTCAATTTGTTTCTCTGTCATCTTTTTATTTCAGTTATTGTTTAGTTTGTAATTTAGGAACTAAATACAGTAAACACTAGTCAAGTGATGAATTTCTTTTTCTACAATATAATTAGATATCTCGATTTGATGCCTTAAGTCTCTAATTTCCGCTTTTCAATAAATAATAATTTGCAAACCAAAACTCAATAACTCGTTCAATATGACCCATTTAAAGTTCAAACTAGCTTGGGACTGATCAATACTTAAATAAGAGTAACTAATCACTTCAATTAAAAAAAGAATGAAAAAAATAGATGGTTCGATTCGTATAAATAGTGTACATGCACCACTTCCCTATTCAAATTCGACTTTACTAAAAATAACATTTATTAACAATTATTTTTGCAAACCTTTTGAAATCTTGCTATATCGAACACAATTTTATCACCATAAAAGTTGTGAATAAAATATATTACTTCATTATGACTCCCATTGTTAATAAAAATATAAATGGTTCTAAGATAAATTTTGGACTAAACTGAATGATAGATTACGAAACTTAGGTTTAGGTGTTTAGCTCAAGTTCGATTACAATAATTTCACCTGCAGATCCATCAATATATAAGCTATAGCCGAATAAAATGAAACCTATTATATTTTAATGTTGATATTATCAATAATTTCAACATCCCCGCATAGAATTTTAACTGTCTTCAACTCATATGTAATTGGTCGAGTGGCTTTAATATATATATAACAAAATACTTCAGAAAAAGAAGCAAATCTAGAATGGTACTAGTACATATTACAGTTATACCAACGCCGCAATAATATGCTTAAAGTAACAAAAATCAGATGAAAACACTCCTTGCAAATGATGATAATGTTTGAGTTTTGTGAAATTAAGAGTAGATGTGTGTAGAAAAGAAACTGAAGGTTCAGTTTTGTCCGTTTCCAAAATTTCTTACTCGAAATATTTGAATTATTATTCTCTGACAATCTATATTGTCACATTCATGAAAAATGAATACTCCATTTAATCATGTTCCATAGGCGTCTAGTATTGGAAAATAATTATATTTATAAAATGCACTCAGATTTCAAATTTTCTATTAGTTCTTGTCACTATCAAGATGACTATTATTAGTGTTAGTATTAGTATTAAATATAAAAATAATAAACATTTATAATATATGACTATAAATCTTCATTACTAATTCGAATAGAGAACAACTTTTTAGTTCAAACATAAATTTTCCAATATGCCATTTATGCAAATATGGTATCAAAAGTTCATTTGCTGTATAACTAATGTTGCACTTTTGAATCTCAATCACTGACGAAAATATATACATTCTTTTTCTTTATATTTTTCAGCTTCTGTTTATTGAAACAAAACACATACATACATGTGTGTCTATCTATCTGTCTATTAATTAAACACAAGATAAAATAATGATTCAAGGATATGACGAAACTAATCTTAGTTGTTAGATCTCCCCATTATTTTCACCTTTCAGCTAAAGACCCAAAAAAAAAATCTAACAATCAAATTTTAAATTAATTTATCCCAATATATAAAAAAGAGTTAATTATGTTATTTTATATGGATTCTTTATATTATTTTATATGGATTATTCATGTGCACAGTAAAAACATGCTAACAACTTTACAAAATTATATTAATGTGAATCTACAATTTGGCAATAAAACAAACTTAATAAATATATAAATTAATAAATTTTGTAGTTCTAGATAATTAACTGGCTACTGAAAAGATATAATTACCATAAGTATTGAAAATATCGATTAATTGATTATAACTATAAATGGAAGCATTCATACAATTCATGCAAATTAAAGTATTTGACATTTAAAATACACAGTTAAATCTAGAAACAACCAACTGATGTATACTTAAAATTCTACTATTATCAGTTGCAATTATTTCCACCTAAAGATTATTATCCAGCAAATTGCTAGAATAAATAATTAAATAATATATAAAAAGAAGAAGAAGCAAATAAGCAGATGAACAAAATTGTTAACCTAAGATTCAATATATCAATATATATGTTAATAACAATTTCTTTTATCTTTACTTTAAGGTGCAACGTAATAAAAAAATTACCGTCATAATACTAAGTGGCATTGAAATCCAACAAATACTCTTAAGTATTATATCCTTTTAGCACAGTTGTACCAAGAGCCTTATAATGATATGTTATGCAATAATTATTCAACTTAATTACAAAAGAATATAAACTAAGAAGGAAGGTAAAATTGATAATTCGAAAAAAATTCTACAAACAACGCTTTGTGACCGCAATAAAATTTTCAGATCTAAATATACGATTAAAAACCTAAAAACTCCAGATCCGTTGCCAATTACATCTATGATGAAATTTTTCAATTTATAAATACAATTAAACAAGTATAAATCCATACCTTAAATATAATAAATTAAATTCCTCTGCCTCGATCTGCCAAAAATATCTGCACAAAAAGACCTGCTATCTTTTCCCACGTCTTTCTTGAACTTCGCACTCCGAGATCTGCTCAGAATTTCTTGCTTTTCACATATCATTTCGAATTACAAATAAAAGCAAAATGGACGAAAATTCTAACAGAATTGAGCTCGCAGTTCAAGAAAGCCGTGGAAAAACATAGATCATAATCTCCAATTTTTCGTCTTAATCAGTAATCATTTCTTATGTAAGAAAAATATCCAAAAAAAATGGCAGATATTGAGTATAAACTGGAGAATTGAATATGATTTCAAATGAGGGACGCAGAATTTTTCCAAGAGAATAATTATACTGATAATTAAATGAGATTAAATGGGAAAATAAGAGAAAAAAAATGGAAGAAGATACAAATAAGAGAGGCGTGGTTTGTTGAAGATAGATGGCCCCGCCTATAAATAGAACAAAAAAATTTGTTGCGCAAAATGTTTCATAATTTCAAGGGCACCCAATCACACCCACAATGCTATGGGACCTGCCATCAGTAATGGGGTTGGACGAAAGGAAGAGCGGAATGAAAAAGAAAGGGATCGGGTGGTGCAGGTTTGGAAAAAATACGGAAATGGATTTGCTGGATGGGCGCACGTGCGGGAGAGCGAGTCGCTTTGGGACGCGTGTCGACTCATCAGGAATTTAAAACATTTTTTAGCGGGTCGGGTTTGGTTTCTGTTAGAGCCTGAATTTCTTTGACGGATAATAAAATGGGGGGAAGTTTGCCAATAGCCATGAAATGCTAGGTATTTACTCTACCCACTTATATTCTTTTAAAAATATTTTTGGTCAAACCCAAACAAGAATTTGTTTTACCCATATATTAAATAAGTGTGATACTTTATTCAAGCAAAACAGTCATTTTGATAGTTTAGACGGTTTTATCCAACATCTCTAAAACTTCAGTTTAAAACGTCATACCACTTACCATTTGAGCTCGTAGTCCTTAATGTTTTTCATTTTATTTACAAATATACTAGTACAACCGCACGATGGTAGGAAAACCAACCGTTCGATTGTATAATTTCAAAAGAAATATTTGTTTTATTTTTTTCATTAATTTTAATTAAATACCAATAATCATATGTTGGAAAAATTTAGAATTTGGGATTTGAATTTAAAATTTAAAATTTAAAATTTAGAATTTTAATATTGAAATTCAAGTTTGAATTTTTCATCAAAAAAAGAATTTTTGAAGATTTGAATCTGAAATTACAAATTTTGATTAATTTCAATTTTGAAAGTTTAAAATTACATGATTTGAATTTTGAATTTCTAAATAATAAAGTTTGAATTCGAAACTAAATTTCGAATTCGTATTTGAAAATTTGATTTAGTTTACAAAATCTGAATTTTTTACAAAGTAGAAAGTTCAATTGCAACCTTCTTCAAAAAATGAAAAAAATCTACAAGGAATTTGAAATTTTGAGAATTTATGATTTTAGATTTATTTTTTATTTTTTTATAACAAGATTGGTACTTAATTTGAGGAAAACAATCATTTTGGAGTCTCGAGGGATCAAACCTAAGATCTCTAAAATCACAATCTAAAGATTTTACCACTTGAGTTAATGGTCTTTGACGATGATTTTTAATTTTGAAAACATAAAAATTTGAATTCTGAATTTCAAATTTTGAAGGAAATTTTGAAACTTGGGTTTTTGAGAACTTAAACTTTCAAATTTTTTATTTTAAATTTGAATTTTAAAAATGTCATTTTGGAATTTAGAAATTTTAGTGCGAAACTATTAAAAATGAAATTTTGAATTTTTTCCCTAAATTGAAAATCTAAATTTTGATTTTGTGTTCGAAAATTAAATTGAATTTGAAAATTTTCAAACTTAAAACCGAGATTTAGAATTTTAAAGATTGAATTTTGAACTCGAAATCTGCAAGTATGAAATTTGAAAGTTTGCGATCAAAGTTTAAAATTTTGATAAGAAAACCTATTATTATTATTTAAACCTTATATCAAGAATGAGAAAATTGATTTAAGTTGTTTATGGAGAGAAAAAGTAAATAGTATTGCGGAGATTTAAGAAGAGATATAAGAAGACATGTTAAAGACAATAATCTTTAATATTCCTTGATTTCTCGGCTTCATACGATTTGGTTTTGCAAATCTACAGTAGACAAATCTCTCTAACGGTCGGTTTGACAAATCCATTTTTTCATCTAACTTGATTTCATTAATAGCTTCATTCCACTAACATACTTCAAAATCTTTGTTGAATCCTTATTTTCAATAATATACTTAGTAAAATACCTACCGAATTTTAACTTTTCCAGTTTCGATGTTTTTCAAATATTGATCTTTTCCGCAACGATATTGTAGATTTTTATATGTTCGGCCATATTTAGATATCAAGAGATAATTGTTGTGTTTAAATTTTCAAAAGACATTGCACTCTTAATGAAGTTTTTGTTGAATGTGTAAAATGGGTTGATCTATATATCAAGTGAGTTGGGTTAGGTTTCTCGTTCGGTAAATGAGTATGATATGCCACTACAACAAAAATACCCTTTTACAACTGTCAAAAACAGTTGTAATAGACTTATTACAACGGACATCCACCAGTCGTTATATCTAAAGTTGTAATAGAGTTGGAGATATTTACAACTGTTGAGAGCAATTGTAAAAAACTTTATTTACAACTGTGTTTGACAGTTGTAGGAAAATCTATCGCAACTGCTTTTGGCAGTTGTATTAAAATCTATCGCAACTGCTTTTAATAGTTGTGGTAAAGTTTATTGCAATTGATTTTGGAAGTTGTAATATATTTATTTATAATTTTTTTTAAAATCTAGCATTTTGGTTTTAGCTATCACTTGCAACACAAACATAATACCAAGTGCGTTAATTAGTTGTGCAAGCACAAAAGCAGCAAAGGAGAAACAATGTACTCATAAAATATATATACACATGCTCATAACAAAAATTAAGAAGAAAGACAATCCAAAATAATACCAATATCTTTCATTCCAACAAGAACAAGACTAAGTATCAACCAACATAGAAAAAACAATACCATATATGTACATCAAGAAGAAGACTACGGCACCACAATGCTTACAACCCACCACCTGAAACTGTCCTTACCTCCTCATCCTCAATCGACAACTTCTCCGCAACATCTCCTCCACCATCACCACTGCCAATCAAAGCTGCTACTCAGTTCTGAGACCCCAACACCACTGCAACTGAATCGAAGCTGAACACATTCACTGACTTTTGAACGACTTTGATCCTCTGCTTCCCTTTGGCATGCTCGCATCTCCTCGTCTTCTGACGAGCTGACGCTGCCTGACCGATTGACATCTGTCCAATTTCCTCCGCTTTGCTCCTAACCTTAACTAGCCATTCATTGAACTCGTTAGTAACTTTTTTCTCTATATAGAACTTAATTTAAGGTATTTGCTTCTCAACAACTCTCTTAAGGGCTTTAACAGGTATGTTAAGCTTGTACTCATTTTGTACCACGTTCGATGCCTTAAGTGCAAGGTGAAATTTCCCATTTGATATGTGTTGATTGCATGTGTGACATAAATTTGGTACCTGCATGCAAATCTTCAACATCTGTATGGCTTCCGCGACATTCTTTTTAATTGAATACAACTCAAGGAGCTGCACCAATTTTAAAAGAAGAGACCTGGAAATTTCCTGCAGTTTGAAATTCTCACCCGTGAGCATGCCTTTTAACTCGTTAGCATCTACCAACACACCTCTAAGTTCATCGACGGCTAGTATGAAGTCTTCGTAATGAAGCTTGCACAGTTCACGATCTCAATTTCTTTCTTTTTTACAATGTTTCTTAATTGATGCAAGAGGGCTTCCGGCTTTCCCGACTCGAACGCATGTCTGGCGATTGGGCCTTGATCCTCACCATTGCAACTTCTTCTATTATCATCATACTTTTCATGATATGCCTCATAATTGCCTGCATATATATTCATAAGAGTCTCTAACTTGTACTGGTGTAAATTGTAGGTTTTGAAATATAGAATGTGCATGAGCTGATAGGTTGAAGACTAGGGGAGCATGGTTCTTCATGTATATACAAGCACGCACACATGTATATGATGTATGAAAAAGATACCTAATTATGTCATCACATCCACTAAGCTCTTACACACAAAAAAACACTTATGAGACAAATGTTATCAAAAATCAAAGTACAGTTCTCCTTGAGATGTAAATCTACTCAACTGGTCATCTAAATATTATGGACAATCGCAATCTATACAAAATCAATCATTAATATTCATAGTCACTAACCTAGATTTGAGGAATTGTTAAATGATGTAAAAGGGGAAAGTTATCACAATCAGTAACCTAGATTGAAGGAAGTAATCGAAGTTAAAGGATAACAATGAAGAAATTCAAAACGTAATTATAGGTTTTACCTTGTAAAAAAGTGTTTGCGTCACCTTCCCTTCACTACATAGAAACAACAAAATTTGAATCCGAGTAGCGGCGGCTATACAGTAGAATCGACCTTTAAATCTTGGCACGGCTTGAGTTCAGACTCGTCGGAGAGATCAAACATCCATGGCAATTTGCTGCTACAGGATGAGGCAGAACGAAGGCGAGACAACTACAAGATGGAGGTGAGCTGTTAACGGGAGGATGGAGGCGAGGCAGCAACAGGAGGACGGAGGTGAGGAGGCAATGGGAGGACGGAGGCATGTCGGCGATGCAAGATCTTGTGAGCTAGGGTTTTTTTGTTTTTTTTGAGCTGGGTGTTGTGAGTTGATTTTGGGGATCGCTGGACTTATATTGTTCATTTAGACAAGAGTGCGTTTGGAGGGAAGATGAAATTTTCAGAAAATATTGTGGAGGGAAGTTGAAATTTTCAGAAAATATTGACGCAATACAAATTTTTTTTCCTTTTTCCTTTTGGGCTCATTATCCATCAGCAAAGCAAAAGGTAATTTATTAAATTAAACGACTAATAAAGGCTTACACATTGTCAGCGGGTACTTTCAGATATGTATAATATCATATCCGCATCCGTATTCGAAATTATTTTCAGATATCAGACATCTTTATTCGCTTAATTTTTGGATACAGATGAATATTTATCCGCTCCATTCATAATTAATAAATTTTAAAAAATAAATAAATAAATTCGATCAATATAAAATCATTTTAGTACTAATGCTTATAAAAAATCAATAAATAAAAAATATAATGATAAGAAATAGTTTTATACAACGAATATTCATTTATACATACATTATGTGAGTAATTTTCTTCATAAAATAGTAAATATCAATCGTTTGATGTACGAAAATATACATAATATCAACTGCTATCTCTACAAAAGCCGAACGGATAATTATCAAATGTGGATACCATTATATTTATATTCATATTAGTTTTTCAGATTTCAGATATTTTTTTATTTTTTGGATATGGATGCGGACGGAGTTTGGATTTTTCGAGTACCTATTGATAACCCTACTTATAATACTCCTTATTCGAATAGCTCTTCATACCGACTAAACGTTCATAATGACAGTTAAGTCAACTCAGTGAATGAATTTGTATTGGATTTTGTATTAAGAGTTTGAATTTGTATTTGCATTTGAATTTTTTATTTGAATTTATATCCAACCAAATTGAATATTAAATATAATTAATACTTATAATTACTAAATATTAAATATAATTATTGATTATAATTATTAAATAATACATTTCAATTATTAATATTACTTTTAAACTATTAAATATTACTTATTAATTATTAACTATTAACTTTTAATTTTTATTATTTAATTATTATTTATTATAAAAAAATTATTATTAACTATTAATTATTATTATTTATAGTAATTATTAGCTTATTATTATTTAATATTTATTATTTATTTCTTAATTTATTAATTAATTATTAATAATTAATTTATTATTTAATATTTATTATTTAAAATCATTTCATATTTCAAATTATTCATTAATCATTATTATATTTAATAGTGATTATTAATTATCATTATTTAATAGTAATTGTTAATTATTAACAATTTTTTTATAAACTGGTAATTATTAATTATTATTATTTAATTATAATTAACAATTAATTATTACAACGGGCAAACGAAAAAGGTTGTAATAGACAACTATTACACCTTGTTAGTCCCTAAGGAGTTGGTTTTGATGACAATAACCTTATTTAGAATTAGATTATAAAATTTATAATACTAACATTATTGTGTAGATATATATAGATATGTTTGCAGGTACTAAAGAATGAAGAACTGTACAGTATAAAGATTCAAGATCAAAGATTGAAAATATCAAGATTCAAGACTCATGAGTATCAAGAATTTCAAGAGTTCAAGTTTCCAAGATAAGTTATATAGTTAGGAATATTGTTAAAACTCATAGAAAGGTACTGACATCTTAAAATCTATTTTATTCGTGGAATATAATCCACTTCATGCTCGTTAAAGGGATGGAACCCTAAGTAGGATGGAACCCTAAGTAGGATGGAACCTACGAAAAATCCAGTGGAACATCTTTTTGTATCCACTTACTTTTATTTCAAAATGATTTTCAAAATATATAGCCTGTTTTTCAAAATGATTTTAAATATTCCTGTTTAAAAACAAAAATCATCTGTCCTGGTTTTTCAATATATTTTAGCCTAAAAAATATCCTTAGTTTTAAATATCCTTAATTTTAAATATCTTTGATTGTAAATTATTATCCTATGTTTTTAAACTACAATTTTGATATTAATATATTTAGCTGTTTTATATATTTATACTTAAGATTTAAATATAAAAGTATAGAAAATTATTATATATATTTTAATATTGTTCTTTATAGTTATTTATGTATTATAACTATATATAAGTATATTTTAAAGTTTAAATATAAGTATAATATAATATAGAAATTATTTTCAAAGAAAAACAAATCACTAAAAAATACAAGGGCATGTCGACATGGTCACATGTACCCCTGTCGACATGGTGACAGTTAAATTGTTTTTTAAAAGAAGTGTCTATTCGCCACATCCCTTCACCAATGGACATGGCTATTGATCTACTATAAATAAAGGGTGTTTTCAACGAATTTTAATCACTTTTTCTCTGATTTAACTTCTCTTCTTCTTCTCCACTTTCTTATTTACAAATTACACCATTACTCTGCCGAAATCAATATCGAATCTAACTAGATAATTTCTAGTTTTGATTCTCTCCACTATCTCTACAAGATCCAAGTGCTAATCTGAGTTATAGACTTTTTGCAATCAATTGAGCGAGAGAAGGTGTGATTGTAGCCCTGGAAATCAATTGGGTGAACTTGTTGCCCGGTAAATCAAGTATCTCCACCCAGAGGATTGTGAATCTGGAGCGGTGTACCTCGTAGTCTTGAAATCGAGGGTTGTATTTGTAAGAATTGTTTTTGAAAGCAAATCCGTACTTGTGTTGCGGGACTGGATGTAGGGTAACTCTGAACCAGTATAAAATCCGGTGTGTTCTTTCCTTTACTGCTTTTACTTTATATTTGCATCTGTGTTTGATTCTGTGTTCATATCTGTGTCTGATTAGTGTATACATTGTTAACAAATTAAGATAAACTCAAAAAGATTAACAAATTTCTTAAAACACTATTCACCTCCCTCAGTGTTAATTCTAGCCTTAAGATCCTTAATCCGCATTCTAACAATTGGTATCAGAGTTTTGTTTTCAAAAGTTTCATAATCTGAATTTTGAAAAGTTTTAAAATGACTATTTTGAAAAATCTGTTAAAACTAGTTTAGAATTGTTTAAATCATCATTGTTGTGACGACCGCCCATTACCCCTGCACTGAACCTAGAGAAAGTGCGCTGTAAAGTGTGCCAGGCAGCCATGGACGATTGTCAGGGTAAATTAAAACAACAGAATCTATCGTATTACTCACAGCGCATGGACAAAATACAATAGAACATATATATAGTGAAGCTTCACAGAATAGAATCTCATCAATAAAACTTCATAATAGTTGAATACAAACATCTGAACAGTCAATACAACAAGCCTCACTACATAACACTCAGAGAAAATACTAACAGCGGAACACCCAGTACATATAATAAGAAGATAATATGCAACCCTCCAGCTCGTCTTCGATATCAACACCGTGGGAAGCAAGAACAACACCTGTCACCTGCTACCTAGTCTGCCCGTCCCAAAATGGACGAACAGCCCAAGGCGATAAGAGTTAAAACATAAAGCCTTGAGTCAGACACTGTCTTAGTGAGCGGTAAATTAACTAACAACATACCAAAAGAGCATAAAGGAAAAGGAATAGGAATACAACCCTCCCACTCCAACCTCTTTCTACAGTGATAGCCCCCAGACACACACTAAGTAGAAGCAAACATAGCAGAGCATACAATTTAAAGTAAAGCAATTATCATTCGAGTCAAGGGCGATGTTTTCCAAGTACAAACCCCCAAGGCCTAAACCAAGATCAGATAAGCACCCAGAAAACACTACTCTTGAGACCGAATGACGATACAACCAAACATCCATGACTCTGGCTATCACTGTTATCATTTGCTTCGATATCATCGTTAATTGAATGACCGGCACATTCTTTCAACCGTCCGTCAAGGGCTAATGGAAACCCCGGTTCTAGACATTACTCCCGCACGTCGTCATGACCCGTGCCTAGGACTATCGAATCTGCCCAGAGTACTTGACTACCAATCATTAGCCTTCAGGGACTATCGAATCTGCCCAACGTACTCTTGCTTTGAGCATGCTAGAACCTTCAACAACGATGAGATCTCAGCCTTCTAGTCATCCTCCTCGACGACTATTTCCATACTAGCTCAAGCGCCTCTCGAGCAAACCATTATCCTCTAACTCGAACCATTTCACCGAGTTATCAACATGCTTGGAATGATCCCGTCTGGATTAGACCAAGACTACCTCATCTCATGCTTCACCTCATCATCATCATAGCAAAGCTTCATCTCAACATCATCATCAAATCTATCCATATGAGCTTCATCATCCGCTACATATGTCACGAGCAGCTTTTCCAATTCAAGAGCCTTTCCCTTAGCTTTTGAATCATCTTCGACCAACTTGTCTAAATCAAATCATCAATCATCTAATTCATAGCAATCAATCAAGTCAAACATTAATCCAAGTAATCAAGCATTCAAATATAAGCTAAATGGACAATTATAACAATAATGGCAATTTCGTAATTAAAGAGTCAAAAGTCTAACAAGCATGAAACATGATCAATATCTCTATAATCTTGATGAATGAACTTGCATAGGTTAACATGTAGTAAAATGGTTGTCAAATCATCATGAACAATGAATCTATATGGATCTATACTTAGGTTTACAAAAGTGCATGGAAATCACTACTTTAACACCAAATCAAGCCAACGATCCGATATACTCCTTTGGATCCGTGTGAGAGATAATCACCACTCACCAAATCACCTAAACACCTCAAAAGAAACCCACTTCAGATCTAGACAGCGAAGGATCTAACTTGATCTATCACCAATCCGCTTCAAACGATGAAATCTCACTTCAATGGATGTAGATCTTCAATCTAAGCTCTTGAATCTTCAATTTGATCTTCAACTTGGATGGATGGAATCACTAGATTAGAGTGGAGAAAAGAAGTGAAGAAGTGTAGAAGTCGAGCTCTCAAAATGGCAGCACTTCGTCGCTTCAAAATCCGGATCCCAAAAAGTGAGAAAAACCCTCCTATTTATAGCTGAAATCCCCTTAGGTCGCACACTCTTAGGTCGTCCACGACCTAACAAACTCTCCGACCTAACCCTTTGCGACCTAACACAACGCAGGCACGCGACCTATCACCACGCGACTTACGACCTATCGAAACTCACCTGTCTACGACTTACGACTTAGCAGCTCAACTCCTAAGTCGCTCGCGACTTAACAACTCCTAGGTCGCTCACGACCTAACACTCAGGCAAAACCTAGCGACCTAACACAGATACTTCCTCGCGACCTAACCACTCAACAGAGTTACGACCTACGACTTAACTAAGACGCGACCTAACTAATCTTAGGTCGTCTACGACCTAACAAACCTGCGACCTTACTAACTTAGCCAGGATACGACTTAACTCCTTAAGTCGTCTAACGACCTAACTTCCTTAGGTCACCCACTGCTACCACCTGCTCCTTATGTCGTTGCCAACCTAACTTCCTTAGGTCTCTAACCTGCCTATCTTCTAGGTCGCTAACTCCTAGGTCGGAAATCCTTAGGTCGGTCAAATACTATAGGTCGTCCCAAACTCATCAACGACCTAAACCAATACGACCTAACTACTAAGTCGTTAACTCTCTTAGGTCGCTGCCTTTCCTATAGGTCGCTCCAATACTTAGGTCGTTCACTCGACCTATCCTACCTCACGACCTAAGCTTATCACACAACCTATCTCCTATACGACCTATCCCAAACTCCTTAGGTCGCCAACCTCAACTTCCTTAAGTCGCCTATCCTTCTTAAGTCGGTCAATTCTCTTAAGTCGCTCTCGATCTAATTCTACTCGACCTAAGCTTCGAACGACTTAAACCCTAGACGACTTAACAACATTACGACCTAATGACAATAGTTTTACGATGTTTCGATCCGTAAAAATACGGGTCGTTACATTCTCTCCCCCTTAGGAATTTCGTCCCCGAAATTCCAAACAAACAAGAGCAATCAAAGACTATTCTGCACGCCTACCATCCATAGCAATCAACAAACCATGCATCCAATTCTAGCTTAGCATGCAGAATTCTAAAACTAGAACAAGTTACAATATCGTGAGATGACACGACACCTTAGGGCCATACCTTGAAGAGTTCAGGATGAGCTGCTTTCATCCTCTCTTCCACCTCCCACGTACAGTCGTTATCATCATCACTCCATTGTACCTTGAGCAACTTAACTACCTTCCTTGTAACGACCCAGAATTTCGAACAAATTAAATTGAGAATATTTAATTAATTTTAAATATTTGAATGATAATTTAATTTGAATCCCCGATATAACTTTGAATTTGGCGATTAAATTATAAAATTTAATCTATTGAAACTGGATAAAAATTTAAATCTTCAATTTAAAGTTGAAGAAAAATATTTCAAAAGCTTTTAAAATTCGTATTGATATTACTGAAGATAACAGGAGCTTCAAAATCGAATTTGAAACTCTTCTGTTCAGTTTTGAATTTTACTGTTCGAATCAATATTTAAAAATAGCCGTCCGGGGCACAGTCTCGGAATTTGACGAAACCAGTTCCATTGGGTCTGTAATATTGAATTATTGCCGGATTTCAAATTTCGTGGCATTTGGAGTTGTTATGTGAAAATACGACGTGTAAACGCATCGAAATTTGTTCAAATTCAATTTTAAAATTTAAATTTAATATTTGTCAAAATATCAGCCACGTACCTCTCCCTTCAACCACGCCTGAAATCACGTAATGTACCGTGTAAACCATACCCCTTCAACCTCAAAGCATGGTCGAACTGTTCTCTTCGTTTTTAAAATCAAATCGCGTACCTTTATTTGTTCAGCCATTTGAAATCAAACGAAGATAAACGAAAAGAAAATTTTTTATGGCCGAAGCCTCGTTCGAGAATAGTTTCAAAATTTCGTTCGACCTCAAATTCGAGTTTGTATGGCCGCTCGATTTCTTTCCGTTCTATCCTCCGATTCTCCTATTCAATCTCGAAGATGATGGCGACTACGACTTAGGGCATCAAAGTGGAGGTCGTGACTTGATTATTGGGCGTCGTTGCTCTGAGCTTGCGATCGATGGCGGGGATGGATCGGTTTGTGGCAGCGTCGACTTGGTATGTCGAAGAACAAGGGGCTGCAGGCAAAAAGGAGGGGGTCGCGTCGATGGGGGAAAGGCTCGGAGCAGGTTCGTCGCGATTGGGTTTCACGGCGACCCGTGCTAGCGATTTCTGATGGAGGTGATTTTCGAGTAGGCTGTGGGTTTAGGGCTTGCGTGGGTCTGGAGGCGTTCGCAGTGGAAGGTGATCGGCGATGTGATGGAACTGGGAGCGCGCGAGGCGCGGCGGCGTGGGGTCGATCAAGCGGTTGATGGTCGATGAAGGCCAGTCGCGGCAGTGAAGGAAGTGGAGGCGTGCAATCTGGGTGCTCGCGATTGTTTCAATACAGTAAGGAAATTTTCTTTTGTTTTGAATTACAATATATATATGCTTATACAGAAAAAAAAATATATAATGATATATATAAATCCCAGTATTTAATTTTTCCAGTAAAGTAAATTTCTGATTTTGGGGGTTTACAGAAAAGAAATATTTGGTTAAAATGGGATTTAGTTTTAAATTTAACTTTTAATTAAATCAATTTATTAAAAGGAAATTGGTTTAAGGTAATAGATTTAGAATTAAAAGAAATAGAAATTTTAAAAGTTGAGAAACTTTTGTATAAAACCAGATTTATAAAAATCTGTATAGAATATTTTAAAATACACATAGATTTTATTTTAGTATATGGGTCGTCTTTATAAATACTTATATAATTTGTAAAAAGGAAGTTATCTTAAAATAAAATATAAAGAATATTGGTTTAAGATAAAATCACTTGTTAATTTAAAATTTTCAAATAGAAAATTTTATATATGGAAAGGACTTTGAAAAATATATAAGGTTGAAAAGGAATTTTAAAAATACATACTAGTTGGATTAAAACTATTAAACGGTAATTGGTTGTTCGATTTATTTCGAATATTAACGAATGTATAAATTGTTATACAAGGTCAAAACCGTGAAGAAATGGTCAAAATGGAAATTGGATGGCAAATTAAAAAGCTAAGGTGAGATCTTCTCACTCAGATTTATGATTGAATTGCAGTTATTGATTGATTTGTTTGAATGTGCTATTAGATATGATAGGATATATCTATATATATAGTAATATATACATATTGGCATATGTATATATTGGATTGATTGATTTCCCGCCTCGTATAGCGGATGAGACCCTATTGCGCCGTTAGTAAGCGGATTTTTATAAAAACCCATATACCGCGATATTCCACCTCGAAGTGGAATGGTATTGTGCTAACGTCTTTGGATGCAGGGAAACAGGTTGGAGGGATCCAACAGGATTCCTCACCAGTAGTTATTTATTTACAGGATTGATGTATATTCTGTTATCATATGTTGATATATGATGTTGATGTTGTGATTGACTAATTGATGCGTTGCATCATTGGATTCAATTTTTGAAGTTTTAAAATAACGATTTTAACTTTAAAAGAGATTTTTAAAGTGATTATTTGTAAATATACGTTATTAAATTTTTGAATTAATTTACAAACGTTAAAATTTTTAAAGTTATAAAGGTTAAGATTTTGGTGAAATATAACCGAAAGGTGATTTTTGAAATAAACAGTTAAGAAATTTATAAAATAGTTTAAAATTTGAATTTTTGAATTATTAAAAACGAGGTATATAAAAGATGTATAAAATTGATATTTATCAATTAAAATTATTGGAATTTTAAAAAGAGTTTTTTTTATAAGTGTTAAATTGTAAAGATATGAAACTTATAGAATTATAACTTGGGAAGATAGAAAATTTACAGGATTATAAATTGTGAAGTTTGAAGTTTATAGATTTATAAAGTATGAAGTTATAAAATGAATGCAATTGTAGAATAAAGGCTGATAAGAAATTTACTTGTAAATTGGATTTTTGCCTTTAAGTGGGATATTTATCGAAATTGTTAATAAAGAAGATTTATAAACCGAAGTTGTTATAAAATAGAAATGGAATTTATAAGCGTTGTTTTATAAATTCAAAATCAATTGAATTTGATGAATTAAATACTGAAATGTGATAAGTGAATTATATTCACGATTTTGGACAGTGAATATATTGTTAAGAAAAATGGATTTTTTTTGAAGAAGTGACATTGAAAATGAAGTTAAACATTTAAACGATGTTTTAAAATGATTAAATATCGAAATCATAGATTTCAACATTCATTGTTGAAATAGACGTTTTCGAGAAGTAGAAGGAAATGGTGGACTATAACATTGTTGTTATAGTAAATGATTTCCGAAAGGAAATGTTTTTATCTAGTATTGGGATTTATATATCTATCTTAATTTCCGAATCCCTATACTAGTGATTTTGAGTCGTCGTAGCGATGTTTTACGTAACATTCGTTTTGACTCAAATGAATGTTGTTATAAAAATTGATTTCCTTAAAGAATGAAATTTATACTTAATTTGATTTAAGTATATCGAATATTTTCCAAGTGTTGAAAATAAATAGATTTGTGAAATACTTATTATTAAATAAGTATGGAATTGCTTTTCGAAAAATGAAATGAAACGTTGAGAATTTATCCTTGTAAAGATAAATTGAAATTGAATATTGAAAACGATTTGAAAATCGAATATCAGTAGATATTCGAAAGTATAAATTCGATACGGAATTTATAAAAGAAAGCGAAGTTGTTTGAAAATAAATATTGATTTATTTTGAAGTGTGGAAATTTTATATCTAGTAAAAGATATTTTAGAAGATAAAATAATTTGGAAAATTATTTGGAATCTGATGATGTTGCGCATCTTTATTGATAGTTAAATAACCGACTATCAATAATTACCTTTAGATAGGTATTTGTTGTGAATTGGATGAATTTGAATGCCACACTTATTTTTAAATAAACGCTCACTATTCGGGTTAGCCGGGAAAGGACCATGGGGTCGTATAACCCATTCCGAATATGTGATACGTCGTTATGAATTGCATTCGAAGACCGGTGTTGAAGACCGGATATTTTTGAAAACGGAAGGATTACCGTCGAGTTACTCTACATCGGCTGATCTCCGATTTAGAGGTTTTATCACCCTTAGTGACGGGAAGTCCTGACGTGATTGAAAATTATCCGGAATTGCAAGGGCTTCGTGAGAAGTGCCTTCGGTTCTGTTCGATCCCGGAACAGACTTGTATGGATTGTGTGTCTGACGTTACAATTTGAGATATAAAGCTGATTCCTTTCAAATACATTTCTGTTGGTGGCGGAGAATTTATTCTCTTAGCTTAACACCCTTCTCTGAGACGTACGAGCTCAGAGGTTATGTAGTTGAAATTTATCAGCGATATATCCCAAGTTGGTAACGTGACATACTAAGTGTTGCTGTGAAATGATCAGTGTTTGATCATTTGCGATATGATCATTTGTTTGATCTTATATCTTTGTGATCATAGGTTGATCATTTTGTTTGACCCGAAGCAGGGCTTTGTAGAAAGCGTAGCTTTGTGGACGAGACTTCATCGAGCCTCACACCCCGGAAATGGTCGAAATAGGAAGGATGCGGCAAGGTTCTAGGGAGTAGCGCCCCTTAGTGTATGTCATTCCTTCTGGATAGAGGTGGTATCATGGTATGGAGCCCAGATACTTAACCTATGTGGTTGCTGCATTATTATCTATGTGGTTTGTTGGAAATCGGGGATCCTCGGGAAGATCGGTTACGATCGGGGGATGGCATACGCGTGTCAGTAGTTACCTATTTTTGCAGAGGTAACCCGGCCTTGTGTTGGCAGAGATCCGGTTAGGTTCTCGGGTCGTCTATTCTAGGGACGTACCCATCGTGGAAAAGGAAGTTCCTTAGCCTGACCATTTGTTGGAAATCCAAACTCCAATACGAACTTTGTACGGTATTAGTTGTAGAACCTGCCATTTACGTACGGTGGTCACCACTGTTTAGATGGTAGCTATAGTAGGCATACGATACTGGTCGTATGTTGGCTAAGATTAATATTATACTTTCGAAATGTTTTCTACACTATGCACTAATAATAATATCAAAAATGATTTGATTTTGCGTAGTAAGCATCTTTGACTATCATAAGAAGAAATCTCCTCCAATTCTGCGTTTGCATTGTGTGTGTGGTGGGAGGTCTTATGGTAGTTTCATTTTCCAAAAGCATTGCGAATTTGTTTTATTTTCTTTGTGAAAAATAACTGTTTTACGATCTCACACCAGTCACCATGACTGACTCGGAGTTTATTGTTCCCTTCTAAACTCTGGGTGCCCACCAATTTCCACACGGGCAGCCTAGAGTTATGTTATCAGGATATTCTGGAGCTTTGGAGATAAGCTGGATGGCGAGACGTAGTATTTGTATCTGATAGTATTTATTCCGCTGTGTATTCTGTATGAGGACAAGTTTATATAACTGTCCATTGTTGTATATTGACTCTGATGATTGATGTATGTATAAAATGATATAGTTCTTTGTTTAAAGATTATTCATTTATCTATTATATATTGTTCCGCTGCGATATGTGAGATTCTGATATTGTTTTCTGTTTCTGTTTCTGCTCTTGTTCTGTTGTTGTCTCTTCTTTCTTTTTCCTCTTTTCTTCTTCTTCTACTTTTTCTTTTTCTTAAACCCTCACTATTGGAGTTTCCGGCACTCGATTTCTCGGCAGTCGATAAAGTGAGTATCGATGTCGAATTTTCGAAAGTCGAAAATTCCCGTACGTGACATTCCTCCTAAGCTGTTTCGTGTCGGTTTTCACAACACGAAGCGGCTTACGAAGTCTCTTATCGACTGGATCAACTTCAAAATCTTCACAGCTATCAGCAGAAACCACTGTATTTGAGTCGTGCACATACTTCCGTAGATACGATACGTGAAAAACATTGTGCACACCCGACATCTTCTCTGGTAACTCCAATCTATAGGCGAGCTTCCCAATTCGCTCGATGATCGGGAATGGTCCAACAAATCTCGGAGCCAATTTCCCTTTCTTCCCGAATCGAATAACATTCTTCAGTGGAGAAATCTTCACAAAAACCATATCACCAACGTCGAATTCCAAATTCTTACGACGCTTATCGGCATAACTCTTCTAACGGTCTTGGGCTGCCTTCATTCGCTGCCGAATGATCTCTATACAATCCGAAGTCTGTTGAATCATCTCTGGCCCAAGCATCAGTTTTTCTCCGGTCTCTAACCAACATGTCGGAGAGTTACACGGTCTTCCATACAATGCCTCATACGGTGCCATACCAATGCTTGACTGGTAACTGTTGTTATATGAAAATTCCACCAGATGAAGATGATCTTCCCATGATCCTCCGAAATCTAAAACACAAGCTCTGAGGAGATCTTCCAAAACTCGGTTGACTCTCTCGGTCTGACCATCTGTTTGAGGATGATAAGCTATACTCAAACACAACTCGGTTCCCAAAACTTCTTGGAAGCTCTTCCAAAATCCACTAGTGAACAATGGGTCTCGATCGCTCACTATACTCTTCGGAATACCATGGAATCGAACAATCCACTTAACATACAACTCGGCCAACTTTGATGCAGTACTAGTCGATCGAACAGGAATGAATCTTGCACTCTTAGTCAAACGATCTACAATGACCCAAATCCCTTCATTCCCCGTTCTTGTTCTAGGTAACCCATCAATAAAATCCATCGATATTTGTTCCCACTTCCATGTAGGAACTTCTAATGGCTGAAGCAATCCACTTGGCTTCTTCTGTTCAGCTTTTACCAACTGGAAGTTCATGCACTTGGAAATAAAATGTCCAACATCCTTCTTCATACCTTCCCAGTAATAGGTTCTCTTCATATCCCAATACATCTTGTTTCCTCCTGGATGAATTGTCAGCTTCGAGTGATGACTTTCCTTCAGAACTTCACTTCTCAATTCATCTATATCGGGAACAACTAGTCGTCCTTGCTTCCGAAGTCGACCCTCTCGATCGACCTCGAATCCTTTATCCTTTTCTGGTTCCAATCCAGATTCCAAATCATGGATAATCTTGACAAGCTTATCGTCTCGTTTTTGGCTCTCGCCAATCCTTTCCATAAGAGTCGGTCTTATCGATAAGTTTGCCAACATCTCAGGTTCCAATTCGCATCTGGGCCTGAAGTCAAAACCAGCTAAATACTCGAGATTCTTCCATTCTGAAAACATGGCTCCCAATCCTACATGTCTTCGACTTAACGCATCTGCCACCGCGTTACCTTTTCCCGGAGTATAAGCTATACCAAAATTATATGATGCTAAAAACTCTAGCCAACGTTGCTGCCGAAGATTCAAATCCTTTTGGGAGAAAAGATACTTCAAGGACTTATGATCCGTAAACAACTCGAATCGAACCCCCAATAGATAATGTCTCCACATCTTCAGAGCAAAAACAATCGCCGCTAACTCCAAATCATGAGTCGGATAATTCCTTTCATGAGGCTTCAATTGTCGATTTGCATACGCAACAACTTTATCCCTTTGCATTAGCACTGCTCCAAGTCCAGTACCACATGCGTCCGTGTAAACCACCATCTCCTCATTCCCACTTGGAATAGTCAAAACAGGAGCACTTGTCAATCGCTCTTTCAGGATTCTGAAAGCTTGCTCACACTTATCTTCCCATTTGAACACTTGGTTCTTCTTTGTCAATCCTGTTAATGGTGCAGCCACCTTGGAGAAGTCTTTGATAAACCGTCGATAATATCCTGCTAATCCAAGAAAACTTCTCACATCAGATGCATTCTTAGGTCTAACCCAATCCTGGATTGCTGCCACCTTAGCGGGATCAACCGCTATTCCATTTCCAGAGATAACATGGCCTAAGAATCTCACTTCACTCTTCCAGAAGTGACACTTCGAAAACTTAGCCTTCAGCCGATGTTTCCGTAAGATTTCCAAAACAATACGCAAGTGCGTCTTGTGCTCTTCTTCAGTTCTGGAATAAATCAGAATATCATCCACGAACACAAGCACGAACTTGTTCAACTGATCTCTGAACACTCTATTCATAAGATCCACAAAATATGCTGGCGCGTTAGTCAATCCAAACGGCATTACCAGCCACTCAAAGAAACCCGATGGTGTCCTAAAAGCAGTCTTCGGCACACTATCCTTAGCCACTCTCAACTGATGAAATCCCGTTGCCAAATCCATCTGAGAAAACACCTTGGCTTCGTGAAGCTGATCAAACAAGTCATCTATTCTCGGCAATGGATACTTGTTCTTCTTAGTCACCTTATTCAGCTCACGATAATCCACACACAACCTCAGTGATCCATCTGCTTTGGTTGCGAACACAACTGGTGCACCCCATTCGGACACACTACGCCGAATGAATCCTTTCTGCAAAAGGTCATCAACCTGCACCTTCAACTCTTGCTGTTCCCTAGGCGCCATCCGCCTAAGAGGCATCACAATAGGTCTGGCTCCTTCAACTAGATCTATACGAAACTCGATCTCTCTATGCGGCGGGAACCCTTTGACCTCGTCAAAGACATCCTCAAATCCATTAGCGATTGGCACAGATGACAGTCCATCCCGTGGAACAACAAGCGAATACATGAAGCTCATGAAGATGCCTTCTTCATGCTTACATCGTATCACAATCTTTCGCCCCTCCACATTCACGACTATCACTTCCAACCTTTCACAATCAACCTTTGCCGCATACTTCCTAAGCCAGTCCATACCCAAAATAATTTCGAACCCTGCAAAGTTCAGAACAAAACAATCACAAACAAAAGAGCAATCATGACTCGATACAATCAGACCACGGCATAACATACACAAACAAGACGAACCCCCAACTGGATTAGTCACAACCAATGGCCTATCAACAATATCTGGTTCCAAACACAACCGGCCTACAAGTTCATTACAAACAAACGAATGCGACGCCCCAGTATCAAACAACACTCTAACTGGAACACCACATAGGAAAAGAGTACCTTGAACCACCGCACTCTTTCCTTTCTCTTCAGCGGTAGGAGCTTTCGAAGACGATGGAACAGCTCCTAAAGCATAAGCTTGCACAATCTGCTTGTCCTTCCGTAGTTCTGGACAATTCTTCCTGATATGCCCCGGCTTGTCACAGTTGTGACACTTCATCGGTACCTTCGGATTCTTACAATCCTTAGAGAAATGGCCCTTCTACTGACAATTGTAGCAAGTCACTTCGCCCTTCGGCTTCTTCTGGCCATCCTTACCCTTCTGCTGCTGCTACTTCCTCTTCTTGTTTCCACCATGCTGTGGTTTAGACTCTTCCCTGGTCACAGCAACAACAGATCCTTCCTTAGGAAACAGATTCTCATGCCTGAGAGCCTTCTCCACAAGCTTCTCAAATGGATCGTCCAAATGATCCACCAACTGCCTCCCAAGATAACTGTCCAAGCCTGTCACAAACTTCTCATTCTTCTGATACGAAGATTCAATATACGACCGGGCATACTTGGACAAGGCTTCAAACTCAGAAACATACTCAAGAACTAGTCTTCCACCTTGCTTGAGCTCCACAAACTTCTTGAACAAAACAGACTTCTGGGCTGTAGAAATGAACTTAGCTTCAAATCTGGCTTGGAATTGCACCCAAGTAATCTCTTCCTCCGGAGTATCAATAGTAATAGAGTTCCACCAATCAGAAGCTCTTCCTTGAAGCTGTCTTGATGCTAACTTCCTCTTAGTTGCATCCTCAATTCCCAAGTCACCAAAGATCCTTCTACAAGCATCTATCCACCTCTGAACTTCCATGGTTGATTCTGTTCCCAAGAAAACCTTTCCTCCAAGAGCAGTGTAGTCCTTACACAGCTTAGCAAAATCCACCGGTTTTGGAGTTTGAACTTGAACTCCGACATCCACCGATGGCCCCGGAGCTGGCATCCTTCTCATGATCGAAGTCATCATAGCTTCGAACATAGCAGCATAATCAGCAGCCCCCTCAGTAGCACGGCCTTCCCTAGCAGCTGGTCTCCCTCTTCGACTCATTCTCAATATCTAGAAAAAGGAATGATTAGCACATCTAGAGAAACAACTGCATAAAGGACTCAAACTCTACTAAGCTACTATATTATATATAGTAATCATCCATCAAAATACAATTACGTCTCTCATACGTATTTACGTCAGCGAGCGTTGGGTAAAATCGATTAACCAATGCTCTGATACCAAATGTGACGACCGCCCATTACCCCTGCACTGAACCTAGAGAAAGTGCGCTGTAAAGTGTGCCAGGCAGCCATGGACGATTGTCAAGGTAAATTAAATCAACAGAATCTATCGTATTACTCAAAGCGCATGGACAAAATACAATAGAACATATATATAGTGAAGCTTCACAGAATAGAATCTCATCAATAAAAATTCATAATAGTTGAATACAAACATCTGAACAGTCAATACAACAAGCCTCACTACATAACACTCAGAGAAAATACAAACAGCGGAACACCCAGTACATATAATAAGAAGATAATATGCAACCCTCCAGCTCGTCTTCGATATCAACACCGTGGAAAGCAAGAACAGCACCTGTCACCTGCTACCTAGTCTGCCCGTCCCAAAATGGACGAACAACCCAAGGCGATAAGAGTTAAAACATAAAGCCTTGAGTCAGACACAGTCTTAGTGAGCGGTAAATTAACTAACAACATACCAAAAGAGCATAAAGGAAAAGGAATAGGAATACAACCCTCCTACTCCAACCTCTTTCTACAGTGATAGCCCCCAGACACACACTAAGTAGAAGCAAACATAGTAGAGCATACAATTTAAAGTAAAGCAATTATCATTCGAGTCAAGGGCGATGTTTTCCAAGTACAAACCCCCAAGGCCTAAACCAAGATCAGATAAGCACCCAGAAAACACTACTCTTGAGACCGAATGACGATACAACCAAACATCCATGACTCTGGCTATCACTGTTATCATTTGCTTCGATATCATCGTTAATTGAATGACCGGCACATTCTTTCAGTCATCCGTCAAGGGCTAATGGAAACCCCGGTTCTAGACATTACTCCCGCATGTCGTCATGACCCGTGCCTAGGACTATCGAATCTGTCCAGAGTACTTGACTACCAATCATTAGCCTTCAGGGACTATCGAATCTGCCCAACGTACTCTTACTTTGAGCATGCTAGAACCTTCAACAACGATGAGATCTCAGCCTTGTAGTCATCCTCCTCGACGACTATTTCCATACTAGCTCAAGCGCCTCTCGAGCAAACCATTATCCTCTAACTCGAACCATTTCACCGAGTTATCAACATGCTTGGAATGATCCCGTCTGGATTAGACCAAGACTACCTCATCTCATGCTTCGCCTCATCATCATCATAGCAAAGCTTCATCTCAACATCATCATCAAATCTATCCATATGAGCTTCATCATCCGCTACATATGTCACGAGCAGCTTTTCCAATTCAAAAGCCTTTCCCTTAGCTTTTGAATCATCTTCGACCAACTTGTCTAAATCAAATCATCAATCATCTAATTCATAGCAATCAATCAAGTCAAACATTAATCCAAGTAATCAAGCATTCAAATATAAGCTAAATGGACAATTATAACAATAATGGCAATTTCGTAATTAAAGAGTCAAAAGTCTAACAAGCATGAAACATGATCAATATCTCTATAATCTTGATGAATGAACTTGCATAGGTTAACATGTAGTAAAATGGTTGTCAAATCATCATGAACAATGAATCTATATGGATCTATACTTAGGTTTACAAAAGTGCATGGAAATCACTACTTTAACACCAAATCAAGCCAACGATCCGATATACTCCTTTGGATCCGTGTGAGAGATAATCACCACTCACCAAATCACCTAAACACCTCAAAAGAAACCCACTTCAGATCTGGACAGCGAAGGATCTAACTTGATCTATCACCAATCCGCTTTAAACGATGAAATCTCACTTCAATGGATGTAGATCTTCAATCTAAGCTCTTGAATCTTCAATTTGATCTTCAACTTGGATGGATAGAATCACTAGATTAGAGTGGAGAAAAGAAGTGAAGAAGTGTAGAAGTCGAGCTCTCAAAATGGCAGCACTTCGTCGCTTCAAAATCCGGATCCCAAAAAGTGAGAAAAACCCTCCTATTTATAGCTGAAATCCCCTTAGGTCGCACACTCTTAGGTCGTCCACGACCTAACAAACTCTCCGACCTAACCCTTTGCGACCTAACACAACGCAGGCGCGCGACCTATCACCACGCGACTTACGACCTATCGAAACTCACCTGTCTACGACTTACGACTTAGCAGCTCAACTCCTAAGTCGCTCGCGACTTAACAACTCCTAGGTCGCTCACGACCTAACACTCAGGCAAAACCCAGCGACCTAACGCAGATACTTCCTCGCGACCTAACCACTCAACAGAGTTACGACCTACGACTTAACTAAGACGCGACCTAACTAATCTTAGGTCGTCTACGACCTAACAAACCTGCGACCTTACTAACTTAGCCAGGTTACGACTTAACTCCTTAAGTCGTCTAACGACCTAACTTCCTTAGGTCACCCACTGCTACCACCTGCTCCTTAGGTCGTTGCCGACCTAACTTCCTTAGGTCTCTAACCTGCCTATCTTCTAGGTCGCTAACTCCTAGGTCGGAAATCCTTAGGTCGGTCAAATACTATAGGTCGTCCCAAACTCATCAACGACCTAAACCAATACGACCTAACTACTAAGTCGTTAACTCTCTTAGGTCGCTGCCTTTCCTATAGGTCGCTCCAATACTTAGGTCGTTCACTCGACCTATCCTACCTCACGACCTAAGCTTATCACACAACCTATCTCCTATACGACCTATCCCAAACTCCTTAGGTCGCCAACCTCAACTTCCTTAGTTCGCCTATCGTTCTTAAGTCGGTCAATTCTCTTAAGTCGCTCTCGATCTAATTCTACTCGACATAAGCTTCGAACGACATAAACCCTAGACGACTTAACAACATTACGACCTAATGACAACAGTTTTACGATGTTTCGATCCGTAAAAATATGGGTCGTTACAATTGTTCCATGAGTCTGCATATGAATGTTATTCAAATTCTAGTTGTCTACCCAAATTTTATAATGTGTAGGAAAGATGCTTTATGGGTATTAAGGAATCAATCCATAATGGACAATCTCTGCAGATCAAAAGGAATAAGTGGATACTTGATAGTGGATGCTCTAGACACATGACTGGTAATCCGGATATGCTGAATAATATTATATACAAAGACGGAGGACTGGTTAACTTTGGAGACAACTCGAAAGGATACGTGATTGGCATCGGCAATGTTAGTAACTCTGAAACTACTATTATTACTAATGTTTTGCTAGTTAAGAATCTAAAACATAATCTACTAAGTATTAGTCAACTCTGTGATAAAAGATATAAGATTAAATTTGAAAAAGATAAATATCATATTGAAGATAATAACTCAACCGTAATATTTGAGGGAATTAGGAAAAAGAATATTTATATTCTTAGTATGAAAGTTTCAAATGATAACCTATGTCTTTTGGCAAATACAAGTGACCCTTGGATTTGGCATAAGAGATTTGGACATTTGAATTTCAAACTCTTATCTAGACTGTCAAAACATGATCTAGTAAGAGGCCTCCCTAAAATGAATTTTAAAGTAGATAGTTTATGTGATGCATGTCAATTAGGAAAGCTTAGAAAAAGTTCCTTTAAATTAAAAGATATGATTTCAACTTTAAAACTCCTTGAGTTACTTCATCTTGATTTATTTGGTCCATCTCAAATTCAGTCAATAAATCATAGTAAATATGTTTTTATAATTGTAGATGATTATTCTAGATTTACATGGACAATATTTTTGAAACATAAAAGTGATACTTTTGAATGTTTTAAGAACTTTACAAAAAGGATTCAAAACCAATTATCTTTAAAAATTATAACTATTCGTAGTGATCACGGTGGTGAATTTGAAAATGAAAAGTTTGAGGAATTCTGCAATAAGAAGGGAATAACTCACAATTTCTCATTTCCAAGAACTCCACAACAAAACGGAGTAGTTGAACGTAAAAACAAAACGATACAAGAGTGTGCGAGAACTATGCTTTCAGATAGTAATTTACCAAAACACTTTTGGGCAGAAACTGTTGCTACCGCTTGTTATATTTTGAATAGAATTTTAATTAGACCTTTAACTGATAAGACACCTTATGAACTTCTTCATGGAAAGAAACCTAAGGTATCATACTTTAGAATTTTTGGAAGTAAATGCTTTATTTTAAATACAAAAGATAATTTGGATAAATTTGATCCTAAATCCGACAAAGGAATCTTTATCGGATATTCTAATAGAAGTAAAGCTTATTTTTAATTTAAGATCGAACACCATCGAAGAAACAATGCATGTTTCGTTTGATGAAAATTTAAAAGATTTTGAAATTACAAATGATGAAGAAGATTTAATTACTCAAAATCAGGAATCAATCGAAATTAATAATGAAATTAATCATCCTAATAAAAGGATTAAACTTTTAAAAGATCATCCTATTGAAAATATAATAGGAGATATGCAATCTATTGTTACAACTAGAAATCAACTAAGTAAAATGAGTAATGTAGCATTTATATCATCTATTGAACCCAAAAATCCTAAAGAAGCATCAACTAATGATTCATGGATTTTGGCTATGCAAGAAGAATTAAATCAATTCACTAGAAATGAAGTTTGGGAACTTGTTCCTAGACCTAAAGATAAAACTATAATTGGAACTAAATGGGTCTATAAAAATAAAATGAATGAACAAGGTGAGGTCATTAGAAATAAAGCACGATTAGTCGCCCAAGGTTATTGTCAAGAAGAAGGTATAGATTCTGACGAAACCTTTGCTCCTGTAGCAAGATTAGAAGCCATTAGGATTCTACTTGCTTTCGCAAATCATAATAATTTCAAATGGATGTTAAAAGTGCATTTTTAAATGGATTTGTAAAAGAAGAAGTATATGTTGAACAACCACCACTTTTTGAAGATGAAAAATTACCAAACCATGTGTACAAACTTAAGAAAGCTTTATATGGTCTAAAACAAGCTCCTAGAGCCTGATATGATAGACTAAGATCTTATTTATTACAATCAAATTTTGAAATTGGTAAAATTGATAATACTCTTTTTATTAAAAGAAATAAAAATGATATTCAACTAGTTCAAGTATACGTAGATGATATCATTTTTGGTTCAACTAACTTCGAAATGAATAAAGAATTTTCTGAAATAATGACAAAAGAGTTTGAGATGAGTCATATGGGTGAATTAAACTTCTTTCTAGGATTGCAAATAAAACAGTTAGATAATAGTATTTTTATTAGTCAAGAAAAATATGCTAAAGAACTAGTTAATAAATTTAGTTTGACTACTACGAGTGAAAAACCTACTCCCATGGCAACCAATGAATATCTATGTAAAGAAGATCTCTCGAAAGATGTAGATCAAAAGTTGTATAGAGGAATGATCGGATCATTGCTCTATATCACTGCTTGTAGACCTGATATCATGCATAGTGTATGTCTCTGTGCAAGATATCAATCTCATCCTAAAGAAACTCACTTAAAAGCTGCAAAACGTATCATAAGATATATTAAACACACCTCTGATTATGGCTTATTTTATCCTAAAAATGATTCATTTGATTTAATATCATACTTTGATGCTGACTATGCTGGATGTAAATCAGACCGAAAAAGTACAAGTGGAACTTGTCACTTTTTGGGACATTCTCTGGTTTCCTGGTTTAGTAAAAAGCAAAATACAGTTTCTCTATCAACAACTGAAGTAGAGTATATTTCTGCTGCTTTGGCTTGTTCTCAAGTAATATATATGTAACAAACCTTAAGAGATTTTGGATTAAATATCTCAAAATCGCCAATTTATTGTGATAATACTAGTGCAATAAATTTATCTAAAAATCCTACTCATCATGCTCGAACTAAACATATTGATATTCGACATCATTTTCTTAGAGATAATATAACTAAAGAAGTAATTACTTTCGAATATATAAACTCTGAGAATCAAACTACTGATATCTTAACAAAACCATTAAATGAATCTATATTTACTAAATTAAGAAGAGAATTAGGTGTTTGTTCAATAACTGAAATATAAAACATAAATATATAACAAGTATAATTAAATAAATTAAAAAATAAATTAGAAGCCAAAATTAAAATACCCCTGTCGACAACCCCATATCCCACCATGTCGACATATAACGGTATTTTTTGAAAATTAAAATTCTCACCAAAATTTGAAAAGTTGGTTGTATATTCTTCCATATTTCGACTTTCTCTTCATTCTCTCTCATTTTCTTCTGGTTTAACTTCTGAAATAAAGAAAATAATGGCTTCTCCATCAAATTCAAACATAAACTCGACTTTCTCCTATTGTCAAGAATACTCCTTAGTGTTCTTTCTTTCTTTCATTCTTTCGTTCGTATCGTTGTATATATAGTTGTTTATATTAAAAACACATGTATATTTGTTTACATAGTTTACACACATGTATAACATTATATAATAAATTGTGTTCTCTTATTCGTATATTCTCATATCTTTTGAATATATAGTTTATTAGTTAAGAAAAGTAGTTATTAAGAGTTTAGTTTAAAGTTAAGTATTGATTATGTATGATAACACTATCATTATAATCACAAGTAATGTAGTCTTAGTTTCAGGGGGAGTTATATAGAATTATATAGTATTATAATTATGGAGTTATATGGTTTTTTTGTTGATGACAAAGGGGGAGAAGTATAAAATAGGATAGTTAGGCATAGATTAAGGGGGAGTTATTAGAAGTATTAGGATAGAAGTGATATTTTTATAAACAAAGGTTGTCATCATCAAAAAGGGGGAGATTGTTAGTCCCTGAGGAGTTGGTTTTGATGACGACAACCTTACTTAGAATTAGATTATAAAATATATAATACTAACATTATTGTGTAGATATATATAGATATGTTTGCAGGTACTAAAGAATGAAGAACTGTACAGTATAAAGATTCAAGATCAAAGATTGAAGATATCAAGATTCAAGACTCATGAGTATCAAGAATTTCAAGAGTTCAAGTTTCCAAGATAAGTTATATAGTTAGGAATATTGTTAAAACTCATAGAAAGACACTGACATCTTAAAACCTATTTTATTCGTGGAATGGAATCCACTTCGTGCTCGTTAAAGGGATGGAATCCTAAGTAGGATGGAACCTACGAAAAATCTAGTGGAACATCTTTTTGTATCCACTTACTTTTATTTCAAAATGATTTTCAAAATATATAGCTTGTTTTTCAAAATGATTTTAAATATTCCTATTTAAAAACCAAAATCATCTGTCCTGGTTTTTCAATATATTTTAGCCTCAAAAATATCCTTAGTTTTAAATATCTTTGATTTTAAATTATTATCCTAAGTTTTTAAACTACAATTTTGATATTAATATATTTAGCTGTTTTATATATTTATACTTAAGATTTAAATATAAAAGTATAGAAAATTATTATATATATTTTAATATTGTTCTTTGTAGTTATTTATGTATTATAACTATATATAAGTATATTTTAAAGTTTAAATATAAGTATAATATAATATAGAAATTATTTTCAAAGAAAAACAAATCACTAAAAAATACAAGGGCATGTCGACATGGTCACATGTACCCCTGTCGACATGGTGACAGTTAAATTGTTTTTTAAAAGAAGTGTCTATTCGCCACATCCCTTCACCAATGGACATGGCTATTGATCTACTATAAATAAAGGGTGTTTTCAATGAATTTTAATCACTTTTTTCTCTGATTTAACTTCTCTTCTTCTTCTCCACTTTCTTATTTACAAATTACACCATTACTCTGCCGAAATCAATATCGAATCTAACTAGATAATTTCTGGTTTTGATTCTCTCCAATATCTCTACAAGATCCAAGTGCTAATCTGAGTTATAGACTTTTTGTAATCAATTGAGCGAGAGAAGGTGTGATTGTAGCCCTGGAAATCAATTGGGTGAACTTGTTGCCTGGTAAATCAAGTATCTCTACCCAGAGGATTGTGAATCTGGAGCGGTGTACCTCGTAGCCTTGAAATCGAGGGTTGTATTTATAAGAATTGTTTTTGAAAGGAAATCCATACTTGTGTTGCGGGACTGGATGTAGGGTAACTCCGAACCAGTATAAAATCTGGTGTGTTCTTTCCTAAACTGCTTTTACTTTATATTTGCATCTGTGTTTGATTCTGTGTTCATATCTATGTCTGATTAGTGTATACATTGTTAACAAATTAAGATAAACTCAAAAGATTAACAAATTTCTTAAAACACTATTCACCCCACCCTCTAGTGTTAATTCTTGCCTTAAGATCCTTAATCCGCATTCTAACACACCTGATAAAAAAGAAGAGTTGTTTAAAACAGGCACCTATTACAACTGGCAAACGAAACAGTTGTAATAGGCATCTATTACAATAGGCAAAAAAGAAAAGTTGTTACAAATATGCATTTATTACAACTGGTAAATAATAAACGTTGTAATAGGCATCTATTACAACTGGAAAAATAAAAGAGTTGTTGAAAATAATTTTATTACAACTTTCTAAAAAAAGAGTTGTAATAAACCTTTATTACAACTGGCATTTTTTGATAGTTGTAAAAATACAGTTGCAATAGGGTCTTTTTGTTGTAGTGTGTTGGGCCATAAATGGACAGAGTCAATCTTCACCCGGTTCGTTTTTGTCCACCTCATTTTATAGGTAATGTAAATTAGTAAACAATAGGTATGTTAGTTCATTAATGCATCTAAGTGTACCCAACCAAGTATGCACCCCAGCCTCAAATTGATCTCAAACTATACTTACTACATAATTTTTAAAAACATTCTTTTATAATGGAAAGTTGTTGTTATGATTTATTTAAAAACTGCAGAAATTATATGATCAGTCCATATATGTTTGTATTAATGTATTTTAATAATTAAAATTTATAATTAGAGTTTCCAATGCTTATCTTTAATGTCCTACTATTGGCACTCAGAAAAATGCTTATGCCTTCCAAAACTAAAGGCGCCATACAAAGTTTGGTTCCTTGTTTCTTAACACTAACTATTATTTTATTCTAAGTAAACAAGCATCAAAATATTTCAAAACACAACGATTATCTCTTTTATTCCTTAAACAAAATTAAACCTTTTCAAAACACAATAAAAATAACATAACGTACACAAAAAATCAAAAATAAGATAATCAAATTTGTATTTTCAATCGTATTTAGAATGATGAAATTTTGAACAAATCCGAACTTGATTGGTTCAAAATGGTATATCAAATCAACTTGTATGTCTTTTGAAGTACTTGATCAATCTTCTCCTTCCATATTTTCATCGTCAAACACTTTTTCATTCGAAATAATAAGTGCATTCTCAATTTTATTGAGATTGGTATCTTTCATGTAACAACCAAAAAGCAAAAAAGACATAAGGGAGAAAATGACATAAATGTTGTTTTATGATAAACATTATAATTCAATAACTTACATTGAGATTTTTAATTACAACATTATCAAATTTTATGTACTCTAAATTTTTGTTAGCTATGAGATCATTAAACTCATCCTTAAATAACAACAAAAAAGACTTAAAAAACAGTCTAAGATTGATATATAGAAGGAAAACAGAATCTAAGAAATAGAAAGTAAAGTAACCTCTCTTTGTTCATTATAATTAGGAACATCCACTAAATCTTCGCTTGAATTCATCTATTAGACAAAAAAGAGATTTTGTTGGCTTTAATGTTTGAAAATTTTGTTTTTTGATGATGTTTTGAGATAGTGTATATGAGTTTTGCTGAGGGAGATGAAGAAGCTACAATTGTTTTAAGACTAAATAAGAAAATAAAATTTGGTTGCCATAAGCATACGAAAAAACTTAGGTAATAAAATTTTATGGTGGCAGAAGCATTTTCCTATGTGTCAATGCTGGTCTACTATCTTTAATCCATAATTTCAACTTTTACCACTAAACTTAGTAGTGGCGGACTTGAATTTGTATTTTTGTTTATTAATTGATTTTTGTGAGCTTTGTTTAAATAACCACATGGTTAAGTGCTACTGCTAGTCCTACGGTACAAGTCGACTTCTTTGTAGTTCACTTTATTACACCAAGACCGTGGAAAATATAACCACTAAAAATTTATAAGAAGATTGATTTTATTTACAAATAGATTTTCCAATTTTAAATATTTTATTGATAAAAAAAATACTATTTTTTTAATAAACTAGAACCTTTTGTTCATTTTCCTTTTTTTCAATGTTCATGACTTACAACTCAAATTTCACTGAAATTAGTCAAACCATTTCGAACACTTATCGTTCTTAAAAAGCACAAAAATATGGAAAAAAATAGATAGTTTTTCAAAATGGAACTTTGAACGAAGGAAATATTTAAAATATATTATTTTCAAAAATATTTTATATTTTTTCAAAAAATCGACTTTACTAAAAAAATCATATTTTTGAACCAAAATGATTTTCTTTCGAAAAACATTCAGATTTATAAAAGTTGTTAAAACTATTAATATATTAATATTATAATTGGTTAAATATCCAAAATAGTATGGAAAAAATGAATTTCAAGGAGAGAATCTATGTAGATAATCTTAGAGAGATTTAAATAAGTATGATGATAAAAAAACCGTTATTCCCCTTGATATTTTAGGTGTGGTTAAGTCCATTTTACATCACTGGAGTAAGATAAACATCCATGTTTGTCAGATTGATCATCTTTATTCTTTTTCCAGAATTGTTCAAACAATTTTCATAACTACTTTTGTACATGGTTAGGTGGTTCCAATGGGACAATGCCTTTTGATAAACACCATAAAAACTTACAATGTCCCTTAAGGGACATCACTAGTTTAATGTATTTTTCATAGTCTCAATTTATAGTTTACTTTTAGAAAAACATATTATATACATACGAAGGGCTTCATGACAAATCTTGTTTTTGAAGGAATTGGACATGTCAAAAGCGGGTTAAATGAGTGATATTCAAAAAAAAAATTCTAATTTGGATTTTTGTTGGATCTATGAAATCTAATTGGTTTTAGATTTAATCTAACTTTATTTCAAATAAACCTTATTTTATTTAATTTGTTTAAAAGGAATTTTAATTAATTTAAATTAAATATATTACAATGAGCGTACCAAATACATTCATATATGCATAGTTCACATGCAAAGTATAAATAGTGTACACGGTTAATGTGTATGTTTTTAGATGCTAGTATTTGCACTTCAACTGACAAATTCGGCCTTTATATATATACGCACATACATACATACATACATATGTATCTTTATTGTCCATAGTTTTATTTTGAAATTATACAAAATAATAATTACACGCATAAAAAATAACAACTTATATTTATATGTAATATGTTATGAAATTATTTCAGGTAATTAACAGTTCTTTATATGTATTTATAATATGATAATAAATGAGGTTAAGTAGGCATTTAAGAAGAGGAAAAGATGGAGTTTTTTTAACAAAAGTTTGCAATATTTATAATATGAAAATTAATGGGTTTATGTAGCCATTTATGAAGAGAAAAATCGATGGTCCTTTTCCATCCTTTACGAGTTCTTTTGTTTGCCTTTCCAAATCTCATTTGAATACTCAAACCCTTATTCATACTAAAATTATTATGACTAATTATATCTGTTTCAAAATTTAAAAGCAATAACTTGAAATCTAGCTTTGACTTATGATGAATTCAAGATTAAATCTATGACTTTAAACAAAGGGGTTTTGGACCAAAGGTCCCTATTTTCAAAGCTCATGCACAAAAAGTCCCTTCTCATAAACACATGTAAATTAGGTCCCTATTTTGTTATTTTTTACCAAACTATCCTCTTTTAGAAAATCGACTTAGCATTCTTTTCAGGGGCAAAAGCGGTATAAATTAACCAAAATTTAAAAATAGGGACCTAATTTTCATAACTTATTCGGAAGGGACTTTTCTTACATTATCTTTCAATTCCAGGGACTTGTCAACGATTCCTTGTTAAACAAAAGTCCGTTTATAAACTTTGAATTAAAATAGAATATATATGCATATATACATATATAACAAAATATGTTTTAAATTTGAAAATACCATCTATACATAAAACTTGTGTTCAATTTTAAAAAATAATTTACACAATTAATACATGTAGTTTACTTTTTACGGGGAGTTGGTAGCCATTCCTTGTTACTTTTATATGTGTGTGTAAGTAATATTACAAAATTATTTCAACTAATTAAAATAGTTTTAAATCCATTTTTATTTTTTAAGATTATGGTCGAAAACCATTTCAATATAATGTTGTTATAAATGTTTTTTTACTAAACATTAACTTATAAAACAATAGCAAACAACAACATAGGCTTGTATTTGTTGCATAAGACATGAGATCTAAATTATACTAACATGATGTAACTGATGGAATCGGGCTAGCATGCAACAAATTAAATGGGCAAATTTAAAAAAATTATCATTTTGAATTTTATTGGGCCCATGAAGTCTAAATTCATTTATTAAATCTAATCTAATTACTTTAAATAAAATCCAATTTTATTTAATTTTCTAGTTAGACAATCATTGAATTTAATTATTAGACATTTTGTATATTATATGAGTATATCATAATATACTCATATGTAAATATAGTGCATATGCAACATATACAAAGTGTGCATATTTAATGTGTACGTATAGATTTTGGAATTTACATCTTTGACAGACACATTTGTCATCCACATACGCAACTATTGTCTCAAGATTATTATCTAAATATGCATGGATTTAATTATATATGTTAAGATACAAATCGAAAGAAGAGGTGGTTTCGAAATGAAGGAGATAAGAGACAAACTCTCCTTAATTTACTTCTTTCTTTATTACCATTTACTAGATTTAGATTTAGTAATTCAAATGCCTCTTTGACTATTAAAACAAGTAAATTTACATACATGTGTATATTAAGTCTCCAACCAACAGTTTTTTTTAATTTGACAAAGTAAAAGCTTTATATTTGAAATTCAGTATAAATTAACCTAACTTTGAATTAAATAATTTATAAGACAACTTTCCTTAATTCACTACTCCATTCGTTACCATTTATTAGAACCAAATCCAAAATTCAAATGGTTATAATTACAACTTTTGCTTAGATTTGGTAAAATAATATTTTGAATGATGAATGATTTTAATACAATAAATTCAAAATATTTGAATCATAACTACCATTTATTAGTTTATTTGAAATCTTTGATTGTATATGTTAAGTTTTCCTTCAACCATGGATATAGAATCAAAATATTTTGTACAATAACACATTGAGTATTAGTTTTGAAATTAAAACTAAAACTAAAACAATGATTTGAGATATTGAAATATACTTTTAATGATTTTCGAAATACAAAATCATATACATATATATTTAGTGTGCTATTTCGGCACTTAGTACTTTTCTTCTTGCCACCTTTATAATTTTATTAGACATTAATATTTTTTATGTACTTCCGATCACCATATTCTATTTTTTTACTCAGTCTTACACAACCGTACCTCTCATCTTTTTTTGACAAATCTTATATATTTCTCAAAAATTCCAAACCCTATAAAAAAAATCTCTTTTTCCTGAATAGACGATGGAAGGTAAAGATTTAGCGGATAATCCTCATTGTGATAATCACAAAGATGTTAGTTTCATTTTCATGCATTAAAGTCGATTTTTCTTTAACAAATCATTCATGGATATGATGTTTAGAGTTTTTTTATTCTTCAACAAATCAATGAATCGCGACCAATTCAACTACGATTTGAATATCTAGGGTTTTGCAAAAAAAAATGAAGAAGGAATGCTTACTTGATGGCTACGTAGGTTATTGATAGGTGGTGAGCTTATGACTTGCTGACAAACGACTTGACTTCTTTATTTTTCCTTCTGATTGCGGCATTTGTTTCGAAAGAAAGAGGCGTTTTGAATTTTGGGTGTCTGCTCACATTAAGAAAATAATAATTGGTGTTAGAAAAAGGGAAATGAAATTCTTTAAGGTGACCTTTAGCTTTGGTGGTCAGAAGAAAAAACCTGGGTGGTAAAAATAGCACACTATATTATATATGAGTCTAAATACAAACTTTGTATTTTTTTATTTTTAATCAAAGATCTATAATTTAGTATTACCTAATAAGTAAAACACATCAATTTAATCATAAATAAAAAGGTAAGACAACATATATGAATATGGAATCATTCTATAAATTATCCAATAAACAATATATGCGAATTATAATATAAATAAGACATATACCTTGAAGATGTCGTCATTGATCACACCTTGAATGGTAGATCATCCTATATACAATCTAAAAAAGTCTTGCCCTTTATAAACCCTTGATTTGAGATTTCTCCTCAAATCTTAAGTAGATCACCACTCGTCTTTGCAAGAGAAGTGTTAAGGGAGATATGGGTAACGTCTTAATGCTATTTTAATACTTTACTTTATGATAGGCACTATCTATGTAACTTATTCAATTATATATATATATATGGTTTAATGGATCTTTAAAGGATGGGAATTCCAGGCATCCTTTGAGTTATTATTGCATTTCACTTAAACATTTCACTTGAGTTGATTTACTTACATAAGAATGTTAACCCTAACCCGAGTGTTTTGTTTTTGTTTTATGCTCGGGTTAGCCTGAGTATCACAACATTCGAGATTCATCTTTTGGAGCTGGAGATTGGTTGGAGATCTATATATCTATTTAGCTATTTCGATCATTTCAGTTATTTCTGTTCAGACAATTGTCATTTGCTTATTTATTAGCGAACCTCTATGTATTTGGATTTCTGTTGTATTACGTTAGACTCTGATGTTTATGTAGTAGCTTCATGAACTACTATGTTTATCTATTCCGTTGCGTGATGTTGTAATATTCCGTGTTTGTGATTCTATGATTGATTCTTATTTACCCCAAATTTATATAACAATATGTTGTTTTGAACAATTCAAGTCATGTATGGTTTATTGTCGATTTGAATGGTTCGAAATAGCGGGTTGTTACAGTTGGTATCAGAGCTTTGGTTTCGGCAAACCTTAGCCTATGGGGTAAAAGCTCATTAGAGATAGGATAGTAATACCCTAGAATGAGTAGAATTAATTACAGAATCATCCTTCCTTTCGTGCCTATCTTCTTAGTTAGAATTCTCTTTGATTGGGATTCCTTTAAAATTTGAATCTCCATCTTTGTTCTGAAATCCATTCTTGAATCATCCGATGAGAGAGCGTATTTGTTAGTGTTATAAAAATTGTTTTATATTATGTTTTTTATTTTGTTAATTAGGATTATATTATATATAAAAATATTATTTTTGAAAATTTATATCGTTAATTTTGATGTGTAGTTTGTCTGAGGTGATGATGTTCAAGTATTATCATTTATTGTCATTGAGGAAATGTTTATAAATATAGATTTAAGTGTATAACATGTTAATATGTATGAATTGATTTAGAAATAAACTGAATACTAAAAAGAAGAATATTATTTAAGTAAATGACAAATGACCTTAGGTGACAAAGTTAAATGAAATAATTCCAATTGAAATTGGAAGTAAATATCAATGAAATGTTTAATGGATAAATTTAATAGTAAAGAGAGACACTATTTGAGTGAATAAAGAACTTGAGTTATAAAGGTGAAATTCAATTTTAATTGAAATAGAATTAATGATTGAACAATTAGATAGAATGAATTAATGATTGAAGCAGAGTTAAATGAATTGAATTAATGAAATAAGTTAATAAAATGAATTAATTGAATAAACTAAGAAAGAAAATTTAGAAATTGGATATAGTTGAAATGTTGTTTAGTAGCGTAATGAATTAAAAATCGAAATTAAGAAGTGTTAATAAATTAATTAACAAAATGAGTTAAATGAAATAAATTTGATTTGAAATGAAATGAACTTAAATATAAAAATGAAGTAAATGTTAACCAGTTGAATGAATAATGAATTGTATGAAAGGTAAAGTTAGATAAAATCAATTTTAATAATTGAATGAAAGTCAATTGGATTTATGAGAAAGCAAAATTACAAAAGAATGTCTTTAAATAAAAAAAATTAACTTTCGAAATAATTAAACTTGAATAAAGTCGTGGAAATATTGTAACCTAAGTGTAAATTAAGTGTTATAATAAAAGGATATACACTTAGTTAATGATTAAGAGAGGAATTCTTTTAAGTGGCTGAATGTGAACTTAAGAAGTAAACTAAATTATAAACCATACCTTGTAAACTATTGTAAGTTAAATTGGAAAATAAATGATTAGAATTGAAGGAATGTTTATAAATTAAGTGTAGCTTAGTAAACTTGTATAAAGCTGTATAAAAGAATAAGAGTTTTAAATAAAACGTGAAAATGAAATTTTAAATTAAGTTGTAAGGAAACTTAAGTAAAGACGTAAGAGTTATATAACTTGAAATTTAAGAGAAACGGAACTTAAAACCAAATCTAAAATGGTTAAACATTTTGGCTAAGCAAAACGAAACCTGATTTTGTGATGCTAAATGAATTCTATCTTAACTAAAGTAAGAATGAAAGTGATTGTTGTTTAAAATTTATAACGTCAATACAAAATGGAGTATGAATATTATGATTTAAATGTTCGAAAACGTAGAAGTTAAAGTTTTAGAACTTACAGATTTGATAAATATAAGTAAAACAAAATTTAAAATTGGTTGAATATGAATGTTAAGAATAGAAAGTTTAAAGTTAAATTTTGAAATAAAAATTTAACTTAAGTAGAGTTATTGGAAATGAATAAATGAAACTAACGAAGTGAATTTATTAAATGAGTTAAATAGATTTTGGTTTAAGAGAAAAAATGGTAACTTAGGTCGTAAATTTAAATTGAATATATGAGTGTAAACGAAATGAATGTAAAGAAATTGAAATAATTGAATAGAATATAAACTAAATTGAAAGGGAGTTAATTAGAATAATAATGATAAATGATGTTAATAAGTAATAAAAATGTATAATGTTAACATTCGAAAATGAAATTTATATGGTTTTGAATTAATTGTTTGCATCTGGTACTATGCATTTCGAATCTATCTTATCTTTCTGTTTGCTTATATTCTACTATCTCGTTCCTTTTCGAAGACGAAAAGTTTTGAGTGGGAGAGATTGTAACAACCCATATTTTAACCTATTAGAATTTAATAAATTAAATAAAATTTCTGAATAAAGATGGGTAGAAATAAATTTAATGATCTTTTAATGTAAACTCATTGGATATGAAGTTAAAATGAATTCTTAAATGACAAATTGTGATATGAGGAGTGGGTAACAATTATTAGAATGTGATTCAATGATATTAATCTGTAGGTAATAATTAATAGCAATTGAATAATAAGGGCCAATGTGAATAAATAATAAAATGAATGCTATTTAGTAGGAGAAACCTAAATTTATTTATTAAATTGTATATGGTAAGTTGACCTCTAATAAGAAAACATTTATTTGATAATTAATGTGTGTATATGTTGTATGAAATAAACCAATAAATGTTGGAATATATGAAATGTAAAGAAAACGGTGGTTATATTATTTGTGTTCATTTTGAAATTTAATATTGAGCTTATTACAATTGAAATTATTGGAAACCTTTTAATTAAAATAAAGAGAAATTAATGGTAAATTAATGCAATATGAGCACCATCCATTTGTGTTAAATTTGATTTAAACATCGTAATGGAGATAAAACAAAGTTATGATTAAAAAAATGAACATTTTTTTGTGTAATTTTATAAGAATAGGACTTGAATTCAAACAAAAGTTACATATGTTAAATAGCGGAAATAGTAAGTTCAAAGTGATTGTAACTATAAACGTTGAATACCATTAAACTGAAGTTGAATGATTTTACATTTTTTTATGAATAATACCAACTAAATTTGTTGTCGTGGAATTTGAAATTTATTTCAGTTTCATATTTAATTTACAATCATTTATATTCAAACGAAAAATGTTAGTTTTGAAAATGTAATTATTCAAATCTGACTCAAGTGTGTAACCAACATTCAAATGGAAAATTTCGTGAAATCAACTTTTGGTCAAACTTAGTCAAAATTTGAATTTTAGTTGAAAATTTAAAAGTTTTAAAATTTAAAATTTATCATTGGGAAAAAATCCAGACTTAATTCTAAGAAGGATTCCACTTTTCGTTTCATCAAAATCGAACTTCTAGAACTGTAAATATGTAATTTACAGTGAAAAACTCGCATAAATGTACAGCGTATTCCCTTGTACATGTATATATTGCATCTCCTATTGTAATTCTAGTGTTATTCTCTTTACATTGACTCTTGGGTTTTCCACTTTGGCTATTCGGCTTCCTAATGACTATTAGGCTTCCTAGGGATACTAATGGACACTTGGAAACTAAAGGGCCTCACCCATTCACCTATAGACACTTTTGATGACACAAAGTACGTGCAATCTTTCTCACATCCTCATTTATTCTCTCTGAAAAACTTCTCTGTAGCCATGAAAGGTGAGAAATCACTCACGACTAACATGGTTAAGATAAGTGAATTGATGGCAATTGAAATGTTAGTTTTACATAGGAATTTTATTAGTAAATTTTATTTATGAATTGGTATGATGTTCCCCTTTGACATATAATTTGACACATAGATACTATGTTAGTTTGGCACACATATGATATGCTGATTTATAAGATATGTTATTTGTTGCTATGTGATATGCTACGAAACATGTATGGTTATTGTTATGTTATTTTATTTGTTAAATCACATTTCAAGTTCCCTTTTTATATATGTCATGTTATTATTTTTTCAATCACATTGCAAGTTCCCTTAGATGTTAGGAAAATCATTATGGGATGAAATGATATATACCCGAACGATTATATAGATTAGGAAATTGTTGACATGGGATGCAGGTTGAAATGATATATTAATTTTGGGTTGATATGATAAATACCCGAATCACTTGACCCTTGGATAGAAAACTATATATGGACACCGTTGGTTGATTTTTAAAGTAATTTTTGAAATTTTGAAATATGTTTGACTTAATAAAAATTGATTTTTCATTTAATTTAAAGATTTATTTTAATATATATATATATAAACTTTAATTTAAAAAAATTTATATGTTTTGAAGTTTTAAATTTAGAAGTTAATAATAAGTCTCAAAAAGGTAAATTATAAGATTTTTAACGTATAACTTTATTATTTTAAAATTTAATTTAAAATTTAATTCAATAAAATTTAACAAAATAAAATTTTAATTTAATAAAATAAAATAAAATTTAATAGAATTTAATAAAATAAGATTTAATTTAATAAAAAATTAATTTAGTAAAACTATAAAATATGTTTTAAAATTATTTAAAATTTAAATTAATATAAATATAATAGATTTTTGTAATAACTTTAATAAATAAGGATTTGGAAAGATAATTAAGATTAAATTGTAATCTAAAGATTTGTTTCAAATAAGATGTGATTTAAACTTATTTGTTTATGAGATTTTCAAAGGATATAATTTTAAATTGTAATAACTTGATTTGATTAAAAGTGTTAAGTAAATTGTTTCAAAATTAAATATAATTGAAGTTAAATATTTAATTATTGATTTAAATTGTAACTTGGGATTTAAATTATGAAAATGTTTTATAAAATGACCATGGTGAAATAAGCGTTTGGTTGTTAAAGTGACCAGGATCGGATATTATCATACTCTCTACCAATACTAAAAACCACTTTAATAACTATGTACGTTGTGGAGAAATCCAGAACGAAGTAGGATGGTTTGGCGAACGCTACTGGAATGAAGTAAGAGAAATATGATGGATAGCCTTGACTTTCGGGTCATAATTAAAATGACTAAAACAGGAGCTATACCGAGCCAAGTGAGGTTACTCCCCCTATCGAACACGCTTCTTCGAAACTATATATATTACTTTGTGATTTGATTGGTGCGCACCTTTGATTATGGCAGTGTATCTCGAGGAGGGAGGTAGTAGCTGCTATGCGTTACCACCAGTCCGGAAGTGCAAAACGATAGAATCCTACCCTGTGCATTGCCTTGCATGCTTTTTCATATTTATCCCGATCGAGCCCACTACGACTTTGTTTTGTATCGTACCTATGGAGTGCTCCCTGAGTATCCCACCAGTTTACGGTGGAGCTTACAGTACTGTATAGACTACGATTGTAATGCCCCAAAATTTTGAGGAAAATGATTTTTAATAAAATGATTCAGTTTAAAAATATTTGGATCAAAATTGATGGAATTTTAAATTAAATAATGTGCAGAGATATGTGTGCACATGTACACTGGAAATATCACAAGGAAGAGATTTAAAATTTCTGAAAAATATATATATATATATATATATATATATAAGAAAGTAAATTCCTTATCTAAAGCATTGGATTGTAATTTAAGCATAAGTTAAAAATGAAGTATATGCTTAAATGTATTTTCTGAGAAACAAGGAGAGATTAAATAAATAAATATTTTTACACATGTATATTCTGTGAGCAGAAAATGTCAAAGCTAAGCAAAAGAGTAACATTAAATAGGTATGAAACATTAAACATGTATGTATGTTATGTATAGGCAGAAATAGAAAGAAGGGGGATTTTCAAAAAATAAGCAAATGAATAAATATAGTCACACACTTTTAACATGACTTGAGTGAGTGGCCATTTTCTGAAAAAGTAAAGAAAAGAAAATGCAGCCTTTAATTGGTTAATATGGCCGAGGGTAATTAGGGATAAAAATGAGAAAATGCAAACAATGCATGATGCCAGCCAGGACAGAAATGGAATTTTGTCTTGAGAAAAACCCTAGTAAAAATATGCTTATAAATAAGTAGTTATGGCCAGAGAAATTGTTTTACCCGAGCTACTTATAATAGGAAAAGAAGAAAACATTTTAAAGGAAGAGAAAATATACTCAGGGATTTTCTGGATTAATAAGAAGAAATATTCAGGTGAGTAATCTCACTAGATTCATGGCATTAAGACCTGATATGAGGCAGCCAAGTTTTTATGTTGCTATTGATATTTTCTGATTTTTGTTAATCACTGTTATATTAATGGTGTTGAATGGATTTTTTTTTGAGCTGATATAATGTTTATTATGGATGCTCTTTGGATGAATTCCTTTGATCTGTTAGAATGGTTGCTATGGATGTGCATACTACTATTTACTACATTTTGAAAAAAAACTAAGGCAACAATACCTTAAAATCAAGGAAGGAATACTCACAACTGATGGGGATCTATGGCAGGGAATTATTCTTTAAAAAAAAGAAAATATATTATGAGCTGCATTATATTCTATATATGTGCTGAGGCTTAAGAAAAGAAAGTGTAAGGGATGCAATAGAAATTTCTGTGTGCTGATTCCCTCATGAAATAACAAAATTCACAAGATAAAAATTGTGATTCAGCTAGATCTTGAATCTAGTTCAATCACAGTTACTTGTAAATCATAATAACATAGCATGCCATGGCTCCACACTCAGTTGTAGTTGTTCTTTTGTATGATTTGAAGTTAAGACATCTTATAGCAATATTTATGAAATGATTATCTGTTTGTTTTTGAACAGTTTACTTGCAAGATATAGGGAGGTGTTTTTTTTTACACTGTGACATGTCCATTTAGCTATCTAATGCTAGGACTTTAACCAACACTACTAGTAAATATACTAGGGTTATGAGCCAAGAAGGCTGCTGGAATGCTTGTCATATTTGAAGTATGCAAGTTGGCACATGGTTTGTTTAAGCCCTGAGATCTTTGTGCAATGATGTGAATTAGTTCATTGCAATGTGTCCCTGTGATTCCTTACTAGCAGATGAGGCTAGAGATTTAAATTAATGAAAACAACCTGTAGATGAAGAAATAGGAAGATGAGTATTTCCTAGGTTGGTTGGAATGGAACACTGGTTATTCCATTGAATATACACACTGTAGATTGACATTCATGATTGAATAAATAAATTTGTGTGAATAGATGATAGATAACGATATCATTCTTGTATCAAAGTGTATGTAACGTAATAAAGCAATGGATTAAAGAAATTACATGCATACAAAATAAGTATTAAGGCTCATCACCCAGAGCTTAATGTTTTGAATATTTTGATGTTGCTCATACCAGATCTTAGATCTGACCCTTGTTTGCTCATGGCATATGGGGTTGTCTCATTTTAAAATGAGGCAGCCACTCATGCTCTTTCAGGGAATGCAGGCACTAAGTAGAAAATGAAGTTATGGCTATTGTGGAGGAGTGAATGAACATGCTAGCTAGTTTCAGTAAGAGCTTAAAATGATTATATCTGCATGTATTCAGGAAAAATTATGTTTCTAAGATTTCCAGTCATGTAATGAATATTCTATGGTTAGTGATCAAGTTGCTCTTATGTTCTGTAAAGTGTTAGATTTAAATTAGTTGTTCTGACAAGATTGTTGTATGTTAAGGTTTGATCTTTTTGAAGTATTGACTGGAACATAAACAAGTAAAACATGCTCAAGTGTTAGTTATGAAAACCTGGAATTATTCTTATGAATATTTTTAAGTTCAAATTCTTGACATAGCAAATCTTATGCAAATACACAACTCACTAGGTGTCATGTGGGCTAAGATAAGGCAAACAAGTCACATAGATTGAATCTTAAATAAGAAAGTTTTTAGAAAATACATAAGTGGAAAATGATAAGTGAATATATCATTTCTGGCCTTAGCCAAATATCAATACCTTTGATCCATGATATGAAATAAAAATCTCAAAAATCTTGAGATTTAACTGTCATAGTAAATTGATATTAATAACTATCAATTAGAATGAGCAAGTTCATACAAATTAAATGTGCATAGGATTTACTGACTTGTTACAAAGATTCAAAAGTATATAGTAATTAACTTTAGTCAGAATTGCTAGAATCCAAATCAAACAGAATACTCTTGTTTAACAAAAAAATATATACTCTGAATTTAAACAAGAGAAACACGTACATCTTCATATGTATGTGTATATTATTATGGATACACTGATATATTTATATTGGTAATGAGTTTTGAATCCTGGTTGAATTGTTTGAAAGAAAAATGACTCTGATAATTCAAAGGAAGTTTAAATCAAACTTAAAAGTGCAAATGAATATAGGTGGACATCCAGACACATATAAATTAAATGTGCATATGCATGTACATAGAGATCAAATTTAGATGTCTGAGATTAAATTTAGATGTCAGTCATAAGAATTTAGACGTCAGTCATAAGAATTTAGACGTCTGTCACAAAAAATTTAGATGTCTGAATTTAGTTCAAAATGTTTTTTTACTCTCTGTTTCAATTTTAGATCTCTGAGCCGTCTGTCATAATAATTTAGACGTCTGAGATTAAATTTAGACGTCTGTCACAAAAAAATTAGATGTCTGAATTTAGTTCAAAATGTTTTTTTTACTCTCTGTTTCAATTTTAGATCTCTGAGCCGTCTGTCATAATAATTTAGACGTCTGGGATTAAATTTAGACGTCTGTCATAAGAATTTAGACGTCTGAACTACTAATTTTGCCTAATTTGCCTATTTAGAAAAGAAATAAGTGGCTATGTCAATAGCTTGTATGGTATTCTGATTTCAATTTGATTTAAATTCCCTCTGATGGAAAAAAAAATCCTTATGAAATTAAGGTAGAAATAGGAGGGTCATTTCAGTTGGTATCAGAGCACTTGGTTGCGTTGATTGCTAAGTATTATAGAAATGTATTATGTCTGTTTGTTTTGGATGAAATAATTTAGATAAGAAAATAGTAATTATAGAAGTACTCATAATATACTATTACCCTTTGCCCAGAACTTAGTTAGCAGACCATGGTAGGAAGAGGATCTCATCACAATGCAGGACCCAGTGCACCTCAAATGCTTGATATGCAAGAATTTGTGAGGGTTTTAAGAGATGGAATTGGGCATAGGCCTGAGAACCCACATGAAGAGCTTTCAAAACTACTGAAGACTTATTCCAATTTGGGAGGCAGGAGTTTTGAAGGAACTGAGAGTGTGATGGAAATTCAAGCATGGTTGAGAACACTTGATAGGATTTTCAATGACATGTAGTTAGATGACCAAAGGAAGAGGCAAGTAGCTTCAAGACAACTAAAAGGGGTAGCTTTAAGCTGGTGGGAGGTGATCATAGCTGGAAGAAATGAAAATGAAATCACTTGGAATCAATTCAAGGAGATGTTGGAGGCAAGATTTGTACCAGCATCAGCCAAGACCACTTTGCTTGAAGAATTTATCAAACTTAGGCAGGGAACTATGGATGTCACTGAATACACTCAAAAGTTTGAGGGGCTATCTAATTATGGAGCAATGCTAGTGGCAGATGAAGCATCCAAAAATGATAGGTATATAAAAGGTTTGAACCTAGGACTTAGCAGAGCTATGCTACCATATGCAGATAGAACTTTTGATCAAGTAATTGATCTGGCATTGAAACTGGAACAACATGACAAAGAAAGAGAGAAATATAGGAATTTTAAGAGCAACAACAAAAAGGATAAGGGAAGATATCACCCTTATGATAAAAAGAAGGAGGAGGCAGACAACAAGAAGGGCAAAGACACAAAAGCCAATGATGCTAAGAAGAAATTGGTTTGCCATCATTGTGGTAAAGAAGGACACATCAAACCAAGGTGCCCAGAGTTAAAAGGAGGAGCCTTCAAATGCTACCTATGTGGGAAAGAGGGGCATATGAAGAGGAACTGTCCTGAGAATAAACAGCAAGGGAAATTGGCAACTTTGGAAGGTAAAGGCAAATCTGCAGTGAAAATTGATGCTGAAAATCATGGCCAAGTGGAAGGTACATTACTCATTTGTGCCATACCCATACCAGTAGTATATGATACTGGAGCAACTCACTCTTTGATTTCTTATGAAATAGTTAAAGTGTTAAAATTAAACTGCATATTGCTTGAAACTCCATTGCTTGTACAAAGTCCCCTAGGGAGTTCTAGTGTTTTGAACATGAATTGTGTGGATGTGGAGTTAAACATAGGAGGAAATATTTTTATTTCCAATTTATATGTTTTAAATTACCCAAATATAGGAGTTATATTGGGGGTAGATTGGTTAAGGCAATTTAAAGCCATAATTAATTTAGACTCATCCACCATATCATTGCAAAATTCTAGAGGTCGGAGGATCATAGTTTTATGTGAAGTTGCTAAGGAAGGGAAATTATATCATTTAGTTGACTTGGAAAAAGATCTCAGTGAACTAACCATTGAAGAAATTCCCATAGTTAATGAATACTTGGATGTGTTTGGGGAAGTTAAGGGTGTTCCACACCACAGACCAGTTGAGTTCCAAATTAATCTCATTCCAGGGGCAAGTACAATAATCAAGAAACCTTATAGAATGGGGCCAAGTGAACTGAAAGAATTGAAAAATCAATTGGAAGAATTAGAAGGCAAGGGATTTATAAGGCCAAGCAATTCCTGCTGGGGTTCTCCAGTAGTGTTTGTAAGAAAACATGATGGTACCTTGAGAATGTGCATAGATTACAGAGAACTAAATAAAGTAACCATCAAGAACAAATACCCATTGCCTAGAATAGATGATCTCTTTGACCAACTCAGTGAAGCTAAAATATTTTCTAGACTAGACTTAGCATCAGGATTCCATCAAATGAAGGTTGAAGACTCAAGTGTTAAGTATACTGCATTTAACACAAGATATGGCTTATATGAATTTATGGTTATGCCATTTGGCTTGACAAATGCTCCTTCCTATTTTGTTGATTTAATTAATAGAATATTTAGAGATTATTTAGACAAGTTTGTACTGATTTTTATTGATGACATTTTGATTTATTCCCAGACAGTGGAAGAGCATAAAAATCATTTGCATTTAGTTTTGTCAAGATTAAGGGAGAATGATTTAAAGGCAAAATTTTTAAAATTTGCATTTTGGAAAGAAGAAGTACATTTTCTTGGGCATGTTATCTCTGCCAAAGGAATATCAGTAAACCCCAATAAGGTAGTGGCAATCCAAGCATGGAAAAGGCCTAGTACCATCAGTGAGATTAGATCATTTATGGGGATGGCAGGATATTATAGGAGATTTATAAAAGATTTCTCAAAAATATCATCACCACTCACCAATTTAACTAGAAAGAACCAAGCCTTTGTATGGACAGAAAAATGTGAGCAAGCTTTTATCAAAATAAAAGAAGCTCTGATTAATGCACCAGTATTGAGAGTGCCAGAAGGAAATGAAAACTTAGTTGTGTACACTGATGCAAGTGGCTCTGGGTTAGGGGCTGTGTTGATGCAGCAAGACCAGGTGGTAGCCTATGCATCTAGGCAATTAAAGCCACATGAAACAAGATATGCAACCCATGATCTTGAACTAGCAGCAGTTGTGTATGCTTTGAAACTTTGGAGACATTATTTGTTAGGTGCCAAGTTCATTTTGTACACTGATCATAAGGCATTGAAATATTTATTCTCACAAAAAGATTTGAACATGAGGCAACATAGATGGGTAGAGTTCCTAGCTGCCTATGATCTAGATATATTTTATACCCCAGGCAAGGCAAATAAAGTTGCAGATGCCTTGAGTAGACAACATGCCAAAGTAGCCATGTTGATGATGGAAGAGTTTAAGGATTTGTCTATACTTACTGATTTGGAAATTGAGGAAAACAGTGAGGTACAAATGATGCCCATTGAAGAAGATGAAGGTAAAGGGAAATTAAGTATGATATCTCTGCAATCAGATTTACTTCTTAAGGTTGGGAAAATGCAGGAACAAGACCTAAACATGGTGGAAAAGAAAATGCTCATATCAAAAGGGGAGGAAGTAATAAATTATCAAGTTGATAAAAATGGCTATTTAAGGAATAAAAATAGGATATGTGTTCCAGAAAATATAGAATTGAAGGAGGAAATATTAAATGAGTACCATAGGAGTAAGTACTCCATACACCCAGGTAGCACCAAGATGTATCAAAATTTGAAAAGAAATCTTTGGTGGAAGGGGATGAAGTCAGATGTGGCCAGACATGTTGCAAGGTGCATGACTTGCCAACAAGTCAAGGCAGAGACACAAAGGCCATCAGGACTATTGCAACCCCTTAGTATACCACAGTGGAAGTGGGAGGATATATCTATGGATTTCATAGATGGTCTGCCTAGATCTAAGAGGGGAAACACAAGTATATGGGTAATAGTGGATAGGCTAACTAAGGTAGCACATTTTATTCCAGTTAAAACAGAAAGAAATGCCCCAAAATTGGCTCAAATATTCACGAAAGAGGTAGTAAGGTTGCATGGCATACCCAAAACCATTGTGAGTGATAGGGATACCATCTTCACCTCAAGGTTTTGGAAAAGTTTTCAAGAGGCCATGGGAAGTGAATTGTGCTTAAGCACTGCATACCATCCACAATCAGATGGTCAAACTGAGGTGGTGAACAAAGTCTTAGAGGATTTGTTGAGAGCATGTACACTGGACTTTGGAGGCAACTGGGAAGACCACCTCCATTTAGCTGAATTCACATACAATAACAGTTACCAAAGCACCATAGGGATGGCACCATTTGAAGCCTTATATGGCAAGCCATGTTTATCACCTATATGTTGGGTAGAGACTGGAGAAAGGGCTGTTCTAGGACCTGAATATGTTAAAGAAACTACAGAGAAAATTGGGTTAATAAGAAAAAGAATAGCAGCAACTCAAGATAGGCAAAAGAGATTTGCAGACAGGAAGAGAAAACATGTGGAATATGAAGTGGGAGACTTTGTTTTTATCAAAGTTTCACCTATGAAAAAGGTTTTGAGATTTGGCAAGCAAGGTAAGCTCACACCAAGGTATGTTGGACCCTATAAAATTCTGGAAAGAATTGGTAAATTGGCTTACAAATTAGAATTACCAGAGGAAATGAAAGCAATGCATAATGTTTTTCATGTGTCCCAACTTAGAAGATGGGTACATGATAAAGAAGACATTTTGGAAAAGCCTACCAAAATTCAAATAAATCCTAACTTGGTTTATGAAAAAGAGCCAGTGGGGATTATAGCCAAGGAAGAAAAGAAATTAAGGAGCAAAACTTTGAAACTTGTAAAGGTCCAGTGGAGTAGTGATCCTAATGACTGCACATGGGAGTTAGAGGATAAGATTAGGATGGATTATCCTAAGCTTTTTGCAAATTAAAAGGTAATTTTTTTTATTTTTCCTTTTCTGGAAAAATTTGTTATGCATGGTTGATATGATTGAATATGTTTTGTTTATGCATATGCTTGATAGATTTTCATAAGGTCAGTGAATGCTTGTAACAAATACTAGAAAATTGTGAGGACACAATTCCTAAAAGGAGGGGTGAATGTAATGCCCCAAAATTTTGAGGAAAATGATTTTTAATAAAGTGATTCAGTTTAAAAATATTTGGATCAAATATTGATGGAATTTTAAATTAAATAATGTGCAGAGATATGTGTGCACATGTACACTGGAAATAGCACAAGGAAGAGATTTAAAATTTCTGAAAAATATATATATATATATAAGAAAGTAAATTCCTTATCTAAAGCATTGGATTGTAATTTAAGCATAAGTTAAAAATGAAGTATATGCTTAAATGTATTTTCTGAGAAACAAGGAGAGATTAAATAAATAAATATTTTTACACATGTATATTCTGTGAGCAGAAAATGTCAAAGCTAAGCAAAAGAGTAACATTAAATAGGTATGAAACATTAAACAGGTATGTATGTTATGTATAGGCAGAAATAGAAAGAAGGGGGATTTTCAAAAAATAAGCAAATGAATAAATATAGTCACACACTTTTAACATGACTTGAGTGAGTGACCATTTTCTGAAAAAGTAAAGAAAAGAAAATGCAGCCTTTAATTGGTTAATATGGCCGGGGGTAATTAGGGATAAAAATGAGAAAATGCAAACAATGCATGATGCCAGCTAGGACAGAAATGGAATTTTGTCTTGAGAAAAACCCTAGTAAAAATATGCTTATAAATAAGTAGTTATGGCCAGAGAAATTGTTTTACCCGAGCTACTTATAATAGGAAAAGAAGAAAACATTTTAAAGGAAGAGAAAATATACTCAGGGATTTTCTGGATTAATAAGAAGAAATATTCAGGTGAGTAATCTCACTAGATTCATGGCATTAAGACCTGATATGAGGCAGCCAAGTTTTTATGTTGCTATTGATATTTTCAGATTTTTGTTAATCACTGTTATATTAATGGTGTTGAATGGATTTTTTTTGAGCTGATATAATGTTTATTATGGATGCTCTTTGGATGAATTCCTTTGATCTGTTAGAATGGTTGCTATGGATGTGCATACTACTATTTACTACATTTTGAAAAAAAAAACTAAGGCAACAATACCTTAAAATCAAGGAAGGAATACTCACAACTGATGGGGATCTATGGCAGGGAATTATTCTTTAAAAAAAAATATTATGAGCTGCATTATATTCTATATAAGTGCTGAGGCTTAAGAAAAGAAAGTGTAAGGGATGCAATAGAAATTTCTGTGTGCTGATTCCCTCATGAAATAACAAAATTCACAAGATAAAAATTGTGATTCAGCTAGATCTTGAATCTAGTTCAATCACAGTTACTTGTAAATCATAATAACATAGCATGCCATGGCTCCACACTCAGTTGTAGTTGTTCTTTTGTATGATTTGAAGTTAAGACATCTTATAGCAATATTTATGAAATGATTATCTGTTTGTTTTTGAACAGTTTACTTGCAAGATATAGGGAGGTGTTTTTTTTACACCGTGACATGTCCATTTAGCTATCTGATGCTAGGACTTTAACCAACACTACTAGTAAATATACTAGGGTTATGAGCCAAGAAGGCTGCTGGAATGCTTGTCATATTTGAAGTATGCAAGTTGGCACATGGTTTGTTTAAGCCCTGAGATCTTTGTGCAATGATGTGAATTAGTTCATTGCAATGTGTCCCTGTGATTCCTTACTAGCAGATGAGGCTAGAGATTTAAATTAATGAAAACAACCTGTAGATGAAGAAATAGGAAGATGAGTATTTCCTAGGTTGGTTGGAATGGAACACTGGTTATTCCATTGAATATACACACTGTAGATTGATATTCATGATTGAATAAATAAATTTGTGTGAATAGATGATAGATAAAGATATCATTATTGTATCAAAGTGTATGTAACGTAATAAAGCAATGGATTAAAGAAATTACATTTACACAAAATAAGTATTAAGGCTCATCAACCAGAGCTTAATGTTTTGAATATTTTGATGTTGCTCATACCAGATCTTAGATCTGACCCTTGTTTGCTCATGGCATATGGGGGTGTCTCATTTTAAAATGAGGCAGCCACTCATGCTCTTTCAGGGAATGCAGGCACTAAGTAGAAAATGAAGTTATGGCTATTGTGGAGGAGTGAATGAACATGCTAGCTAGTTTCAATAAGAGCTTAAAATGATTATATCTGCATGTATTCAGGAAAAATTATGTTTCTAAGATTTCCAGTCATGTAATGAATATTCTATGGTTAGTGATCAAGTTGCTCTTATGTTCTGTAAAGTGTTAGATTTAAATTAGTTGTTCTGACAAGATTGTTGTATGTTAAGGTTTGATCTTTTTGAAGTATTGACTGGAACATAAACAAGTAAAACATGCTCAAGTGTTAGTTATGAAAACCTGGAATTATTCTTATGAATATTTTTAAGTTCAAATTCTTGACATAGCAAATCTTATGCAAATACACAACTCACTAGGTGTCATGTGGGCTAAGATAAGGCAAACAAGTCACATAGATTGAATCTTAAATAAGAAAGTTTTTAGAAAATACATAAGTGGAAAATGATAAGTGAATATATCATTTCTGGCCTTAGCCAAATATCAATACCTTTGATCCATGATCTGAAATAAAAATCTCAAGAATCTTGAGATTTAACTGTCATAGTAAATTGATATTAAAAACTATCAATTAGAATGAGCAAGTTCATATAAATTAAATGTGCATAGGATTTACTGACTTGTTACAAAGATTCAAAAGTATATAGTAATTAACTTTAGTCAGAATTGCTAGAATCCAAATCAAACAGAATACTCTTGTTTAACAAAAAAATATATACTCTGAATTTAAACAAGAGAAACACGTACATCTTCATATGTATGTGTATATTATTATGGATACACTGATATATTTATATTGGTAATGAGTTTTGAATCCTGGTTGAATTGTTTGAAAGAAAAATGACTCTGATAATTCAAAGGAAGTTTAAATCAAACTTAAAAGTGCAAATGAATATAGGTGGACATCCAGACACATATAAATTAAATGTGCATATGCATGTACATAGAGATCAAATTTAGACGTCTGAGATTAAATTTAGACGTCAGTCATAAGAATTTAGACGTCTGTCACAAAAAATTTAGATGTCTGAATTTAGTTCAAAATGTTTTTTTACTCTCTGTTTCAATTTTAGATCTCTGAGCCGTCTGTCATAATAATTTAGACGTCTGAGATTAAATTTAAACGTCTGTCACAAAAAATTTAGATGTCTAAATTTAGTTCAAAATGTTTTTTTACTCTCTGTTTCAATTTTAGATCTCTGAGCCGTCTGTCATAATAATTTAGACGTCTGGGATTAAATTTAGACGTCTGTCATAAGAATTTAGACGTCTGAACTGCTGATTTTGCCTAATTTGCCTATTTAGAAAAGAAATAAGTGGCTATGTCAATAGCTTGTATGGTATTCTGATTTCTATTTGATTTAAATTCCCTATGATGGAAAAAAAATCCTTATGAAATTAAGGTAGAAATAGGAGGGTCATTTCAACGATGTTTATATAAATATGTGTTAAGGGAGATATGGGTAACGCCTTAACGCTATTTTAATACTTTACTTTATGATAGACACTATCTATGTAGCATATTCTATTATATATGTAGATAGTTTACCAAATCCTTAACGGATGGGAATCCCAAGCATCCTTTGAGTTATTATTGCATTTCACTTGAGTTGATTTACTTACATAAGAATGTTAATCCTGACTCGAGTGTTTTGTTTTTGCTTTATGCTCAGGTCAGCCTGAGTATCACAGCATTCGAGATTCATCTTTTGGAGCTAGAGATTGGTTGGAGATCTATCTATCTATCTATTTAGCTATTTCGGTCATTTCAGTTATTTCTGTTCAGACATTTGTCATTTGCTTATCTATTAGCGAACCTCTATGTATTTAGATTTCTGTTGTATTGCTTTAGACTCTGATGTCTATGTAGTAGCTTCATGGACTACTATGTTTGTCTATTCCACTACGTGATGTTGTAATATTCTATGTCTATGATTGATTCTTATTTACTCCAAATTTATATAACAATCAGTTGTTTTGAACAATTCAAGTCAGACATGTGCGGTTTATTATCGATTTGAATGGTTTGAAATAGCGGGTCATTACAGAAATGATACTTCAAATGTTAAGGATGTATGAATAATCTATTAAGTAATTATCTAAGGCTGTTGAGCGTAAGGTACACTTAGTAGTTTATTTATCACCCTTGTACGATGAAAAGTTTCTGAACCTGGACAAACCATTAATTTTGGTTGCTATAAATGGTTGATGGATTCTTTTGTTGCATATAATGGTTGTACTGCTTTTGTTCGCATATGATTATTATATATTGAATGTTGCTTGTGCTATTGATTCAAAACAACTAAAATATTATTCTTTCACATCATTTTAACTCTTTGGACTATATAAGTGAAATACATTTTTATGGAAGCAATAGCTACGCTTTTGGTTTCATAAATAAAGTTGTTTGTCCGACAAATAGGTACGTTTTCGGATTACGGTTTTGCAACGATATTTTATTGCTTTTCCCATGGTTTGGGATGTTTATTATTAAAATATGATATATATTGATATTATTATGTTTTCCGGACCTAACCGCGCAAAGGAAACTCTGCCGAATTTTTTTGTAAATTTAGGACTTAGAAATTTTTTATGAAAACGTGGTTATTTTCAAAGTTATGTTAAAACTTAATGATGTAAATTTAAAGTGTTTATAAATTGAATAATTTGAATAAAATTATATCAAGTTTCTTGATTCCTTCTTGTTCCTTTTCGAAGACAAAAAGTTTTGAGTGGGGGAGAGTATAACGACCCGTATTTTTTTATAATTAAAACTATTAAATTAAATTCGATTTTGAAATATACTATTGTGAGAAATTAAAATTTATGATTTATTAATGAAAATAATAATTAGAATATGATTTAATAATGTTGTTTGAATGTTATCGACAACTATTTTAATGTAATTTCAATCAATTGAAATAATTGTAAAGTTAATTTTGTTATAATTGTAAATAAGGAATAAATTAAATGTTGGATTCACTATTGAAATTATATGTTATTAATTGAAATAGGTTTATTATAGAGTATGAAATAAATCAATTAGTACATAAATTTATTAGCTTTTGTTTGTAAACAATAGGCTTAGAAATGTGTTTGAATTACTAATGGTTAATAATTGTTTTAATTATTATTTTATTATTTAATCCTTTGAAATAATTTGGAAATCAATGTGAATTTAATGTAATTTAATATTGTCGTTAATACGAGTTAAGATGATAACCGTAGAATATGAATTTAATAAAATGCGAACTAATGTTAATTATATTCATAAGGTAATAGTTGATTCAATAATAAGAGTGAGAATCTAAATAAAATATTTTATTTGGAATTTAAATTATAATGAATGGATTTATTACAGTTGTAATTGAACGCTGAAATTAGTGCAATATTTAAATATTTTATTTAACATTGAATATTTAATTTCAAAAGTTTATCAATTTCTGTGTAATTCCGGTTAATCCAGGATGGTAAAATGGTTAACCTTTAAATTTGAATTTAAAAGTGATTAAATCAATTTAATAATAATTTAATTAATTAACGTGTAGCCTTTTTGGCCACAGTCTCGAATTTCGACGAAACTTGTTTCATCGAATCCGTAACAGTGAATCATTATAGGATTTCAAGTTTCGTAGCGATCAGACTTATTGTTTGATCGTGCGAGCTCGAAATGCGTAGAAATCGACTAATGAAATTAGATGAATATAAATTGATTTTAAAAGCTAACTTCTGTATACAATGGAATTAGGGTTTGAAACTAGTTCCATTGAGTTTAAAAATATTGAAAACCTATATATTGATATATGGGATGACCTACTTTGGTTTCGGGAACGAAACTGGCTTTTAAGATCGTTGTTATCGTTTCGACCCAATTTGATCTATCCATCTTTGTCTATATAAATAGATTTTTCCCCTAACCCTAGCGGTCAATTTTCTATACGTACTTCTCATCTGCTCCTTCCTTTCTTCCCAATGGCAGAAAATCCAAATTTCAATTTCAATTCCAAAACCCTAATCCCCAATTTCAAATCAAATCAAAAATTTAAACTCCTCAAAACCTATCGAATTATATATCGTTGGAAAGCTCTCTACGAGCGTAATCTCATCTGTTGTTCGTTTTTGCAATCGAGTTTTGGTTTTTCCAGAAATGACCAAAATGTTCTCGGCCATCTGTTTTGGTGGTTGATGAATGGCGGTGATGCCTCGATCCAAGGGTGCTATCTTATGGAGAATCGCATGAGGACTTCATCTGAGTAGTTGGTTTGGCATATCGATTGTCGGATCGGGGTCTAAAATTCGATAAGGGTTTGAAATAGGCGGCGACGGCTGGGCTCTTGGCGGAGATAGGCGGCGTTTGGGGGTCGTTGTTGGTTGAGGAGAGTAGAGTGGAGGTAGGCGGTTCATTTGGTGGTGGGTGGCGTGGCCGCGACTGGCCGTAGCGGCGGCAATGGGAGCGAGTAGGTGGCGGCAACTTGTGCGAATGGGTTAGGGTGCATTAGTTAGTGTGTAGGGTTTTGGAGAGGAAAGTATATTTACTTAATTGCCCCTAGGTTTAATTTAATTTAAATTTAAAATTTTAATCTTCTAACTATCATAACTTTTGCATACGAACTCAGATTTGGACGCGGTTTCTTCCGTTTGGTTCAAATCGAAATTGTAACGATCCACTTTTTCGTACAGTCCAAGCTAATAATATAACTGCACAAGTCAACTCAAATTGCCCAAAAAGGCGGATTGTTAGGGGTGAAGAAGAAAAGGTAGAAAAAGAAACAGAAAACAACAACACAGAATCTCACAATCGCAGCAGAACAAAATATAACATATAATAACAGATTTAAATACAAGAGCTGTACAGTTAATATACATACCATTATCAGAGTACAATAGACAACAATCAATCTGGACAGTTTAACAACATGTCCTCACACAACGGAAATACAAATCAAGTACGGAAATACGTCTTGTCATCCAACTTGTCTCCTGAGCTCCATAGCATCCTATCCTGAATCTGTAATACTCGGTCTGACCCGAGCATCATAATAAAATAACACCCTAGTCAGTCTGGAAAACCAGTGTGAGAAACATATTCAAATTGAATTATTAACTTTTATCAAAATCCTTTGAAAACAAAGGTATCTCGTAAGACCACGTCACACATAAACACGACAGGTTTTTACCTTACGATAACCAAAACAAATTTTATCAAAATCATCTGATATTATAATAGTGTCTATAGAAAGTAAATATAAAATAGCTGAAATGCTTGCATCTCACATTTCATCATAGTTGGGCACAATCAAAACCGTACGACGCTTATTGAAGAATGGATTCCATACAATGACTTGGCACTCGGGTACCACCTATCACATTACACGTCTAGAAACATGTACCGAGGACCTTGCCGGGATCCCCTACAACACAAGACCGGCCCTATACCTAACCTGGATAGAACCGAATATGTTATCACCCCGGGTGTTCCCATCCTTAAAATCGAGCGCTCACTTTTCCATGCACAACCATATCCATAATTTTAATATATTTGAGGGCATCTAGGAAGGTGATAACATACCCTAATTGGGTGCGACCCACTTAGCCTTGCTGCATCTCCCCTGATTTTCAGACATTCAGGTTGATGAGGCTTGAGGCTACGATTACCTTTCAAGAACATTTTCACTTAGAATGCTCATTATTCTCCAATGACGATGTTCTGATAGCATTCATCCATACAAGTTGTCCTCGGTCTGGACAAACCGAATCACCGTCTTCACTATCTTTACGGTTTCCATTCGTGACGATCAAATCAGATCGAAGTGGTTTCCAGTCTCTTCGAAACGATCAATGAAATTGGCTAATATTTGATAGTCGGTTATTTAACTATCAAATAACAACCATAAGCAGTCACTAGGCCCATATTATAATTTTCTTTCAAAATATTCATTCTCAAATATCCTTATAAGATTTATATATTCAATTCTCTTCCAGAACTTCGATATTTGAAAAACTTTCAACTTATATCCATAACATGGCAATTCAATTATTTCAATACTTAGAAATATTTTTCTTCCAATTTCATTTTATGATTCACACCTGAAAATACTTCTAAAATAAAAGTCGTCGTAGTTAAACTATCTTCAATTTGTTCTAGTCCAACACTCAAGAAATATTTATCAGCATATCTTCCCAAATCATTTATTCCAAAAACTTAGGAGTTTATTTCTACTTATTTTTCAAATCTTTTACCATTTTATATTGTAAATTCCATAACTTATTTATACGAAGTTCTTAAGTTTCGGGATTTCTTAATTAATTTCCTTTAATATCCCCAAATTCAAATACCCTTGTTTATAATTCCAAATATCCATTTCTAACTTCTTTTATGAATCCTCATTCATTTCCGAAGTTTACTTTTTATTTAACCACTTTGGAAATTTTCTTACTCTTCCTCAAATTTCATTTTTGAGAATTTTCTTATAATCCCATCTACTAGATAACCCGTTTTTTAACCTCGAGAAGATTTATAATAAATTTAAATCATCACAAAACTCTATATATATATATAATAAAAATAATAATAAGCATTTAAAAGAATAATAAATTTATTTTTAAAACATGTTCAAGTAATTATTTAAAATATCGGAACACTTATAAACATTAATAACTCATTTTTAGCTAAACGAATCAATTTTCAAAGCTGATTCAAAATTTAGAATTTATTAAAATAAATATTAAGTATTGGAAAAATTCACCTTTCGATGTACTCAATTCTACTCAAAATTATATAGTTTGATAAATAAAACCTACCTTTCAAAAAAAACTTAACTTTCTAAAATATATTTTCAAAATCCCAATAATCAATTCAATTTATAAATTCCTCTTGATTCACAACCCATCAATTTCATTTCGATTCTCCTAACCATTTCCACTTTTCGAAAATAGTATCCACTGTTTTTCTCAACCCTGTTTCCAAATTCTAATATAAATTCACTATATGAATTCATATTCCCAATTTAGCAACCGCTATCGTTTTCCCTTATTTATAAACATCGTTTATAAAAATTTTTATAACTTCTTAGGATTTTACTTGTTTATAAAAACAAATCTTATTCATAAAATTTCATCTTATAAATCCACTTCATTATAAATTCCATTTATTCCGTCAATGAATTTTTAATATCGATTTCAACCCCCTTTACATTTTTCCAGATATCATTTAAAAATCCTTTATATAGATTTTTTAAAAATCCCTATTTAAATAATTTTCGAATTTATTAAGCATAACCAAAAATTCAATTATTGTTTTATTCAATCAATTTCTTTTTTTAAAATAGTCAAAATTTCGATATAATTATTTTTATATTCAAAATCTCCTTTAGTTCCTTAAAAATTTAAAAATGATATTTATGGTATTTAAAATACCAAAATCAATGCCAGTGCTACTATAACATCCAAAATTCAATCACAACAAATCTATATCAGCTTTATTCACACACATCATATATCAATATATATGAACAATTAATAAATTTTTGAGGAATTCAGTTGGATCCCTCCAACCTGTTTCCCTGCATCCACAGATGTTAGACAACATATAAAAATACCAATCCCACTTCGAGGGGGATATCGCGATATATAGGGTCATTCGCTATTATGCGAGGCACATAAGGTCTTATCCGCTCCAAAAGGCAGGAAATATATCCAACTACTCATATATATACTACTATATATATAACATCCAAACTGAGAATAATTTATAAATTCATCCAAACAATCAATAATTTAAATTCACATTTTTAAATTATACTAGCAATCCAAATGAGTGAGATTTTAGTCACCTTGATTTTATTTGCACTGCGTTCAAAATTTATATTTTTCGCATAGTCTAAGTCATTATGGATCCAACACCATTGTTTCTTGCGAATTTCCGACCTCGAATAACAAGGTATTTGAATTTTTTAGTAATCAATTTACGGCTATAATTAATTTAATTAATTACTTATTTTGTAAAATGTATTACTATATAAATTTAAATTTGCAAAATTTTAGTTACCTCGATCAGATTCTAAGAAAGCTTGCTTACATCTCTATCACCCATGCGAACGAAACTGGCCCTTCACTTCATCGCTGCCCAACATGTCGCATGTCTGTCCCCAGCTCAGCCCGAACCTCCACCGTGCGAAATCATCCGACAGTCGCGACCCAGGCCTAACCCAAACCTTCCAGCTAGCACACCACCCCTATACCCACTTGCGCACATCAAAAATGACTCCACACCTAGCTGATGTATTCCCCATCCACGCGACACCACCTCCCTCCAGTACGCACAACCCACATCTCGTGCACGATGCTCCTCTTCTACGAACGACATCCCAACCTCCAAAAACCCCATCCCACTCCTACTCGAGACGCACACATCTTCTGCCGAATTCAACAACCTAGTGTCGCTTCCTTTAACCACCCCAAAATCACGAACTCCTCTCTTTCTATCGAGCACGAGACCCAGGTCGCCCACGCCATCGTGATTTCCATCGCGACCCTACACTTTTGAATCGCGATTTCCATTTTGAGAATTAGACCTTCCCTTTTTTCGATTTTCCATCTGATTCGAACAAAGTCTTCGTTTGTTTATTTTTATTTTTTTATACGAATGATTCCATTTTTTCATTCATTCGAACTGATTTGAAAGGAGAAAGAAAATGTCGCGTCTTTTAAAAGGAGAAGAGATGGCTTCGTTTGCACGCTGGCTCGAGAATTGACTTGATTTGATTATATATATTTTATTTTATCCCAAATACCTCACACTACATATCTTGAAATTTTGAACCCCTATGGAGGCATGCCGCCAAGTGTTCCTAATGTTATACCGCTATTCCGAACTCGATGGAACAAGTTTCGAGTCCCGATTCGATCATATGGAGAAGATAGCTTTTTAAATCGACTATAAAAATTAATTTCAATTAAATTATTTCAAGGCGTTTTCAAATCGTACGACCAAACGGTAACTCCAAATGCTACGAAATTTGAAATCCGATAATAATACACTATTACAGATCCAATGAAACTAGTTTCATCGAATTTCGAGACTATGCCCCAGATCGCTATTCTAACTCGTCGATTAAATCGACGATTTCCAATTTTAACGAAATCATTTGAAATTCCAATTTTAAATCTTACTAACTAAATTATAATTCCAAATCCAATATTTAAACTATTTAAACATTCAAAATTAAATGACAGAAAAATCCGGGTCGTTACATTCCTTTCCCCTTGAAAGAATTTCGTCCCCGAAATTGCTAAGGTAGGACGAATAATCCAAACCCATTACTTTTTCAAAAACCCACTTTGTCAAAGCTCGATATTCACTTTTCTAAACCCTTTAGTTTCATCCAACATTTAGTTTCCATTTCTGATTCAAACCATTTTCTTTCAATTTCAATTCAAAAATCAGTCTTTTTAAGTTAACAAAAATTTCCAAAAATTTTCAAAAATTTTCTAACATCCTAAATTTCCGAAATTTCTTGGCAGAGTCTCCCTTGTACAGAGAGCCTTTTGCAATATGACAAGAGAGATAAAAATATATACATCGACCCACACGGTTGAAAAACAAAATATATATCAATATTGATAGTTTTGCGATATTTAATCCGAAAACATACCTTATATTAGCGTTTTTAAGCAAGCAGCTTATTTTATGCAATTTCGCAGCCCAAATCTATCCCAATGGTCTCCGGGTATCTGTACTTACTTAATTTAAATACGTAAGTCCCAAAATATGAAATTCACTAACATTTCATTTATTTAAATAGTTAAACACATGAATTCCATAAACCAACATGCTAAACATATATTTATAAGCAATTATAAGGTTCTGATACTAATTTAATTACTTCCAATCTATTCATATACCATTTCATTCAATTCGAAATGATTTACAACCCAATTACTTGCATTCAATTCACATTTATACCCAACAAACCCATATCCATTCCAAATTTATTTAAAAATCAATTTACTCACTTCCTATTAATTTACAGAAGTTTATTTACTTTCGTTTACGTCAAAAGACAAATTTTCTATGCAAATTCAACGATATTTATTTAATAAATTAATCATTTAAGCTAATCGCTATTTTAAATTGATTCCAAATCAATTTACATTCAATTCTATTCTATTTCAGATTTGTTTAAAATCAATTTCAATTGCCTTCCATTCATATCCACATTCATTACTTTCAAATCCATTTTATTAAGCTCGGAATCATTTCATGCTAACTTATTAAATAACCATTTCACAATTTATTTGAGCCAAGCTTCCATTCAACAATATTAACTTAAGTTAATTCATTTTATTTCCAATTAATTCAACTCTATAACTTAAGTTTGTTTCCCTTGCCATCAAATTCCAATTCAAAATTTTGATTTGATTTTTATTCAATCAAATTCCATTCCATTTACTAGTTAATTTAATTAGTTCATTCACCCAATCCACTTCAAACTTAACTTCAAGCTCGAATTTATTTAAATGATATCCAAGGCCATATTCAATTTATTTTTACTTACATTGAATTTATTTATAACTTAAATCATCACTATTTCAGACCATTTCCATTTCCTTCGACAATATTTCCAATTATATTCAATTCGCTTACAATTTAAGTCGAATTTTATTTATAACTCAAGTTCCATTTCCAAAATCCACTTTTAATCCACAATCCAATTTTAATCAACCAGGTTAAGTTCCATTTTTGTATCAAAAAATCACTCCATTTAATTTACTTGAGTTCAAATTTATTTTATAATTCAAGTTTGGATTTTATTTTCTTCACTTTAAAATATGACACCATTTATTTTGGGTTTTCTATTTCACTTTTCAATTTTATAAGTCACACAACTTAATTTTCACATTTCCATCAATTCTATACTCGAATATATTCACATTTTATTTTTAACTCGAGATTATACATTTATTTATAGCCCCAGTATATTTTTATTCCATTAGTTTCAATTTTTATAAGCAATATAACTTATTTATTCACCATTCCATAACCTTTCCTTTAAAATTTATTCCATTCAAAAATTTATAGCTTATAGTTATCCCGTCACTTTATAATTCAAACTCTATATTCAATTCGATAACATTTCTAATTCCAATTCAATTTTTATTTAACTTAAGTTAAATTCCAATTCATATAATTTATTTTCCACATTTTCATAAATTCTTTATTTGAGTTGATTACATTTAAAATTTTATGACTTCTAGTTATATATCCATTTCACAACTCTAACTTTATATTCAATATCTTCCATTACATTTAATTCAATCAACCATTAATATTTGTTTCAATTCATATTACTAGTTTCCTTCATTTATACACATCCAATTCTTTCCAATTCAATTCTTTTAATTAGTTCACTTTACCAATTTTATTCCATTTGACTTTGCTTAAGTTAACTCACCGTTTCATTAATTCCATTCAAACAACAATCAGTTAAATTCTTAAAATTTAATCCCTTTAACTTAAGTTAAATTCCTTTTTAACTTTCTCACTTTAAATTTTAATTTCAAAATTCAGTTTTCATACTTCTTTCCTTATTAGTATCATCCTTCACTTACCAGTTCAAAAACTTGTTTTCTGATATTTCTAAAACATTTAGCTAGGAATTTAGAATTCAAAAACCCGGTACTTATTTCAAATCACTTTGAAATCATGGATATATACATATATCTCTTTGCATACCAAATTCCACTTTTTAAATTTACCCTAAACCTGGTTTTTATCCAAAACAAATTTCCTTCGAGATTTTCAAAACAATCTTTGCTTCCCACACAAATATCCTCATATTAAATTACTACGGCAGCAATCCGTCACTTAGAAACCGGAAAATGAATACTGATGATGCGGCCGTCATCACCAGAATTATTTTCCAACGACTGAAGTGAATTCGGTGCTTTATCACCTTCGAAATCCATTTTAAACAAATTTTAATCTCAATTTAAAGCATTTTACATTCCAAAAATAATACCACCATCATTCATTTTAAAATGCCTTAGAATACCTTTTCCAAAAATCCACGGGATTTAAATTTCCTGAATTCGGATTTGAATTCATTTTAATTATAATTCACTTGTATAATCCATACTTATACAAATTTCCATTTGGTTATATATAACCATTTCAAATTTATAATCTTGTTTTGATTATAATAATAGCATCCAAAAAACATCCATATACTATAATAATTTCAGAAAATTATTTCTCTTATATCAAAATATAATTTGGGTAAAATTATTTCATTTATCCACTTCAAAATAATACTGTGTTGGTTTACCTGGTTCAAGTATTTAGAAACTCCTACCGATATAGTGGCGTCCCACTATTCGACCAGAATTTATATGCCACTCAACAGATAAATTAACACAATATAAAACAATTTATATTCACTAAAAAATTCGCGCTCATGTCTATTAACACACTCAAACTCGTTCTAGGGTACTACTGACCCTATATCTAATGAGTAATCCCCACAAAAGCCGAGGTTCTCGCTTAACCTTCCACTTTGATACCACTTTGTAACGACCCACTTTCCCGTATAGTCTAAGCTGACAATATAACCGCACAAGTCAACTCAAATTGCACAAAAAGGCGAATTGTTAGGGGTGAAGAAGAAAAGGTAGAAGGAGAAATAGAAAACAACAACACAGAATCTCACAATCGCAGCGGAACAAAATATAATATATAATAACAGATTTTAAATACAAGAACTGTACTGTTAATATACATACCATTATCATAGTACAATAGGCAATAATCAATCTGGACTGTTTAATAACTTGTGCTCACACAATGGAAATACAAATCAAGTACAGAAATACATCTTGTCAACCAGCTCTTCTCTAGAGCTCCATAGCATCCTATCCTGAATCTGTAATACTCGGTTTGACCCGATCAACATAATAAAATAACACCCGAGTCAGTAAGAAACCAGCGTGAGAAAATACACTCAAATTGAATTATTAACTTTTATCAAAATCCTTTGAAAACGAAGGTATCTCGTAAGACCACGTCACACATAAACACGACGGGTTTTTACCTTACGATAACCAAAACAATTTTTACCAAAATCATCTGATATTATAATAGTGTCTATAGAAAGTAAATAGAAAATAGCTAAAATGCTTGCATCTCACGTTTCAGCATAGTTAGGCACAATCAAAACCGTACGGCGCTTATTGGAGAATGGATTACATACAATGACTAGGCACTGGGGTACCACCTATCACAACACACGTCTGGAAACATTTACCGAGGACCTCGCCGGGATCCCCAACAACACAAGACCGGCCCTATCCCTAAATTGGACAGAACCGAATATGTTATCACCCCGGGTGTTCCCACCGTTAAAATCGAGCGCTTACTTTTCCATCCACAACCATATCCATAATTTAAATATATCCGAGGGCATCTAGAAAGGTGATAATATACCCTAATTAGGTGCGACCCACTTAGCCTTGCTGCATCTTCCCAGATTTTCAGTCATTCTGGTTGATGAGGCTTCACGCTATGATTACCTTTCAAGAACATTTTCACTTAGAATGCTCATCGTTCTCCAGTGATGATGTTCTGATAGCATTCGTCCATACAAGTTGTCCTGGTTCTGGACAAACCGAATCACCGTCTTCACTATCTTCACGGTATCCATTCATGACGTTCAAATCAGATCAAAGTTGTTTTTGGATAATTAAATCCGATCTCGGTCTCTTCGAAATGATCAACGAAATTGGCCAATATTTGATAGTCGGTTATTTATCTATCAAACAACATCCATAAGCAGTCACTAGGCCCATATTATATTTTTTTTCAATATATTCATTCTCAAATATCCTTATAAGATTTATATATTCAAATCTCTTCCAGAACTTCGATATTTGATAACCATTCAACTTATGTCCGTAACAGGAAAATTCAATTATTTCAATACTAAGAAATATTTTTCTTCCAATTTGATTTTATGATTCACACTTGAAAATACTCCTAGTATAAAAGTCGTCATAGTTAAACTCTCTTCAATTTCTTCCAGTCCAACACTCTAGAAATATTTATAAGCAAATCTTCCCAAATCATTTATTCCAAAAACTTAGGAGTTTATTTCCACTTATTTCTCAAATCTTTTACCATTTTATATTGTAAATTCCTTAACTCATTTATACGAATTTCTTAAGTTCCGGGATTTCTTAATTAATTTCCTTTAACATCCCCAAAGTCAAATAACCTTGTTTATAATTCCAAATATCCATTTCTAACTTCTTTTATGAATCCTCATTCACTCTTGAAGTTCACTTTTTATTTATCCACTTTGGAAAGTTTCTTACTCTTCCTCAAATTTCATTTTTGAGAATTTTCTTATAATCCCATCTACTAAATAACCCGTTTCCTAACCTCATGAAGATTTATAAATAAATTTAAATCATCACAATCTCTATACATACATACATACATATATATATATATATATATTAAAAATAATAATAAGTATTTAAAAGAATAATAAATTTATTATTAAAACATGTTCAAGAAATTATTTAAAATATTGGAACACTTTTTATAAACATCAATAACTCATGTTTAGATAAACGAATCAATTTTCAAAGCTGATTCAAAATTTAGAATTTATTAAAATAAATAGTAATTACTGGAAAAATTTACTTTTCAATGTACTTCAATTCTACTAGTTCAAAATTATATAGTTTGATAAATAAAACTTACCTTTCAAAAAATAACTTAAATTTTTAAAATATATTTTCAAAATCCCAATAATCAATTCAATTTATAAATTCCTCTTGATTCACAACCCATCGATTTCATTTTGATTCTCCTAACCATTTCCACTTTTCGAAAATAGTATCCACTGTTTTTCTCAACCCTGTTTCCAAATTCTAATATAAATTCACTATATGAATTCATATTCCCAATTTAGCAACCGCTATCGTTTTCCCTTATTTATAAACATCGTTTATAAAATTTTTTATAACTTCTTAGGATTTTACTTGTTTATAAAAACAAATCTTATTCATAAAATTTCATCTTATAAATCCACTTCATTATAAATTCCATTTATTCCGTCAATGAATTTTTAATATTGATTTCAACCCCCTTTGCATTTTTCCAGATATCATTTAAAAATCCTTTATATAGATTTTTTAAAAATCCCTATTTAAATAATTTTCGAATTTATTAAGCATAACCAAAAATCCAATTATTGTTTTATTCAATCAATTTCTTTTTTTAAAATAGTCAAAATTTCGATATAATTATTTTTATATTCAAAATCTCCTTTAGTTCCTTAAAAATTTAAAAATAATATTTATGGTATTTAAAATACCAAAATCAAGGCTAGTGCTACTATAGCATCCAAAATTCGATCATAACAAATCTATATCGGATTTATTCACACACATAATATATCAATATACACGAACAATTAATAAATTTATGTGGAATCCAGTTGGATCCCTCCAACTTGTTTCCCTGCATCCACAGATGTTAAACAACATAAAAATACCAATCCCACTTCGAGGGGGAAATCGCGGTATATAGGATCATCCGCTATTATGCAGGGCACAGAGGGTCTCATCCGCTACAATAGGCGGGAAATATATCCAACTACTCATATATATATACTACTATATATATAACATCCAAACTGAGAATAATTTATAAATTCATCCAAACAATAAATAATTTAAATTCACATTTTTAAATTATACTAGCAATCCAAATAAGTGAGATTTTACTCACCTTGATTTTATTTGCACTCCGTTCCAAATTTATATCTTTTGCTTAGTCTAAGTCATTATGGATCCAACACCGCTGTTTCTTGCGAATTTCCGACCTCGAATAACAAGGTATTTGAATTTTCCAGTTATCAATTTACGGCTATAATTAATTTAATTAATAACTTATTTTGTCAAATGAATTACTATTTAAATTTTAACTTTGCAATATTTTAGTTACCTCGATCAGATTCTAAGAAAGCTTGCTTACATCTCTATCACTCACATGAACGAAACTGGCCCTTCACTTCATCGCTGCCCCACATGTCGCGTGTCTGTCCTCAGCTCAAACCGAACCTCCACCGCACGAAATCCTATGACAGTCGTGACCGAGGCCTAACCCAAACCTTCCACCTTGAATACCACCCCCGTACCCACTTGCGTAAATAAAAAATGACTCCACACCTAGCTGCTGTATTTCCCCATCCACGCAACACCACCTCCCTCCAGTTCGCACAACCCACATCTCGCGCACGCTGCTCGTCTTCTACGAACGACAGCCCAACCTCCAAAAACCCCATCCCACTCCAACTCGAGACGCGCACATCCTCTGCCAAATTCAACAACTCAGCGTCGCTTCCTTTCACCGCCTCAAAATCACAACCTCCCCTCTTTCTATCGAGCGCTAGACCCAGGTCGCCCATGCCATCACGATTTCCACCGCGGCTCTATGCTTTCGAATATAGATTTCCATTTCGAGAATCAGACCTTTCCCTTTTTCGATTTTCCATCTGATTTGAAAGAAGTCTTCGTTCATTTATTTTTATTTTTTTATACGATTAATTCCATTTTTTCGTTCATTCGAATAGATTTGAAGGGAGAAAGAAAATGTCGCGTCTTTTAAAAGGAAAAGAGATGGCTATGTTTGCACGCTAGCTCGAGAATTGACTTGATTTGATTATATATATTTTATTTTATATTAAATACCACATACTACATATCTCGAAATTTTGAACCCCTATTGAGGCATGCCACCAGGCGTTCCTATTGTTATATTGCTATTTCGAACTCGATGGAACAAGTTTCGAGTCCCGATTCGATCGTATGGAGAAGATAGCTTTTTAAATCAACTATAAAAATTAAATTCAACTAAATTATTTCAAGGCGTTTTCAGATCGTACGACCAAACTGTATCTCCAAACGCTACGAAATTTGAAATTCGAAAATAATACACTATTATGGATTCGATGGAACTGGTTTCGTCGAATTCCAAGACTGTGCCTCAAATCGCTCTTTTAACTCGTCGATTAAATCGACGATTTCTAATTTTAATGAAATCACTTGAAATTCCAGTTTTAAATCTTACTAACTAAATTATAATTCCAAATCCAATATTTAAACCATTTAAACATTCATAATTAAATGACAGAAAAATCTGGGTCGTTACATTCCTCTCCCCTTAAAAGAATTTCATCCCCGAAATTGCTAAGGTAGGACGAATGATCCAAACCCATTACTTTTTCAAAAACCCACTTTGTCAAAACTCGATATTCAATTTTCTAAACCCTTTAGTTTCATCCAACATTTAGTTTCCATTTCTGATTCAAACCCTTTTCTTTCAATTTCAATTCAAAAATCAGACTTTTTAAGTTAACAAAAATTTCCAAAATGTTTCAAAATTTTTCTAACACCCTAAATTTCCGAAACTTTTTGGCAGAGTCTCCCTTGTACGGGAGCCTTTTGCAATATGACAAGAGAGATAAAAATATATACATTGACCCACACGGTCGAAAAACAAAATATATATCAATATTTATAGTTTTGCGGTATTTAATCCGAAAACGTACCTTATATTAGCGTTTTTAAGCAAGCAGCTTATTTTATATGAAATTTCACATCCCAAATCTAGTCTTGTTGGGCGCATTCTCACCCAGAAGACCTTGAGACCAAGGAGCGTGACTCATCCATCCAGGCTCGCCTAAGCCCATCCGGTATTCTCGTCCTCAAAGGCCCATTCGGCAGTAATTCGTTCGGTAGTCTTAAGCCAACACCGAACCAGTCTCCTTCCATCCCACCGAACCAACTGCCACCGGTCCAGTATCCTTCCATCCCACCGAACCAACTGCCACCGGTCCAGTATCCTTCCATCCCACCGAACCAACTGCCACCGGTCCAGTATCCTTCCATCCCACCGAACCAACAACAACCGGTCCAACCTACTTCCAAACAGCTACCGGTCCACTCTACACTCCAACCACCTCCGAACCAAGCAATGCCGAACCAAGATATACCAGGCCAGATCGCATCAGCCCAGGCCCATCAGCGACTCTACATATCCTGGACCCCTACCCCTAGCCTCACTCTATAAATAGAGGGGCAGGGGTACAGCAATGGGGACAAGTTTTTGAGAGCTCAAGCACGGAAGGAACTCTTAAAGCAACTTTCTTTTACTTGTATCAAAGCTTTGTACTTGTAATCAAAACAAGAGAAGAGAAATAAAATATAAAGTGGACGTAGGCACATTCTGGCTGAACCACTATAAATCTGTGTGTCTTTTTACAGTTTAGCCCCTGCTTTTCATATATTTGCATAAATCTCCAAAATAAATAAGAACACCATAAGATCTACTAAATCATACGACTTTGAGGTGTTTGTCCATTTTTTGTGCAAACATTTTTGGTGCTTTCATTGAGAGAATAGAAACTCGAAGCTTCAGCTTCATCTACTTAACGAGTTTTCCTAACAGCATCGTCCGCCACTTGGAAAACATGCCTCCCAAACAGAGAAAAGATGTTAACAAAGGAAAAAACATCGCATCCAGTAGCCTTCCTGATCCAGCTGCCGCGAATCAAGTAAATCGTCCTCCTCCAGCAACGGCAACAAATGAAGGACAGGCTAACCCAACCACTCCTGCCACAGAACAGCCTGCAGCAATTACTAGGGCAGATTTGGACAGAGTTGTTGTTGAAGTAACTAACCGCTTCACGTCCCAGCAGGAAGCCTTGGTGGACCATCTCATGTCACGCTTGAGGGACGCTGAAGAATCCAACCGCAACACTGAATCATGGGGCGAGTCCCAGTCTGGAGGATCTCAGAGACAGCAAAGATCTTCCTTCTTCGAAGGAGCTAACGGCAGGGGTAGCCGTGGTAGGAGCCGAGACCGAGCTCAGCCCGAAGTTAGGCCTGAGGAAACGTTTGGTGCCGAACCCAACGGGGAAGGTACCGGGCGAAGGTCAACTGCAGCTGAGCCTGTCATGCTGCCTAACCACAGAAACACCAGTGAACGGGGCCGAGCTAGAGTCCAGCCCGAAGTTGGACCCGAGGAAGTGCTTAGATCAGAACCCAACAGGGGAAGATCAAGGCAAGGGCCAACTGTAGCTGACCCAAGCATGCTCCCAGAAGATCAAAGGCAGCCACTGGAAAATATGAGGAATGATAGACGATACCATCCCTACAGGTTGTCTGGACGGAATCAACCCCACAGAACAGAACCAAACTCATTTCTGTCCGCTCCAAATTCTGATGAAAGGATGGCGCGCTTATTCAGAGAGTGTGTCCAACGAGAGCAAAGAGATCGAGGGATAGGCGCTAGGGTAACCAGCCCTTTCGCCCGCAATATCGAAATTGCTATCACCCCCCGAGAATGGAAGATGCCAACAATGGAACCCTACAAAGGAACCTCCGATCCCGTTGTACACTTACAGAGGTACACGCAGCATATGCTCATGAGTGGAGCAACAGAGGGAGTGCTGTGCAAATGCTTCCCGCTCTTCTTAGCAGATCTTGCTACCTCCTGGTTCTGTCATCTACCCCAAGGATCCATCAGCTCATGGGAAATGTTGAAAGAAAAATTCATCAGTCAGTTCCGCATTCATGTGGAGCAACCTAAGGATGCTTATTCCTTATCCAGCGTCAAACAGAAACCTGAAGAAAAGCTGCAGCAATACCTGACCAGATTCAACGCCGCAGCAGCCGCAGTTCAAGATGCCGATGAGAAGCTTATCCTAATGGCCCTCTGCAGTGGGGTGCATCCGGACACTAAATTTGCTAGGAGATTGACAAAAGAAAAACCAGCTACTTTACCCGATTTCTTCCATGAAGCCGGGAAGTACATGAGGCTTGAGGATGCTGCCATGGAGGGGCAGTCAGGACAGCAAAGTAAGACGACCCATGGCAACGCCCCTGCTATGGCAAGGGACGTTCGAAGAAATGATTCCAGAGACAATACTGGGGGCAAGAAAGTAGAAAAACGCCTATATCGGCCAGGACCAAGATTCGACTCTTACACCCCTTTGAATGAGACCGTCGAAAATATCTTCCTTGCCACCCAAGGCGAAGTTAGATACAAACGCCCACCGTACAAGAAGGAATCAGATAGCGCACAGAAATCTGGAAAATTCTGCCGCTTCCACGAATCCCACGGACATGATACCAATGAATGCCATCATCTCCGAGATCTGATTGAGGAACACATCAGAAGAAAGAAACTGGAACGCTATGTAAAAAGTCAAGACAGGACTCCAGCTCCTGCCAATGAAAACCCAAGGCTACCCTCACCAGGGACCGGCAGAGGCGACCGCAACGCTAGCAGCTCTAGTCAAGAGAAGATAGTGGTCCATACCATCTCAGGAGGGACGCACATCGCAGACAGAAGTTGGAAAGAGATGGAAAGATATGGGAAGTCGCTTAGAGACAATAGAGACTGTGTCAATACGGTTATAGAAGAGCGCCACCCAAAGCGGAAAGAAAATGATGACATCACATTCAGTAAACGCGACCTAGAAGGAAGACAGTACCCTCACATGGATCCCATGGTCATCTCTGCCCGACTCGGTCCCGCCGAAGTTTACCGAATCCTGGTAGATACCGGAAGCTCTGTAAATATCCTGTTCAAACACGCATTCGACAAAATGAGGCTATCAATGAAGGATGTATCTCCCTGCGATAAACCACTACACGGTTTCACTGGAGATGCGAAGATGCCTCTCGGGCAACTGGACCTCTTTGTTGAGATTGGAAGCCATCCCCGCTCCGTTGTACGGAAACAGACGTTTGTGCTAATAGAAAACCACTCGGCCTACAACGCCTTCTTAGGAAGGCCAGCCTTGTCTGACTTCCAAATTGTCCTAGCCCCATGGTGCCTGAAGATGAAATTTCCAACGGACAATGGAGTAAGGGAAGTAGAAGGAGACCAAGATATTGCACGAGACTGCTATGTAACCGAACTTCGCAACAATCACAGGAGAGATAAAGGGAAAGGTGTAGAGATTGCCCTCTGCACAAAAAGCCTTGAAGCATAGCAACTAAAGAAAGCCCCTCCTCTTCGATACACCAGCGACCCTTTCAATGAATTAGACCCTAGGGACAAAGAGGAGGAGGCCACCGCCGAGCCTGCAGAGGCTATGGAGTTTATATCTGTAGACAAACACGACTCAAGTAGGCTACTAAAAATTGGGTCACAACTGAAAGCTGAATTGAAGGAACAACTCATTGATTTTCTCCGCCACAACTTGGATGTATTCGCTTGGTCACACGCTGACATGACCGGAATCTCCCCCAACATAGCGTGCCACGTATTAAAAATTGATCCTACCAAGGCACCTGTAAAACAAAAAAAGAGAAGTATGGGGGCAGAGCGATCAGCAGCCCTCGATGAAGAAGTAAAGAATCTACTCGCCAATGTCTTCATACGAGAAGCTATTTACCCAGAATGGATCGCCAACCCGGTATTAGTAAAGAAGGCTAATGGGAAGTGGCGGACCTGCATTGACTTCTCCAACCTAAACGACGCCTGCCCAAAGGATTGCTTCCCGCTTCCCAGAATCGATCAACTTGTAGACAGCACAGCCGGACACGAACTCCTGTCTTTTATGGATGCATACTCAGGATATAACCAAATTCCTATGCATGCTCCCGACCAAGACCACACTAGTTTCATCACCGACCGGGGTTTGTACTGCTACAAAGTGATGCCCTTCGGACTTAAAAATGCAGGAGCCACCTACCAGCGCCTCGTCAACAAGATGTTCGCAGGGCTAATAGGACGAACAATGGAAGTATATGTAGATGACATGCTGGTAAAATCACGGAAAGCCAAAGATCACGTAAACCACCTAGGCGAAATGTTCCAGGTACTTCGACAGTATGGAATGAAGTTGAATCCACTAAAGTGCTCCTTCGGAGTGTCATCGGGAAAATTCTTAGGATTCATCGTCCATGCCCGAGGGATAGAAGCAAACCCTAAACAAGTCCGAGCATTAAGGGACATCAAGATACCTTCCACCCGAAAGGAAATGCAAAGCCTAAATGGAAAAGTGGCTGCCCTAAGCCGATTCATCTCCAAAGCAACGGACAAGTGCGTCCCCTTTTTCGAAGCTCTAAAGAAAGATAAAGGAAAGTTCGAATGGACGGACGAATGCTTGACCGCTTTCCTTAACCTAATCGAACACCTCCAGAAACCACCGGTACTCTCAACCCCAAGCGAAGGCGAAGAATTATACCTATACCTTGCTGTGTCATCTCACGCTCTAAGCGCTGCCTTGGTAAGGGAAGATAACCGCACGCAACGACCAGTTTACTTCGTCAGTAAAAGGTTTACTGGGGCAGAAGTCAGATATCCTAAGCTTGAGAAGTTAGCATACTGTTTACTAATCACTTCACGAAAGCTACGTCACTACTTCCAATCCCATTCCATCAAGGTTCTGACCGATCAACCACTGAGGCAGGTACTCCATCGTCCCGACACTTCCGGGCGACTACTTAAATGGTGTATTGAGCTGAGTCAGTATGATATCACCTATCACCCTCGCACCGCCATCAAGGGGCAAGCCATGGCTGATTTCATTGCGGAATTCACTACCAACGAGGATAAGGAGCAACTGGAGATAACAGAAGATATCAAGTGGAATCTCTTTGTGGACGGTGCATCTAACGAACAAGGCTCGGGGGCAGGTGTGGTAATAATCACTCCCAGGGGAAATAAACTACACTATGCTATAAGGTTGGAGTTCGCTGCCACCAACAACGATGCAGAATATGAAGCCGTAATAGCCGGGTTAGAAATTGCTATCGAGATCGGAGCCAAGTCTTTGTGCCTTCACAGCGATTCTCAGCTTATTGTTAATCAAATACTAGGGGAATTCCAAGCTCGAGAAGAACGACTCATAGCATATCTAAAGAAGACCAAGTCGCTTCTCAACCGATTGGACCACTACTTAGTCAAACACATCCCTCGGGAAGAGAACCAAGAGGCCGATGAATTGGCAAAGCAAGCGAGTATGAGAGACGTCGCCATCTTCGGGGCAGTAACTGTCTCGAAGCAAACGATCCCAAGTTTTGAGCAAGTGAATCTGATAGCTGCAACCGGAGAAGCAACTTGGATGACTCCCATCCGAGACTACCTACAAAATGGCACACTACCCGACAGGCGTAACGAAGTCAAGAAAATCTTGAGGAAAGCGTCCCGCTACACGATACAAGGAGACATCCTCTATCGGCGCGGGTTCTCTAACCCATTGTTAAGGTGTGTCGCCGGAAGGGAAGCCAAGGAAATCTTATCCAACATTCATCAAGGAAGCTGCGGAGATCACACCGGAGGGCAAACGTTAGCAAAAAAGATACTCCGATACGGATATTTCTGGCCCACCTTAAGCAAGGACGCCTTAGATTTCGTCAAGAAGTGTGACAGATGCCAAAAATTTGCTAAGATCCCTCGGCTACCAACAACCGAGATTACTCAGATGACCAGCCCTTGGCCCTTTGCAGTATGGGGAATTGACTTAATCGGTGAACTGCCAATGGGTCGAGGCGGCGCCAAATATGCTATAGTAGCAGTCGACTATTTCACCAAATGGGTGGAAGCAGAACCTCTAAATAAAGTATCTTCAGCGAAAGTTATCAACTTCTTAATCAAAAATGTTCTGTGCAGGTACGGAGTCCCACTAAAAATCATATCAGACAATGGACTTCAGTTTGACAGCGAGGAATTCGCCAACTGGTGCCAAGAACACGGAATTCACAAAAGCTTCTCATCCGTAGCATATCCCCAAGCAAACGGACAAGTCGAAGCAGTCAACAAAATTCTGAAAACTCTGATAAAAAAGAAGCTCGAAAAGTCAAAGGGCGCTTGGGTGGATGAACTCCCTACGGCACTATGGGCCTACCGCACATCTTTCAGAACATCAACAGGGCACACTCCTTTCTCTTTGGCATACGGATCGGAGGCTATGCTCCCAGTTGAAACCATTGTGCCTTCCCACCGTAGGATCCACTATAACCCAGAAGAGAACGAAGAGCTCCTCAACACGTCTTTGGATCTAGTCGAGGAGAGAAGGAATGATGCAGTCCTAAAAACAGCAGCCCACAAGCAAAAGGTGGCAGCACAATACAACTCCAAAGTTAAGCATCGTACCTTACGAGAAGGGGATCTTGTCCTCAAGCGAATCTTCCCTCGCCCCGGAGCACTAGACCCAATCTGGGATGGACCATATGTAATTCATAAAGATCTCCACAACGGAGCCTATATTTTGTCAACAGTGGACGGAGAGGTGTTCCAGAGGGCATGGAACATCCAACACCTCCGTCGATACTTTTCTTAACTTGTATTGCCCATATGAAGTGAATTAACAAAGAGAATCAGTGGACGTAGGCATTTTTTCGTGCCGAACCACTTTAAAAAAGCCTTGTCTCTTTTTTAACTTGTTCCTTTGTATCTTGGCTGCTTGTTAACTTTATCCTTTTCTGTTGAACGAAATCCTGAGCATATAGCATTTCTATTCAAAGCACTCCACAATGCAACTTCACGTGGACGAGACACAACAGGTACTATGCGAATCTATGCCCTCGTCAATGAGACACTTTTGCTCCAGCATCCCTCTGCTGTGGGTTAACTCATTGCTCGCGACGGCCCTTAAAGCCAACTGTAATGAGCCGATTATAAGCCACCGAGAAGGCCGACTATAGCCGAGGCAGCTCATTACGGCGTTAGGCTCGCCGGCAACTGTGAACCGATTATAAGCCCCAACATAAGGTGTGGCCAGCCAGGGGCAGTTCACAGTTGACGATCGGCACCCACGCTAGCCGGCCACAGTAAGTCGAATAATACCCATGAGTACGGGCCATAATGGCCCGGGTAGTTACTGTGCGCGATCTCGGCTCCGGTGTGTCTTAAGTGCGGCTGTGGTAAAAAAGAATTAACTCCCCGCGGAGGCGTAAGATGGGTGACAAATGTCTCCAAGACCCACAGCTAGGGAAAGTGACTACCAAACCCGTTTGCCACGAACTTAAGCACATCGAAGGCCTTCCGTGACTGGAAGTTTTACTATTTCTCGTATTTCAATTTTACTTAAAAAACTTTCCTCCTATCCTCTATAACAAACCATAAAGTACAGGATGCAGGGTAAGAAATACCCGCCAATGGATGCAGAGATTCACAATCAGATGGCAGGGCATTCAACTGCTTTCCATGCTCGGTCATACAAGATATTCGAAACTGCCATTTACAAACAGAACATGAAAGGCAGTATTTTCTTCCTTTATGTGCAGATGCATGACTGTAATTTAATTTTTTTTCACACCACACGCTAACATTGCAAGTCATGAGACTATGATTTAAAACCAGAATCTGACATCAAACACAATTTAATTACAAGAATATACATAGCTACATTTCTCATACGATATGTCGAAATAGCAACAAATATTCAAGAAACGACAAAATCAGCTTAAGTCAAAAAATTACACGTCAAGAATAATGTTGATTATTACAAGTAGTAAGAATTACAACTTAGAAGTTACTCTACTATCTTAAGACTAACAGATACAACACTGCCAAGCCTACAAAAAGAATTTTCCAGGTCCAATCAGGGAGCCGGTTACTTCGAAGTCTTGTCCTTGCTCTTTTGCCCGCCTGTCCGGTCATGAAAAGGATTCATTAGTGACGAGTAACCAAGTTAACGGAAAGACTAGAAAGGGAAACTTACCAGCACCTGCTTCTTGACCGTCCTGGTCGTCATCCTCCACCTGCACACCTGCCTCTTCAGCAGCGAGTAGCCGCATACCCTCCTTTACCGCCACTTTCTCCTCCTTGGTAAATTGGGCAGTGACCACATCCATACTAAAGACCGTTCCACCCTCTTTATCTGCGTCAGCCTTAGCCTCCTCCAAAGCCCGAAGATAGGTCTTGGCCATCACCCTGGGATAATCATCCATCCAAGAGAGATTGCCCTGCTTCCAGGTCCGGAAATACATGTCCTGGAGCATGTCATCCATCATTCCCTCGTTCTCCTCAAACTCCCTCATCCGGGCATCGGAGGCCGACAACCGTTCGACGACAGCATCTCTCTCCAGTCTGTATCTCGAGCAATCGGCCTGAAGGGACCTCCGCATCACCTCCATCTCTTCCCTCAACTTAGCTTGGGCAAGCTCTGCAGCCTCAAGTTTCTCGGACAATTCCTCCACCTGCTCGAGATCCGCTCTCCGAACCTCGTCCACCGTGGCAATAGCCATGTCAATCCGCTCTTTGCAAACAGCTTCCATTTTCCGCAATTCGGCCCGACTGGCCTCTTCCATGGTTTTCCTTAATCGCCCAGTAGCAGCCTCGTGCTGAGAAATCTGGATGGCCTGATCCGCAAGCTGCTTGGCCTGATCCGAAACCACCAATCGAAGTCGGATATTGGCGCTCCCAATCTCCTCTCCGGCCTTAACCAGCCGAGCATGATGCCCCATCAGCTTTTTGGTCTCCTCTGCCACCCGATCAATGTTAGCTTTGGCCTCGTCTCCCATAGTGACTATACGAGTGGTGAGTAGATCGAGATCTAAGGACTTGGCTTCATCAAGTACTCGTACCATGGGGTTACGGGGGAGAAGGTGTTCACCAGTGACTTCGTCAAAAGTAATATCATGAGAACCTGGATCCAGATCAGGATGACCCGCGAATGGATTACGGGCCAGGTCGGGACGGTCGATATGAATAACAGAAGGGTTTCCGGACGGGTGTGGAGAAGGTACAAACTCGCTACCCTCCTCGGTAATATCATGAATAGGCTGAGCCGGAGGCTGTGGACCGAGCGAAGTTTCGGATAAAGGATGACTTCTCTTCCTCTGCTGAATACCCTCTTCGATGACCCCAAGAAGAGGACGGTATCCGACTACATCCCCGGAGCGTTGGGTTGAGGGCTTCGGCTTAGCAGAAATTTTGGAAAGTTTATATTGCTCGAGCCTGTGTCGAAGGTCTGAAGCTTTGGGCGTCTTGCCTGCTCCTGATATAAAGAACAAGTGTCACAATCTTACATTACTATATGATTCAAGAAACGCGGTAAATTACAAGTTAGAAAAGGAAAAGAAACACAGCTGTGGTTGTACAAACCCTGGGGAGGAGTGGGATACTGCAATAAGTCCTGGATTTCATTCCAGGACGGGAGCGGGTCATAAAATACTCCTAAGTCCCTATCATTAGTGAAGCATGCAGGGGTCAAGAGTTCACCTTGAGTCGTCAGAGCCACCTTGGCCGGAATAGTCGGAGAAGACTCACTTGCCCCAGTCCCGGCTTTGTCCGCCTTCCCGGTCTTCTCTACCAAAGCCGGATCATCATCCAACCCCTCAAAAGCTTGGCGGAGAGCATCATCCGTCCACTCTTGCATTTCGCCTACTTGCCCAGAAGATAGAGCCCTGGAACCATCACCACCCTGTCCATCGCCACCATCACCACCAAGACGCTCAACGTCACTTCCGCCCTCCGCCTCACCTCTTTCTTCCTCCGCATCTATCTCCCCCTGAGTAAGTGGACAATTGCTGGTAGAAGGACCGTCCGACCTCTTAAGTTTCTTACCTCCGACGGCTGGAGGTTTCGTGAATGGTTTTCTCTTTCCACCCTCTGCCGCAACGCCTCCCTTAGCCTGAGCAGCCGCCCTCTCTTCCGCCGTTTCCCTCAACTTAACTACAGACTGCTGCGGAAGGATCAAGTTATATTCCAGAAGAATCGCATTTCTAATCAAGTAGGCAGATGATCTGTATTTCCCAAGAATGGCTTCTATCTCCGCCGCCGTCTGAACCAGGCGGTCAGTCTCCACAACCGGAAAGCCACCTGTCGCTAGCAAAAATGAGAAAGTATGAGAAGAAGCATCGCAATCGGAATAAGAATTATAAGTAAAAGCATCAACTTACATCCTAAGGTAAAGCGCCGGATGGAAACGGAGTCGTCCCTAACAAAGAACCACTCTTTCTTGAACATGCTGAATTTAGAGTACAGGTCCAGGACCGGCTTGAAGGTCACAGCGGACTCCAAGTTAATATATGGGGACCCCTTCTTATAGCCTCTTAAATTATACAAGTACCGGATCTCCCGGTTGGAGGGTGCGCGACCATACTTTCTCCGAAAGATAACGAAAAGGCTCACCAGTATGGCATAAGAATTGGGCTGAAGCTGGAATGGGGCCACCTTCAGATACGTGAGGAAGCTGACTACCCAAGCATTGAGAGGCGGGATAGCACCACACATGCAATGGTACCTACTATAAGCATAGTATCCTTCGGGGGGACTGTATGGCATGACTCCTGGGCCCGGCAGCAGCATGAGGGCTCTATCGATCCCAAAGGAACGGGATATAACATCGAGTTGCTCCTCTTTGAGAGAGCTAGGAAAGCAGTCAGGCGGGGAATCCAACAACTCCTGGGGACCATACCCATCCACTAATGACCTCGGGGCGGGCCCATGACGCTCCGATCCTGATTGAGCTGGGGGCACGGCCGAGGACTCTCCTTCACCCCCGGATCTCCTCTTATCTGATCGAGTTTCAACTTTTCGAGACATTTATCTGCAAACATGGGAAAAGTATATCGTTAGAATATACAAGCAGTGTAATCTGGAATTTCACTCATAAAGTCCAAATGCTTAAAACTCCCATTATCATTCGGTAAAACTGAATATAAGATTTCATTCGGCATTCTCATTCGGCATTCCCATTCGGCATTCTCATCTGAAAAATTTCATTCGGCACGTATGGCACATGCACTTCATTCGGTGGACGCAAGCAAAAAAAAAAAAAAAAATCATTCGGCTAAGGGAAATTGGGTACCTGATTCGGCAACTGAAATGGTTCGGCAAGCTGGGATGATTCGGCAAAGGATCAGAGTTTGATTCGGCTATGTGACTATCTTGGCTTGGCTGTTCGTTCGGTAGAAGGTAATAGAGACCCTGAGCCCTTACTTATAGGCAACTGTAGGCGACCGGACCGTCTGATTCGGCGAACGCATCCAAGACTGCGTCGTCATCTTCTAAACAAAGCGCGGCACATTCCGGCATATGCCCCACTTTGGGGGGCAAATGTTGGGCGCATTCTCACCCAGAAGACCTTGAGACCAAGGAGCGTGACTCATCCATCCAGGCTCGCCTAAGCCCATCCGGTATTCTCGTCCTCAAAGGCCCATTCGGCAGTAATTCGTTCGGCAGTCTTAAGCCAACACCGAACCAGTCTCCTTCCATCCCACCGAACCAACTGCCACCGGTCCAGTATCCTTCCATCCCACCGAACCAACTGCCACCGGTCCAGTATCCTTCCATCCCACCGAACCAACTGCCACCGGTCCAGTATCCTTCCATCCCACCGAACCAACAACAACCGGTCCAACCTACTTCCAAACAGCTACCGGTCCACTCTACACTCCAACCACCTCCGAACCAAGCAATGCCGAACCAAGATATACCAGGCCAGATCGCATCAGCCCAGGCCCATCAGCGACTCTACATATCCTGGACCCCTACCCCTAGCCTCACTCTATAAATAGAGGGGCAGGGGTACAGCAATGGGGACAAGTTTTTGAGAGCTCAAGCACGGAAGGAACTCTTAAAGCAACTTTCTTTTACTTGTATCAAAGCTTTGTACTTGTAATCAAAACAAGAGAAGAGAAATAAAATATAAAGTGGACGTAGGCACATTCTGGCTGAACCACTATAAATCTGTGTGTCTTTTTACAGTTTAGCCCCTGCTTTTCATATATTTGCATAAATCTCCAAAATAACTAAGAACACCATAAGATCTACTAAATCATACGACTTTGAGGTGTTTGTCCATTTTTTGTGCAAACAAGTCCAATGGTCTCCAGGTACCTATACTTACTTAATTTAAATATGTAAGTCCCAAAATATGAAATTCACTAACATTTCATTTATTTAAACATATATTTGTAAGCAATTATAAGGTTTCGATACTAATTTAATTACTTTCAATCTATTCATATACCGTTTCATTCAATTCGAAATGATTTACAACCCAATTACTTGCATTCAATTCACATTTATACCCAACAAACCCATATCCATTCCAAATTGATTTAAAAATCAATTTTGTGACGACCGCCCATGACCCCTACACTAAACATGGAAATAGTGCACTGTAAAGTGTGCCAGGCAGCCATGGACGATTGCCAAGGTAAAGTTAAAACAGCAGAATCTATCGTATTACTCACAGCGCATGGATAAAATACAATAGAGAATATATATCGTGAAGCTTCACAAAAATAGAATCTCATCAATTAAGCTTCATAATAGTTGAATACAAACATCTGAATAGTCAATACATCATGCCTCACTACATATCACTCAGAGAATTATACAAGCAGCGGAACATCCAGTACATATAGTAAGAATATAATATGCAAGCCTCCAGCTCGTCTTCGTCATCAGCATCGTCAGTAACTAAGAACAACACCTGTCACCTGCTACCTAGTCTGCCCATCCCAAAATGGATGAACAACCCAAGGTAATAAGAGTTGAACATAAAACCTTGAGTCAGACAATAGTCTTAGTGAGCGGTAAATTAACTAACAACATACCAAAAGAGCATAAAGGAAAAGGGAATAGGAATCCAACCCTCCCACTCCACCTCTTTCTACAGTGATAGCCCCCAGACACGCTAAGCAAAAATAGACATAGCAAAGCAGACATTTAAAGTAAAGCAATTATCACTCGAGTCAAGGTCGATGCTTTCCAAGTACAAACCCCCAAGGCATAAACCAAGATCAGATAAGCACCAAGAAAATATCGCTCTTGAGACCGAATGACGATACAACCAAACATCCATGACTCTGGCTATCACTATTATCATTGCTTCGATACCACCGTTAATTGAATGACCGGCACATTCTTTCAGCCGTCCGTCAAGGGTTAATGGCAACCCCGGTTCTAGACAGAACTCCGCACGTCGTCGCAGCCCATGCTTAGGACTATCGAATCTGCCCAGAGTACTCGACTACAATCATAGTCTTTAGGGACTATCGAATCTGCCCAGCGTACTCTTGCTTTGAGTCTACTAGAACCTTCAATAATGATGAAACCTCAGCCTTCTAGTCATCCTCCTCGACGACTATTTCCATACTAGCTCAAGCGCCTCTCGAGCAAACCATTATCCTCAAACCCGAACCATTTCACCGAGTTATCAACATGCTTGGAATAATCCTGTCTGGATTAAACCAAGGCTATCTTATACCATGCCTCGCTTCATCTCATCATAGCAAAGCCTCATCTCAACATCAACATCATCAAATCTATCCATATGAGCTCCATCATCCGCCACATATGCCACGAGCAGCTTTTCCAATTCAAGAGCCTTTCCCCTAGCTTTTGAATCATCTTCTACCATCTTGTCCAAATCAAATCATCAATCAACTAATTTATAACAATCAATCAAGTCAATCATTAATCCAAGTAATCAAGCATTCAAACATGATCTAATAAACAATTATAACAATAATGGCAATCTTGTAAATAAGAGTCCAAATCTAACAAGCATGAAACATGAGCACTATCTCTACAAGTTGATGAATGAACTTGCATAGATTAACATGTAGTAAAATGGATGTCAAATCATCATGAACAATGGATCTATACTTAAGTTTACGAAAATGCATGGAAATCACTATTTAACACAAAATCAAGCCACCAATCCGATATACTCCTTTGGATCCGTGTAAGAGATAACCACCACTCACCAAATCACCTAAACACCTCAAAAGCAACACACTTCAGATCTGGACAGCGAAGGATCTAGCTTGATTCTCCAAAATTCCGCTTCAAACGGTGAAATCTCTCTTCGATGGATGTAGATCTTCAATCTAAGCTCTTGGATCTTCGATTTGATCTTCGATTTGGATGGAAGGAAGCCCAAGATTAAAGTGGAGAAAAGAAGTGAAGAAGTGTAGAACTCGAGCTCTCAAAATAGCAGCACTTTGTCGCTTCAAAATCCGGATCTCAAAAAGTGAGGCGAGGACGTGTATTTATAGGCTGAATCCTTAGGTCATCTGCTCCTTAAGTCGTCCACGACTTATGAAAACCCACGACCTACGACTCATAAAAACTTACGACCTAAAACCCCACGACTTAAGACCTACGACTTAACACTCACGAGCCTATGCGCATCCACGACCTAACGGTTCAACAACCTAAGCCATAACACAAGTGCGCGACTTACGACCTAACAGAGATGCGACTTAACAACTCAGCAACTCAACACATCCTACGACTTAACAGAATAAGTCCTCATGCGACTTAACAGCTCACGACCTAACACCTTTAGGTCGTCTAACGACCTAACTACACACACAGGGTCTTACGACCTAAACTTCAACGACTTATCCCATATTCCTTAAGTCGTTAACCCGCTTAACCCCCCTAGGTCGTTAACTCCCCTAAGCCGCTAACTCTTAAGTCGCCGCTTCCCTTAAGTCGCCAATTCCTTAAGTCGGTCAATTCCTTAAGTCGCCAACTACTACCACCAACTTCCTTAGGTCGCCAACTCCCTTAAGTCGCTCCACGACCTATCCTTCTTCACGACCTAAGTCCCAACACGACCTAACTACCACATGACTTAAGCTTCGAACGACTTAACAATACTATCGATCTAATGACAACAGTTTTACGATGTTTCGATCCGTAAAAATACGGGTCGTTACAAATTTACTCACTTCCTATTAATTTACAGAAGTTTATTTACCTTCGTTTACGTCAAACGACAAATTTTCTATGCAAATTAAACGATATTTATTTAATAGAATAATCATTTAAGCTTATCGCTATCTTAAATTGATTCCAAATCAATTTACATTCAATTATATTCTATTTCAGATTTGTTTAGAATCAATTCAATTGCCTTCCATTCATATCCACATTCATTACTTTCAAATCCATTTTATTAAGCTCGGAATCATTTCATGTTAACTTATTAAATAACCATTTCACAATTTATTTGAGATTTCATTCAATAATATTAACTTAAGTTAATTCATTTTATTTCCAATTAATTCAACTCTATAACTTAAGTTTGTTTCCCTTGCCAACAGATTCCAATTCAAATTTTGATTTGATTTTTATTCAATAAAATTTCATTCCATTTCCTAATTAATTTAATTAGTTCATTCGCCCAATCCACTTCAAACTTAACTTCAAGCTCGAATTTATTTAAATGATATCCAAGGCCATATTCAATTTATTTTTACTTACATTGAATTTATTTATAACTTAAATCATCACTATTTCAAACCATTTCCATTTCCATTTCCTTCGACAATATTTCCAATTATATTCAATTCGCTTACAATTTAAGTCCAAATTTATTTATAACTCAAGTTCCATTTCCAAAATACACTTTTAATCCACAATCCAATTTTATTCAACCAAGTTAAGTTCCATTTCTGTATTCAAAAATCACTCCATTTAATTTACTTGAGTTCAAATTTATTTTATAATTCAAGTTTGGATTTTATTTTCTTTACTTTAAAATATCACACCATTTATTTTGGGTTTTCTATTTCACTTTTCAATTTTATAAGTCACACAACTTATTTTTCACATTTCCATCAATTCTATACTCGAATATATTCACATTTTATTTTTAACTCGAGATTATACATTTATTTATAGCCCGAGTATATTTTTATTCCATTAATTTTAATTTTTATAAGCTATATAACTTATTTATTCACCATTCCATAACCTTTCCTTTAAAATTTATTCCATTCAAAAATTTAAAGCTTATAGTTATCCCGTCACTTTATAATTCAAACTCTATATTCAATTCGAAAACATTTCCAATTCCAATTCAATTTTTATTTAAATTAACTTAATTTAAATTCAAATTCATACAATTTATTTTCCACATTTTCATAAATTCTTTATTTGAGTTGATTCCATTTTGAATTTTATAACTTCTAGTTATATATCCATTTCACAATTCATACTTTATATTCAATATCTTCCATTACATTCAATTCAATCAACAATTAATATTCGTTTCAATTTGTATTACTAGTTTCCTTCATTTAAACACATCCAATTCTTTCTAATTCAATTCTTTTAATTAGTTCACTTTACTAATTTTATTCCATTTGCCTTTGCTTAAGTTAACTCACCATTTCATTAATTCCATTTGAACCACGATAAGTTAAATTCTTAAAATTTAATCCCTTTAACTTAAGTTAAATTCCTTTTTAACTTTCTCACTTTAAATTTTAATTTCAAAAATCAGTTTTCATACTTCTTTCCTTATTAGTATCATCCTTCACTTACAAGGTGAAAAACTTGTTTTCTGATATTTCTAAAACATTTAGCTTGGAATTTAGAATTCAAATACCTGGTACTTATTTCAATCACTTTGAAATCATGGATATATACATATATCTCTCTACATACCAAATTCCACTTTTTAAATTTACCCCAAACCTGGTTTTTATCCAAAACAAATTTCCTTCGGGATTTTCAAAATAATCTTTGTTTCCCACACAAAAATCCTCATATTAAATTACTACGGTGGCAATCTGTCACTTAGAAACCGGAAAATGAATACTGATGATACAGCCGTCATCACCAAAATTATTTTCCAGCGACTGAAGAGAATTCGGTGCTATATCACCTTCGAAATCCATTTTAAACAAATTTTAATCTCAATTTAAAGCATTTTCCATTCCAAAAATAATACCACCAACATTAATTTACAAATGCCTTAAAATACATTTTCTGAAAATCCCCAGGATTTAAATTTCCTGAATTCGGATTTGAATTCATTTTAATTATAATTCACTTTTATAATCCATACTTATAAAAATTTCCATTTGGTTATATATAACCATTTCAAATTTATAATCTTGTTTTGATTATAATAATAGCATCCAAACACATCAACATACTATAATAATTTCATAAAATTATTTCCCTTATATCAAAATATAATTTGGGGAAAATTATTTCATTTACCCACTTCAAAACAATACCGTGTCGGTTTACCTAGTTCAAGTGTTTAGAAACTCCTACCGATTTAGTGGCGTCACACTATTCGACCAGAATTTATATGCCACTCAACGGATAAATTAACAGAATATAAAACAATTTATATTCACTAACAAATACGCGCTCATGTCTATTAACACACTCAAACTCGTTCTAGGGTACTACTGACCCTATCTCTAATGAGTAATCCCCACCAAAGCTGAGGTTCTCGCTTAACCTTCCGCTCTGAAACCACTTTGTAACGACCCACATTTCCGTACAGTCTAAGCTGACAATATAACTACACAAGTCAACTCAAATTGCACAAAAGGCAGATTGTTAGGGGTGAAGAAGAAAAGGTAGAAGAAGAAACATAAAACAACAACACAGAATCTCACAATCGCAGCAGAACAAAATATAACATATAATAACAGATTTAAATACAAGATCTGTACAGTTAATATACATACCATTATCAGAGTACAATAGACAACAATCAATCTGGACAGTTTAACAACTTGTCCTCACACAACGGAAATACAAATCAAGTACGGAAATACGTCTTGTCATCCAGCTCGTCTCCTAAGCTCCATAGCATCCTATCCTGAATCTGTAATACTCGGTCTGACCGGAGCATCATAATAAAATAACTCCCGAGTCAATCTGGAAAACCAGCGTGAGAAAACACACTCAAATTGAATTATTAACTTTTATCAAAATCCTTTGAAAACAAAGGTATCTCGTAAGACCATGTCACACAAAAACACGACAGGTTTTTACCTTACGATAACAAAAACAATTTTTATCAAAATCATCTGATATTATAATAGTGTCTATAGAAAGTAAATAGAAAATAGCTGAAATGCTTGTATCTCACGTTTAAGCATAGATGGGCACAATCAAAACCGTACGGCGCTTATTGGAGAATGGATTCCATACAATGACTAGGCACTGGGGTACCACCTATCACATTACACGTCTAGAAACATGTACCGAGGACCTCGCCGGGATCCCCTACAACACAAGACCGGCCCTATACCTAACCTGGATAGAACCGAATATGTTATCACCCCGGGTGTTCCCATCCTTAAAATCGAGCGCTCACTTTTCCATGCATAACCATATCCATAATTTTAATATATCTGAGGGCATCTAGGAAGGTGATAACATACCCTAATTGGGTGCGACCCACTTAGTCTTGCTGCATCTCCCCTGATTTTCAGTCATTCTGGTTGATGAGGCTTGAGGCTACGATTACCTTTCAAGAACATTTTCACTTAGAATGCCCATCGTTCTCCAATGATGATGTTCTGATAGCATTCGTCCATACAAGTTGTCCTGGGTCTGGACAAACCGAATCACCGTCTTCACTATCAGTACGATATCCATTCGCGATGTTCAAATCAGATCGAAGTGATTTTTTGATAATTAAATCTAATCTCGGCTCTTCGAAACGATCAATGAAATTAGCCAATATTTGATAGTTGGTTATTTAACTATCAAATAACATCCATAAGCAGTCACTATGCCCATATTATAATTTTCTTTCAAAATATTCATTCTGAAATATCCTTATAAGATTTATATATTCAAATCTCTTCCAGAACTTCGATATTTGCAAACCATTCAACTTATATCCATAACAGGACAGTTCAATTATTTCAATACTTAGAAATATTTTTCTTCCAATTTCATTTTATGATTCACACTTGATAATACTCCTAATATAAAAGTCCTCGTAGTTAAACTATCTTCAATTTCGTCCAGTCCAACACTCAAGAAATATTTATAAGCATATCTTCTCGAATCATTTATTCCAAAAACTTAGGTGTTTATTTCCACTTATTTCTCAAATCTTTTACCATTTTATATTGTAAATTCCTTAACTCATTTATACGAATTTCTTAACTTTCGAGATTTCTTAATTAATTTCCTTTAATATCCCCAAAGTAAAATAACCTTGTTTATAATTCCAAATATCCATTTCTAACTTCTTTTATGAATCTTCATTCATTTCCAAAGTTCACTTTTTATTTAACCACTTTGGAAATTTTCTTACTCTTCCTCAAATTTCATTTTTGAGAATTCTCTAATAATCCAATCTACTAAATAACCTGTTTCCTAACCTCGAGAAGATTTATAAATAAATTTCAATCATCACAAAACTCTCTCTCTATATATATATAATAAAAAAATAATAAGTATTTAAAAGAATAATAAATTTATTTTTAAAACATATTCAAGAAATTATTTAAAATATCAGAACACTTTTTATAAACATCAATAACTCATTTTTAGATAAACGAATCAATTTTCAAAGCTGATTAAAAATTTAGAAATTAAAAAAATGAATATTTTGTATTGAAAATATTCACCTTTCGATGTACTTCAATTCTACTAGTTCAAAATTATACAGTTTGATAAATAAAACTTCCTTTTCAAAAAATAACTTCAGTTTTTAAAATATATATTCAAAATCCCAATGATCAATTCAATTTATAAATTCCTCTTTATTCACAATCCATCGATTTCATTCCGATTCTCCTAACCATTTCCACTTTTCGAAAATAGTATCCACTATTTTTCTCAACTATGTTTCCATATTCTAATATAAATTCACTTTATGAATTTATATTCCCAATGTAGCAACTGCTATCATTTTCCCTTATTTATAAACATCGTTTATATTTTTTTTATAACTCCTTAGGATTTTACTTGTTTAAAAAAAAAATCTTATTCATAAAATTTCATCTTATATATCCACTTCCTCATAAATTCCATTTATTCCGCTAATGAATTTTTAATTTCAATTTCAACCACCTATGCATTTTTCCAAATATCAAATAAAAATCCTTTATATAGATTATTTTTAAAAATACCTATTTAAAGAATATTCGAATTTATTAAGCATAACCAAAAATCAAATTATTGTTTTATTCAATCAATTTCTTTTTTTAAAATAGTCCAAATTTCGATATATTTATTTTTATATTCAAAATCTCCTTTAGTTCCTTAAAAATTTAAAAATAATATTTATGGTATTTAAAATACCAAAATCAAGGCCAATGCTACTATAGCATCCAAAATTCGATCATAACAAATCTATATCAGATTTATTCAAACACATAATATATCAATATACACGAACAATTAATAAATTTTTGAGGAATCCAGTTGGATCCCTCCAACTTGTTTCCCTGCATCCACAGATGTTAGACAACATAAAAAATACCAATCCCACTTCGAGAGGGAAATCACGGTATATAGGGTCATCCGCTATTATGTGGGGCGCAGAGGGTCTCATCCGCTCCAATAGGCGGGAAATATATCCAACTACTCATATATATACTACAATGTATATATATAACATCCAAACTGAGAATAATTTATAAATTCATCCAAACAATAAATAATTTAAATTCACATTTTTAAATTATACTAGCAATCCAAATGAGTGAGATTTTACTCACCTAGATTTTATTTGCACTCCGTTGCAATTTATATCTTTTGCATAGTCTAAGTCATTATAAATCCAACATCGCTGTTTCTTGCGAATTTCCGACCTCGAATAACTAGGTATTTGAATTTTTCAGTTATCAATATACGACTATAATAATTTAATTAATTACCTATTTTGTAAAATGAATTACTATATAAATTTTAACTTTACAATATTTTAGTTACCTCGATCAGATTCTAAGAAAGCTTGCTTACATCTCTATCACCCACACGAACGAAACTGTCCCTTCACTTCATCGCTGCCCCACATGTCGTATGTCTGTCCTCAGCTCAGCCGGAACCTCCACCACGCGAAATCCTCCGACGGTCGCGACCCAGGCCTAACCCAAACCTTCCAACTTGCACACCACCCCCGTACCCACTTGCATAAAAAAAACGACTTCACACCTAGCTGCTGTATTTCCCCATCCACGCGACACCACCTCCCTCCAGTTCGCACAACCCACATCTCGCGCGCGCTGCTCCTCTTCTATGAACGACAGCCCAACCTCCAAAAACTCCATCCCACTCCAACTCGAGACGCGCACATCCTCTGCCAAATTCAACAACCCAGCGTCGCTTCCTATCACCGCCTCAAAATCGTGACCACCCCTCTTTCTATCGAGCGCTAGACCCAGGTCGCCCATGCCATCGTGATTTCCATCACAGCTCTATGCTTTCAAATCAAGATTTCCATTTTGAGAATTAGACCTTCCCCTTTTTCGATTTTCCATCTGATTCAAACGATGTCTTCGTTCGTTTTTTTATACGATCGATTCCATTTTTTTGTTCATTCAAACTGATTTGAAGGGAGAAAGAAAATGTTGTGTCTTTTAAAAGGAAAAGAGATGGCTTCATTTGCACGCTGGATCGATAATTGACTTGATTTGATTATATATATTTTATTTTATCCCAAATACCTCACACTACATATCTCAAAATTTTGAACCTCTATGGAGGCGTGCCGCCAGGCGTTCCTAATGTTATACCGCTATTCCGAACTCGATGGAACAAATTTAGAGCCCCAATTCGATCGTATGGAGAAGATAGCTTTTTAAATCAACTATAAAAATTAATTTCAATTAAATTATTTCTAGGCTTTTTTCAGATCGTACGACCAAACGGTAACTTCAAACGCTATGAAATTTGAAACCCGATAATAATGCACTATTACGGATTCGATGGAACTAGTTTCATCGAATTTCAAGAACGTGCCCCGGATCGTTATTTTAACTCGTCGATTAAATCGACGATTTCCAATTTTAACGAAATCACTTGAAATTCTAGTTTTAAATCTTACTAACTAAATTATAATTTCAAATCCAATATTTAAACCATTTAAACATTTAAAATTAAACGACTTGTAACGGTCTAGGCTTTTCAACCATCGACAGCGGCCAATCTCGATTGGTAGGCTTTTCAACCATCCCAGCCCCGCCGTGGTATACATTGGTATCCCGAATTTGCTTTTACGACCAGCCTTTCGACTCTCAACCAACCTGGTTAGCCAACCCCTCCGCGGGGACTTGTAGGGTTAAGAGTCTCCTGCTCGCCACCAAACACTGAGCGAGAACCCCCTATCATGTTGAGTTAAGCAAACTCGGTGTACCGATGTATGCCACGGCGGGGCTGAGATGGTTGAAAAGCCTACCAGTCGAGATTGGCCACTGTCAATGGTTGAAAAGCCTCGACTGTTACAAGTGGTATCAGAGCGAGGTTTCGATCCTGGGACCTGTGGGTTATGGGCCCACCACGCTTCCGCTGCGCATGTTGAGCTCCTTCTAGGTGAAGCTAAAACGAAATTGGCCCTAACTTCTTCGTTTCTTAACCGATTTTGATAATTTTGGATGTTCCGGAATGGTTAAATTATGTACTATAACTTTCATGTATTACTTTTTCTGTAATTTTGAGGTTAGCTATGTCAAAATTGAATTTTTCTACTGCTATCCCGAGAGCAAAACCAATATTTGCTCTATGCTTGAAGCTGAAACGAAATTGGTCATAACTTCTTCTTTTTTTAACCGATTTTGATAATTTTGGATGTTCCGGAAAGCTTAAATCATGCAATACAACATTCATGGATTAAGTATTCTGTAATTTTGAGGTTAGCTATGTTAAAATCGAATTTTTCTACTGCTATCCCGAGAGCAAAACCAATATTTGCTCTGTGCTTAAAGCTGAAACGAAGTTTGCCATAACCTTTTCGTTTTTTAACCGATTTTGATAATTTTGGATGTTCCGGAAAGCTTCACTCATGTACTAAAACTTTCATGTATTATGTTTTCTGTAACTTTGAGGTTAGCTATGTCAAAATTAAATTTTTCTACTGCTATCCCGAGAACAAAACCAATATTTTCTCTATGCTTGAAGCTAAAACGAAATTTGCCATAACTCCTTCGTTTCTTAACCGATTTTGATAATTTTGGATTATCCGGAAAGCATAAATTATGTTCTACATGTTTCTTGTTTTGAGTTTTCTATAACTTTGATGTTTGCTTGATCAAAATCGTCCTTGTTTGTTGCTATCCTGCGAGCAAATCGACAGCAACAACAAACACAGGCCAGAGAATTGTTTTGGCCATAACATTTTCGTTTCTTAACCAAATTTGATAATTTTGGATGTTCTGAAAAGCTTAGACATAGAGCTATAAGTTTCATATTTTGACCTTTCTATAATTTTTAAGTTATCCGGGTCAAAATTGAGACGAATTAAGAGCTAGAAATTTCTATTTGGAATTATGCTTATAAATAACCATCTAGATGTTATTTTTACTTGCCGATGAGATGAGGTAAGCTATCGTTTTGATGATTTTACGATGTTGAGATGTATTATGATGGCTTTTACTTGTCGATGAGATGAGGCAAGTCACGATGCCACTAGTACCCGTCAATGAGATGAGACGGGTAGGGTATTGTATTTACTCGCTGATGAGATGAGACAGAGTATATTTTCATGATGTTTATGGTGTTTTACTAGGGTGATACCAACTAACGGCTAGTAAACCGTTAGGTGCGAACGTATGGTATGGGATGTACGTTAACGCCTATTTGGTTCCTATCCGAGAAGTTGAGACACATTCATGATGTTTACTAGTACTATAGACCACAAGTACTCAATTGGAGTCATCACGTTGTGGTTGCGACTCCAATCATCACGATGTTATTAACTCAGGTCTTTGTGACTGGGAGTCGTTATGATATTATAGACTATAGTCATCACGACATTCACGATGTTATGATGTTACTTGACTCCAGTCATCACGATGTTTATAGTACCTAATATTAGTACTAGTCACGATGTAAGCCCGTGCAGTTTTCCATGAAATTTTAGATGTTTTGATTTCACCTTTTTATGAGGAAGTTTATTATAGCCTTGAGTAAGATGAAGGCTTACATGTATTGATGGTTTTATGGTGATTTCTAATATGATGTTTTGAACTCTTTGAGTTCTATTATGATGAATTTATGAGGTTTTAGACCGTTTTATGATAATTATTTATATGGTTTAAATCCTTGCCTATTTCACTTATATAACTATTGAAGTTGAACCATAGTTAGATAACCAATTGAATTCCCTTTTGAAATCATGATGAACCCATAGATGTCTCACCTTAGAGATGATCTTGATAATACTTATATCATTCCGTTGGCAACAACGGAATGGTTCCTATTACTGTTATCTTTACTAATGATGAGTTCTAGCTAGCCTTACCCATGTATTTATTACTCGGGTCAGACCAAGTTGCAGGTTAGGTATGGATTTAGCTCACTCCTTATTGGATCGGTTAGCTTGCTTTTGTTTGGACAACTTTGTTCGGACTTGGACATTGTAACTATTATTTTATGGGATGGTTGTGTATGTATACTTTGTAGTTCATGCTACTTATGTATGTTGTATTATGTATGATGTATGGTGATGTATGTATACTCTGATCTGATTTGCTGTTCTGTGACTGTTTATATTTTTTTATTGCATTTATTCTGAAACGGTCCTAAACCACCATGGTATCGTATTAGTTAAGGACTAGGTGTGTCGATCATATATGAGGTAATGGAAAAATAAAAAATATATCGACATACTTATCTCTTAGCTAATGCATTATCATGAGGGTAGCCCTTAACCAGCCCTATTCTCTGCATTAGTAGACATGATTACTTAGTTATTCTCTTTACTAATGTGGGTCTCGGGGTGGGGCATAAAATCTAGGTCGTTACAGAAATTTCGGACGATATGAAACTAGTTTGGTTAGATTCTGAGACTGTTCAAATTTTGGGCTTTATTTGGATTTTAAATCGACTACAAATTGAAGGTAAGTGATTTAACCCACTCACAAATACTAAACCTTCTTATGTTAGTTGAATTAAGTTTATGATGTGATAAGAATTTTTTTTGATTGTTGTTTGGTAATTTAAATTGTCATTTAAATTTAATTTGAATTTATATTGAATTACATTGCCATTTAAATTAATATTGAATTTAAATTGTTAGTTAAATACCTGATAATGATAAAAGTTAATTGTTGTGATTTATTGGCTGATTTGAATGTTGATTGTGATGGATGTTTATTTGTGGACATTTTGGATGATTGGATGTTTGTATCCTTGTTATCATTATAGGTTGAAATGATACATACCCGAATGATATTATAAATTAGGAAAAATCATTATGGGTTGAAATAATACATACTCGAGCGATTTTATTGATTTGGAAATTATTGATTCGGGATACGAGGTGAAATGATATATACTTGGAAAATTTAACTATTTTGGGTTGAAATTATACATACCCAATCACTTGACCATAGGATAGAAAATTATGTACGGACACCGTTGGTCGGTTTTAAATTATTTTCCAAATGGTAAAGTATGTTTGATTTTTAAGTTTGATTTTTAAATTTAATTTAATGCTTTTATTTAAAAATTTATATTTGGAAAATAATTTATTTTATATGTTTAAAGCTTCAAATTATAATTTAATATATGATTTTAAAATGTAAATTTAAGATTTTACTTTATAATTTTATTTAGTTTTAAATATATATTTTAAATAGTTTAAAATTTAATTTAATAAAATATTTAATATAGTTTTAATATATGTATTTTAAATTTAATTTAATATTATAAATAAAGTTTTGATTTTAGATAATAAATATAGACTTTTATAATAGCTTTAATAGATAAAAGATTTTTGTAAAAGATTTTAGAATTTTGTAAAAGGTTTTGTAAGGAATTTATGAAAGTTTTGTAAGGGATTTTATAAAAGATTTTTATAAAGGATTTTATAATGGTTTTATAAAGGAGTTATAAAGGTTTTAAAGGATTTTATAAAGGGTTTTATAAAAGAACTTGTACAAAAGGGATTTGGAAGTGTTTAAAGGAATTTGCATAGAAGTTTATGAAAAATGGAAGAGTTATAAACTATTTTGGAATTTATAAATAGCTTTATAAATGGTTCTAACACATATAAATAGTTTATAAATGGTTTAAGAGAGATTTATAAATTATTTTCGAAATTGATTGAAAGAAAATCTTCCTTGGTATTTATGAATATATTTGTACTTTTGGAATAAGTATATGGATATCTTGATATGAAGGTATAAAATGTTTTCTGGATTTATTATTAAAAATATTTTATAAAATGACCACGGTGTGAAATAAGCGTTTGGTTGTTAAAGAGACTGGAGTCGGATATTGTCATACTCTCTCCCAATTCCGAAACCACTTTAACAACTATGCATGCGGTGGAGAATCCAGAACAAAGTAGGATGGTTTGGAAAATGCTACTGATATGAGGTAAGAACGTAGCCTTGACCTTCGGGTCACCTTGATATGTCTAAAACAGGAGCTATCTTGGGCCAAGTGAGGTCGCTCCTCCTATCGAACACACTTCTTCGATACCATATATGTTACTTTGTGATTAATTGGTGGCCACCCTCGATTTGATTATGGGAGTGTGTTTCGAGGTGGGCGGTAGTAGTTGCTATGCATTACCACTAGTCCGGACGTGCAAAACGGTAGAATCCTACCCTGGGCATTGCCTAGCGTGCCTTGTCATATGCCTTATCGAGTCCACTACGATTTTGGTTTGTGTTGTACCTATGGAGTGCTCCCTGATATCCCACCTGTTTGGTCGAGTTTATAGTACTGTATAGACTACAACATTTTAAAAAAAGTGTTAAGGAGGATATGGGTAATGCCTTAACGGTATTTTAATACTTTACTTTACTGATAGGAACTAAATATATAGCGTATATTACTACATATAAATAGTTTAACGGATCCTTAGGAGACGGAAAATCCCAAAACATCTCTTAAGTTATTACATGCACGTTATACACTGGATAGGAGGTGTAAAATCCCATAAACATCTCTGGAGCCATTACACTCACATTTAGTTGTTGTTGATTTAACTTACATAAGATCTTTTAGTTCTGACTCGAGTGTTTTTTCCTTACATTACGCTCGGGTCAGCCTAAGCTTTTCAGTGTTGAAGACTTTATTTCTGGAGGACAAAGACGGAGTTTGGTATATTATATTATTAGTAATTTTCCGCTGCATCATTATTGGTATGTCATCGTTTGTACTCTGATTGTTGTAAAAATTATGTAATCAAATGTATATTATAAAACAGCTTCATGAACTGTTTATTTGAGTATTATATTTTGTCATTCCGCTGTGAGATTCTGTGTTTTGTTTTATTCCTTCTTTTCTCTTATTTTCTTAATTACCCCATTGACAATCCTCCCTTTTGAATGGTTGACTTGACATGTGTAGTTTATTGTTGATTTAAACCATCCAAAAGGGTGGGTCGTTACATCCAGCACCGATGATGACCTCCAGCTTGCCTCCGTTGCTCGCCAAAATTGCCAAACCCATAACCCATCCACGCCACGACAATCGACCGTTCGACGATCCACCACACCGATGCGTTCCCTTAGTTTGCGCACACAACTTTCATGTTGGGGAGTTCACCTGAAAATGCTCCAATCAACGTAGGCGATGTGGGCCATCAGATCGAGGGTTTAAATGGCGGCTAGGGTTTCATTTTAACAAATAAAAGAAAAGTGTGGTCCTTATATAGACTTCTACCCGACACTATTCATGCTCGAATTGTTCGAACCCCAATTGAGGCATGCTCACTGGCGTTCCATACCAAATACCCCTATTCTGGACTCAATGGGACTAGTTTCGAGACCCAACTCTATCATATGCAAAAATTAACATTTTAGTCATTCGATAAAATTAAATCAAATTTATAATCAAAATTTTAAAATTCAAATTGTTTCATTAACAATCGGTTTCTTATGATCTATTACAATTGAATCAAATTTGAATATTTATGTAAATCAAATATTATGCAAAAATACCGACGTTTTGAAAAATAATGTTTTCCATTAAAATATTAAACAGTTTCTAATTAAATTTGAAACTGAATATATTTTCCAAATTACACAAACTAAATTCATTTCTTTTCAAATTAGACTTATTTAAACACGTTTAACCATTCAACTTAATTTATTAAAAATTTAGTTTAGCGCTACAACCAATTTTGTGTGGACTATTACCATTATTGAATGGTTGTACAATTTTGTTCGAATTCAAATTTTTCTATTTATAAATCATAATTATATTCAAAATGGAAATGTTCAATTTTTTTATCTCAGCCATTACATTATTTTCATTAAAATGTTCATTCTAATTTAACACAAAATATACGTTTCTTATATTACATTTATTTATTACAATTCACTCATCATTCTATTTAATTAAAAGACTTTGACAAATTTAATTGTCAATAATTTCAATATAAAATCCTAACAAATTTTAATAATAACAACTGTTTTCATTTTAATAGTAAGTCACACATCTTTGTAAAATTATTACATCTAACAAACGATATTCATTACTTACAAAATAATGGTTTTATCTTATTTCTGTTATTTGAAATCAACTTATTAAATTACTATTTTAAATAAAAAAACTTATTTCTCTTTTAAATAAAACATCTGTTTGGTCATTTATTTCAATTTACATTTATTATCACATTTCTATTATTGATTACATACAGAATAATATCATTGAAGTACATTACAATATGTGTTCTCATCTTTTATCCTATCGGAATTTGTTATTTAAGAATTTTATTTCAGATTATAACTTACATTCAAATAACAATTAATTAATAAATCATATTTTTTTTTCTAATAGTTTTTATTCAAAATTTCTTTTTAAATTAATATTTTTAAATGATTAAGAATACGCATCGTTACATAAAATATTAATATAAGTATATGGAAGGGTTTCTAAGTTTTGGGAAAATGATATGTTTTGAAATATATCTTTGTAAAAGATATTTAATATAAGTATTTACAATGTTGTATAGATTAATAAAAAATTAATTTAAGAGGCCAAGGGTTGCTTTGTGCTTAACGAGTGTTATTTTCCCTTAGGGAATTAAACCTCTAGTTGTATTGTTTATTTATTTGATAGTTAAGTAACCAACCATCAAATGTTGGCCTGTTTTAAAACTATCATTGTTGGTTTGGAGAGACCAGGATCAGATATATTATCCGAAAACCACTTCGAACTAGCATAAGTGTTTCGATTGGAATATCTGAAGATGATCGAAGATGGAGCTCTTTGAAGTGTTAGGGCTACTTGCTACTAATCTTGAGGGTGATTCCAAAATGGATGTAGTAGAAGTAGTGCCTTTGGTTTGTTCATCTCCAAAACGACTTCTATGGATGAATGCTGGCACTGCATTGCTACTTGGAGGGTAGTGTTAGCATTCCAAGTGGGTTTGCTATATAAAAGGTGAAACGTGCCTCTAGCCTCATCAACTGGGAATGACTAAAACATGGGATATATAGCAGGGCTAAGTGGGTCACTCCCATTAGGGTGTATCATCACCTTTCTAGATATGCATTCATTTTATGGATTTTGTTGTGCATGAGAGCTCTCGGTGAAGGTTGCAAAGCAACCGGGGTGATGACATATTCGATACTATCCAATAAGGGTAGGACGACTCTGTGTAGCAGAGGTGCAAGATTTCTTGTTGACCTTGGTACATTTTTTTAGAGGTGTACTATGATAGGCGGTACCTCAGTAGCCTTGTCGTTGATGGAATCCATTCTTCAATAATCGTCGTATGGACTTAACTATGCCCAACTATGTTAGAACGTGAGATGCAAGCATTTCACCTATATTCATATTTTACTTCAAACCCTAGACATTATCATAATATCAATGGATTTCTTATAGAAATGGTTTGGTTATCGTAAGGTAAAATCATGTCTGTGTTTATATGCGGTGTGCTCTTACGGGATACCTTTATTTTGAAAAGTTTTTATAACTCTAAAATCCATTTTAGGTGTGTTTCTTATGCTATTTTATCGCACTAATCCGGGTGTTATTTCCTTATAATGCTTGGTTTAGACCTAGCATATTTATAGATTTATCTTTGGATTCATTAGAGCTCAGAAGACGAGCTGGAGGCCCAAGATGTATCTACGTATTTCTATATGTTCCGTTGCATGGTTTTGTTGTTTTTACCAGAAATTGTAAGGACATGTTGTTATAACTATCCAGGTAGATGATATCCTAGTACTTTGATGAATGTACATATATAATTTTTTTTATAATGATCATTGTTATATTATAGATTATTCATTGTGTTGTGAGATTCTGTGTTATTTAGTTTCTTCTTATCTTCTTTCTTCTTTCTTTCCCCTAACAATCAGTCTTTTCGACACTTGGTTATTCAGCACGTGAATATCGGGGATGTATTAATGTCGACTTCTAAGGATAAAAAAGGCTAGTCGTTAGGCATGGTATCAGAGCTTAGGATGAGCGAACACATAGGTTTTGGTGGGGATTAACTTATTTAATATAGGGTTAGTGAGACCCTAGGATGAGTTTGAGTGTATTATATGTATGAGTGCATATTTGTTAGTGATATAAAAATGTTGTATATTGTGTTGATTTATCGGTTGAGTGGTTTATGAATTGTGGTTAATATAGAAGGAACAACTTTATGTATACGAGTTTCTAAAGTTTTAAAACAAGGTAAACCAATACAGTATTGTTTTGAAATTGGATAAATGAAATAATTTTACGTAGATTATATTTCATATATGAAAAGAATAATTTTTAAAAATTATTATAGTTATATATAAGTGTGTTTGGTTGTTAGGGAATGATAATATTCGATTATTATCATTTATTGTTGATTACTAATGCTCAGATAGTTTTGGGCCTTTATTGCTTTGGTTAAATTAAAAGCGAACGTTTATGAATTCGGTTTCACGATTTGATATATGGTGTTCAGTGTTAAGGTTAGATTAAAATTTAATCTTAATAAAGTTTTTTATTATAATATAAATGAAGATAAACAATTGTGAAATGATCTTATATAATAAGTGAAATTATATAAATATGATTTATAGATATATTTCATAAATAAGGATTTAAATTGAGAATTTGAGAACTTAAATTAGTGTTTTGGAAATTGTTTTTCAAAGTTTTAAGAAAAAAATAATTATATTATTTGAAAGTATTTTTGAATAGAAATGTTTTAAAATTGATTTTAAAGGAGATAAAAAGCATTGAACTCACTTCTGTCGTTGGAAAATAATTCTGGCGATGACTGTAGCATCATCGGTATTTATTTTCGAGTTTCTAAGTGATGGACTGCTCCTGTAGTGATTTTCCAAGTTGTTGTTAAAAACCAAATTCTGTTTTAAATTTCAAAAGTATAATCAGATATGTAATTACTACTATCTCAAAATAATTTAAAATAAAACCGAGTGTTTAATTCCTAAATTTTCAGTTAAGTGATATTACGGACTCAAGTACCCTATCCACTAGGATAGTGTGGGTTTATGTATCAAATTTTGGGATGTTGTTTTGGTAATTTTCATTTATTGAAATAAAATAGAAATTTCGATCATTTTCGGATGTTGAAAACTTCCGAATTTATTGGGAAATTTAAGCTAAGTGTTTTGTGAAATTATAAGCAGATAAGTTATTATAACTTATTTTTAAATTTTTTAAATAGTTGGGTTAAGTAAAATGAATCTGAAATTTTTGTATATACTCTAAGGATGTAGAAGAGTATTATGCAAATATGAACTTAAGTTTTATAGCGATGAATAAAATAAACCTAAGTGGTGTCTAAGAAAATGTTTATTAACTTAAGTAAGGGTTTTATGGAACAATTATAATGTAAATGATTTAGTATTATAGAAACTACTAAGTGATAATGAAGGTGAATAAAAAGGAAATTAGTATAGTTATGAAAACTATTTGAATAAGTATGTTAGAAGTATGTAAGTTGTACGTTGATCATTTTATTAGCATAGCTGTTTTGATCTAGATTTGAGTGCATGATTTTAAGGTGCCTTACACTGATCCAAGTTAGGATTTTCACTTGATTCTTGATGGTAAACACTTGATACAGATTTTTGATTTGATTTTAAAGTTTCCTATTATAGTTAATGGCTATGTAAGGAGAATGAAGGTTTTAAACCAAAGATCCGGATCGGAGTCCACACTAGAGCGGTCAAGTGAACGATACTAGTTTGGAAATGAAATTGTATGGTTGAGCGAGAGATTAGATTTGATATTGCGTATGGATGGTATATGTACATCGTACATGCTTTGCTATAATTATATGTTTTGACATTAGAAATTGCAAATTATATAGCTATGAGTATATGATTGGATATTATGTATAAGTAAGATGCAGGTTCATGGAAGAAAATGCTAGTTGATGCTTTTGGTTTCATGAGTAGAGTTTGTTGCCAAACTAATAGGTACGTGTTAATATTATTATTTGGTTTGATGGTTTTATGGCCAGTTATGAGAGGCCGGTTGGCTTTTGCTTTTCTTTTGTTGCTTTGGGCCCGTAGTGGCAATTTGTATTTTTTCCGATCGAGCCATGCAAAAGAGACGCTACCAAAAAATTTCTTAAATTTAAAGACTTAGAAATTTAATAATCCATATCAACTAAATTGATTTTGAAAAGTTAATGGGTTTAGAGACATTTTTCTCACCTTTGGAAATTTCAGAGATGAAATTCTTTTACGTGGGGAAGAATGTAACGACTCGAAATTTTGGTCAATTGGTTATAAGTATTTAAATAATTTTTAATATTAAATAAACAATTTTTAATGATTTTAAATCTAAAAAGATAGGGGTTGTTTAAAATATTTGAATGGGAATTTATATTGGAATAGTGTTCTAAGTAATTGAATTTTAAATTAAATATTAATTAAAATGTTTTAAGGGTCTTATTTAATTATTTTACATAAATAAATAATAACGGTGAATTCCTTTTTAAATTTATTTGTAGTAATAAATGACAAAAATAATTAATAAGAAAATAAATTATTTCTATTAACGTATTCTTAATTTAATTTATTTGATTTTTCCATAAATTTTAATTGGGGAATATTTAAATTTTTTGTTTGATGATTTATTGGCAAACCGTAGTGTTTTCGTGGTTTTAGAAAATCCAATAACCAGTGTATATTATTGTTCTGGAATCGCGTCGCTATTCTAAGCACGACCTTATTTTTGTTTTGTAGATCGAAGTTCGTACTTGAACGAACAATCTGTGCGACGAGATGTCGGAACTTGCAAATTACACACACACACACACACACACACACACATATATATATATATATTAATAGCTAACTAACCCATGTGAAAAATCACACTATCCTCTTTATCTTTACTGTTTCATTCCTTCTCATTTTTAAAAAAAGAAAAAATAAATGCACTTCTTATAAAAAACAAAATAATTCAAATAAAAAAAGCTTATATCTTTTAGTCTTAAATGGTGAGATCTATAGTTCTATGCTAATGTTGGGGTCTGCGGTTCGTTGTGGAAGGAAGCGACAGTTATGGACATGGATATTTTGGAGCTAGGGTTAGTGATTTAGGGAAGTGTGGTCAACTATTTGCGAATCGGAGTTTAGATTTTGGTTTTGGGAGTGGAAGAGCACCTACGGTGAAGATTTGGCAAAGCTCGGTGCAACGGTGGAAGTCACGACCTGGTAGGGTTCGCACAGTAAGCATATTAGTTCGGGTTTTGTTCTAGTGACGCGGAGGTGATGAGGTGGTGGGGGATTGGGTGCTTCGGCAAAGAGCAAGTCGTAGATGAAGTCAGTTCGAAGAACTCTGATGTGTTGCTCGAGTTCCAATGTGTGTGTATGAGTGAAGGGGCAGTGTGTTTGTGCAGGGAGGAGTAATTAGGGATTTGAGGAAGACGGATTTAAGGTTTAGTTAAGGGTAATTATCTTAATAATGTAATTAAGTTAATGAATCATTTTAAATTATTTGATAACTTCTAAAATTCAATATCTTGCTCATACAAGGTCTAATCGAGGTAAAACTTTTTGTGTTGTGCTCATGATGATGAAAGCTTCGTACTGGTTTGGTTAAACTTAGAGCAAGTTGAAATTTGGGCTAAAATCGGCCGTCGTTTAATTTTAGTTCAAACCGGAACGCTTCGGCGCCAACGGGAATTTCGGTGAGTATAACTCACCTTTTTGGATAAATTAGTATGTTATAGTAGATTAAATTTATTGTTTGTGTTTGGTTGGAATTATTAGCTGTTTGGTTAAAATATCCACTTTTAAAGCGATTGGAATTAAAATTGAAATAGAGGAAAATTTGTTGAGAAATTCAGATTTCTCACCGTAGTTATTTATAATTTCTAAATATTTACCTATTGGTTTATTTCAGTTATATATCTGTGATATAAATTATTAAATACTGAAAATTTGACTATTTGGCCATATTGATGTGACACCGACCTATGTGAAAATTGACGCTTTTTAGTAGAAAATGGTAGTTATAACATTTGTTAAGTGCTATAGTAAATATGGGCCTCAATTTAGTATTTTGGAATACTGTTAATTTTTTATTTGGTTTGGAATTAATTTGATTTGGGAAATAATTTAAATTTGACTACTTTGGAATTTCTATGATATTTTAATATAAACCAGTTTTTAAAACTTTCTATTTTATTTCAAAATTTCTTTATCTATTCTTTCTAATATATATATATATAAATATATAAATATAAATACATGTATGTTTAAAATAATTATTTTGGGAGTATTAGTTTTCATAGAAAAATTATTATAATAATAAATGTATAATTTTTAAAAGGTAAATTGGATGGGCTTATCTTTTATTTAAAAGTGATTTATGCTTTTAAGAAGATGGAAATATTTTGAAATAAATATTGTGAGACATTTTATATAAAATTTTGAAAATAAACCAATAAATTATAAATGGTATTTTATAAATTGAAGGAAAGTCTTATAAGTGATATTTTATAAACGGGAAGATATTTCCATTTGATAAATTTGAGAAATAAATCACATTTGTGGATTTATAATAATATGTGGAAGGGCCGTTTTAGAGAAAGTAGTTAGATCTATTTGGGAAACTGGAAGTGTGATAAATTTGGAAATGTATAAACGGTGTTTTACAAATATAAAAGGAATGTTAAAAATGGAATTTTATGAATATAAAAGGCGTTTTGTTTTATAATTAGAGTTTAGTTTTATATTTGGATTTTTTTATAAAAGGAGTTTTGTTTTATAAAGGAGTTGTATAAATGGATTTTAATTTTTATAAAATGGTTTTATAAATAATATAAAACATTGTTTAGAAAGGAGCTATTAAATGAATTTGGAAATTTATAAAAGGAGGTTTTGTTGTATTTATCAGAAATTATAAGGATAGGTTGTTATAACTGTCCAAGTAGATGATAAGCTAGTACTTTGATGGATGTGTGACGACCCACCTTTCTTTCCCCTAGGAACGACACATAAAACATCCTTGGTGTTCGTGTGTCGTTGCCCAAGCATCGAAAAGATGAATTATCGTGAGGTGAAATGAAGAACAAAAAAGAAAACCACACAACGAAACTGCTAAATAAAACATAACAACAAATAGTACATCATGTTACTCCTTAACAGGGAGTTAACGGTGTTACACAAAAGTACTACAAATCAGCTTAGGTAGTTATAACATCCTGCCATTACAAATGTTGAAACAAAATACACTTACACAAACTAGATAATACAAAAGATATATAACTAGGAAGATGAAAGCCTCCTGCTTGCACATCATCTTTAAAAGAGCCCAACAAAGACCTACTACCCTCGGACTACTCAAATAAAGTAAGTACCCAAGAGTTTAGGGAATATAAACAACTCAGGTCAGACGATATGTCTGGTATGAGTAAAACTCTTTAAACAATAGGTGTGAAATTAAACACAAAACATGTGAGACCACGCCGCTGAATATGGAACAGGTTTACTCTCACATAAATCAACATCCAAACGTAAAGAATGGATAAATAATTAAACACCACGAAGAGTGTTTGAATCTTTCTGGTGCAAATAAGGAGATCAATTTGAAGGTTCGAATCAAATAAGAAAAGGAAAATCTCCAACAAGTGACTAAGAATGTGCACCCCCCTTGAAGTATACCTCTAGTAATATACTTCTGAGAAGCTCATTTACTCTATGACACTTCTCGAAACCCTTCAAGCCGGACCCTACTAAGCCTTACCGAGTATCCGAAAGTTTCACATCTAATAGCGCTACCAAATCCAATCCAGATGAGATGTGAAAGTATCCTAATGGGAGCAACCTCACATAGCTTGGCCTCCTCTCGGGCTTTGGTTTTCGTCATTTCCAAAAAAGGAATTCAATGCTCAATGGAGCAATAAATTGTCTTAGAATGACGATAATAAAGAAGATGAAGTAACCGATAGTCGAGAAACAGACTACCGAGGATATAAAACGATCGTATATCGAAATTAAGTCTTGTATACTTACCACCACTCATTGAATTCAAACTTGTACTATTTATTGGTTAACAATAATACTGGGCAAGTTAAGGTAGTGTTACCTCAAAGTCATATCTCACTATTATTCTTAACATTCGAAATAGCGACAAGTCTACTTCTTCGATGTTTAGTGCTAATTATACAAATAAATCGTTTCCATATAAGTGATTTGCTTTACAGAAATTAATTCATTTCCGTAAACGAATCAAACCTTTTCTTTTAAAAACCCGAATTTGTACTTGGCTTCACATTACAAGTATTAGCTTTAAAACACCTTTTTAAAAGGGTTTACTAACTTTGAAACATCATTATAAAAAGGATTTACCGACTTAAACATCCTTATTACATTGATTAATTAACTTTAAAACTTTGTTAACTAAATTGATTAATCAACTTCAATAACCTTTAATTAAAATGAGTAAATCACCTTTAAAACATCATTGATTCAATTAACTAATAATATAATTAATTAAAATAGTTTAATAATAATTAAGTATCATTATTTAAAAGTGATTAATTAATTTAAAGCTTTATTTAAGGACAGACTTATTAACTTTTAAAAGTCATTAATTAAAAAGTATTAATTAATTTTAAAAACGTCATTAATTAATAAATTAATAAATCTTAATACATCATTATTCAAACATTAATTAGCCATAAACATCATTAAGTAAAATGATTAATTAAATTTAAAACATCATTAACTAAGTAATTAGTTAAATTTAAAACACATCATTAATAAGTTAATTAGTTAACTTTAACCCTTATAAATTAAATAATTAATTAATTAAATTAAATCATCATTATTAAAATAATTAATAATTTTTGAAAACATCGTTAATCAAAAACTTACTTAACTTGTAAAATAATTCTAAGCAGGATAATGAAACCAAATGGTTTCGATAAAAGATGATTTTCCGAAAGTGACGATATAGCGACTATCGCTATACGGCAGTTCGGAATTCAAGCGTATGACTTTTGTAACACAACCATACATCACATACCAAAGGAGTGAGCATACATATATGATGACTTACAATAATACAACTTATATCAAGCATTTATTTACAACGGGATTGATTTAACTACCAGATTTTTATATAACTTAAGATTCGCTTACTAACTTTCTGTAGCGACTAATTTGTAAGCAACAAACAAATCCATCAACCAAACCATTATCACAACTATACAATAACCGCTTAATAGCTACAAATTTGAGCATGAACATAGTTTAAATTTTATGGTTCCAAGGTGAAAGCTTCACTCACCAAATCACACTAAAACAAAGTTTAACTTCCACCGAACTTGTCTGAACGCTAAGCAAACTTCCTTAACTTGAATATATGCACTTGTGTGGGCTTGTAGGGTGCAACATGGCTTGGCCAAATGAAAATTTGGGCTCAGCTTGGGCTATATTGGGCTCGACCTTAGAGTTATGATGTGGAGGTAGCCTTTGTTTTGGTAAAAGAGAAGTTGTAGATGAATATGTGGAGTTTTGTAGTGAATTATATTTTGCCAACTTTAAACATGGACTTGGAAGCCATGGATGTTCATGTACATGAAGAGAAGAGAAGTGAAGAAGGATATGAAAATGTAAAGTGAGAATGTGCGGAGATGGTTGGTATTTATAGGCAAAGAAGCGGAGTATTAATTCAATTCAACTTAAACATTTAAATAATATTAATGTTGTCATGTTGCATGCTTTTCATACCCCTCCACCCCACCAAGTACACATGCACACACCTCTCTCCCCCTTCACCATACCTAGGTCCTTGCTTAGGTTATGGTTAGGGTTTTTAATTAATTTCCTAAGGTTATAAAATATGTATATTTACATAAAAGGTCAAATCATGTTTTATTTTAAACTAAGCATGAATTATTAACTTTAACACTATAATTAAGTTATCACATGACATATGTGCATGTTTGTGCATGTGTATATGAGTGATACAAAAATGTGCACAACGTTTTCGACGACTTTCCGAGCCCGAAAAATCAAAATTTCAGAAAATGTTTTTTGGTCAAATTTTCTATTTTTATTTAAACTATTTATTTTGGTAAACAAAATTTAAAAATGATTTTGATATCATTAATTAATATTTGAAATATGTTTATTTGGTTATTAAAATCCATTATTTAAATATTCAAATACAAAGTGATTAATTGACGAGTCGTTACAATGTGTATGTATATAAAAGTTTTCTTTTATAAAGATCGTTGTTATATTATAGATTATTCCTTGCGTCATGAGATTCTGTGTTGTTTAGTTTCTTATTGTCTTCTTTCTTCTTCTTTCCCTTAACAATAGGTCTTTCCAGCACTTGGTTGTTCAACATGTGAATGCTAGGGATGTATTAGTTTTGACTACTGAGGATCAAGAAGGCGGATCGTTACACCAAAGGAGTATGGGCTAGACCAATAATGGTATTGGGCCCGAATGGTCTATGTAGTCTGAATTAGCAACTTTAGGACAAATTAATAAAGCCTACTTATCATTTAGGCATCTAGAATGGTAGTGTTTAGGCTTTTGATTAGATAATCACGTATTTTCCCTTCTTGGCTACTGGCATGCATGATGAAGTAAGTCAAAAAGGTTGGCCTTACAGTAAAGGCGCAAACTATTTTGAACCTTAGGCTAATTTTCAAAAATAAATTTGAAAATTTAAAATATATTTTAAATTTAAATGTTAAGTATGAAATACAAAGGGAAAATTTTGTCATGGTTACAAAATGAATTTGGCTTTTTCAAAGTTAAAATAATTTATTTTGAAATTTTAATATATTTAATTAATTTTATCAGTTAAATTGAACTAAATAATTAATTAATGGTTAGTTAATTAATATGCATACATATATTTTATATTTAAAAATAAACAAACTATAAATGTTATAATCAATTACTTATCTTAAATAGTTTAAGATGAATAACATAAAATTAAAAAAATTAATATAAAATAAATAAAATAATAATTAAATAATAAAATTGAAATTAATTAAATATGGTTTAATTAATAAGAATTAAAATTATTTAAATGTGATTTAACTAATAAGATGTATGTATTATAAGTTAATTAAATTATTAAGGTTATTAAATAAATTAAAATTCATATAACTATACCTGTATAAACAAATATGGAACAGTAAGAAACCAAACTTAGATTAAGGAATGTGCACATGCATATTGGACATATACCGTGATTTCAGATGTGTTTGACACTTGAATCGTGAGGATTTTTGTAACATCCCAAAAATAGGAGTATTTTAATTCAAATATAAAGATTATTTAAATATTTGAATTGTGAATTTAATATTAATTAAATGGATTTAATAGCCTTATTAAACTCATTTTAATTAATAAATAATGATGATGAACTCATGTTGTAAATTTGTTTACATAATTAAATAGTTCGGTGAAAATTTGAAAATGTGATCAAAATTTGTTTTTTAGATTTTCGACTTTACATCGAAGGAAAGTTGTTGCAACGCTGTTGTACACACATCAATATTTGTTGTGCACACATATAACAAATATAAATTGGTTAAAACTAACTAATAATTAGTGGTTAATGAAGGTAATTAAAGAGTAAGACTTTTTCCAAATTTTTGCTACTTTTTATGTGATTTGATGGGAGTACATTGATCACATGGAGTAGCACTGGAGGGGTGCATGGGTGGTGAGGCTAAGTAGGGTGAGTGTAGGGCTAGGCTCACCATTTTGGAGTCTATAAGTGCACATTTTGTTTCCATTTATCTTTTGCCTTCCCATTCTCTTCTTTGGTTCTCTTTCTTAGCTCTTCTTCATTCTTATTTTCTTAAGTTAAAACTCTTCAAAACTCACTCTTTTCTCTTCTAACTTCTTGCATAAGCTTGAAATAATATTGCAAACACCATCATCTTCTCAAAGTTGCAAGTTTTGGAGCCAAGACCATCCATTTCCTCCTTGGCAGTGTGTATTAGGCCTTTTTCTTAGCTTTGCCATGTGCTTTCTGGGTGGGTTATAGGCTTGACTTGTTATTTTGGGTTGAGGGTAGGAAGTGGCTATATGTTGCTTTGTTGTGGTAGGAACTATTGCTTCTTCTTTGAATTAAAAATGAGTTAATCTCACTTTACAATGGTTTTAAAAATTGACAAAATGCTGTAAAATATAAGTTGTTTTTTATGTTGTTTATAATTGTGTATATTGCTTGTTTGGATTTGATTCCTGCTAGAAGTAAATGGCATAAGCTATCATTATTTTGCAGAGGAGATAAAGAGGTAGTCGAAGAGTCTTCATAGCGAATAGATTATTATGGAACACTTCAAAATGCATATACATATATGAGATTTATAGGAGACTTTTATAGAAAGACCCTAAGGGGTTTCTCGCTAATGTTGATTTACATTTATACTTATGTAGCTTATATTGAAGTTTGATTGTATGAGTTATGTAACAACCCGAATTTTTAATGTTTCAAATTTGAATATTTAATTTATTTAAAATATTCGAATTTGATTCGGGTAGAATAAGTTATAAGAAAATTAGTTTTTATTAAAACAACTTGATTTTTAATGACGTATTTTTAATTTAATCTATAGAATTTTTTTATAATTTTTAATGTGGAAAATAATTAAATTTTCATTTGACGTATTTTATGCCAAACATTGGTATTTTTGGAATATAACAGAATTTAATAACCAGTGTATTTTATAACTATTTTTGGGATCGTGTCACATTGTTGTGCACGATCGTATTTTTATTTCTGTTGTTTGCAGTCCGTACGTGAATGGAATTTTATATAGCAGTGCACTGTAAATTACTCTTTTCTAAACTATTTAAAAATAAATTTCAAAATTCCAACTTGATTTGATGTGCGTCTTAGTACTTAAGGGACATGTTTTGACATGTTGATGGCTTGGGATTTGATGTTAGAGTTGTTAATGAAGTAGGGGACATTTTGATTTTGGATAAAAGTTTATGTTATTTACTCAAGCATTTCACATTGTCTACCTATATTTACACTTAGACAATTCATGCCATTTTCAGATTTTTTCCCCCCTTTTCTTTAATTTACTTTCCCTCTTCACGTTTATATTCCATCCCTTCCCAACAAAATTACCAAGTAAGCCTCCCCATTCATAAATCCAAATCTAAATCTACACTTCACTATAAATCACAAAACCAGACTCGTTGAGTTCGTATAGTTAAGGGTTTCATTTCCATACAAGTTTAGTACGGTGCAGATGAGTTTTGGGTTACACAAAATGTTAGTAGTAGGCTAGAGTGTTGGCTCAATGTCGATTTTGGCAAAGTTTGGCTTTGTCATTAGGTGCGCTGGATTCCTCGTCGTGTTGGGTAGCCATGGCCGGAGTTTGGTGGAGTTTGGTTGTGGTTTGGTGGGTCCGACATATTAGGGCAGAGGAGGTTTAGGAGTAGGTCGCATTTTCTATTACTATTATAAAAGGTTTTAATTAATAAAAGATTAATTGAACAAAAATGAGATAAGAAGTCGCCTATGTAACTTGATTGTGCTTTGTGTGACTTGATCGTGCTTTGTTAGTTTCCTCGCTTATGGAAAACGTCTATTCGTATAGTTAGCACTAAAAGCCGATGAAGTATGCTTATCTATCTTTGAGAATTAAGACTGATGTTCGTGAAGGGATATAAGCAATAGAACTCTAACCTACCGACTTCACTCTTGATCGAGAGATAGTGTAAGATGAAAATATCAAAAACGTGATAAGTATACGAGACTTGTTTTCCATATGCGATCGTTCTCATTATTATCGAATAACCAAATTTGTTGATTCAGTCTGGAAGAGACCTGGATCAGTAAGTGTTTTACTTACCGAAAACCACTTCAAGGATGAGATACGTGTTCTATCTCTTGGAAGTAGATTTGTTTGAGACATAGGAATCTTTGTGGAGATTCGAGATCTGTTTAAGATACTCGAACACATGTAGTGGTTCGTGATCTATTCAGGATATGGGAATCCATATGTGATTATGAGATCTATTGAAATATGGGAATCCATGTATGGTTTTGCGATCTGTTCGAGATGTGAGGATCCAATTTGGGTTTTGTATTTTGTTTGTGTGATGAAAACTTGTGTGAAAGTTGTCGAATGTGACCTCGATATCAGAAATGGCTAAAAACAGAGTAAGAGCATAGCTTGGGGTTTTGTTAATCCATGACAGGATATTATCACCTCTGATCTAGAGTATGCTTATCGATGTTGCACATGGGAGTGATGGTATTCTGGATCATGTATTTAAGCATGGACCAATTATATTTACCTTATAGTATATTCTATCTAGAGATATATAATGCTCGGAGGTAGTTTTCTGACCCTTGTGTAGGATATTGGATTCTGGCTTGACCGAAGGGATCTTCACGAAAAATCCATTATGCAAACGTTCCTTAGCGGTTTTGATTGTAACCTCTTATATGCTGTTGAATGTATCTAATAACCATTCCAGCTATGTTATAATATTTATATTCTACACCCTAGACATTATCTATTATACCACCTTATGTACTTAATAGACGGTGGTTCTTTCATGGGGATAACCGTTATGGCATTTCATATGGTCTCAAAAGTACTTTTATATGTGTTAACGTTAAAATATGAACGATAACACCCGGTGTGTGTAATAAGATCATGAAAGCACCACCCGTGTGACGGGAACAGAAATTAAGCAGGAAAATAGCAGAAATGCAGTAAATGAACAACAGATTTATAGTGGTTCGGCCCGTAATTGAGCCTACGTCCACTTTATAGTCTCTTATTGCTGATTCGGTTACAATTTGATACAAATCTCTTCAGGAAACAGTACAATTCGATCACAAGAAACAATCTAGACTACTAGCTTAATCTTCGACGGTGAAACTCGATGAATCCATGTCGGATGTGAGGAATTTCTCTCGAAGCTTGTTGTAGTGTCGCGAATGCTTGAAGGATCCTTGATTACTGGATGAATGAAGAGTTCGACGGAGTAACAGCGCTGTAGAAATGATTTGCCAAAAGTCCCCCTTTATGTTGGAAGTGGTGGGGTATTTATAGGAGCTGATTTGGACTCTGGAAATTTTCCTAAGTCCTAAGTCGTCGCCGACTTAATATAAGTCGCTGCCGACTTATGATAGGTCATAGCCGGTTTATCAGTTCCAACACTTCCCTAGTAGTTCACCTCCTCTTTTGGTTTTACGCTTAAGTCCTAAGTCGCTGAAGACTTAAGGTAAGTCGGTGACGAGGTAAAGGTGTATAAGGTATCTCAGTGTTGTTAGGTCGGAGCAGAGTTAACGTGCAATCTTAAATCGGCAGTTTGTTAACTCGGCAGGCCTTGCTAACTCGCACTTTGTTAAATTGGTTGGCTTCCTTAAGTCGGTAGTCATTTTAGGTCGGCAGCTCCTCTTAGTAGTGGATTACCTTAAGTCGTCTCTTATTAGGTCGTACGCTTCCTTATGTTGTGACTTGTTGAGTCAGTATACTCTTTAACTCGGTAGGTCGCAAGTTCCCATAGGTCGACAATCTGTTAAGTCGGAAGCCCATGTTAACTCACAATTTGCTAGGTCGGTAGGCTTCTTTAAGTCGTTATGTCGTTAACTTTCTTAAGTCGGCAAGCACCTTAAGTCGGCATACTTCTTAAGTCGGCAAACATCTTAACTCGGCTCCTGATAGGTCGTGAGTCGAAAAGGGGGTTAACATTTGCCCCTCGAAGTATATGCCTAAACCATAGGTCGTATGCTTCGATTCTCTTAACTCTTTGGTTAGGTTGGAAACGACTTAACATATGCCTTAGGTCATACACCGTGCAAGTCGACTCGCCTTCCAGCATATAAATAGTTGAATCCTTCTTCCTCTTCCTCATCTGTTCCTCTTCTCGAATCAGCCATTGACGCAATTTAGAGCTTTCAGAGATAAACTCCAACCATCCAATCGCCGATCATCTTCCTGTTATACTTCGTAAGTCGATCTGGTCATCGTTCACCCATGCTCACTGTCGAATCGATAACTCCCCAATTTTTGACTTCCATTTGTGTTTAGATGCTGCGATTCATTATGCATAACTCTTTGATTGTTCTGCAATCGCCATCGACCATGTTGTAGTTGTGATAGGGCAGTAATACATCGGATTCGCAGCAAATTTGATTCGATTTGTTAACGATCAAAAGTGAACGCTAACACCAGGTGTGTGTAATAGAATTGTGAAAGCACCACCCGTTGGTACGGGAACAGAATATAAGCTGAAAATAGCAGAAAAGTGGTAAATGAACAACAGATTTATAGTGGTTCGGCCCGTAATTGAGCCTACATCCACTTTATAGTCTTTTATTGCTGATTCGGTTACAATTTGATACAATATCTTTCTAAAAATGATACAACTTGATCATGAAAGCATTCTTGACTACTAGCTCGATCTTTGATGATGAAACTCGACGAATCCGTGTTGGATGTTAGGAGCTCTTCTCGAAGATTGTTGTAGTGTCTCGAATGCTTGAAGATCTTTGATTGCTGAATGAGAGGAGGCTTCGACAGCGTAACGGCGTTTGGAGAAATGAATGGCCAAAAGTCCCCTCCAAGTTGGAAGTGATGGGGTATTTATAGGAGCTGATTTGGACTTAGGAAATTTCTCTAAGTCTTTAAGTCGTAGCCGACTTAGGGTAGGTCGGTGACGAGTTAAGGGATAGGGTTAGGTCGGTGACGAGTTAAGGGATGGGTTGTTCTGGGAAAATCCTGTGGCTGTTTTTGACAGTATTAAGTCGTAGCCGACTTATCAGACCTTAACTCGTAAGACCTTAACTCGCAGCCTTTAAGTCGTAAACCCACTAAGTCGTAACCCGTTAGGTCGGAACCTTCTTAAGTCGGAGCATTTCATAACTCGGAGTCTTCCTTAGGTCGTAGCCTTTAGGTCGCAACACTACTAGGTCGCGGAGTCTTTAGGTCGCAAGCTTCCTTAGGTTGCGACTTCCCTTAGGTCGTGACATTCCTGTAGCCTTAGGTCGCAAGGTTTTCTGTAGCCTTAGGTCGCTGGGCAAGTTAAGTCATTGAGTCCTAGGTCGTAGACATCTTAGGTCGCAGACTCCTTAACTCGCAGGCACTTTAACTCGTACATTGTTAGGTTGCGATGTCCTTAGGTCGTGAGATCCTCTTGAGTCGTAAGCCTGATGAGTCGTACAGACCTGATGAGTCGCAAGCCTGAAGAGTCGTAAGCCTGATGAGTCGTAAGCCTGATGAGTCGTAAGCCTGATGAGTCGTAGAGACCTGATGAGTCGTAGAGCCTTTAACTTGCTGAGTAGTTAAGTCGGAAGCCTCTTAACTCTTTAAGTCGTAGACTGTTAAGTCGTAACCCACTGTAGGTTTGAGTCTACTAACTCGTGAAGCTTTTAGGTCGCGAAGCAGGCTTGTCTTCAACGGTTAAGTCGTTAAGACCACTTAGGTCGTAAGTCGTTAACTCGTTAACTCATAGCTTCCTGTAGGTTGCTTCAACAGTTAGGTCGTAAGTCGTCGAGTCCCCTTAGGTTTTAGGCTTTTTTAACTCGTAAGTCGCTGCTAAAAGGGAGTTAACATTTGCCCCTCGGAGCATACGTCTTAAGTCGTAAGTCGTGTGCTTCGATTTTCCTTAGCTCGCTTCTTGATGAGTGCGCTAGATCGTGACCGACTTAAGATGAGTCGTAGGTCGCGAACGACTTAGTATAAGTCGTAAGTCAGATGTGTCGATTCACCTTTCACTGTCCCAGGGAATAAATAGCTTAGGTCGTTCTCTCTTCTCCTTCACCTGTTTCATTTGTGCTTTAAGTCGCATCTGCCATTAACAAGATCTCAAGCTTCCAAAGGCGATTTCGACTCGATTTACCTCCAACCACTTCCAGTTACATCGCGTAAGCGTCTTATCCCTTTTCCCAATCGCCGACCATTGCTATCGACCTTTCTCCATGAATTCTTCCCTCGGTCCTTGCGAATACTGCTGTGTAGGATATTCATGGAACTAAGGTGGCTTGATATGGATTGTGATGATTTGTGATCTGTAGTGGTTTTAGAAATAGGGTTGACGAAGAAGCTAACCGGTGAATGGGTTAACGGGTTGGATAGTTAAGGGTTAGGAGTTGGACGGATATATGGTTAACGAGTTAGGGATTAAACGAGTCAGGAGTCAGGACTAAATTCTGGATCGACTTATCACTTACAGCAACCAAGTTTTGAGTCGTAGCCGAGTTACGACTTACGACTTAGAGAATTGAAGTCCCCTTTTAATCCCCACGACTTATGACTTAGAGAATAGTTAACCCTGGCTCGTAGGAACCATTTGAGTCGTTCGCGACTTAGCACTTGTTCACTTTTCTTGAATGTGTGGTACGATTGGAGAGTTACGACTCAACTTGATTCATGGCATATCTTTTAGACCGTGAACGAGTTAGGACTTAGGAAAATCTGCCCCACGCTAAGTTGTGATCGAATTAGAACTTGAGCAAATTTCCCACTGCCTTGAATGCTAAGACTTGAGTTGTTTGAACTTTGGACTCTTGAATTTTGTTGCACTCTTTTATAGATTGTCAATAATTCTAACTGCCTGTTATAACATTTACAAAAAACTGGGACGAGTATACTGCCACCGACTGCCCATATCGGATGACAGATTAGTTGATAAAGATTAAAATTAAATGAACTGTATGAGTGAAATGCTACACAATAACCAACTCAAATGAAGTATTAAAGCAGAATCGTAATGGTTAACTAAAACTGATTTGTCTGCATTGACACTGCACTTAAGCATTAACAAGTTTTGAAATCTCGTAATCGACTGATTGTCAGTTAGTTTAATTCCAGTTATACTTGCTTTTTCTTATTTTCATTAGTTTTGCACAGCACTTTACACTTTTAGGAAACGTGCACCTTCACTTTTGAACATTCGGCTGATTGTGTAGAATGGCATCCCATCAAGAAGATTTGGAACCAAGTGGAGAAGCTTTTCCAATTGCTACTCCGTTGAATGATCCCCCAGAAAAGACTCCTACCACTCTGAGTCATAAAGTCTTCCATCAACTATGCTCCCAGTTTGGCATTGCTGAATCTGACGCTTTGCTCCCTGGAGTAAATGACACTGCTGATAGGCCGCCCCACGGCTTCATCGCAGTGAACCGCCAAATGTGCTTGAGTGGAGCGATTCCCCCGTTTAATGACTGTCTCCGAGAACTTCTCCTTCGATTATCTATCTCCCCTTTTCAACTTCATCCTAATGGCTACGCCATCCTGCTGGGACTGTGTGTGCTTTTTAGGAGAATGCTGGACCGTTTCCCCAGTTTTGGAGAAATTTGCTTTCTATGCTCGTTCACAAAGACCAAAGACCATCCCTCTATCACAGTTGTAAGGAGTGCCAGGAATCGTAAACTGATTATTGGTCTTCCCGAAAGCGTTCCTGGGTTTCTGAGCCAGTTTTTCTTTGTTCGTTGTCCCCCGGGATTTTACGCCATTTGGAGAGTGGGAAGTACGATTATCTATCTTTTCCCTGTGTTTTTCTAAAATTCTTCGAAGTTCAAATTGTCAAGTGTTAACCTCTTTTTCTACTGTTTCAGCGCTTCCTCCTCCCTCTAGGGAAACTCGTCACAAAACTACCTTCGAGAAGCTTATGGCTGTGCCGGTCGAGGAGAGGAGTGTTCAATTTCTATTGAGAGTTGAGTTCCTCCACGAATTTGGACTCTTACATCCTTCCCGTTCCACTCAGCCACATGAAGTCCCTGATTCTTCGGCTGAGGAGTCAGATGCCCCCGCTTCTGCTAAAGAACCTTCACCGAAAGAATTTACCGTTGAAACTTCATTGGTGAAGTGTTCTACTCTTACCGACATTGCGGGGTCATCCAGTAAGTTAGCACTTGCCCCGGTTATTGAAGAGGAGGAAAATCTTCACACTCTTGAAAAGACGACTGAGGTGGAAGTTGAAAAAGATAATTCTCCCATGCACCATGGCGATGATACTTTCGACAGTCTGAGCGACATCATGATAACCTCTCAGGAGCTCTTTAAAGATGATGTTTCTAAAGTGGTCCCTCCTGTTGTCGAAGCAACTTCTTCTTTGCAACAAACCACAACGCCTTCCACACAGCTTATTGCCATTTCTACACCCAAAAGTGGTTTGTAGTCTGACGCGTGTAGTTTGCACATCACACACACTTAGAACTTTGGCACTTATATGCACTTAGCTTCTTCAATTTGAGGATTTCTAAAACTGGTCTTTTTCTTTAATCTCAGGTTCTTTGATGGGGCGAAGCGGCTCTTACTACAACAAATTTCAGCGTTACGGAATCCGTGAGGCTTATGACTTTAGGAGTTATATCGGTGCTGTGAAGGAAACTGATGAGGAGAGGGCTGCCAGAAAAGCTCACAAGAGGCGAGCTCATGAAGAGCGTCGCCGGAGAGAAGACGAGGAATACTATGGGAATAGGGACGAGCGACGTGACTCTTCCCGCAGAAGCGACGATCCTTATAAGAGGAAATCTTACGATGACAGGGGGAAGAGTCATACTTCCGATGAGTCCAGCAAACGGACCAGACTTGGTGAGAAAGACACATCTAACATCTCGAAAAAGACTACCGCTTTTGTTCCTCCTAATACATCTTCCGATTCTCCTGCCCTTAAGGAGTCTGACATCCAGACCATCATTAATAGGCCACAGTACCAAGCTGGAGATGGTCCTCCCACACTCCAGAGCCGATTTCCGAATTGGTGTCTGAAAGGAGTGCGTTTTGATTTGGATTTGATCCCCATTGATAAGCAGGCGATGCTGAAAAATGTCGATGCTGTGAAGCTTGACATCGAAAGAATGTCTGGATGGCAGAAGCTGGTTGATGAACTTCAAAGGGTGAACCATATGAACCTTGAGGCAATGATGACCATGGAGAATGATAAAACAGAATGGGACAAATGGCGTAAGCAGCATGACGCGGAGATGAAAAGCATTAGCGATGGTTATGGGAAGCTCGAAGCTGAAGTTGAAAAACTTAAAAATGAGCTTGCTACTTCCTCCACTTCTTATTCTCAGAAAGAAGAAATGCTTCAAAAACAAGTTCGAGACGCCCATGCTGCTCAGCGGGATACTGAAGTCAAACTTGAAGCAGAATAGCATGTTGCTAGAAAATAACATGATGACGCTGCTCAACTTCAGGAGAAACTCAGCTCTCGAGACTTAGAAATTGCTAGGCTACAATCCCAGTTACTGAAGGCTGAAAGAGAACGTGATGAAGTTCTCTCTGGTAAAGCCGCAGCCGAAGAATCCCATAAGGCGACCATAGCCACCGTTGACGCGACTCTGTTCGACTTTTATATGCATTGTGTCCTGGGGCGTGGGAGCCTTTCATTTTTGGGACCAGAGTATGAAGTCACCTTAGCGGAGGTATGGGAGGCAATCATTGACTTATTTGGTGGTGCCGGATATTCTGAAACAGATCTTCAAGCTACCTACTTAAGTGAGAGCGATCGCGCTGCCCTTACCAAAGGAAAAGAGCAGCTCATCCGAGTGCGGGCCGAGGCGACGGGAGAGAAGCTTCCTGAGAAAGAAACACCTCCTATTGCTCCTGCTTATACTTCGGCTTTAGCTCATGCGGATATTACTGGCTCTAGTTCTCATTCCACGCCTCCCGCTAAGGTTGACAAAGAAACTGTATCCACCCCTACAGAGGAAGAGGCAATGAAGGACTTCCAAGCTCGGGAATTTGAGATTGATCTTGCTAAACCGGCTTCTCCAGGTAACTTTGACGATTCACGATCTTCTTTTTTCTCGGAGAATACTGATTTTGATTTCTTTTATTATGCAGCAGTCGTGCCGGAAGCTGCACCAATTCTTCCTTCTTCAGCTGTCGTTCCTCCTCCTTCTCAAGTTATATCTCTTCCAGCTTCTCAACCAGGTTCACAGGAAGAACCAATAGCAGCCCTTCAAGGTTTACACGAACCACTTGTTTCCGAAGAACAGAAGGCAGAAGGTCTGGAAGATAGCGAGAAGACCCCGGAGCAGTCTTTTGATTATGACACAAAGCTTTCTACATTTCTTGCTCCGGGGAGTGAGTCTTCTTCCAAGAAGAAGGGGAAACGTGTGGTTTCGAAGAAAGGAAAGAAGAGTTCTTCTACTGCTGGGGATGAGGCAGAGATTGATCCGGCTGAGTCTCTTTCTCCTTCTTCTCCGATACGGCCTATGAAGCTAATTACCAGGCCGGGTAAAAGCTCCAAGGGTGGGAAGAAGGGGAAATGAGTTTGATTTTGCATTTTCTGCTTTTTGTATTGACCGGGGATTGTGCGGATACCGGTCTCCGCTTCTTTTTGTAACCTGTACAATGTAAAAAATTTCTCATAGTGTTGAAATAAATAGATATTTTTCTTGTACAAATCATTGTGTATGTAGGAATACATCTGTTTTTCATTTGAAGTGTAGAGTAAACGATTCTTTCTATTTGTACAAACTTTTTGTCTGTATTTCAAGAACGCATTTACTCCACATCTTTATTACGTGATATTGCAATGAACTTGTGGTATGTTGCTTGTATATTACTTTTATTAATGTAACTGAATTGTATAATGTTGCCCCCATACCACAAGTATATTGTAATATTTCTTGTTTTCACAAGACCGATACTCTTATTTTAGAGAATAACTTTCCACTTTTTCAGGGAAGAATTATTCTGCTTTTAATAGAGTATATCTTGTCTTTGGAGAAATCTTTATTTTCTTTTTCTTCCTGAAGAACACTTCGACTTCTGGGAATGATCACTTTTATTTGTTTGAAAGTGAATTTTCCTGCACAGTGAAATGAGCTTCTGAAGAAGGTTTTGATTTTTGTGCCCCAGTAAAGGGTTTATTTTTGGTACTTCAAGCAAGGTGAAGTACGCCTCTGAAGAGGTCTTTTGGTCTCCGAAGAGAAGCGATTTTGGTCTTCGAAGAGAAGCAATTTTGGTCTCCGAAGAGAAGCAGTTTTGGTCTCCGAAGAGAAGCAGTTTTGGTCTCCGAAGAGAAGCAGTTTTGGTCTCCGAAGAGAAGCAGTTTTGGCATTTCATCTCTGGTGAAGTGGGTCTCCGAAGAGAAGCATTTTGCACTTCTACACGGGTGAAATGTGCCTCCGAAAAGGGCTTTTTAGTATTTCATCACTGGTGAAGTGGGTCTCCGAAGAGAAGCATTTTGCACTTCTACACGGGTGAAATGTGCCTCCGAAAAGGGCTTTTGCCTCCGAAGATGGCTTGTGCCTCCGAAGAGGGCTTGTGCCTCCGAAGAGGGCTTGTGCCTCCGAAGAGGGCTTGTGCTCCGAAGAGGGCTTGTGCCTCCGAAGAGGGCTTGTGATTGCCTGGAAGTTACTTTCTCATGGTCGGAGGGGTCCACGGGACAGGCGTAAGTTGTTTGATTGGATGTTTGTTTGTACAAACGATCGCAATCAATTAACAAGGTGCCCCTTTGGTAGTCCCACCGATCTTTTTGATTGAGGAAAGCTCTCCATTTATTGGCGTGCCTCGTTAGAGGGCTTTGTTGACCCTTGGGAAGGAGCATCAGTTGGTTGGTGTGCCAGGAAGGTTGCGTCTTAGGGGCAAGTAGATCCATGGGATGGACACAAGCTGCCTGATCGGATGCATCACAATCAGTTAGCGAGGGTCTTATTCCTTCTGCTTGGGAAGGTATCCCTTTAGTGGATCTGCCTGCTTTCCTGTTGAGAGGCATACCTCCCTTTGGCTGCTTCCATGTTTGCCCGCTCATGTTGTATCATCACCCGCCAATCTGCGATCCTTTATCATCGTTTCCAAGCGCGTGTTCCTTTCTTTTGCAAGTAAATCGCTTTATCCGAAGAAGTAGACTTCACTGTTGAATGACTCCACAGAGTAAACGCAAGTTATTTGGTTGGATGCCTCTTTATATCAACGATCGCAACCAGTTAACGAGGGCTTGACATAGTGGAGCCGTCAACTTTTTATGTGAAGTTCCTCTTGTATGGGATTTGAGTTTGAAATTTTTGTTGCTTGAAATTTGCTTTAATAAATGATTTGTAAGGCTCGCTTAGCTTTGCGATGGGTGAGCTTTGCTTTAATGACCTGCAGTATTAGATCGATATTTTAGCAATACATTTAGAGTATTTACACATCGAAATATAACAGGCATTTTATAATAGAAAACACAATGCATAGTTTTTCATTATTGAGTCACGCTGATTTCTCAGCGGTTTACAATGCAAAAGTTACACATCCATCATTATCTTTACAAATTCAAGCAATGCTGTTAAGTAAAAATGAATGCTAGTTATTGTTGTTTCAGAATCTCCAAGCTGGATTTCCATTTGTGCTTGATTCATAGCTTTTGGATTTTTATGCCAGAGAAAGTGAGAGATGCCCCAGTCGCAGTTTTGTGGGTAATTAGTAGTCATCCCAACTTCTGCTTGCTGGGTATGGTCCTCCTGTGATAGCATTAATGACAAGCTTTTCTGAATCTTGCACTGCAGTGTTGTTGTGAGAATCGGATTGATGGGTAGGGTGTTGTTGATCCCGAGTGGATGAGGTTGGATCGACTCCGCCTCTCTTAACGTATTGTTGGAGTTTACCCTGCTCTAGCAATTCTTCAATCACCTTCTTTAATTGGCGACATTGGTCAGTGTCATGGCCAGGTTGATTGTGAAATTGGCAGAATTTTCCATTACGCTTTGCCCCTCTTGTCATCTCAGGTGGCTTAGGATACCTGACAACGTCTTTTGTTGCAAAAAAGATATTTCTTGGTGTATCAGTTAAAGGAGTAAAGTCCGAAGGATTAAAGCGGCGAGGTTTCTTTTCATTTCTCTGGCTTTTTCCTCCTTCATTCTCCCTTTTCTGACTTTCAGATTCTCTTTTCTTAGGTGGGACATTGTCATTATCAGTCTGGGCAATAACCACTTTCGATGTTGCAGAAAGGCTTTCAAGGCGAATGAACTCATCGGCCTTTTTATAAAATTTATCAAGTGAGTTTGGTTCCTTCATTTTTAGCCATACTCCAAATTTACTCGATTTATCAATGGCTCTCATCAAATAAGTCAGGATCATGCGTGGTTCCGCATTTTCTACCTCGGCTAAAGCTATATTGAAACGGCTCAAGAAAGATTTGATTGATTCTCCGGGCGCTTGTTCAAGGTTAGACGATGACATTATATCCTTAGCTCTTGAAGCATACAATCTGAACTGTTCTTTAAACTTTTGCGTTAAGTCGGAGAACTTGTCTACAGACCGAACTGGAAGCTTTGTGAACCAGAGTAAAGCCACACCTTCTAGGTATACCGGAAAGTATCGACACTTGATCTCGTCTGATGCTCTTGCACCAGTCATATGCCAATCATACTTGTATAGGAAATGATTAGGGTCAGTGGTTCCCCTATAGGCTTGGATAGTAGGAGGTGCAAATTTCCTGGGAAATTCCGCTCTCAGGATCCTTTCAGTAAACGGAGTTCTGCTTGGCGCAAATCCCCAGTCAGCCTCATCCTCTTCCCTTTGCATGCTTTCTTTCATGATGCGGCCAACCATTTCAGACAGGTACTCTTTATTGTTCAAAGACACCTCCGGGCAAGTATTAGTTCTTCCCTCGGAATTTTGCCCGGGCATATGCTCATGACAAGTTGGTTGCGGCATAGAACCATCAGCTTGGAAAGGTGGCATTTCGGGAAGAGTAGTTTGATGGTTTTCTGGTTGACGATTTGCCCCGAGCAGAGCAGTTAATCTATCCATCATCAAAGCGTTTTGAGTTTCAATTTGTTGGTATAATCCAGAAACTGCGTCATTCAATTCAGCCCTGGTGACCCCAACGGTTGGAGTGGCTTGGTCTGTTATTGGGGAAGCGGAAGTTCCTTCGTGAGCATTTCCGGATCTGATAGGTCTACCTCTTCTTCCAGGAGCCATTATTTCGGATCTGGTTTTTAAGAGAGGTTCTTTTTATGAGTCTTTGCGAAGCAACGGTGGATGATCGCCTGAGTTGGGTTCTCAGTGAAAGCACCAAAATGTTAACGATCAAAAGTGAACGCTAACACCCGGTGTGTGTAATAGAATTGTGAAAGCACCACCCGTTGGTACGGGAACAGAATATAAGCTGAAAATAGCAGAAAAGTGGTAAATGAACAACAGATTTATAGTGGTTCGGCCCGTAATTGAGCCTACATCCACTTTATAGTCTTTTATTGCTGATTCGGTTACAATTTGATACAATATCTTTCTAAAAATGATACAACTTGATCATGAAAGCATTCTTGACTACTAGCTCGATCTTTGATGATGAAACTCGACGAATCCATGTTGGATGTTAGGAGCTCTTCTCGAAGATTGTTGTAGTGTCTTGAATGCTTGAAGATCGTTGATTGCTGAATGAGAGGAGGCTTCGACAGCGTAACGGCGTTTGGAGAAATGAATGGCCAAAAGTCCCCTCCAAGTTGGATGTGATGGGGTATTTATAGGAGCTGATTTGGACTTAGGAAATTTCTCTAAGTCTTTAAGTCGTAGCCGACTTAGGGTAGGTCGGTGACGAGTTAAGGGATAGGGTTAGGTCGGTGACGAGTTAAGGGATGGGTTGTTCTGGGAAAATCCTGTGGCTGTTTTTGACAGTATTAAGTCGTAGCCGACTTATCAGACCTTAACTCGTAAGACCTTAACTCGCAGCCTTTAAGTCGTAAACCCACTAAGTCGTAACCCGTTAGGTCGGAACCTTCTTAAGTCGGAGCATTTCATAACTCGCAGTCTTCCTTAGGTCGTAGCCTTTAGGTCGCAACACTACTAGGTCGCGGAGTCTTTAGGTCGCAAGCTTCCTTAGGTCGCGACTTCCCTTAGGTCGTGACATTCCTGTAGCCTTAGGTCGCAAGGTTTTCTGTAGCCTTAGGTCGCTGGGCAAGTTAAGTCATTGAGTCCTAGGTCGTAGACATCTTAGGTCGCAGACTCCTTAACTCGCAGGCACTTTAACTCGTACATTGTTAGGTTGCGATGTCCTTAGGTCGTGAGATCCTCTTGAGTCGTAAGCCTGATGAGTCGTACAGACCTAATGAGTCGCAAGCCTGAAGAGTCGTAAGCCTGATGAGTCGTAAGCCTGATGAGTCGTAAGCCTGATGAGTCGTAGAGACCTGATGAGTCGTAGAGCCTTTAACTTGCTGAGTAGTTAAGTCGGAAGCCTCTTAACTCTTTAAGTCGTAGACTGTTAAGTCGTAACCCACTGTAGGTTTGAGTCTACTAACTCGTGAAGCTTTTAGGTCGCGAAGCAGGCTTGTCTTCAACGGTTAAGTCGTTAAGACCACTTAGGTCGTAAGTCGTTAACTCGTTAACTCATAGCTTCCTGTAGGTTGCTTCAATAGTTAGGTCGTAAGTCGTCGAGTCCCCTTAGGTTTTAGGCTTTTTTAACTCGTAAGTCGCTGCTAAAAGGGAGTTAACAATATGCTAGCTACATATTTCTTGAGTTTCTCATACCAGACTTATGTCTGATGCTTTGTTTTTGTTTTCCCTGAATTCCTCAAGTGCTCTTTCGAGTATTTTCAAAAAAGTAGTTTTCGTTGATGTTCTTTGGAGCTCAAGAAGACGAGCTGGATATTTCACCTATCGTAGCATTCTTATTTCTTCAACATTACTACATTGTACATATCAGCATTTGTGAGTCCAGGTTGTTATAACTGTCCAGGCCGATGATGATACTTAGGTTTTGTAACTCCGAGATTTCTATATTGGAGTAACCCTTTGTACTGTTGCTTTGATATTATATGTTATCGTTCCGCTGTGAGATTTTGATATTGTGTTCCTTCTTCCTTGTTATATTTCTTTTTCTTTTTTATTTAACCCTAATAAATCATCCTTCCAGCACTTGGATCCTCCGCACATGAATAGCGTGGATGTATCAATGTCGATATTTGGGGGTCGAAATGGCGGGTCATTACACTTGGTATCAGAGCTGAAGGTTAAGCAAGGACCTTGGCTTTGGTTGGTATGACTCATTAAGAGATATGGTAGTGGAATGCCCTAGCATGAGTTGAGTGTATTATACATATGAGAGTGTATTTGTAATTGTTATAAACGTATACCTCAATGGTAATTATAGTAATGGAAATTAAAGATCTTATATAAGGTAACTTATATAAGCGAATTTTTAATGTATACTTTAATTAATGTAGGGGTTAATGGTGTTTATCTATTATCCCTTGTTAATTAGTTTAGTTATGCTCGGCCAATTAATGGGCATTGCTATCCTTTATAGAATAATTTGACATGCTCGACCAGTTTATAAGTATTATAATCATTTGTAGATTTAGTAACTTAGTCATGTTCGACCAGTTTATGGGCACTAGATATCATTTGTTGATTATTGATTTGTGCTCAACTAATTTATGAGCATTTTTACAATTTACCGCATGGGTTGGGTAAACTGTATTTGTGGGTGCATTGAAACGAATACCTTGTGAATTCAGTTTCACAGTTTGACTATAAGGTATTCGGTGATAATATGGGGTTAATAGTTGAATTTAGTAAAGGATGCTTATTTTAATCCGAGAAAGATAAGATATTTTGTAAAATAAACATTTGTGAAAATATTTATATAAGAAAGCGATTATATATAAATATGGTTTGTAAAACATGGTTTGTAAACAAAAAGGATTTAACTGATAATTTGAGCACTTAAGTCCTGGTGTCTTTGAAAACGTTTTTCAAGGTTTTGGAAAAATAATAGTAGTATTATTTGAAAGCAATTACTTTAGGAATTAATTTATGAAATTGAGATCATGGTACTTAGTAATATTTACGAAGTATACGATACCATTTTGAAATGATTTTGGTTAAGTCCAAAAGGCATAACTGGATGTACTGAACTCACTCCTGTTGCTTGAAAATAATTTTGGTGATGACTTCCACATTATCGGCGTTCATTTTTGGGTTTATAAGTGGGGGATGCTATAGAATTGTTTTAGTAAAACATATTTCAATTAAAATTTCGAAAGTAAGATTTGATATACAAAAGATATATGTATGTATTATTATTTCAAAATGATTTGAAATAAAATCCGGGGGTTTAGTTCTAAAGTTTTACTTTGGGAAGAGATTTGATACGAACTCCTTAATGTAGAAAAGTTTTATATGTATAATATATATGGTGCCCGAGTGGTAGTGGCATAGCCCGGAGTAAATGATGAAACCTTTTCATGTTTTTCCTTCTTTAGGTAAAGTATGCTTAATAAATTATTGAAATTTGTTAAGATATTTAGGGATAAATATAGCCTAAGCATTAGAATTTTATGACATGCGCATCATATTTATGATATTGTTGTTTGGTAGTTTTCATTTGTTAAAATGAAATGAGATTTTCAATGATATTGGACAGTCGAAAACTTCCGAATCGTTATAGAATTTGAAACTAAGTGTTTTATGAAAATGTAAAGATGTGTTTATATAACACTTGAATTAAGAAGGTAGTAAGTTAAAACAATTTTAATTGGTTAATCATACTTGTTAAGTAAAATGAATTTGATGTTTTGTATATACTCTTAGGATGTCATGGAGTATTATACGAATATGAACTTAAGTTGTATAGCTATTTATAAACTTGAAGTTATGTTTTATGAAATGGTTCATAAATGATTTTAGTATTGAATAACATACTATTTTTATAGAAGAATGTGATTAAAAAGGGATTGGTGTAGTTAAGAAACCAATACAATACGTGAGTTGTACGTAGATCGTTTTATTCACATGATTGTTCCTGATCCAGTATTCAAGCACATGATTTCGAGGTGGTTTACATCGATCCGAACAAGGATTTTTCACTAGATTCTTAATAGTGAACACTTGATATGGATTCTTGATAAGCTCTCTAAATTTTCTATCATAGTATATGGCTATATAAGGAGGGTAGAGGTTTCTAATCAAGGAACCTGATCGGAGTTCGCACTAGAGAGGTCAAGTGGTCTCTACTAGTTGGAAAGTGCAATTATGTGATTGAGCAAGCGATCATAATTGATATTGTGTAATGGATGGTCTATGTGCCTCGTACGGGATTTAGTATTTGCATATTATGTTTTGTTGGCTTATGGAGAGTCCAAGTGAAGAAGCCTCAATTTGTTATGAGGTAGCATGCATTGCTACTAATTACCTAAGGCTGTTGAGGGTAAGGTATGCTTAGTTGGTCGTTTATCATCCTTGTGTGATGAGAGGATTTTTAACTTGAGCAAACTTGAGTTTCTTTTGTTGCTCATGTCGGAATTTCGAAGACAAAATAATCTAAGTAGGGGAAAATGTAACAATCCGAAATTTCAAAGACTTCGTATTTAAATATTTAAATTATTTAAATCTTAGATTAAATGTTATTTAAATGATTTTATAAGCTTCTTAACCCCCTTTTTAAATTAGAACTAATGATGGTAAATTTGTTTCGAAAAAATGTTTACGAAAATATATGCTTTGGAAAAATATCGATAATGCGACTGAAAATCGTTTTATTGATAAATAGCTTTTTTCTCAACAAAAGTTGTCCAACTTTTTGCACATGTCTAAGTAGTCATTATGGAGATAATTAGCAACTAAAAGTATTTTCATATTTATGGCTAACTAAATAGGAAAATGAGCAAATAAGGGAAATGAGCAAAAATGAAAATAATTAACTCTTAAACTAATATCTAATGAACACATTAGCCACTAATTAAACACTCTCCTCAGTATACAAGATTGGAAGGTTCTAAAAGCTTCCTATAGGATAAGATATATTATGGTAAGGGTATAATGGAAATATCCTAAAGGAGAAGTGACATAAAGTAAAAGTAAGCATAAATGGAAATGCTTAAGTGTTAAGCAAATGATAAAGTAGATGTGATGGGAGGTAAGCCTACCAAGGGGGTTAGTGTAAGCTTATGATTCACCACTTAAAGCCTATAAATAGAGGGGAGGGGTTCATTTAATAATCACAAATAAATTCCTAAGCTTGAGATGAAGTAGGAGGGTTGAAAATGGTGGTAAGCACTAATCCACTAATTACTCTCAAACTTTTTCAAAAGTTAACCAAATCTTCTCTAATCTCTTTTAAATTTTGGCTTTAGGCCTAATACATCATGGGAGGTATGATTAGCAAGTAAGAAATGAGAGGAGATGAGAGGAAGAGGAGGAGCTGGGATGGTGCGTGAGCATGAAGGAGGAGGAGGAAGGTGGAATTGGTTTGGAAGTGCTAAAAGTTGGACCTTTAGGCATGTGTTGATTGAAGGAGGTGGTTCTTTGGATCTTGTGGCTTTGTGCTTGGGTTAGCATGGATCTAAGTGAGTTATTTCACTATCTTATTTGTATATATTGTTTATATATATGTTGTATGCAAAGTATAATAGTTAAAGTGACATTAACTAAGTAAAGTTATAAACTTTGGGCCCCTCTTGCTTTTGAAAGCAAATGATAACTTTATATTGTATAACCTCACTTCTATCACCTTGTTAAACATGTGGCATGGCTTTGACTTGATGTTTAAATGGTTGTTTAACTCATGTGTTAAATTAAAGTAAGTATGAAAGTGTTTGTAACGAGAATAGTCATTATAAGTGCACTTCGAAATCCCTTGTTTTTGGGAATTTTTATAAATAAACAAATAGATATTCTTAAGGATTTCTTTCCATGGTTTTATGTATCTAATGTTAGTACTTACTATAAAAATTTCAAGTCTTAAATCATTTATTTAAGTGGTTAAGGCCGGTCGCAAAGATTGTGCTTTTCAATGTTGTTTTAATAAGAACATTTAACGACACTTATAAATGCTGTTGTAAGTCGCTTATGGTTTTAAGTGTTTAAAATGCAATGTTTTGGCTAGTTTCTCTTGATTTAAATGGTTTCTAATTTCTTTTCTTTATAAAATATTCATATGGAAGTTTTTATAAAATGTATTTGAGTATGAAAAAAAGAATAGAAGTTTAAATATAATCTTAATGATTATTTACAAATTTAGGAAGTAAGGTGCTGCAAAATGTAAAACATGTTTTTAATCGGACTTCTAAATTAGTTATTTTCAAGTAATATTTTACATAGATATTTTAAACCTATTTACAAGTATTTCTAAAGTATTATTTTATATATATATATATATATATATATATATATGTTTTAGCAAAGGTGATTGACTAGGCTTAACACTAAAAGCCGACGAGTAAATTTATCTGTTTGTGAGATTCAAGAGTGAGGTGTTTAGGCAAGGCTTAGGGCAACCAGTGCCCAAACATACCTGGCTTCACTCTTGAACGAGGAACGGTATAAATTGAAATGTCAGAAACGTGTTAATCTTGTTGCTTACTTTCTTGTCTAAAGAGGTAACTAACATTGCTTAGCGCTAAAAGCCAACGAAGTAGGCTTATATATTTCTGAGAGTTAAAGATTGACGTCGAGTAGCGATGAATCAATAGAGCTCTAACCTAAAGGACTTGACTCTTGAATGAGGAATAATTAAGTCGGGAATGTCGAAAATAGGTTAACAAGGTTGTTTATTACTTATTAGGAAAGTGATTAACTATGCTTAACACTAATAAGCCGATGAAGTAATCTTATATATTTGTGAGAGTTAAGATTGATGTTGAGTAGGGATGGAATAATAGAGCTCTAACCTATCGGGTTTCCCTCTTAAAAGAGGAATAGTTCAGTCGTGAATGTCGGAAATGAGTTAAGCATACATAAATTGATTTGTATAAGCAATGATTTTTGACTTGATAGTCGATTAGTCGATTATAGATCTTAACCGAATACGAACATAGATCATTAAAACAAAGGATTGTAAAGATAGCAACAAGTAGGAAAATGATTTGGGTTTGTTGTGAAAATGTGTTAATTGCATTCGTCTTTAACCCTTTTCGATTATACTTAGGAATCTAAAAATATTTTTAAAAGAATGTTTTGAAGATAAGCATAAGTAAAACGGTTTTGGGTTTGCAGTGACAATGTTTAAGTAACATTAGTCTTAAACCTTTTGAATGGACTTGTGAAAGTACTTAGATCCTTAAAATGGATATTTTGGAAGAAATGTTAAAGTAGGAAATGTTGTTAATGAATGTGATTATACCTATTGTAACGACCCGTAAATTTCAACTGTTTTAATAACGTAATTAGTTGAAATTTTGTGAAATTTTAAATGATAAAATTTTCAAATAAAAATTTAATATTCGGAATACGTCCAGTTAAACATAGCAACTGGTAAATTTTCGTCCGAAAATATGAAAGTTTATTTCGCGCGTAAATTCACTTCAATTTAATCAGTTAAAAAAGCAATGAAAATAAAATGTTTCCGAAACCTAAATATTTTTACATAGAAATATTCTAAACCATCTTCTGAGCAAGATGTCAGTTTGTCGTTTTTCCAAATTAGGACATCTTTGGCTCCATCGATCTTATTTTTCAGTGTTTTTCTTGCATTTTCCGCTATTAGAAAATTCGAATTTTCATAATTCAATCATACCACTGATATCTGTATACCGTTTTGATCGTTTCGTCATGCTGATCTCTACGGTATATTCAATTCTATGTTTTGAAATCCGATAAGCGGTGGAATTTGCAGAACAATAATCGTATCGGTACTTCTTTTGGAATAACCATTTATTTTCACCGGTTGAATATAAATGGTTTCTTACTTTTAACATTACAAGTAATAGCCGTGACCTTTAACCTTTCCACTTTTCAATAAAAATCTGTTCGTCGTTTCATTTTCATAATTTCACACTTTGTTCTCTGAGCCATCTTTGGAAATAGAGTATATTATACACCCTTACTGTTCATTTCTTTCACCTGATGTATTAATATATTATGAGGCATTGAAGAGTCACGTGCCATGTTTCTTTCTTTTCATTTTTTTTGATTTTTACCTGATGAAGTTCATCTTCTTCCAACCCAAACATTCATGACCGAGAAAAAAAAAATTTCTCTACCCTTCACCGCCGGCCCAAGCAACCCGAGCTGCCACCCTGTCAACCAGAGTCTTCCCCTCTCTCACTACTCCACCTTGCTACGGCCCACTTGATTCATCTCCGCCCTCTGCTCTACATAGCACCGGCCACACCACAACCACGTGCTGTCTCATCTTCCCACACGCACGCAACTCGCCTTCCGCCTGGATCCGCCTCTGGCCTCCTTTCCCCGAACCTGCCTCCACTGTCACGTGCTCTACCCCATCCACGTCATCTGACGTGCACCAACAATAGCCGATCTTCCATACACTCCACTGCCGTGAGCATCTCGTCACCATCCCCAGCCTTGCGTACATCTCCTCGGTGTTTTTTATGAAAATATAGCAGGTTATACATATTAGTTATACAATTTTAGTTAGTTAATATATGTATATCTCATTTATTTTATAGTTTTCTATTTTCACAGTTTATATTTATATGTATTACAATGGGAAGCTAGGCTTCTTTTGCTGTGATTTTAGTTTACCCAATTATAAGCTATAAAAGTTTATAAAGTTATTCGTTTATTATATATTTCTGATTTTATATATTTCAACTTCGGTAATAAATACATTATTTACACGTATATATACAGTCTGCATATTGTTTACACACGTGAAATATTAGTTTATATATTTGACATAGTTTATTGGATCGGTGAGTCTGCAACTAGGTGCGCAAATGTTTTATATATACAGTTTACATTATATATTGATATGCATACAATATGTTTATATTGTATATATACAGTTCATAAAGTATAGAGTTGTAAAGTGGTTATGCAGTTTTGTCCGTTGTATACACATATCTGCGAGCCTGGCACTATTTTCGTACTTATAATATAAGCTTTGTGAAATGGGTTCTATTGGTTTCAAAATTTGTATACTTACGGTTAGTATATATATATATATGAGTGTTGTTATGTTGTTTTATATGAGTGCTGTTATGTTTTATATTGTTATAAATATTACATGATATTCACATTTTGGATTTGTTTATAAGTGTTTTTTTTAAAAAAAAAAGAAAAAAAGAAGAAGGAAAATATGGATTTTGAAGTTTTATGTTATATTTATATTTGCTTAAATTTAAAATATCAGTTTCATGGAAATTACAACAATAATAATATACAATTTCTGTTTCTATCGAACCGAATTCTAATCATCCCATCGATTCCTATTTTTTAGCTTTGACCGTCAAAATCCATTTTCATCTTATTTTGCTTTGAGACTGCTGTTTGGGGTTGTTCGATTTTCTAGATCGTGATCCAATTCATAGCTGGTTGTGTTTCAAACTTCTCTAGCCTCGAAAGGTGAGCAATCACTCACGATTAACGTTCTTTTATTTATTAAATATGATTTCAATTGAAACGACAATTGAAATATGCAACTGTTAGTTATTTACACTGTTACATCCGTTATTACCTGTATCAGTTCACCTCTGACATCTGACACCATTATCTGTTATATATGCAATGATAATACAGTTTGGGTGATAATTGATTGATTTTTGATGTTTATATTGGACGTTAAATTGTTAAGGTTAAAAATGATAAATAGTATGCAATTGAACTGGATATAGGATAATTAAATGTTAAATTTGATTAACTGACATTTGTATAATATGACCCCTTTAACTGTTAACTTTATGGACACGTAGGATTTGTTTAATTACATTTTGAACCACTGAATGTATGTTGTTAAATTGATGATGTATGAAATTTTAAATAGATGACAAGTGAAAAACCGTAATGTAATAATCTTTAATCTACATGAAATGATAGTGTAGATTCTAGAAATAATTATATTAATTCGTACAAATAACAATGCGAATTAATACGGTTATTTCGGGATTATTTGAATTGATTGATATTGATTGCTGTTATTGCTTGTTTATTTACTTTGACACCATCCCAATTATCATACTGCAAGTTCCCTTTGATATGCTTTGATTTTGAATTGATTTGGAATCGGGTTGAAATGATAAATACCCAAATTGAACATTGACCTAGGATAGGAAATTAAATAAAAAAACCCGATTGGTCAATAATTTGATTTAAAAATAAATGAAGATTTTATTTGAATAAAAAAATATGGTTTTGAAATGAAGTTGAAATCTGAATTTTAATGAAAGGAAATTGTAATATTTAATAATCTGAAACAAAATATTTACAATGTAATCGATGAAAGAATGTTGTTTAATTTTAGAAATGATTGAATTAAGTTTTTAAATTATTAAACTTTGAAATGATTTAATAATCAAGTTTGAAATTATAATTAAGTTTGAAATTATTAAACTTTGAAATGATTTAATAATCAAGTTTGAAATTATAATTAAGTTTGAAATTATTAAACTTTGAAATTATTTAATAATTAAGATTTGAATTATTTAGTAATTAAATGAGATTTAATTATTTAATAATTAAATTGAATTGGATTTTTAATTAAGAAAAATTGAACTTTTGAATAAGTGAATTTTTACTTCGTAAATAATTGAAATTGAGTTTTCTTTATTAATTAAGTTTTGGAAAATTATTTAAGAAAGTAAATAAGTGAAATGGAATTTCTTTAACAAGAAATGAAAATGTAATATTTTGGAATTAATGTAAGACTTGTAATTGAAAGAATTGATTTGACGAATTGAATTTAATTCAAAATTGTAAGTTTTGATTTAATGAAGTTAGACTTAAGAAATTGATTAATGAATTGGAAATTTAATAGAAATTGTTTTGAATGAAAGTAACTTAACGAATATTGAATGAAACCGATAAATGAGTTTAAATTGATTTGAATGTTAAATAAAATTTATTTAATTGATTTCGAAATGAAACTTTGTGCGAATTTGAATCAATATTTGAATTGTTTTCAATATAAAGATTGAAATTGAATTATAAGATTTTGAAATGATAATTTGGAAGTTTTGAAACGTAAATTTATGGAAATGGTTTGAAAGAAAAATGAAATGTTGATTTACGAATTGAAATTGAAATTGAAATTGATTTGGTTTTGAAATAAATAAACGACCAATCGGTGAAATAATTACGGAAGTTATTAAAGAGACCGGAATTCGGTTATGCTTCTAGGCAATTGCGTCCGAATGAAGTTCGCTATGTCACCCATGACTTAGAGTTAGCCCCTATAGTCTTTGCCTTTAAGATTTGGCGTCATTATCTTTTAGGCGAGCGCTTCATTCTCTATACCGATCACAAATCGTTGAAATATCCGTTCACCCAGAAAGAGCTTAATATGCGGCAACAACGTTGGCTCGAGTTCCTAGCCTCTTATGATTTCGATATCCAGTACACTCCTGGAAAGGGGAACCGAGTTGCAGATGCTCTAAGTTGCAAACACTCGGTTGCTGTCTCTATGATGTTAGCCGAGTGGGATATGTTGGAGACTCTATCTCTTTATGATGTTCGTGCTCGTGCTCCAGCTTCAGATTCTCCTATCTTATTATTTAGTTTCGAAGCTCGTCCTAGCTTATTGGGTCGTATTGCCAATGCTCAGCGACAAGATCCAAATCTTGTGTGCCTTATTCAACCATGTAAGTCTAAATCTCGTGACGATGAGTTGAGGGATTTCAGCATTGATACTTATGGTTGTCTTTGTAAGGAGAATCGATTGATCGTGCCTTTCGTTTCGGATCTAGGCGGGACATTCTTGATGATTGTCACCGTTCTAAGTATACTATTCATCCCGGCAGTAGCAAGATGTATGCCGATATGAGGCGCTTGTATTATTGGGAAGGCATGAAGTGTGATATGACAAGTTATGTGAGTAATTGCATGACATTTCAACTCATCAAAACCGAGCATCAGCGTCCTAGTGGTCTTCTTTATCCTCTTGAGGCCCCGTTGTGGAAATGGGATCAAATTCATATGGACTTCATCGATGGCCTACCTCGTTCGAGATTGGGCCATAGTAGTGTTTGGGTTATCGTGGATCGCTTGACTAAGTCTGATCATTTTATTCCTAATAAATTTAATAGGACAGCTTCTCAGCTAGCTAAGCTTTATATTAAGGAAATCTTGAGACTTCATGGTATTCCTAGTTCTATTGTATATGACCGTAATCCACTCTTTACGAGTCATTTCTGGTGGAGTCTTCAGGAAGCTTTGGGTATAAAGCTTAATTTCAGCACAGCTTATCATCCGCAGTCTGATGGACAGACTGAACGGGTGAATCATATTCTTAAGGATCTTCTCCGTGCTTGCATTCTTGACTTTGGTGGTAGTTGGGAGGACCACTTACCGCTTTTTGAATTCTCGTACAACAACAGTTTTCAGTCCTGTATCGGTATGGCTCCTCTTAAAGCTCTATACAGAAGGCCATGTCGATTACCTTCTTGTTGGTTGAAATTCGAGGAGAAGTTGATTTTAGGCCCCGATTCTATTCGTGAAGCTTCAGAGAAGATCGATCTTATTCGTTAGAGAATGAAAGAGGCACAAAGTTGTCAGAAATCCTACGCGGACAACCGTAGGAGGCCTCTTTAATTCTTTATTGGTGATCTTGTTTATATTTGTGTATCTCCATTAAAGGGGATAATGCGTTTCAGTAGGACTGGGAAATTGGCTCCTTGCTTTATAGGACCATTTCCTATTACTGAGCATATTGGCCCAGGTGCTTATAGAGTATCACTTCCGGCTCATTTATCTGGTATTCATGATGTGTTTCACGTCTCTCGGCTTCGGAAGTGTCTTCGTGATTCAGATTCTGTCATTGAATCTCCTTGTCTACAAGAGCCTGAGTTCTCACCTGATCTATCTATTGTGCAAAATCCTGTTGGTGTTCTTGCTTTGGAGGTGAAATGCCTTCGAAATAAGGATGTACCGCTTGTGAAGATTCAATGGTCCGCTAACCCCAATGACTGCACTTGGGAAACCAGAGAATTTATCGAGCGATCTTATCCTGGTTTTCTTTCTTCTCGTGTTGAAAGTGAGAATTTTAAACTCAAGCTTATCTATTTTCTTTTGCTTGATGTAATAAATCGTGTTGAATACAACTCTTCTCTAGAAATTGTGAGGACGCAATTTTTATAAGGGGGGGAGTCTGTAACAACCCTGGTTTTGGTGATTACCTTTAATATTAAATTATAACGGAGAAATAAAAATAAATTGGAGATAAAATTTGTTAAATTGTGTATTTTAAATAAACAATGAGTTTTGGATTTGAATAATTTTGAAATAAAGTTTTAGAAACTTTAGTTTGGTTGTTTGTGACAAAAATGAGCATTATATGGTTTTAATTTAGTAAAATTCAATAATTTTAGTAATTATTGCCAAATGTTTCTTTTATTAATTTTTAAATGGAGTATTTGATTTAATATATTGTATATTATAAATAAAAAGTGAAAATTTGGTTAAAAATAATTTTTGGATGTAAAATGAGGTTAAAAGGGTTTGTTATATTTAATTACATAAGAAAATGATTTTTATGTAATTTTTGGTGTTAAAAATAAGTAGTTTTGTTGTAAATATAAGTGTATATGTGTTTTTGTGATAATTAAAATTTACAAATTCTTGTTGTTATTGGGTCCAAGCCCATTTACCTAAACTAGCCTGAAGAAGAAAGTCTTTCTTCTCAAAACAATGTACGTACAGCACATTCTCATTTTACCAAAAAACAAAAGAAATTGAGAAAAACATTTCCTCTTTCAAACCTAAAGCAAAATCCACCATTTTCTTCAATTACTTTCTAAAATTAATCAAATTATGGCAACTAAATTCAGGTAATCCATTCCAAAAAAAAGTTTAATTCATCAAATTTTGATTTTGTGTTTGGGTCTTGTTTGTAACTTTGTTTTCTTAGTTTGCATGTATCTGTACTGCTTCTTTTCAGGTTGCTGAAGCTTCCTCCTTCCTAAATCCTTCAACTTTCTCTAGTTTATTCAAGTTAATCTTCAAATTTGCAAAGGTGAGTTGCTAACTCACGTTATCTAGCTCAAACAATGCTCTGCTAGCCAAAAACTATGCAAATAGTAGCTTACTGTAACGTTTTTGTTGATTTTTAATTTACAGTCAAAATCTATTTTTAGTTGCTTCTTTGAGTGTCCATATCTTCTTATTCCTATGATGCAATGCTACCGGAATTCTTTCGGATTGTAGTTTATATGTTGTAGTTTATGCATGTAAATTTTCATATGCAAATTCGTCCTGAAAGTACCTCAAACAATCGCTCGAAAATGGGTTCAGACAAGGTAGAAACTTCCTTTAGCATTTGCATGATGCAGGTCGGCCATCAAAGTGCTCAGGTCGACCCTAGGGTCGACCTAAGCATCCATAGGTTGACCTGTAGGTTGACCAATGGGTCGACCTGGGCTTTGAAATTTGCCTAGGTCACTCTTTTTTCTCTCCGCGTCTTGTTTTGATCAATTTGCTTTTTTCTAGTGACTTTCTTAATTCATTTTCATGGAATTTTTTAGATGTTATAATGGCCATGAAGCCTATCAATAGGTGAGCCAAAATTTTAGTGAATTTGTGATTCGAATTGAATTGTTTTTGAGATGATTTCGAATGTCGGTTTTTGGTATTTTCGATGATTTTCCTTGATTTCGAGCACATGTTTTTCTAAATAATTTTGAAATGATTTTTAAATAAAATGGCTTTTAAAATTAATATTATATAATATTTATAAATCATTTTAAAGCTATAAAAATTATATATTCACTATAATAAGAGAATTTCAAAGGTGATTTCCAGAACGATTTCGTAAATTGTTTTAAAAGCTTGTTTTCTTAAACAAATTATTTTCTATACATAAAATACACGTTTTTGCACTCTTCGAGCATATGAGGATGAAGATTAAACGATTTAGTAAAACACGTGGTATGGGACATGTGCGTTTAATTTTTTGGTTAATTCCGGACTCTTTCATTTGAAGCTATTGACCGTCGGGTCGTATTTGTCGATGAGACGAGGCAATTATTGTCATTTGAATGATTTGTTTTCTAGTATGGCATTGGCTAGCGGTTAGTAAACAAATAAGTGAGAACGTGTTGTATGGGATGCACTATTAACACTTTTCGGGTTCCTATTTGAGAGTTTGTGACACATTCATGATTAATTGCCAGTACTGGACCTTCGGGTTATTTGTCCTTTGGGATGTTGTCCTTCGGGATATTTTTTCCATTGAGACGTATTTGTCCTTCGGGATGTCGCCCTTCGGGATGTATTTCCTTCGGAATGTTGTCATTCCGGATGTTTGTCTATTTGAGACATGGCGCCTTATTTTGAGAGATAGTACTTGGCGGGCTTCGGCCATTTTATAAGCACGTGCTATCTTTTGTGATGATTTCATGTTTTATTGTGGCTTTCCAAATGTATCGCCATTTCAAGATTATTTGGCCATTTGAGCCGTTTGAGACACTACTATCTGGCAATTATATTTTGGATTTTGAAATCTTTATCGAGTTCTAAACTTTGAGATTTGTGATTGCCAATATTTTGGCGTTTATTTTGAGATTTAAAATCTCCTTTTAGGAGATATATGCGTGATTGCCATTATTTTGGCGTATTTTGAGATTTGGGATTTCTCTATTTTTGAATATTTGTGATTGCCATTTTTGGAGAATATTGAGTTTTGTGATCTCCTATTTAGGAGTTATGGTTTATGAAAACCATTATATTGGCTCTTGTGTTATGCCGATGATATAAGGCAATTGTAATGCTTATTTGATTTTATCGTTGAGTTTACCTCTTTCGAGGATATATTTTGGTGAAATTACTTCACTTCAACTTTTGACATATCATTAGTGTTACCTCTTCTCATTCGAGATGAATCATTACCCTTTTATCCCTTTATTACTTCTATCTCATACTAATCAGTTGTTTAAGCTAGACTGATTCGTGTATTTTTATATACTCGGGTCAGACCGAGTCGTTTTAGGTTAGGCACCTACCATAGGACTTTGCATGCTGCTTCCGCTTTGGATATCTATTTATCACCTTTTGTGTGGTTTTTGTAGCGTTTTGTAAACTCAGATATGTATCTATTATTTTGACTCAATATATATAGTGTGGTCCTTGTATCACTTCTGTTGTATCATTTTGTATTATACTGGGATGTATCTGTGTATACGTATATATATGTTCGATTGTTGTTCTGTGATGTAATGCACATATTGTTGTTGTATTTTGTTTTGGTAGATCCGTTAGTCACTATAGTTTTGTATTAAGCATTTATTGAATATGTCGACCCACTTGTGAAAGAACAAAAATTTAGAGCACTAAATCGATGTATTTAATAGGTGTTTAAAATAAAGCTATAGATGGTCGCTCCTAACCGGTCCTTTCTCCACACTAGCAGACAGTATTACCCTGTAGTACCCTTTGTTAATGTGGGTCTCGGGGTAGGGTGTCACAACAGAGGGAGTGACAGAACCAACATGATCAAAGGTAGGCGGAGTTATAACCTTGGGAACCCATTTCATTTCCGTCCTAGGGATGGGAATTATTTCCTCAGGAGAAAGAGGAGCATTCCTATAACAATTCTCCATTGTATGTCCAAATGACTTACAGTTAGTACATATGTCAGGCTTCCAGCTGTAGTAAACTTTTATTTCCACTTCGCGACCTTGCATGATTCTTACTTTCAATATCGACGGTAAAAAGTAACTTATTATTATTTTTAAAAGTTAAAGTTAAATAATAATTATTTTATTTAATATATTTTTAAAGTTAATTTATTACTATAATAATATTGTTAAAATTATTTACTATTATATTTATAATGTTTTAATTTTAATTAATTATTGTATTATTAAGTTTAATTATTTTAGTGTTAACAATGTTGAAAGTGATTTATAACTATTAAATTATTTTAACTTGTTTAAAGTTTATTTTTCTATTATTTTATTTTATAATAAAGTTTATTTTTATATTATTATAGTTTGTTTATAGGATTACCATTATATAGTTATAATTGTTTTAAATTTTATTATTTTATTAATGATTTTTAAAGTCCTTATTACACTATTGTTGCTTAAGGATAATTAATTATTTTGTTAAAGGTGTTTTTACATAATAAATTGTTTTATAAAAAGGTGATTAAGAATAATAAAATGTTTCTTTAAAAGGAATCATTTTAAAATGAAAAGATTTATATAAAGGTTTATTTAATAAAGAGGGTTTATTTAAAGAGTTATAAATTGGAAAGCGATCCAGGAATTAGAAAGAAGTTTTGTTTTATAAAGGGTTTTAGAGATTTATAACAGAAGTTTTATAAATAGTTTTACAGCTTTATAAAAGAGTTTTATAAAAAAAACTTGGAGATTTATAAAGGAAGGTGTATAAATAGATTTGGAGATTTACAAAGGAGATATTTATAAAATAAAAGGGATTTATAAAAAGGAAGAGTGTTTTGGGTTATTGGAATCTCTGTTTTAAATAACATTTGCTTCGATCCATTTAATATAATTTTGAAGTAAAAATCCTTTTTTAAATGTTTTGTAAATATACTTATACCATTGTATAAGTATATGGAAAGTTTCCAAGTTTGGAAGTAAATATTTTTGTAAATATACATATACCGTTGAGATAAGTATATAAATGTTTTCCAAGTATAGAAAGAAGTATAAGAGGTTTGTAAAATTATCGTTTATAAATGCATTTCAAATTAAATATTTTGGAAAGTGATTTAATTAATGAAAGATTAATTGGAAAGGCTTAGTGGTTTCCATGGAAATGTAATCTTTGGTTTGAATGTTTGTTTATTTGATAGTTCAATAACCGACTATCAAATCTTGACATGTTTTGACTCAGGAAGTATGATTGTATATTCGAGTTCCCCGATGAGGGCTCGAATACTTGTTGCATACTTCCAAAGAACCGGAATTGAGTTAGCTGAAAATTATCTCTTAGTTTGTTGACATCGGTTTTTCGAATTTATCCGAACCACTCTAAACTAATAACGTTCGTGATGAAGTAAGATATGGAGCTATACTATTCTTCCCGAGGGTGATTCCAAAATGGAAGATAGTAAAATTTTGGATGCTTGTTCGATCCTGGAACAACTTGTGTGGATGAATGCTAGCATTGCATCTCTGCTTGGAGGGCAGTGTTAGCATTCCAAGATGGTATGTTAGTAGAAGAGGTAAAAGCGTAACCTCAAGCCTCACAACCCGAAAGAATGGCTAAAATAGGGAATGCAGTAGAGCCATGTGGTTAGCTAATATTAGGAGTCGTCATCTCATTCTAGATTGTCCCTAAGAGTTGTTTTATATGCAAGCGTCGATGGGCAAAGTAAAGCAGCCTCAGTGTCAAAGGGGTAAGGTAATTCGGCTTGTCATGTTAAAGTGGCAGGCCGGCTCTTTGTAGTAGAGGGACAAATGCGTCTGTAGCCCTCAGGTACATTTTCTAGAGGTGTATCATCAAAAGGAACTCCCTTACCTAGTCATAGTTAGTATCCATTTTCCAATCGAACTTGATTGTATATCTATTATGCTGGAATTTAATGAATGTAACAATTTCGGCTATGATTCAATATTTACTTTAACCCAAGACATTATTATAATATCACTGGATTTTCTATAGAAAATGTTTCGGTCATCGTAAGGTAAAAACCCGTCCATGTTTATGTGCGACGCGGTCTTACAAGATACCTTTGATTTTAAAGGGTTTTACAAATGAAATAAATAAAATTCGTTGTGATTTGAGTTTCTCACGCTGTTTTACTAGATTGGCCCAGGCGTTGTTTTCCTATAATGCTCGGGTCAGCCCGAGCATATTTTCCTGATTTAGCTGGAATCGTTGGAGCATACGGGAGATGAGCTGGATTCTCCAAGACGTATTCACGTATTTTATATTCTTCCGCTGTTTAGTTGTTCTTGATGACCTTTTTTGTATTTATCAAAAATTGTAAGAATAAGCTATTATAACTGTCCAGGCTGATAATACATTAATGTACTCTGATGTTGTGTATAAGAAAGATGATTTCTTTTTGTAAAGACTTGTTCATATTATATATTACTTGTCACATTTTGTGTGATTTTGTTCTGCCTTTTTCTTTCTTTCACCCCAAATGACCTGTCTTTTGGACACTAAATAATCGGCACATGAATACCAATGATGTATTAAGTGTCATCTGTTGGTGTAAGAAAGGCAGACCATTATAATTTATCAGTTGTTTGTGAAAGTGTCATTATAGTGATTATCACTATAGCGACACTTACGAAATCTCCTTTTTCAATCTTTTTTTGTTGCCCTTGTGCTTGTGTTTGCATCACTAAATGTTTGGTCGCACTTTTGCACTTTTAAATTGTTGTTTGAAAAATTTTTGGTGGCCTGGAAATTGTTATAAAACCTAACTCCAAAGATTTAAAAGTTAGAAAGGATTTGGTCTCGTTTTTGCAATTTGAAAGTCAAGTTTTAAAACAACTTTCAATTAGGTTTTGTTAACTTTGAGTTCTCTAAATTATTATGAATGCATACTAGAGTTGTAGTATATTATTCTAAAAGTAAAATATAGTATTCATACTTTGTAAAAATATGGGGAAAATTCCATTCTAAAAGGAACCAATTTAAAGGAATTTTCCATACTCTTTTTAGCGACACTTTTGTGACACTATTTCTAATGTTTACAAAAATAATTTTAAACTTGATTTTTCTTTTTCAATCTTTTTGGAGTGTCTTTCTAACCTATATTGAAGTGTTTAAAAGTGGTTTGGAATTTATATAAATATTTAAAGGATTTAATATGAATTAGTGAAGAAGAAGTTTTTATTTTGAAAATAAGGAAAGGAAAAGGTTTTGAGTTTTTTAACATATTCTAAACTTGAGAATATCCACGTAATATTTGAAAGGGATGTTTTAAACTGTATCTCAAGTATTTTTGAGTTTATAGAAAGAGATCATGGAAGCATGGATTACAATACCACCGTTGTAATAAATGTTTTCCAAGAATTGAGAAAGAATTCATGGACTATAACACTTTTGTTATAATAAATGATTTCATAAAATTATTAAGAAAATTTGTTACTTGACCTAATAAGTGTTGATATTTTTAAATCTTTGGAGGTGTTTTGTTTTAAGAAAATAATAAGATGATCTATAAATGATATTTTATAAATGAAGAAATATTTAAAAAGATTGTTTTAAAGATAAAGCTAAGTGTAATTGGTTTTGGGTTTATAGTAAACAATGTTTTAATGACATTTGTTTTTAACCCTTCTTTTTGATACACTTAGAAATATAATTAACTCTTTAAAGTAATATTTTAAAGAAGTGTTTTTAAAGTGTTTTACAAATATTTATGATGTGAAAATCGAGAACAAGTATGAGTCAGATGTTTTAAAAGTCTAGAAGTTTAATTTCGTTCATGGAAAGGATTTAGTCTTTTCCTTAATACCAAATATCGAGAAAGTAGATTCGTTACTATCTGTGAGATTTAAAAACCAAAGTATCTAGGAAAGGCCAGGAGCAACCAGTGCCCCGACTTACTTAGCATTATTTTAAGTGAGGAATAATATGAGTTGGAAATCAAAGTGACTATAAGGGTAAGGAATTATTTTCCATAGGCAATATCACTTATATGGAAAGGATTTATGCATATACTTAACACTAAACATCAAGTTATGGAAATTCGTCAGTGTGTCGAAAGTTAAGAATGTATGTCGAGGCAACAATGCTTCCAACTTGTTTGGCTTCTTGTTAATTAAGGGATAATACAAGTTTGAAATCGACAAGTGATGATAAGTGTATGAGGTTTAATTTCCATATACAATCATTTTTGTTATTTTCGATAGTTTATTTATTGATCATCGACATCCTTCTTTGTGTTTCACCAATCTAAGACGATTTTCAGCTCATTTGAACATTAAATATAGTTCATCGGAAATGACTAAATAAAGAGCAAGTGGGGACCAACCTATATGGGGTTGCTCACATTAGGGTATTGTCACATCTACTCTAGATTGGTTTGGGTAACATGCGCATGGAGATGTGAAATACTCTGATTCTTGGTAAGGTTGGTGCGGTCCAGCTTGGAGGTTTCCGAGAGCCATCGTAGTTCTACTGTATATTTGTAGCGGTATACTTTCGGTAAAGGGGGTGCACCCTCCAATTCATTGTTGAAAAAATTCCTTTTACTTGTTTGATTCAAATCTTTAAATTGTTTTCTTAATTGCACCAAGAAGTGCCTTATGCTCTTCTCTATGCTTCATCATTTGTGTTCATTCGTTCAAGGTTGGATTTTATTTTGATTTATTTCCATCCTTTCATGTATGGTTATTATTTTTGTGAGGTAAAACCCATTCTGTGTTTGGCGGCGTGGTCTCATAGATTATAATATATTTTCCATATTTCTTGAATTTTTCTTACATTGGTTTTCTAGACTGATCTAGGTGTTATTTTATTATAATACTCCGGTCAGATCCAAGTATTTTTCCAAGTTGTCGTTGGTGGGATATGAAAAGATGTTGGATGTTCACCTACTATAGTATTTTTATTTTATTCTATATTATTATGTACACCCGTCAACGATTGTAAGGTTGGAGAGTTATAACTGTCTAGGCTGTTGAGGTTTGTTTTTAACTCTGTTATGTAATGTACCTTACTGTGACAGCTTTTACTGTCTTTGTTATATTACATGTTGTCATTCAACTATGAGATTTTGTTTCCCCTTTTCTTTTTCTTTATATTTTACCTTAATAATCTGTCTTTCAGGCACATTGATGCTCGATGTGTGAATACCGTGAATGTATTAGTGCCGACTTTCAAGCATCGAAAAGGCTGATCGTTACAATATTTCATAAGAAATACATTGTTCCCTAAATTGTTATCACTAAATGTATATATATTAAAGATTATGAATTCTTAGTAAATAAGTTGTCCTCTACCATTTACTTATCAATAGACTACTTGCATACTCTTTAGATTTTGCGACTCCTCAAGCTAGAGATGATATATGTTGTACTATTGATATATTGGCTGGACGAGGTAAAATACACACTTGTATTTGTTGAGCTTTCCTCATGGTATATGTATTATACTTAGACCGTTGCGAAATAGTGAATACGAATGAATGATCTCTTTTGAATTATTGAGCTTTCCACAAGGTCGAGATGAGATTAGGATTCAGATTATGGGTTAAGAGCAGTATATAATACAATTGATATAGTGTTATCAATCACATGTAAGCTTATGATTTGTTGAGCTTTCATCAAGGTCAGAATCCGAAGGCAAACAAGCCCAAATGCCCAAAGAAATTGAAAGATTTATATGATTTCTCTCAAGGTTTAAATAAACATAAATGTCTAGTGGGAGCCTTATTAGAAAAATAAAATGATAACATTTAATCATTATAATATCGTAAGAATATATGTTATACAAGTCTACATAATATATTTTGATAAATTTGTACAACCAATCTAATTGATATAATGTTTATTAGTTAAAATATACAATTAAATTGAATTATGATTAGCATGGAAGTATAAAATATACTTGCCAATAAATCTTTTGACATGTTGTAACTTCACGACCCATGCAAGAGCCAATTTACACAACCACTAAAACATTCGTGTCTCGCTCGCTTAGGCATTTATTTGTCCGAGACTGTATATTGTCTTCTATGAGTTTTGAACTCTTAAGAAATAAACCAATATGAATATTTGATCCATATTCAATTATATATAAATGTTATATGGATTTGTGATGTACGATACTTCGATGAAATTAGTACATTTGGAATGAGCAAGTAAACCATAATGTAAGACCGTGTATTCAATATCATCAATTACAATAATGATCTTATTGTGTTACATGTAACATTAGACCAAAAGCTATAAGTGGATCTAGGAATTCGATCATGGAAACGTCAGCTTAATCGATTTACATAAGGTGCAACTTATTTGATATCCTTAAATGTTAAGGATGACCAAATTAATTTTTGTAAAGTGTACGGTGAGGTCTAGTAGTAAGAGTTCCATTTGAATGGTTTAACCACTTTGAGAAGGAATATGGATGTACGAGATTGGATGTAACTTAAGCACCGTTGGGATGAAAAGTGTGAATGATCACCTTTACTTCATAAAGAGACATCAAAGATGAGAATTGTATAAAATAATGTTAGATGCTTAACATAAAATGGAAAATATGATTTCTATTCCACAATGTATTTTCATATAGAAATTTGTATTCTATGAGATTAATTTCTTTGAGTTTAAGATATTTGATCTAAAACTCTCAATTATAAGCTAGTTATAGTAAATGAAATAGATAGCTCATATTAAGTGGTTGAATAGAGCTTCGTATTTCGTATACTTTTATAGTAGTGACGAAAGTAAAGGGTGCGTAGCATATAACACTTCTTGGTGTTAATCCTTGAAAAGAATGGTTTTGATGACAACAACCTTAGGACTTGCTATAAAATATAAATACAAACATTATAGTTTAGATATATATGTATATGCAGGATTTAACCATGCAGGTACCAAGAATGAAGACTGTATAGTATAGAGACTCAAGATATCAAGATTGAAGACTCATGAGTATCAAGATATCAAGAGTTCAAGATTTCAATAGTGCAAGATAAGTATCAAGTCTAGAATTATGTAAAAACTCCTAGAAAAGCACTGACATCTTAAAATCCATTTGATTCGTGGAATGGAATCCACTTCGGGCCTGTTAAAGGGATGGAACCCTAAGTAGGATGTAACCTACGATAAATCTAGTGGAACATCGTTTTGTATCCACTAACTTTTATTCAAATGTTTTACAAAATTATATCTTATTTTCAAAATGATTTCAAAATCTTCCTTTTCAAATCAAAAACATCTATCTTGGTTTTTAAATATTTTAGCCTCAAAATAATCTTTATTTTCAATATCAAATTATCCTTGATTTTAAACTATCTTTTAACTATTATATATTTAACTTTTAATATTTATACTTAGATTAAAATATGAAATTATAGTAAAATCTTATATATATCAAAATATTATTCTCTATACTTATTTATGTATTTTAACTATAGTAAAGTATATTTATAAAGTTTAAAATAGTGTTAATACAAGATAAAAGTTATTTTCAAAGAAAACCAAATTATCAAAAAATTCCTTACGCACGTCGACAACCCCTAGGGACCCTTGTCGACATGGTGTCAGTTAACTTCAAAAGTTTGAATTTCAAAAGAAGTGTCTCTTCATCATAACCTTTTACGAATGGACATGGATGTTGTTCTACTATAAATATGGGATGTTTTTAACGAATTTATATTCATAATTTTCTGATTTCACTCCTCTTCTTCTTCCACATTTATTTATATACATTTTTACTATTACTCTGCCCAAATTTCCATTGAATCTAACTAGATCATCTCTGGTTTGATTCTCTATCACTATCTCAACAAGATCCCAGTGCTATTCAGAGTTATAGGCTTCTTTGTAATCAATCAAGCGAGAAAAGGTGTGATTGTAGCGTGGAAAATCAATCAAGTGAGAAAATGTGTGATTGTAGCCTAGGAAATCAATTGGGTGAACTTGTTGCCCGTAAAACCAAGTATCTCTACCCAGAGGATTGTGAATCTGGAGTGGTGTACCTCGTGGCCTTGAAATCGAGGGTGTAATTGTAAGAATTGATTTTGAAAGGAAATCCGTACTTGTGTTGCGGGACTAGATGTAGGGTAACTCCGAACCAGTATAAAATCCAGTGTGTTCTTTCCTTTATTGCTTTTACTTTAAATTTGCATCTGTGTTTGATTCTGTGATCATATCTATGTCTGAGTATTGCATACATTTGTGTTCAATTTAATATAAACTCAAAAAGAATTAGTAATTTCTTAAAACACTATTCACCCCCCCTCTAGTGTTAATTCTAGCCTTAAGATCCGTAATCCACATTTCTCACATTTGGTATCGGAGCAAGGTTTTCAAAATATGAATTTTGAAAATTTCTTTAAAATGGCTATGTTTGAAAAACTTGTTAATACTAGTTTAGAAATATTCAAATCAACATTGCATCATGAGGCTGCATATAATCTATATACAAATTCAAGTTGTCTACAAAAATTTTATGATGTGTAGGAAACATGTTTTATGGGTGTTGAGGAATCAACCCACAATGGACAAATTGTGCAGATCAAAAAGAATAAATGGATACTCGGTAGTGGATGCTCTAGACACGTGACTGGTAATCCGGATATGCTGAATGATATAAAATAAAAAGACAGAGGACTGGTTAACTTAAGAGACAACTCAAAAGGATACGTGATTGGCTTCGGCAATGTCGGTAACTCTGAAACTCCTATTATTACTAATGTTATGCTAGTTAAGAATCTGAAACATAATCTGCTAAGTATTAGTCAACTTTGCGATAAAGGATATAAAATTAAATTTGAAAAAGATAAGTGTCACATTGAAGATAATAATTCAACCATAATATTTGAGGGAATTAGGAAAAATAATATTTACATTCTTAGTATGAAAGTTTCAAATGATAACCTGTATTTTTGGCAAATACAAGTGACCCTTGGACTTGGCATAAGAGATTTGGGCATTTGAATTTCAAACTCTTATCTAGACTGTCAAAACATGATCTAGTAAGAGGTCTCCCTAAAATGAATTTTAAAGTAGATAGTTTATGTGATGCATGTCAATTAGGAAAACTTAGAAAAAGTTCCTTTAAATTAAAAGATATGATTTCAACTTCAAAACCTCTTGAATTATTTCATCTTGATTTATTTGGTCCATCTCAAATTCAGTCAATAAATCAAAGTAAATATGTTTTTGTAATTGTAGATGATTATTCTAGATTTACATGGACATTATATTTTTGAAACATAAAAGTGATACTTTTGAAAGTTTTAAGAACTTTACAAAAAGGATTCAAAATCAACTTCCTGTAAAAATTATAACCATCCGTAGTGATCACGGTGGTGAATTTGAAAATGAAAAGTTTGAGGAATTCTGCAAAAAAGAGGGAATAACTCATAATTTTTCATTTCCAAGAACTCCACAACAAAATGGAGTAGTAGAATGTAAAAATAGGACGATTCAAGAGTGTGCAAGAACTATGCTTTCGGATTGTAATTACCAAAACATTTTTGGGAAGAAGCAGTTGCTACCGCTTGTTATATTTTAAATAGAATTTTAATTAGACCTTTAACTGATAAGACATCTTATGAACTTTTTCACAGAAAGAAACCTAAGGTATCTTATTTTAGAATTTTTGGAAGTAAATGTTTTATTTTAAATACAAAAGATAACTTAGATAAATTTGATCCAAAATTCGACAAAGGTATCTTATCGGATATTCTAATAGAAGTAAAGCTTATAGAGTGTTTAATTTAAGAACTAACACCATCGAAGAAACAATGCATGTTTAATTCGATGAAAATTTCAAAAATTTTGAAGATACAAATGATGAAGAAGATTTAATTACTCAAAATCAGGAGTCAACTGAAACTAAATATGAAATTAATCATCCTAATAAAAAGATTAAACTTTTACAAGATCATCCTATAGAAAATATACTAGGAGATATGCAATCTGTTGTTACAACTAGAAATCAACTAAGTAAAATGAGCAATGTAGCCTTTATATCGACTATTAAACCCAAAAATCCAAAAGAAGCATCAACTGATGATTCATTGATTTTGGCTATGCAAGAAGAACTAAATCAATTCACTAGAAATGATGTTTGGGAACTTATTCCTAGACCTAAAAATAAAACTATAATTGGAACTAAATGGGTTTATAAAAATAAAATGAATGAACAAGGTGAGGTCGTTAGAAATAAAGCCCGGTTAGTCACTCAACGTTATTGTCAAGAAGAAGGAATAGATTGTGATGAAACTTTTGCTCCCGTAGCAAGATTAGAAGCCATTAGGATTCTACTTTCTTTCGCAAATAATAATAATTTCAAATGGATGTTAAAAGTGCCTTTTTAAATGGATTTGTAAAAGAGGAAGTATATGTTGAACAACCACAACTTTTTGAAGATGAAAAATTACCAAATCATGTTTACAAACTTAAGAAAGCTCTATATGGTCTAAAACAAGCTCCTAGAGCTTGGTATGATAGACTAAGATCTTACTTATTACAATCAAACTTTGAAATTGGTAAAGTAGATAATACTCTTTTTATTAAAAGAAATAAGAATGATATTCAACTAGTACAAGTTTACGTAGATGATATCATTTTCGGATCAACTAATTTTGAAATGAATAAAGAATTTTCCAAAATAATGAAGAAAGAGTTTGAGATGAGTCATATGGGTGAATTAAACTTCTTTCTAGGGTTGCCAATAAAACAATTAGAAAATGGTATCTTTATTAGTCCAGAAAAATATGCTAAAGACCTAGTTAGTAAATTTGGTTTGACTACTGCAAGTGGAAAACCCACTCCCATGGCAACCAATGAGTACCTAAGTAAAGAAGATCTCTCGAAAGATGTAGATCAAAAATTATATAGATGAATGATTGGATCACTACTCTATATCACTGCTAGTAGACCTGATATCATGCATAATGTTTGTCTCTGTGCAAGATATCAATCCCAACCTAAAGAGACCTACTTAAAAGCTGTAAAACGTATCATAAGATATGTTAAACACACCTTTGATTATGGCTTATTTTATCCTAAAAATGATTCTTCTAAATTAATATCTTACTGTGATGCTGACTATGCTGGTTGTAAATCAGACCGAAAAAGTACAAGTGGAACTTGTCACTTTTTGGGGCATTCTCTGGTTTCCTGGTTTAGTTAAAAGCAAAACACAGTTTCTTTATCAACAACTGAAGCAGAGTATATTTCTGCTGCTTTGGCTTGTTCTCAAGTAATATATATGCAACAAACTTTAAAATATTTTGGTTTAAATATCTCAAAATCACCAATGTATTGTGATAATACTAGTGCAATAAATTTATCCAAAAATCGTACTCATCATGCTCGAACTAAACATATTGATATCAGACATCATTTTCTCAGAGATAATATAAGTAAAGAAGTAATTTCTCTTGATTATATTAATTCCGAGAATCAAATTGCTGATATCTTTACAAAACCCTTAAATGAATCTATATTTACTAAGTTAAGAAGAGAATTAGGTATTTGTTCAATAATTGAAATATAAAATATAAATAACAAAGTATAATTAAAAATTAAACTAAAATAAATCAAATAGTAAAAATATCAAGCACCATGTCGACATCCCCCTCCTACCCATGTCGACATATAACGATTTTTTTATTTTCGAAATTTTCCCACCAAAATTCAAATAAGTGGTTATATATCTTCTTATTTCGAAATTTGGATCATTCTTTCTGTTCTTTCCCTGTTCTATCTTCTGAAAACATTTAAACAATGGTCTCCTCTTCCAAATTAAACAAAAAATCAACCTTTTCGTTCCCTTCTCCTACTTCTGGACCGTTTTAATGAACTACGCTTGCATGAGTGATGAAAATGGAGGATTCTTTGAAGGATGCACTGCAACTAATGACTGAAATTCAAGTGGTGCAACTTAGAATGGCCAAAGAACAAGAAGGGCAAGGCAAAATCCTTAGAAATTTGCAAAAGTTTCTAATGGACAATCATGCTAATCTTATTTTGATTGATGAAGAGTCTTCAGGAGATCAAGTGCAAGAGGACAGCGAGGAAGAAGAAGAAGAAGCCCCCATGGAAGAAGAGCATGCTGAAGATGACGACAAAGTCGTTTGCGTTGGCGAAGTGTGCTATGACAAGGATGGAAATCTTATCGAACAACGTGGAAATTTCTGTTTCCACTATCCAAATTGTTCGCTTCATAGATCTCCCATTTTCTAGGACACGCATTAGTTTCTTTTTTCTCTTTCCTATTGTTGTATGTTTTTACTTACGTTCTCTACGCACATGTAAATATAAACAATATAATTAATAAATGATTTGTGTTCTTATATTACAAGCATTATCATATATAGATTCTTAGTTAGGATAGCTCATAATTTAGGACTAAAGTTTTAGATTCAGAATTAAGTATTGATTATTTATGATAACACTATCATTATAATCACATATAATAAAGTATTAGATTAAGGGGGAGTTCTATAGTTTGGGTTTAGTTTGTTTTTGTTGATGACAAAGGGGGAGAAGTATAAAATAGGATAGTTAGGCATAGATTAAGGGGGAGTTATTAGTTTTAGGGGGAGTTATTAGAGAATCAATAGGATAGAAGTAATATTTTATAAACAAAGGTTGTCGTCATCAAAAAGGGGGAGATTGTTAGTCCTTGAAAAGAATGGTTTTGATGACAACAACCTTAGGACTTGCTATAAAATATAAATACTAACATTATAGTTTAGATATATATGTATATGTCGGATTTAACCATGTAGGTACCGAGAATGAAGACTGTACAGTATAGAGATTCAAGATATCAAGATTGAAGACTCATGAGTATCAAGATATCATGAGTTCAAGATTCCAATAGTACAAGATAAGTATCAAGTCTAGAATTATGTTAAAACTCTTAGAATAGCAGTGACATCTTAAAATCCATTTTATTCGTGGAATGGAATCCACTTTGAGCCTGTTAAAGGGATGGAACCCTAAGTAGGATGGAACCTATGAAAAATCTAGTGGAACATCGTTTTGTATCCACTAACTTTTATTCAAATGTTTTACAAAATTATATCTTGTTTTCAAAATGATTTCAAAATCTTCCTTTTAAAATCAAAAACATCTATCCTGGTTTTCAAATATTTTAGCCTCAAAATAATCTTTATTTTCAATATCAAATTATCCTTGATTTTAAACTATCTTTTAACTATTATATATTTAACTTTTAATATTTATACTTAGATTTAAATATGAAATTATAGTAAAATCTTATATATATCAAAATATTATTCTCTATACTTATTTATGTATTTTAACTATAGTAAAGTATATTTATAAATTTTAAAATAGTGTTAATACAAGATAAAAGTTATTTTCAAAGAAAAACAAATTATCAAAAAATTCCTTAGGCATGTCGACAACCCCTAGGGACCCTTGTCGACATGGTGTTAGTTAACTTCAAAAGTTTGAATTTCAAAAGAAGTGTCTATTCGTCATAACATTTTACGAATGGACATGGTTGTTGTTCTACTATAAATATGGGATGTTTTTAACGAATTTATATTCATAATTTTCTGATTTCACTCCTCTTCTTCTTCCACATTTCTTTATATACATTTTTACTATTACTCTGCCCAAATTTCCATTGAATCTAACTAGATCATCTCTGGTTTGATTCTCTATCACTATCTCAACAAGATCCCAGTGCTATTCAGAGTTATAGGCTTCTTTGTAATCAATCGTGCAAGAAAAGGTGTGATTGTAGCTTGGAAAATCAATCAAGTGAGAAAAGGTGTGATTGTAGCCTAGGAAATCAATTGGGTGAACTTGTTGCCCGTAAAATCAAGTATCTCTACCCAGAGGATTGTGAATCTGGAGTGGTGTACCTCGTGGCCTTGAAATCGAGGGTGTAATTGTAAGAACTGATTTTGAAAGGAAATCCGTACTTGTGTTGCGGGACTGGATATAGGGTAACTCCGAACCAATATAAAATCCGATGTGTTCTTTCCTTTATTGCTTTTACTTTATATTTGCATCTGTGTTTGATTCTGTGATCATATCTGTGTCTGAATATTGCATACATTTGTGTTCAATTTAATATAAACTCAAAAAGAATTAGTAATTTCTTAAAACACTATTCACCCCCCCTCTAGTGTTAATTTTAGCCTTAAGATCCGTAATTCGCATTTCGCACACTTGGGGATGCATTAAGTTACAAAAATTATGTTAATAAATATATCAAATATTATTTATGAAATAATAAATGTTTTCAATATTGACTGGAATGGATATCAGTTTACTTTGATTGGAATATTATGAATATTCGTTACAAGATTAAACTGAAATATTAGTACTCGTTTTCATAACAAAAGATATTTAGAAATAAAGAAGTATCTAAAAAATTGACAATTGTTTTTGGAGTTGTGGACTAAGCCGCAGTTTTGAGAAACAATTCTTTAATCATATAGTATTTATGAATGGTATCTCAAACATTTAAGAAAAAGCAATCATTCAGCGGGAGCGACATAAGAGTTGGTGAACTCTTCGGATTGATACATATAGCTATATGTAGTCGACAGACTAATGATACTAAAGCATATCCACTTATTCATATAATTCATAAGTGAATTATCATAGAAATAAACGTATGTATTTGATACACAAGCAGTGTATTTATGTTAAGTTTGTTGAATATAGGATGGAAGTAGAAAACACAACATGTAAAGGAAATAAAAGAATTCAATTTGACCAAATATGTGAGCACATTGGAAAGGGTTCTAAATGTACCTAAAACGAATAAGATTCTATCTCAAAAGTCACTCCTCCCTATTACATAAGATGTATTGAGAAGAAGTAATCAGACTTTGTTGGATAAAGAACGATTGATAATGAGCGAAGTTGAGTTAACTTCTTTCTATAAGATGCATACTTAAGATTAAGTACGTAGGTTAAAATTATTTTCATCTAAGCATAGTTACGGGATCATACAAGCTAAAAGTTTATATAAAACCCCACATACAATAGGTAAAGGAGTTGACGGGTTGTGTTATCCCACCCTTTGGTCAAGGCTGGAATATCAACAAATTGGCAAGGAATGATGGATATCAGGATGGGAGATCGAATGGAAACAAGGCTGTAATCGATGTCATCAAAATTTGGCCGAGCTTCGATCAGGACGGAACCGATTGAAGATGATAATAGGGACTAGGAGAGGCTACGTTTCACGTTTCAGGTTAATCGGAGTTCGTATGAAGGAGATATGATCGATACAAGGTAGGAAGAATATATTGTTCGAATCCATCAAAGAGTTGAGGTGATGTCCATTTCGAATCCATCAGGTCTGTATCGATCAGGTTCACGCATGCCCGACAGTTCGTATCCATGGAGCAGCGTCTCATTCGTATCGATCAGTATGGGCTTGACTCAATGGTTTCACATCGATCAGGTAAGTGGGCAGGTAAAACCTTGTTCGTATCCATCAGGTAAGGTCTCACTCGTATCCACCCCAAGGATGAGATTCGTGCCCATTCTTTGCTCTTCACGACCACTTCGTATCGATGACCCCCATAGTCATTTCATATCGATCGATTCATAAGCAATCGATGCAAAGTGTACACCTGGAATCGATGCGAAAATGGACACGAGTTGGTGAGTGTGAGCATACCGTTGCAAGGTAATGGATATGAACGAGCGCGAGATAAGGATACGAGCGAAGGACATCCACGTCTCTAGGAAAGAAGCGTTCAACTCGGCATACAAAGTGGATCAACCCAGGAAACTCGCTCCATATCACTCCACGTCATTGCGCACACGTGCTCCTGATCGATACGAAAGGTATGGATACGAAGCCGTGGATTCGAACCGGACAGCCTTACGAAGAACATCAACTCATATCGATCGTATCTCCTGAACTGCTGATCCAAATGCAACGAAATTTTCACAGGAGCTTACACACAAGGTAAGAATGTCTCTGCCAAGTTTCAGCTCGATTGGATGATTTCTTGATCGATACGAAATGGATTCGTATCGATCACAGATCGAGTCGAAACTTGGCGGGGTCGGTTGCGTGGGCCCCCTCACGTGCCAGAAGAAGTCTCCCGAAGTTTGAGCGCGATCTCAGCCTCCTACGCCTATAAATAACCCCTGAAGCCTACAGAAAAAAGATCTTTTGAGCCATTCGATGTCCGGACTCTGCCGGATTCAATTCTATACCTTACCATTGCTGTTATACTCAAAATTCATTCATTGTATCTGTGGTAATCATCTGTAACCAGCAAGGATAATCAATAAAAGATAAAAACCTTGAAGTGGACGTAGGCCGGAGATAGCCGAACCACTATAAATTGTGTGTCACTATTCATTATTTCTGGATTGTTGTTTGTTGCTTGCTTAGATCTGAGATTTGTGTTTGAATATTGCTGATTTGTATTCATACACTAGTGCTTTCACAATACTTGGGGTTTGTGACCATTTTTGGTGCAAACACTTTGGTGCTTTCAATGAGAAGGACTAGCACCCGCTACGCAAGATTTGAAGTTCAGATCTGAAAGCTTGAAGATTTGAAAGACAATGACCCGACAAACAAGTAGAAGGCAAAGAGCTGAGAGAAGCCAACAAGGAGGAAGTCAAGAGGCGTCCTTTGGAGCTGGAGAAGGACAAGCTTCTGTCTATATCACGAGGGACGAGATGGAGGATATGGAGAATTCAATACACGAACAAATAATGAAAAGCCAACAAAAGATGATGCAAACTTTCTTCGAACAGATGAGAGCTGCAAGGATGCAGAACTTAGAACCAGCCACAGCGGCTGTTAATGTGGAACAAGGAGCTAGGGTTATGAAACCCAATGGAGGATAGAATACAGAATCTGAAGGAAATCAACAAGGGCTTGGGGGCAGGCCCGTAGGATCCAACACAGGAGGGCCTTTGGAAGAAGTTCAACAGGCTAGGGCCAACGTTGCTGCTAATGAGCCACATGAAGAATATGTGCCAGAGTTCCCTCGGGAGCATGGGGGGCAACCCCCGACAGACAACGCTGGATTAGGGGAAATCATTAGGAAGACTATGCGTGGAGGCTTGACCAATAGCGATTTGGAAGGAGTGAACAGGAGTCCGTTCGCTCGGGAAATCAGGAGAATCCACCTAAGTTCAAGTTACCTAGCGTGGAAGTATATAATGGCAAGGCTGACCCGACTGATCACTTGATGAGATACACTAGACACATGGAAGTGCTGGGGGCATCGGAGGAAGTGATGGCCAGATGTTTCCCGTTGTATTTAGCAGATCTAGCTGCAATGTGGTTTAGGTAGCTGGGAGAAGGATCTATCAGGACTTGGAGGGAGTTGGTGGACAGGTTTTTTGGATAGTTTCGGGTTCATATCAAGAGGCTGAAAAACGTAATAACGCTAACGTCGGTAAAGAAAAGGACGGATGAGTCACTTAAGGCTTTTCTAACTCGGTTCAATGCGGCGGTAGCTTCGGTGGATCGGCCAGATCCATAGATGGTTTTGATGGCGGCAGTGTCGGGAGTCAGAGAGGATTCAGATTTTAAGGTATCTTTAGTACGAGACCCACCACTGATCTCGGGGAATTCTTTCACGAAGCTGAAAGATTCCTTCGACAAGAAGACGCGTGTATGGACTTAAAGTTAAAGGAGGTGAATGCGACTGAGGGTGGAGGACTATCCAACGGAAACTCGGATAAAGATAAAGAAAAAAGGAAGCTCAACGACTGTTCAGGAAAGGTCAGGAAGCGATGGAAGGATCCAAAGTTTTCCACATACACGGGATTAAACGAGACACTGGAGCGGATATACATGGAAACCCAGAATCGCCTTCCTTACCGAAGGCCGGCTAGGAGAGAACCATCCGAGCGGGAGAGGGCATCAGGAAGGCATTGTCTCTTCCACGATTTGGATGGGCATGATACTAACAGCTGCAGGCACTTAAAGGACATAGTTGAGGAACATGTGAGGAATGGACAATTGAGGCAGTATGTTGGGGCTCGGAATGCAACGGCGGAGCAGGAGCAACCACCGCCCACCTCAAGCCATGATGGTATGAGGCCCAGGAATGATGGTCGATTGGTTATCAATTGACCGGGGTAATATGAAATAAGTAACAAACCATTGGCAAGCAACCAAGTCATTTACACATGTATAGGGACGGAGATAGCCCCTAGGCGTGCTCTGAATGATGATAAATCGCGAGGCCATGGTTTGCGAAATCTGTCTTTTGTTTTTGGATTGGACACTCGTTTTTCTGGTTTGGTTTTGGAGTTTGGTTTGAACTCCTGGTGTTGTTTGCTTTCTGGTTTGGATTTTCGTTTAGATGATGGTTTTCTGTTTTGGATGTTGGTACGGATTTCTGATTTTCGGGTCTGACTTGGATTTTGGATTGGATTTTGATTGGATTTATTCTAGTTTTTTATAAATGGTCGTCGGGTATGGATAATGCCCGGCAAGGGGTGAGTCACTTTGCCCGAACGTGGTAAATTGATTCATTCAGGTCGTCAGGTATGGACTATGCTCGACAAGGGTCCGGAGAGACCAGGATTCGGCCAAGGACTTAGGCCCTATATTATCGGTAATCATTTCAGGTCGTTGAGTATGGACTATGCTCAACAAGGGTCCGGAGCAACCAAGATTCGGCTTAGGACTTAAGCCACGGCACTATTTACGTCCAGGGATACTGGACCACGGTCGTCAAGTGTGGATTGCGCTTGGCAAGAACCCGGAGAGGTTAGCTCAGCATCCAGGGATACTGGACCACGGTCGTCGGGTGTAGATTACGCTTGGCAAGAGCCTGGAGAGGTTATGGATTTGGATATCAGCCCGAAGAGGTCCTGGATTCGGTTATTGGCTATTGGATAAGGATGGAGTGAAACTCGATTATCGAGTTTGGATGGGCATGGAATTGGCTATGGACTTGGGTATTGTGTTCGGAGTTATTCAAAACACACCTTCTTATCAAAAGGCATGTTTTGGGGGGCAAATGTTATCCCACCCTTTGGTCAAGGCTGGAATATCAACAAATTGTCAAGGAATGATGGATATTAGGATGGGAGATCTAATGGAAACAAGGCTGTAATCGATGTCATCAAAATTTGGCGAGCTCCGATCAGGACGGAACTGATTGAAGATGATAATGAGGACTAGGAAAGGCTACGTTTCAAGTTTCAGGTTAATCGGAGTTCGTATGAAGGAGATATGATCGATACAAGGTAGGAAGAATATACTGTTCGAATCCATCAAAGAGTTGAGGTGATGTCCATTTCGAATCCATCAGGTCCGTATCGATCAGGTTCACGCATGCCCGGCAGTTCGTATCCATGGAGCAGCGTCTCATTCGTATCGATCAGTATGGGCTTGACTCAATGGTTTCGCATCGATCAGGTAAGTGGGCAGGTAAAGCCTTGTTCGTATCCATCAGGTAAGGTCACACTCGTATCCATCCCAAGGATGAGATTCGTGCCCATTCTTTGCTCTCCACGACCACTTCGTATCGATGACCCCCATAGTCATTTCATATCGATCGATTCATAAGCAATCGATGCAAAGTGTACCCCTGGAATCGATGCGAAAATGGACACGAGTTGGTGAGTGCGAGCATACCGTTGCAAGGTAATGGATATGAACGAGCGCGAGATAAGGATACGAGCGAAGGACATCCACGTCTCCAGGAAAGAAGCGTTCAACTCGGCATACAAAGTGGATCAACCCAGGAAACTCGCTCCATATCACTCCACGTCATTTGCGCACACGTGCTCCTGATCGATATGAAAGGTATGGATACGAAGCCAAGGATTCGAACCGGACAGCCTTCCGAAGAACATCAACTCGTATCGATCGTATCTCCTGAACTGCTGATCCAAATGCAACGAAATTTTCACAGGAGCTTACACACAAGGTATAGAATGTCTCTGCCAAGTTTCAGCTTGATTGGATGATTTCTTGATCGATACGAAATGGATTCGTATCGATCACAGATCGAGTCGAAACTTGGCGGGGTTGGTTGCGTGGGCCCCCTCACGTGCCAGAAGAAGTCTCCTGAAGTTTGAGCGCGATCTCAGCCTCCTACGCCTATAAATAGCCCCCTAAAGCCTACAAAAAAAGATCTTTTGGGCCATTCGACGTCCGGACTCTGCCGGATTCAATTCTATACGTTACCATTGTTGTTATACTCAAAATTCATTCATTGTATCTGCGGTAATCATATATAACCAGCAAGGATAATCAATAAAAGATAAAAACCTTGAAGTGGACGTAGGCCGGAGATAGCCGAACCACTATAAATTGTGTGTCACTGTTCATTATTTCTGGATTGTTGTTTGTTGCTTGCTTAGATCTGAGATTTGTGTTTGAATATTGCTGATTTGTATTCATACACTGGTGCTTTCACAATACTTGGGGTTTGTGACCATTTTTGGCGCAAACAGGTTGTATAAGTCGAGAGATTGCGCATAATAGTATTTTATGAGGGATCTTGTGTGGACCACCCTAAAGAAATTTAGTATCGACCAATGTCGATTGATCAACTGATGTTATGAACATAAGTTTCGTAAACTCAAACTAAATCAGTTTATACATATATAAAGGCATTTCATAAAATGATGAATACATATTCGTTGTACCTAGAAACAATTGTTGTTTCAAGAAATGTCAACTTCTTAATGAAAGAATTTCTTCTTGATAGTAAAATGGATTTGGATACAATCCAAATTTAAAATTAATTGCATAAGATGAAATGAAATCAACCAAGCCTAAACAAACACAACACATTAGAACATCTAATAAGGTTCTCAGACATTAAGGAGAAACCGTGAGTTTGTTATCCATGTCGAGAAAAGAATTCCCTCAGTTGCCAATAAGTCATTAAGAGAACTTACTTCGTCATATGGCTAGATGCACATATCCGAAATGGATTCCAAGTACACTATCAAAATATGATTTCGATAGCTATACACGGAGTGGTATAATCCATCAGTCGCAAAATTATCCTCGAGAAAAAGAACAATGCAGTTAGAATAAGTAAGCAACGTTGATAAAAAACATCGTAAATTTCAATTATTTAAATTAAAGTAATAAATTCGCTCAATATGATTTTGAGTTTTGGTACATATTTGTTGAAAAGGAGATTCTAAATAATGATTTAGAATACACTGTTTGCGCATAACAACCAAAGTCAATGGGAACGATACTGAGTTTATGGGTTTTGGAAAGGATCAAAGAAACGATATGAAAGTATGTTCAACAAACATCAGAGTTTAGCAAATATTTTGATAGAAAAATCAAACAGCATGAATTTCAGTCAAAATGCATTGGTAGCCTGTGTATGTAAGAAAGAACTAAAAAGGTACTATAATATTTCTAAAACTATGAGTACAAAAAACTTATGATTGTTAATTATGTACCCATGTTATAATCAATTTAGTTTGGTTGTTAATACTCGACATTGGATCTAAAAATGACATCTTTAGTAAACAGTGTAAAAGGTTGTTGGGATTGTCCTATGTGATATACATAGACAATATATTAAAATGTTTAATATGAAGTAGATTCCTTATGCATTAGAGAAAAGAATTATCATATATGCTACAATGTCTACTGTATCGCTAATCGCTTATTGATTGGTACATTGAGCGAGTATTAAATTCGAATTAAGATTGCTAAATGGTAGGTAAGGCTATCCTCAAGTATCTATGAAATACAAGATAATTGTTAATAGAAACAACGAACCCCTTAATGAAGGAATATTCAGACTCGAACGTCATAAGTGATACCAAGTATAGTATTTCAATCCAAAATTCATATTCAACCTTAGTTAATTAGATTTAAGTTGAAAATGTTTCAAACATGAGATGTTGCTAATTCAACCAATAAGTTATGTACATCACCGTGAATAACTCTTTAATAAAAACAACGTATACATATAGAAAGGCACGCGTGCGCGCACACACACACACACACATAATTGAGCTAGGGGTGATTCCAATTGTTGAGAATCCTATAATATTGTTGTAACGACCCAGAATTTGACCACCTCAAAATATAAAATTTAAAGTGATTTCAAATATAAAATATATAACATATTATGATTCAAACAATATTAGATGGGATTTGAAAATAGAAATATACATAGAGATAACAACACTTGCTTATATCAACAAAAGTGACAAAATCCTGATTTTAGAAAAGTAAGTTTAAATGGTTAAATAAATTATTTTAAGTGACAAAATCCTGACATCCATATCTTTCAAACAAAGAAAGAAAATCAAGATTTCATTAAGTAGATTTTAAAATATGTCCAAAAAACTTTCCAGAAAAATCGCGCTTTTGTAGTGAAGTGACCAAAGTTTAATATTGATATTTTAAATGTTTTAAAAATATGAAATAAATTCTAAAAATCTTTTAAAATGTTTTAAAAGTGATTTAAGTTGAAAATATGGTTTTCTAAATGATATAAAAGTCGTTTTGAAGAATATAGCTTTTATAGCACCTTTTGTAACTCTTTTTGCAACGCTTTTCTATAACTTTTGAAATAAAGGTTGAAACTTAACAGTTCTCTCCAAAATCCTTTATAAATGTTTTTAAGTAAATAATAAAGTATTTTAAAAGAGATTTGAACAATTCAAAACTATTTCAATAGTGGTTAAACAAATAATTAAATGATTTAAAAGGGGAAAATGAGTATGCGGAAATGACTAGTATATATGTCCCGCCTGTGAGACCGAAAAGTGAAAACAAGGTGTGTAACTAAGGTTAGGGATGGAGCAACCAGTGCCCTGAACTCACCTGGCCTCAGTTTTCTCTTTTAGGCGAGGGGTGGAATAGATCGAAGGGAAAGCCCGGATGCTCAACTTGGATTTTATAGAAATAATCTTCTTATACTCATTATTAAAATTCAAAGAGGGAATTCGTCCTATTCGTGGAATTTAAAAGGTGATCTCATCGTTATTCCTCCCATAGCACTTATTGAATACTAGTGAATAAAATAAGAGTGATTTCTATAATCCAATTTTCTTGAAGTTACTCTTTAAAAATAATTTGAGAAATATTCAAAAGGGAGGTTTAAATGATTCTGTATTTAAAGAAGAAGATTTTAAAGATATATATCTCTTGAAGATATTTTTGATAAAGAGAAATGAATGAATCGAACAACAATCATCTAATTACACCATTTTTATCGATGATTGGATTTCGAAGGAACCGGGGTCGGATTTGGGTGATTCCTATCCGAAAACCACTTCGAACCAATTTACGTGTTCGAATAATGAAGCTGTTTGAAGACGGAGATATTGAGACGAATAATAACGAAGGACTACTTGTTGATTGATTAGGGATAAACTATTGATTTACTTATTGTAGGAGTGGTCTCTTTGTTATGGAAAACCACAGAAAAATAAGGACTTCTCGCCTAGTAATGGCCGAGGAAAGTACCTTCGGTTTCATACTTGTATGGAAGAATGTCTGACCTTGCATTTTAAATTACATTATGTGATCTCTATGTAATGTATTTCAGTCGGTGGCGGAGAAGACTCTTTCTCTTAGCTTAACACCCTTTCCGAGACATTCGAGTTCAGGAAGTTATATGTTTGTAGAAATCAGTCATGTGAATGTGGAATGGCAATGTGGCATTCAAAGTAGTAGGAATTTGTGCTATGTGAAAAGGTAATCGCTGCCTCAAGCCTCATCAACCGGAAATCACCGAAACAGGGTAGATGCAGTAAGGCTAAGTGGGTCATTCCCATTAGGATATGATCATTCCCTTCTAGATAGATTTCTACCCGCCATAAAGTTCGAGTATCTAATCATTGTGGAAAGTATGCTAAAGAGGCCTCTCAGAGAAAGGTCAGTAATGACCGGGGGATGATATATTTGGTACTATCTAGTTATAGAGATAGGCCGGTCTTGTGTTGGTAGAGGATCCTTTATGTTGGTCCTCGGGACATCCATCTAGAGATGTACCCATAGGAAGGTAGTCCCTTCACCTGGTCATTTGTATAGAAATCCATTCTCCAATAAGAACTCGCACTTTTGTTTATAGAACATAATATGCTAGAATTTAATAATGGTAACAATTTCGGCTAAGATTAATAAGGTTATCTGGAAATTTTTTACAACAATGTCATTAAAAATAATATCCCTTAATTTTACGTAATAAAGAGTTTTGGTTATCATAAGGAAAAAACATGTTCCGTGTTTATGTGCAACGTGGTCTTATGAGATACCTTTTTGTTTCAAAATATTGTACTTTGAGTTCTCACACCAGTCCCATGACTGACCCATAGTTTATTTTCCATTTAAACTATGGGTGCCCAATTTTTTGGACAGCCAAGTAGTCAGGTTACCCTAGGAGCATTTTGGAGTATGTGTGGAGCATTTTAGTGAAGTTTTTTTTTAAACTTGAAGCTAAAGTACCTTACATAGATATCTACCTATTTTTCGCTGTGTTATGTATTTAGTATGTCCCAGCATATGTAAGGATAGGTAGCTATAACTATCCCAACTGGGTTTGTACTTAACTTTGATAATCGCTTATGTATAATTAAATGTTGAATACGATGTGAGATTCTATTATTGTGTCATCTTCTATCTTTATTTTTCTTTTACACCCCTGATAATCCACCTCTCTGGCACTTGGACTTATGGCATGTGAATACCGTAGATGTATTAATATCGATTTCTGAGGATCAAGGAGACGAGTCATCAAATTTGGTATTAGAACTGAAGGTTAAGCGAGAACCTTGGCTTTGATGGGGTATGACTCATTAGAGATAGGGTTAGTAATACCCTAGAATGAGTTTAGTCTGAGAGAGGGCATAATTAAAACTTTAACCTGAATTAATATATCCAAAATTTATAACATTCCCTATGATATCTCGTTTATATATCCAAAAGATTCTTCTTACTACCCACGAATAGTAGGAAATGAGTGGAAGAAGAGGATGAGCTAGGGGAGGAAGTAATACCAAAAATGGTCGAACTCCCATAGGAACAGTAGTCGAGGAAGTAGTAGTTCCAGTACAACCCAAGTCAACTTTGCCACTTTATGCAAGAACTATACCAGCCTTGGTGGTAAACCTTTCAAAGGAATGGAAACCATCATTGAAGTGCAAGCTTGGATCCGCTCTTGTGAAAGTATTTTCAAAGGACCGAATATTGGAGATGAGCAGAAGAGATTCTTAGCTTCTTGGCAACTACAAGATGGAGCTCTAGATTGGTGGGAATCTATTACTCAGAATGAGTCAGAAGATAATTTCTCATGGGAACGATTGAAAGAATTTCTGGAGGAGTAGTATATGCCGAAAGCAGGAAAATCCCATCTTTATCGAAATTTTATGGATTTTAAATAGAAGGAGGAGATGTCGTTTGAGGAGTATGCTAACAAGTTTAATGAATTATCTCGTTTTGGACCTGGATTGATAGATACGCCTCTCAAGAAGAATGAAAAGTTTATCTCGGGAATAAAGAAGCAATACCATGGAAGGATGACTGGGCATGTGAAAGTACCCTTTGTAGACTTAGTAGACATGGGATACATATATGAAGCTTTGGATAAGATTGATCCACCCGTAGTACAAGAAAGCAACAACAATAACTGGAAGAAGAGGAAGTTCAATGGCAAGAAGCCATGGCAGGGAAAACCCAAAGGAAGATCTCCGGATAACCGCTTTAAGGATATCACATGTTAGAATTTCCAAGAGAAGGTCCATGTAACGACCCTAAATTTCAACCCAATTTAAATTTTAAATTCATCGTTTCAATAAAAATTTTGAAATTTTAAACGATCTAAATTTACATCCAAACTTTATTTGTGACATACGTCTAGTTAGATTTGGACATAGAAAAAGTTTCGTTGAAAAATATTACAGTAAAGTCCGTACGCGTTTTACTGTATATCAGTCCATATAAAGCTGCGAAAAATTTATCTTCCAAATCCAAATATTTTTACACAGTCCGCTTGTAAAAATTATTCTGATCAAGATTTTATGATTCGTTTCGTCTAAAACAGTCATCGCCTGCTCCGTTTATCTTATTTTGCAAAACGCACAATTTAAGCGGCGTAAATGCAAATTTTATAAAATCATCGTATCGCAATAATCTGTATACCGTTGGAAGCGTACCGTCGCGCTGATCAAAATGGTATATTCGTTTGCATCATTCGGAGTTCGGAGTTGAAAGTTACAAATTGTTAACGGTTTGAACCTGTCCGTTACAATATTAAACCTGTGTCCATTAGGCTTCCCTAGGGAGTGGAATTCGAGGCATCTCCTGATCAGTAATTACTCCTTGAAACTCCAACAGTCTTTTAGTGTACCTATACAATCAATTAAAGACTTTTCAATTCTGTACTATTGCGTATAAACCAGGCTCCAATTCATAATTCACTGTTTAGCATTTTCATTTTCTGGTTCGTTCTCCCTCCTCTCATATTTTGTTCCTCTTCTTCTCTGTTGTATTTCTTTCCTCCATCAACTAATGAAACTCCAGCCTCTGCCTCAGCAGCCCGCCAACCCAGTTCCCCACCTGACCCGCCCGCACCCGCCTTCACCCGAACCGCCAGTCCCTGTCACCCCAGACTCCGCCCGAACCCCACCACCCGAACCGCCAGTCCCTACCTCCCAGCCCCACCAGCCCGACCCATCCCAGTTCCGCCCTGACACCCGCCTTCGCCCCAACCCGAACCCCTGCCAGCCCAGACCCCCGCCCCAGACCTCCGCCCCAGACCTCCGCCCAGACTCCGCACCCAGACCCGACCCAGACCCTGCCCAGTTCCGCCCAGACCCACCCAGACCCGTTTCGCCTCCCCTACCCTGCCCAGTTCTGCCACTGCCCCACTCGCTTTCACCAGCTCTGCCACCACCAGCCCTCCGTCAGCCCACTGCCGTCCGCCAGTCCAACCAGCAGCCTCCGCCGCCAACCAACACCGTCGCTTTCATCCACTTCGACTTGGCCATAACTGATTTTGTTTTTATTTTATACGAGTTTATATGGAAAACTGTATATTACATAGCAATGAAATTCTTAGCATTCTAGTTGCTCACGTTGTTGCTATGTTTTATTTCCAGCTACTGCTTCGGAGTCCTAAGTTACCTTCAGCTTATCAGATCTGTCTTGCTTCATCGTTGTTGCATTCATTTTGCATTGAGCTTGTTAGTGTCTCGTATCTATCCGTCTTCGTGCTTCGTCGTCAAATCTCTAACCACGCAAGGTGAATATTTTCTATTCACGACTCAAATATATCTTATACTATGATAATTAGATGTTGGATGTTATGAATGTAATTTGAACGTTAAATTGATTGATGTAAAAATTTGAATTGAAGTTAGTATGTTAAATAGTTATGACACCAATTTACTATGTGATATTAAATTGTTGTTATTGTAATTAATAATAAATTTGAAACTGAATTTGATATAGAATAGATATAAAATTCCGAATGACATATGTTAAACTTGACCTCTTATATGATGAATATTGAATAGTTAAATTGACCCTTTAAATTGCTTGACTTGTGGAATTGATAAGTGTCACTTAGACTACTGAACGTATTGAATTAACCGTTGTAATTGAAATTGAACGACCAAGTGAAACTGAAATGTTATAATCTTTAATCTACATGAAATGATAGTGTAGATTCTAGAAATAGTTATATTAATTGGCGTAAATAACAAACGCGAATTAATACGATTATTTCGGGATTATTTGAAATTGTTGAATTGTTACAAATGGATGCTATTGCTTGTTTATTTACTTTGACACCATCCCAGCTATCACACTGCAAGTTCCCTTTGTATGTTTGATTTTGAATTTAAATAGAATTGGGTTGAAATGATAAATACCCAAATTGAATGAATTGGCCTAAGATAGATAATTAAAATAAGAAACCGAACGGTCAACAAAGAACGTTTTGAAATTGAGACTTATTTGAAATCATGGAATGAACTTAGAAAATGGTATTGAAATTTGGTAACGTAAATATAAATAAATTTGTTGAAAAAAAAAATAAAATGATTTTATTAAATTGAATAAATGAATTGTTTTGAAATAAAAAAAAATGATTTTATTAAATTGAATAAATGATTTGTTTTGAAATAAATAAATGATTTTATTAAATGAATTAATGAACTTGTTGAAATAAATAAAATAAATTTTATCGAATTAAATGAATTAGATTTGTTGGAATAAAGAATTTAATTGAAATAAATGAGAACGAATTAATGTAATGAATTGAAACGGATTTGTGAATTTATTTGGTTAAACAAAGTGTTTTGACAAAGTTAATCGAAATGAGATTTAAGAAGTAAATAGGTTAGAAGATAAAGTGATTAAATTTCGAGTTTTGATAAATGAATAAACGAAGTTTTGACAAAGTGAAGGTAGTAAATGAAATTGATATAGAAATGAACCTAGGAATGTAAATACGAATTTAAAGAATAAACTTGATTTAATGAGTTGAACTAAGATTTACTATTACGTGTAATCCTTGAATTTGAATTTGATTTAATAAGTGAAATGTTGTTTTAAAGTGAATACTTAAATTTGGTAACTAAAGGGCTTGAACTAGAATTTCTTTTCGAAATAAGATTTTATAAATAAAATGAACCGAATTATGAAATATCAAATTTGGAAGTCAAATTTGCAACTTGACCTTTGGACTTGATTTGTTTTAACTTTAATAAAAGGTTGACTGTTGGGTAATTAATACGTAGTTATTAAAGAGTCCGGGATCGGATTATGGACATACTCTCTGTCGATACCGAAAACCACTTTAATAACTAATATGCGCGAAGTGTTGATCCAGAATGAAGTGGATGGTTTTGATGAACGCGTTGACTGAAGAAAGAGAACGATTTTTTGGATGACCCCTGACATGACTAAAACAGGAGCCGCGCCGGGCCATTGAGGTTCGCTACCTCTAGCGGACACACTTCTTCGATACCTTATCTATTACTTTTGTGATTCGATTTGGGTGCACCCCTTGATTTGGGAGTGTTGTTTCGCGGTGTTGGGATAGTAGCTGCTATGCCCAACATCAGTCCGGATCACGCAACTACTAGTATCCTAGTTGGTATCGCCTCATGTACCTTGTCATACTGATTATCCTATTCGCGACCACTACGATTTTGATTTGTACCTTTAGTATATGGATTGCCCTCTGGTGACTTCCGGTTTTGGGGAAACTACGGTCTTGTATATGCTTTTGGGAATAAACAGGTTAAGAGGTGTATGGGCCCTGCTTAACCCTATTTGATATCTTACTTTATGGATTAGACATTATCTATTTAGCGTATTCTGTAAGTAGTTTATCGATCCCTTAATGATGTATTATTCACCTTTGAGTTATGGACTTTATTTTATGCATTTGATTATCCTGTATAAGATTTTGAGTCCTGACTCGAGTGTTTCTTTTGCATATGCTCGGGTCAGTCTGAAGATATTCCGTTGCTGGTCAAGGTTGGTCGAAGATGCTGAAGGCTTAGCTTTTATCTATATCATTTTATTTTCAGTATTTGATGTACTTTTGTATTGGACATCTTGTATCTCTTTCAGTCGCTTTATGTTGAGACATTGTTGTATTCTCTGTAGTAGCTTCATGAACTGCTATTATGACGATGTATTTTCCGCTGCATTATTCTGTGACTGTTCTGAGTCTGTGATGTTGTATTGATTCTCATTTACATTTATGTACTTATAATCCCATAATGTTCTGTGTTTTGTATTATTTAAGTTGACAAGTGTGGATTTTTGTCAATTTAAATGGTCCAAATATACGGGATGTTACAGTTGGTATCAGAGCTCTGGTTTCCCAAAAAACCTTAGTTCGGGATTATAAGAAACTCATTAGAGATAGAGTAGCAATACTCTAGAATGAGGAGAATCGATTCAATATCCAAATCCTTTCAAAAGTTCAAGCTCCCTTGATTCGTTGATTAGTTTTCTTAGCATTCTATTATCTTATCTTTGGTTCTAAATCTCTTTTGGTATTTCAGGATGAGTACCAGAAGAAATGTTAGAGGTGGAAGAGGCAATGGTCCTGTCCAGGCTGCACCTGCCAATCCAGCTCCTGTCAAATTCACTACTCTTAGCAAGGAGTACTCACAACTGGGAGGTACTAAATTTTCTGGATCCGAGAACATCATAGAGGCTCAGCAATGGCTTAAGAGTTTGGAGAAGATATTTTCTGGATTGGAAATTACTGATGCTCAGAAACGTCAGCTTGCTGCTTGGCAACTCCAAGATGCCGCACAAGATTGGTGGGAATCCGTTACTTCTCGTATCGAGGAGGACACCATCACTTGGGCCCAGTTTAGGTATGAATGGTTTGGATTCTAGTGGTTTAAATTCTTCCTTCTATCTTTGAAATGTTATTCATCTTGTCTATCTTTGATTAGGGATACCTTCTCGGCACAATGGATGCCAGCTGCTGGGAAAACCCAACTTTATAGAGCTTTCATGGATCTTAAGCAAGGCAGTATGACTATTTCTGAGTACGAGAGGAAATTTAATGAACTCTCCAAGTTTGGACCGGGTTTGATAGACACACCACTTTTGAAAAACGAGAAATTCATTTTGGGAGCTAGACCAGAATATTATGACTTGCTCACCGGGCACATTCGCTCCACTTTCACAGAGCTTATTGATTTTGCCCTTAGATATGAGTCGAAGCCTAAGGGATCCACTGCCAAGGCTGCCCCTACTCAGCCCTCTTCTAGCCAGCCTGGGAAGAGGAAGATGAACTTTGATCAACAAAAGAAAGCTTGGCAGAAGACTACAGGATTGGGTTATGCTCAGAAAAGCCCTATCGATCTTGCTAATATCACATGCTTCAAGTGCGATAAGAAGGGCCATTATGCCAATAGTTGTCCATCTACTGGAGCTGCTATTCCACCACCTTCTACGACTAGGAAGGATTTATGCTATGTCTGCCTCCAGCCGGGTCATTTCAAGAAAGAATGCCCAATGTATAAGCGTGGCACACCATCTGGAGTATTTGCTATCACCACTCCTACACCACCTCCACCACCTGCTCAGGATGACCAAGGTACCTTACGAAGTACTTTTTCTTTACATGATTTACCTATTAGGGTATTATTCGATACTGGTGCTTCTCATAGCTTCATATCTATTGATCTCTGTAATAAGCTCAAATTAGAACCTACTCTTGCTACTACTTCCTTATGCGTCTCCAATCCTATTGGAGGACTTGCCAACCTCAGCAGAATTTGTAAAGAGGTCGTGCTCTTATACGGAAGATATCGATTCACTTGGGATTTTTATGTGCTTGGCTTCGCAGCATTTGACATCTTGTTAGGTGCTGATTGGTTAAGAAAATTCGATGCTGTTATTTCTTGCAAAGCTCGTTCTGTTTCTCTAGTCAATGACAAGGGCCTACCGCTTGTCATTGAATGCAAAACACCTCAGAAATATGCCGGAAGCTTCATATTCTCTCTTGATGCTCATCCGGATGATCTCAGTACTACACCTATTGTTCAGAAATTTCCCGATGTATTTGGAGAGGTTAACTCTCTACCGCCCAAACGGGAAATCGATTTCCGTATTGACCTTATTCCTGGAGCTACTCCCGTAGTTCTCCCACACCGAAGGATGGCACCTAAAGAAAAAGCCGAACTAAAAACCCAAATTGATGATCTATTTACTAAAGGTTTGATTAGAAGGAGTTGCTCTGAATGGGGCGCCGCAGTTGTATTTGTCACAAAATCAGATGGATCTCTTCGCATGTGTGTTGATTACCGGGAACTGAACAAACGCACTCTCAAGAATCGTTATCCGATGCCCCGCATCAACGATTTATTCGACCAGCTTCATGGTGCTAAGGTTTTCTCACAGCTTGATCTAGCCACTGGGTTCCACCAACTCAGAGTTGCTGAAGATAGTATCCATAAGACAGCTTTCCGTACTGAGAATGGATTCTATGAATGGTTGGTTATGCCATTCGGTTTGACCAACGCACCTGCTTATTTCGTTGACTTGATGAATCGAGTTTTCCGTGATGTGCTTAACAAGTTTGTTCTTGTTTTCATTGATGATATTCTCGTCTTCTCCAAAGACAAGAAGGAGCATGAGACACACCTTGCTTATGTTCTGGAAACTCTCCGAAATCATCAACTTAAGGCCAAATTTTCTAAATGCCACTTCTGGCGAGATGAGGTGAGATTCCTTGGCCATATTGTTTCTGAGAATGGCATTTCAGTCGATCCAGCTAAGATTGCCATAATCGACGTAAGTTTTATCATATTCGAAATTCTATTCAAACAATCTTATCTCCCGCTAATTTATATCAATTAATCTACAGGATTGGGAGACCCCTAAAACTCCTACTGATATCCGTAGTTTCTTGGGCCTAGCTGGATATTATCGCAGATTTATTGAGCACTTTGCCCGGATTTCTGCCCCACTTACTGCTTTAACTCGGAAGGATGTTAAGTTTATTTGGAGTGAGAAGTGCGAATCAGCTTTCAATGAGTTGAAGAGTAAATTAACTTCAGCCCCAGTTCTTGCAGTCATCGATGGAAGTGAAGGATTGACTGTTTATACAGATGCTTGCCGAGAAGGTTTAGGCGCTGTTCTTATGCAAAATGGAAAGGTTATTGCTTATGCTGGTCGTCAGTTGAAGACCCATGAATTGAACTATGCCACTCATGATCTTGAGCTTCTTGCTGTTGTATTTGCTTTGAAACTTTGGAGGCATCATCTTTTGGGAACAAAGTTCGAACTATTTACTGATCATAAGTCCTTGAGGTATATCTTTTCTCAAAAGGATTTGAACCAGAGGCAAGTTCGATGGCTTGAATTCTTAGCTGCATACGACCTCGACATCACTTATACACCAGGGAAGGCAAATGTTGTAGCAGATGCTTTGAGCCGCAGCAAGGCATTGTCTTGTTGCAATCTTATCGAAGGCATGTTATTCCAGCTTAGTATCTCTCCATCTCTTATGGATCGCATCAAAGCTAAGCAATATGAAGACACTTTGCTCTATTGTATGAAGGAATTAGTTATGGGCAGAGTAAGTAATGCCGACAACAAAGTGGGTGCACAAGTTGATAGTGATGGAGTTTTGAGAATCGACAATCGTATTTGTGTTCCTAATGTCGATGGTCTTAGACAGGAAGTGCTGCGAGAAAATCATAAGTCTTCGCTTTCAATTCATCCCGGTACTACCAAAATGTACCAGAATATGAAGAAACTATATTGGTGGAGTGGAATGAAGCGCGACATTTCTATCTATGTTAGCAGGTGCACCACTTGCCAACAAGTTAAAGCAGATCACAGAAAGACAGCAGGATTGCTCCAACCGCTAGAGATTCCAGGTTGGAAATGGGAGCAAATTTCTATGGACTTTATTGATGGGCTGCCTAGAACTAGAAAGGGTAGCGAAAGCATATGGGTAATTGTCGATAGACTGACGAAGTCCGCTCACTTTATTCCAGTCAAGACCACTCGTACAGCCTCTAGTTTGGCCGAGATATACATGAGGGAAGTTGTTAAACTTCACGGTGTACCATCTGGTATTGTATGCGATCGCGATCCTATTTTCACCAGTAAATTCTGGAAAGCATTCCAGGATACTTTGGGCACCAAACTGAATCTGAGTACAGCTTATCATCCTCAGACAGATGGCCAAACTGAGAGGGTAAATCAGATTTTGGAAGATCTTCTCCGAGCCTGTATTATCGACTTTGGTGGATCCTGGGAAGACCATCTTCACTTGGTTGAATTCACTTATAATAATAGTTACCAGGTAAAGAATTTGAATTTCAAATTTGAATAAGTATATTTGAATTTGAATTAATTATCCTTTAAAAAAAAAATACCAGGCAAGCATTGGTATGGCACCGTTCGAAGCCTTATATGGACGGCCATGCAAATCGCCAGCTTGTTGGATTGAGTCGGGAGATCGATTAGTGCTTGGACCAGAAATGATTATGGAAGCTTCTGAAAAGGTCGAAGAAATCAGGAAGAAGATAAAGACGGCACAGGATAGACAGAAAAGCTATGCCGACAAAAGGAGAAGAGACCTCGAATTCAGTATAGGAGACAAAGTATTTCTGAAGGTGTCGCCTTTGAGGAATATTGTTCGATTTGGAAGAAAAGGGAAATTAGCTCCCAGATTCGTTGGTCCGTTTGAGATTACAGAAAGAGTTGGAACATTGGCATATAGAGTTGCATTACCAGAAAAGTTCGCTGGTGTTCACAACGTGTTCCACGTCTCACACCTTCGCAAGGTTGTACACGATCCATCTATGACCATCCCTACTGCTCAGTTGGATGAAATAGTTATTGAGCCTGACTTGACTATTGAGCGAAAGCCACTTCGGATAGTTGATCGTGAGACAAAGCAACTCAGGAGGAAATCGGTAAATCTCGTCAAAGTACAGTGGAGTGCAGATGAGCGGGATTGCACATGGGAAACTGAGGATAGTATTCGGGATTCAAACCCCGAACTATTAATTTCAGGTATTATTCAAATTTCTCGAAATCTATCTTAACTTTCTTACTTGTTTCATTTCTACTTCACTTGTCTCGTTCCTTTTCGAGGACGAAAAGTTTTGAGTGGGGGAGATTGTAACGACCCTAAATTTCAACCCAATTTAAATTTTAAATTCATCGTTTCAATAAAAATTTTGAAATTTTAAACGATCTAAATTTACATCCAAACTTTATTTGTGACATACGTCTAGTTAGATTTGGACATAGAAAAAGTTTCGTTGAAAAATATTACAGTAAAGTCCGTACGCGTTTTACTGTATATCAGTCCATATAAAGCTGCGAAAAATTTATCTTCCAAATCCAAATATTTTTACACAGTCCGCTTGTAAAAATTATTCTGATCAAGATTTTATGATTCGTTTCGTCTAAAACAGTAATCGCCTGCTCCGTTTATCTTATTTTGCAAAACGCACAATTTAAGCGGCGTAAATGCAAATTTTATAAAATCATCGTATCGCAATAATCTGTATACCGTTGGAAGCGTACCGTCGCGCTGATCAAAATGGTATATTCGTTTGCATCATTCGGAGTTCGGAGTTGAAAGTTACAAATTGTTAACGGTTTGAACCTGTCCGTTACAATATTAAACCTGTGTCCATTAGGCTTCCCTAGGGAGTGGAATTCGAGGCATCTCCTGATCAGTAATTACTCCTTGAAACTCCAACAGTCTTTTAGTGTACCTATACAATCAATTAAAGACTTTTCAATTCTGTACTATTGCGTATAAACCAGGCTCCAATTCATAATTCACTGTTTAGCATTTTCATTTTCTGGTTCGTTCTCCCTCCTCTCATATTTTGTTCCTCTTCTTCTCTGTTGTATTTCTTTCCTCCATCAACTAATGAAACTCCAGCCTCTGCCTCAGCAGCCCGCCAACCCAGTTCCCCACCTGACCCGCCCGCACCCGCCTTCACCCGAACCGCCAGTCCCTGTCACCCCAGACTCCGCCCGAACCCCACCACCCGAACCGCCAGTCCCTACCTCCCAGCCCCACCAGCCCGACCCATCCCAGTTCCGCCCTGACACCCGCCTTCGCCCCAACCCGAACCCCTGCCAGCCCAGACCCCCGCCCCAGACCTCCGCCCCAGACCTCCGCCCAGACTCCGCACCCAGACCCGACCCAGACCCTGCCCAGTTCCGCCCAGACCCACCCAGACCCGTTTCGCCTCCCCTACCCTGCCCAGTTCTGCCACTGCCCCACTCGCTTTCACCAGCTCTGCCACCACCAGCCCTCCGTCAGCCCACTGCCGTCCGCCAGTCCAACCAGCAGCCTCCGCCGCCAACCAACACCGTCGCTTTCATCCACTTCGACTTGGCCATAACTGATTTTGTTTTTATTTTATACGAGTTTATATGGAAAACTGTATATTACATAGCAATGAAATTCTTAGCATTCTAGTTGCTCACGTTGTTGCTATGTTTTATTTCCAGCTACTGCTTCGGAGTCCTAAGTTACCTTCAGCTTATCAGATCTGTCTTGCTTCATCGTTGTTGCATTCATTTTGCATTGAGCTTGTTAGTGTCTCGTATCTATCCGTCTTCGTGCTTCGTCGTCAAATCTCTAACCACGCAAGGTGAATATTTTCTATTCACGACTCAAATATATCTTATACTATGATAATTAGATGTTGGATGTTATGAATGTAATTTGAACGTTAAATTGATTGATGTAAAAATTTGAATTGAAGTTAGTATGTTAAATAGTTATGACACCAATTTACTATGTGATATTAAATTGTTGTTATTGTAATTAATAATAAATTTGAAACTGAATTTGATATAGAATAGATATAAAATTCCGAATGACATATGTTAAACTTGACCTCTTATATGATGAATATTGAATAGTTAAATTGACCCTTTAAATTGCTTGACTTGTGGAATTGATAAGTGTCACTTAGACTACTGAACGTATTGAATTAACCGTTGTAATTGAAATTGAACGACCAAGTGAAACTGAAATGTTATAATCTTTAATCTACATGAAATGATAGTGTAGATTCTAGAAATAGTTATATTAATTGGCGTAAATAACAAACGCGAATTAATACGATTATTTCGGGATTATTTGAAATTGTTGAATTGTTACAAATGGATGCTATTGCTTGTTTATTTACTTTGACACCATCCCAGCTATCACACTGCAAGTTCCCTTTGTATGTTTGATTTTGAATTTAAATAGAATTGGGTTGAAATGATAAATACCCAAATTGAATGAATTGGCCTAAGATAGATAATTAAAATAAGAAACCGAACGGTCAACAAAGAACGTTTTGAAATTGAGACTTATTTGAAATCATGGAATGAACTTAGAAAATGGTATTGAAATTTGGTAACGTAAATATAAATAAATTTGTTGAAAAAAAAAATAAAATGATTTTATTAAATTGAATAAATGAATTGTTTTGAAATAAAAAAAAATGATTTTATTAAATTGAATAAATGATTTGTTTTGAAATAAATAAATGATTTTATTAAATGAATTAATGAACTTGTTGAAATAAATAAAATAAATTTTATCGAATTAAATAAATTAGATTTGTTGGAATAAAGAATTTAATTGAAATAAATGAGAACGAATTAATGTAATGAATTGAAACGGATTTGTGAATTTATTTGGTTAAACAAAGTGTTTTGACAAAGTTAATCGAAATGAGATTTAAGAAGTAAATAGGTTAGAAGATAAAGTGATTAAATTTCGAGTTTTGATAAATGAATAAACGAAGTTTTGACAAAGTGAAGGTAGTAAATGAAATTGATATAGAAATGAACCTAGGAATGTAAATACGAATTTAAAGAATAAACTTGATTTAATGAGTTGAACTAAGATTTACTATTACGTGTAATCCTTGAATTTGAATTTGATTTAATAAGTGAAATGTTGTTTTAAAGTGAATACTTAAATTTGGTAACTAAAGGGCTTGAACTAGAATTTCTTTTCGAAATAAGATTTTATAAATAAAATGAACCGAATTATGAAATATCAAATTTGGAAGTCAAATTTGCAACTTGACCTTTGGACTTGATTTGTTTTAACTTTAATAAAAGGTTGACTGTTGGGTAATTAATACGTAGTTATTAAAGAGTCCGGGATCGGATTATGGACATACTCTCTGTCGATACCGAAAACCACTTTAATAACTAATATGCGCGAAGTGTTGATCCAGAATGAAGTGGATGGTTTTGATGAACGCGTTGACTGAAGAAAGAGAACGATTTTTTGGATGACCCCTGACATGACTAAAACAGGAGCCGCGCCGGGCCATTGAGGTTCGCTACCTCTAGCGGACACACTTCTTCGATACCTTATCTATTACTTTTGTGATTCGATTTGGGTGCACCCCTTGATTTGGGAGTGTTGTTTCGCGGTGTTGGGATAGTAGCTGCTATGCCCAACATCAGTCCGGATCACGCAACTACTAGTATCCTAGTTGGTATCGCCTCATGTACCTTGTCATACTGATTATCCTATTCGCGACCACTACGATTTTGATTTGTACCTTTAGTATATGGATTGCCCTCTGGTGACTTCCGGTTTTGGGGAAACTACGGTCTTGTATATGCTTTTGGGAATAAACAGGTTAAGAGGTGTATGGGCCCTGCTTAACCCTATTTGATATCTTACTTTATGGATTAGACATTATCTATTTAGCGTATTCTGTAAGTAGTTTATCGATCCCTTAATGATGTATTATTCACCTTTGAGTTATGGACTTTATTTTATGCATTTGATTATCCTGTATAAGATTTTGAGTCCTGACTCGAGTGTTTCTTTTGCATATGCTCGGGTCAGTCTGAAGATATTCCGTTGCTGGTCAAGGTTGGTCGAAGATGCTGAAGGCTTAGCTTTTATCTATATCATTTTATTTTCAGTATTTGATGTACTTTTGTATTGGACATCTTGTATCTCTTTCAGTCGCTTTATGTTGAGACATTGTTGTATTCTCTGTAGTAGCTTCATGAACTGCTATTATGACGATGTATTTTCCGCTGCATTATTCTGTGACTGTTCTGAGTCTGTGATGTTGTATTGATTCTCATTTACATTTATGTACTTATAATCCCATAATGTTCTGTGTTTTGTATTATTTAAGTTGACAAGTGTGGATTTTTGTCAATTTAAATTGTCCAAATATACGGGATGTTACAGTCCACTTATCAACTCATTGTAAAAAACAAAAAAACAAGAGCCAACATAACGAAATTGCTATAATTGTCATCAACCAGGACACATGATAAAGGATTGTCCCCTAATGAAGAAAGGAGAACAAGCCAAAGTGTATGCTATCAAGGATGAGCCTTAAACCTCCCAAGATGTGAAGGGCAAAGGAGTGTTGGAAGGTAATATTTTTATCAAAGATTTTTTAGTTAGAGTATTATTTGATACATGAGCTTCTCATAGTTTTATTTCTAAAAAAACTGTAGAAGAATTGGAACTTAAACCTAAAATTGTTGACGACCCTATCTGCTTGACGAATCCTATAGGAGGTTCCACTAATCTTTGTATGCACTGTGAAAAAGACCCAATTTCCTATCCTCCACATCACTTCCCTTTTGATCCTTTCATCTTAGATTTTATTAGATTCGAAATTTTACTTGGCATGGATTGGTTAACTGAAAACGAAGCTATTTTAGATTGTATGTAAAGAACGATTTTAATAAAAACAAAGTTAGGGAAACTCATAGAAATACCTTGTGAAGATCTTAGTCCAAGAAGGCATAGTTTTCTTTATGATTTAGATACATCCCAGACAGGATTAGAAACAATACCCGTTGTTAAAGAATTTCCAAATGTCTTTAAAGAGGTAAAAAGTTTGCCCCCACATCGAGAAACTGAATTCTGTACGGATTTAGTTCTTGGTGCGGTGCCAATTAAACAACGAGATAGAAGGATGGCTCCGAAAGAAAGGGATGAGTTGAATAATCAAACCCAAGATCTATTAAATAAGGGATTAATAAGACCTAGTCGTTCAAGTTGGGGATCAGCAGTAGTTTTTATAGCCAAGTCCGATGGATCTTTAAGATTGTGTGTAGACTATCAAGATCTGAACAAGCAAACAATCAAGAACAAGTATCATTTACCCCGAATAGATGACTTGTTTGATCCATTACACGGAGCTCGAGTTTTCTCTAAAATGGACCTAGCTACCGGATTCCATCGGTTATGGATCGCAGAAGATTGCATCCATCTGACTACATTCAAAGGTCCAAATACTTTCTATGAGTGGTTGGTTATGCCTTTTGGGCTGACTAATGCACCCGCTTATTTTGTTGACCTTATGAATATAGTGTTTAGAGATATGCTAAACAAATTCGTGTTAGTCTTTATCGATGATATCCTTATCTACTCAAAGACAAAAGAAGAACACGCAAGGCATCTAGAAGCTGTGCTAGAGATATTAAGGAATAATGTGCTTAAAGCCAAATTCTCAAAGTGCCATTTTTGAGAGAAGGAGGTAAGATTCCTTGGATATATAATATCAAGGGATGGAATTTCAGTAGATCCAGGGAAGATTGTAGCTCTTCAATATTGGAAGCATCCACGAACTCCTAAAGAGATTCGTAGCTTCTTAAGTTTGGCAGGATATTACAGAAGATTCGTTCAAGACTTCTCTAAGATTGCATATCACCTAACGACATTGACAATGAAGGATGCTAAATTTATCTGGATCCCTAAATGTGAAGAAGCATTCCAAGAACTAAAGAAGAGGATGACAACCGCTCCAGTTTTAGCAATTATAAATGGATAGTGGATTAACCGTTTATACAAATGCTTGTGGAGAAGGAGTTTGTGTAGTTTTAATGCAAGGTGGGAAGGTGATTGCTTACACAAGTAGATAGCTGAAGACGCATGAGAAGAATTACACAACACACGACTTAGAATTATTAGCCGTTGTGTTCGCTCTAAACACATGGAGGCATTATTTACTGGGAGAAAAATTCGAAGTCTTCATGAACCATAAATCTTTGAAGTATCTTTTCACCTAAAAGGATTTAAATATGAGACAACAACGTTGGTTAGAATTTCTCGCATCTTATGATCTGGATATACTATATACACCTAGGAAAGCCAATGTAGTAGCTGATGCATTGAGTAGGGAGCTAGCTGTTATTTCTGATTTGGTAGTAACTCCAACTCTTCTGGAAAGAACCACTAGTAAAAATAGAGAAGACATACGATTTGAGAAATACATTAAAGCGGCTGAAGAACAAAGAAATTCAAGTTTTAAAATAGAGAACCACGGAGTATTGCGGTTACATGGAAGAATTTGTGTTCCAGATGTTGAAAATCTTAGACAAGAAGTACTAGCTGAATGCCAAACAACCAAACTTAGCATTCATCCGGGAATTCATAAGATGTACAAGGACATGAAGCGTACATTTTCATGGAAAAGTATGTAGAGGGACGTATCTATCTATGTCAGCCGTTGTGAAAATTGCCATAGAATCAAAAGTGACAAACAGAAGACTGCAGGATTACTTCAACCTTTGGAGATTCCAGCTTGGAAGTGGGATCAAATATCCATGGATTTCATTGATGGCTTACCCCGAACAAGGAAAGGAAATGAAGGCATTTGGGTTATCATAGACCGATTAACCAAAAGTGCACACTTTATTTCGGTAAAGCAACCAAGAACTGCAGCAAGCCTTGTGAGATATATATGAAGGAGATTGTCTGATTGCAAGGAGTTCTGAGCAGTATAGTAAACGATCGTGATCCAATCTTCATTAGTCAGTTTTGGGAAGCACTACAGACAGCTTTAGGAACGAAGCTGAGTATAAGCACTGCATATCACCCCAAGCTGATGGATAGACGGAAAGAGTCAACCGTGTTTTGGAAGATCTTTTGAGAGCATGCATTTAAAACTTTTGAGGCTCATCGGAAAATCCTTTACATCTAGTAGAGTTCTCCTACAGTAACAACTATCAAGCTAGTATCGGCATGGCACCGTATGAAGCTTTGTATGGCGTCCACGTAAATCGCCAGCATGTTGGATAGAAACCGGAGATCCGTTAGTACTTGGCCCATATATGATACGAGAAGCTTCAGAGAAAGTTGATATGATCAGAAAGAAGCTAAAGGAATCACAAAGTAGGAAAAAGAGTTTTGTAGACAAAAGGCGCAGAAATCTGGAATTCACAGTTGGAGATTCAGCCTTTTTGAAAGTCTCTCTAATGAGAGGAGTAGTAAGATTTGGAAGAGAAGGAAAGTTAACACCTTGATATATTGGATCTTTTCCCATTCTCGAACGAATCAGCCCACTAGCTTATCGAGTACAGTTGCCTAAAAGGTTGTCTGGTGTACACAATGTTTTTCACGTATCTCATTTACGGAAGCATGTATATGACCCAAAACAAATCATAGAGATGGCTACTCAGGATGACTTGGAGATAAAACAAAACTTAGCGGTTATTAGAAGGCATGTTCGAATCATTGACCAAGATGAGAAACGATTAAGACGGAAGGTCGTACGATTGCTCAAAGTTCAATGGAGTGGAGATGCTGATGATTGCAAATGGGAAACAGAAGACAGAATGAGAAAAGCATATCCCGAGTTTAGGATTGATGTATAGACTTTATCTATAGTTTGAGTGTACTCACCGCCTGTGGTGTAGTCACTCATTGTATATATTCCATTTTATCAAATATATATATATTTCATTTTGAAGCTATTTTCTTCTTATCAAATTTCGAGCACGAAATTCTTTTAAATAGGGGAGAATGTAACGACGCAGAATTTGACCACCTCAAAACATAACATTTAAAGTGATTTCAAATATAAAATATAAAATATGTTATGATTCAAACAATATTAGATGGGATTTGAAAATAGAAATATACATAGAGATAGTAACACCTGCTTATACTAACAAAAGTGAAAAAATCCAGATTTCAGAAAAGTAGGTTTAAATGGTTAGATAAATTATTTTGATTAATTTATAAATGTTTACATTTTTAAATAAAATTATACAAATTTATTTTTAAATTTGGTTTACATAAATAAATAGTTCAACTAAAACGTCAAAATATGACCGTAAAACATTTTGTCGAAAACCAACGTTTTGTCAGTTAAAGTTGTCGCAACTTCATTGCACCGTTATGTACATATTCTTAAAAACATTATAACATATAGGGAATGATTAACAATTAACTAATCATGGTTACTTTATGAAAATACACTTAGGAAATTCTAGAAATATCATTAGCTAAAGTAAACTAATAAGGACGAAATATGTCATTTCAAAATAAACAAAATCATTATATTCTTACTTACGTCTTAAGTAAAAGTGACTTAAAGTTGTGATGTGAAACACGATGTTAAGTGTTGAAAAGTAAGATTACTTTAAAAATAAGAAAAGGGTATTTTGATCTTTTGCAAATATAATATTTTAATCAAAAGTTTTTTCTATAAATATGCACCCACTTTCTCTCACTTCTTCACACCTTTCTTCTTCATTTTCTAAGCTTTTCTTCCACTCTCTAATGGTTTCTTTCCATAATTAAATAATGCCAAAATATTCCAAAAATAAAACAAAGAGAAATAATCATCAAAACCCACTCAAACTTCCTCTCTCCCCCTCTTTAAGTCACGGCCCATGCCAACCACCACTGTAACAACCCGCATATTTAGACCATTTAAATTGACAATAATCCACACATGTCAACTTAAATAATACAAAACAGAATCATTATGGGATTATGAATACATATAAGTAAATGAGAATCAATACAACATCATAGACACATAATAGTCACAAAATAATGCAGCGGAAAAGTACATCATCATAATAGTAGTTCATGAAGCTACTACAGGAATACAACAATGTCCCAACATAAAGTGACAAAGAAGAAATACAAGATGTTCAATACATAAGTTCATCAATACTAGAATGGAAATAAAATGATAAAGATAAATGCTAAGTCTTCAGCATCTTCAACCAACCTTGATCAGAAATCTGAATAGCTTCAGACTGACCCGAGCATATACAAAAGAAACACTCGAGTCAGGACTCAAAATCTTATACAGGATAATCAGGTGCAAATAATAAAGTTCATAACTCAAAGATGAATGTGATACACATCTTTAAGGATCCGATAAACTATCTATATATACAATAGAATACGCTAAATAGATAATGTCTAATCAGTAAAGTATGATATCAAAATAGTGTTAAGGCGTTACCATAATCCCCCTTAACACATTTTATTCCCAAGAGCATATACAAGACCGTAGTTTCCCCAAAACCGGAAGTCACCAGAGGGCAATCCATATACTAAAGGTACAAACCAAAACGTAGTGATTGCGAATAGGATAATCCGTATGACAAGGTACATGAGGCGATACCAACTAGGATACTAGTAGTTGTGTGATCCGGACTGATGTTGAGCATAGCAGCTACTACCTCAATACCGCGAAACAACACTCCCAAATCAAGGGGTGCACCCAAATTGAATCACAAAAGTAATAGATATGGTATCGAAGAAGTGTATCCGCTAGAGGTGGCGAACCTCAATGGCCCGGTGCGGCTCTTGTTTTAGTCATGTCAGGGGTCATCCAAACTCGTTCTCTTTCTTCAGTCAACGAGTTCATCAAACATCCACTTCATTCTGGATCAACACTCCGCGAATAATAGTTATTAAAGTGGTTTTCGGTATCGACAGAGAGTATGTCCATATTCGATCCCGGTCTCTTTAATAACTACGTATTTATTACCCGGTGGTCTTTTAAGTTAAAGTTTAAACAAATCAAGTCCAAAATTCAAGTTGCAAATTTGACTTGCGAAATTTGACATTTTCACGATTAAATTTTATTTAGGTATTTAAAATCATATTTCCAAATAAAATTTGGAGTTCAAACATTTGATTTAACAATATAATTAAGTATTCAAGTTCAATTTAATAAATCTCTCTTATTAAATTTTGTTCAAAATCAATTAATCCAGTTTACTGGTCAATTTAGTTCGAATCATTAAATCAAATTCTATTTATCTCAATTCATATTTACATTCATCGTCACATTAAATATAATCATAAATTTGATTAAATCAATTTCATTAAATTTAAAATCATTTTAATTTTAAATTATCGCTAAATTACCTCCATAAAACTTTAGTTAGTTTCGTATTCCATTTAAGTCAAAATTTCCTAAATCTCGATTTTAATTTATGACAAGTTCAAATCTATTAAATTTTAAAACCCAGTTTAAATCTAAATCTACCAACCTAATAAATTAAATTATTAAATTCTAAAACTCACTTGTTTTTAAATCTTATTCAATCAAATTCGTCAATTCATTTTATTCAATTAAATAGATTTATTAATCCGTTTCAATTAAATCCATTAATTTATTCCAATTTAATCCATTAATTTATTACTGGATTTCCAACAATTATTCAGTTCATTCCTTAATTTCAAATAGATCTCGATCCAAAAAAATGATTTTTGTTGACCAATCGGGTTTCTCATTTAAATTATCTATCCTAGGCCAAATTGTTTAATCAGGTATTTATCATTTCAACCCAACATCATTTAATATAAACAAAGCATAACCAAGGGAACTTGCAGTGTGATAACTGGGATGGTGTCAAAGTAAATAAACAAGCAATAGCAACCGTACATAACAATTCAACGATTTATTAAATAATCCCGAAATAATCGTATTAACTTACATTTGTTATTATGCAAATTAATTCCATTATTCCTAGAATCCACACTATTATTTCCTACGGATTGAAGATTATTACATTATGATTTTCACTTGGTGTCCGTTATCAAATTCCTACATCAATCGTACATAAAATTTTAATGTCACTACTATTTACCCTAATTAACATCATATCACAGTTTAACATGTTAAATCAAATTAAACACTACATGGCGTTAGTTTTATAAATTAACAGTTTATTTCAACCAATTTTCAACAATCAACAATTTAATATCCCAATTAATATTAACAGCAATTTATCACTTGATTATCATAGCATAATAGCTTGAGTCGTGAATAAATTATTCACCTTGCGTGGTTGAAGAAGATGATGGCGAAGCACGAAGACAAATAGATAAAAGGGACCCTAACAAGCATGACGCAAAATGAACACAACGATCAACGGAGCAAAATAGATTCGTCAAGCGGGGTGGAAATAGCCTATGTTTCCGGATCAATAGCGGAAGCTGGAATAGAACGCAGCAAAACATCGTTTGTGAGTATATACAACTGATTATATGTAAAACTTTGCACTGTATACAACAAAACTTAAAGCATGGACACTTATATCTTAATATAGACTTTGTACTGTAGCTTAACATGTTGGACAATACCAATGTACTGTATATATATCCATAGCTTATAAATAAAATATATAGTACTAATAGAACTAGCTACAATTTGTTGATACATAAAAAAAAATTTATAAACTTTGCACTTCACTAAATATGAACTAGTATGCACTGTACCAAACTTTGCATACTAGCTTTATACTATATATAACATATATAAACGAGTTGTCAACCCACCTTTTTCTTTTTTCTTTTTAAAAAAAAACGTATACGCATGAGAACCATGCAGTCAGGTCAGTGGGTGGTCGTGGCAGGGCAGGGACCGTCGTGGAGGCTGGGTTGGAGGGAGAGGCGGTAAGGGCTGCGGGACGTGGGGAGGCGGAGCCGGTGGCGGCTGTGGTCATGGCATGGGTACAGAGGGGCTTGCATGGGGTTGGTAGGGGCAGAGGCCGGTGAGGTAGGTGAGGCGGGCTGATGGCAGTGAGGGGCGGAGCAGCATGGGGTGGTTGCGGGGATAGTGATAGTGGAGGGGAGGCGGTAGGGGAGAGCTTGAGGGAGTGGGCACGGAGGCCGAGTGGGTAGTGACAGTGGAGGGCCGTGCGTGTGCAGGTGGCTGCAAGGGGGAAAAGGCGAGGTGAGCAGTGGGTAGGGACAGAGCTGGTAGTGGGGTTTTCTGGTGCGGCGAGCTGCTTGGGGTTGCGCTTAGGTGAGGTGGTGATGGGTGGTTGTTGTAGTGGGCGGTGGCGGCGGCGAACTGGGTTTTTTCTTTGCAGTGGGGAAGACGGCGCATGGGGGAGGACGTGGCGGTTGCTGATGGGGAGGTCGCACAATAATAAAAAAGAAAAAAAAAGAAAAAAAGAAAAATGCAAATAGAGAAGGAAGAGGAGCTGGAGGGGCGTACGTGTGCGTGGTGAAGGTTGGAAGAAAAAGTTTGAGTTTGTAACCTTGTGAAATAGAAGAATATGAAGAAGAAGGGGGTTGGGTTTTTTTTGCTTACTGTGAAGTACAAATAAATAGCGAAAGAATAGGGGGGGTGAAAGAGAAAGAGAATAGAATTATACAGAGGGATAGAAGACAGAGCTATCACGTGAAGTGAAACAACGCAATTAATGAACCCGAATGTAGGCAGAGGTTCAGTGCGCACAGTAAAAGCAATGATGATTTTCACAATGGTGGCTATTTGTGTTCCCAAGGTCAGCTGAATGGCTCTAAAAATTTGAATGCTGGGGAGTTTGGGTACTGGTTTGCTGCGTAACGGACCGGTTTGCGCTTCGTTAACAATTTTAGTTTGCAACGCCGAACTCCGATTGACACAAATAAATATACCGTTTTGATCAACGCGTCGAGGCGGACACAACGGTATGAAGATATTGATGGTTTGACGCTGTTTGAGAAGTGGTTACTCTTATTTAACCATTTGCACGAGCGAATATTTTTCTAGCAATAAAACGAAATTTGACGAAACGAAATGTGCCGTCAAGTTCAGAATATTTTCTTATGCAACATCGAGAAAATATTTGAGTTCGGACGATAGGAAATTTATACATAAGATTTAAACTAATATGTAAATGCGACGAGCGTAATTTGCTACAATATTTTTCAACGAAATTTGGCGCACGCTTATGTCTATCTAGACGCATTCCAAATGTGAAGTTTGGTTGGCAACGGAAGTTGTTTGTGAAAATTCGAATTTCTACATTAAATAAGCGATTTAAAAATTTTAAACTGGGTCTAAATTTCAGGGTCGTTACATTCTCCCCCACTCAAAACTTTTCGTCCTCGAAAAGGAACAAGGTAAAGAGTGGAATAACAGATAAAAGAGATAAGGCGGATACATAATAGATTATGAATATAGTAAAGAATATAGAATGGAATTTTACCTTCAACAAACAATTCAGGATTAGAATCCCGGATACTCTCCTCGGTTTCCCAAGTACAATCACGATCATCGGGACTCCATTGGACTTTGACTAGGCTAACAGATTTTCTTCTAAGTTGCTTTGTATCCCTATCAACAATACGAAGTGGTCTCCTTTCTATAGTCTAATCCGGCTCAATATCAACCTCATCTAACTGAGCAATAGGGATGGTCATGGATGGATCATGTACAACCTTCCGAAGATGTGAAACGTGGAATACGTTGTGCACGCCCTCAAATTTCTCCGGCAATGCAACTCTGTAGGCTAGTGTACCAATTCTCTCGGTGATAGTGAATGGTCCAACAAATCTAGGAGCGAGCTTCCCTCTACGACCAAATCGAATAACGTTCTTCAAGGGTGATACCTTAAGGAATACCTTATCCCCAACCTGGAATTCTAAATCTCTTCTACGCCTATCAGCATAGCTCTTCTGCCTATCCTGTGCGGTCTTCATCTTTCTTCTGATTTCATAAACCTTCTCGGATGCCTCTATAATCATGTCTTGGCCAACAATCAATCGATCACCAGGCTCAGTCCAACAAGCTGGCGATTTGCATGGCCGTCCATATAAAGCTTCGAACGGTGCCATATCGATACTTGCCTGATAACTGTTATTATAATTAAATTCAACCAAATGGAGATGGTCTTCCCAAGATCCACCGAAATCAATAATGCAGGCTCGGAGCAGATCCTCCAAAACCTGATTCACCTTTTCAGTTTGGCCATCCGTTTGAGGATGATAAGCTGTGCTCAGATTCAGTTTAGTGCCCAAGACGTCCTGAAATGCCTTCCAGAATTTACTAGTGAATAAAGGGTCTCTATCGCACACAATACTAGATGGAACCCCATGAAGTCTAACAATCTCTCTCATATACATCTCGGCCAAACTCAAAGCAGTATGAGTGGTCTTAATAGGAATAAAATGAGCAGATTTTGTCAACCTATCAACAATCACCCAAATACTCTCGTTACCTTTTCTGGTCCTCGGTAATCCATCAATGAAGTCCATAGAAATCTGATCTCATTTCCAACACGGAATCTCTAGGGGTTGAAGTAAACCGGCAGTCTTCTGGTGATCAGCCTTAACTTGTTGGCAAGTGGTGCATCTATTGACATATATAGAAATATCCCTCTTCATCCCACTCCACCAATATAAATGCTTCATATTACGATACATCTTAGTGACACCAGGATGAAATGAAAGTGATGACTGATGATTCTCTCTAAGTACTTCTTGTCTCAATCCATCGACATTAGGAATGCAAATACGATTGTCAATCCTCAGAACTCCATTACTATCTATCTGTGCTCCCACTTTACTATCGGCATTTCCAACTCTACCAAGAACTAACTCCTTCATGCGATAGAGCAAGGTGTCCTCATATTGCTTAGCTTTGATGCGATCCACAAGAGATGGGGAGATAACAAGCTGAAATAGCATGCCTTCTACAAGATTACAACATGACAATGCTTTGCTATGGCTCAAAGCATCAGCTACAACATTTGCTTTCCTAGGAGTATAATTGATGTCGAGATCATATGCAGCTAGGAATTCAAGCCAACGAACTTGTCTCTGGTTCAAATCCTTCTGAGAAAAGATATATCTCAAGGACTTATGATCAGTGAATAATTCAAATTTAGTTCCCAAAAGATGATGCCTACACAGTTTCAAAGCAAATACAACTGCAAGAAGCTCTAGATCATGAGTTGCATAGTTTACTTCATGGATCTTCAACTGGTGGCCAGCATAAGCAATAACCTTTCCGTTTTGCATAAGAACAGCGCCTAAACCTTCTCGGCAAGCATCTGTATAGACAATTAATCCTTCACTTCCATCGATTACCGTAAGAACTGGAGCTGAAGTTAACTTACACTTCAACTTATTAAAAGCTGATTCGCACTTCTCACTCCAAATAAACTTGACATCCTTTCGGGTTAAAGCAGTGAGTGGGGCAGAAATCCGGGCAAAGTGCTCAATAAATCTACGATAATAGCCGACCAAGCCCAAGAAGCTACGGATATCAGTAGGAGTTTTGGGAGTCTCCCAATCCTGTAGATAAATTTCAAATTAGAAAGGGATAAGAGGAATTGAATAGAAATAGCGAATTGGATAGAACTTACATTGATTACGGCAATCTTAGCTGGATCGACCGAAATCCCATTTTCAGAAACTATGTGGCCCAGGAATCTCACTTCGTCTCGCCAGAAGTGGCATTTAGAGAATTTGGCCTTAAGTTGATGATTTCGGAGAGTTTCCAGAACATAAGCAAGATGTGTCTCATGCTCCTTCTTGTCTTTGGAGAAGACGAGAATATCATCAATGAAAACAAGAACAAACTTGTTAAGAACATCGCGGAAGACTCGATTCATCAAGTCGACGAAATAAGCAGGTGCGTTGGTCAAACCGAATGGCATAACCAACCATTCATAGAATCCGTTCTCGGTACGGAAGGCTGTCTTATGAATACTATATTCTGCTACTCTGAGTTGGTGGAACCCAGTGGCAAGATCAAGTTGGGAGAAAACTTTAGCTCCATGGAGCTGATCGAATAAATCATTGATGCGAGGCATCGGATAGCGGTTCTTGAGAGTGCGTTTGTTCAGCTCCCTGTAATCAACACACATGCGAAGAGACCCATCCGACTTGGTGACAAATACAACTACGGCGCCCCATTCAGAACAACTTCTCCTAATCAAACCCCTAGCAAATAGATCATCAATTTGAGTTTTAAGTTCAGCTTTTTCTTTAGGAGCCATCCTTCTGTGAGGGAGAACTACGAGAGTAGCTCCAGGAATAAGGTCAATGTGGAAATCGATTTCCCGTTTAGGCGGTAGGGAGTTGACCTCTCCAAATACATCGGGAAATTTCTGAACAATATGGGTAGTACTAATATCATCCGGGTGAGCATCAAGAGAGAATATGAAGCTTCCGGCATATTTTTGCGGTGATTTGCATTCAATGACAAGCGGTAGGCCCTTGTCATTGACTAGAGAAACAGAACGAGCTTTGCAAGAAATAACAGCATCGAATTTCCTTAACCAATCAGCACCTAACAAGATGTCAAATGCTGCGAAGCCAAGCACATAAAGATCCCAAGTGAATCGATATCTTCCATACAAGAGCACAACCTCTTTACAAATTCTACTGAGGTTGGCAAGTCCTCCAATAGGGTTGGAGATGCATAAGGAAGTAGTAGCAAGAGTAGGTTCTAATTTGAGCTTATTACAAAGATCAATAGATATGAAGCTATGAGAAGCACCAGTATCGAATAATACCCTAACAGGTAAATCATGTAATGAAAAAGTACTTCGTAAGGTACCTTGGTCATCCTGAGCAGGCGGTGTAGGAGTGGTGATAGCAAATACTCCAGATGGTGTGCCACGCTTATACATTGGGCAGTCTTTCTTGAAATGGCCCGGCTGGAGGCAGACATAGCATAAATCTTTCCTAGTCGTAGAAGGTGGTGGAGCAGCAGCTCCGGTAGATGGACAACTATTAGCATAATGGCCCTTCTTATCGCATTTGAAGCAAGTGATATTAGCAAGGTCGATTGGGCTTTTCTGAGCATATCCCAGTCCTGTAGTCTTCTGCCAAGCTTTCTTTTGTTGATCAAAGTTCATCTTCCTCTTCCCGGGCTGGCTAGAGGAGGGCTGAGTAGGAGTGGCCTTGGCAGTAGGTCCCCTAGGCTTTGCCTCATATCTAAGAGCATAGTCAACAAGCTCTGTGAAGGTGCAGTGAGTGTGGCCAGTAAGCAAGTCATAATTCTCGGGTCTTGCTCCCAAAATGAACTTCTCATTCTTTAGAAAGGGTGTATCAATCAATCCTGGGCCGAACTTGGAGAGTTCGTTGAATTTCCTCTCATACTCCGAAAAGGTCATACTGCCTTGCTTAAGATCCATGAAAGCTCTATAAAGCTGGGTTTTCCCAGCAGCTGGCATCCATTGTGCCGAGAAAGTATCCCTAATCAAAAGATAGACAAGATGAATAACATTCCAAAGATTAAAAGAAGAATTTAGACTACGAAATCCAAATAATTTTTATACCTAAACTGGGCCCAAGTGATGGTGTTCTCCTCGATACGAGAAGTAACTGATTCCCACCAATCTTGCGCGCCATCCTGAAGTTGCCAGGCAGCAAGCTGACGCTTCTGAGCATCAGTGATCTCTAGACCCGAAAATATCTTCTCTAAGCCTTTAAGCCATTGCTGAGCCTCAATAATGTTCTCGGATCTAGAAAACTTAATACCTCCCAGCTGTGTATACTCCTTACTAAGAATGGTGAATTTGACAGGAGCTGGAGCGACAGGTACAGCCTGAGCAGGACCATGGCCCCTTCCTCCCCTATTGTTTCCTCTGGTACCCATCTTGAAATACCAAAGAGATTGTTAAAACCAAGGGTAGAAATCATAGAATTTTAAGGAAAGTCTAATCAACGAATCAAAGAAGTTTGAAATGGAAGGATTTGGATATTGAATCGATTCTCCTCATTCTAGGGTATTGCTACCCTATCTCTAATGAGTTTATATATAATCCCAAACTAAGGTTTTTTTGAAGGAAACCGAAGCTCTAATACCAACTGTAACAACCCGCATATTTAGACCATTTAAATTGACAATAATCCACACATGTCAACTTAAATAATACAAAACACGAATCATTATGGGATTATGAATACATATATGTAAATGAGAATCAATACAACATCACAGACATAGAATAGTTACAGAATAATGCAGCGGAAAAGTACATCATCATAATAGTAGTTCATGAAGCTACTACAGGAATACAACAATGTCCCAACATAAAGTGACAAAGAAGAAATACAAGATGTTCAATACATAAGTTCATCAATACTAGAATGGAAATAAACTGATAAAGATAAATGCTAAGTCTTCAGCATCTTCAACCAACCTTGATCAGAAATCTGAATAGCTTTAGACTGACCCGAGCATATATAAAAGAAACACTCGAGTCAGGACTCAAAATCTTATACAGGATAATCAGGTGCAAATAATAAAGTTCATAACTCAAAGATGAATGTGATACACATCTTTAAGGATCCGATAAACTATCTATATATACAATAGAATACGCTAAATAGATAATGTCTAATCAGTAAAGTATGATATCAAAATAGTGTTAAGGCATTACCATAATCCCCCTTAACACATTTTATTCCCAAGAGCATATACAAGACCGTAGTTTCCCCAAAACCGGAAGTCACCAGAGGGCAATCCATATACTAAAGGTACAAACCAAAACGTAGTGATTGCGAATAGGATAATCCGTATGACAAGGTACATGAGGCGATACCAACTAGGATACTAGTAGTTGCGTGATCCGGACTGATGTTGAGCATAGCAGCTACTACCTCAATACCGTGAAACAACACTCCCAAATCAAGGGGTGCACCCAAATCGAATCACAAAAGTAATAGATATGGTATCGAAGAAGTGTGTCCGCTAGAGGTGGCGAACCTCAATGGCCCGGCGCGGCTCCTGTTTTAGTCAAGTCAGGGGTCATCCAAACTCGTTCTCTTTCTTCAGTCAACGCGTTCATCAAACATCCACTTCATTCTGGATCAACACTCCGCGAATAATAGTTATTAAAGTGGTTTTCGGTATCGACAGAGAGTATGTCCATATCCGATCCCGGTCTCTTTAATAACTACGTATTTATTACCCGGTGGTCTTTTTAGTTAAAGTTTAAACAAATCAAGTCCAAAAGTCAAGTTGCAAATTTGACTTGCGAAATTTGACATTTTCACGATTAAATTTTATTCAGGTATTTAAAATCATATTTGCAAATAAAATTTGGAGTTCAAACATTTGATTTAACAATATAATTAAGTATTCAAGTTCAATTTAATAAATCTCTCTTATTAAATTTTGTTCAAAATCAATTAATCCAATTTACTGGTCAATTTAGTTCGAATCATTAAATCAAATTCTATTTATCTCAATTCATATTTACATTCATCGTCACATTAAATATAATCATAAATTTGATTAAATCAATTTCATTAAATTTAAAATCATTTTAATTTTAAATTATCGCTAAATTACCTCCATAAAACTTTAGTTAGTTTCATATTCCATTTAAGTCAAAATTTCCTAAATCTCGATTTTAATTTATGACAAGTTCAAATCTATTAAATTTTAAAACCTAGTTTAAATCTAAATCTACCAACCTAATAAATTAAATTATTAAATTCTAAAACTCACTTGTTTTTAAATCTTATTCAATCAAATTCGTCAATTCATTTTATTCAATTAAATAGATTTATTAATCCGTTTCAATTAAATCCATTAATTTATTCCAATTTATTCCATTAATTTATTACTAGATTTCCAACAATTATTCAGTTCATTCCATAATTTCAAATAGATCTCGATCCAAAAAAATGATTTTTGTTGACCAATCGGGTTTCACATTTAAATTATCTATCCTAGGCCAAATTGTTTAATCAGGTATTTATCATTTCAACCCAACATCATTTAATATAAACAAAGCATAGCAAAGGGAACTTGCAGTGTGATAACTGGGATGGTGTCAAAGTAAATAAACAAGCAATAGCAACCGTACATAACAATTCAACGATTTATTAAATAATCCCGAAATAATCGTATTAACTTACATTTGTTATTATGCAAATTAATTCTATTATTCCTAGAATCCACACTATTATTTCCTGCGGATTAAAGATTATTACATTATGATTTTCACTTGGTGTCCGTTATCAAATTCCTACATCAATCGTACATAAAATTTTAATGTCACTACTATTTACCCTAATTAACATCATATCACAGTTTAACATGTTAAATCAAATTAAACACTACATGGCATCAGTTTTATAAATTAACAGTTTATTTCAACCAATTTTCAACAATCAACAATTTAATATCCCAATTAATATTAACAGAAATTTATCACTTGATTATCATAGCATAATAGATTGAGTCGTGAATAAATTATTCACCTTGCGTGGTTAAAGAAGATGATGGCGAAGCACGAAGACGAATAGATAAAAGGGACCCTAACAAGCACGACGCAAAATGAACACAACGATCAACGGAGCAAAATAGATTCGTCAAGCGGGGTGGAAATAGCCTATGTTTCCGGATCAATAGCGGAAGCTGGAATAGAACGCAGCAAAACATCGTTTGTGAGTATATACAACTGATTATATGTAAAACTTTGCACTGTATACAACCAAACTTAAATCATGGACACTTATATCTTAATATAGACTTTGTACTGTAGCTTAACATGTTGGACAATACCAATGTACTGTATATATATCCATAGCTTATAAATAAAATATATAGTACTGATAGAACTAGCTACAGTTTGCTGGTACATAAAAAAAAATTTATAAACTTTGCACTTCACTAAATATGAACTTGTATGCACTTTACCAAACTTTGCATACCAGCTTTATACTATATATACCATATATAAACGAGTTGTCGACCCCCCTTTTTCTTTTTTTCTTTTTAAAAAAAAACATATACGCATGAGAACCATGTAGTCAGGTCAGTGGGTGGTCGTGGCAGGGCGGGGACCGTCGTGGAGGCTGGGTTGGAGGGAGAGGCGGTAAGGGCTGCGGGACGTGGGGAGGCGGAGCCGGTGGCGGCTGTGGTCATGGCATGGGTACAGAGGGGCTCGCATGGGTTGGTAGGGGCGGAGGCCGGTAAGGTAGGTGAGGCAGGCTGATGGCAGTGAGGGGCGGAGCAGCATGGGGTGGTTGCGGGGATAGTGACAGTGGAGGGGAGGCGGTAGGGGAGAGCTTGAGGGAGTGGGCACGGAGGCCGAGTGGGTAGTGACAGTGGAGGGCCGTGCGTGTGCAGGTGGCTGCAAGGGGGAAAAGGCGAGGTGAGCAGTGGGTAGGGACGGAGCTGGTAGTGCGGTTTTCTGGTGCGGCGAGCTGCTTGGGGTTGCGCTTAGGTAAGGTGGTAATGGGTGGTTGTTTCAGTGGGCGGTGGAGGCGGTGAACTGGGTTTTTTTTGCAGTAGGGAAGACGGCGCATGGGGGAGGACGTGGCGGTTCCTGATGGGGAGGTCGCACAATAAAAAAAATGCAAATAGAGAAGGAAGAGGAGTTGCAGGGGCGTACGTGTGCGTGGTGAAGGTTGGAAGAAAAAGTTTGAGTTTGTAACCTTGTGAAATAGAAGAATATGAAGAAGAAGGGGGTTGGGTTTTTTTTTGCTTACTGTGAAGTACAAATAAATAGCGAAAGAATAGGGGGGAAAGAGAAAGAGAATAGTATTATAAAGAGGGATAGAAGACAGAGCTATCACGTGAAGTGAAACAACGCAATTAATGAACCCGAATGTAGGCAGAGGTTCAGTGCGCACAGTAAAAGCAATGATGATTTTCACAATGGTGGCTATTTGTGTTCCCAAGGTCAGCTGAATGGCTCTAAAAATTTGAATGCTGGGGAGTTTGGGTACTGGTTTGCTGCGTAATGGACCGGTTTGCGCTTCGTTAACAATTATAGTTTGCAACGCCGAACTCCAATTGACACAAATAAATATACCGTTTTGATCAGCGCATCGAGGCGGACTCAACGGTATGAAGATATTGATGGTTTGACGCTATTTGAGAAGTGGTTACTCTTATTTAACCATTTGCACGAGCGAATATTTTTCTAGCAATAAAACGAAATTTGACAAAACGAAATGTGCCGTCAAGTTTAGAATATTTTCTTATGCAACATCGAGAAAATATTTGAGTTCGGACGATAGGAAATTTATACATAAGATTTAAACTAATATGTAAATGCGACGAGTGTAATTTGCTTCAATATTTTTCAACGAAATTTGGCGCACGCCTATGTCTATCTAGACGCATTCCAAATGTGCAGTTTGGTTGGCAACGGAAGTTGTTTGTGAAAATTCGAATTTCTACATTAAATAGGCAATTTAAAAATTTTAAACTGGGTCTGAATTTCAGGGTCGTTACAACCACTAAACCCGAGCTCCCCCACCCATAACAAGGATGGACGAACCCCCCTAGGCCTTCCATGAGCAAGGCAAGCCGCTTCGAAGGCTTTAAAGCGAGCGTTTGTCAGCATTCGATCGTCATTAAAAAGTTAGGAACGTGTTAAAGTTAGTTCATTTGCAACTAAGGTGAAAACTCCTAATTTATATGTATATATTTGGTTTTGATGTTGTGAAATGTTATTTTGGATGTTTGGTTATGATATTGATTTCAATATGTTGTTTAGTGCATGAAAATATTAAAACAAGTCACGATATACACGACATTGATTCACATGGAAAACACTTTCCAAAATAAATTGAAAAGTGATATGGAATCATTTAATACCTTTTAAAATAATCAAAAATGGTTTAGAAATGTTTATAAACATATAAACTTGTTTTAACAATGTTTGAATGAAAAAATTGAAATATGTCAAAACTAAGCGCGTCATGCAACGGTAGTTCACGATTTCGCGCCAAAATGTTTAAATAAGTATACGGAGTGGAATTTAGCTTGGAATTCTTCGAGATAAGAATTTTCTAAACTATTACATCCATATCTTTCGAACAAAGAAAGAAAATCAAGATTTCATTAAGTAGATTTTAAAATATGTCCAAAACAATTTTCCAGAAAAATCACGCTTTTATAGTAAAGTGACCAAAGTTTAAAATTGATATTTTAAATGTTTTAAAAATATGAAATAAATTCTAAAAATCTTTTAAAATTTTTTAAAAGTGATTTAAGTTGAAAAGATGGTTTTCTAAATGATATAAAGGTCGTTTTGAAGAATATAGCTTTCAAAGCACTTTTTGTAACCCTTTTTGCAACACCTTTTCGCAACGCTTTTCTATAACTTTTGAAATAAAGGTTGAAACTTAACAGTTCTCTCCAAAATCCTTTATAAATGTTTTTAAGTAAATAATAAAGTATTTAAAAAGAGATTTGAACAATTCAAAACTATTTCAAAGGTGGTTAAACAAATAATTAAGTGAATTAAAAAGGGAAAATGAGTATGCGGAAATGACTAATACATTTGTCCCACCCGTGAGACCGAAAAGTGAAAACAAGGTGTGTAACTAAGGTTAGGGATGGAGCAACCAGTGCCCTAAACTCACCTGGCCTCAGTTTTCTCTTTTAGGTGAGGGGTGGAATAGATCGAAGGGAAAGCCTGGATGCTCAACTTGGATTTAATAGAAATATTCTTCTTATACTCATTATTAAAATTCGAAGAGGGAACTCGTCCTATTTGTGGAATTTAAAATATGATCTCATCGTTATTCCGCCCATAGCACTTGTTGAATACGGAAGTTGATAGTGAATAAAAGTAGAGTGATTTCTATAATCCTATTTTCTTGAAGTTACTCTTTAAAAATAATTTGAGAAATATTCATAAGAGAGGTTTAAATGATTCCGTATTTAAAGAAGAAGATTTTAAAGATATATATCTCTTGAAGATATTTTTGATAAACAGAAATGAATGAATCGAGCAACAATCATCTAATATCGATGATTGGATTTCGAAGGAACCGGGGTCGGATTTGGGTGATTCCTATCTGAAAACCACTTCGAACCAATTTACTTGTTCGAAGAATGAAGCTGTTTGAAGACGGAGATATTGAGACGAATAATAATGAAGGACTACATGTTGATTGATTAGGGATAAACTATTGATTTACTTATTGTAGGAGTGGTCTCTTTGTTATGGAAAACCTCAGAAAAACAAGGACTTCTCGCCTAGTAATGGCCGAGGAAAGTACCTTCGGTTTCGTTCAGTCCTAGAACGAACTTGTACGGAAGAATGTCTGACCTTGCATTCTAAATCACATTGAGTGATCTCTATATAATGTATATCATTCGGTGGCGGAGAAGACACCTTCTCTTAGCTTAACACCCTTTCCCGAGACATTCGAGATTAGGAAGTTATACGTTTGTAGGAATCAGTTGTGTGAATGTGGAATGGCAATGTGCCATTCAAAGTAGAAGGAATTTGTGCTATGTGAAAAGGTAATCGCTACCTCAAGCCTTATCAACCGGAAATGACCGAAACAGGGTAGATGCAACAAGGCTAAGTGGGTCATTCCCATTAGGATATGATCATTCCCTTCTAGATAGATTTCTACCCGCCATAAATTTCGGGTATCTAATCATTATGGAAAGTATACTAAAGAGACGTCTCAGAGAAAGGTCGGTAACGATCGAGGGATGATATATTTGGTACTATCTGGTTACAGAGATAGGCTGGTCTTTTGTTGGCAGAGAATCCTTTGTGTTGGTCCTCAGTACATCCATCTAGAGGTGTACCCATAGGAAGGTAGTCCCTTCACCTGGTCATTTGTATGGAAATCCATTCTCCAATAAGAACTTGCTGTTTTGTTTGTAGAACCTAGTATGTTGGAATTTTATAATGGTAACAATTTAGGCTAAGATTAATAAGGTTATTTGGAAATGTTTTTCAAGAATGTCATTAAAAATAATATCCCTTAATTTTATGTAATAAAGAGTATTGGTTATCATAAGAAAAAAACCCATTCTGTGTTTATGTGTGGCGTGGTCATATGAGATACCTTTTTTGTTTCAAAACATCGTACTATGAGTTCTCACACCAGTCCCATGACTGACCCGTAGTTTGTTTTCCCTTTAAACTCTATGTGCACTATTTTTTGGGTAGCCAAGTAGTCAGGTTACCCTAGGAGCATTTTGGAGCATGTGTGGAGCATTTTGGAGAAGTTCTTTTAAGCTTGAAGCTGAAGTACCTTACGTAGATATCTACCTATTTTCCGTTGTGTTATGTATTTAGTATGTCCCAGCATATGTAAGGATAGGTAGCTATAACTATCCTAGCTGGATTTGTACTTAACTCTGATAATCGCTTATGTATAATTAAATGTTGAATACGATGTGAGATTCTATTGTTGTATCATCTTCTATCTTAATTTTTCTTTTACACCCCTGATAATCCGGCTCTCCAGCACTTGGACTTACGGCACGTGAATACCATGGATGTATTGGTGTCGATTTCTGAGGATCGAGGAGATGGGTCGTCACAATTGTTATACGATAACAATAGCGTAAGACAAGTCATGAAAGAACCTAGAGCTCACTTGAAGTCAAGATACACACTTTCAAAAGTCCACATGATAAATGGCGATTTATCAACATTGGAGAGAGTTAATTAACCAAGTAAATAACTAAAACAACATAGCATACCTATAACACCCCTAATTTTTGAACATTATTCAGGAGATTTACATAGATAAATTAACTAGAATAATGTAAATGTTAAGTGATAAGGGGATTGAGACTTGAATTAATTAATTAAAGGTCGTTCCTAATAAACTAATTAATGGGCTTAAGAATGGTTTTGGGGTAAACAAATTACATAAGGATATAATTGTATTGCCGCCCATTGACCCTTACCCATATATATATATTTTTTCGTTCCTACCTTATTCTTCCCATTCACATCATTTTAAAATGCAAATTAAAAGATAGAGGAATGACCGACCATTAAGAGAAAGAAGAAATTCAAAATTAAAAGCTAGAGAATCAATCTTAATCTAATCTCCTTATCTAGATCAAGGTGAATAATAAATTCCATCTCTATTTTGTTTTAAATCATATATTTCCAGATTTAAGGGTAAATTCGTTTTTATGATATATTAGATGGTGATATGCTTGATTCATGATTTATTTGATTTAAACAAGATTATTTAATGGAGTTTTTGCACGGTTTTAGATCAAAACCATGATCTAATGATGTTTAAATGCTATGGGAAAATTTAATGTTATGAAAAACATGATTCTGGAGTTGGGTTTCAATTTTGAGAATTTTCCAAGCTATGGAAAGAATATTATGAATTTTCAAAGGAGATTTTGGTTATTTGGGTTTATAAATTTATTTTGGAAAATATATTGAGAATTTGGGTCTGGAATTTTGATATGTTCGATAACATGATTAAAGTGAATTTCTAGAATTTTTAGGGATTTTTCTAATGTGATTTGTTATGCAAAATAAATTGTTTTAGAAGAGGGACTTCTCTGCAAAATTGGTTTTGTCCATGGAAGGGCTTAATTGATTAATGTAACCATGGTCATGATCTGATTATCGGTAGTTAATTTTAGAAAATAATTTGAAAAAGTTAAGGCAACCAATATGGTGTTGACACGTGACAGGTTAGTTAGAGAAAAGTTTACTTTATAAAAAACTAACCAGATTTACATTAGAAAATTGGTTCTACCTTCTTAGGAAAGAACCTTTCGACACAGAAGCTTCCGTCTTCATCCTTGTCGAAACCAACTATGCCGAAACCAATACACAAGGTATCACCCTGATGATACGCAGTGGATTGGAGATAGGCGAAAGATTAAGTGTCGAAAGCATAGCTTCCGAAGGAGTCATAACCTTGGTTTGTTTTCAAAGAAAAGCGCCTATTTTTGTCTTGTTTTAGCCTTCGACAGAGTCGAAGCATTTGGTTTCGAAAGAGGTTTCGAAAAGGTTTCGAAAGGGTTGCCATTAACTTAAGATTGCTTTCGACTGGGTTCCTTTACTTACGAAAGAATGTTTTAAAAGAATGGGTTCCGACCTAGTCGATATCCTACTATCGTTCTTTAACCTTTTGATGGTGTTGAATACGTCAATGCTGTCAAAAGGATACTTTGTTTTATAAGTTCAAGCCACTTTCTGTAGCTTTCGAAAGGGGTTAGGGGTTTCGAAGGTGATGGTTTTGAAAGGGGTGTCGATGCCAACCTTCCTATGTTTTACCGTGATGGTTTCGAACGGGGTTTCGACGCCAACCTTCCAATGTTTTACCCAGATCTTTTATGTATTCGAAAGAGATGGTGCTGACGCCATTAAGTTTTCCCCAATATTGATATGATAAAGGATGGTTTCAAAATAGATGCTTTCGGCTATATTCACTTTGACCCAAATTATGTTTTAAGTATAAACCCAAAGCTTTCGAAAGGGGTACTTTCAATGTTTTTGGAAGGGTTACTCCTATTGATGTCGAAAGGTGTACTTTCAATAGGTTTCAAAGCTAAGCTTCTAAAGTTGAATGCTAATACTTTAATGTATTTGAAAGGTTTCAAAAGGTAGATTCTAAAGTATTATAAGGTAGGAGCCTAATGTTTTTAAGATCTTTCGAAGGAGGTCATCTTATGAAGTCGAAAGCTAGGTTTCGAAGGTATCGAAAGGTTTCATAACCCAAAATCTATTTTTAAAAGAAAAAACCCATGGCTATATAAAAGGAGTTTTTATAATGGTTTTAAGAAGAAGCTGCCTTTGATAAAGTAATAGTTTGAAGGGATTAACCATGTTTTATTTTAAACCCATGGGAGTGGTATTGCTATGTTGTTATGTTGCTTCTTCAAATATGAATATATTCACTTTTAAATGGACCCTAACTGCATTTTGAGGATAAAGGGTTGAAGAACCAGTTAGCTTAACCCGGTAGTAAATATAAATTGATAAAACTCCTGAATGAGTAGAATTACATCTAGGAGGTCAGGAAGACCAGAATATAGAATGCTAAAATATAAAAGAAAGATATTGGCAGGGACCAATAGGTTCTCAGTAACCCCATGAAAATTAAGTAAAGGGAACGATATTGGCAGGGGCCAATAGTTTCATAGTTAGCCCATGAAAACTATGTACAATTGAAGATGTCAGATAGACAGGTTCATATTAGGCCCATGAAAACTATGATTGGATACTGGCAGGGGCCAGTAGGTTTGTAGTTAGCCCATGAAAACTATATCCGGATGAAAAATTGACAGATGTCAATAGGTTCCTAGTCAACCCATGAAAACTAGGGTAAGAAGAAAGAATATTGGGGTTACCAATAGGTTCCTAGTCAGCCTATGAAAACTAGGATAGGAGTAAGATATTGGAGTTACCAATAGGTTCATGGTAATCCCATGAAAATTATGTAATTGGATAGGGAGTCCTTAAATGTTTAAACGGTTATTAGTCAGCCTATGAAAACTAATAGGTTAATAGTAATCCTAGAAACTATAATTGAGACAGATAGTTTAAAATGAATGGGGAAGGAAATCCAGAATTAATTCATTTGTTTTTGCATATCATCTATTTTACTGTTTTGAATTGTTTTAACCATTTTGGATGTAGGAGAATAATATATGGTTTTAAAAAAGGTTTTAAGACACTAGTGAGGGGAAACCCGTTCCGTTAAGCGGCGTGGTCTCACTAGATATCTACATCATTTGAGACGGTAGATTATTATTCATACCAGGCTTTATGTCCGACTCGAAGTTTATGTTTCCCCCTTAAACTCTCGGGTACTCAATTAATTTTGAGTAGTTTGAGAGTTGAGGTTTTCAGGTACCTCTAAGACGAATAAGCTTTCGGAGACGTGCAGGAGGCATAATAGCTATTTAGAGTTCTCATTTCTTTTGATTCCGCTGTGTTGTTTGTAATGGCAGAGTTGTTATATTGCCTATATATACTCTGATCTACCAAGTGGGCATCTTCATATGTCGCTCTTGGCATATGATGTAATAAGTATATTTTCTCTGAACGTGAGTGTGAATTTTGGATTATGTAATGAGTTGAGTTGGAAATATTTTGGAATGAAATGTGATTTTGTTTGAAGTTAATTTTTTTTTTCTATATTCATGTGTTTTTGTGTATCAATGAATCTAACACCACCGTATTTGGTCGTCGAGGATTAATAACTATGGATGACTGTAGCATCCTTAGCCATTAATTTTGGGCCTCCAAGTAGGGGGATGTTAAAAGTTGGTATCAGAGAATAGGCTTAAGAAACTTTAAAAGAAAGTTAAACCTAAAAGTTTTTGAAATATAATTCCAATGAATCAGAAATACGATCGAGGTTTGGGTTAACGCTATAGTAACGTACTTGTATTTGATATATATATATATATATAAGTACATGTTTCCCTCTCACTTAGACCGTTCTTCTGTATCTTAATAAGGCTCGTATGTAGATTTATGAGAAAGAAGATATGGAAGCAAGAAATGGAAGTGGAAGTCTAGGTGGAGGAAGCACCACAACCAACGGAAATGCTCGACCTAATACCAAGAGGAATCAAGGTCGACAGGCTAATGTTAATCCAAATGTTGAAGCCAATGTAGGTGCTGGAAATCTGCCATTAGATGCAGGGATGGTTTATCAATTGTTAGCCAATCTTTTGCAAGCTGGAGTAGCTGGTAATGTTAGAGGAGCAAATCCTGTAGCTCCACTTGGGAATAACTGTGCTAAGCTAAGCAGAGACTACACTAGTTTGGGTGGAAAGCTGTTTGTTGGAACAGAGGATGCTGTTGAAGTTGAGAATTAGCTACTGAGTTGTGATAGGATCTGTATTGATCTAGGCTTGGATGATGGGAAAAAGAGAAGGCTAGCCTCTAGGCAGTTGCAAGGGGCAGTGCTTCACTGGTGGAATAGTGTGACCGCCGGGGTATCGAAGGAAGAGTTGACACTGGCTGATTTCAGAAGAAGGTTTGAGTAGAGGTTTCTGTCTGAAGTTTCTAAGTCATCACTGATGAGGAAGTTAATGGATCTAGTTCAAGGAGAGATGTCAATGATCGAGTATGGTGCTAAGTTTGATGAGCTGCCTCGATATGGATATGCTTTGGTTGACACTGATGTCAGAAGGAATGAAAGGTTCATTCGAGGACAGAGACCTGAGCTTGCTAGGATAACCCTGACCCATATCCGAGAACCTAGTAATTTGTGCTCGAGATGGCAATTCTTCATGAAGAGATGCTATTTCTGCTAGAGAGAAGCTAGTTGAATACCAGGGTCCTCAGGGAAAGAAGAGAAAGTTCTTTAAGAAGAAGGGAGCCCAGAAAGGGGATACTTCCGAGAAGGCAAAGGCTGATTTGATTTGCTACAAATGTGACAAGAAGGTCATTATGCAAATGAGTGCCGGTCAGGCATGGGAAGGAAGGCTGCAAACAAGAAGAATGTGAAATGCTTTAACTGTGATCAAGTTGGGCATTACAAGAACCAGTGTCCAGAGCCTGTCAGGGCGGACAAAGGGAAAGTTTTTGCTGTTGGATCATCAGCTAAGCCTACTACAGCTGACAAAGGAAAGATTGTAATGGAAGGTACATTTTTGATTCAGAGTATACCAGTTAGGATACTTTTTAATACCGGTGCAACATATTCATTTATATTCCAGTGTTTGGTTGATAGGTTATGCTTAGAACCCATATACCTTGTTACTTCCTTAAGGGTCGGGAATCCAATAGGAGAATATGCAACTCTGTGGATGAGACTTGACTAGTTAGAACTTGATTTGTTAGGTTATAAGTTTGCATTTAGTTTGTATGTTTATGATTTCATAGATTTCAGAATCATTTTGGGTATGGATTGGTTGAGGAGGTTTGAGGCCAGGATATTCTGCCAGGATGGGGAGATATCTTTGAGACACCCTGATAGTCATAACCGAATTATATTCTCAGTGGAGAATTCTGACCGAAGTAGTTGTGCTTTGTTGAGTGCAATGGAAGTGGAGAAGAGCAAAGTCAGGTTCGAATTGCAAGAGAGTTTGCAAATGTGTTTGAGCCAGTCACAGGACTACCACGGAAATGAGCTGTTGAGTTTCGAATAGATCTTGTGCCTAGAGCCGAACCTGTAACTAGACCACCTAGCAGGATGACACCAACAGAGATGAAGGAACTAAAGGTGCAGCTAGTGGATCTAGAAGGAAGGAATTTTATTAGACCAGGCAGTTCGCCTTAGGGAGCGGCCGTGGTATGTGAAGTAATCAGATTGGTCATTGAGGATGTGTGTCGACTATCGTAAGCTAAACGAGAGGACGATAAAGAATAAGTATCCTTTGCCGAGAATAGATGATCTATTTGATCATTTGAGTGGAGGCAAAGCATTTTCCCAGTTGGATTTGGTGATGGGGTTTCAATAGTTGAGAGTGGCGGAGGACAGTATTCTTTTGACTGCATTTCGGACTAGATATGGTCCGTATGAGTGGTTGGTGATTCCATTCGGATTGACAAATGCACCTGCTTTATTTATGGATTTAATGAATCGAGTCTTCCGAGAGTATTTGGATAGATTCGTGTTGGTGTTTATAGATGACATTTTGGTATACTCTAAGGATGAAAGAGAGCATGAAGATTATCTTAGAGTTGTGCTAGAGACGCTGAGGCAGAATCTGTTAAAGGCGAAGTTTTCCAAGTGTCATTTTTGGAAGAAAGAGGTTAAGTTTCTTGGTCATGTGGTTTCAGAGAAAGGATTGTCAGTCGATCCAGATAAGATCGAGCTATGAATAATTGGAAGAGATCGGAGATAGTGACCAAGATTAGAAGTTTTCTTGGACTTGTTCGCTATTACCGGAGATTCATCAAGGATTTCTCGCGGGTAGCAGTGCCTTTGACTAAGCTTACCAGGAAGGAAGTGAAGTTTGTTTGATCTGACAAATGTGAGGAATCATTCCTTAAGTTAAAGCATATGTTGACCAATGCTCCAGTGTTAGTAGTTCCAGATGGAAACCAAGGGTTGATGGTATACGCAGATGCGTGTGGAACTGGATTGGTAGTAGTGTTGATGCAGAAGGGCAAAGTCATTGCTTACGCATCTAGGCAGCTTAGAATGCATGAAGTAAGATAGCATACTCATGACTTGGAATTGGCTACGTTGATTTTTACCTTGAAGATTTGGAGGCATTGTCTCTTGGAGGAGGGATTTGAGTTGTATACCTATCATAAGTCTTTAAGATACTTTTTCTCTCAGAACGAGTTGAATATGAGACAGCAGAGTGTAGAATTTACTAGTGTATGATTTTTGTTTGATGATAATAAACATATATATATTTGTTTAAATGTATTTGTTATTGTACTATTTTATTTTTCCACATAATTAAATAAATATTTGTTGAATAAAATAAATAACTCGGAATTCATATTTAAACAAATATTTTATTCAAACAAATATTTTATTACAAATTCAAACAGTACAAATTTGAGCTCTCACTACATTTACACATTTTCAATTACAATACAACTTCAATTACAACACAATTTTCACTTTACAGTTTTACATACATATTTCACCTCACTACATATTCACTCATTACTCGTATTTGATCTTCAACTCTGTTCCAGTCTATATTCAGCATCTGAACTATCTGCAAAATAAACACTGACGCAGTAAAATTGTAAATGAATATTTTGCAGTGCACAATGTAGTGTGTCTTCGAAAATATTATTTGCGTCAGTTATTTGGGTTGTTCATCATCACTTTTTTAATTCATCTTACGCGAACAACTTGTGACATGCACAGTGTATCACTATACATGCCACACGGTCATGCACACCGATATACGCTTGCTTATTAAAATTGCAGGGACAGGTGAGCACAAGGTCAAACCTAAGCCAAGACTGGATTCAACTCAGGTGCAATGCAAGTATGAGCAAGCAGTTCAACATGAATAGATTCAAAGTGCACCAAACAGACTGCTATCTTTTTTAAGGCAAGAACAGTCTTCAACAGAGACAGATTCAAATGGAACCAGACCAAATAACATGTGGAACCAGTTCAAAATTTGTTTAGAAGCTAGAATCGTTGCAATGAAATGGAGATCCAACCAAAACAGAGGCAAGAGAATACAAGTACACTCAACCAAGCTCTGTTTTCGACATAGGAGTTCAAAGGAACCAGACTTCAAATCAAAACAAAACAGAGAATGCACAACACAGCAATGGTCAGGAGCAACACAGTCAAAATAATCAGACATGCTCAGGTCCTAAATTGTTTAACATGAATCAAGACATCAAATGGAACCACAAAAGTACAGGGATGATAACACCATGAAGTACACACACACACATATATACAACATTACAGCAAGCATGCACACAAACAGAGGAAGTTTAACTCAAAGTAAGTCCCAATCCAACATAGACCACCAAATGTACAAAATCAACATGCAACCTTCATTCAAATTGAAACCAGACTTCAATGACCACATACAAACCAACATACATGAAGCCTCAACCAAAACAGCCTCACATGGAGATCCACATGAAAACATGCAATAGAGACCCATGAAGATTCAACAAACATGCTCAAAGAATACACATGTATGCATAAATACAAGTTCAGGCATACAGACAATGGTCTATACACTGAAGTGCACATGAGCTTAAAAGAAGCAGTTTCAAATATAAGGACATGAAATATGAAACTCGACCAACATACAAAAATACATGTCTGTGCACATTTGTACACACACACAGATATATATATATATACGGTGACAACCAGAATTTATGCCATAGAAAACTGAAGTGCACCAGACACAACTAGCACAGTGACATATGCAACCAGGTACAAAGCAAAATGTTCAAGCATAAATGGATACGACAACATACCAGCAAGCACTCGGGTGGACAGAAACTAGCCATGGGTTATACCAATGAATAAGTCCGAAACATATCGTATCATGAATCGATCAAGGAATGGTTTCAAAAGGAAATGACCAAATGAACAACATCATTGAATTGCTTAAAAATTCGAATACTGCGAGCAAAGAAAATGGAACAACAAATCATGGGTAACAAGTCAAACTTCATCAAGTCAAGGTATATCTCAAATTCAAATGCAAGGTGAAAGCGAATTGAACAAGTCGTTAGCAGTAAAGAACGGAATAGATTCAAGCAAATTCAAATATATCAACCGATATTTAGAGATGAACAAGTCAAAAAATCACACAGCCATTCGATTACAAATCAACGCAGGAATTGGAACATTACGAAAAATTCAAACCAAAATATACAAACAAAATAATAGGGTTTCGATCCCTATAAATTAAACCCAAATCATCATCTGCAACATTATTCGAGTTCGAGAAAAAATTCTAAAGAGCTTACTTAGAACAAACCAAAAACAAATCCAAAATTCGAATCAAGTCGAGCGTAATCAAAAATCGAAAAGGAGCAAATCACGTACCAGTTCAAAGTACCATTCGAACTCGACATTGAAGCAGCCGTGGCAATCGAATTACACTGATCAAAGAAGCAGCGAAGCGAATTTGAGGAACGAAAGCATCATGAAATCGATTTGAACTTCCAAGCGGTGGCTTCAAATACAATCGACATCCTAACTTTTGAGGAGCAACAAAAGGAATGGCCTAAGAGATTATGCAACCAAAAGGGGGAACAGACTTCTCTAATTTATTATTACATGGGTCGGTTCTATTTTTTTTGGGCTTAAATTATTAAAATATGGTTTTGTATTTAGCTTTATTTTTATTTGTAATTTTCTTTTTAAAATTTGGTAAATATGTAACAACCCGTATATTTGGACCATTTAAATTGACAATAATCCACACATGTCAACTTAAATAATACAAAACACGAATCATTATGGGATTATGAATACATATATGTAAATGAGAATCAATACAACATCGCAGACACAGAATAGTCACAGAATAATGCAGCGGAAAAGTACATCAGCATAATAGTAGTTCATGAAGCTACTACAGGAATACAACAATGTCTCAACATAAAGTGACAAGTGGAAATACAAGATGTTCAATACATAAGTTCATCAAATACTAGAAAGGAAATAACTGATAAAGATAAATGCTAAGTCTTCAACATCTTCAACCAACCTTGATCAGCAACTGGATTGCTTCAGACTGACCCGAGCATATACAAAAGAAACACTCGAGTCAGGACTCAAAATCTTATACAGGATAATCATGTGCAAATAATATAGTTCATAACTCAAAGATGAATGTGGTACACATCTTTAAGGATCTGATAAACTATCTATATATACAATAGAATACGCTAAATAGATAATGTCTAATCAGTAAAGTATGATATCAAAATAGCGTTAAGTCATGGCCCATTCCATCCTTAACACATTTTTATTCCCAAGAGCATATACAAGACTGTAGTTTCCCCAAAACCGGAAGTCACCAGAGGGCAATCCATATACTAAAGGTACAAACCACAACATAGTGGTCGCGAATAGGATAATCAGTATGACAAGGTACATGAGGCGATACCAACTAGGATACTAGTAGTTGCGTGATCCGGACTGATGTTGAGCATAGCAGCAACTATCTCAACACCGCGAAACAACACTCCCAAATCAAGGGGTGCACCCAAATAGAATCACAAAAGTAATAGTTAAGGTATCGAAGAAGTGTGTCCGCTAGAGGTAGCGAACCTCAATGGCCCGGCGCGGCTCCTGTTTTAGTCATGTCAGGGGTCATCCAAAATCGTTCTCTTTCTTCAGTCAACACGTTCACCAAAATCATCCACTTCGTTCTGGATCAACACTCCGCGTATATTAGTTATTAAAGTGGTTTCGGTATCGACAGAGAGTATGTCCATATCCGATCCCGGTCTCTTTAATAACTACGCATTAATTACCCGATGGTCATTTAATATTAAAGTTTAAAACAAATCAAAGTCCAAAAGTCAAGTTGCAAGTTTTGACTTTCAAAATTTGACATTTCACAATTTAATTTATTTCGAACATTAAAAATCATATTTCCAAATGGAGTTTTAGTTCAAGTCCTTGAGTTAACAATACTTAAGTATTCAATTTCAATTTAATTCCTATTCCCTTCATCGTTACATTAAATTTAATCAACACTTTGATTTAATCAATTTCAACAGCTAAATCAACTCCTTAAATTTAGTTGGTTTTACATTCCTTTAGGTCACTTTGTTACTTAATCTCAAATTAAATTTATAACAAATGCCAACTTAATTAAATTTGTCCAAATTATGTTTAATTTCGAATCTAATAAATTCAATTTATTAGATTCTAAAACTTACTTATTCGAATCTTATTTCAATTAAACGTGTCCATCCGTTTATCTAAATTAATAGATTTATTAATCCGTTTCAATTTAATCCATTAAGTTATTACAATTAAGTTCACTTATCAATTCATTACAATTAAATCCCTTAATTTATTACAATTAAGTCCATTAATTATTGCAATTAATCCTATGAATCTAATCCATTGATTTATTTCAACTAAATCCATTTATTCATTACAATTAAATTCATTCGTTTATTACAATTAAATCCATTGATTTATTACAATTAAATCTATTCATTTACTACAATTAAATCTATCGTTTCATTACAATTAAATCTATTAATTTATTACAATTAAATCCATTGATTTCATTACTTACTTTCAACAAATTTTTAAGTTCATTTCTTAATTTCAAATGGATTTCAATTCCAAAATGATTTTGTTGACCAATCGGGTTTCTTATTTTTAATTATCTATCCTAGGCCAAAGTTGTTCAATTTGGGTATTTATCATTTTAACCCAATATAAATAAATACATAAACCAAACATAACAAAGGGAACTTGCAGTGTGATAGCTGGGATGGTGTCAAAGTAAATAAACAAGCAATAGCAACCATACATAACAATTTAACCGTTTATTTAAATAATCCCGAAATAATCGTATTTAATTTACATTTGTTATTTATGTAAATTAAATAAAATTATTCCTAGAATCCACACTATCATTTCATGCGGATTAAAGATTATTACATTATAAGTTTCACTTGGCATTTATTATCAAATTATTACAGCAATCATACATTCAATGGTTTAAAGTATGACTAATCCTATTTCTACGTGTCGGTTTATTTAACATTTAAAGTGACAAGTTCAACATATATAATCTATTTTGAATTTTAGACTATCCTATATCAATTCCAATTTCATATTAATTATCACTTATATTAACAACCAAATTCCACATCACATAACAAATTTAATGTCATAATTATTTTCATATCTAACTTCAAATCACAATTTAACATCAATCATTTTAACATTCAAATTTAAATCAATAACATATATCACTTGATTATCATAGCATAATAGATCGTGAATGAAATATTCACCTTGCGTGGTTGAAGAAGATGACGGCGAAGCACGAAATTGAATAGACTAGAATAGACGACACAAGCACGAATACGAACAACGACTAGATGCAAATAAGGTTGATGGAAGACTAGATCGCTGAATTTTCCTCAACTGGAACTGCGCGGACAAAGCATAAATGGGTCCATAAGTTACAAATTATAACTGATATAAAATTTTATCAAAAGAAGAACAAAATAAAATAAGAATGCAGCGGACGCGGTAGCGGCTAAGCGGGCTCGACGCGGCGGGTCGGTTGGTCGAGGTAAGGTGGGTTTTGGGCGGGCTGGGTCTGGGGTTTGGGTCGGGCTGGGCTGGGTTCGGGTCGGGTGTGGGTCTGGGTTCGGGTCGGGCTGGGCTGGGGTGTGGTGGGTTCGGGTCGGGCTGGGGTGTGGTGGGTTCGGTCGGGCTGGGCTGGGGCTGGCAGGCGAAGGCGGAGGCAGGGGACTGGGCAGGCGGGCGGACTGGGCGGAGGGGAGTGGGCGGCAGGCAGGTGGACTGGGCTGGTGGTCTAGGTCAGGCAGACGACAGGTGGGAGGCGGGTGGTGGCAGGGCTGGTGGGACTGGGAGGCGGTCTGGGGTCAGTGGGAGGCAGGCTGGGGTCAGTGGGAGGCAGATGGGCTGGTGGGAGGCGGACTGGGGACAGTGGGAGGTGGATGGGCTGGTGGGAGGCGGAAGGTCGGGCGCTGGTGGCTGGGTGGGATACGGGCAGGCGGGCTCGGCTGGGCAGAGGGCGCTGGGGATGGAGGGCTGTTGGCCGGAGCGGGTGGCTGGCAGGGGAGGCGGGTTGGTGGGGTTGTGGTGGGCTCAGAAATTTCTGAGGACAAAGACAAATGGAAAGAAAAAAAATGGAGGGGGAAGAAGTAACATACCAGAGAAGAGTTTGCAAAAGAATGATTATAACGAGGGTTGGTTTATATAAAATAGTACAGGGATTCAAAAGCCTCAATTTATTGTCTTGGTAACCGAAAGGCTGTTGGGTTTCTAGGCAGCTGAATAGTCAAGGACCCTTAGAATTCTGAGCTGATTAGGTAATTGGGTACCGGTTTGGGCTGCGTAACGGACCAGTTTGCAATCCGTTAAACAATTATAATTCGTAGCGCCGAACTCCGATTGACACAAACAAATATACCATTTTGATCAGCGCGACGAGGCGAACGCAATGGTATAAACATATCAGTGGTACGATTAACTTATAAAATTCGAAATTTTTCCATTGTGAAAAATGCAGCAAAATTTCCGAAAAATAAGATCGACGGAGCTGAAGATGTCCGAAATTTGAAAAACGAAAAATGACATCTTGATCAGAAGATGGTTTAGAATTTTTCTATGTAAAAATATTACGGTTCAGAAGATAAAAATTTTTGCGTTTAAAATGAACTGATGTGAAGTAAACGCGCACGAAATTTGCTGCGGTATTTTCCGACGAAACGTTTCCCATATCTATAACCATCTAGGCTCAATTTATAAACAAAGTTTGGACGCTAATTGAAATCGTAAGAAAGTTCCATCATTTTATGTTAAAATAATGGATTCAAAAATTTAAAATTGGGTCGCAATTTCAGGGTCGTTACATTCTCCCCCACTCAAAACTTTTCGTCCTCGAAAAGAACAAGACGGTGAAGTAAGGATGGAGTAAGCGGAAAAGTCAAGCTAGATTTTTAAGAAAATTTGTTTTATACCTGAAATCAGTAATTCGGGGTTTGAATCTCGAATGTTATCCTCAGTTTCCCAGGTGCAATCTCGTTCATCTGCACTCCATTGGACTTTTACGAGATTTATATACTTCCTTCTTAGTTGCCTTGTTTCCCGATCGACTATTCGAAGTGGTCTCCTTTCGATAGTCAAATCTGGCTCAATATCTACTTCATCTAACTTAGCAATTGGGATGGTCATGGATGGATCACGCACGACTTTCCGGAGATGTGAAACATGGAATACATTGTGCACGCCCTCAAACTTTTCTGGTAGTGCAACTCTATAAGCCAGTGTGCCAATTCTTTCGGTGATAGCAAACGATCCAACAAATCTTGGGGCAAGCTTCCCTCTACGACCAAATCGAATAACATTTTTCAAAGGTGATACTTTCAGAAATAACACATCCCCAACCTGAAATTCCAAATCTCTTCTACGCCTATCTGCATAACTCTTCTATCTATCCTGTGCGGTCTTCATCTTCCTTCTGATCTCATTAACTTTCTCGGATGCTTCCATAATCATATCTGGGCCAAGAATTAATTGATCACCAGGCTCTATCCAACAAGCTGGCGATTTGCATGGCAGTCCATATAAAGCTTCGAACGGTGCCATATCAATACTTGCCTGATAACTGTTATTTTAAGTGAATTCAACTAAATGCAGATGGTCTTCCCAAGATCCACCAAAATCAATAATGCAGGCTCGGAGCAGATCCTCCAAAATCTGATTTACCCTTTCAGTTTGGCCATCCGTTTGAGGATGATAAGCTGTGCTCAGATTCAGTTTAGTGCCCAAGACGTCCTGAAATGCTTTCCAGAATTTACTAGTGAATATAGGGTCTCGATCGCATACAATACTAGATGGAACCCCATGAAGTCTAACAATCTCTCTCATATATATCTCTGCCAAACTTGAAGCAGTACGAGTGGTCTTAACAGGAATAAAGTAAGCAAATTTTGTCAATCTATCAACGATCACCCATATACTCTCGTTACCTTTTCTGGTCCTTGGTAACCCATCGATGAAGTCCATAGAAATCTGATCCCATTTCCAACAAGGAATCTCTAGCGGTTGAAGTAAACCGGCAGTCTTCTGGTGATCGGCTTTGACTTGTTGGCAAGTGGTGCATCTACTGACATATATAGAAATATCTCTCTTCATCCCACTCCACCAATATAAACGCTTCATATTACGATACATCTTAGTGACACCAGGATGAAGTGAAAGTGATGACTGATGACTCTTCATCCCACTCCACCAATATAAACGCTTCATATTACGATACATCTTAGTGACACCAGAATGAAGTGGTTGGAATGATGTACGTGATGATTCTCTCTAAGTACTTCTTGTCTCAATCCGTCGACATTAGGAACACAAATACGGTTGTCGATCCTTAGAATTCCATTACTATCAATCTGCGCTCCTATTTTACTGTCGGCATTTCCAACTCTACCAAGAACTAACTCCTTCATACGATAGAGCAAAGTGTCCTCATATTGTTTAGCTTTTATGCGATCCATAAGAGAGGGAGAGATGACAAGCTGAAATAACATGCCTTCAACAATATTACAGCAAGACAATGCTTTGCTACGACTCAATGCATCGGCTACAACATTCGCTTTCCCAGGAGTATAAGTGATGTTAAGATCGTATGCAGCTAAAAATTCGAGCCATCGGACTTGCCTCTGATTCAAATCCTTCTGAGAAAAGATATATCTTAAGGACTTATGATCAGTGAATAATTCAAATTTTGTTCCCAAAATATGATGCCTCCATAGTTTCAGAGCGAATACAACGGCAAGAAGCTCTAGGTCATGTGTGGCATAATTTAATTCATGGGTTTTCAACTGACGGCCAGCATAAGCAATAACCTTTCCATTTTGCATAAGAACAGCGCCTAAAACTTCTCGGTAAGCATCTGTATAAACAGTTAATCCTTCACTTCCATCGATTACTGCAAGAACAGGGGTTGAAGTTAACTTACGCTTCAACTCAATAAAAGCTTATTCGCACTTCTCACTCCAAATAAACTTAACATCCTTCCGAGTTAAAGCAGTAAGTGGGGCAGAAATCCGGGCAAAGTGCTCAATAAATCTGCGATAATAACCGGCTAAACCCAAGAAACTACGAATATCCGTAGGAGTTTTAGGAGTCTCCCAATCCTGTAGATAAATTTCAAATTAGAAAGGGATAAGAGGAATTGAATAGAAATAGCAAATAGGATAGAACTTACATTGATTACGGCGATCTTAGCTGGATCGACTGAAATCCCATTTTCAGAAACTATGTGGCCCAGGAATCTCACTTCATCTCGCCAGATGTGGCATTTAGAGAATTTGGCCTTAAGTTGATGATTTTGGAGAGTTTCCAGAACATAAGCAAGATGTGTCTCATGCTCCTTCTTGTCTTTGGAGAAGACGAGAATATCATCAATGAAAACAAGAACAAATTTGTTTAGCACATCACGGAAGACTCGATTCATCAAGTCGACGAAATAAGCAGGTGCGTTAGTCAAACCGAATGGCATAACCAACCATTCATAGAATCCATTCTCAGTACGGAAAGCTATCTTATGGATACTATCTTCAGCAACTCTGAGTTGGTGGAATCCAGTGGCTAGATCAAGTTGTGAGAAAATTTTAGCTCCATGGAGCTGATCAAATAAATCGTTGATGCGAGGCATAGAATAACGATTCTTGAGAGTGCGTTTGTTCAGTTCTCGGTAATCAACACACATGCGAAGAGATCCATCTGATTTGGTGACAAATACAACTGCGGCGCCCCATTCACAGCAACTTCTCCTAATCAAACCTTTAGCAAATAGATCATCTATTTGGGTTTTTAGTTCAGCTTTTTCTTTAGGAGCCATCCTTCGGTGTGGGAGAATTACGGGAGTAGCTCCGGGAATAAGATCAATACGGAAATCGATTTCCCGTTTAGGTGGTAGAGATTTGACCTCTCCAAATACATCAGGAAATTTCTAAACAATAGGGGTAGTATTAAGATCATCCGGATGAGCATCAAGAGAGAATATGAAGCTTCCGGCATATTTCTGAGGTGATTTGCTTTCAATGACAAGCGGTAGGCCCTTGTCATTGACTAGAGAAACAGTACGAGCCTTGCAAGAAATAACAGCATCGAATTTCCTTAACCAGTCAGCACCTAAAAAGATGTCAAATGCTGCGAAGCCAAGCACATAAAAATCCCAAGTGAATCGATATCTTCCATACAAGAGCACAACCTCCTTACAAATTCTACTAAGGTTGGCAAGTCCTCCAATAGGGTTGGAGACGCATAAGGAAGTAGTAGCAAGAGTAGGTTCTAATTTGAGCTTATTACATAGATCAATAGATATGAAGCTATGAGAAGCACCCGTATCGAATAATACCCTAATAGGTAAATCATGTAATGAAAAAGTACTTCGTAAGGTACCTTGGTCATCCTGAGCAGGTGGTGGAGGTGGTGTAGGAGTGGTGATAGAAAATACTCCAAATGATGTGCCACGCTTATACATTGGGCATTCTTTCTTGAAATGACCCAGCTGGAGGCAGACATAGCATAAATCTTTCCTAGTCGTAGAAGGTGGTGGAACAGCAGCTCCGGTAGATGGACAACTATTAGCATAATGGCCCTTCTTATCGCATTTGAAGCAAGTGATATTGGCAAGGTCGATTGGGCTTTTCTGAGCATATCCCAATCCTGTAGTCTTCTGCCAAGCTTTCTTTTGTTGATCAAAGTTCATCTTCCTTTTCCCGGTCTGGCTAGAAGAGGGCTGAGTAGGAATGGCCTTGGCAGTAGGTCCCTTAGGCTTCGCCTCATATCTAAGAGCATAGTCAACAAGCTCTGTGAAGGTGCAGTGAGTGTGGCCAGTAAGCAAGTCATAATATTCTGGTCTAGCTCCCAAAATGAATTTCTCGTTCTTCAGAAGTGGTGTATCGATCAAGCCAGGTCCAAATTTTGAGAGTTCATTGAATTTCCTCTCATACTCAGAAAAAGTCATACTGCCCTGCTTAAGATCCATGAAAGCTCTATAAAGTTGGGTTTTTCCAGCAGCTGGCATCCATTGTGCCGAGAAAGTATCCCTAATCAAAAGATAGGCAAGATGAATATCAGTCCAAAGATTAAAGGGGAATTTAGATTACGGAATCTAATTAAATTTTATACCTAAACTGGGCCCAAGTGATGGTGTCCTCCTCGATACGAGAGGTAACAGATTCCCACCAATCTTGCGCGGCATCCTGAAGTTGCCAGGCAGCAAGCTGACGCTTCTGAGCATCAGTGATCTCTAGACCCAAAAATATCTTCTCTAAGCCTTTAAGCCATTGCTGAGCCTCAATAATGTTCTCGGATCCAGAAAACTTAATACCTCCAAGCTGTGAATACTCTTTACTAAGGATGGTGAATCTGACAGGAGCTGGAGCGGCAGGTGCAGCCTGAGCAGGACCATTGCCTCTTCCACCCCTATTGTTTCTTCTAGCACTCATCCTGAAATACCAAAAGAAATTTTGGACCAGGGATAAAATCAGAGAACTCAAGGGAAAATTTTAATCTACGAATCAAAGAAGTTTGAATAGAAGGGACTTGCATATTGAATCGATTCTTCTCATTCTAGGGTATTGCTACCATATCTCTAATGAGTTTCATAATCCCGAACTAAGGTTTTTAGGGAAACCGAAGCTCTGATACTAACTGTAACAACCCGTATATTTGGACCATTTAAATTGACAATAATCCACACATGTCAACTTAAATAATACAAAACACGAATCATTATGGGATTATGAATACATATATGTAAATGAGAATCAATACAACATCGCAGACACAGAATAGTCACAGAATAATGCAGCGGAAAAGTACATCATCATAATAGTAGTTCATGAAGCTACTACAGGAATACAACAATGTATCAACATAAAGTGACAAGTGGAAATACAAGATGTTCAATACATAAGTTCATCAAATACTAGAAAGGAAATAACTGATAAAGATAAATGCTAAGTCTTCAGCATCTTCAACCAACCTTGATCAGCAACTGGATAGCTTCAGGCTGACCCGAGCATATACAAAAGAAACACTCGAGTCAGGACTCAAAATCTTATACAGGATAATCAGGTGCAAATAATATAGTTCATAACTCAAAGATGAATGTGGTACACATCTTTAAGGATCCGTTAAACTATCTATATATACAATAGAATACGCTAAATAGATAATGTCTAATCAGTAAAGTATGATATCAAAATAGCGTTAAGTCATGGCCCATTCCATCCTTAACACATTTTTATTCCCAAGAGCATATACAAGACTGTAGTTTCCCCAAAACCGGAAGTCACCAGAGGGCAATCCATATACTAAAGGTACAAAACACAACGTAGTGGTCGCGAATAGGATAATCAGTATGATAAGGTACATGAGGCGATACCAACTAGGATACTAGTAGTTGCGTGATCCGGACTGATGTTGAGCATAGCAGCAACTATCTCAACACCGCGAAACAACACTCCCAAATCAAGGGGTGCACCCAAATCGAATCACAAAAGTAATAGATAAGGTATCGAAGAAGTGTGTCCACTAGCTGTAGCAAACCTCAATAGCCCGGCGCGGCTCCTATTTTAGTCATGTCAGGGGTCATCCAAAATCGTTCTCTTTCTTCAGTCAACGTGTTCACCAAAATCATCCACTTCGTTCTGGATCAACACTCCGCGTATATTAGTTATTAAAGTGGTTTCGGTATCGACAGAGAGTATGTCCATATCCGATCCCGGTCTCTTTAATAACTACGCATTAATTACCCGATGGTCATTTAATATTAAAGTTTAAAACAAATCAAAGTCCAAAAGTCAAGTTGCAAGTTTTGACTTTCAAAATTTGACATTTCACAGTTTAATTTATTTCGAACATTAAAAATCATATTTCCAAATGGAGTTTTAGTTCAAGTCCTTGAGTTAACAATACTTAAGTATTCAATTTCAATTTAATTCCTATTCCCATTCATCGTTACATTAAATTTAATCAACACTTTGATTTAATCAATTTCAACAGCTAAATCAACTCCTTAAATTTAGTTGGTTTTACATTCCTTTAGGTCACTTTGTTACTTAATCTCAAATTAAATTTATAACAAATGCCAACTTAATTAAATTTATCCAAATTATGTTTAATTTCGAATCTAATAAATTCAATTTATTAGATTCTAAAACTTAATTATTCGAATCTTATTTCAATTAAACGCGTCCATCCGTTTATCTAAATTAATAGATTTATTAATCCGTTTCAATTTAATCCATTAAGTTATTACAATTAAGTTCACTTATCAATTCATTACAATTAAATCCCTTAATTTATTACAATTAAGTCCATTAATTATTGCAATTAATCCTATGAATCTAATCCATTGATTTATTTCAACTAAATCCATTTATTCATTACAATTAAATCTATTCATTACTACAATTAAATCTATCGTTTCATTACAATTAAATCTATTAATTTATTACAATTAAATCCATTGATTTCATTACTTACTTTCAACAAATTTTTAAGTTCATTTCTTAATTTCAAATGGATTTCAATTCCAAAATGATTTTGTTGACCAATCGGGTTTCTTATTTTTAATTATCTATCCTAGGCCAAAGTTGTTCAATTTGGGTATTTATCATTTCAACCCAATATAAATAAATACATAAACCAAACATAACAAAGGGAACTTGCAGTGTGATAGCTGGGATGGTGTCAAAGTAAATAAACAAGCAATAGAAACCATACATAACAATTTAACCGTTTATTTAAATAATCCCGAAATAATCGTATTTAATTTACATTTGTTATTTATGTAAATTAAATAAAATTATTCCTAGAATCCACTCTATCATTTCATGCGGATTAAAGATTATTACATTATAAGTTTCACTTGGCATTTATTATCAAATTATTACAGCAATCATACATTCAATGGTTCAAAGTATGACTAATCCTATTTCTACGTGTCGGTTTATTTAACATTTAAAGTGACAAGTTCAACATATATAATCTATTTTGAATTTTAGACTATCCTATATCAATTCCAATTTCATATTAATTATCACTTATATTAACAACCAAATTCCACATCACATAACAAATTTAATGTCATAATTATTTTCATATCTAACTTCAAATCACAATTTAACATCAATCATTTTAACATTCAAATTTAAATCAATAGCATATATCACTTGATTATCATAGCATAATAGATTGAGTCGTGAATGAAATATTCACCTTGCGTGGTTGAAGAAGATGACGGCGAAGCACGAAATTGAATAGACTAGAATAGACGACACAAGCACGAATACGAACAACGACTAGATGCAAATAAGGTGGATGGAAGACTAGATCGCTGAATTTTCCTCAACTGGAACTGCGCGGACAAAGCATAAATGGGTCCATAAGTTACAAATTATAACTGATATAAAATTTTATCAAAAGAAGAACAAAATAAAATAAGAATGCAGCGGACGCGGTAGCGGCTAAGCGGGCTCGACGCGGCGGGTCGAGGTAAGGTGGGTTTAGGGCGGGCTGGGTCTGGGGTTCGGGTCGGGCTGGGCTGGGTTCGGGTCGGGTGTGGGTCTGGGTTCGGGTCGGGCTGGGGTGTGGTGGGTTCGGTCGGGCTGGGCTGGGGCTGGCAGGCGAAGGCGGAGGCAGGGGACTGGGCAGGCGGGCGGACTGGGCGGAGGGGAGTGGGCGGCAGGCAGGTGGACTGGGCTGGTGGTCTAGGTCAGGCAGACGGCAGGTGGGAGGCGGGTGGTGGCAGGGCTGGTGGGACTGGGAGGCGGTCTGGGGTCAGTGGGAGGCAGGCTGGGGTCAGTGGGAGGCAGATGGGCTGGTGGGAGGTGGACTGGGGACAGTGGGAGGTGGATGGGCTGGTGGGAGGCGGAAGGTCGGGCGCTGGTGGCTGGGTGGGATACGGGCAGGCGGGCTCGGCTGGGCGGAGGGCAGGGCGGAGGGCGCTGGGGATGGAGGGCTGCTGGCCGGAGCGGGTGGCTGGCAGGGGAGGCGGGTTGGTGGGGTTGTGGTGGGCTTAGAAATTTCTGAGGACAAAGACAAATGGAAAGAAAAAAAATGGAGGGGGAAGAAGTCACGTACCAGAGAAGAGTTTGCAAAAGAATGATTATAACGAGGGTTGGTTTATATAAAATAGTACAGGGATTCCAAAGCCTCAATTTATTGTCTTGGTAACCGAAAGGCTGTTGGGTTTCTAGGCAGCTGAATAGTCAAGGACCCTTAGAATTCTGAACTGATTAGGTAATTGGGTACCGGTTTGGGCTGCGTAACGGACCAGTTTGCAATCCGTTAAACAATTATAATTCGTAGCGCCGAACTCCGATTGACACAAACAAATATACCATTTTGATCAGCGCGACGAGGCGAACGCAATGGTATAAACATATCAGTGGTACGATTAACTTATAAAATTCGAAAATTTTCCATTGTGAAAAATGCAGCAAAATTTCCGAAAAATAAGATCGACGGAGCTGAAGATGTCCGAAATTTGAAAAACGAAAAATGACATCTTGATCAGAAGATGGTTTAGAATTTTTCTATGTAAAAATATTACGGTTCAGAAGATAAAAATTTTCGCGTTTAAAATGAACTGATGTGAAGTAAACGCGCACGAAATTTGCTACGGTATTTTCCGACGAAACTTTTCCCATATCTATAACCATCTAGGCTCAATTTATAAACAAAGTTTGGACGCTAATTGAAATCGTAAGAAAGTTCCATCATTTTATGTTAAAATAATGGATTCAAAAATTTAAAATTGGGTCGCAATTTCAGGGTCGTTACAAAATATCTAGTTGTGTAACTAGGTAAAAACTACGGGGCGTAGTTTGAGAAATCGCAACTCGGTGGCTGAGTTGTGGCAGGGTTTTGAGGTTAGATTTAGGTTAATCGGGTTAGCGGGTATCGCAGTTTACGTGTTTTTGTAAGCGACGGATTACTTGATTTCTAGTAGAAATCTTGGGGGCAGCACATAGGCAGTTTTTGCCGAAGTTGGGTAAATTTATGTGTGATCTTTTCTGCATTACTTTCTGTTTCTACTTTTGTTTCCACATTAATTTTTAGTATACCCTATTCAACCCCCCTCTAGGGTGAAAACGATCCTACAAGTGGTATCAGAGCTAGGAACAAAAACCATTCTGTTAAAAAAAAATTGATTTTTTTTCTTTCAATGGCTTCTTTTAGTAATGCTTTTGCTCAAGGTTGGTCCATAAGCTAGACTACCCATGTTCAATGGTGAATATGCATATTGGAAAACTAAAATGATTTTTTTTTTGAAAACCATAAATGCATGGAATATAACGGGATATAGCACTCCAACAGTAATGGTAGATAATCAAGAAGTCGAAAAACCTATGGATCAGTGGACAGATCTTGAAAAGAAACTGCAAACTGCTAATGTTAAAGCTATGAATTCTATTATTTGTTCATTAGATCAAATTGAATTTAACCATGTCTCACATTGTCTAAGTGCGCATGAAATCTGGCACACGCTTGAAGTGACTGATGAAGGAATCTCCCAAGTTAAAGAATCTCGCCTTGCCATGCTGTAATGACCCAAGATTTTAGGAATTTATCCTAAAAAATATAAATGAATTTAAAATAATTTTTTTTTAAATAAATTTTAAAGGAGGAATTGATATAGCTTGATAGTGTATCAGTGTGTGTACATGAGTGCACAGGAAATGCACATGAATATAAGCTAAAACCCTGAACTCCAAGAATACATACATATTGATGTGTATGGAAATATATATATATATATATATGTAGATTAAATTCTTAAAAGTAGTATGCATAAGTAAATGTATATATGAGTGCTACTGAATAATTTGAGTGTACATGTGCATATGTGTGTGTGTGTCAGTATAGAATGATGTAGGGATATATAGGAGGGTATACTAATTATTTCAGAAAGACTTATATACAAATATATATGTGTTAATAAAATACTAGAGTTTAAACTGGTGAAATAAAATATACAGACACATTTTAATATAAGCAGAAATGAAAAGAATGGAGATATAAAAAGGAATAATTCTCTTATAAATAAATGAAGGAAGTACATACCATTTGCATGAAAGCTAAAAATAGAAAAGAGTATTTAATAAATAACAAAACCAAGTCACATTTTTAGCATGATTGTAGACAAGGGGGAAAAGTATTTTCTGAAAAGCAAATTTCTGAAAAAAAATGTGTAACCACTTTTCTCTTCACCCAAATTAAGCCGGGAAGGGGTAAAACTTTGGGTTTAAAATTCAGATAACATGATTTTCTGGTGGGCAAAAATGGCTTTAGCCAATACCCAAAACCCTAAGAAAGACTCTGTATATATACATGTATATGCAGCAGCCTCCTCTTCTCCTCAGAAAAGAATTTTGAAAGAAAAAAAAAGGAAGAAAAACAATACCACAGAAATCATAAGACAAGGGAAGAAAGAGAGCTTGAGGATAAGAGCAGGAGTTCATCGGTTAATTAAGGAAACAAAGGAGAGAGCTAGGTGAGAAAAACTCACTCAAAAAATCTAAGGCAATAAGTCCTAATGTAGGCAGCCAGTTAAAAGTATTTTCTTAAAAGAGTATTTTCATATATGAATGTTTATCTGAGAATTTAAATCTGAAAATGTTTTGATTTTCTTTGATTGATTACTTGTTTTATTATAACAAAGTTTTATATATTGTTAGTATACATATCTGTTTTATACACTCAGATCTCTGATATGTTAATGTTTAGGGATATAAACAAATACCCAGAAAATAAAATGTTGAGAATAGGCAAGTAGTATTGGTTTTGGCTCAACCCAGAAAGATGTAAATAATGTTGAGCTGCAATATACTCATGTATAAGTGCTGAGGCTTGAAATAGAAAGGAATTAGGGGTGCAATAGGGTTGCCTATGTGCTGATGCTCCTGATTCAATAAAATGCATAGCAAACAAAATTTTGTGATTCAGTGAAACCAGATTATTCTGAGTTTAACTCAAGCACAAATGGTTGCAAAAAGAAAAACTCCCCCAGAAGCCATAAACCAATGTTAGCTGCCTAAACTCCTTTAAAGAAAAAAAAATATACCAGGATGAATATCTATATATATATACAGAACCTTATTTTGTAGTCACCAATGGTTGTTTGCTTGTTGTTTCTGTATGGTCATGAATAATATGAGATACCATGATATAGATGTTTTCAGTTAATGGATCACTGAATGGTTTTGTCATGAACAATCAAAAGGGGTTATTATTAACTAAAACCTGATTAGGAAATTGGGGTCAAGAACACTGCAGGAATGACTTGTGTGCTTGAGTAACATAAGTTGACACATGGCTTGTTTAAGTCCTGAGATCTTTGTGTAATGGAGTGAATTAGCTCATTACAGTGTGTCCATTGATTCATAAATATTGCAGATGAGACCAAGGATAGATAAATATACCAAGGAAATAATACTTGAGCAGATGAGAAAACTAGAGTTTTTCCCAGATTTGAAATATGAGAATTGAATAAGTGATTTAACTCATATTAGTTATTTTCCTGTTTGGTATGAATGATTGTTTGTCTATGATTGAGTTGTATGCTTGAATGTATGTGCCATATTCATATGTGTAGTCTCTGGAAAGAAATTTAAAGTGTGCACATGCACAATGACACAGAGCATGCACACAAGTATTTACCTGATTCCAAAGGACAGAACCTTATGTATTTGTACTTAACTTGATTTTAACCTAATTAACAAATTGCTTTTGTGAATTTTCTCATACCAGACATGTGTCTGACCCTAGTGTGCTAATGGCATCTGGGGTGTCTCATTTAAAATGAGGCAGTTTCAAATGCTTTTTCAGGGATTGCAGCAACTAAGTAGGAGTAGGAGCAAGGCCTTGAGAAGAAGATATAGCATGCTAAAACTTAGTTAGATAAGAGCCTAATTGTTGAAATCTGCATGTATTGACAATTTAAATTGCTACTTGTATTAAGTGTTGAATATTGGATGGATATTTTGTTAGGCATTTTGTTAAGAGATTGATTTGTATCTGGAAACTATGAATTAAGTTAAATATCTGTTATGTTTAAAAAGAATTTTAATCAAATCTTATAAGTAGATTTAGCAAGAACACCATGTTAAAATTGAATGATTACATTTTATAAATGCATTAGTCAATCATGAATCTTTGGAAAGGATTTAAGTTTTGGAAAATCTGGAGAGTTGATTCTCAGAAAATTTAAATGGTTTTATTTTCTAATATAGCATATGTATGCAAAAGAAATAGACATAGGTTAAATGTTTTATATGGCTGCAAGGTTTCCATAGTTAAACTTGTTCCTTACAAATGTTTCCTGTCCTATTTTTAATTAAAGAAAGGATCTGTAGTAAGGTAGATGGAAGCCAGATTCAAATAGTTGCAGATATATATGCACATAAATATGTTTAGTGCAAACATTACCACATCTTTTTTTTTCTTTGCACTTGTAATAGGAATCCGAATTTCACTCAGATTTTAACCAAATGCATTTTAAATGCCAGACAGATCTTATAAGAAGAAATACAAACCTGAATAATGATAAACACTTCTATCATCCTCAAAACCCAGGAACCATACTTTTAACCCATATCAATCCTGAAGCCTTCCAGGTTATAGGGATGGGTTTCAAAAATAATTAAGCAAGAATTATTGTTTTGTATGATGGAATATAGGCAAAAATAAAGTATACATATATATATGTGCAGATATAGGTAGATAATAGATTGCAAACTGTACAGGAGAAAAAAAAATCAAAAATTGTGTTTGAACCGACCAGCATAGCACTCGAACTCGTGACCTTTCATGTATAAGTTAGGCGTGTTTCCATTACGCCTAGATGTTGCTTGTGTTCCCTTAGGATCCACTTTCTTTTATACTGAATTTGTCACTATTCAGAACTTAACACAAACATCTATATTAAAAGCTTGTTTACTATTGATTATTACTTGATCACTTCTTAGTTAGTATAAACAGACTAATGTGTATGTTTCCAGTGGATTGTTTAGTCAAAAAAAAAAAAGAAATTAGCAATCCAACATCCTCTTGTTTTCCAGAACTCTGATTCAAACAAGAGAGGCATATACATCTTCACATGTATGTGCTTATCTTTGTGAATGTACTGATATATTTATATTGGTTGATTATTGTGATCCTGGATATATTTTGGTTTATTGGAGAATGATATTGACCCTGAGAATTATATTTGCAATGGATGATATATCTATATATTTATATATCCTCTTTACCTTAAAAAAAAAATTCCTTATGAAATTAGAGTAGAAATAGGAGGGTCATTTCAGTTGGTATCAGAGCTATGTTATTTAACATAGTAGAAGTAAGGATCAAGTTCTTAGATAGAAATAAAATTAAAAGGAACTAAATATATATATATCAATATGCTCAGTGTGAAAAAAAAAACCCACTGAAATAATAAAATTACTAATCAAACTAACCAGCTATGTAAATTATTATTAGCAAACTATGGTAGGGAGACCACCAAATCAGGGAGCAGGATCTTCCCATGCACCACCAATGGTCAATCTGCAAGACTTTGTGAGAGCATTTAGGGATGGGGCAGGACAAAGGCAAGAAAATCCCTATGAAGAACTCTCAAAATTACTTAAAACATATACTCATTTAGGAGGCAAAAGCTTTGAAGGGACAGAGAGTGTCATGGAAATTCAAACATGGTTGAGAACATTGGAAAGAATTTTCAATGACATGCAACTTGATGATCAAAGAAAGAGGCAAGTGGCTTCAAGACAGCTAAAAGGAGTAGCTTTAGGCTGGTGGGAAGTAATCATTGCAGGAAGGAATGAGAATGAAATCACTTGGAATCAATTCAAAGAGATGTTGGAAGCAAGGTTTGTACCAGCATCAGCAAAGACTACCTTGCTAGAAGAATTCATTAGACTTAGACAAGGAACCATGACTGTCACAGAATACACTCAAAAGTTTGAGGGGCTTTCCACATATGGAGCAATGCTTGTGGCAGATGAGGCATCTAAAAATGATAGGTACATAAAAGGGCTGAACCCAGGACTTAGCAGAGCCATGTTACCCTATGCAGACAAGACTTTTGATCATGTGATAGACTTAGCTTTGAGGTTGGAACAGCATGACAAGGAAAGGGAGAAGTTCAAAAATTTTAAGAGCAATAATAACAAGAAAGGTAAGGGGAGGTATCACCCTTATGATAAGAAGAAAGAAGAGGCTAGTAACAAAAGCACTGGAGATGACAAAGCTAAGGAAAACAAGAAGAAAATTGTGTGCCATCAGTGTGGAAAGGAAGGGCATATCAAACCAAGATGTCCAGAATTGAAAGGAGGAGCTTTCAAATGCTATCTATGTGGGAAAGAGGGGCATATGAAGTGGAATTGTCCTGAGTATAAACAGCAAGGCAAATTGGCAAATTTGGAAGGAAAAGGCAAAGCCACAGTGGAAAGTAACACTGTAAACCATAGCCAAGTGGAAGGTACATTACTTATTTGTACCATACCCATAACAGTAGTGTATGATACTGGGGCAACTCACTCTTTAATTTCTTATGAACTGGTTAGAATGCTAAAACTGAATTGCATATTGGTTGAAACCCCATTGCATATACAAAGTCCATTGGGGAGTTCTAGTGTTTTAAATATGATTTGTGTGGATGTGGAGTTAAACATAGGAGGAAATATTTTTATTTCCAATTTATATGTTTTGAATTACCCAAATATAGGTGTTATATTGGGGGTAGACTGGTTAAGGCAATTTAAAGCCATAATTAATTTAGACTCATCCACTATATCATTGCAAAATTCTAGAGGCCAGAGAATCACAGTTTTATGTGAGGTAGCTAAGGAAGGAAAACTATATCACTTAGTTGACTCAGAAAAAGATTTCAGTGAACTAACCATTGAAGAAATTCCCATAGTCAAGGAATATTTGGATGTGTTTGGTGAGGTCAAGGGTATTCCACACCATAGACCAGTGGAATTCCAGATCAATCTAGTTCCAGGAGCAAGCCCAGTGATTAAAAAGCCAACTAGAATAGGGCCAAATGAACTAAAAGAATTAAAGAAATAGTTAGAAGAATTGGAAGAAAAGGGTTTTATAAGACCAAGTAATTCTTGCTGGGGAGCACCAGTGGTATTTGTTAAGAAGCAAGATGGCTCCTTAAGACTCTGCATAGATTATAGAGAATTAAACAAAGTAACTATTAAAAATAAATACCCATTGCCAAGAATAGATGATCTTTTTGATCAATTAGCAGGGGCAAAAGTATTTTCTAGACTAGACTTAGCATCTGGTTTTCATCAAATGAAGGTGGAGGAATCAAGCATCAAGTACACTGCCTTTAACACTAGGTATGGGTTGTATGAATTTTTGGTTATGCCATTTGGCTTGACCAATGCACCATCTTACTTTGTAGATTTAATGAACAGAACCTTTAGAGATTGTTTAGACAAGTTTGTGCTTATTTTCATAGATGACATTTTGATTTATTCCAAGACAGTGGAAGAACATAAGCATCATTTGCACCTGGTTTTGTCTAGGCTAAGGGAAAAAGATTTAAAGGCAAAATTTTCAAAATGTGTGTTTTGGAAGGAGGAAGTACATTTTCTTGGCCATGTTATATCTGCCAAAGGAATTTCTGTGAACCCCAATAAAGTAGTGGCTATCCAAGCATGGAAGAGGCCAAGCACTGTGAGTGAAGTGAGGTCATTTATGGGGATGGCAGGGTATTATAGAAGGTTTATAAAAGATTTTTCAAAAATTTCTACACCACTCACTAACCTAACCAGGAAGAACCAAGCTTTTGTTTGGTCAGAAAAATGTGAAAAGTCTTTTGAACAGTTGAAGGAGGCATTGGTGAATGCTCCAATTCTAAAGGTACCACATGGAAATGAAGAATTAGTGGTATACACTGATGCTAGTGGATTTGGCTTGGGTGCAGTGTTGATGCAACAAGGCCAAGTCATTGCATATGCATCCAGACAACTTAAACCCCATGAAGTAAGGTATGCCACACATGATCTCGAATTAGCAGCTGTGATATATGCTTTAAAACTTTGGAGACATTATTTATTAGGCACAAAGTTTGAACTCTACACTGACCACAAGTCTCTAAAATATTTGTTTTCACAAAAAGATTTGAACATGAGGCAACATAGATGGGTGGAGTTCTTAGCTGCCTATGATTTTGACATACTCTATACACCAGGCAAAGCAAACAAAGTTGCAGATGCTCTAAGTAGACAGCATGCTAAATTGGCTATGATGATGATAGCAGAATTTAAAGATTTGTCTTTGCTAACTGAGTTAGAGATTGAGGAAAATGGTTGTGTGCAGATGCATGGTGCACAAGAAGATAAAGGGAAGTTAAGCTTAATGACACTTCAACCAGATTTAATTCTGAAGGTAGGAAAAATGCAAGAACAAGATGCTCACTTATTAGAGAAGAAAATGCTCCTCTCAAGAGGGGAGGAAGTAATGAAACACCACATTGATAAAGATGGTTATGTGAGATACCAGAATAGGATGTGTGTGCCAGAGGACATAGAATTGAAGAGGGAAATTTTGAATGAATATCACAGAAGTAAATACTCCATACACCCAGGTAACACAAAAATGTACCAAAATTTGAAAAGAGACTTCTGGTGGAAGGGGATGAAATCTGATATAGCCAAGTACATTGCCAAATGTATGACTTGCCAACAAGTCAAGGCTGAAACTCAAAGACCATCAGGGTTGATGCAACCTCTTAGTGTACCACAGTGGAAGTGGGAAGACATATCTATGGACTTCATAGATGGACTGCCTAGATCTAAGAGAGGTAATACAAGCATATGGGTGATAGTTGATAGGCTAACCAAGGTAGCACACTTCATCCCAGTCAAGTCAGAAAGAACAGCACCAAAACTAGCTCAAATTTTTATAAAAGAAGTGGTAAAGTTACATGGCATTCCCAAAACCATTGTGAGTGATAGGGATACCATCTTCACTTCAAAATTCTGGAGAAGCTTTCAAGAAGCAATGGGAAGTGAACTATGTTTAAGTACTGCCTACCATCCTCAATCAGATGGGCAGACTGAGGTGGTAAACAAAGTTTTGGAGGACATGTTAAGGGCATGTATACTGGATTTTGGGGGCAACTGGGAAGATTATCTTCATCTAGTTGAATTTACATACAACAACAGCTACCAAAGCACCATAGGAATGGCTCCATTTGAAGCCTTATATGGTAAACCCTGTTTGTCACCTGTTTGCTGGGTAGAAGCAGGAGAAAGGTCTATTTTAGGACCTGAGTACATACAAGAAACCAAGGAGAAAATTGAGTTGATAAGAAGAAGAATGACAGCAGCTCAAGATAGGCAAAAGAAATTTGCAGACATGAGAAGGAGGCAGGTAGAATATGAAGTGGGAAATTTTGTTTTCATCAAAATCTCACCCATGAAAAATGTGTTGAGGTTTGGAAAACAAGGCAAATTAACCCCAAGATATATTGGACCATACAAAATTCTGGAGAGAATTGGTCCCTTGGCATATAAGTTGGAATTACCAGAAAACATGCAAGGTATACATGATGTTTTTCATGTATCACAATTGAGAAGGTGGGTCCATGACAAGGCAGAAATTCTTGAAACCCCAACCCAAGTGCAGATAAATCCTAATTTGATTTATGAAAAGGATCCAGTGGGAATTTTGGCAAAAGATGTGAAGAAGTTGAGGAATAAATCCCTGAAACTTGTGAAGGTACAGTGGAGTCTAGATCCTAGTGATTGCACATGGGAATTAGAAGACAAGGTTAGGATGAATTATCCTAAGCTATTTTCAGATTAAGGTAATTCTGATCTTTGATTGTTTTCTTTATTTTGGATGAATATATTTTTAGTTAGTATAGAACTAAGAATCTATTTAGTAGAGAATATACTTGTTCTCTGAATTAAGTTTAAAATTTATTTTAAGCTTAGGAAAATTGTGGGACACAATTTCTAAAAGGAGGGGTGTATGTAATGACCCAAGATTTTAGGAATTTATCCTAAAAAATATAAATGAATTTAAAATAATTTTTTTTTAAATAAATTTTAAAGGAGGAATTGATATAGCTTGATAGTGTATCAGTGTGTGTACATGAGTGCACAGGAAATGCACATGAATATAAGCTAAAACCCTGAACTCCAAGAATACATACATATTGATGTGTATGGAAATATATATATATATATATGTAGATTAAATTCTTAAAAGTAGTATGCATAAGTAAATGTATATATGAGTGCTACTGAATAATTTGAGTGTACATGTGCATATGTGTGTGTGTGTCAGTATAGAATGATGTAGGGATATATAGGAGGGTATACTAATTATTTCAGAAAGACTTATATACAAATATATATGTGTTAATAAAATACTAGAGTTTAAACTGGTGAAATAAAATATACAGACGCATTTTAATATAAGCAGAAATGAAAAGAATGGAGATATAAAAAGGAATAATTCTCTTATAAATAAATGAAGGAAGTACATACCATTTGCATGAAAGCTAAAAATAGAAAAGAATATTTAATAAATAACAAAACCAAGTCACATTTTTAGCATGATTGTAGACAAGGGGGAAAAGTATTTTCTGAAAAGCAAATTTCTGAAAAAAAATGTGTAACCACTTTTCTCTTCACCCAAATTAAGCCGGGAAGGGGTAAAACTTTGGGTTTAAAATTCAGATAACATGATTTTCTGGTGGGCAAAAATGGCTTTAGCCAATACCCAAAACCCTAAGAAAGACTCTGTATATATACATGTATATGCAGCAGCCTCCTCTTCTCCTCAGAAAAGAATTTTGAAAGAAAAAAAAAGGAAGAAAAACAATACCACAGAAATCATAAGACAAGGGAAGAAAGAGAGCTTGAGGATAAGAGCAGGAGTTCATCGGTTAATTAAGGAAACAAAGGAGAGAGCTAGGTGATAAAAACTCACTCAAAAAATCTAAGGCAATAAGTCCTAATGTAGGCAGCCAGTTAAAAGTATTTTCTTAAAAGAGTATTTTCATATATGAATGTTTATCTGAGAATTTAAATCTGAAAATGTTTTGATTTTCTTTGATTGATTACTTGTTTTATTATAACAAAGTTTTATATATTGTTAGTATACATATCTGTTTTATACACTCAGATCTCTGATATGTTAATGTTTAGGGATATAAACAAATACCCAGAAAATAAAATGTTGAGAATAGGCAAGTAGTATTGGTTTTGGCTCAACCCAGAAAGATGTAAATAATGTTGAGCTGCAATATACTCATGTATAAGTGCTGAGGCTTGAAATAGAAAGGAATTAGGGGTGCAATAGGGTTGCCTATGTGCTGATGCTCCTGATTCAATAAAATGCATAGCAAACAAAATTTTGTGATTCAGTGAAACCAGATTATTCTGAGTTTAACTCAAGCACAAATGGTTGCAAAAAGAAAAACTCCCCCAGAAGCCATAAACCAATGTTAGCTGCCTAAACTCCTTTAAAGAAAAAAAATATACCAGGATGAATATCTATATATATATATACAGAACCTTATTTTGTAGTCACCAATGGTTGTTTGCTTGTTGTTTCTGTATGGTCATGAATAATATGAGATACCATGATATAGATGTTTTCAGTTAATGGATCACTGAATGGTTTTGTCATGAACAATCAAAAGGGGTTATTATTAACTAAAACCTGATTAGGAAATTGGGGTCAAGAACACTGCAGGAATGACTTGTGTGCTTGAGTAACATAAGTTGACACATGGCTTGTTTAAGTCCTGAGATCTTTGTGTAATGGAGTGAATTAGCTCATTACAGTGTGTCCATTGATTCATAAATATTGCAGATGAGACCAAGGATAGATAAATATACCAAGGAAATAATACTTGAGCAGATGAGAAAACTAGAGTTTTTCCCATATTTGAAATATGAGAATTGAATAAGTGATTTAACTCATATTAGTTATTTTCCTATTTGGTATGAATGATTGTTTGTCTATGATTGAGTTGTATGCTTGAATGTATGTGCCATATTCATATGTGTAGTCTCTGGAAAGAAAGTTAAAGTGTGCACATGCACAATGACACAGAGCATGCACACAAGTATTTACCTGATTCCAAAGGACAGAACCTTATGTATTTGTACTTAACTTGATTTTAACCTAATTAACAAATTGCTTTTGTGAATTTTCTCATACCAGACATGTGTCTGACCCTAGTGTGCTAATGGCATCTGGGGTGTCTCATTTAAAATGAGGCAGTTTCAAATGCTTTTTCAGGGATTGCAGCAACTAAGTAGGAGTAGGAGCAAGGCCTTGAGAAGAAGATATAGCATGCTAAAACTTAGTTAGATAAGAGCCTAAATGTTGAAATCTGCATGTATTGACAATTTAAATTGCTACTTGTATTAAGTGTTGAATATTGGATGGATATTTTGTTAGGCATTTTGTTAAGAGATTGATTTGTATCTGGAAACTATGAATTAAGTTAAATATCTGTTATGTTTAAAAAGAATTTTAATCAAATCTTATAAGTAGATTTAGCAAGAACACCATGTTAAAATTGAATGATTACATTTTATAAATGCATTAGTCAATCATGAATCTTTGGAAAGGATTTAAGTTTTGGAAAATCTGGAGAGTTGATTCTCAGAAAATTTAAATGGTTTTATTTTCTAATATAGCATATGTATGCAAAAGAAATAGACATAGGTTAAATGTTTTATATGGCTGCAAGGTTTCCATAGTTAAACTTGTTCCTTACAAATGTTTCCTGTCCTATTTTTAATTAAAGAAAGGATCTGTAGTAAGGTAGATGGAAGCCAGATTCAAATAGTTGCAGATATATATGCACATAAATATGTTTAGTGCAAACATTACCACATCTTTTTTTTTTCTTTGCACTTGTAATAGGAATCTGAATTTCACTCAGATTTTAACCAAATGCATTTTAAATGCCAGACAGATCTTATAAGAAGAAATACAAACCTGAATAATGATAAACACTTCTATCATCCTCAAAACCCAGGAACCAGACTTTTAACCCATATCAATCCTGAAGCCTCCAGGTTATAGGGATGGGTTTCAAAAATAATTAAGCAAGAATTATTGTTTTGTATGATGGAATATAGGCAAAAATAAAGTATACATATATATATGTGCAGATATAGGTAGATAATAGATTGCAAACTGTACAGGAGAAAAAAAAATCAAAAATTGTGTTTGAACCGACCAGCATAGCACTCGAACTCGTGACCTTTCATGTATAAGTTAGGCGCGTTTCCATTACGCCTAGATGTTGCTTGTGTTCCCTTAGGATCCACTTTCTTTTATACTGAATTTGTCACTATTCAGAACTTAACACAAACATCTATATTAAAAGCTTGTTTACTATTGATTATTACTTGATCACTTCTTAGTTAGTATAAACAGACTAATGTGTATGTTTCCAGTGGATTGTTTAGTCAAAAAAAAAAGAAATTAGCAATCCAACATCCTCTTGTTTTCCAGAACTCTGATTCAAACAAGAGAGGCATATACATCTTCACATGTATGTGCTTATCTTTGTGAATGTACTGATATATTTATATTGGTTGATTATTGTGATCCTGGATATATTTTGGTTTATTGGAGAATGATATTGACCCTGAGAATTATATTTGCAATGGATGATATATCTATATATTTATATATCCTCTTTACCTTAAAAAAAAAATTCCTTATGAAATTAGAGTAGAAATAGGAGGGTCATTCACATGTATGTGCTTATCTTTGTGAATGTACTGATATATTTATATTGGTTGATTATTGTGATCCTGGATATATTTTGGTTTATTGGAGAATGATATTGACCCTGAGAATTATATTTGCAATGGATGATATATCTATATATTTATATATCCTCTTTACCTTAAAAAAAAAATTCCTTATGAAATTAGAGTAGAAATAGGAGGGTCATTTCAGTTTGGATGTAATGACCCAAGATTTTAGGAATTTATCCTAAAAAATATAAATGAATTTAAAATAATTTTTTTTTAAATAAATTTTAAAGGAGGAATTGATATAGCTTGATAGTGTATCAGTGTGTGTACATGAGTGCACAGGAAATGCACATGAATATAAGCTAAAACCCTGAACTCCAAGAATACATACATATTGATGTGTATGGAAATATATATATATATATATGTAGATTAAATTCTTAAAAGTAGTATGCATAAGTAAATGTATATATGAGTGCTACTGAATAATTTGAGTGTACATGTGCATATGTGTGTGTGTCAGTATAGAATGATGTAGGGATATATAGGAGGGTATACTAATTATTTCAGAAAGACTTATATACAAATATATATGTGTTAATAAAATACTAGAGTTTAAACTGGTGAAATAAAATATACAGACACATTTTAATATAAGCAGAAATGAAAAGAATGGAGATATAAAAAGGAATAATTCTCTTATAAATAAATGAAGGAAGTACATACCATTTGCATGAAAGCTAAAAATAGAAAAGAGTATTTAATAAATAACAAAACCAAGTCACATTTTTAGCATGATTGTAGACAAGGGGGAAAAGTATTTTCTGAAAAGCAAATTTCTGAAAAAAAATGTGTAACCACTTTTCTCTTCACCCAAATTAAGCCGGGAAGGGGTAAAACTTTGGGTTTAAAATTCAGATAACATGATTTTCTGGTGGGCAAAAATGGCTTTAGCCAATACCCAAAACCCTAAGAAAGACTCTGTATATATACATGTATATGCAGCAGCCTCCTCTTCTCCTCAGAAAAGAATTTTGAAAGAAAAAAAAAGGAAGAAAAACAATACCACAGAAATCATAAGACAAGGGAAGAAAGAGAGCTTGAGGATAAGAGCAGGAGTTCATCAGTTAATTAAGGAAACAAAGGAGAGAGCTAGGTGAGAAAAACTCACTCAAAAAATCTAAGGCAATAAGTCCTAATGTAGGCAGCCAGTTAAAAGTATTTTCTTAAAAGAGTATTTTCATATATGAATGTTTATCTGAGAATTTAAATCTGAAAATGTTTTGATTTTCTTTGATTGATTACTTGTTTTATTATAACAAAGTTTTATGTATTGTTAGTATACATATCTGTTTTATACACTCAGATCTCTGATATGTTAATGTTTAGGGATATAAACAAATACCCAGAAAATAAAATGTTGAGAATAGGCAAGTAGTATTGGTTTTGGCTCAACCCAGAAAGATGTAAATAATGTTGAGCTGCAATATACTCATGTATAAGTGCTGAGGCTTGAAATAGAAAGGAATTAGGGGTGCAATAGGGTTGCCTATGTGCTGATGCTCCTGATTCAATAAAATGCATAGCAAAAAAAATTTTGTGATTCAGTGAAACCAGATTATTCTGAGTTTAACTCAAGCACAAATGGTTGCAAAAAGAAAAACTCCCCCAGAAGCCATAAACCAATGTTAGCTGCCTAAACTCCTTTAAAGAAAAAAAAATATACCAGGATGAATATCTATATATATATACAGAACCTTATTTTGTAGTCACCAATGGTTGTTTGCTTGTTGTTTCTGTATGGTCATGAATAATATGAGATACCATGATATAGATGTTTTCAGTTAATGGATCACTGAATGGTTTTGTCATGAACAATCAAAAGGGGTTATTATTAACTAAAACCTGATTAGGAAATTGGGGTCAAGAACACTGCAGGAATGACTTGTGTGCTTGAGTAACATAAGTTGACACATGGCTTGTTTAAGTCCTGAGATCTTTGTGTAATGGAGTGAATTAGTTCATTACAGTGTGTCCATTGATTCATAAATATTGCAGATGAGACCAAGGATAGATAAATATACCAAGGAAATAATACTTGAGCAGATGAGAAAACTAGAGTTTTTCCCAGATTTGAAATATGAGAATTGAATAAGTGATTTAACTCATATTAGTTATTTTCCTGTTTGGTATGAATGATTGTTTGTCTATGATTGAGTTGTATGCTTGAATGTATGTGCCATATTCATATGTGTAGTCTCTGGAAAGAAAGTTAAAGTGTGCACATGCACAATGACACAGAGCATGCACACAAGTATTTACCTGATTCCAAAGGACAGAACCTTATGTATTTGTACTTAACTTGATTTTAACCTAATTAACAAATTGCTTTTGTGAATTTTCTCATACCAGACATGTGTCTGACCCTAGTGTGCTAATGGCATCTGGGGTGTCTCATTTAAAATGAGGCAGTTTCAAATGCTTTTTCAGGGATTGCAGCAACTAAGTAGGAGTAGGAGCAAGGCCTTGAGAAGAAGATATAGCATGCTAAAACTTAGTTAGATAAGAGCCTAAATGTTGAAATCTGCATGTATTGACAATTTAAATTGCTACTTGTATTAAGTGTTGAATATTGGATGGATATTTTGTTAGGCATTTTGTTAAGAGATTGATTTGTATCTGGAAACTATGAATTAAGTTAAATATCTGTTATGTTTAAAAAGAATTTTAATCAAATCTTATAAGTAGATTTAGCAAGAACACCATGTTAAAATTGAATGATTACATTTTATAAATGCATTAGTCAATCATGAATCTTTGGAAAGGATTTAAGTTTTGGAAAATCTGGAGAGTTGATTCTCAGAAAATTTAAATGGTTTTATTTTCTAATATAGCATATGTATGCAAAAGAAATAGACATAGGTTAAATGTTTTATATGGCTGCAAGGTTTCCATAGTTAAACTTGTTCCTTACAAATGTTTCCTGTCCTATTTTTAATTAAAGAAAGGATCTGTAGTAAGGTAGATGGAAGCCAGATTCAAATAGTTGCAGATATATATGCACATAAATATGTTTAGTGCAAACATTACCACATCTTTTTTTTTCTTTGCACTTGTAATAGGAGTCTGAATTTCACTCAGATTTTAACCAAATGCATTTTAAATGCCAGACAGATCTTATAAGAAGAAATACAAACCTGAATAATGATAAACACTTCTATCATCCTCAAAACCCAAGAACCAGACTTTTAACCCATATCAATCCTGAAGCCTTCCAGGTTATAGGGATGGGTTTCAAAAATAATTAAGCAAGAATTATTGTTTTGTATGATGGAATATAGGCAAAAATAAAGTATACATATATATATGTGCAGATATAGGTAGATAATAGATTGCAAACTGTACAGGAAAAAAAAAAATCAAAAATTGTGTTTGAACCGACCAGCATAGCACTCGAACTCGTGACCTTTCATGTATAAGTTAGGCGCGTTTCCATTACGCCTAGATGTTGCTTGTGTTCCCTTAGGATCCACTTTCTTTTATACTGAATTTGTCACTATTCAGAACTTAACACAAACATCTATATTAAAAGCTTGTTTACTATTGATTATTACTTGATCACTTCTTAGTTAGTATAAACAGACTAATGTGTATGTTTCCAGTGGATTGTTTAGTCAAAAAAAAAAAAAGAAATTAGCAATCCAACATCCTCTTGTTTTCCAGAACTCTGATTCAAACAAGAGAGGCATATACATCTTCACATGTATGTGCTTATCTTTGTGAATGTACTGATATATTTATATTGGTTGATTATTGTGATCCTGGATATATTTTGGTTTATTGGAGAATGATATTGACCTTGAGAATTATATTTGCAATGGATGATATATCTATATATTTATATATCCTCTTTACCTTAAAAAAAAAATTCCTTATGAAATTAGAGTAGAAATAGGAGGGTCTTTTCAGTTGGTATCAGAGCTATGTTATTTAACATAGTAGAAGTAAGGATCAAGTTCTTAGATAGAAATAAAATTAAAAGGAACTAAATATATATATATCAATGTGCTCAGTGTGAAAAAAAAACCACTGAAATAATAAAATTACTAATCAAACTAACCAGCTATGTAAATTATTATTAGCAAACTATGGTAGGGAGACCACCAAATCAGGGAGCAGGATCTTCCCATGCACCACCAATGGTCAATCTGCAAGACTTGGTGAGAGCATTTAGGGATGGGGCAGGACAAAGGCAAGAAAATCCCTATGAAGAACTCTCAAAATTACTTAAAACATATACTCATTTAGGAGGCAAAAGCTTTGAAGGGACAGAGAGTGTCATGGAAATTCAAACATGGTTGAGAACATTGGAAAGAATTTTCAATGACATGCAACTTGATGATCAAAGAAAGAGGCAAGTGGCTTCAAGACAGCTAAAAGGAGTAGCTTTAGGCTCGTGGGAAGTAATCATTGCAGGAAGGAATGAGAATGAAATCACTTGGAATCAATTCAAAGAGATGTTGGAGGCAAGGTTTGTACCAGCATCAGCAAAGACTACCTTGCTAGAAGAATTCATTAGACTTAGACAAGGAACCATGACTGTCACAGAATACACTCAAAAGTTTGAGGGGCTTTCCACATATGGAGCAATGCTTGTGGCAGATGAGGCATCTAAAAATGATAGGTACATAAAAGGGCTGAACCCAGGAATTAGCAGAGCCATGTTACCCTATGCAGACAAGACTTTTGATCATGTGATAGACTTAGCTTTGAGGTTGGAACAGCATGACAAGGAAAGGGAGAAGTTCAGAAATTTTAAGAGCAATAATAACAAGAAAGGTAAGGGGAGGTATCACCCTTATGATAAGAAGAAAGAAGAGGCTAGTAACAAAAGCACTGGAGATGACAAAGCTAAGGAAAACAAGAAGAAAATTGTGTGCCATCAGTGTGGAAAGGAAGGGCATATCAAACCAAGATGTCCAGAATTGAAAGGAGGAGCTTTCAAATGCTATCTATGTGGGAAAGAGGGGCATATGAAGAGGAATTGTCCTGAGTATAAACAGCAAGGCAAATTGGCAAATTTGGAAGGAAAAGGCAAAGCCACAGTGGAAAGTAACACTGTAAACCATAGCCAAGTGGAAGGTACATTACTTATTTGTACCATACCCATAACAGTAGTGTATGATACTGGGGCAACTCACTCTTTAATTTCTTATGAACTGGTTAGAATGCTAAAACTGAATTGCATATTGGTTGAAACCCCATTGCATATACAAAGTCCATTGGGGAGTTCTAGTGTTTTAAATATGATTTGTGTGGATGTGGAGTTAAACATAGGAGGAAATATTTTTATTTCCAATTTATATGTTTTGAATTACCCAAATATAGGTGTTATATTGGGGGTAGACTGGTTAAGGCAATTTAAAGCCATAATTAATTTAGACTCATCCACCATATCATTGCAAAATTCTAGAGGCCAGAGAATCACAGTTTTATGTGAGGTAGCTAAGGAAGGAAAACTATATCACTTAGTTGACTCAGAAAAAGATTTCAGTGAACTAACCATTGAAGAAATTCCCATAGTCAAGGAATATTTGGATGTGTTTGGTGAGGTCAAGGGTATTCCACACCATAGACCAGTGGAATTCCAGATCAATCTAGTTCCAGGAGCAAGCCCAGTGATTAAAAAGCCAACTAGAATGGGGCCAAATGAACTAAAAGAATTAAAGAAACAGTTAGAAGAATTGGAAGAAAAGGGTTTTATAAGACCAAGTAATTCTTGCTGGGGAGCACCAGTGGTATTTGTTAAGAAGCAAGATGGCTCCTTAAGACTCTGCATAGATTATAGAGAATTAAACAAAGTAACTATTAAAAATAAATACCCATTGCCAAGAATAGATGATCTTTTTGATCAATTAGCAGGGGCAAAAGTATTTTCTAGACTAGACTTAGCATCTGGTTTTCATCAAATGAAGGTGGAGGAATCAAGCATCAAGTACACTGCCTTTAACACTAGGTATGGGTTGTATGAATTTTTGGTTATGCCATTTGGCTTGACCAATGCACCATCTTACTTTGTAGATTTAATGAACAGAACCTTTAGAGATTGTTTAGACAAGTTTGTGCTTATTTTCATAGATGACATTTTGATTTATTCCAAGACAGTGGAAGAACATAAGCATCATTTGCACCTGGTTTTGTCTAGGCTAAGGGAAAAAGATTTAAAGGCAAAATTTTCAAAATGTGTGTTTTGGAAGGAGGAAGTACATTTTCTTGGCCATGTTATATCTGCCAAAGGAATTTCTGTGAACCCCAATAAAGTAGTGGCTATCCAAGCATGGAAGAGGCCAAGCACTGTGAGTGAAGTGAGGTCATTTATGGGGATGGCAGGGTATTATAGAAGGTTTATAAAAGATTTTTCAAAAATTTCTACACCACTCACTAACCTAACCAGGAAGAACCAAGCTTTTGTTTGGTCAGAAAAATGTGAAAAGTCTTTTGAACAGTTGAAGGAGGCATTGGTGAATGCTCCAATTCTAAAGGTACCACATGGAAATGAAGAATTAGTGGTATACACTGATGCTAGTGGATTTGGCTTGGGTGCAGTGTTGATGCAACAAGGCCAAGTCATTGCATATGCATCCAGACAACTTAAACCCCATGAAGTAAGGTATGCCACACATGATCTCGAATTAGCAGCTGTGATATATGCTTTAAAACTTTGGAGACATTATTTATTAGGCACAAAGTTTGAACTCTACACTGACCACAAGTCTCTAAAATATTTGTTTTCACAAAAAGATTTGAACATGAGGCAACATAGATGGGTGGAGTTCTTAGCTGCCTATGATTTTGACATACTCTATACACCAGGCAAAGCAAACAAAGTTGCAGATGCTCTAAGTAGACAGCATGCTAAATTGGCTATGATGATGATAGCAGAATTTAAAGATTTGTCTTTGCTAACTGAGTTAGAGATTGAGGAAAATGGTTGTGTGCAGATGCATGGTGCACAAGAAGATAAAGGGAAGTTAAGCTTAATGACACTTCAACCAGATTTAATTCTGAAGGTAGGAAAAATGCAAGAACAAGATGCTCACTTATTAGAGAAGAAAATGCTCCTCTCAAGAGGGGAGGAAGTAATGAAACACCACATTGATAAAGATGGTTATGTGAGATACCAGAATAGGATGTGTGTGCCAGAGGACATAGAATTGAAGAGGGAAATTTTGAATGAATATCACAGAAGTAAATACTCCATACACCCAGGTAACACAAAAATGTACCAAAATTTGAAAAGAGACTTCTGGTGGAAGGGGATGAAATCTGATATAGCCAAGTACATTGCCAAATGTATGACTTGCCAACAAGTCAAGGCTGAAACTCAAAGACCATCAGGGTTGATGCAACCTCTTAGTGTACCACAGTGGAAGTGGGAAGACATATCTATGGACTTCATAGATGGACTGCCTAGATCTAAGAGAGGTAATACAAGCATATGGGTGATAGTTGATAGGCTAACCAAGGTAGCACACTTCATCCCAGTCAAGTCAGAAAGAACAGCACCAAAACTAGCTCAAATTTTTATAAAAGAAGTGGTAAAGTTACATGGCATTCCCAAAACCATTGTGAGTGATAGGGATACCATCTTCACTTCAAAATTCTGGAGAAGCTTTCAAGAAGCAATGGGAAGTGAACTATGTTTAAGTACTGCCTACCATCCTCAATCAGATGGGCAGACTGAGGTGGTAAACAAAGTTTTGGAGGACATGTTAAGGGCATGTATACTGGATTTTGGGGGCAACTGGGAAGATTATCTTCATCTAGTTGAATTTACATACAACAACAGCTACCAAAGCACCATAGGAATGGCTCCATTTGAAGCCTTATATGGTAAACCCTGTTTGTCACCTGTTTGCTGGGTAGAAGCAGGAGAAAGGTCTATTTTAGGACCTGAGTACATACAAGAAACCAAGGAGAAAATTGAGTTGATAAGAAGAAGAATGACAGCAGCTCAAGATAGGCAAAAGAAATTTGCAGACATGAGAAGGAGGCAGGTAGAATATGAAGTGGGAAATTTTGTTTTCATCAAAATCTCACCCATGAAAAATGTGTTGAGGTTTGGAAAACAAGGCAAATTAACCCCAAGATATATTGGACCATACAAAATTCTGGAGAGAATTGGTCCCTTGGCATATAAGTTGGAATTACCAGAAAACATGCAAGGTATACATGATGTTTTTCATGTATCACAATTGAGAAGGTGGGTCCATGACAAGGCAGAAATTCTTGAAACCCCAACCCAAGTGCAGATAAATCCTAATTTGATTTATGAAAAGGATCCAGTGGGAATTTTGGCAAAAGATGTGAAGAAGTTGAGGAATAAATCCCTGAAACTTGTGAAGGTACAGTGGAGTCTAGATCCTAGTGATTGCACATGGGAATTAGAAGACAAGGTTAGGATGAATTATCCTAAGCTATTTTCAGATTAAGGTAATTCTGATCTTTGATTGTTTTCTTTATTTTGGATGAATATATTTTTAGTTAGTATAGAACTAAGAATCTATTTAGTAGAGAATATACTTGTTCTCTGAATTAAGTTTAAAATTTATTTTAAGCTTAGGAAAATTGTGGGACACAATTTCTAAAAGGAGGGGTGTATGTAATGACCCAAGATTTTAGGAATTTATCCTAAAAAATATAAATGAATTTAAAATAATTTTTTTTTAAATAAATTTTAAAGGAGGAATTGATATAGCTTGATAGTGTATCAGTGTGTGTACATGAGTGCACAGGAAATGCACATGAATATAAGCTAAAACCCTGAACTCCAAGAATACATACATATTGATGTGTATGGAAATATATATATATATATATATGTAGATTAAATTCTTAAAAGTAGTATGCATAAGTAAATGTATATATGAGTGCTACTGAATAATTTGAGTGTACATGTGCATATGTGTGTGTGTGTCAGTATAGAATGATGTAGGGATATATAGGAGGGTATACTAATTATTTCAGAAAGACTTATATACAAATATATATGTGTTAATAAAATACTAGAGTTTAAACTGGTGAAATAAAATATACAGACGCATTTTAATATAAGCAGAAATGAAAAGAATGGAGATATAAAAAGGAATAATTCTCTTATAAATAAATGAAGGAAGTACATACCATTTGCATGAAAGCTAAAAATAGAAAAGAGTATTTAATAAATAACAAAACCAAGTCACATTTTTAGCATGATTGTAGACAAGGGGGAAAAGTATTTTCTGAAAAGCAAATTTCTGAAAAAAAATGTGTAACCACTTTTCTCTTCACCCAAATTAAGCCGGGAAGGGGTAAAACTTTGGGTTTAAAATTCAGATAACATGATTTTCTGGTGGGCAAAAATGGCTTTAGCCAATACCCAAAACCCTAAGAAAGACTCTGTATATATACATGTATATGCAGCAGCCTCCTCTTCTCCTCAGAAAAGAATTTTGAAAGAAAAAAAAAGGAAGAAAAACAATACCACAGAAATCATAAGACAAGGGAAGAAAGAGAGCTTGAGGATAAGAGCAGGAGTTCATCAGTTAATTAAGGAAACAAAGGAGAGAGCTAGGTGAGAAAAACTCACTCAAAAAATCTAAGGCAATAAGTCCTAATGTAGGCAGCCAGTTAAAAGTATTTTCTTAAAAGAGTATTTTCATATATGAATGTTTATCTGAGAATTTAAATCTGAAAATGTTTTGATTTTCTTTGATTGATTACTTGTTTTATTATAACAAAGTTTTATGTATTGTTAGTATACATATCTGTTTTATACACTCAGATCTCTGATATGTTAATGTTTAGGGATATAAACAAATACCCAGAAAATAAAATGTTGAGAATAGGCAAGTAGTATTGGTTTTGGCTCAACCCAGAAAGATGTAAATAATGTTGAGCTGCAATATACTCATGTATAAGTGCTGAGGCTTGAAATAGAAAGGAATTAGGGGTGCAATAGGGTTGCCTATGTGCTGATGCTCCTGATTCAATAAAATGCATAGCAAACAAACTTTTGTGATTCAGTGAAACCAGATTATTCTGAGTTTAACTCAAGCACAAATGGTTGCAAAAAGAAAAACTCCCCCAGAAGCCATAAACCAATGTTAGCTGCCTAAACTCCTTTAAAGAAAAAAAAATATACCAGGATGAATATCTATATATATATACAGAACCTTATTTTGTAGTCACCAATGGTTGTTTGCTTGTTGTTTCTGTATGGTCATGAATAATATGAGATACCATGATATAGATGTTTTCAGTTAATGGATCACTGAATGCTTTTGTCATGAACAATCAAAAGGGGTTATTATTAACTAAAACCTGATTAGGAAATTGGGGTCAAGAACACTGCAGGAATGACTTGTGTGCTTGAGTAACATAAGTTGACACATGGCTTGTTTAAGTCCTGAGATCTTTGTGTAATGGAGTGAATTAGTTCATTACAGTGTGTCCATTGATTCATAAATATTGCAGATGAGACCAAGGATAGATAAATATACCAAGGAAATAATACTTGAGCAGATGAGAAAACTAGAGTTTTTCCTAGATTTGAAATATGAGAATTGAATAAGTGATTTAACTCATATTAGTTATTTTCCTGTTTGGTATGAATGATTGTTTGTCTATGATTGAGTTGTATGCTTGAATGTATGTGCCATATTCATATGTGTAGTCTCTGGAAAGAAAGTTAAAGTGTGCACATGCACAATGACACAGAGCATGCACACAAGTATTTACCTGATTCCAAAGGACAGAACCTTATGTATTTGTACTTAACTTGATTTTAACCTAATTAACAAATTGCTTTTGTGAATTTTCTCATACCAGACATGTGTATGACCCTAGTGTGCTAATGGCATCTGGGGTGTCTCATTTAAAATGAGGCATTTTCAAATGCTTTTTCAGGGATTGCAGCAACTAAGTAGGAGTAGGAGCAAGGCCTTGAGAAGAAGATATAGCATGCTAAAACTTAGTTAGATAAGAGCCTAAATGTTGAAATCTGCATGTATTGACAATTTAAATTGCTACTTGTATTAAGTGTTGAATATTGAATGGATATTTTGTTAGGCATTTTATTAAGAGATTGATTTGTATCTGGAAACTATGAATTAAGTTAAATATCTGTTATGTTTAAAAAGAATTTTAATCAAATCTTATAAGTAGATTTAGCAAGAACACCATGTTAAAATTGAATGATTACATTTTATAAATGCATTAGTCAATCATGAATCTTTGGAAAGGATTTAAGTTTTGGAAAATCTGGAGAGTTGATTCTCAGAAAATTTAAATGGTTTTATTTTCTAATATAGCATATGTATGGAAAAGAAATAGAGATAGGTTAAATGTTTTATATGGCTGCAAGGTTTCCATAGTTAAACTTGTTCCTTACAAATGTTTCCTGTCCTATTTTTAATTAAAGAAAGGATCTGTAGTAAAGTAGATGGAAGCCAGATTCAAATAGTTGCAGATATATATGCACATAAATATGTTTAGTGCAAACATTACCACATCTTTTTTTTTCTTTGCACTTGTAATAGGAATCTGAAATTCACTCAGATTTTAACCAAATGCATTTTAAATGCCAGACAGATCTTATAAGAAGAAATACAAACCTGAATAATGATAAACACTTCTATCATCCTCAAAACCCAGGAACCAGACTTTTAACCCATATCAATCCTGAAGCCTTCCAGGTTATAGGGATGGGTTTCAAAAATAATTAAGCAAGAATTATTGTTTTGTATGATGGAATATAGGCAAAAATAAAGTATACATATATATATGTGCAGATATAGGTAGATAATAGATTGCAAACTGTACAGGAGAAAAAAAAAATCAAAAATTGTGTTTGAACCGACCAGCATAGCACTCGAACTCGTGACCTTTCATGTATAAGTTAGGCGCGTTTCCATTACGCCTAGATGTTGCTTGTGTTCCCTTAGGATCCACTTTCTTTTATACTGAATTTGTCACTATTCAGAACTTAACACAAACATCTATATTAAAAGCTTGTTTACTATTGATTATTACTTGATCACTTCTTAGTTAGTATAAACAGACTAATGTGTATGTTTCCAGTGGATTGTTTAGTCAAAAAAAAAAAGAAATTAACAATCCAACATCCTCTTGTTTTCCAGAACTCTGATTCAAACAAGAGAGGCATATACATCTTCACATGTATGTGCTTATCTTTGTGAATGTACTGATATATTTATATTGGTTGATTATTGTGATCCTGGATATATTTTGGTTTATTGGAGAATGATATTGACCCTGAGAATTATATTTGCAATGGATGATATATCTATATATTTATATATCCTCTTTACCTTAAAAAAAAATTCCTTATGAAATTAGAGTAGAAATAGGAGGGTCTTTTCAAGTAGCGAGTACAAGAACTTCTCAATGGCAAAGGATGAAAGTGTCAAAGAAATGTATGAACGACTTTCTAAACTTGTATACAAATCAAAATCCCTAGGAAGACCATATACAGTACTGGAAATAGTCCGAAAAATCCTTAGAATTCTTCCACGAAATTTTTAAGCAAAAGTGACTGCCATTCAAGAATCAAAGGATCTGAAACAGGTTAAAGTTGAAGAACTCATCGGAAACCTCATCACTTATGAGCTAGAATCAAAATTCAAGGAAGAACGTGAAGGAGGAGATATGCGAAAGAAATCAATAGCTCTCATAGGAAAAATGGAAAGTGAAGATGATGGTGATGATGAAGGAGCAGCTGAATTGGCACTGATAATAAAGAGATTCAAATGGTGGAACCGCAAATATGGAAATCCTACCCTAAATCAACAACTGAAGAGCAGAATCGTCAAAGTTCTAGACAACTCAGAAGAGCAGGAGATCATTTGTCACAACTGCAATAAAACTGGTCATATCAAGCCAAATTGTCCTCAAAATCAATTCAGCAAGGGAAAGAAACCGAAAAGGAGAAGTTTTGCAGCTACTTGGGATGAAAGTGATGAAAATGATAAAAGCACTGGTAGTGAGAGTGAAAGAGCAAATCAGTGTCTTTTAGGAGAAACAAGTGACAGTGATGATGACGAGCCAACCAATGTATCAAAACTTAATCACTCGCAATTACTTATATATTTTCATGAAGTAAATGGTTGTTTTGAAAGACTTAGGGAGAAGTACACTAAAATTGAATCACAAAGAGATAGTTTGATAGAACTAAACAAGCAGCTTGATCAATTGGTTCAAAACTATAGAAAAAAGAGCCCTAAGTGTGATAAGTGTCCATCATTAGAAGAGGAAATAAAAAATCAGAAACTAGAATTAAATCGCTTGAAAATGAAATTCTGATTTTGAAAGAAAGTGAAAATACTAGGAGAGAAAATTCTATTAAAAAGTGCACTTTGTTATTGAACGAAAATGAATCTCTCAAGTCACAAGTCCAACAATTGTCTACAACTTTAGGAAAAATCTCCAAAGGAGAAAGATCACTAAATATGCTAGTAAGGAAACAAACTGTTAATACTATTAGACAAGGACTTGGGTATACTCAAACTGAAAAAGGTAGAAGTGAAAATAATCATGTCAATTCCAAGTGCACGATTTGTGAAAAAATTGGACACAATCACAACAATTGCTAGTATAGAACCAAACACACGAAAAGCATACCAATTTGGGTTCCTAAAGGCACGAATGTAAAATCCCTTAAAATCAAACAAATCTGGGTGCCAAAAGGAACGAACATAGACTGTCTTGGTTCTACTTGTTTTTCAAAATAATTTGTCACTAACAATCATGGACCTATGAAAACAAATAGGTCACAAAACACTTCTCTCGTGTAGATGTATTGATAGGCTAAGGAAAAGCAACAGTGGTACCTGGATTCTGGCTGTTCCAGGCACATGTCGGGCAACAAATCAAAGTTCCTTAGCCTAGAGAAGTACAAAGGTGGTAGAGTCACAATGGGCAACAACGATGTATTATATGTTGAAAATCTACACCATAATCTGATCAGCCAGGTGAACAACTGGGAAAATTTGAGCCAAAAGCCGACGAAGGCATGTTCATGGGATACTCTTCAAGAAGCAAAGATTATAGAGTATACAACAAAAGCACGAGAACAATCGTGGAGTCAATCAATGTGAAATTTGATGAAGACCAAAGCAAGGAAACATGTAAAAGAAATGTCGAAGAGGAGAACGAAAAAGATGAAAGTAAAAATCCAAAAGAAACCACAACCACGAAAGAAGTCCAAAAAAATATGGAACCAGAGAGATTGAAATTCAAAGCAGATCATCCTCTAGAATTGGTAATAGGAAATCCTACCGCAGGAAAAGTTTGAAATGAGCTTGGTAGGAGAGTTGAAATTCTTTTTTGGATTTCAAATCAAACAAAGCGAAAAAGGTACGTTCATCTCTCAAACAAAATATATCAGAGAGCTTGTCAACAAATTTGGATTGAAAGATGCTAAACCAGCAAAAACTCCCATAAGCACCACAATTAAACTTGACAAGGATGAAAAAGGTAAGGTAGTTGATCAAAAAATATCGAGGTATGATTGGATCACTTCTTTATCTTACTGCCTCTAGACCAGACATTGCGTTCTCTATTTGTTTATGTGCACAGTTTCAATCAAATCCAAAAGAATCTCATTTAAAAGCTATAAAAAGAATTATAAGGTAACTGTTGCACACCCCACGGTTTGGTCTGTGGTATCCAACTAATGATAACTTTGAGTTAAAAGGGTATTCAGATGCTGATTATGCTGGTAGTCTAGTTGATAGAAAAAGTACTAGTGGAACGTGTTTTATGTTGGGACATTCGTTAGTTGCATGGTCTTGTCGAAAACAAAATTTCATTGCATTATCTACCACTGAGACAGAGTATATTGCTCTAAGCGGTTGCTCTGCTCAAATTGTATGGATGATACAAACTTGGAAAGACTATGATCTAAATTTTAAAAGAGTTCCACTTATTTGTGATAGAAAAGTGCAATTGATCTCACAAATAATCTTGTACATCATTCTCGCACCAATCATATAGATGTTAGACATCATTTCATTAGAGATCACATTTCTAAAGAAAATATCTGCATAAACTTCATTCCAACTGAATCTCAATTGGCAGACATTTTTCCAAAACCCCTTCCGGAAAATAGTTTTTGTCGACTTTGTCTCAGTTTAGGCATTTTAAAAATGTGATTTTATTTTTGACCTTAAATGCCTATGTTAACTAATCTGACTCCCTATGGATTATCGAAAATATAAATAGTGACTGAAAAAGTGATGAGTGTTGATATTAATCATACATTATGACTTGAGACAGTATATTTAGAAAATTTCTTTAAAAATTTAAAAAAATTGTAATTACTTTGGTTGGGAAAATTCTGTAACGATCCAGTATTTTGGACCATTCAAATCGACAATAAATCCACATATGCCGGACTTGAATAATTCAAAACAATGGATTGTAAATAAAATTTGGCAAAACTCAGCATATATAGTAAATAAAATAATCGCAGACACAGAGTAATATAACAATAATGCAGCGGAAACAAAATAATAGTAGTTAAGGAAGCTACTATATATATATATATAACAGAGTTAAACAAGATACAACAGAAGTCTCGAATACATAGATATCTCAATACAATAGCTAAATACAAGATCAGAATACAACACTGGAATCAACTGAACAACTGAAAGCAGGATAGATAGCTGGATCTCCAAGCGAAGCTCCAACTCCAAAGGTGAGTCTGGAATACTGTATCACTCAGTCCGACCCGAGCGTAAAGCAAAACACAAAACACTCGAGTCGGAATTAACATTCTTATATCAATAAATCCAACTCAAGTGAAATATCAACTGAAATACATGTAACTCAAAGGATGTTTGGGATAACCATCCTCTAAGGATCCGTTAAACTATCTACTATGTAGTAATATTGCGCTATTATAATAATGTCTAATATAAAATAAACATACTTTTAAATAGCGTTAAGGGGTTACCCATATAGCCTTTAACACATAATAGTGCCAATAGTCTATACAGTACCTACATACCCCGAGAGGCTACGAGAAGATACTCCATAGGTACGACACAAATAAAAACTCGTAGTAAAGCTCGATATGGTAGGTGACACGGCACACAAGGCAATGCCAGGGTAGATATACCAATTACGCACACAGATTGATGGAAACGCATAGCAGCCACTACCGCTCCACATCGAACAACACTCCCAAATCAAGGGGTGCACCCAAACAATCACAAAGTAATAGAATGGTATCGAAGAAGTGCGTCCCATAAGAGGTGCTACCTCACTGGTCCGAGATCGCTCCTGTTTTAGCCACCTTATGCCAACTCACGGGAGTTGGGTCCACGTATATACCTTAGGATCGTCGCCACCATCCTACTTCATTCTGGAAACTCCACCGCGTACACAGTTGTCAAAGTGGTTTTTGGTATCGACAGAGAGTATGCCCATATCCGATCCCGGTCTCTTTAATAGCCAATCGTTATTATAACACCGTGGTCATTTCAAAATAGTTTATACCTCAAAAACCGAAATATCATTTTCATTTCAAAAACCAAATCAATACGCTATCAATTTCACTTCAAATATATCCATTTCCAAAAATCATATCAAAATCCAAAGTTATAACGCTTTCGAAATCAGTCTTTTAAAAATCAAAACACTTTGGAAATCACAGCTTGAAATCATAGCATTTTGGAAATCATAATACTTTGAAATTTTAGCATTTTGGAAATCATATCACTTTCCTTTTTAAACAATTTAAATATTAAAATTAGTATATATAATAAAATAGTTTATATAAATAGTTATAAGTTAAAATAATTTAAAATAAAATAATTTATATTAAAAATGATTTATATTAAAATAGTTTATATCAAAATAATTTATAAAGTAAAATATCAATATTTTAAATAAAATTTAAAATTACTTTATAAAATAAAATAGTTTCCACAAATTCATAAATCAATTCAAATCAACTCGAATTCCAAATTTCACATTCAATTCAATTCAATTCAATTTCTCAATAAATCATTTCAAATTATATCGATTTCAAATACAGATTTGAACCACAAAATAAACCATTTAATTTCAATATATTTCAAAGCCAATATATTCAAAAATTTCTAAACTAAATTCGATAATTTCATATATATAGCAAATTCACTTTACTATTATTTAGTTTTGAAATATTTACTTAATCATTTCAATAACATCTAAATACAACTTAATTTATAAATTTTAAATAAACAAAATATCCCATTTAAATTTATATAAGTTTGAAATATTCATTTAAGTCCCTTTTTAATCAAATTCAAATTCAAGTATAAAACATATCTTTAAAATTTCAAGTTCAATAAATTCCAAATCAAACTTATTTAAGTATAATTCTTAAATAAATATAATTTCAAATCAATTTCAAATCATTATAAACTATATATTTGAAAATATAGGTATTAAATAAATACTTAAACATACTATTTATCAACTTCATTAAATCAACTTTAATAAATCTTTAAAATCGATATTTATCAAAACCATATATTTCTTTTCAAAACCATAGAAATCATTTTCAAAAATATTTATATATATAGACCAACGGTGTCTGTATATAATTTTCTATCCTATGGTCAAGTGATACAGATATTTATCATTTCAATCCGCAATTTAAATATATACGGGTATATATCTTTTCAACCCGCGATCCCAAATTCAATTCAATGAAAATCGCTTGGGTTTATCATTTCAACCCATAACGATTTTCTCCTATTCTATAGATCGTTCGGGTATGTATCATTTCAACCAATAGTGAATTCTGTACTAATAGGGAACTTGCAGAGTGATAACAGATATGAAATAATAAAATAACAACAGGCATATATCATCAATATAAATAACAGATAATGGTGTCAGATGTCACAGGTGAACAGATACAGATAATATCATATATAGCAATGTGAATAACTAACAGCAGCATATTTCAATTGTCGTTTCAATTGAAATCAAATTTAATAAATATAAGAACATTAATCGTGAGTGATTGCTCACCTTTCGAGGCTAGAGAGGATAGTCAATGAAATTGAGTTACGAAATGCAAGTACCACTTCCAAAGCAAATCTAGATGGGCACGAATTCGACGGACAAAGCTGATAACAAGAATCTATTAGAACAAATCAAAATTATCATGAGATAACTAAACAATATATATATATATACTATTATTATTATGATTTTATCAAAACCAAAATTTTAATTTACGACAAAGGTTAAGATAAGATATATAAATATGATTCAAAAATTATTCTTAAATACAAACATCTAAATCAAAGGTATATATATTATTATTTAAAACCAATACTTATATATACTTTAAACTTAAAATTCTTTTACATCAAATCTGAAATATACAGAGTATAAATCACAGTATTTACAAATAGCAAACCCATACATAAATCATTATTTCTATATTATAACTCAATATAGACCTAGTTTACATTCTATAAAATCAATTTAGACCATAATTTACAAAACGTATTATAGATATATGTATACATTCCAGAATACAATATAACATAATATAATTTATATAAACTATTTACTGCCAGGTTACAAACTTATTGATGTTGCATACAAACAGGAAACCGCCAACAAAGCTTTGGAAGAAATATATATACATACACCTATATATATTTATACAAACATAGTATAAAATTTACCTAACTTATATATAAACCGGCACATATATATATATATAAATTATACTATATTTTTTTCAAAAATTCAGATCACTAAACGAACACAATATATATGTATTTATATAAATGTATATGAACCAACATACCTACTGTACGCAGTAAATCCACTAACATATATATAACAACTTATAATATACATTTTAACAAAGCCGAAATATGTATACCAGAATTCAACAGAGCATCTTATACATTTCTGATCATAGGAAGGCTGTATAAAAGTCTCAGACAAAAGCATGAAAACAAAATATATATAGACATATATATAAGCTAATATATTTTACAAGTGTCTTAGAACTATATATATCTATATGTAATCAAACTTTAAAAATCAACATTTGGAAATATATAACACTGTAACAATATTTTTATAAACCAAAAATTGAAATATAACACAAGTAAAATATATACATATCGACATCAATATACGTGAATGAAACAGATTATATATATAATAAAACAAAACTAAAACAAAAGAAGAAGTGAGAGACAACCTGAGAATAGATGAACACTAGTAGCAAAAAGTAAACGTATGCATGTTTTATTTTATTCTTCTCAGAACAAATATAAAGAAAACAGAAGGAAGAGAAGGTGAAACGGGTGTTAGAGGAGAGGGGAAAAGGCCATGCTTGGTGGACGAAGAGACGTGCTCGGCCTGGAGATGTTTGCTTTCGAATCAAGGCGTGGGTAGGGTGAGTGAAAGGAAGGGGGACGGTTTGAAGAACAGAGGAAAGAAGAAAAATAAAATAAAATATGGAACAAAGAAGGAACAGGAGAGAATGAACAGTGACAAAGCAAATGCAAACGAATATAAAATAGAAGGAGACAATAAATCTAACATCAACGGTCATGCGTTGATTCGACAGAAAGTTAAAGCAAATTATTATTGTTTGAGCTGCACGTTTCCAATTTTGAAACCGAGGAAATGTGAGAAGTCAAAATTTTCGGTACCGTTACAACGGATCGTGCTTCCTTCACGTATCGGATTTCAAAATAAAGAAATAAATATACCATAGAGATCAGCTCGATGAAACGAGCAAAACGGTATATAGATATCAGCGATAGGATCATCCGATCAAAAAGTCGATACGGACACTGATATACGTTGCTATTCTGTACGGAAAAATCCAAACGGAGCTAGAAACGTCCGAAATTTGCGAAATGAATTACGCAGTCTTATTTAGAGTGTTCTAAATAAATTTTCTCATGTTGACATATTTAGATTTCGTAACACTTTTATTATCATCAATTTTTAACTAATATAAATTGGAATAAAATTACCCTAGAAAGTAAACTTCCAAATTATCTGATGAAAATTTACCAGTTGCTATGCCTAATTAGACGTATTACAAATATTAAATTTTTATTTCAAAATTTTATTGTTTAAAAATTTCACACAAATTCAATTAAATATATAAATAAACAAATAAAATTATCTAAAATTTACGGGTCGTTACACTCTCCCCCACTCAAAACTTTTCGTCCTCGAAATGGAAGGAGGTAGGAGAATAGAAACAACCAGAAAGAAAATAGCTTTGAAAACAAAATAAACAACTAATTTTAAAACCATATAAATTTCAAATTAAACTAATTAATATCCAACATTTTGGTTAAATCCCTTTGAGTTCACTTAAGTTAAATCAATCTATCTATTTCTAAATTCATTATCTTATTATCTAGTCATCCTCAATTAACAATTTCTAGATCATCAATTTGTATAATCATTTATTATACCCATATTTTATTCAACAAATTTAATTCTTTTATTCCAAATTATTATTAAGTTTATTCCCCTTAATATATATCTTATTACATATATTTAAACTATATAAATTAATTTAAACCATATAAATTTCAGTTTAAATAAATTTATATTCAATAATTGATTTTTTTTCAAGATATTTCCATAAGTTAATCAAATTTCAATTTATTAATTCCCTCAAAACAAATTTATTTGTCTCATCTATTATTCAATTAACTTATTATTCTATTTATCTCTATTAGCATCTTTATAATAAAATTTAAGTGTATAACATTTACTATAACACTCAAATCTTTCCTTATAAAGTCATTTTATATTATATATTATCCAATTACATTTTTAACTTTTGAATAATTTAGGTAAGTTATATTGAAATGTAATTGAGTATTATACAAGTAAATTTTACAATTCAGTTATTCCCAGTTAAATATTTATCCAAGAATTTTGACTTCAGTTTATAATTGAAATCATCTTTAACCTAAAATTTAAGAATTTAAATCTCCGATTTACTTCAAACAATTTAGAGATATATATAATATATTTATATCAAATCAAATTAAATTTTAAAATAAGATACCTATATATATAAATCAAATTATACTAAAGAAATTCAAATCAAAATATATTTTTTTCTTTCAAAACAAAACCGTAGCAAAGCTACAGAATAGTCTCTCCACTTCGAAACTCGAAAATGAATGTCGATGATGCGGCCGCCATCACCGAAATTATTTTCCAGCGACAAAGAGAAGAGCACTGATTTCAACATTTTAAAATTCTTGGAACCAATTTTTATTAGAAAATACTTCAAATAATAGACACTTAAAACTTAAAACCAAAGTTTGAAATCGCCGAAAATTAAATTCTTAAATTCTCAATTTAAATTCATTTCAATTCCAAATCAATTTATAAACCATATTTATAAATTCATTTAGAACAATAAATGATAATCAAATATTATCATTTCAAACAACCATTTTAATTAACTTATTAAATTCTAGAAAATTTTACTTATATTCTTATAATATAATCATACAAATTTATTTTATTTACCAAATTTGAAAATAATATTGTGTCAGTCTGCTCTGTTCAAGTGTTTTGGAAATCCTATCGATATCGCTGATCAGACAAACCGATCGAAGACCCAAATCAACATCAGCAACTCAAACAACACAATAGAACATTTTAAATTAATTACAAATACACTCCCTCACTCTATGATTTTAGAAAATGGATTCGAAACAATGATAGAGATCCAAATTCAAGGAGACCCTAAATCAAAAAAAGGATTCTAACAACGAAGATAGGCTCGATAGGGAGATAAATAGATTTCAAAGAGAATGGATAGACTTATATAGATCGCGGGCAACCTTAACCGGGTCAACCGTGACTTCAAAATAAGATCGAGGTAGAATTTTGGAACAAATTGACATTCGATTGCTAGAGATAGAATTCGGGTATAGCAAAAGATTGTAGCATCGTAAATCGAGGATACAGAAATCTCCGGTGAATCAATACCGATTGTAAAGGAGTTTCACCCGTGTACAAATTTTTCAAAGATTGGCGAGACCGCCGATTTATTATAGAGATCATTCGAAGTGGAGTTATGGGATACTCCAGAATCAGGAAGACACAAATAGGGGAGGACAAGAATGGACTTTGGAACCGAAGGGAACGTTCCAAAATTCAAAGAAACTGAGTCAAAGAAGAAGGAATTCAAGCTCGAACGAAGGTGATTCTGTAATTGAATTTTACTCTATATGCTGAGTTTTTCCTAAAACCAGAGCTCTGATACCACATGTAACGACCCAGTATTTTGGACCATTCAAATCGATAATAAATCCACACATGCCGGACTTGAATAATTCAAAACAATGGATTGTAAATAAAATTTTGCAAAACTTAGCATATACAGTAAATAAAATAATCACAAATCACAGACAAAGAGTAATATAACAATAATGCAGCAGAAACAAAAGAATAGTAGTTAAGGAAGCTACTATACATATAACAGAGTTAAACAAGATACAACAGAAGTCTCGAATACATAGATATCTCAATACAATAGTCAAATACAAGATCCGAATACAACACTTGAATTAACTGAACAACTGAAAGTAGGATAGATAGCTGGATCTCCAAGCGAAGCTCCAACTCCAAAGGTGAGTCTCGAATACTGTATCACTCAGTCTGACCCGAGCGTAAAGCAAAACACAAAACACTCGAATCAGGATTAACATTCTTATATCAATAAATCCAACTCAAGTGAAATATCAACTAAAATACAGGTAACTCAAAGGATGTTTGGGATAACCATCCTCTAAGGATCCGTTAAACTATCTACTATGTAGTAATATTGCGCTATTATAATAATGTCTAATATAAAATAAACATACTTTTAAATAGTGTTAAGGGGTTACCCATATAGCCCTTAACACATAATAGTGCCAATAGTCTATACAGTACCTGCATACCTCGAGAGGCTATGAGAAAATACTCCATAGGTACGACACAAATAGAAACTCGTAGTAAAGCTCGATATGGTAGGTGACACGGCACATAAGGCAATGCAAGGGTAGATATACCAATTACGCACACGGACTGATGGAAACGCATAGCAGCCACTACCGCTCCACCTCGAACAACACTCCCAAATCAAGTGGTGCACTCAAACAATCACAAAGTAATAGAATGGTATGGAAGAAGTGCGTCCGATAAAAGGTGCTACCTCACTGATCCGAGATCGCTCCTGTTTTAGCCACCTTATGCCAACTCAAGGGAGTTGGGTCCACGTATATACCTTAGGATCGTTGCCACCATCCTACTTCATTCTGGAAACTCCACCGCGTACACAGTTGTCAAAGTGGTTTTCGGTATCGATAGAGAGTATGCCCATATCCGATCCCGGTCTCTTTAACAACCAATCGTTATTATAACACCATAGTCATTTCAAAATAGTTTATATTTCAAAAACCGAAATACCATTTTCATTTCAAAAACCAAATCATTACGCTATCAATTTCACTTCAAATATATCCATTTCCAAAAATCATATCAAGATCCAAAGTTATAACGCTTTCGAAATCATAGTCTTTTAAAAATCAAAACACTTTGGAAATCACAGCTTGAAATCATAACATTTTGGAAATCATAATACTTTGAGTTTTAGCATTTTGGAAATCATATCACTTTCCTTTTTAAACAGTTTAGATATTAAAATTAGTATATATAATAAAATAGTTTATAAATAAAATAGCTATATAAATAGTTATAAGTTAAAATAATTTAAAATAAAATAATTTATATTAAAATGATTTATATTAAAATAGTTTATATCAAAATAATTTATAAAGTAAAATATCAATATTTTTAAATAAAATTTAAAATTACTTTATAAAATAAAATAGTTTCCACAAATTCATAAATCAATTCAAATCAACTCGAATTCCAAATTTCACATTCAATTCAATTCAATTCAATTTCTCAATAAATCATTTCAAATTATATCGATTTCAAATACAGATTTGAACCACAAAATAAACCATTTAATTTCAATATATTTCAAAGCCAATATAGTCAACAATTTCAAAACTAAATTCGATAATTTCATATATATACCAAATTCACTTTACTATTATTTAGTTTTGAAATATTTACTTAATCATTTCAATAACATCTAAATACAACTTAATTTACAAATTTTAAATAAACAAAATATCCCATTTAAATTTATATAAGTTTGAAATATTCATTTAAGTCCCTTTTTAATCAAATTCAAATTCAAGTATAAAACATATCTTTAAAATTTCAAGTTCAATAAATTCCAAATCAAACTTATTTAAGTATAATTCTTAAATAAATATAATTTCAAATCAATTTCAAATCATTATAAACTATATATTTGAAAATATAGATATTAATTAAACACTTAAACATACTATTTATCAACTTCATTAAATCAACTTTAATAAATATTTAAAATCGATATTTATCAAAACCATATATTTCTTTTCAAAACCATAGAAATCATTTTCAAAAATATTTATATATATAGACCAACAGTGTCTGTATATAATTTTCTATTTTTATGGTCAAGTGATATAGATATTTATCATTTCAATCTGCAATTTAAACATATACGGGTATATATCTTTTCAACCGGCGATCCCAAATTCAATTCAATGAAAATCGCTTGGGTTTATCATTTCAACCCATAACGATTATCTCCTATTCTACAGATTGTTCGGGTATGTATCATTTCAACCCATAGTGAATTCTATACTAATAGGGAACTTGCAGAGTGATAACAGATATGAAATAAGAAAATAACAACAGGCATATATCATCAATATAAATAACAGATAATGGTGTCAGATGTCACAAGTGAACAGATACATATAATATCATATATATAGCAATGTGAATAACTAACAGCAGCATATTTCAATTGTCGTTTCAATTGAAATCAAATTTAATAAATATAAGAACATTAATCGTGAGTGATTGCTCACCTTTCGAGGCTAGAGAGGATAGTCAATGAAATTGAGTTACGAAATGCAAGTACGACTTCCAAAGCAAATCTAGATGGGCACGAATTCGACGGACAAAGCTGATAACAGGAATCGATTAGAACAAATCAAAATTATCATGAGATAACTAAACAATATATATATATATATATACTATTATTATTAAAATCAAAGGTACATATATTATTATTTAAAACCAATACTTATATATACTTTAAACTTAAAATTCTTTTACATCAAATCTGAAATATACAGAGTATAAATCACAGTATTTACAAATAGCAAACCCATACATAAATCATTATTTCTATATTATAACTCAATATAGACCTAGTTTACATTCTATAAAATCAATTTAGACCATAATTTACAAAACGTATTATAGATATATGTATACATTCCAGAATACAATATAACATAATATAATTTATATAAACTATTTACTGCCAGGTTACAAACTTATTGATGTTGCATACAAACAGGAAACCGTCAACAAAGCTTTGGAAGAAATATATATACATACACCTATATATATTTATACAAACATAGTATAAAATTTACCTGACTTATATATAAACTGGCACATATATAGATATAAATTATACTATATTTTTTTCAAAAATTCAAATCAGTAAACGAACACAATATATATGTATATATATATGTATATGAACCAACATACCTACTGTACACTGTAAATCCACTAACATATATATAACAACTTATAATATAGATTTTAACAAAGTCAAAATATGTATACCAGAATTCAACAGAGCATCTTATACATCTTTGATCACAGGAAGGCTGTATAAAAGTCTCAGACAAAAGCATGAAAACAAAATATATATAGACATATATATAAGCTAATATAGTTTACAAGTGTCTTAGAACTATATATATCTATATGTAATCAAACTTTAAAAATCAACATTTGGAAATATATAACACTGTAACATTATTTTTATAAACCAAAAATCGAAATATAACACAAGTAAAATATATACATATCGACATCAATATACGTGAATGAAACATATTATATATATATATAATAAAACTAAACTAAAACAAAAGAAGAAGTGAGAGACAATCTGAGAATAGATGAACACTAGCAGCAAAAAGTAAACGTACGCATGTTATATTTTATTCTTCTCAGAACAAATATAAAGAAAACGGAAGGAAGAGAAGGTGGAACGGCTGTTAGAGGAGAGGGGAGAAAGCCATGCTTGGTGGATGAAGAGACGTGCTCGGCATGGAGATGTTTGCTCTCGGATCAAGACGTGGGTAGGGTGAGTGAAAGGAAGGGGGACGGTTTGAAGAAAAGAGGAAAGAAGAAAAATAAAATAAAACATGGAACAAAGAAGGAACATGATAGAATGAACAGCCACAAAGCAAATGCAAACGAATATAAAATAGAAGGAGACAATAAATCTAACATCAACGGTCATGCGTTGATTCGACAGAAAGTTAAAGCAAATTATTATTGTTTGAGCTGCACGTTTCCAATTTTGAAACCGAGGAAATGTAAGAAGTCAAAATTTTCGGTACCGTTACAACGGACCGTGCTTCCTTCGCATATCGGATTTCAAAATACAGAAATAAATATACCGTAGAGATCAGCACGACGAAACGAGCAAAACGGTATATAGATATCAACGATAGGATCATCCGATCAAAAAGTCGATACAGACACTGATATACGTTGCTATTCCGTACGGAAAAATCCAGACGGAGCTAGAAACGTCTGAAATTTGCGAAACAAATTACGCAGTCTTATTTAGAGTGTTCTAAATAAATTTTCTCATGTTGACATATTTAGATTCCGTAACACTTTTATTATCATCAATTTTTAACTGATATATATTGAAATAAAATTACACTAGAAAATAAACTTCCAAATTATCTGATGAAAATTTACCAGTTGCTATGCCTAATTAGACGTATTCCAAATATTAAATTTTTATTTCAAAATTTTATTGTTTAAAAATTTCACACAAATTCAATTAAATATATAAATAAACAAATAAAATTATCTAAAATTTACGGGTCGTTACAAATTCCATGACCATCTCTTTTCCTATCATATTTCTATGACAATCACTCATCAAAATCCATTATATCAAAATGTGGTATTTAAACAGGAAATTATTCTTTTTTTTAAATTTAGCAATAAAATCATCCAAAAAGTACTCACCCTCATTCAAAAGTCCTCATGGTTATGCATGGGTGAACTACTTGAAATCTTTGATTATGTGCTTTCATGATCATTTAAAAATCCTCACGGTTATGCATGAACACATATCAAAATTGGATGAAATAGGCGAGTTGATTCTAACCCCATTTAAAAGTCCTCACGGTTATGCATGGTTAGAAGATGATTGGAATTCATTTTTTTAAATAAAAATAAGAAATACTACTAATCTCATTTAAAAGTCCTAACGGTTATGCATGGTTAGTAAGTATTTAAAAAGATTCCTGTCATAAATATACCACAAATGTAACAACCCGCATATTTGTTGATTTTATATTTAAATATTTTATTTAAATATTTTATCATTAATCAGATTTTGGTCCAAAAAGTTATTTTTTGCATACGGTCAAATTAGGACTCGAGACCACTCCCATTGAGTTCAAAATGACGTTTGCGATCTTTTTAAGTATAAACTTTGATATGTTTGGAGTTAGTGGAATTTTCGCTACTTTTTCCCGCTTGTGACTTTGGTTTGGACTGCACCTTTTTAGTTCAGCCCAACCCTCTTCCTCACTTCATTCATCATTTGTTTTAACATTCAAGCTTCATCAAAAATGGTGGTGGGAATGGGAAATTAAAACTCCAAACCCAAATTCAATTGCAAATCCAACATTCAACTCCAAATTCAAGTAGAAGATATTAGATTCAAGCTTTGGATTGCTTCTCCTTGCTTTCAAGCTTCATCTTCATCCATTTTAGTAAAAAGGTGAGATTTTTATCTCACATCTTGCCTATAACTGTCATTGGACTGTTGGGAATGATTCCCTATCGCATTAGCATGTACATTTGCTTATGGTTTGGATTGAATTGGTGAGAAACCCAATTTTTCAGCGTTTTTGGCAAAGCCTGGGCCTTAGGTCGCACTGTCTCGAAGCCTCTGTCTACAGATTTTCGTTCTGGCCTTAGGTCGCTCGCTTGGAGTTAGGTCGCTAGGTCGCTCGTATGATAGGTCGTTGGGAACTAAGTCGTCTGGCCTTAAATCCTCTCTGCAGCTTAGATCGTTCGCCACCTAGGTCGCTCGCGAGTTAAGCCTTAGGTCGTTTGGCCTTTATAACGTTAGGTCGCTCGCGTGTTAATACTTTAGGTCACGTGGCCATCCTACTTAGGTCGCAAGGCCACTAGGTCGTTAGACCTTTGAATCTTTAGGTCGTGTACCCCTTTAGGTCGCGTGCCCAGTTAGGTCGCGAACCCTTTAGGTCGCATACCCCTTTAGGTCCCATGACCTTGTTTTATGTTATGTCGCTCGGCTCCTCTCTGTTAGGTCGCTGGCCTTAGGTCGCTTCCTCCTTTAGGTCGTTTGACTTATTTGCTTTTAGGTCGTTCGACAATTAGGTCGATCGAGAGTCTTTAGGTCGCAAGTCCCTTAGGTCGCTCGCTCCTGTTTTGTCGTTCCACTGTTTAGCTCGGCTATGAGTTAGGTCGCTCGACCTGTTTACCCCTTAGGTCGCTCGCCTAGTTAGGTCGCTACCTTTTTAGGTCGCGCACTTTAGCTCGGCTATGATTCGGTCGCGTGGGAACTTCCACTTGATGCATTTTGAGCTGATTTCCTTGGATTTTATTTGCGTCTTCGAATGTGAATTTCTGTGATTGATTGTTCTACAATCATTTTTGTGTTTGTCAATTTAAAAACATGAAGGTTTCAATACTTGTAGTAAATATCAAAACTCTTTCATCAAAACGATTTCAACTCTATTTTATTACGAAAGCTCTTTTCCTAAACTGTTTTCTAATCTACTAGTATATACAAGCCCTTACTTCACTCGGATGAGAAATTGAATTAAATGACTTAGTAAGACGAGTGGTATGAAATGCTTGCGTTCACTTCGTCGGTTAGCTCTTGGACTTGTTCGATTGAACCCTTTTGTGACAATTTTCTAGTGAAGATTCACAGCTTGTTCATAAATATTTAAGTTAAGCAAGTGGTTATGGGACATGAAGCTAAACTCATATATTTACTAGCTTGGTGTGATTGACACTTCTTGATGATCATGACGATCATTTTTGTGATTTCATTTAGACTAGCAATTGTGCGATGTCTCTTTGTCTACGAGGGAGACTAAACCCCGTTTGTGTGATGTTTCACCATCACATATGTGGGGTAGCGCCCCATGGTCTTCGGGCCGTTCGTGTGTCAAAATTTAATGGATAGCTTCCATAAGATAGCTTCTCGTTCTTGTGTTACACGTGTTGGTGAGTTTTCATGCTCCCGTTCTTGTGATAGGCCTCCCCCTTTTTATGTGATTTCTGGATTTCGTGTGTTGATTGCTGGAATTTATGCTTCACCAATTTTCATGATTTTCATTGATATGATGTCAATTTTTGTGCATTGGTTAATTTTTGTGTCATTGACTTGTTATGAATACCCTATTTTATCTTTGAGAAGATTCTTGTGATATTGATTAATCTCTTGTTGATTTTCAGTTACATACTTATAGTAGTATGCCACTATGGTTATTACATGTTCATGTCATGTCTTTTACTTTATTCCATATCATCTGATATTTATAGCTAGACTGATCCGTTTATTATTTTCTTATAAATAATACTCGGGTCAGACCGAGATGTTACAGGTGCTTCTACTTGACTTCTCTTCAAGATTATTCTGACTTTTAGCTCACTACTTAGATTAGTAGCTTTTGGATGTACACATTTGAGATATAGACTATGTAGTGTACTTATTCTTTTGTATAACACGTGTTGCTATTCTTTTGTATTATTGTGGATCTTTCTGACCACTACTCTGATGTACACTTTCACGTGTTATATATATATTCATATCTTCTTCCGCCTTTGTGATATGGATGTCTGTGACTGATTTATGTTATGTTTATTTCTATGTTTGTTTCCGAAGATTATTTATAGCCACTGTGTGATAGCTTTGGGTTTGTATCAGTATGTCAGACTTCCTCCTTAAATAAAGTTCATTCTATACTATCTGACATATCGATGCTCGCTCAAAGAAGTTACATGGATGGTCGCTCCTCAACAGCCTTATTCTCCGTGCTAGTCGACAGCATTACAATGTGGTGTTCTTCGCTAGCGTGGGTATAGAGGTGGGGCGTAACAACAAATGGACACAACTATGTGGTTTTCTATGCCGACATCACCCCTATCACTCTAAAATGGAATGTGCGCCTTACAGAGTATGTAACAACCCTGTATTTTGTGATTTATTTTAATTGTTTATTTTGATTATTTTATTTGAATTTTTGATTTAAAAACTTTATTATATTTATTAAAATGAATAATTTTTGTTATTTTAAAGTATATTTTGATTTTTGTGTGAATTATAATTCCAAACCTGAATAAATAGGATATTTCCAGAAAAAGTGGATTTTTGGTCAATCTGGTCAAACTTTGACTTTTACATTTAAAATTTAAATATTTGAATTCATGAATTTTATCTTTTATTATGAAAATAGATTAAATTTTAAGAATGCTACTTTTTGTTTCGTTGAAATCCGATTTATATTGTGAAAGTTATGCTTTTTACAATATTGGGTGTATATTGATTTATTTAATAAAATTATCTATTTTAATTTATATAAATAATATTTTTATTTGCCAAATCATGTTCTAATATGTGTTCTATGACATTTTAGGTATATAATTTATTTTAAAATATTTTTAAAGTGATAATAGAATTTTTCCAAAATTTATTGCATTTATTTCCTATTTTTAAAGGCTAGTTTCCATTTTCTGCTATTTTCTTCATTTAAATTATATTTAATTAAAATTTATTTATTTATTTTTGGGAATGCATTTTTATTTTGTGTTATTATCTTTATTTATAAATATTTTTCAAGTACATAAAAATTTTCCAAGGTTTATTCCATTTATTTTCAAATTTTCTAGACTAGTTTACAATTTTAGCCATTTTTCCTAATTTAATTATATATAATTAATGTTTATTTATTTATTTTTGTTTATTTACTAAATTTTCGTGTTTTTATCTGAATTTATATGTATTAATCAGTTATTTAAAAATTCAAAAAGAAATATGGTAAATTGAAGAGTTTGTGACCTTTGATTTGCTTAAGGCTTTTTGTCTTCTTGTCTTTTCATTATCAACCAACACTTTAATTCATTTTGCTGCCTTAACTCCTACCTTTCAGCCGACCATTTCATTTCCATTTCACGGGAATTTCTTTTCTTCTCATCTCATAAAAAAATTTGGCCTCCTTCCTTGTAAAAAAGTTTGGTAAAAATCTCTTTTCTTTTTCTTTGTTTTTATACTTGTTTTCATGAATTTGCACTTGCTTCTTCTATCTCTAGGCTCGGCCCCTGCCACCACCAGCACCTTTGTAACAACCCGCATATTTGTCGATTTTATATTTAAATATTTTATTTAAATATTTCATCGTTAGTCGGATTTTAGTCCGAAAAGCTACCTTTTGCAAACAGTCGAATTAGGACTCGAGACCACCTCCATTGAGTTCAAAATGTCGTTTGCGATCTTTTTGAGTGTAAGCTTCGATATGTTTGGAGCTAGTCAAAAATTTGACCATTTGCACTTTGGGTTTGGTTTTTGGGTTCAGCCCCTTTGCCAACTTAAACCCCAAACTGAATCATCCCTCCCCATTCACTCTCACTTCCTCCTCTTGCTCAGTTCTAAAGCAAAAATGGTGGGAGAGATGGGAAATTAAAACTCCCAAACCCTAGTTTCATCTTCAAATCAAGTTCTAGCTCCAAATTCTAAGAGAACCCATTGGTAAGCATCTCCTTCATCTTCTCCAACCCGTTCTCCTTTCAATTTCAGAAATCCTAAACCTAACTTTAGGAATGTTCTTCTTTTTGGAGCATAGATTCAAGCTCATTTGGGTTGTGTTGAAGAGTGGTTGATTCTCCCTTTGCTTTCAAGCTCCTTCTTCATTGTTTTTGTGAAAAGGTGAGATTTTTATCTCACATCTAAGTCAATAATTATCTTCGATTGTTAGGTATGAATTCCTAACACTTATCCTTGTGCAATTCCTTAGTCGTTGTTGCTCGACCGATCGTTATCGTTGTCGTTTGGCCATTTTTTGGCCTAGGTTCAGGGAATGCCCTGAAAAACAGTTTCAGCCGTCTGAACGTAAGATTCAGACGTCTGAATGGAATACTGGGAATTTTCTTCTCCCAGCATTCAGACGTCTGAATCAAAATTTCAGACGTCTGAATTGGTTCGTTTTGAACCAGAAAAGAAATAGGCTAAAAGTGCCTATTTCAGACGTCTGAAGTCTAGGATTCAGACGTCTGAATTCTGTTCTGGAAAATATTTATTTTCCAGATTCAGACGTCTGAATTCTTGACCTCAGACGTCTGAATCTGCTGTGTTTTGCCTATTTGCCTTTTTAGCTTGAATATCCAACTCTAATCAAGTCGGGTTGATTCCCTTTTTGTTGTTATCATTTATTATCGGCCACTTTGTTTAGTCGCCCACCTATTTTTCCTTAGGTCGCTGGGTCGCTTGTCTTCGCTAAGTCGTACCGTGACGGGGCGCTGCCCCGCACCCCGCCGTGGGCGCTGCCCCCTGGACCCCCGCGACCTGACCGGGCAGGTCGAACCCCGAATTACTCTGCGTAGGCAATCTTATCCGAAAACCATTTAACCGAACTTCTTACTTTGATGGTTTTGAGAATTGATTTCTTTGGATTTTACTCACGTCTTCGAACGTGAATTTTTATGATTGATTGTTTCTACAATCACTTCTATGATTTGTCACTTCAAAATATAAAGGTTTTCTATACTAGTATTAAATATCGAAACTCTTTCATTAAAACGATTTCAACTCTATTTTCAATATCAAAGCTCGTTTCTTAAAACCGTTTTCCAATCTATTAGTATATACAAACCTTTACCTCATTCGTATGAGAAAATCTAATTAAACGGCTTAGCAAAACAAGTGGTATGAAACGCTTGCGTTTACTTCGTCGGTTAATTTATGGACTTGTTCGATTGAATCTCTTGTGACAATTTTCTAGTGGAGATCTACAATCTGTTCGTAAATATTTGAGTTAAGCAAGTGGTTATGGGACATGAAGCTAAACTCTTATACTTACTAGCTTAGTGTAATCGACACTTCCTTATGATCATGACGATCATTTTTATGATTTAGACTAGCGATTGAGCGATGTCTCTCATCGGTCTTCGGACCATTCGTGGAGCATTCGGCTCATCGGTCTTCGGACCATTCGTGGAGCATTCGGCTCATCGGTCTTCGGACCATTCGTGGAGCATTCGGCTCATCGGTCTTCGGACCATTCGTGGAGCATTCGGCTCATCGGTCTTCGGACCATTCGTGGAGCATTCGGCTCATCGGTCTTCGGACCATTCGTGGAGCATTCGGCTCATCGGTCTTCGGACCATTCGTGGAGCATTCGGCTCATCGGTCTTCGGACCATTCGTGGAGCATTCGGCTCATAGGCCTTCCCCCCTTTTATGTGTTTTCTGGATTTCTAATTATTGATTTCTGGAATTTTATGTTTCACCACCTTTTCAGTTGGCATTGATATGTATGTCATTTATTGTGGCTTGGTGAATTAAATAAAGAATATGACATTCTTTTTATGCTATGAGATTCTTGAGATTTTGTATGACTTTCGTGATTTTATAATGTATACTTATCATAGTATGACACCTTTTTGTTATCATACGTTTTATTATCATCTCTCATATTCTATCTCATTTTTATCTGATAATTATAGTTAGACTGATCCGTTTATTATTTTCTTAAATAATACTCGGGTCAGACCGAGATGTTACAGGTGCTTCTGCTTGACTTCCTCCCGGGATTTGCTACTCTGACTTTTGGCACTACTTAGATTAGTAGTTTTTGGTTGTACGCATTTGAGATATAGACTCTATATTGTGTACTTATTCTTTTGTATAGCACATGGTGATATTCTTTTGTATTATCGTGGATCTTACTTGACCACTACTCTGATGTACACTTTCATGTGTTATATTCATATCTATTTCCGCCTTTGTGATATGAATTGTCTGTGACTGATTTATGTTACGTTTATTTCTATATTTGTTTCCGAAGATTATATATAGCCACCGTGTGATAGCTTTGTGTTTGTATCGGTATGTCGGATTTCCTCCTTAAAAGATATGCATCCTATTCTATCTGACATATCGGTGCTCGCACAAAGAAGTTACATGGATGGTCGCTCCTCAACAGCCTTATTCTCCGTGCTAATTGACAGCACTACACCGTAGTGTTCTTGGTTAGCGTGGGTATAGAGGTGGGGCGTCACAACCTTGGCCGCCTCCACCATCACCTAAACCAATCTCCACCACCTCCAGTCCAACCCCAAGCCATGCCGTGGTCCCTAGGTTGAAGATCCACATGAAAATGCACCAAACTCCACTTGAATGTACATAGCCATGCACCATAATGTTCCACCACCTCAAACACCCCCTTGGCCGCCACCTACACCACCACCTCCAACCTGACCTGCACCCTCTGCTACGTCATCCCCTGACCCCACCAGACCTGGTCGTGCCATGATTTCTTTGGCCGAGCCTTTGTTTGCTTTGAACCATGTTGTGTTGCCTTGTTTTGTGTAGTTTCATGCCATACCTTTGCACCATCATTAAATCTATGCTAGGCCGACCCATTTGAACCCAAAGACCAGATCCTAACCCATGCTTAGCCATGTGTTTCTGACCCTAGACTGAAGCACAAGTGGTTGAAGCAAGTGCAAATACTTTGGTGATGTTTTGTACATTCATTTCTAACATTGTTTTATTATATTCGGGTTGAAAACTTATGTAGATTGTTTTGTTTGTTTGAATGTATTCAAGGTGATTAATCTTTGGCTCTCCTAATCTCAAATCTTATTCGTGCTTTTGTGCCTTCGAAGATCTTAGTTTGTGTGTTTCAGTTGTCGTCTCCAGCTTATATCTGTGAGTTATTCTCACCAGATGATGTATACCTATACAACTAGTAAATTGACCACTTTTGAATCTGTAAAATGCATCACCATATTATATCTGCTATGTTATGATTATATGATGTTCACCCATGCTTAAACACCTGTTATATCATATGTTACTGTTATATTATGTTGTTCTGTTATTTTTATCAGTTTATCACACTACAAGTACCCTTTAGATTAGAATCACTATGGGTTGAAATGATACATACCAGAACGGACTTTAGAATAGGAGAAAATCGTTATGGGCCAAAATGATAGGCCTGAATGATTTTTAATTATTTTCATTTACTTGGGATTGCGGGTTTGAAATGATCAAACCCGGGTTTTCTTTGTAAATTACGGGTTGAAATGATATATTACCTGTATCACTTTACCTAGGCTAAAAAATGAAATACAGACCCGTAGTTAAAATATGTTTTTCTAAAAATTTTAAAATATTTTAGAAATGTAAATATTATAATATTTTGATTTAAATTTGATTAAAAATGATTTTTGTAAAGCATTAATGTTTTTCTGAAAATTTATAAGTGAAATAAATTAATGGTAAAGTTAGAAAATCTTAAATGTAAGTTATTTTGGGAAATTTTAATTTGGTGATAATTAGAATTTAAATTAAATATGAAATATGATAAATTCATGATAATTTGTATTAAAGTGAATTTAAATGATTTTATAATATATTAATGATTTTTGAATAAAGTTAAAATGTGAAATGAATGAATATTTAAGTTGAAATTTTGAAATATAACTAAAATTGGAAATTTATTAATTTAGCTTAAAAATGAATTTTAAGTTAATAAATAAAAATGAAATTAAGTTATATTTGAAAATTTAAACTTAAGTGTTAAGTTAAAATTAATTTAATGAATTTAAAATTTAATGTTGGAATTTAAAAAGTGAATTATTATTAAATTTTGATTTTTGAATGGAAATTTAACTTTATAAAATCATGAAAATAAGGGTATTTAAATGATGACTATAAAAGTGAAATTATATGATTTTATAAGTTAAAAAAATGATTTAAATAAAAATATAATTGTTTGTGAAATTATACTTAATATTTGAAGTTAATTAACTGCATTTCTGAAATGCTATTATTTCTAATGTAAATGATAATACAGCATTTGTAAATGCTGTAGTTGATAATAATGAACCTAATGGCTAAATTTAGTTAAAGGCTATTATAGCATTTTTGTAAATGTTATAATTAATGAATTTAACTAAGTTTACTTGAACTAATGTAACCCTATTACAACATTTTTAAATGCTGTCTTTTGTTAAATTGAATTGTTTTGAATGTGACTTTCCGTAGCATTTTCTAAATGCTACGAAAGGTTAATTTTCACTGTTTTGATAAAATTAAGTAAATGAATGAACTTTGAAAAGTTAAATTTTTGGAAATTTAATTATTTAATTATTAAATATAATAACTTCATTTTATGATTTAAAATGAAGTAATTTGTTTTGAAATATAAACTATTTTGAAATGTGTGTTGAAGTGGTATTTTAAATAAAGAATGTGGTTTGGAAGATACGATATTTTGATATTTTGAAATGGATTTTTGAATGATATTGAATTTTGAAATGATATTTGATTTCGAAGTATAAAATACCATTTTGAAATTTTAACCACGGGATGTATTTAATGTATAGTTTAACTGATCCTTAGAGGATAGGCGATCCCAAGCATCCTTTAAGTTATTATGCATTACTACTACAGTCCACTTGAGTTGGTTTACATTATATAAGTATATATTGTGCTGACTCGAGTGTTTTGTATTTTGCTTTACGCTCGGGTCAGCCTGAGTATTTACAGCTTAGCTTTGGATCTCTTTCTAGAGCTAGGAATTGTTGGAGATTCTGCTTATCTAGTTATCTATCCATTTCAGTTTCAGTTGTTCTATTTCAGCTCTGGTATTATAAACTTCTATGTATTTGAGATTTCTATTGTATATGTTTTCACACTGATATTATGTATTTTGTTTTGAGATTTTGTTATAGTAGCTTCATGAACTACTATTGTATTTTAATTTCCGCTACGAGTTATTCTGATATTCTGTGTTTGTGATTCTGTATTTGATTTTATTTGCTCCAAAATTTTATTACAATCTGTTATTTTGAATTATTCAAGTCATACATGTGTGGATTATTGTCGATTTGAATGGTCCAAAATAGTGGGTCGTTACAGTTGGTATCAGAGCTTTGGTTTTAGGCAAACCTTAGCCTGCGGAGCAAAAACTCATTAGAGATACGGTATAAATACCCTAGAATGAGTGAAATCAATCTCATAATCATTCCCCTGTGAGAGAACGTATTTTCAAAATATAAAATGATTTTCAAACGATTTTTAAAGGATTTTTAAAGATTATTTTGATATAAAAGTTTCTTGTTTTGAAAGAAAATTTTCTGGACTTTATCCCTTTCATATCCACATTGTTAGTAATTTCTTTGATTAGGATTTCCTTAAAATTCTGAACTTCTATCTTAGTTGGGATTTCTTCGATTAGGATTCCTTTGAATTTTGGAACGCTCCCACTTGTTCTGAAATCCATTCCCGTCTCCCCTAATTGTATTCTTTTGATTTTTGGAGCATTCCATAACTCCACTTTGAATGACCTCTATAAAGACCGGTGATTCCACAAAACTGTGAATGATTTGTAAAAGGGTGAAACTCCTTTACAATTGGCATTGGTTCACCGGAGATTTCCGTATCCTTGGTTTATGATGTTTTCTATCTTCTCCTATATTTTACATTCTATCTCTGGCGATCGAAGGACGATTTGCCTTAGATTTTCACATCGATTATATTCCTAAAATAACGGTTAACCTGGTTAAGGTCGGCCGCGATTTATATGAGCTTATCCATCTTCTACTGGTAATTTAATTATCTAATCATTGTTTGAGCTTATCTTTGAATCAGAATTCTATTTAATTAGAGTCCTTCTAAATTTGAATCTCCATTTTGTTTTGGAACCCCTCCTTGAATCATACCTTGGAAAATTTGTGGTTGTTTGTCTTTTGAAATTTTTGTATCCATCGTAATTGTTATTTTGATAAGCATGATCATATTTTATATAAAGATGGAATGTTTTTGATAAGGATTATATACCATTTTAAAATTGAGAATTTAAAGTTCTAAATGGATTTTAAATTTTGAAATTTATATAAGAAATGGTTTCATATAGAATGATTTATGACAGAAGGTTTTGAATCTAAATTTGAGTGATTGAACTCCGGCATTTTGGAACTTGTTTTAAGATTTTGAAATAATAAATAATATGATTTGAAAGTATTTTCCGAATATGAAATGTTTTAAATAATTTTAATGAGGTTCAAATGATTTCGAAAAAATTTCAAAAGAAGTTTGAGAAAATAGAAGTCCAAAACCCACTTATGTCGCTGGAAAATAATTTCGGTGATGAATGCATACATCATCGACATTGATTTTTGAGTTTCTGAGTGGGGGAGAGGCCACTTCGGTAGCTTTGCCATGCGAGTTATTTGTGAAACCAATTTTTGATTTCAAATTCCGAAGTGTGATGTGCTATTCGAAAGATATATGTATATATATTTGAACAAATTGAAACGAGCCGGTGTTCAGTCCTTGAGTTTTGGATTTGATTTGATATAACCCTATTTTGGAATTGATTTACTGATTTAATTGGTGATTTCCAACTCTTGAATTTGAAAATGATTTCTTCAACTATTTTGAAGGTTCGAGCACTTCCAACTCAAGGTTAACTTTTCAAAGCTAAGAAATTTTGAAAAGTATAAAGAATATAAGTTTGGTATGTATGTTAAAGTATGTAGTAATATGATTTAAATAAGATGAAACTGTTTTGTTAAGTAAATGAATAAGGCTATTTTGAATTTTTCTAATATGAAATTTAGATTTGAAATGTTTTGAAAAGAATTTGGTCTTCAAAATATTTTGAATAAAATTTAGATTAAATGTTTAACTTAGTAACTTCTTTATGAAACTATATATATATTTAAAAGTTGGAATAGATACATAAGTTGTACGTATGCTGTTTTATTCGCATAATTAAATTGATCCAAGTTTGAGTACACAAGTTCGAGGTTAATTACACCATTTCGTGTTAGGATTTTTCTTTCGATTCTTGACAGCGAATATTTGATATGGATTTTGGGCTTGATTCTAGATTTCTCTATCATAGTATATGGCTATGTAAGGAGACTGATGGTTTCTAGTCAAGAAACCATATCAAAATCCGCATTAGGGAAGTCGAATGGACAATACTAGTTCGAAAGCGAACTTTTGTGATCAAGCGAGCGATCGAATGTGACTTTGCGAAATAATGACATATGTACATCTTATATTCCAATATCATTGATATACTTGCCGCTTAAATTGGAAGTTGTTGGGTTAGATATCTTTGTAATTTAATTGGAATTCTTTCTTTTATGAAAAACTACTATCAATTTAAAACCATTTTTTCAAAACTATTTTCCTTTTATTCTTCTCAAACAAACTGTTTTATTCTATTTTATTTACAAAACTATTTTACAAACTATTTTTTTTATATACAAAACTATTCTAAATTAAAAATCTTTTAGTAAGCAAAGATGTTCGATCCCATATGGCTTTTCATGCAGCGAAATTTATTATTTTTGAAATTTTTTGATCCTTATATAAGATGAACTTTATGTAAGTATAAGATGATAAAAAAACCATTGATTTTGGAAATGAATTGGTTGACTTAAATTATATTGATTTAGAAACTTAGATTATTCTCCAAACCTATTATTTTGGAAACTTTGAAACTAAAGATATTTAAATTGAGAAAAAATAATTTGGTGGAATTGTATATGATTTTGAAACTGAACTGATATTGAAACAAATTGAAATTTGAGAACCCTGTGTTACTAAAAACTTGATTTGGGAGTTATCGAACTTATATGAAAATTTGGTTTGTATAAGTATGATGTTGATTTGAAAACTATGGATTTGAAAAGGTACTCAATTTGAAAAGTGAAATCTTATATAATTGAAGTCTATATAAGTGTGAATTGATATACTATTGATTTTGGAAAGTATTTGATTTGAAAATGAAATCTTATATATAATGGACTTTATATAAGTATGATATTTGAAAGTGATTTGAAAAGGTACTATATGATACATATTTTCGAAATAAAGATATGGAAAGTGCCTTCTGCTTGATATCCGCTTTGTGGCCACATTGTGGATTCATTCTATCGATATTTCTTTGATTTTTGGTTTTTCGGAAATGATACTCGAGTGTCCATCGAATTCCATGGCGTTACCCATGGTCTAACGAGCGCGACCGCATAGCTTAATTCACCTGGCTGGATGGCCTAAGGGTACGGATGTTTACTGGGGGATTCAGGCGTAACCATTGTGTATCTTGTGATCTATGTAGGTCGTATTAGTAGCGAAATCCGCAGGGCTAAGAAAGCTTACGGATACGGATGTTTCCTGGGGGATTCAGGTGTAACCATTGTGTATCTGCGGTCTACTAGTCATCATGGCGCAATTCGCAGGGCTGAGAAAGCTTACGGATACGGATGTTTCCTGGGGGACCCAGGCGTAACCTTTGTGTATCTGCGATCCATGGTTAGACAAAGGTTTTGTTTGTTTTTTTTGTTTGGATTGTACTTTCCATATCTGTTTTTAAAAGTTTTCCAGTATTTTCACTGGGTGTTGAAACAAGTCTACTAAGTACCTGGAGAATTCTAGCTTTGCGCCTGATTAACGCACTGCCAGATTCTACAGGAACGAGGATAAACTTGTTAAGACATCGAGTTATAAAAGTATTTTGATAAAATATTATATAAAGGATATTTGATCAGTTATTTATTTTTCTAAAGATTTTAAAGTGTTTTAAATATTTTTTACCTCTTTAACTAACAATTTGAATTAAATGACTTTTACGGATATAATAAAATGGATTTAACCAAATTATTAAGTATTAAAGAATTCCAATTGAAATTTATATGGTTTTAAATTAATGGCTCATCCTTGTCTTTCGTCCTATTATCCCTTCTAACTATTCCTATTCTCCACCTTGTTAAACTTCAACAGTTATCAGGTATAATTTTAATCTTCTTGTCATCTTGTCTTAATCCTATTCCATTCTATCTTTTCTGTGTTTTCCGTACCTCATTCCTTTTCGGGGACGAAAAGTTTTGAGTGGGGGAGAGTGTAACAACCCTGTATTTTGTGATTTATTTTAATTGTTTATTTTGATTATTTTATTTGAATTTTTGATTTAAAAACTTTATTATATTTATTAAAATGAATAATTTTTGTTATTTTAAAGTATATTTTGAGTTTTGTGTGAATTATATTTCCAAACCTGAATAAATAGGATATTTCCAGAAAAAGTGGATTTTTGGTCAATCTGGTCAAACTTTGACTTTTACATTTAAAATTTGAATATTTGAATTCATGAATTTTATCTTTTATTATGAAAATAGATTAAATTTTATGAATACTACTTTTCATTTTGTTGAAATCCGATTTATATTGTCAAAGTTATGCTTTTTACAATATTGGGTGTATATTGATTTATTTAATAAAATTATCTATTTTAATTTATATAAATAATAATTTTATTTGTCAAATCATGTTCTAATATGTGTTATATGACATGTTAGGTATATAATTTATTTTAAAATATTTTTTAAGTGATAATAGAATTTTTCCAAAATTTATTGCATTTATTTCCTATTTTTAAAGGCTAGTTTCCATTTTCTGCTATTTTCTTCATTTTAATTACATTTAATTAAAATTTATTTATTTATTTTTGTGAATGCATTTTTATTTTGTGTTCTTATCTTTATTTATAAATATTTTTCAAGTACATAAAAATTTTCCAAGGTTTATTCCATTTATTTTCAAATTTTCTAGACTAGTTTACAATTTTTGCCATTTTTCCTAATTTAATTATATATAATTAATGTTTATTTATTTATTTTTGTTTATTTACTAAATTTTCGTGTTTTTATCTGAATTTATATGTATTTTTCAGTTATTTAAAAATTCCAAAAGAAATATGGTAAATTGAAGAGTTTGTGACCTTTGATTTGCTTAAGGTTTTTTGTCTTCTTGTCTTTTCATTATCAACCAACACTTTAATTTATTTTGCTGCCTTAACTCCTACCTTTCAGCCGACCATTTCATTTCCATTTCACGTGAATTTCTTTTCTTCCCATCTCACAAAAAAATTTGGCCTCCTTCCTTGTAAAAAAGTTTGGTAAAAATCTCTTTTCTTTTTCATTGTTTTTATACTTGTTTTCAGGAATTTGCACTTGCTTCTTCTATCTCTAGGCTCGGCCCCTGCCACCACCAGCACCTTGGCCGCCTCCACCATCACCTCAACCAATCTCCACCACCTCCAGTCCAACCCCAAGCCATGCCGTGGTCCCTAGGTTGAAGATCCACATGAAAATGCACCAAACTCCACTTGAATGTACATAGCCATGCACCATGATGTTCCACCACCTCAAACACCCCCTTGGCCGCCACCTACACCACCACCACTGTAACGACCCGTATTTTTACGGATCGAAAACATCGTAAAACAGTTATCATTTGGTCACATGTTGTTAAGTCGTCTAGGGTTTAAGTCGTTCAAAACTTAGGTCGCGTAGGAGTTAGATCGTGAGCGACTTAAGAGAGTGGTGCAACCTGGGGACTTAGGTCGTAGGGCGACTTAAGGTATTGGGCGACCTAAGGAATGGGACGACTTATAGAAGTTGGCGACCTAAGGAGTGAAACGACTTAAGGAAGTTAGGTCAGCAACGACCTAAGGAAGTTAAGTCGTATAGGAGTTAAGTCGTATAGCAGTTAGGTCGTGTGGTGGCTTAGGTCGAGTGAACGACTTATAGGATTTGGCGACTTATAGGATTGGGCTACTTAAAGGAACTGGCGACCTAAGTGTTAGCGGCATAGGAAACTTTGCGAGTTAACGACCTAGGAGTAGTAGTTAGGTCGTAAGCGACCTATGGGGTGCTATGATAGTTAGGTCGTAAGCAACCTAAGATAGTTAGGTCGTTAGGTCGTCCAGACGACTTAAGTGTTAGGTCGTAACCCAGTTAGGTCGCGTGGGTTGATAGGTCGCGTGAGTTGTTAAGTCGTGACATTTTAGGTCGCGACTTATGGTAAGTCGTTAAGTCGAAGACGACTTATGATGGGTCGTGTGGATACCTAAGTCGTTAGGTTGTTTCTGTCTTAGGTTGTGGTATTTGTTAGGTCGCCATGCCGCATCTGTGTTAGGTCGCATGGTGTTAGGTCGCGCAGAGTTAGGTCGGAGGATCTGTTAGGTCGTGGTATCTCTTAAGTCGTAGGTCGTGATGGTCTATAGGCCGTGGATGACTTAAGGAGGTGGACGGCTTAGGGATTTCAGCTATAAATACACGTTCATTTCCTCACTTTTTGGGATCCGGATTTTGAAGCGACGAAGTGCTGCCATTTTGAGAGCTCGACTTCTACACTTCTTCACTTCTTTTCTCCACTCTAATCTTGTGCTTCCTTTCATCCAAATCGAAGATCGAAGAGCTTAGATTGAAGATCTACATTCTTCGAAGAGAGATTTCATCGTTTAAAGCGGATTTGTGATAGATCGAGTTAGATCCTTCACTATCCAGATCTGAAGTGTGTTGCTTTTGGGTTGTTTAGGTGATTTGGTGAGTGGTGATTATCTCTCACACGGATCCAAAGGAGTATATCGGATCGTTGGCTTGATTTGGTGTTAAAGTAGAGATTTCCATGCATTTTCCAAATCATATGTGTAGATCCATATAGATCCATTGTCCATGATGATTTGATATCCATTTTACTACATGTTAACCTTTGCAAGTTCATTCATCAAGATTATAGAGATATTGCTCATGTTTTCATGCTTGTTGGACTTTTGACTCTTTAATTACGAAATTGCCATTGTTGTTATAATTGTCTATTTAGATCATATTTGAATGCTTGTTTACTTGGATTAATGTTTGACTTGATTGATTGCTATGAATTAGATGATTGATGATTTGATTTAGACCGAAGATGATTCAAAAGCTAAGAGGAAGGCTCTTGGATTGGGAAAGCTGCTTGTGGCATATGTAGTGGATGTGGAAGCTCATATGGATAGATTGGATGATGATGTTGAGATGAGGCTTTGCGAGGATGTGATGAAGCGAAGCATGATATGAGATAGTATTGGATTAATCTAGACGGGATCAATCCAAGCATGTTAATAACTCGGTGATATGGTTCGAGTTTGAGGATTATGGTTTGCTCGAGAGGCGCTTGAGCTAGTATGGAAATAGTCGTCGAGGAGGATGACTAGAAGGCTGAGATCTCATCGTTGTTGAAGGTTCTAGCATGCTCAAAGCAAGAGTACGTTGGGCAGATTCGATAGTCCCTGAAGGCTACTGATTGGTAGTCAAGTACTCTAGGCAGATTCGATAGTCCTAGGCACGGGTCACGACGACGTGCGGGAATAATGTCTAGAACCGGGGTTTCCATTAGCCATTGATGGACGGATGAAAGAATGAGCCGGTCATTCAATTAACGATGATATCGAAGCAATGATAACAGTGATAGCCAGAGTCATGGATGTTTGGTTGTATCGTCATTCGGTCTCAAGAGCGGTATTTTCTGGGTGCTTATCTGATCTTGGTTTAGGCCTTGGGGGTTTGTACTTAGAATACATCGCCCTTGACTCGAGTGATAATTGCTTTACTTTAAATTGTATGCTCTGCTATGTTTGCTTCTGCTTAGTGTGTGTCTGGGGGCTATCACTGAATATAAGAGATGGAGTGGGTGGGTTGAATTCCTATTCCCTTTCCTTTATGCTCTTTTGGTATGTTGTTAGTTAATTTACTGCTCACTAAGACTGTTGTCTGACTCAAGGCTTTATGTTTTAACTGTTATTGCCTTGGGCTGTTCGTCCATTTTTGGGACGGGCAGACTAGGTAGCAGGTGACAGGTGCTGTTCTTGCTTTCCACGATGCTGATATCGAAGACGAGCTGGAGGCTTGCATATTATCTTCTTACTATATGTACTGGATGTTCCGCTGTTTGTATATTCTCTGAGTGTTATGTAGTGAGGCTTGATGTATTGACTATTCAGATGTTTGTATTCAACTATTATGAAGTTTTATTGATGAGATTCTATTCTTTGAAGCTTCACTATGTATATGTTCTATTGTATTTTGTCCATGCGCTGTGAGTAATACGATAGATTATGTTGTTTTAATTTACCTTGACAATCGTCCATGGCTGCCTGGCACACATTACAGCGCACTATCTCTAGGTTCGGTGCAGGGGTCATGGGCGGTCGTCTCATTTGGTATCAGAGCTTTGGTTAATCGATTTTACCCAACGCTCGCTGACGTAAATACGTATGAGTGACGTAATTGTATTTTGATGGATGATTACTATATATAATATAGTAGCTTGGAATGATTTGAATCCCTTATGTAGTTGTTTCTCATGGTGTGCTAATCATTCCTTTTTATAGATATTAAGGATGAGTCGAAGAGGGAGACCAGCTGCTAGGGAAGGCCGTGCTACTGAAGGGGCTGCTGATTATGCTGCTATGTTCGAAGCTATGATGACTTCGATCATGAGAAGGATGCCAGCTCCGGGGCCATCGGTGGATGTTGGAGTTCAAGTTCAAACTCCAAAGCCGGTGGATTTTGCTAAGTTGTGTAAGGACTTTACTGCTCTTGGAGGGAAGGTTTTCTTGGGAACAGAATCAACCATTGAAGTCCAGAGGTGGATAGATGCTTGTAGAAGGATCTTTGGTGATTTGGGAATCGATGATGCAACTAAAAGGAAACTTGCATCAAGACAGCTTCAAGGGAGAGCTTCTGATTGGTGGAACTCTATCACCATTGATACTCCGGAGGAAGAGATTACTTGGGAGCAATTCCAAGTTAGATTTGAAGCTAAGTTCATTTCTACGGCAGAAGTCTGTTCTGTTCAAGAAGTTTGTGGAGCTCAAGCAGGGTGGGAGACCGGTTCTTGAGTATGTTTCTGAGTTTGAAGCTTTGTCCAAGTATGCCCGGTCGTATATTGAATATGCATATCAGAAGAATGAGAAGTTTGTGACAGGCTTGGACAGCTATCTTGGGAGGAAGTTGGTGGATCATTTGGACGATCCATTTGAGAAGCTTGTGGAGAAGGCTCTCAGGCACGAGAATCTGTTTCCTAAGGAAGGATCTGTTTTTGCTGTGACCAAGGAGGAGTCTAAACCACAGCAGGGTGGAAACAAGAAGAGGAAGCTGCAGCAGCAAAAGGGTAAGGATGGCCAGAAGAAGCCGAAGGGCGAAGTGACCTGCTACAATTGTCAGCAGAAGGGCCATTTTTCTAGAGATTGTAAGAATTCGAAGGTGCCGGTGAAGTGCCACAACTGTGATAAGCTAGGGCATGTTAAGAGGAATTGTCCAGAACCGAGGAAGGACAAGTAGATTTGCAAGCTTATGCTTTGGGGGCTGTTCCATCGTCTTCGAAAGCTCCTACCGCTGAAGAGAAAGGAAAGAGTGTGGTGGTTCAGGGTACTCTCTCCATTTGTGGTGTTCCAGTTAGAGTATTGTTTGATACTGGGGCGTCGCATTCTTTTGTTTGTAATGAACTGGTAGGCCGGTTGGGTTTAGAACCGGATATTGTTGATAGGCCATTGGTTGTGACTAATCCAGTTGGGGGTTCGTCTTGTTTGTGTATGCTATGTGGTGGTCTGATTGTATCAAGTCATGGTTGCTCTTTTGTTTGTGATTGTTTTGTTCTGAACTTTGTGGGGTTCGGAATTATTTTGGGTATGGACTGGCTTAGGAATTATGCGGCAAAGGTTGATTGTGAAAGGTTGGAGGTGACAGTCGAGAATGTGGAGGGGTGAAAGATTGTGATATAATGTAAGCATGAAGAAGGCGTCTTCATGTATTCGCTGGTTGTTCCATGGGATGGACTGTCATCGTTGCCAGTCGCTAATGGATTTGAGGATGTCTTTGACGAGGTCAAAGGGTTACCGCCGCATAGAGAGATCGAGTTTCGTATAAATCTAGTTGAAGGAGCCAGACCTGTTGTGATGCCTCATAGGCGGATGGCGCCTAGGGAACAGCAGGAGTTGAGGGTGCAGGTTGATGATCTTTTGCAGAAAGGATTCATTCGGCGTAGTGTGTCCGAATGGGGTGCACCAGTTGTGTTTGCAACCAAGGAAGATGGGTCATTGAGATTGTGCGTGGATTATCGTGAGCTGAATAAGGTGACTAAGAAGAACAGGTATCCATTGCCAAGAATAGATGACTTGTTTTATCAGCTTCACGAAGCTAAAATGTTTTCTCAGATGGATTTGGCAACGGGATTTCACCAGTTGAGAGTGGCTAAGGATAGCGTGCCGAAGACTACTTTCAGGACACCATCCGGTTTCTTTGAGTGGCTGGTAATGCCGTTTGGATTGACTAATGCGCCAGCATATTTTGTGGATCTTATGAATAGAGTGTTCAGAGATCAGTTGAACAAGTTCGTGCTAGTGTTCGTGGATGATATTTTGATTTATTCCAGAACTGAAGAAGAGCACAAGACGCACTTGCGTATTGTTTTGGAAATCTTGCGAAAACATCGGCTGAAGGCTAAGTTTTCGAAGTGTCACTTCTGGAAGAGTGAAGTGAGGTTCTTAGGCCATGTTATCTCTGGAAATGGAATAGCGGTTGATCCCACTAAGGTGGCAGCAATCCAGGATTGGGTTAGACCTAAGAATGCATCTGATGTGAGAAGTTTTCTTGGATTAGCAGGATATTATCGACGGTTTATCAAAGACTTCTCCAAGGTGGCTGCACCATTGACAGGATTGACGAAAAAGAACAAAGTGTTCAAGTGGGAAGATAAGTGTGAGCAAGCTTTCAGAATCCTGAAAGAAAGATTGACAAGTGCTCCTGTTTTGACTATTCCAAGTGGGAATGATGAGATGGTGGTTTACACCGACGCATGTGGTACTGGACTTGGAGCGGTGTTAATGCAGAAGGATAAAGTTGTTGCGTATGCTAGTCGACAACTGAAGCCGCATGAAAGGAATTACCCGACTCATGATTTGGAGTTGGCGGCGATTGTTTTTGCTCTGAAGATGTGGAGACATTATCTATTGGGAGTTCGATTCGAGTTGTTTATAGATCATAAGTCGTTAAAGTATCTTTTCTCCCAAAAGGATTTGAATCTTCGGCAGCAATGATGGCTAGAGTTTTTGGCATCATATGATTTTGGTATAGCTTATACTCCGGGAAAGGGTAACGCAGTGGCAGATGCGTTAAGTCGAAGACATGCAGGATTGGGAGCCATGTTTTTAGAATGGAAGAATCTCGAGTATTTAGCTTGATTTTATTTCAGTCCCAGATGTGGATTGGAACCTGAGATGTTGGCAAACTTATCGATAAGACCTACTCTTGTGGAAAGAATTGGCGAGAGCCAAAAGCGAGACGATAAGCTTGTCAAGATCATCCGTGATTTGGAATCTGGATTAGACCCAGAAAAGGATAAAGGTTTCGAGGTCGATCGAGAGGGTTAGCTTCGGAAGCAAGGACGACTAGTTGTTCCCGATATAGATGAATTGAGGAGTGAAGTTCTGAAGGAAAGTCATCACTCGAAGTTGACCATTCATCCAGGTGGAAATAAGATGTATCAGGATATGAAGAGAACCTACTACTGGGAAGGTATGAAGAAGGATGTTGGAAATTTTATTTCCAAGTGTATGAACTGCCAGTTGGTAAAAGCCGAACAGAAGAAGCCAAGTGGATTGCTTCAGCCGTTAGAAGTTCCTACATGGAAGTGGGAGCAAGTATCGATGGATTTTATTGATGGGCTACCTAGAACAAGAACGTGAAATGAAGGGATTTGGGTCATCGTAGATCGTTTGACTAAGAGTGCAAGATTCATTCCTGTTCGATCGACTAGGACTGCATCAAAGTTGGCCGAGTTATATGTTAAGTGGATAGTTCGATTCCATGGTATTCCGAAGAGTATAGTGAGCGATCGAGATCCATTGTTCACTAGTGGATTTTGGAAGAGCTTCCAGGAAGTTTTGGGAACTGAGTTGTGTTTGAGTACAGCTTATCACCCTCAAACAGATGGTCAGACCGAGAGAGTCAACCGAGTTTTGGATGATCTTCTTAGAGCTTGTGTCTTGGATTTCGGAGGATCATGGGAAGATCACCTTCATTTGGTGGAATTTTCGTATAATAACAATTACCAGTCAAGCATTGGTATGGCACCATATGAGGCATTGTATGGAAGACCGTGTAACTCTCCGACATGTTGGTTAGAGATAGGAGAAAAACTGATACTTGGGCCAAAGATGATTCGACAGACTTTGGATTGTATAGAGATCATTCGGCAACGAATGAAGGCAGCCCAAGACCGTCAGAAAAGTTATGCCGATAAGCGTCGTAAGGATTTGGAATTCGACGTAGGTGATATGGTTTTTGTGAAGATATCTCCACTGAAGAATGTTATTCGATTCGGGAAGAAAGGGAAGTTGACTCCGAGATTTGTTGGACCATTCCCGATCATCGAGCGAATTGGAAAGCTCGCCTACAGATTGGAATTACCAGAGAAGATGTCGAGTGTGCACAATGTTTTTCATGTATCGTATCTACGGAAGTATGTGCACGACTCGAATACAATGGTTTCTGCTGATAGCTATGAAGATTTCGAAGTTGATCCACTCGATAAGAGACCTCGTAAGCCGCTTCATGTTGTGGAAACCGACACGAAACAGCTTAGGAGGAAGGTAGTTAAGTTACTCAAGATACAATGGAGTGATGATGATAACGACTGTACGTGGGAGGTAGAAGAGAGGATGAAAGCAGCTCATCCTGAACTCTTCAAGGTATGGCCCTAAGGTGTCGTGTCATCTCACGATATTGTAACTTGTTCTAGTTTTAGAATTCTGCATGCTAAGCTAGAATTGGATGCATGGTTTGTTGATTGCTATGGATGGTAGGCGTGCAGAATAGTCTTTGATTGCTCTTGTTTGTTTGGAATTTCGAGGGCGAAATTCCTAAGGGGGAGAGAATGTAACGACCCGTATTTTTACGGATCGAAAACATCGTAAAACAGTTATCATTTGGTCGCATGTTGTTAAGTCGTCTAGGGTTTAAGTCGTTCAAAACTTAGGTCGCGTAGGAGTTAGATCGTGAGCGACTTAAGAGAGTGGTGCAACCTGGGGACTTAGGTCGTAGGGCGACTTAAGGTATTGGGCGACCTAAGGAATGGGATGACTTATAGAAGTTGGCGACCTAAGGAGTGAAACGACTTAAGGAAGTTAGGTCGGCAACGACCTAAGGAAGTTAAGTCGTATAGGAGTTAAGTCGTATAGCAGTTAGGTCGTGTGGTGGCTTAGGTCGAGTGAACGACTTATAGGATTTGGCGACTTATAGGATTGGGCGACTTAAAGGAAGTGGCGACCTAAGTGTTAGCGGCATAGGAAACTTTGCGAGTTAACGACCTAGGAGTAGTAGTTAGGTCGTAAGCGACCTATGGGGTGCTATGATAGTTAGGTCGTAAGCAACCTAAGATAGTTAGGTCGTTAGGTCGTCCAGACGACTTAAGTGTTAGGTCGTAACCCAGTTAGGTCGCGTGGGTTGATAGGTCGCGTGAGTTGTTAAGTCGTGACATTTTAGGTCGCGACTTATGGTAAGTCGTTAAGTCGAAGATGACTTATGATGGGTCGCGTGGATGCCTAAGTCGTTAGGTTGTTTCTGTCTTAGGTTGTGGTATTTGTTAGGTCGCCATGCCACATCTGTGTTAGGTCGCATGGTGTTAGGTCGCGCAGAGTTAGGTCGGAGGATCTGTTAGGTCGTGGTATCTCTTAAGTCGTAGGTCGTGATGGTCTATAGGTCGTGGACGACTTAAGGAGGTGGACGACTTAGGGATTTCAGCTATAAATACACGTTCATTTCCTCACTTTTTGGGATCCGGATTTTGAAGCGACGAAGTGCTGCCATTTTGAGAGCTCGACTTCTACACTTCTTCACTTCTTTTCTCCACTCTAATCTTGTGCTTCCTTTCATCCAAATCGAAGATCGAAGAGCTTAGATTGAAGATCTACATTCTTCGAAGAGAGATTTCATCGTTTAAAGCGGATTTGTGATAGATTGAGTTAGATCCTTCGCTGTCCAGATCTGAAGTGTGTTGCTTTTGGATTGTTTAGGTGATTCAGTGAGTGGTGATTATCTCTCACATGGATCCAAAGGAGTATATCGGATCGTTGGCTTGATTTGGTGTTAAAGTAGAGATTTCCATGCATTTTCCTAATCATATGTGTAGATCCATATAGATCCATTGTCCATGATGATTTGATATCCATTTTACTACATGTTAACCTTTGCAAGTTCATTCATCAAGATTATAGAGATATTGCTCATGTTTTCATGCTTGTTGGACTTTTGACTCTTTAATTACGAAATTGCCATTATTGTTATAATTGTCTATTTAGATCATATTTGAATGCTTGTTTACTTGGATTAATGTTTGACTTGATTGATTGCTATGAATTAGATGATTAATGATTTGATTTATACCGTAGATGATTCAAAAGATAAGAGGAAGGCTCTTGGATTGGGAAAGCTGCTTGTGGCATATGTAGTGGATGTGGAAGCTCATATGGATAGATTGGATGATGATGTTGAGATGAGGCTTTGCAAGGATGTGATGAAGCGAAGCATGATATGAGATAGTCTTGGATTAATCTAGACGGGATCAATCCAAGCATGTTAATAACTCGGTGATATGGTTCGAGTTTGAGGATAATGGTTTGCTCGAGAGGCGCTTGAGCTAGTATGGAAATAGTCGTCGAGGAGGATGACTAGAAGGCTGAGATCTCATCGTTGTTGAAGGTTCTAGCATGCTCAAAGCAAGAGTACGTTGGGCAGATTCGATAGTCCCTGAAGGCTACTGATTGGTAGTCAAGTACTCTGGGCAGATTCGATAGTCCTAGGCACGGGTCACGACGACGTGCGGGAGTAATGTCTAGAACCAGGGTTTCCATTAGCCCTTGACGGACGGATGAAAGAATGAGCCGGTCATTCAATTAACGATGATATCGAAGCAATGATAACAGTGATAGCCAGAGTCATGGATGTTTGGTTGTATCGTCATTCGGTCTCAAGAGCGGTATTTTCTGGGTGCTTATCTGATCTTGGTTTAGGCCTTGGGGGTTTGTACTTGGAAAACATCGCCCTTGACTCGAGTGATAATTGCTTTACTTTAAATTGTATGCTCTGCTATGTTTGCTTCTGCTTAGTGTGTGTCTGGGGGCTATCACTGAATATAAGAGGTGGAGTGGGAGGGTTGAATTCCTATTCCCTTTCCTTTATGCTCTTTTGGTATGTTGTTAGTTAATTTACTGCTCACTAAGACTGTTGTCTGACTCAAGGCTTTATGTTTTAACTGTTATTGCCTTGGGCTGTTCGTCCATTTTTGGGACGGGCAGACTAGGTAGCAGGTGACAGGTGCTGTTCTTGCTTTCCACGATGCTGATATCGAAGACGAGCTGGAGGCTTGCATATTATCTTCTTACTATATGTACTGGATGTTTCGCTGTTTGTATATTCTCTGAGTGTTATGTAGTGAGGCTTGATGTATTGACTATTCAGATGTTTGTATTCAACTATTATGAAGTTTTATTGATGAGATTCTATTCTTTGAAGCTTCACTATGTATATGTTCTATTGTATTTTGTCCATGCGCTGTGAGTAATACGATAGATTATGTTGTTTTAATTTACCCTGACAATCGTCCATGGCTGCCTGGCACACATTACAGCACACTATCTCTAGGTTCGGTGCAGGGGTCATGGGCGGTCGTCTCAACCACCACCTCCAACCTGACCTGCACCCTCTGCCACATCATCCCCTGACCCCACCAGACCTGGTCGTGCCATGATTGCTTTGGCCGAGCATTTGTTTGCTTCAAACCATGTTGTGTTGCCTTGTTTTGTGTAGTTTCATGCCATACCTTTGCACCATCATTAAATCTGTGCTAGGCCGACCCATTTGAACCCAAAGACCAGCTCCTAACCCATGCTTAGCCATGTGTTTCTGACCCTATACTGAAGCATAAGTGGTTGAAGAAAGTGCAAATACTTTGGTGATGTTTTGTACATTCATTTCTAACATTGTTTTATTATATTCGAGTTGAAAACTTATGTAGATTGTTTTGTTTGTTTGAATGTATTCAAGGTGATTAATCTTTGGCTCTCCCAATCTCAAATCTTATTCGTGCTTTTGTGCCTTCGAAGATCTTAGTTTGTGTGTTTCAGTTGTCGTCTCCAGCTTATACCTGTGAGTTATTCTCACTAGACGGTGTGTACCTATATAACTAGTAAATTGACCACTTTTGAATCTGTAAAATGCATCACCATATTATATCTGCTATGTTATGATTATATGATGTTCACCCATGCTTAAACACCTGTTATATCATATGTTACTGTTATATTATGTTGTTCTGTTATTTTTATCAGTTTATCACACTGCAAGTTCCCTTTAGATTAGAATCACTATGGGTTGAAATGATACATACCCGAACAGACTTTAGAATAGGAGAAAATCGTTATGGGCCAAAATGATAGGCCTAAATGATTTTCAATTATTTTCATTTACTTGGGATTGCGGGTTTGAAATGATCAAACCCGGGTTTTCTTTGTAAATTACGGGTTGAAATGATATATTACCCGTATCACTTTACCTAGGCTAAAAAATGAAATACAAACCCGTAGTTAAAATATGTTTTTCTAAAAATTTAAAAATATTTTAGAAATGTAAATATTATAATATTTTGATTTAAATTTGATTAAAAATGATTTTTGTAAAGCATTAATGATTTTCTGAAAATTTATAAGTGAAATAAATTAATGGTAAAGTTAGAAAATCTGAAATGTAAGTTATTTTGGGAAATTTTAATTTGGTGATAATTGGAATTTAAATTAAATATGAAATATGATAAATTCATGATAATTTGGATTAAAGTGAATTTAAATGATTTTATAATATATTAATGATTTTTGAATAAAGTTAAAATGTGAAATGAATGAATATTTAAGTTGAAATTTTGAAATATAACTAAAATTGGAAATTTATGAATTTGGCTTAAAAGTGAATTTTAAGTTAAGTAAATAAAAATGAAATTAAGTTATATTTGAAAATTTAAACTTAAGTGTTAAGTTAAACTTAATTTAATGAATTTAAAATTTAATGTTGGAATTTAAAAAGTGAATTATTATTAAATTTTGATTTTTGAATGGAAATTTAACTTTATAAAATCATGAAAATAAGGGTATTTAAATGATGACTATAAAAGTGAAATTATATGATTTTATAAGTTAAAAAAATGATTTAAATAAAAATATAATTGTTTGTGAAATTATATTGAATATTTGAAGTTAATTAACTGCATTTCTGAAATGCTATTAATTCTAATGTAAATGATAATACAGCATTTGTAAATGCTGTAGTTGATAATAATGAACCTAATGGCTAAATTTAGTTAAAGGCTATTATAGCATTTTTGTAAATGTTATAATTGATGAATTTAACTAAGTTTACTTGAACTAATGTAACCCTATTACAACATTTTTAAATGCTGTCTTTTGTTAAATTGAACTGTTTTGAATTTGACTTTCCGTAGCATTTTGTAAATGCTACGAAAGGTGAATTTTCACTGTTTTGATAAAATTAAGTAAATGAATGAACTTTGAAAAGTTAAATTTTTGGAAATTTAATAATTTAGTTATTAAATATAATAACTTCATTTTATGATTTAAAATGAAGTAATTTGTTTTGAAATATAAACTATTTTGAAATGTGTGTTGAAGTGGTATTTTAAATAAATGAATGTGGTTTGGAAGATACGATATTTTGATATTTTGAAATGGATTTTTGAATGATATTGAATTTTGAAATGATATTTGATTTCGAAGTATAAAATACCATTTTGAAATTTTAACCACGGGATGTATTTAATGTATAGTTTAACTGATCCTTAGAGGATAGGCGATCCCAAGCATCCTTTAAGTTATTATGCATTACTGCTACAGTCCACTTGAGTTGGTTTACATTATATAAGTATATTTTGTGCTGACTCGAGTGTTTTGTATTTTGCTTTACGCTCGGGTCAGCCTGAGTATTTACAGCTTAGCTTTGGATCTCTTTCTAGAGCTAGGAATTGTTGGAGATTCTGCTTATCTAGTTATCTATCCATTTCAGTTTCAGTTGTTCTATTTTAGCTCTGGTATTATAAACTTCTATGTATTTGAGATTTCTATTGTATATGTTTTCACACTGATATTATGTATTTTGTTTTGAGATTTTGTTATAGTGGCTTCATGAACTACTATGGTATTTTAATTTCCGCTGCGAGTTATTCTGATATTCTGTGTCTGTGATTCTGTATTTGATTTTATTTGCTCCAAAATTTTATTACAATCTGTTATTTTGAATTATTCAAGTCATACATGTGTGGATTATTGTCGATTTGAATGGTCCAAAATAGTGGATCGTTACAGAGTATTTATGATTTTTGTTTGATTTTTTATTGAAATTAAATATATATACTCGATTAGGTATTAATGTTGTATTAATGTTTATCACTTTTATCTAAAATTATTACTCTTTTGTTGATAACAAAAGGGGGAGAGAAGTTAAGCTTTTGGCAAATAAGTTCAAATTTTTTATTTTCATATTCTCTCATCTAGGTTCATTGCATTTTTTATTGTTTTTTATTTGCATATTTTTTTCATGCATATATGAAGGGAGAGCTTTGTTGTAGAGGGAGCATTCAAATAAGGGGAGCTAATAGAATTCATCAAGCCAAATACATTTAATAAAGTCAAAATCTTAATGTATGTTTGTTATCATCAAAAAGGAGAGATTGTAGAATACTAGTGTATGATTTTTGTTTGATGATAATAAACATATATATATATATATTTGTTTAAATGTATTTTTTTTGTACTATTTTATTTTTTAGATAAATATTTGTTGAATAAAATAAATAACTAGGAATTCATATTTAAACAAATATTTTATTCAAACAAATATTTTATTACAAATTCAAATAGTACAAATTTGAGCTCTCACTACATTTACACATTTTCAATTACAGTACAACTTCAATTACAACACAATTTTCACTTTACAGTTTTACATACATATTTTACCTCACAACATATTCACTCATCACTCGTATTTGATCTTCAACTCTGTTCCTACCTGTATTTAGCATCTGAACTATCTACAAAACAAACACTGACGCAGTAAAATTGAAAAAGAAATATTTTGCAGTGCATAATGGAGTGTGTGTTTGAAAATATTATTTGCCTCAGTTATTTGGGTTGTTCGTCATCACTTTTTTAATTCATCTTATGCGAACAACTTGTGACATGCACAGTGTATCACAGTAGATGCCTGTGACGACCCGGAATTTCTGAGCATTTGAAATTGAAATATTTAATTGATTTTAAATATTTAAAAGTTAATTTTTAACTTGAATTTCAAATATCACTATTTATTGAGTAATTTAATTATTAAATTAAATAATTTGGAGTTGGGTAAAATGTTGAATCTGGAGTTTTAAGCTTGTTAAAAATATTTCAAAGGCTTGGGAAATCTATATTGATAATACTGAAGATAGTAAAAGTGATAAAATTAAATTTGGAAGTATTTTGTTAAGTTTTGAAATTTATCGTTTAAATCGATATTTAAAAATAGCCTTCCGAGGCACAGTCTTGGAATTCGACGAAACCAGTTCCGTTGGATCCGTAATAGTGTATTATTATCGGATTTCAGATTTTGTAGTGTTTGGAGTTGTTGTGTGATTGTACGGTAAGTAAACACGCTAAAATTTATATCGAATTCAATATTATATCTGAGTCTAAAAAGCTATCTTCTCCATATGATCGAATTAGGACTCGAAACCTTTTCCATAGCGTTCGAAATAGGGGTTTAACATTATAAATGCCTAGCGGCACGCCTCCATAGGGGTTCGAGATTTTAAGATGTGTAACATTGGAAATAAATTATATTTATATATATAATTAAATCAAATCTTATCCAAATTGTCTTCTCAGCCACCCTATGATCTGCACACCCTTACCTTTCATGTAAACCACGCCTCCTTTATTTCACTTCAGTTAAGTCACGAAAGAAATTGAGATGACCCACTTTTTACATAAAGTTTTTTTTTTCAGTATATATAGTGATCATCTATTCAAGAGAACATCCTTTCTCTGCTATCCAGGATCTTTCCACCAATATAAAAATATTGTTGTAATCAAATCACCTAACTTACATTCAAGAAACCATGTATAAATGCTACTTTAAGGTTTCCTCTTTCTTTTAATCAGAGTAAAAGAATTTTGGATGCAGAGAATTTATTTTGGAATTTTCTATATAATTTCTCATGGCAAAAATAATTTCCAGAAAGCTTTTCTGTCTTACTTATTTTTCTTTTGGCAAATTCTAGATGTTATTCTTCTAGTTTTGGAGTTTGCTTAGATTTCCATGAATTTAGATCCACTGAACACTTAATTATCCCTGGTGCAAGTGTGTGTATATGTATTCTGTGTGCATGTGTGTATCTGTGTTCTGTGAGCATGTGTGTGTCTGTGTGATTTCAGGTAACCTATCTTGCCAATATATAAATCCTGGTTTACTGGTTTGCCTTATTTTGTTGCCTTTCTTAGCCAAATAGCTTAGGGTATTTGACTGGTTGAACCCAGGCTTGACAAAGTTGGTAAAGTTAGCCTGAATTTCTCTGCTACTTTACACATATCTCTTACAAATTAATCTGGGTTTCTATCTTACCTTTTCTTTCCATTGATACTTACAACAGATCTCAGGTTACTCCTTTAATTTTCAATTTACAGATCATTTCAGATTATTCTTATTGTTGAACACTTATGCTAAGCATTCAGGGAGTTAATACTCTAAATTGTATCACTTATAAAACATTCTCAAAAGCAACTCTCAACTTTTAACAGAGATTTCATGAGTAGTTCAATACTTGCAAATAGAAAATAACATTACATCAGTTTCTTCCCAAAACAACTTAACTAACATTTCATAACACAAGTTCAATTTAACATCTATTTAATATCCTTGAGTCTGTACTATTATATCCAATTCCTTAGCAGCTAATTCATCCAATTCTTGATCAAGAAATGCCTATTTACCTGCACAATCACCACGAGCTGCCTCATCAAAAGATGAGACACCCAATGGTATACAAACACACAAAGGGTCAGACTAAATTGTCTGGTATGAATAATCTTACTGAAAATTTAAATAACTTTTAAAACAGATAGTTAAGCAATGTTTTTCTTGTATACATTCCTCTACCACCTGTGCATGTTTATTAATGCATAACATAAAAATACATGATTCAATGGATTTATTTCAAAGAGCACAAACATATCATTCTCAATAGAATACTCTGAACCCACCAACATAATCATCATTTAATCATTTTCCTTATTTATACTCTTTCTGGCTATCAGGGATTTTACCCAACCTACCTGTGAACTTATTCTCCAAATTCAATCTCAGGTATTTTATGATGGACTTTAGCTACTTTCTTTCTATAAAAACACACATTGTCTAGGGCATATTCACTGTTAACCCAGCACACTCAGGCCCCTGGGTAAAATCATACCATGTGTGAGCTTGCAATATTTCCCTTGCCAAGCCATACTTTGTAGCCCTAAGATCCAAATCCTTAGTTATGTTACTAAGTGTTCATTTTCCCTCTTTCCCCCATTTATGCTAATCCCTTCTGCATCTCATACATTAATCAGAGAAAATAAATAACTCAACCATCATGCATTTGTTTAAAGAACAACAGATCATCTTTTCATAATCATAGATTTATTCATTCATGCTAGTTTGATTTTCAGTGTACTTATTATTTAAATCAAGGGGTTTTTCTTTTGGGGAATCATGCCTATAAATAAATGGTCATGTTTAGTTTGTCTTGATGCATCCATTTGCCTCTGGCTTAATCAGATATTCACAGATTCATAAGATCTGACTAAACCACAAGCTTCTAATCTTATTTGGATTTATTTGTAATCATAGAAGTTCAGCACAAGTATAACATTGCACTTCTATGTTACCACATTTATTCTTGAGACATAAGCAGCAACCACTTTATGCTACAGTCTCATTTTTTTTCCATTTTTAGACCATAGACTTATATCATATATCCTTGGAATTCCCATGAATTAATTTATGTGCAGCAGTCACATAAAAAAAAACATCTCATCTCGAAGATAATTCATGATACAATAATTATTCAAACATGAAAGCCATCAATATATTTTCTGGATATATTAACACACAATATTTAAACAGATCATCAACACATCAATCTCATAAAATAAGCACAGATTAATTAAAAACATAAAACCATTTAGGCTGCCTCAATATTCAGGACTTAATGCCAATTTTTAGTGAGATTACTCACCTTAATCCTTTTCTTTTGATTTGCTATATCCTACTTGTCTCTAATGGCCAGTGCTTCTCAATTTTTCTCTTTTGCCAACTGTCTATATTTCTGTATATTTATTTAAAGAAAATGGTGACAGATCCTTTCACCCTTAACCCTCTTTTATACCAGACCTTGGCTGCCTCTAGGGTTTTAAAATTTACCCAATGTCAATTCTACCCTACAACTTATGATCAGCCTCTCTTTCTATTTTTAAGAGCAAATGGGTAAATGGTCCCTGTTCTATTAACAGAAATTACACTTTATTACCTCAGTCACCATATTTGCATGATATCTCTAAAGCTAAGAAAATTGCTAAAAGTGGATAACGTATTTTTTCAACAACTCATACTATTTTCATGCAATTTCTAATAATTTTCTTTAACCAGCCTTTGTTTAAAATGCCTGTACACTATCTATATTTCTATCCTTGCCTAAACCTTTATTTTTTCCTATTCTAGACTTTGTTTCAAGGATATATTCACAGCTGTAATAATTATGTTATGTTCATGTATCTATAGTTTTCTCTAGCTTACAAACAAATTTCTACTTCTTTTTTTTAGAGAAGTATGTACATATATATAATATTATATTGCATACATATCAATATTTACCCAATGCATTTATGGTCAACTTATTATATATATATTTTTCCTAGGCAACCAAAATTTCAAACAAGTATGCTAAATTAAATTATAAAACTTGTTCATAAAATCAGGGTTATCACATATACCCTTCCTTTTAGGAATTGTGTCTCACAATTCTTTCATACTTAATTCAGAGATTTTCAATTTTGCAATATATCATTCTCAGATCAATCATTAATTAAACTCCTATGCATAGCAAAGTATTCAATCAAATCATTCATTAGTATATTTATGTATATATATAATTTTTTTTACCTTTGATTCAATCAATTAGCTGTGGATAATCACTTCTGATTTTATCTTCCACCTCCCATGTGCAATCATTTGGGTCAAGACTCCATTGCACTTTGACTAATTTTATTTCTTTGTTTCTCAGTTTCTTAATTTCCTTTGCAACTATGCCTACAGGCTTCTTCTCATACACCATTCTGGGATCAATTTGCACTTTCTCAGGAGATTTTAAAATTGTTTCTTCATCATGAACCCATCTCCTTAACTAGGATACATGAAAAACATCATGCATTGCTCTCATCTCCTCTGGTAATTCTAACCTATAGGCTACATTTCCAATTCTTTCTAGAATTTTATATGGTCCAATATACCTTGGAATCAACTTTCCTTGTTTTCCAAATCTCAAAATCTTTTTCATGGGTGATATTTTAATAAATACATAATTCCCCACATCATACTGCACTTCTTTCCTCTTTTGATTAGCATATTTCTTTTGCCTATCTTGAGCAGAAGCAATCCTTTTCCTAATCAAGGCTATCTTCTCAGAGGTCTCTTTTACATTTTCTGGTCCTAAGACCACTTTCTCCCCAGACTCAATCCAACTTGAAGGTGATAAACAGGGTCTACCATAAAGTGCTTCAAAGGGTGCCATGCCTATGCTACTGTGATGGCTGTTGTTATATGCAAATTCTACCAGAAATATGTGATCTTCCCAACTTCCTCCCCAATCCAATATACATGCCCTCAACATGTCTTCAAGTAATTTATTCACAATTTCTGTTTGGCCATCAGATTGAGGGTGATATGTTGTGCTTAAGCATAAATCAGTCCTCATTGCCTTGTGGAAACTTTGCCAGAATTTCGAAGTGAAGATGGTATCTCTATCACTTACTATAGTTTTTGGTATTCCATGCAATCTAACTACTTCTTTAATAAATAACTGAGCTAAGGTGCATGCATTCCTATCTGATTTTACAGGTATAAAATGAGCTGTTTTGGTTAACCTATCAACCACAACCCAAATACTATCATTTCCCTTCCTAGTCTTAGGCAAACCATCAATGAAGTCCATTGATATGTCTTCCCATTTCCATTGTGGTATTTGTAAAGGTTGCAGCATTCCTGAGGGTCTTTGATATTCAGCCTTTACCTGTTGACAAACCATGCACTTAGACACATATAATGCCACTGCACTCTTCATCCCACTCCACCAATAATCTCTTTTTAGGTTGTGATACATTCTGGTACTTCCTGGGTGTATGGTATACTTGCTTCTGTGATAAGCATCCAAAATTTCTTGCTTCAATTCTTCAATGGCAGGAACACATATCCTCTTTCCTTTCTCCAATTGACCTTGTTTATTCAATTGGAATCCTTCCACTACCTCACCATTTAATATTTGAACTTTCTTCTCAAGTAAAAATGGATCTTGGTCTTGTAACTTTATAATTTTATTTTTTAATTCTGATCCCAAAGTAACAAAACTTAACTTCCCTACTTCTTCCTTCTCACTGCATACACTCATACTTTCTTCACTGTCCCTTTTCACTTCTGAGTCAATCAGTAATGATAAAGTATTAAATTCTTCTATCATCAATCTAGCTACATTGGCATGCTGTCTACTTAAAGCATCTGCCACTTTATTAGCTTTACCAGGTGTATATAGTATTTCAAAATCATATGAGGCTAAGAGTTCAATCCACCTTTGCTGCCTCATGTTCAATTCTTTTTGTGAAAACAAATATTTGAGTGACTTATGATCTGTATAGACTTCAAATTTAGCCCCTAACAAATCATGTCTCCATAATTTAAGAGCATACACTATAGCAGACAGTTCAAGATCATGTGTAGCATACCTTACCTCACTGGGCTTCAACTGTCTAGAGGCATAAGCTATTACCTGATGTTGTTGCATCAACACTGCCCCAAGTCCCTGTCCACTAGCATCAGTATATATCACCAAGTTCTCATTCCCTTCAGGCACCTTTAGTATTGGAGCTTGTATCAATGCTTCTTTTAATCTCTCAAAGGCTTTCTCACACTCCTCAGTCCAAACAAAAGCCTGATTCTTTCTAGTCAATTTAGTTAATGGAATTGAAATTTTTGCAAAATCCTTTATGAACCTTCTATAATAACCAGCCATTCCCATAAATGACCTAACTTCTGTGACACTGGTAGGCCTTTTCCATGTTTGAATTGCCATCACCTTATTGGGATCTACAGATAAGCCTTTTTCTGATACTACATGACCTAAAAATTTTACCTCATTTTGCCAAAAAGTACACTTTGAAAATTTTGCCTTCAAATTTTCTTGCCTTAATTTCTGCAGTACTATATGCAAATGATTCTCATGCTCTTCAATTGTTTTAGAATAAATTAGTATATCATCAATAAATATCAATACAAATTTATCTAAATATTTTCTAAAAATTCTATTCATCAAATCAACAAAGTAAGAGGGGGCATTAGTCAAGCCAAAGGGCATCACCAAAAATTCATAAAGCCCATACCTAGTATTAAAAGCAGTATACTTGATACTCTCCTCTTCTACTTTCATTTGATGAAATCCTGAAGCTAAGTCAAGTCTAGAAAATATTTTTGCACCACTTAATTGATCAAAAAGATCATCAATTCTTGGCAAGGGGTATTTATTTTTAATGGTGATTTTATTTAACTCTCTATAATCAATACATAATCTGAGAGATCCATCTTGCTTCTTAACAAAAACCACTGGTGCTCCCCATGATGAGCTACTAGATCTAATGAATCCTTTTTCCTCTAGTTCAACTAATTGCTTTTTCAGTTCTGTTAATTCCTTAGGCCCCATTCTAGTTGGCCTCTTAACCACTGGGTTAGCTCCTGGAATTAGTTTGATAGAAAATTCTACTGGTCTATGGTTAACAATTCCCTTAACCTCACCAAACACATCAGCATACTGATTTACTACAGGGATTTCTTCCAATGCAGGCATGTGCTTCTCACCAGTCAAATTGTCAAGGGTGGCTATACTTTTGTTCTTATCTGCTTCACAAAGAACAACTACCCTTTTTCCATCAGAAGTTTTCAATGATAAGGTGGAGGTCTCCATATTTATAACTGTCTTATATCTTTTTAACCAATCAACTCCTAAAATAACTCCCATGCCTGGATATTGCAACACATATAGGTCTGCACTAAACATATGTCCCCCTATATTCAGTCCTAATTGTTTACATATTATTCCCAATACACAGGAATTACCTAAAGGACTTTTAATAAGCAAGGGCTTATCTACAAGCATACAATTTAATTTTAGTTGTTGTACAATGTCATGGGAAATTAATGAGTGTGTAGCCCCAGTATCATACACTACTGCAAAAGGTATTGAGTGAATAAGCAAAGTACCTTCAACTTGGCCATGATTTTCAACATTGGGACTTCCAGTTATTTTGCTTTTCCCTTCCAACATTCCCATCTTTCCTTGCCTCAACTCTGGACAGTTCCTTCTTATGTGCCCTTCCTTCCCACACAGATGACATTTGAAAGATGCTGGTTTGGGATTTGTACACCTATTCTTCATGTGTCCCTCTTGTCCACAATTATAGCAAGTGATCTTCTTTTTAACCTCAGCAGTTTTGACCTCTTCTGATTGCTTGGTGGAAGCTACATCCATTTTCTTTTTATCATAAGGGTGAAACTTACCCTTTCCTTTCTTGTTTTGGTTATTTTTAAATGCTCTGGAATTTTCTCTGCCTTTATCATGTTGTTCAAGGCTCAAAGTTAGATCTAAAACTTGATCAAAGGTCCTATCCTTATATGGCAGCATGGCTCTACTGAGACTGGCATTCAATCCTTGGATGTATCTACCATTCTTAGCTTCCTTAGTTGTGATGAGCACTGCACCATACTTTGCTAGAGATTCAAACTTCTGGGTATACTCAGTAACACTCATAGTTCCCTGTCTTAATTTAATGAATTCTTCCAGCAAGGACTCTTTAGCTGATGCAGGTACGAACCTTCCTTCCAACATTTCTTTAAACTGGTTCCATGTCACCTCTCCTTCAGGTCTTCCAGCTATAATGACTTCCCACCAGTCCAAGGCTGCTCCTCTCAATTGTCTAGATGCTATTAGCCTCTTCTTGTGGTCTTCAACTTGCATATCAGCAAAGATTCTATCCAAAATTCTGAGCCAATTTTGAATCCCCATTATTCCTTCTGTTCCATCAAAAGTCTTGCCTCCAAGATTGGTAAAAGTCTTGAGTAGTTTAGAAAGCTCCACATGTGGATTTTCTTGCCTATTGCCTACCCCATCCCTTATGGCTCTCATGAAATCTTGCATATTCACCATGGGTGGTTCACTTGGTCCTACCCCTTGTTGTCTGGGTCTTACCATAGTTCTATGGATACAACACTTGAGTTAGTCCATTTTATCTAATCTTATATAAATTAACCTATTCCAACTCATTATCATTCAATTATAACAGATATTATTAACATAAGTATATAAAGACAAGGCATCCAAGACAGTCAATACTTTCATACATTCAGAACAATGAAGTTCATTCAAGATTTTTACTATGTTATTTATCAACATAGCTCTGATACCAAATTGAGATGACCCACTTTTTACATAAAGTTTTTTTTTTCCAGTATATATAGTGATCATCTATTCAAGAGAACATCCTTTCTCTACTATCCAGGATCTTTCCACCAATATAAAAATATTGTTGTAATCAAATCACCTAACTTACATTCAAGAAACCATGTATAAATGCTACTTTAAGGTTTCCTCTTTCTTTTAATCAGAGTAAAAGAATTTTGGATGCAGAGAATTTATTTTGGAATTTTCTATATAATTTCTCATGGAAAAAATAATTTCCAAAAAGCTTTTCTGTCTTACTTATTTTTCTTTTGGCAAATTCTAGATGTTATTCTTCTAGTTTTGGAGTTTGCTTAGATTTCCATGAATTTAGATCCACTGAACACTTAATTATCCCTGGTGCAAGTGTGTGTATATGTATTCTGTGTGCATGTGTGTATCTGTGTTCTGTGAGCATGTGTGTGTCTGTGTGATTTCAGGTAACCTATCTTCCCAATATATAAATCCTAGTTTACTGGTTTGCCTTATTTTGTTGCCTTTCTTAGCCAAATAGCTTAGGGTATTTGACTGGTTGAACCCAGGCTTGACAAAGTTGGTCAAGTTAGCCTGAATTTCTCTGCTACTTTACACATATCTCTTACAAATTAATATGGGTTTCTATCTTACCTTTTCTTTCCATTGATACTTACAACAGATCTCAGGTTACTCCTTTAATTTTCAATTTACAGATCATTTCAGATTATTCTTATTGTTGAACACTTATGCTAAGCATTCAGGGAGTTAATACTCTAAATTGTATCACTTATAAAACATTCTCAAAAGCAACTCTCAACTTTTAACAGAGATTTCATGAGTAGTTCAATACTTGCAAATAGAAAATAACATTACATCAGTTTCTTCCCAAAACAACTTAACTAACATTTCATAACACAAGTTCAATTTAACATCTATTTAATATCCTTGAGTCTGTACTATTATATCCAATTCCATAGCAGCTAATTCATCCAATTCTTGATCAAGAAAATGCCTATTTACCTGCACAATCACCACGAGCTGCCTCATCAAAAGATGAGACACCCAATGGTATACAAACACACAAAGGGTCAGACTAAATTGTCTGGTATGAATATTCTTACTGAAAATTTAAATAACTTTTAAAACAGATAGTTAAGCAATGTTTTTCTTATATACATTCCTCTACCACCTGTGCATGTTTATTAATGCATAACATAAAAATACATGATTCAATGGATTTATTTCAAAGAGCACAAACATATCATTCTCAATAGAATATTCTGAACCCACCAACATAATCATCATTTAATCATTTTCCTTATTTATACTCTTTCTGGCTATCAGGGATTTTACCCAACCTACCTGTGAACTTATTCTCCAAATTCAATCTCAGGTATTTTATGATGGACTTTAGCTACTTTCTTTCTATTAAAACACACATTGTCTGGGGCATATTCACTGTTAACCCAGCACACTCAGGCCCCTGGGTAAAATCATACCATGTGTGAGCTTGCAATATTTCCCTTGCCAAGCCATACTTTGTAGCCCTAAGATCCAAATCCTTAGTTATGTTACTAAGTGTTCATTTTCCCTCTTTCCCCCATTTATGCTAATCCCTTCTGCATCTCATACATTAATCAGAGAAAATAAATAACTCAACCATCATGCATGTGTTTAAAGAACAACAGATCATCTTTTCATAATCATAGATTTATTCATTCATGCTAGTTTGATTTTCAGTGTACTTATTATTTAAATCATGGGGTTTTTCTTTTGGGGAATCATGCCTATAAATAAATGGTCATGTTTAGTTTGTCTTGATGCATCCATTTGCCTCTGGCTTAATCAGATATTCACAGATTCATAAGATCTGACTAAACCACAAGCTTCTAATCTTATTTGGATTTATTTGTAATCATAGAAGTTCAGCACAAGTATAACATTGCACTTCTATGTTACCACATTTATTCTTGAGACATAAGCAGCAACCACTTTATGCTACAGTCTCATTTGTTTTCCATTTTTAGACCATAGACTTATATCATATATCCCTGGAATTCCCATCAATTAATTTATGTGCAGCAGTCACATAAAAAAAAACATCTCATCTCAAAGATAATTCATGATACAATAATTATTCAAACATGAAAGCCATCAATATATTTTCTGGATATATTAACACACAATATTTAAACAGATCATCAACACATCAATCTCATAAAATAAGCACAGATTAATTAAAAACATAAAACCATTTAGGCTGCCTCAATATTCAGGACTTAATGCCAATTTTTAGTGAGATTACTCACCTTAATCCTTTTCTTTTGATTTGCTATCTCCTACTTGTCTCTAATGGCCAGTGCTTCTCAGTTTTTCTCTTTTGCCAACTGTCTATATTTCTGTATATTTATTTAAAGAAAATGGTGACAGATCCTTTCACCCTTAACCCTCTTTTATACCAGACCTTGGCTGCCTCTAGGGTTTTAAAATTTACCCAATGTCAATTCTACCCTACAACTTATGATCAGCCTCTCTTTCTATTTTTAAGAGCAAATGGGTAAATGGTCCCTGTTCTATTAACAGAAATTACACTTTATTACCTCAGTCACCATATTTGCATGATATCTCTAAAGCTAAGAAAATTGCTAAAAGTGGATAAAGTATTTTTTCAACAACTCATACTATTTTCATGCAATTTCTAATAATTTTCTTTAACCAGCCTTTGTTTAAATGCCTGTACACTATCTATATTTCTATCCTAGCCTAAACCTTTATTTTTTCCTATTCTAGACTTTGTTTCAAGGATATATTCACAGCTGTAATAATTATGTTATGTTCATGTATCTATAGTTTTCTCTAGCTTACAAACAAATTTCTACTTCTTTTTTTTAGAGAAGTATGTACATATATATAATATTATCTTGCATACATATCAATATTTACCCAATGCATTTATGGTCAACTTATTATATATATATTTTTCCTAGGCAACCAAAATTTCAAACAAGTATGCTAAATTAAATTATAAAACTTGTTCATAAAATCAGGGTTATCACAGAAATATATTCCACTGTCCCCTTTTCCTTCTTCTATACGATCAAAAACAAAATAAATATAATGGCTATTGTTCAAAGAAATCGCAAGCTCACCTTCCTATTTTTCAGTTTTAACGAACGAAGGAAATGGAAATCGTGCCTCTCGTTCTTTCTGTGATTAAAATTATCGGCGCTAATTCAATCGCAAGCTCCACCCTTTCAATCCTTCAATCTACAATTTAGGTCCTCACCAGAGCCAATAATGGCCGAATCAAATCGCTCTAAGGGAAACGTATGGAGGCGCTCGCCTGTAGCAAGCAGCTTGACTGCCTGGCGCCGTGAATTTGGGGTCGGCGTTTGAATTTAGGCGAAGCTTGGTTCGACAGCGGTGTAGCCGAGGTCGAGTCGTCGATGGAAGCACGCTCGATGGTGGTGATGGAACCCTGATGACGCGTTCGAGGAGCACGCGTGTTAAGGTTGACGCTCGACGTCGAGGCGGTGCTGTGGAAGGTCAAGGCGTGGCGGTCACTGGCGAAGTTCGATTGCTGTGAGGTACTCGAATTTTACTTCAATTTGAATTTGATTTAATAACATACATATATATATAGATATATATGTATAGGTGAGAATGGAAATATATACATATAGATTAGAGTTTTTTTACAGTGAAGGAAATATTTATTACTGGAAAAGTTTTTACAGTAAAGAATTTACTGTTCTGGGTTATTTACAGGATAAGATATAAATTTAAGTGTGTGAATACACATACATATTTTATTTTAAATATACAGAGATAAACTAAGAAATAAATATATATATGTAAAGATAAGGTTTTGAAAATAGAAAAATTTTAAATGTTGAAGAGTTTATATCAAAATAAGATTTTTAATCTATATAAATTGATTTATAAGTGTGTGGGTTTCAAAGGAAAATATGTAAAATGTAAATTATCTGTATAAAGATATATATACATATTTTCACATACTGGTTAGTTTTAAAATAATGTATTATAGAGATTAATTTGTCTAGTTAACTTATTTAATTATTTTAGTCACTAAAAACAATTTATTAAAGGAAAATTTGTTTAAAATTAATTTATTAGTTTAAATTAAATAAATAAATGGTAATTAATTGTTCGATTACTTCAAATGTTAATAAACCGTACGAATGTTTGTACAAGGTTTAAAATCGTGGAGAAACAAGTCGAGATGGATTGGACTGCTAATTTAAAAGGCAAAGGTGAGTTAATCTCACTCTTCTGGATTGCTATTTAAATTTAAATGGTTAAATTTAAATAACTGGTAGAATGATTGAATTAATTGGATGTGATAATATATATAGTAGTGTATATATATATTGGAGTGATTGATATTCCCGCAATATATAGCGGATGAGACCCTATGCGCCGCATAATAGCGGATGATATTATATTAATCCCATATACCGCGATATTCCACCTCGAAGTGAAATTGGTATTGTGCTAACATCTGTGGATGCAGGGAAACAGGTTGGAGGGATCTAACTGGATTCCTCAAAATTCAATTAGAATGTTTAATGTTCTCTGTTATGATTATTTGATATCCTATGATGAATTATATTGATGATTGGAATGTTGGATGCAACAGGTTGATTGAATATATTTGGGTATACTAGGTTACCAAAAATATATATATATATCGGGTTTTTGAAAAGGAAATATAGGAGAAGATTTTTAAGTAGATAATGATAGAGAATTTGAATAAATTTAAGAATGAATTGGAAAAGAATAAACGTGATTTTAAAATTCTAATAAATAAAATTCCGAGTATGGAAGAGGGAATTTGAATAAACAGAGGAATAATGAATTTATAACCTAAGTGCTATTATTTAAAAGAATAAAGAATTTATTTTAATTCAAGGTTTAAATTTAATTAAAAGGAAAAAGAAGGAATTCGGGGAATTTGGAATTTAAATTTTCAGTTTAAAGATTTTAAATCATAATAAAGAAATAAAATCTAAAAGTTAATGGATTTTGAAACAAATGGAGTAAGTAAGGAAATTTATTTCAAAGTGAAGTTAATTGGAAATTAATTGTAAATTGATTTAAGTGTTTGGAATTGGAATTTAAAAGGAAGATGAGACTATGGAATTTATAAACTGGGTTTATAAAGTGAAGTAATATATCAGTGGATATTTGGAAGAATAAATTCACGGTGGGAATTTATTAAAGAAATGGGTAAATTTGTTTAAAAATAAATAGTGATTTATTTTTAAAGATGTGAAAGAGAAGTGTATTTCCTTGAATAGCCAAGTACGTTTCCAAAGAAAAGTTTAAAGTATAAGTTAAAGGTTTTAAAGTGTTTCAAAGTATGTTTTGGAAAATTTATTATGTTTAAACTTTAAAGTAAGTATTTTTCAAATTTATTTAGTAGTAATTATTTAAAGGTGACTCGATATTGGGTTTTAAAAAGATAAAAATTTAGTTTTATATTTTATAAAGTAGCTTTATTCTAAATATTCTTAAAGTATATATTTTTAAATACAGTATTAAAGTAGTTTTTAATTTAAAGTATATATTATAATAAAGTGTTTTAAATTAATAAAATCTAAAGTTTTTGTACTTGGTGATTTCAGTGGAAATAGAAAATATTTGGGAATTTATTCCCTGAGAGAAGACGGTTTGAAACTGTTTTCAAAGGGTTGAAAAGTGGAAATATATCTTGCGAAGATATTTTGAGATTAATAAATAATTTGGGAAATTATTTATGTTTGTTGAATGTTTTGTGGATGTTAATTGATAGTTAAATAACCGACTATCAATATTGGCCAATGCACTGATCGTTTCGAAGAGACCGGGATCAGGATTAATTTCTCGAAAACCACTTCGATCTGGTTTGTACGTTTCGTGGGGGAAACAAGTTTGGAGTCGAAGATGGTACAGTGAAGTGCAAGGGCTAGTCGCTACTAATCCTGAGGGTGACTCCAAAATGGATGTAGTAGGAATAGTGCCTTCGGTTCCGTTCGAACCCGGGGCGGACTTGTATGGATGAATGCTTTCAGAACATCGTCAGGAGGACAGTGAGCATTCTAAGTGATATGTTCTAAAAAGGTAACGCTTAGCCTCGAGACTCATCAACCGAGAATGACTGAAAATAAGGGGTTATGCAGCAAGGCTAAGTGGGTAGCACCCATTAGGGTGAGGTCATCCTTGTCTAGATGTCCCTTTTATTTCGGCTTTGTGGGCGGTTGCTGATCCCAACCGCGGGGTGATCTTACTCGGAATTATCCAGTAAGGGGTAGTTTCGGTCTTTTGTTGCAGGGGATTGGGCGAAATCCTTGGTACGCTGATCTAGACCAGGTACTATGGCAGGTGGTACCCTAGTGCCTAGTCATTAGTTGGAAATCATTCTCCCTATGCGCATGAACAGTTTTGATTGTGCCCAACTATTGCTGAAACGTGAGATGAAAGCATTTCAGCTAGATTCTATTTTACTTTATGTAGACACTATTATAATATCAGACGAATTTGATAAAAGTGTTTGGCTATCGTAAGGTAAAAACCCGACATGTTTATTTGTGGCGTGGTGTTACGAGATGCTTTTGATTTCAAAGGGTTTTGGAAAACTTTAATAATCCAATTGAGTGTGTTTTCTCACGCTAGTTTTCAAAACTGACTCGGGTGTTATTTTATTAGAATGCTCGGGTCAGACCGAGTATTATAAATACAGGAAAGGATTCTATGGAGCTCAGGAGGCGAGCTGGAAGGCGAGACGTATCACTCGTACTTGGAATTTATTTCGCTGTATTGTGTACTTTGTATTCTGTTGTGGGTCAAGATAATATAACTGACCAGTATTTGATTCTAATTGTATTGTACTCTGATGATGTAATGTGTAAACAGATTAAAACTCTTTTTTTAAAGATAAATCATTTATATATTATATTTTATTCCACTGCGACTGTGAGATTCTGATGTTGCTTGTTTTCTATTTTCTTCTTCTACCTCTTCTTCTTTTACCCTAGTTATTCGCTCTTCCGTACACTTTGGGTTGAACGGAGGAGATTTATTATCAACTCGAGGGGTACAGAACTGCGGGTCGCTACATTTGGTATAAGAGCTGAAAGGTTAAGCGAGAACCTTGGCTCTGGTGGGGATTACTCATTAGAGACAGAGTTAGTAGTACTCTAGAATGAGTTTGAGTGTAATAATAGATAAGAGCACTTATTTGTTAGTGAATAAAATGGTTTTATATTGTGTTGATTGATTTATTGAGTGGCATATGAACCTTCGTCGGCACAGTTTGGACAACTGTATCGAAGGGGTTTCTAAACACTTGAATAGAACAATTCGACACAATATTGTTTTCGAAAGTGGGTGAATGAAATAATTTTACCCAAAATATATTTTGATATAAAGGGAATAATTTTCTGAAATTATATAATTGGAATGTTTGGATGATAAGATTTTAATCAAATAAAAAAAAGAATGGCTTGAATAATCAAATGAAAATTTGTATGAGCATAAATTATACAAATGGATTATAGTTAAAATTGGATTCAAATTAAATTTGGAAATTTAAATCCCGAAAATTTTGGAAGTGTTTTCCAAAGTATTTTGAAAGGAGAATAATAATATTATTATTTTTGGGGAATTTATGAAAGAAAATGGGTTTAAATGGATTTTTGGAAGGGATGTAGCACTGAACTCACTCAGTCGCTGGAAAATAATTCTGATGATGATGGCCGCATCATCAGTATTCATTTTCGAGTTTCTACGTGACGGATTGCTACCAAATTGATTTGTTCAGAAGAACAAGTTTTATTTTTGAAATTTCAAAGGAAATTTGTTGGGGATTAAAACCGGGATTGGTTTAAAAAAATTGAGAAGTGTGATTTTGAGATATTAGTGATTTCAAAATGATTTGAAACAAAAGCCGGGTGTTTAAAAATCCTGAAATCCTCATTTAAATAATTTAAAGAGATCATCGGGAGATAAGTTATAAACTTATAATGGGTGAATGATTTCGATTGAATGGGAAAGTAAGAATTAAGTTAAAATCGAATTGAAATGAAATGAAATGAGATGTAGATGATATTAAGAGAAAATAAGTCCTTACTTAATTTAAATTCAAATGAATTGGGTGGATTAAAGAGAATAGTATGATGCTAGATTTAACTGGAGTTAAGTTAAATAAAATTGAATTGAAATAAAAATTAAATGAGTTATAAATAATGTGGAATGGAATTAAATATAAATTGAGTGGAATCAATTTTAAAATAGTTACAAAACTAAAGAAATTGTTTATTTGAATGAATATCGACGAAATTGCATAGAAATTGATTTTTGGTTGTTGTAAACGAGATTCAATAAAATTCTATGAATCGATAGAAGTAAATAAAATCGATTTTTTTATCAATTGAAATGAACATGAGTTCGTTTCGTTTGAAAATGAATCGTATGCAAGCAAGTGAGTTGCAAATCACTTAAATTGAATAGAAGGGTTTGAGAATTGATTGAAGGTAATTGAAATAAGTGTCGAAACATTACATATGTGCTTATGGAAGTATATAACATGTAGTGTTTATAGAATCCATGTTTTAGCTATGTAAATATAAGTGAAATGCATGTGTTTAGCTATTGAAAGTTAGTGAAATGTTAACAAATTGCATATATTTCACACTTACATGTTTTAATTGAGTAAGTATAGGTACCGGGAGGCCGTTTAGCAGGTTTGAGGTTGCGCAAATTGCTAAATAAATAAGACGCTTGCTTAAAAATGCTAAATAGAGGTATGCCTACGCAATAAAAGATAGGAAATATGAAATATTGTGTTGTTTTCTTCTTTTCCGACCGTGTGGGTCGATGTATATATATTTATATCTCTTATCAAATTGCAAAAGCTCCTCCTTACAAAGGAGACTGCCAAAATTTTCCGAAATTTTGGAGTTAGAAATTTTTTAAAATTTTCACTAACCACAAATGATTTAAAATTTGTAAGTAAAGAGAATTGAAACTGAATATTGTAATCAAATTTAAAATTGTGTATGTAAAGAAGGTGAAATCGAAGAAATTGTTCGAAGAAAGGAAGAAAAAGTTTGCAAATAAACTTTTATTTGATATTTCAAATAAATTAGTAAGTGAAACTAATAAAAGGAAATGGTTAATTAAATATGGGTTGAGACAAGGTGAATAAAATTCAATATTCAAAGTTTGAAGACAAATTGAATTCAAGTAGAATTGAAATGGAAATTGGGAAAAGGTATTGAAGTTTGAAAATAATTAATAAATTGAAGCAAATTGAAATTTATATGGAATTGGAATTCAATTTGAATATAAACTTCAGTAGTGAAGTAGTGAAAATAAATATAAGAAATATTTATACTGAACTTAAGAAATGAAAGGATGAAATTCTTAAGTAAATTGGTATTAGAAATATACTAAGTAATTTTGGGATGGAGAAATATACTAAGTGAATAAGATGATTTTGGATTCTGTGATTGGATATTATTGCTTAGTAGGATACAGGTAATTAAAGGCAAAAAGAAAATTTATTATTGATTTCAGAAGATAAATTGTAATTTGCTCGGAAAAGTTATGTGTTTAAATTTCTGTATGAAAATTGATGACTTCATTATCTAGCCACTTGGCTTTTGTTTTCTTTTGGAAATCTAGGGGCCTATTGAGGCATTTTGTAGTTGTACTGAGCTAGCCGCGCAAAGGAGACGCTGGCGAAATTTTTCGAAAATTTAGGGAGTCTGAAAATTTAATTTGAATTAGAATTATAATTTGAATGGTTGAATAAGTAATGTTGTTTGGGAACTATGGAAGAGTTTGGGAGGTTAGTAGAATTGATAGTATGTCTTTACTAAAAAGATTGTTTGGGAAGTCACTGAAAACTGTTTGGTTTTGGGAAAAAGAAAATGGGTATTGGACCATTCTTCTTAACTAGTAATTTCGGGGACGAAATTCTTTTAAGGGGGGAGGAATGTGACGACCCAGAATTTTTGAGCATTTGAAATTGAAATATTTAATTGATTTTAAATATTTAAAAGTTAATTTTTAACTTGAATTTCAAATATCACTATTTATTTATTAATTTAATTATTAAATTAAATAATTTGAAGTTGGGTAAAATGTCAAATCTGGAGTTTTAAGCTTGTTAAAAATATTTCAAAGGCTTGGGAAATCTATATTGATAATACTAAAGATAGTAAAAGTGCTAAAATTGAATTCGGAAGTGTTTTGTTAAGTTTTGAAATTTTATCGTTTAAATCGATATTTAAAAATAGCCTTCCAAGGCACAGTCCTGGAATTCGACGAAACCACTTCCATTGGATCCGTAATAGTGTATTATTATCAGATTTCAGATTTTGTAGTGTTTGGAGTTGTTGTGTGATCGTACGGTAAGTAAACACGCTGAAATTTATATCGAATTCAATATTATAACTGAGTCCAAAAAGCTATCTTCCTCCATACGATCGAATTAGGACTCGAAACCTTTTCCATTGCGTTCGGAATAGGGGTTTAACATTATAAATGCCTAGCGGCACGCCTCCATAGGGGTTCGAGATTTTGAGATGTGTAATATTGGAAATAAATTATATTTATATATATAATTAAATCAAATCTTATCCAAATTGTCTTCTCAGCCACCATATGATCTGCACACCCTTACCTTTCATGTAAATCACGCCTCCTTTCTTTCACTTCAGTTAAGTCATGAAAGAAATATATTCCACTGTCCCCTTTTCCTTCTTCTATACGATCAAAAACAAAATAAATATAATGGCCGCTGTTCAAAGAAATCGCAAGCTCACCTTCCTTTTTTTCAGTTTTAACGAATGAAGGAAATAGAAATCGTGCCTCTTGTTCTTTCTGAGATTAAAATTTTCGGCGCTAATTCAATCGCAAGCTCCACCCTTTCAATCCTTCAATCTGCGATTTAGGTCCTCACCAAAGCCAATAATGGCCGAATCAAATCGCTCTAAGGGAAACGTGTGGAGGCACTCGCCTATAGCAAGCAGCTCGACTGCCTGGCGCCGCGAATTTGAGGTCGGCGTTCAAATTTAGGCGAAGCTTGGTTCGACAGCGGTGTAGCCGAGGCGGAGTCTTCGATGGAAGCACGCGCGATGGTGGTGATGCAACCCTGATGATGCGTTCGAGGAGCGCGCGTGTTAGGGTTGACACTCGACGTCGAGACGGTGCCGTGGAGGGTCGAGGCGTGGCGGTCGCTGGCGAAGTTCGATTGCTGTGAGGTACTCGATTTTACTTCAATTTGAATTTGATTTAATAACATATATATATATATATATACGTATAGGTGAATGGAAATATATACATATAGATTAGAGTTTTTTTACAGTGAAGGAAATATTAATTAATAGAAAAGTTTTTACAGTAAATAATTTACTGTTCTGGGTTATTTACAAGAAAAGATATAAATATAAGTGTGTGAATACACATACATATTTTATTTTAAATATACATAGATAAACAGAGAAATAAATACATATATGTAAAGATAAGATTTTGAAAATAGAAATTTTTTAAATGTTGAAGATTTTATATCAAAATAAGATTTTTAATCTATATAAATTGATTTATAAGTGTGTGGGTTTCAAAGGAAAATATGTAAAATGTAAATTATCTGTATAAAAATATATATACATATTTTCACATACTAGTTAGTTTTAAAATAATGTATTATAGAGATTAATTTGTCTAGTTAACTTATTTAATTATTTTAGTCACTAAAAACAATTTATTAAAGGAAAATTTGTTTGAAACTAAATTATTAGTTTAAATTAAATAAATAAATGGTAATTAATTGTTCGATTACTTCAAATGTTAATAAACTGTACGAATGTTTGTACAAGGTTTAAAATCGTGGAGAAACAAGTCGAGATGGATTGGACTGCTAATTTAAAAGGCAAAGGTGAGTTAATCTCACTCTTCTGGATTGCTATTTAAATTTAAATGGTTAAATTTAAATAACTGGTTGAATGATTGAATTAATTGGATGTGATAATATATATAGTAGTGTGTATATATATATTGGAGTGATTGATATTCCCGCAATATATAGCGGATGAGACCCTATGCGCCGCATAATAGCGGATGATATTATATTAATCCCATATACCGCGATATTCCACCTCGAAGTGAAATTGGTATTGTGCTAACATCTGTGGTGGATGCAGGGAAATAGGTTGGAGGGATCCAACTGGATTCCTCAAAATTTAATTAGAATGTTTAATGTTCTCTGTTATGATTATTTGATATCCTATGATGAATTATATTGATGATTGGAATGTTGGATGCAACGGGTTGATTGAATATATTTGGGTATACTGGGTTACCAAAAATATATATATATATATATATCGGGTTTTTGAAAAGGAAATATAAGAGAAGATTTTTAAGTAGATAATGATAGAGAATTTGAATAAATTTAAGAATTAATTGGAAAAGAATAAAAGTGATTTTAAAATTCTAATAAATAAAATTGCGAGTATGGAAGAGGGAATTTGAATAAATAGAGGAATAATGAATTTTAAAACTTAAGTGATATTATTTAAAAGAATAAAGAATTTATTTTAATTCAAGGTTTAAATTTAATTAAAAGGAAAAAGAAGGAATTCAGGGAATCTGGAATTTAAATTTCCAGTTTAAAGATTTTAAATCATAATAAAGAAATAAAATCTGAAAGTTATTGGATTTTGAAATAAATGGAGTAAGTAAGGAAATTTATTTCAAAGTGAAGTAAATTGGAAATCAATTGTAAATTGATTTAAGTGTTTGGAATTGGAATTTAAAAGGAAGATGAGACTATGGAATTTATAAACTGGGTTTATAAAGTGAAGTAATATATCAGTGGATATTTGGAAGAATAAATTCACGGCGGGAATTTATTAAAGAAATGGGTAAATTTGTTTAAAAATAAATAATGATTTATTTTTAAAGATGTGAAAAAGAAGTGTATTTCCTTGAATAGCCAAGTACGTTTCCAAAGCAAAGTTTTAAGTATAAGTTAAAGGTTTTAAAGTGTTTCACAGTATGTTTTGGAAAATTTATTATTTTTAAATGTTTAAATTTTAAAGTAAGTATTTTTCAAATTTATTTAGTATTAATTATTTAAAGGTGACTCGGTATTGTGTTTTAAAAAGATAAAAATTTAGTTTTATATTTCATAAAGTAGCTTTATTCTAAATATTCTTAAAGTATATATTTTTGAATAAAGTATTAAAGTAGTTTTTAATTTAAAGTATATTTTATAATAAAGTGTTTTAAATTATTTAAAAATCTAAAGTGTTTGTACTTGGTGATTTCAGTGGAAATAGAAAATATTTGGGAATTTATTCCATGAGAGAAGACGGTTTGAAACTGTTTTCAAAGGGTTGAAAAGTGGAAATATATCTTGCGAAGATAATTTGAGATTAATAAATAACTTGGGAAATTATTTATGTTTGTTGAATGTTTTGTGGATGTTAATTGATAGTTAAATAACCGACTATCAATATTGGCCAATGCGCTGATCGTTTCGAAGTGACCGGGATCGGGATTAATTTCTCGAAAACCACTTCGATTCGGTTTGTACGTTTCGTGGGGAAATGAGTTTGGAGTCGAAGATGGTATAGTGAAGTGCAAGGGCTAGTCGCTACTAATCCAGAGGGTGACTCCAAAATGGATGTAGTAGGAATAGGGCCTTCGGTTCCATTCGAACCCGAGGCGGACTTGTATGGATGAATGCTTTCAGAACAACGTTAGGAGGACGGTAAGCATTCTAAGTGATATGTTCTAAAATGGTAACGCTTAGCCTCGAGCCTCATCAACCGGGAATGACTGAAAATCAGGGGTTATGCAGCAAGGCTAAGTGGGTTGCACCCATTAGGGTGAGGTCATCCTTGTCTAGATGTCCCTTTTATTTCGTCTTAGTGGGCGGTTGCTGATCCCAACCGCGGGGTGATCTTACTCGGAATTATGCAGTAAGGGGTAGTTCCGGTCTTGTGTTGCAGGGGATTGGGCGTAATTCTCGGTACGCTGATCTAGACCAGGTACTGTGACAGGTGGTACCCCAGTGCCTAGTCATTAGTTGGAAATCCATTCTCCCTACGCGCCTGTACAGTTTTGATTGTGCCCAACTATTGCTGAAACGTGAGATGCAAGCATTTCAACTAGATTATATTTTACTTTCTGTAGACACTATTATAATATCAGACGAATTTGATAAAAATGTTTGGCTATCATAAGGTAAAAACCCGACATGTTTATTTGTGGCGTGGTCTTACGAGATGCTTTTGATTTCAAAGGGTTTTGGAAAACTTTAATAATCCAATTGAGTGTGTTTTCTCACGCTGGTTTTCAAAACTGACTCAGGTGTTAATTTATTATAATGCTCGGGTCAGACCGAGTATTATAGATACAGGAAAGGATGCTATGGAGCTCAGTAGGCGAGCTGGAAGGCGAGACGTATCACTCGTACTTGTAATATATTCCGCTGTATTGTGTACTGTGTATTCTGTTGTGGGTCAAGATAATATAACTGACCAGTATTTGATTCTGATTGTGTTGTACTCTGATGATGTAATGTGTAAACAGATTAAAACTCTTGTTTTAAAGATAAATCATTTATATATTATATTTTATTCCGCTGCGACTGTGAGATTCTGATGTTGCTTGTTTTCTATTTTCTTCTTCTACCTCTTCTTCTTTTACCCTAGTTATTCGCTCTTCAGTACACTTTGGGTTCAATGGAGGAGATTTATTATCAACTCGAGGGGTACGGAACTGCGGGTCGCTACAATGCCACACGGTCGTGCACACCTATATACGCTTGTTTGTTATAATTGCAGGGACAGGTGAGCACAAGGTCAAACCCAAGACAAGAATGGATTCAACTCAGGTGCAATGCAAGTATGAGCAAGCAGTTCAACATGAATAGATTCAAAGTGCACCAGACAGACTGCTATTTTTTTATGGTGAGAACAATCTTCAATGGAGACAGACTCAAATGGAACCAGACCAAACAACATGTGGAACCAATTTAAAATTTGTTTAGAAGCAGGAATCACAGCAATGAAATGGAGATCCAACTAGAACAGAGGCCAGAGAATACAAGTACACTCAACCAAGATCTGTTTTCCACACAGGATTTCAAAGGAACCAGACTTCAAATCAAAACAAAACAGAGAATGCACAACAAAGCAATGGTCAGGAGCAACACCGTCGAAATAATCAAACATGCTAAGGTCCTAAATTGTTTAACATGAAACAAGACTTCAAATGGAACCACACAAGTACAAAGATGATAACAACATGAAGTAAACACACATATATATACAACATGACAGCAAGCATGCACACAAACAAGGGTAGTTAAACTCGAAGCAAGTTACAATGCAACACAGACCACCAAATGTACAAATTCAACATGCAACCTTCATTCAAAATGGAACCAAACTTCAATGACCACATACAAACCAACATACATGAAGCCTCAACCAAAACAGCCTCACATAAAGATCCACATGAAAACATGCAACAAAGTCCCATGAAGATTCAACAAACATGCTCAGAGAGTAAACACGTATGCATAAATATAAGTTCAGGCATACAGACAATGGTCAGTACACTGAAGTGTACATGAGCTTAAAAGAAGTAGTTTCAAATACAAGGAAATGAAATATGAAACTCGACTAGCATACATATATACATGTCTATACACATTTTCACACACACACACACACACAAATATATATATATATATAGTGACAACTAGAATTGATGCCATAGAAAACTGAAGTGCACTAGACACAACTAGCACAGTGACATATGCAACCAAGTACAAAGAAAAATGTTCAAGCATAAATGGATACGACAACATACCAGCAAGCACTCGGGTGGACAGAAAATAGCCGTGGGTTATACCAATGAATAAGTCAGAAACATATCGTATCATGAATTGGTCAAGGAATGGTTTCAAAAGGAAATGACCAAATGAACAACATCATTGAATTGCTTAAAAATTCGAATACTGCGAGCAAAGAAAATGGAACAACAAATCATGGGTATCAAGTCAAACTTCATCAAGTTAAGGTATATCTCAAATTCAAATGCAAGTTGAAAGCGAATTGAACAAGTCGTTAGCAGTAAAGAACGGAACAGATTCAAGCAAATTCAAATATATCAACCGATAGTCAGAGATGAACAAGTCAAAAAATCACACAACCATTCAATTACAAATCAACGCATGAACTGGAACATCACGAAAAATTCAAACCAAAATATACGAATGAAATAATAGGGTTTCGATCCCTATAAATTAAACCCAAATCATCATCTGCAACATTATTCGAGTTCGAGAAAAAATTCTAAAGAGATTACTTAGAACAAACAAAAAACAAATCCAAAACTCGAATCAAGTCGAGCGCAATAAAAAATCGAAAAGGGGAAAATCACGTACCAATTCAAAGTACCATTCGAACTCGACATTGAAGCAACCGTGAGCAATCGAATTACACTGATCAAAGAAACAATGAAGCGAATTTAAGGAACGAACGCATCAGGCAATCGATTTGAACTTCCTACCAGCGGCTTCAAATACAATCAAAACCCTAACTTTTGAGGAGCAACAAAAGGAACGGCCGAAGAGATTACGCAACCAAAAGGGGGAACAGACTTCTCTAATTTATTATTACATGGGTCGGTTCTATTTTTTTATTGGGTTTAAATTATAAAAATAGGGTTTAGTGTTTAGGTTCATTTTTATTTGTAATTTTCTTTTTAAAATTTGGTAAATATCTAGTTGTGTAACTAGGTACAAACTACGGGGCGTAGTTTAAGAAATTGCAACTTAATGGCTGAGTTGTGGCAGGGTTTTGAGCTTAGAGTTAGGTTAATCAGGTTAGCAGGTATCGTGAGTTTACGAGTTTTTGTAAGCGACTGATTATTAAATTTCTAGTAGAAACCTTAGGGGCGGCACGTAGGTAATTTTTGCCGAAGCTGGGTAAATCTGTGTGTGATCGTTTCTACATTACTTTCTGTTTCTATTTTTATTTCCGCATTAATTTTTAGTAGACCCTATTAACCCTCCCCTTTAAGGTGAAAACGATCCTACACAGAGGTGGCTGGAGTTTTTGGCTGCTTATAATTTTGGTATAGAGTATACCCCAGGGAAAGGTAATTAGGTAGCGGATGCTCTCAGCAGAAGACATAAGAATGTAGTGTTGGCTATGTTGGCAGAGTGAAAAGCTTTATGTAACGACCATGGATTTTAATTAAATTTAAATTGATAATTAATTGAATTTTTGAATAAATTTGTAAAATTAATTGATAAATTGTTGCGAGTTTCCCCGAATTCAAATAAATTCTATGTTAAATCATTTAAAATTTAAATATTGAATATATATGTATACGGGCATATATGAGTAAATTTGAATATATATGTATATATTTGATTTGAATTTAAATTGTGAATAAATGGTTTAAAAATGAAAATATATAAGATATAAAAGTATAAAATAAATACCTTGGATAAAATCTAATAACAAATTAAAATCTAGAAATTCACCTATATTACAAAATGAATATAAAAATAATTAGTATTAAATTTAGAAATAAATAATTGAGATAGAAATAAATATAAAAATACATAAGATAAAAATTATAGAAATTATATATAGTAAACACATTAGTTAAATTAAACAATATATTAAATATAGAAATTCATGATAAATTATAAAACAACATTAAATAAATTATAACAAGATATCAAATATAAAAATACATTCAAATATAAAGACAAGTTAAAAACAAATTAAGAAAAACAAAAATACATGTATATAAAGCTTGTAAAAGAAGCCACATCAAATTATCTTCATCATGTACAGCCGAAAAAAAATATTATGGTACAACATAATAAATGCAGCCTCTAATTGAAAAATATCCCTGCTCAATTTTTGTACAAAATACAAACACTTGTACAACATTTCATTTCAGCTGAAACAATACTTATCATCCTCAACAATATCACTTCTCGTTCCAGTTTTCATTCACCATTATAACTGAGAAAAAACTAAAGTAAAGATCATTTTTAAACTTAAACAATCATTCAACATAAACATCAAAACAAACTATATTAACCTGAGAATTAAGAAAGCCTGGGATCTTCAGCTATCAAGTTCAAAACCAGATTTTCAACTTTCAAATTCAAAAAGATTTCAACTTCCAGTTGAAAACTTCTGGAATCAGAATGTTTAAGGTGAGTAACACTCAACCATTTAATCTTGAGTATATATATATTGAAGAATGCTCTGTGTATATGCTTGTGCCAGTGTTCTTCCTCTCTGTTACCTCACAGAGTACAAAACAACAAGAAAATTCCATTTCTTGTTTTCCAATCCATATCAGACTTTGGATCCTAAACAAAATAGGGGTGTTTAGGCATAGATGACAATCTAAAAATAGTTTCATGAAACAAAAATGCATATTGGATGAAAAATCAAATTTTTATAGTGAAAACTTTGTTTTCTAGAAATTTCGAGTTTCATAAAACATTGATTCAAGAACATGAATCGAATCCTTGAACCAAACTATGATTTTTAAAACTAAAATGATGTTTTTTAGTTGCATGGTTTAAGAGCAGTTCGATGATGAACGAAAGTTGGTTTTTGGGCAAGTTTAGGTGATCGGAGGCAATATCGTGGTCGGGGTTCCTACTGGAGATGGATGAGCCTACGGTGGTGGTAGGAAAAATGGTCGGAGGTGTCAACGTTGGCGGTGGCGACAGCGGCGTGGGATTTTTGTTTCTAAACCTAGTTTTTGCGAGGTCGATAATTTCGTCTCGTTCGACGTCAGTAAGCAATCGAGTTTGACATGATTCAGGGAAAAGGTAGAGGGGGCATTGACGAGTCAATGACCGGAGTTGCATGAATTTTGGTTGTCGGTGGGTGACGAACGAAGAGTTGACAGGTTTTGAGGTGGTGTTTGCGTGTGTGTTCCAGGCTCGAGCTCGAACTCTATTTCGAATTCGAGATGATAAGGAAATTTGGGTGGTCTGGAATTAGACTAGGGATGATCGTCGACTTGCTCGACGTAGTGGCGATGCTGGAAGCCGGCCAATGGCGATGTGCACGTGCACGAACCTTGGGGTGTCAGCCTGGGTATTTGCTTGGGAGGAACGAGGGTTTTTATCGCGTGTTAACTCGAGTAATTCGAGTAGTTTACTCGAAGCAGGGAACAGAGGGAAATCTCGGGTCAAAATTTTGTTCCAGTTTTCAACCTGAAACTGTTTTCTGTTTTGAAATTTTAAACTAAATTTAAATTTTAAATCAAGTTTTTAAAACCGAGTTTAAATTAAAATGTAAATAAAGATTTTAGTTTGAATTGAAATTTAGTTTGAAATAAATAAAGTTTTAAATTCAATTTGTTTTATTAATATAAAAGCAATTAAATGTATAGGGGAAATTTGAATTCAAAATAGAATTGAATTTGAAAATGAAAACTTAAACAAGTAAAAAATTAAAAGTTTAGAACCTGAAATAATTTTAAACCAGGTTTCCAGATTTTGAAATTAATTTAAAATTTGTAACTTAAGTGTTTAAAGAAAATTTTAAAGTGTTAAATTTAAAAAGAAAAGTGATTTTAAACCTTTTAAAAATTTTCTTTATAACTAATTGTTATTGTAACATGTAAATTAAAAATGTTAGGAACATTTGCTTAAACTCATTTAAAAGTAAATAAGATTTCATTTCAATCTTGAAATTAAATTGAAATTTGAAAAGGAAATTTGAAACAATGTTTTCAACCATATTGTAAATAACAATTAAATCATAGATATGGATGAGTTGACTTTAATTAATGAAGATTAATGATTTGTAATTCATTAATTAATGAGTTCTTAACGGTTAATCAATTTATAATTAATAATGATTAATATAAGTAAATTTCTTTAGAAAAGAAATTAAAGAAATTTGATAGATGATTAAGGTCATTAACTAAGATTTTTGAATAATTAATCAATGTGATTAATTTTCACAATAAATTTAGATTGATTGATTCAATAATAATCAATTGTGGAATTATTAAGTATAATTACTTAATGACACTAATTGAAGCATTAATTATTCAGAGTAATTAATTGAGTTAATTTGATTAGTTCAAGTCAAATTTCTTAAGTTAATCAAGAATAATCCCTTGATAATTTGAAAAGTATAATTACTTAGAGAAGTAATTAATAGATAATTTCTGGATGTAATAAATTAAATGATAATTTGAATTTGAGTATAATTATTTGTTAATAATTAGAGGTTAACCAATGAATTTGAAAGGGAGATTTCTTTCAAATAATTTGTAATTAACTATGATGGTTAACCCAGATTAATAATTCATTCCTAAATAATACATCTGATTTAAATTAATCAGTTGATTAATAGGTTTACTTGTGAATGTTTGGACCTGACTGAATGATTGAATTGTTGATATTCCCTGATCTATGATGCTGTGTGATATATTCTGATTTGTGTGTGATCTGTACTGTAGTTTATTTATCTAGGATGAATGCAATATATTATCTGTAATTTATATATCTGTGATCTGTGAATAAAAGATAAGCGTTATAGTTATACCGCTTATCAAATATATTTCTGTATTTTAATCTGTGATGATTTATTGATGTTGCACTACTGTGTGAAACCCCTGGACTACACCATACACACACAAATATGGATTTCACGAGGAAATCGGTTAAGTCACAGATGATTTAAATTTATTTATTTTGAAATTGAAATTTTAATTTCAATTGATTTTGGAAATAGATTTGGGTTAAATGTTAAAGCTTTTGAAAAAGAGTTTTCAGATAAAAGTTATTTTGAATAACTTGGTTAAGTTTTTCAATTTAAATAATTTAATCTGAATTTGAATTCAAAATTTGGAATTGAATTACATGTTTGGAAATTTTGGTTAATGATGATATAAATGTGTTTGTATGAATTTAAACCATTTTAAAAGTATGGTTTTGAGAACTTGAATTTAACCTAAAGACTTTAACTCGTATAAATGAATCAGATTTTCCGAAATGAAAACTATTTGTTTTCAAATGATAAAAGCTTTCATATAAGAAATGAAATTCCAATTTAATTAAAGGAATTTCAAGTTTGAATTAGAAAATGGCTTTCCGAGTTATGAATAAATCTTTGTGAAAGATTGTTGAACTTTGTTTTGAAATTGGAAAGGTGTACCCTTTGTATAAAAGATCGAAATGGAATTGTTTTGAAAGCTATCAGTTAAATCTTTGTTTTAAAGATTTAATGAGTTAATCCAATTGAAATGGAAATTGATTTGGAAAATCTGTGAATAAATCTTTGTGAAACTGGGTGAACTTTGTGAAATGAATCTTTTCGTGTAAAAGATTAGAATGGTAATGTGTTTAAACCATTTGAAAGAAAAGTTTTGTGTAATAAGTTGTGACTTAACTGAAATCCCAATATCCATATGTTTTAAATATTACGCTCACTATTCGGTTTAGCCGGGAGAGGACCTTTGTGTCATACAACCCATTCCGAATAAGTGATACGTCGTATATGGATAGCAATTGAAGACCGATGGTGAAGACCGGGTATTTGTGAAAACGATAGGATGACCTATCGATTGTCTCTGCACCGAGTCGCGCCGGTATAGAGATTCCCTAAGTGATGGGAAATCCGATCGGGATTGTGAATACCCTGATTGGAAGGGCTTCTTTGGAAGTGCCTTCGGTTCTGTTCGAACCCGGAACAGACTTGTATGGTTGTATGTCTGACACTACACTTTGAGATATAAAACTGATTTCTTTCGAATACATTTCTGTTTGGTGGAGGAGATTTATTCTCTTAGCTTAACACCCTTCTCTGAGACTTATTAGCTCAGAGGTTATGTAGTTGAAGGTTATCGGTGATATACTCCCAATCTGGTAGTGTGGCATGCTGAGTGCTACTGTGTGTTGCTGATCATTTGTTGATTAAAGCATGGCTTTGTGAAAAAGCGTAGCTTTGTGGACGAGACCTCATCGGACCTCACAAACCGATAATGGTCAAAACAAGAAAGATGCGGCAAGGTTTCAGGGGTAGCTCCCCTAGGGTATGTCCATTCCTTCTGGAAAAAGGTGGTATCATGGTATGGAGCCCAGATATTTACCTGTGTGGTTGCTGCAATCTCATTTACTCTGTGTGATTGTTGCTGTGTGATCGAGGCGCCTCGGATAAAGGTCGCAAACGACCGGGGGTGGCATATCTCAGGTTTACTACTCGGGAAGGGGGTGACCGGCCTTATGTTGGCAGAGAGCTAGGTGGTTCTCGGGGCATCCCGCCAGAGGCGTTCCTACATGGCATAGGAAGTGTAACGACTCGGATTTTTCGCGCTCGAAAATCAACATCCGTACTTCACATTGTACTAGAATGCCGCAGATTCGACCGTTCAAATCCGATTCGCCGGAGCTATAACACAATTAAGTAAATAACACAGCGGAAGAAAAGAATAATACATTGATATATAATATCTGCTACAACAGAGTGATACAATGAATATCAATATACATCAGAGATATGATACAAGAAATAGCAGCGGAAAAGAAAACGATAACACCAGCAGCGGATAGAATGTCTCCAATAGAATGCTCCAATCCGTAGCTAGCAGAAAGCAAGGTCAGTCGTCCAAGGACTGACTAGCTCCAGATAATCTACTCAACCTGAAGATCTGAGAAACCCAACTCTAGACTGCCCGTGTGGAAAATGGTGGGCACCCAGAGTTTAGGAAGGGAACAATAAACTCCGGATCAGTCATGGGACTGGTGTGAGCAACAAAAACAGTTTATCTTTAAACAAACACAAAAGGCTTTTAACATTGAAATCCGTAATGCTTTTCGAAAATGAAACTACCATAAGGCCTCCCGCCACACACACAATGCAATCGCAGAATTGGAGGAGATTTCTTCTTATGATAGTCAAAAATGCTTACTACGCAAAATCACTCGATATTATTATCATTAGTGCATAGTGTCGAAAACCATTTCGAAAATATAATATTAATCTTAGCCAGCATACAACATTTCATCGTATGCCTACTATAGCTACTACGTTCAATAGCAGGTTACCGCCACATTCCATAGCAGGTAATACAACTAAAACCGTACAGGGTTCATATTGTTTCTTTGGATTTCCAACAAATGATCAGGCTAAGGAACTTCCTTACCGAAATAGAAACGCCTCTGAAAAGACGCCCCGGATCCTAACCGGATCTCTGCAAACAAAAGGCCGACGCTACCTCACGCTGTACAGCTGTAACTAGGTAACTAACACACGAGCTATGTCATCCCCCGGTCGTTACCGACCTTTATCCCGGGATCCCGAAAACCAACAAAGCAACATCATACAGTAATAAATTACCGTGTCCACACGAGTTAAGTATCTGGGCTCCATACCATGATACCACCCTTTATCCAGAAGGAAATGACATACCCTAGGGGCGCTACCCCTACAAACCTTTGCCGCAACATTCCTGTTTCGACCATTACCGGGTTGTGAGTCTCGACGAAGTCTCGTCCACAAAACTACGCTTCTTCACAAAACACGCTTTTTCACAAAGCAACGCTTTGACCAACAAATGATCATCAGCACTTCGTATGCCACATTACCAAATTGGGAATGTATCACTAGTAACCATCAACTACATAACCTCTGAGCTCGTACGTCTCAGAGAAGGGTGTTAAGCTAAGAGAATAAATTCTCCGCCACCAACAGAAATGTATTTGATAGAAACCAGCTTTACATCTCAAAGTGTAACGTCAGACACACATCCATACAAGTCTGTTCCGGGTTCGAACAGAACCGAAGGCACTTCCAAAGAAGCCCTTGCAATCCGGGTATTCACAATCTCGATCGAACTTCCCATCACTTAGGAAATCTCTATACCGTAGCTACTCAGTGCAGAGACAATCGACATGTCATCCTATCGCTCTCGCAAATACCCGGTCTTCACCACCGGTCTTCAAATGCTATCCATATCGTCGTATCACTATTCGGAATGGGATATATGACACAAAGGTCCTCTCCCGGCTAAACCGAATAACGAGCGCAATTAAAAATCATATGGATACTGGGGTCTCAGTTAAATCACAGCTTAAAGCTTAAAACTTTTCATTCAAATGGTAAAACAAATTACCATTTCCAATCTTTTAAACAAAAAGATTAAATTCAAAAACCTTCAATGGTTTAAACAATTTCCACTTTTAATCTTTTAAACAAAAAGATTCAATTCACAACGTTAACCCCGTTCACAAAGATCTATTCATGGATTTCAAAACAATTTCCATTTTAATAGGTTTACTCGTTAAATCTTTAAATCATGATTTAACTTATAGCTTTCAAAACTAGTTTCCAAAGATTCATTCATAGCCTTGCAAAACAATTCCATTTCAAGTTAGATTAACTCATCCGGTCTTTGAATCAAAGACTCATTTCATAACTTTCAAAACATTTCAATTCCATTTCAAACTTGAAATCTGTTAACACAATTTGGAAATCCTTTACTTATGTGAAAGCTTTTACTATTTGAAAACAAATAGTTTCGTTTCAGAAAAATCCAGTTATATTTACACGAGTTAAAACCCTTGAATTAAATTCAAATTCCCAAATCAATAATTTTAAAATGGTTTAACCCGTATATAACTTGTACATCATCTTTAACCCCTAGTTTCAAATCATAGAATTCAATTTCAAACTTGAATTCAATTTTAAATCAAATCATTTAAATTTTCAAAACTCGATCAAGTTATTCAAAATAACTTTTATCTTTGAAATTCCATTTCAAAAGCTTTTCATTTTAAACCCAAATTCCCAATTTCAAAATCAATTGAAATTAAAATTTCAATTTCAAAAACATTAAATTTACATCATCTGTGACTCAACCGATTTCCACGTGAAATCCATATTTGTGTGTGTATAAGTGTAGTCCAGGGGTTTTACACACAATAGTGCAACATCAATCATCACAGATATATCGATAAGCGGTAAAGTCGATAACGCTTATCTTCATTCACAGATTCATAGATAAAATAAATTTATCGGTCACAAAGATTCACTATTACAATTCGATGTGGGTTTCGGATATCCAACTGGAATCCGACTCCCTGTCGCATCGAAATTCAAATGTCGTTTTACGGGTCAAAGGCTGCATATTCATATAACAGTATATTCATCACAGATATAATAGCGCAATACCAAGCAATTTATATCACAAAGCATCATATCACAAAGCATTCGATAATAATCAATCATCTACAATTAAGATGAATTAATTGTGTAATTATAACTAATTAATCACATTAATAAATTAACCCTTTAATTAATTTCATTAAGTAATTTACTTGGATTTAAGAATTCATTTTAACCCTTAAGTCAAAATTTTAAAACTCAGTTTAAATTTACAGAGACAAATCTGGTTTGGACTTGAAACAAATTTCTACCCGAGACTTACTCGAGTACTTACCCGAGCCAAATGCCTCTCTCCCCGAGCTTAACTTCGAGTCCCCTGTTTTTCTTTATTTTTAAAACCTGTTTTCGTTTAAATTTTTAAAACCTGTTATGCCTGTTAAACTCACACACATGAACTCGGTAACCCACTCGAGCCACGATCCCATTTACCCGAGGTTAACATTGAGTTTTCCCCCTTCTTCCCCACTAACACCACCACCAGATCACCAACGTGCACGTGCACGTGCACATCCACTCCGGCCACCATCGATCGTCACTCCGACCACCTACAAGTCGACGGCAACTCCATCACTCCTTCAATAACCCAGATTCGACGAACTCGAGCCAATTTCGAGATCGAGCATCTCAACCTAGAACTGGAACACAACCCACGATCTAAAAACGCCACACCACGATCATCTCGACCATCAGACGCCACGCGACTTCGGCCACGCGTTCCCTGACCATCGACGCTTCTCTTCCCCAAGTTTCGCACGTCTCGGTCTAACAGAGGTGACGAAAATCACCTTGTTCAGAGCACGACAAAACCCAATGATTAAACCCTAGTCTTGCCTCGTTCTTACATCTCATGCGATAGAAAAATTATATCATAATTTTCTCGACTTCATTGATGGCTAAGCCAGCTTCGATCAAAATTTCAACTCTCAACGTTCATTTGATCACCAGTAATCGATTCGAAAGCATATTTCGTCCAAATATGAACTGCCTCTGAGATACTTAATTAAAAATCATTGTATTAAGTTTAAAAATCCTATCATTGTATGATTATACAAGTTATAAAATCAAATCCATAATTTAAACTACTTGAATAAATCATATGATTTCTTCTTTGACTGTAAAATGAGTTTGCAGTGTGAGTTCCTTCATTCCCAAGCTAACAAAATTCTGGACCATGGTTTAAGTTTTAAACAAGTTTTTAAACAAACATAATTTGTTTCATTTTGAATTCTAGAACCTACAGGAGATTGGAGAGGGAATGGTTATATGGTTACAGGTTTTGAAACCTGGAACAGAGCCTATTTATGCACATCAACATTCCCAAACATATGCAAGCATGCAAGCATAATCACAACATAAATCAGCATATTTTCAAGATCATAATTCACAGATTATTTAGATGTACATATCAGGTTGAGTTTGCTCACCTGTTTCTTAAAAAAAATGCACAGAGCCTCTTCAATGTTGAACTGGAAGCTGGATCTTCCTTTGATCTTTAATACTCTAGTTTGGATTATTGTTTTCAAGTTGAAGTTTGTTTTGTTTAAGTTTAAAGATGATACACTTTAGTTTTTCTCAGTTTCGAATGAACAAACTGATATGAGGAAGGCTTGATAAAGAAAATGAGTTCACTGGGTATTCATTTGTACAGGGTGTTATAATGTAGTTTGTACAAAACAGGACAGGGATATTTTTCCTTGTTTCATAACTTATGCAAATTTTCTTAGCTCTTTGGCGGCTGAAAACATTTTATACAAATTCGAATTGACTAAAATTTTGCTAACATTTAATGCATGAGTCCTTTATGTCTCTATACTTGTCCCCTTTTACTTTTATATTCATAGATATTTTACTATGTTTATATTCTTGCCTTTGTTTTACATAACTCCTAACAGGCTTTACTCCTATTTATATAAACCTGGATTGCTTTTATACCTATACATATATAAAGTTGCTTTAATCCTTTGTATTGGTTTATTACTTAATTTATATCCATATACTTTTATACTTTGTCTTAGTTATTTGTTATAAATTTTGACTTATGAATTTTAGTTCTAATCCTAACATATGTGCATATTTTTATTTCTCTTTTATTTTAAAACTTAAACTATTAAATACTACATTTATTTACTTATTAATTATTTTATTTCATACATTTGATTTACACTTAAGTTTTAATATTTATAAAGTTTATTTTATTGTATATTCAAACCATAGTTCCTTCCAATTATATGCACACACACACATATATATATATATATATATATATCAATTTCTATTTATTTTTAAAACCATTGGTCTTGAATTTCTATATATATATTCTCATACACTCAAATTATTATTTACAATTTAAACACAAATCAAATCTATTATATTATTTCAAATTTAATCCGATGTGTTCAAATACATATATATTCTCATATATACACATATGTACAATATTTTAATTTTAAATGTTTTATACAGAATATACTTGGATATCGGGGAAACTCGCATTACCTTATCATTTAATTCTACAAATTTTAATTCAAAAATTAATTTAATTATCAATTAAATGTAATTAAAATTTGGGGTCGTTACAGACTTCCCCCCTTAAAAGAATTTCGTCCTCGAAATTGCCAAGGAGACAAAAAGATAGATGAAGAATATTTCATCAACTCAAACTGAACATTTATTCTGCATTTGGCTTACCCAATCAGAATATCAATACAGATACAAGAACGAATCTGTGTTAATACTTCAAAAGATACTCGGGTTATCCAGATCTACGAAATATACAAGGGCATCGGTTAGTTCAAAGGAATAACTAACCATTCGTAGAACATATCGGGACCCAAAGAAATAGATAGATATATGGATACGATTTCAGAACTTTTAGTTTAGAAACTAAAATATACCTATCAACCATAGCAATCAAAGCAACCAATACATCCATACAAACAATTTTGGCTCTGTTGGAGTTTATGTCCCATATTAACACATCGAATTTCTTCTTCCTGGATCTACCAGAAACTATCGAAGAATTGAGAAGAGATGACGAACGAAAAAGATTGATAGAGAAAAGATTGTTTCCTTGTTGTTACAGAGTATTGACCGATTATAGTCATATTCCCCTGTCCCCTATCTCATCCTCTTCTCGCACTCATACTTACTATCAGTGGATAGTAAGAGAATTTACTGAGGCATACGGACTGATATCTTAGAGATTACTCATTCTAGAGTTTACTTCACTGTATCTCTAATGAGCCACTTAACGTGTTATACTCCTGAGCTAAAGTTCAACCTTAGCTCTGATACCAAATGTAACGACTCGGATTTTTCACGCTCGAAAATCAACATCCGTACTTCACATTGTACTAGAATGCCGCAGATTCGACCGTTCAAATCCGATTCGCCGGAGCTATAACACAATTAAGTAAATAACACAGCGGAAGAAAAGAATAATACATTGATATATAATATCTGCTACAACAGAGTGATACAATGAATATCAATATACATCAGAGATATGATACAAGAAATAGCAGCGGAAAAGAAAACGATAACACCAGCAGCGGATAGAATGTCTCCAATAGAATGCTCCAATCCGTAGCTAGCAGAAAGCAAGGTCAGTCGTCCAAGGACTGACTAGCTCCAGATAATCTACTCAACCTGAAGATCTGAGAAACCCAACTCTAGACTGCCCGTGTGGAAAATGGTGGGCACCCAGAGTTTAGGAAGGGAACAATAAACTCCGGATCAGTCATGGGACTGGTGTGAGCAACAAAAACAGTTTATCTTTAAACAAACACAAAAGGCTTTTAACATTGAAATCCGCAATGCTTTTCGAAAATGAAACTACCATAAGGCCTCCCGCCACACACACAATGCAATCGTAGAATTGGAGGAGATTTCTTCTTATGATAGTCAAAAATGCTTACTACGCAAAATCACTCGATATTATTATCATTAGTGCATAGTGTCGAAAACCATTTCGAAAATATAATATTAATCTTAGCCAGCATACAACATTTCATCGTATGCCTACTATAGCTACTACGTTCAATAGCAGGTTACCGCCACATTCCATAGCAGGTAATACAACTAAAACCGTACAGGGTTCGTATTGTTTCTTTGGATTTCCAACAAATGATCAGGCTAAGGAACTTCCTTACCGAAATAGAAACACCTCTGGAAAGACACCCCGGATCCTAACCGGATCTCTGCAAACAAAAGGCCGACGCTACCTCACGCTGTACAGCTGTAACTAGGTAACTAACACACGAGCTATGTCATCCCCCGGTCGTTACCGACCTTTATCCCGGGATCCCGAAAACCAACAAAGCAACATCATACAGTAATAAATTACCGTGTCCACACGAGTTAAGTATCTGGGCTCCATACCATGATACCACCCTTTATCCAGAAGGAAATGACATACCCTAGGGGCGCTACCCCTACAAACCTTTGCCGCAACATTCCTGTTTCGACCATTACCGGGTTGTGAGTCTCGACGAAGTCTCGTCCACAAAACTACGCTTCTTCACAAAACACGCTTTTTCACAAAGCAACGCTTTGACCAACAAATGATCATCAGCACTTCGTATGCCACATTACTAAATTGGGAATGTATCACTAGTAACCATCAACTACATAACCTCTGAGCTCGTACGTCTCAAAGAAGGGTGTTAAGCTAAGAGAATAAATTCTCCGCCACCAACAGAAATGTATTTGATAGAAACCAGCTTTACATCTCAAAGTGTAACGTCAGACACACATCCATACAAGTCTGTTCCGGGTTCGAACAGAACCGAAGGCACTTCCAAAGAAGCCCTTGCAATCCGGGTATTCACAATCTCGATCGGACTTCCCATCACTTAGGAAATCTCTATACCGTAGCTACTCAGTGCAGAGACAATCGACAGGTCATCCTATCGCTCTCGCAAATACCCGGTCTTCACCACCGGTCTTCAAATGCTATCCATATCGTCGTATCACTATTCGGAATGGGATATATGACACAAAGGTCCTCTCCCGGCTAAACCGAATAACGAGCGCAATTAAAAATCATACGGATACTGGGGTCTCAGTTAAATCACAGCTTAAAGCTTAAAACTTTTCATTCGAATGGTAAAACAAATTACCATTTCCAATCTTTTAAACAAAAAGATTAAATTCAAAAACCTTCAATGGTTTAAACAATTTCCACTTTTAATCTTTTAAACAAAAAGATTCAATTCACAACGTTAACCCCGTTCACAAAGATCTATTCATGGATTTCAAAACAATTTCCATTTTAATAGGTTTACTCGTTAAATCTTTAAATCATGATTTAACTTATAGCTTTCAAAACTAGTTTCCAAAGATTCATTCATAGCCTTGCAAAACAATTCCATTTCAAGTTAGATTAACTCATCCGGTCTTTGAATCAAAGACTCATTTCATAACTTTTAAAACATTTCAATTCCATTTCAAACTTGAAATCTGTTAACACAATTTGGAAATCCTTTACTTATGTGAAAGCTTTTACTATTTGAAAACAAATAGTTTCGTTTCAGAAAAATCCAGTTATATTTACACGAGTTAAAACCCTTGAATTAAATTCAAATTCCCAAATCAATAATTTTAAAATGGTTTAACCCGTATATAACTTGTACATCATCTTTAACCCCTAGTTTCAAATCATAGAATTCAATTTCAAACTTGAATTCAATTTTAAATCAAATTATTTAAATTTTCAAAACTCGATCAAGTTATTCAAAATAACTTTTATCTTTGAAATTCCATTTCAAAAGCTTTTCACTTTAAACCCAAATTCCCAATTTCAAAATCAATTGAAATTAAAATTTCAATTTCAAAAACATTAAATTTACATCATCTGTGACTCAACCGATTTCCACGTGAAATCCATATTTGTGTGTGTATAAGTGTAGTCCAGGGGTTTTACACACAATAGTGCAACATCAATCATCACAGATATATCGATAAGCGGTAAAGTCGATAACGCTTATCTTCATTCACAGATTCATAGATAAAATAAATTTATCGGTCACAAAGATTCACTATTACAATTCGATGTGGGTTTCGGATATCCAACTGGAATCCGACTCCCTGTCGCATCGAAATTCAAATGTCGTTTTACGGGTCAAAGGCTGCATATTCATATAACAGTATATTCATCACAGATATAATAGCGCAATACCAAGCAATTTATATCACAAAGCATCATATCACAAAGCATTCGATAATAATCAATCATCTACAATTAAGATGAATTAATTGTGTAATTATAACTAATTAATCACATTAATAAATTAACCCTTTAATTAATTTCATTAAGTAATTTACTTGGATTTAAGAATTCATTTTAACCCTTAAGTCAAAATTTTAAAACTCAGTTTAAATTTACAGAGACAAATCTGGTTTGGACTTGAAACAAATTTCTACCCGAGACTTACTCGAGTACTTACCCGAGCCAAATGCCTCTCTCCCCGAGCTTAACTTCGAGTCCCCTGTTTTTCTTTATTTTTAAAACCTGTTTTCGTTTAAATTTTTAAAACCTGTTATGCCTGTTAAACTCACACACATGAACTCGGTAACCAACTCGAGCCACGATCCCATTTACCCGAGGTTAACTTTGAGTTTTCCCCCTTCTTCCCCACTAACACCACCACCAGATCACCAACGTGCACGTGCACGTGCACATCCACTCCGGCCACCATCGATCGTCACTCCGACCACCTACAAGTCGACGGCAACTCCATCACTCCTTCAATAACCCAGATTCGATGAACTCGAGCCAATTTCGAGATCGAGCATCTCAACCCAGAACTGGAACACAACCCACGATCTAAAAACGCCACGCCACGATCATCTCGACCATCAGACGCCACGCGACTTCGGCCACGCGTTCCCTGACCATCGACGCTTCTCTTCCCCAAGTTTCGCACGTCTCGGTCTAACAGAGGTGACGAAAATCACCTTGTTCAGAGCACGACAAAACCCAATGATTAAACCCTAGTCTTGCCTCGTTCTTACATCTCATGCGATAGAAAAATTATATCATAATTTTCTCGACTTCATTGATGGCTAAGCCAGCTTCGATCAAAATTTCAACTCTCAACGTTCATTTGATCACCAGTAATCGATTCGAAAGCATATTTCGTCCAAATTTGAACTGCCTCTGAGATACTTAATTAAAAATCATTGTATTAAGTTTAAAAATCCTATCTTTGTATGATTATACAAGTTATAAAATCAAATCCATAATTTAAACTACTTGAATAAATCATATGATTTCTTCTTTGATTGTAAAATGAGTTTGCAGTGTGAGTTCCTTCATTCCCAAGCTAACAAAATTCTGGACCATGGTTTAAGTTTTAAACAAGTTTTTAAACAAACATAATTTGTTTCATTTTGAATTCTAGAACCTACAGGAGATTGGAGAGGGAATGGTTATATGGTTACAGGTTTTGAAACCTGGAACAGAGCCTATTTATGCACATCAACATTCCCAAACATATGCAAGCATGCAAGCATAATCACAACATAAATCAGCATATTTTCAAGATCATAATTCACAGATTATTTAGATGTACATATCAGGTTGAGTTTGCTCACCTATTTCTTAAAAAAAATGCACAGAGCCTCTTCAATGTTGAACTGGAAGCTGGATCTTCCTTTGATATTTAATACTCTAGTTTGGATTATTGTTTTCAAGTTGAAGTTTGTTTTGTTTAAGTTTAAAGATGATACACTTTAGTTTTTCTCAGTTTCGAATGAACAAACTGATATGAGGAAGGCTTGATAAAGAAAATGAGTTCACTGGGTATTCATTTGTACAGGGTGTTATAATGTAGTTTGTACAAAACAGGACAGGGATATTTTTCCTTGTTTCATAATTTATGCAAATTTTCTTAGCTCTTTGGCGGCTGAAAACATTTTATACAAATTCGAATTGACTAAAATTTTGCTAACATTTAATGCATGAGTCCTTTATGTCTCTATACTTGTCCCCTTTTACTTTTATATTCATAGATATTTTACTATGTTTATATTCTTGCCTTTGTTTTACATAACTCCTAACAGGCTTTACTCCTATTTATATAAACCTGGATTGCTTTTATACCTATACATATATAAAGTTGCTTTAATCCTTTGTATTGGTTTATTAATTAATTTATATCCATATACTTTTATACTTTGTCTTAGTTATTTGTTATAAATTTTGACTTATGAATTTTAGTTCTAATCCTAACATATGTGCATATTTTTATTTCTCTTTTATTTTAAAACTTAAACTATTAAATACTACATTTATTTACTTATTAATTATTTTATTTCATACATTTGATTTACACTTAAGTTTTAATATTTATAAAGTTTATTTTATTGTATCTTCAAACCATAGTTCCTTCCAATTATATGCACACACATATATATATATCAATTTCTATTTATTTTTAAAACCATTGGTCTTGAATTTCTATATATATATATTCTCATACACTCAAATTATTATTTACAATTTAAACACAAATCAAATCTATTATATTATTTCAAATTTACTCCGATGTGTTCAAATACATATATATTCTCATATATACACATATGTACAATATTTTAATTGTAAATGTTTTATACAGAATATACTTGGATATCGGGGAAACTCGCATTACCTTATCATTTAATTCTACAAATTTTAATTCAAAAATTAATTTAATTATCAATTAAATGTAATTAAAATTCGGGGTCGTTACAGGAAGTTCCTTAGCCTGACCATTTGTTGGAAAATCTAAAGAAACAATACGAGCCTTGTACGGTTTTAGTTGTAGAACCTGCCATTTAAAATGGTAGCTATAGTAGGCATAATATAATGGTACCTATGCTGGCTAAGATTAATATTATATTTTTGAAAGGATTTTCACACTATGCACTAGTAATAATATCAAAAGGATTTTGCATAGTAAGCATGTTTGACTATCAGAAGAAGAAATCTCCTCCAAGTCTGCGATTGCATTGTGTGTGTGGTGGGAGGTCTTATGGTAGTTTCATTTTCAAAAAAGCATATCGGATTTCTCTTTTAAATCTGTTTATTTAAAGATAAACTGCTTTTGTTGCTCACACTAGTCCCATGACTGACTCGGAGTTTATTGTTCCCTTCCTAAACTCTGGGTGCCCACAATTTTCCACACGGGCATTCTAGAGTTGGGTTTCTCAGATAGTCAGGTTCAGTAGAGTATCTGGAGCTAGTTCAGTGTTTGGAGTTCACTTACGACTGCACTAGCTTATCTTAGTGAGATGTGATGGTGGTTCGAGCTTGATATTGGAGTTGTTGGATTCATTCTCTTTTGAAGATCGTTTGGAGTTATCACTTCTATTTTCCGCTGTATCATTATTTATCTCTGATATTGTTGTATCATATTGATATCATTGTTGCATATCATTCTGGATATTGTATTTATTTGAATTGTATATGATATCATCTATTTCTTTCTTTCGTTGTGTTGTTATACTTACTGTGTTATAAGCTCTGAAGAGCCAGATTCGGCGTTTGAATCTGCGGCATTTGAGTACAAGTGAAGTACGGGTGCCAATTTTCGAAGGCCGAGTTTTGGATCATCACACTTTAGAAGCTTTGGCCAGTTGTGGTGTGCAGTTAAGATCAACTGCTAGTTGTAGTCAGAGTACTGCCATGTTGTCCCGTTTAGAAGTTCGACCGGTATTGATCGAGAGAATTGCTTCTAAACAGAAGGAGGATCCATTATTAGCTGAGAGGATCAGAAGGCATGAGGTTGGAACTGAGGTCGATGATTTGAAAGATTTTTGTCTTGACCAGAGAGGATGGTTGAGAAAGAAGGGATGGTTATGTGTTCCAGATGTGGAGAACGAAAGAAGTCCTTGAGGAGTGTCATCGATCCAAGTTTACGATTCATCCTGGAGGGACCAAGATGTAGCAAGATATGAAGAGGAGCTTCTATTGGGAAGGCATGAAGAGAGATGTTGGCTTGTGGGTTAGGCAGTGTGTAAACTGTCAACAAGTGAAAGCCGAGCATCAAAAGCCGAGTGGGTTACTTCATCCTCTAGATATTCCAGTTTGCAAATGGATTCGATATCCATGGATTTTATAGATGGGTTGCCAAGGTCATGGAGAGGAAATGAGAGTATATGGGTTATTGTGGAAAGGTTGACCAACAGTGCCTATATCATTCCAGTAAATTCGACCAGGACGGCACCTGTTTTTGTGAGGTTGTTCATGAAGAACATAGTTAGACTTCATGGAGTTGCTAGTTGCATAGTCAGTGATAGAGATGCTTTATTCACTAGCGAATTCTGAAAGAGTCTATAGGATGTGTTAGGCACTATGCTCAAGATGTACCACATATCACCCATAGATAGATGGACAGACAAAGAGAGCCAATAAGGTACTCGAGGATTTGTTGAGAGCTTGTGTGTTGGATTTTGGTGGATCTTGGGAGGATCACTTGCATTTGGTTGAGTTTTCCTATAACAATTGTTATCAGACTAGTATAGGAATGGCGCCTTTTGAAGCTTTGTATGGTAGGCCACGCAAATCTCCTGCATGTTGGTTGGAGTCTAGAAATAGATTGGTCTTAGGTCCAGATTTGGTTAAGGAGGCATCAGAGAAGATTGAGTAATCCGAGAACGGATGAAGGAAGCTCAATCCAAACAAAAGAGTTACGCAGATAAAAGGCGTAAGGACCTAGAGTCCTCAGTTGGAGACAGGGTTTTCATTAAGGTATCACCAATGAAGGGTGTGGTACAGTTCGGGAAGTCAGGGAAACTGGCATCGAAATATGTTGGTCCATTCCAGATTATAGGAAGGATTGGAATGCTCGCACACAGAGTTGAGTTGCCGAACAATATGGTATGTAACAACCCGCATATTTTACGATTTAATATTTAAATATTTTATTTAAATATAGAATCGTTGATCGGATTAAAGTCCGAAAAGCTACTTTTTGCAAACAGTCGAATTAGGACTCGAGATCACTTCCATTGAGTCCAAAATGGCGTTTGCGACTTTTTTAAGTATAACCATCGATATGTTTGGAGTTGAGTGAATTTTTCTATTTTTCACTTAGGGCTTTGGGTTTGGGTTTTAGCCCAATAACCTAACATAACCCCCTAGCTCAGCCCCCTCTCTTCTCTTCATTCTAATATTTTCCCTAACACTTCAAGCTTTTGTAAAAATGGGGGAAGAGAAAAGGATTGGAAATAGAAATTCCCAAACCTTAGCTTTTATCTAGGAACTCAAATTCAACTCCAAAGACAAGGTGAAGCTTAGGTAAGCCTTCTCTTCATCTTCTCCATCACATTTCCTCTTCGATTTCTGAAATGTTCTAAACCCTAACTTAGGAAAAGTTTCCTTTTGAGCTTTAGAATGAAGCCCCTTGGGTTGAAATTGAAGAGCGATTGTTCTAGCCTTGCTCGGAAGCTTCTTTCTTGTGATTTTGGGTTTAAAGGTGAGATTTTTATCTCACATCTATGTCTATAACTATCTTTGATTGTTAGGTATGAATTCCTAACATCTTTTCATGTTCATTTGATTTGGATTTGGATTGATTTGGTAAATATTCCAATTTTTGGTTTTTAAGTTCAATTTTGGGAAAATCCTTTTTCGGATGTTTGAATATGTTTTCGGTGAAGCATCGATGAGCCTATAGGGCTGGGTTGCCGACTGGTGTAAACCCCTAGCGCCCGTGGCTCGTCCGATCTCGATTTGTTGGATTTTTTCCCCACAAGGGGCTAGAATGAATGTGCTTCAGAAGCAGGTTCATTCGACTGAACCAGTGGTTCAGTCGACTGAACCAAAAGTCGAAAAATGCTTAGAAGCAGGTTCAGTCGACTGAACCAGTGGTTCAATCGACTGAACCAGACCCAGGAAATTGCCTGGGTCTGTATAAGTCGACTGACCATCTGGGTCAGTCGACTGACCCTGGGGATACACAATTCGTATCCCTTTGTCAGTCGACTGACCTGCTTGCTTCAACCCCATTTGATTATTTTTCTCGAGATTCCAATGTTAATCGATTCGTGATTTATCCGATTTGTTGTTATCATTTATTATCGATTTTGGTGACTTCTATTTCGGGATTTTTGGTATATCCATTTTGATGGATTCGGCATCGATTTCTATGGATTTGATTCACGTCTTCGTATTTGAATTTTTGATGATTGATTGTTTCTACAATCATTTCTATGACTTGTCCCTTTAAAAATACAAAGATTCCTATACTAGTAGTAAATACTCAAACCCTTTCATCAAAATGATTTTAACACTACTTTTAAACACAAAGCTTGTTTATAAAATCGTTTTCTAATCTATTAGTATATACAAACCTTTACCTCAGTCGTATGAGAAAATCTAATTAAACGGCTTAGCAAAACAAGTGGTATGAAACGCTTGCGTTTACTTCGTCGATTAATTTATGGACTTGTTCGATTGAAATCTTGTGACAATTTTTGAGTGGAAATTTACAATCTGTTCGTAAATATTTTAGTTAAGCTAGTGGTTATGGGACATGAAGCTAAACTCTTATATTTACTAGCTTAGTGTAATCGACACTTCTTGATGATCGATGATGATCATTTTATGGTTTAGACTAGCAATGTGCGATGTCTCTTCGTCCACGTGGGGGACTGTACCCAGTTTTATTGAGCTTCGTCTCATTTCTATTGTGGGCTAGCGACCCATGTTCTTTTATGGTGTTCGGTTCATCGGATATACCGTTATTGTACTACATCGATGTCTCAGCTTTTTGGTTCATCGGATGTACCGTTATTGTACTACATCGATGCTTCGAGTTTCGAGTTCATCGGGCGTACCGTTATTGCACTACGTCGTTGTTTCGAAATATTTGAGTTTCTGGTCCCTTGGGCGTACCGCTATTGTACTACGCCGTTGCACGGCTCGATAGTTAGCGACCATGGAATAGCATTCCGTTTGTAATAGGCCTCCCCCCTATTCTGATTCCTGTATTTCTAATTGATGATTTCTGAAATTTATGTTTCACCAACTTTTGCGTTTGGAATTTATATGTTTGTCAATATTTGTAGTTTGGTGAATAAAATAAAGAATATGATATTCTTTTTGGTATTTTGAGATGATTGGAGATATTGTATGATTTTTGTTGTTATTTGATGTATACTTGACTTTTGATGTATACTTGACATGGTATGGCATTTCTTTGTTATCATACGTTTTTGGTCACATCTCTTATCCTATCTCATTTTATATGATAATTATAGCTAGACTGATCCGTTTATTATTTTCTTCTTAAATAATACTCGGGTCAGACCGAGATATTTCAGGTGCTCCTGGTTGACTTCTTATCAGGGATTATCATCTGATTCTTTTGGCTAACTACTTTAGATTAGTAGTTTTTGTTATTATACATTTGAGATATGGACTCCTTGATGTATAATTATTCTTTTGTCTCGCACTTGTATCTATTCATTGTGATGTAGTGGATCTTATATGACCACTATTTTGATGTACACTTTCATGTGATATATTCATATCTTATTCCGCCTTTGTGATATGAATATCTATGACTGATTTGTGTTATGTTTATTTCTACGTTTGTTTCCGAGGTCCACTTAGCCACTGTGTGGAAGCTTTGAGTTTGTATTTGATATGTCGGATTTCCTCTTGAAATGAAATGTAAGTTATATTTTCTGACATATCGGTACTCGCACAAAGAAATTACACAGATGGTCGCTCCTCAACAGCCTTATTCTTCATGCTAGTCGACGGAAATACATCGTAGTGTCCTTGGCTAGCGTGAGTATAGAGGTGGGGTGTCACAGCATGGTATTAGAGCCAAACTTCGGAACAATGCAGAATAATCTAGCAAGGATCATTGTCCTAAGTCTTCCATAAGAATCGTGCCATAGGATTTAATTCGAGTCTTCGTACCATCCTATCTTATATTCTTTATGATGCCTTGTTTTATCAATCAAAATTTGTTTGGTATTCATTTTGAGAATAACCTTTTTCCTCTTTTCTTTCTTTCTTAAAGAAGAGAAATGGTTAGACCTGGCCGTCCCAGTGCCGGTCAATCTAGTGCTACTCCTTAGGATGGAGTATTTATGTCAGCTCAACAACTTTTAGATCTTGTGAATAATGCCCAAGCTACCGGACCCGCTCCAACGCCTACTCACCCTAAATCAGGGTTTGCACGCTTGTGCAGAGATTATACCGCTTTGGGTGGAAGGCCATTCAAGGGATCTGAAAACTTTATAGAAATACAAGCTTGGCTTAGATCATGCGATCGCATCTTTTCCTGCATGAATCTTATTGGTTCACTTCGTGTCCAAGTGGCTTCTAGTATGCTCCAAGAAAGAGCATTAGATTGGTATGAGCTTTTGATTTCTGAAACTATCGAAGCGGATCTTACTTGGGAGCAATTCCGAGAAAGATTCGAATTGAAGTTTGTGCCGGAGGCTGAAAAAGTAACTTTAGCCCGACGCTTTATTGACCTTGTTCAAGGTGAATCTTCTGTGATGGATTACGTCGCATCGTTTGAATCTATCTCTAAATATGGGGTCGAGTATATTAATACCCCATTGAAGAAAAATCGGATATTTATCTATGGTTTGAATAAGAACCTTAAGAAGCCTTTACTTCTGAAGCTAGAAGTTTCTTTCGGTCAGCTTGTTGATATCGCTCTTCGACTTGAAGAGTCCGATAGAGAAAGTGATGTTGAAGTTGTGTGTGCCAAACAGAACTTCAGCAATAACATGAAGAAGCCTATTAAGTTCAACGGCCCCAATCCCGACAAGAAAGGGAAGCAAGAAACTTTGATAGCAAAGTCTCCTACCTCTAGTCGTGGACGATGCTACAATTGTGGTCTTACGGACCACTATGCAAATGATTGCCCGAAACCATTTTTTTGTCGTTATTGCAAAAGTTCGGGACATCTTTTATCTTCATGCCCCAAACTTCCTAAGAAGAGAGAGGGAAAGCTAAATGTTGTTCAAGCCCCTAGCGACACTTCTCTTGGTCAAGGTATTTTTCATTCTATCCTTGACGATATTTGTTTTGGGATTACCTTATTCGAGTTCCTTTTGATTTGGGTTCTTCTCATTATTTTACATCAAAAGAACTTGATAAATTCTTTCTCTTTTAATTTTTTGGGCTTGATGACTTCATTGAGAATTGCGAATTCGATTGATGGATCCACAACACTCAATTTACTTTGTGAAAATGTCGAGATTATTTTTGTGAATTTTTCTTTTCGAGCCGATTTGCATGTTATGCGTTATTTAGGCTTCGAAACTGATTTTTGGGAAAGGATTGGCTTAATTATTATGAAGGCCATATCCTATGTCCAATGTAGACTATTTATCTTCGACATCTTCAATCTGTTAAACATATTTCTTTTGTTCTTAATGATTTTGATTTCCAGATTTGGTGACATCATTTTATTCTTTAAACCCACTTGATGAGGAAAGTGTTATTTCTCTCATTCAATTAGGTTGTAAATTTTCCGGTATATTTGAGCTTGTCTTAGGATTATCACCTAAGCAATCTTTTGAGTGGTGCTAAGGTCTTTTCAGCTCGACCTTGCCACCGGTTTTCATCAGCTACGAGTTGCAGAAGGCAGCATCCTCTTACCGCATTTTGCACTCGTTATGATTCTTATGTGTGGTTCGTTATGTCAATCGGTTTGACGAACCTTCTGCCTTATTTCATCCATCTTATGAATCGAGTATTCTACGAATATATCGATGAATTTATCCTTGTATTTATTGATTATGGATGAAAACAACAATTTAAAATTTGCAAATCTTTTAATAAGATATTTATAAAAATGATTGGGTTTTTATTCTCAAAACAAGCAAAAATATTTATAAGAGACTTGTTTATCATAGAATATGATTTTGTGTTGTTTTGCCCATTGAGTGCTTTAAGAATTCTGGCCGGTGCGCTTGATCAACGTTATCGATAGGAATATCCTAAACGCTTTGATGAGACAGTTAGACACAATAAATTGACTTGTAATAAGTAAATTTTTCTAAAAAAGATGATTACATAAAGTTAATTATAATCTTGAAAGTCTTAGCTTTTCGGGAAAGAGGATCATTTAAAAGAACTCTTTTCCGATATTTTTATTCTTGCGATTCCCGAAGGGAATCAAAACTTTATTGTTTTTACCGATACTAGTCGTATTGGTTTGGGTGCCATTCTCTTGCTAAGGGAATGTGTTTTATCATATGCTTCTTGACAATTAAAGCTTGTCGAGACTAGATATGCCATTCATGATCTAGAGATCGCGACTATTGTTTTCGCTCTTAGAATTTGGCTCATTATCTTTTGGGAGAGAAATTTGTTCTCTACTCCAATCATAAATCTTTGAAATATTTATTTTCTCAAAAGGAACTTAATTTGTGTCAACAATGTTGGCTCGAGTTCCTTGCATATTATGATATTGATCTTCTTTGTACTCCAGAAAAGGGTAATCGAGATTGCCGATGCCCTTAGTTGAAAGCAACAAGCAGTTGTTTCTTTGATGATATCTGAATGGTATGATCTCGAGACTTTATCCATTTATGAGATTCGAGATCGTGAATCCAATTTATGTTCATCTCTTGTTTTGTGTAGCCTTGAGGCTTGTCCTTCTCTTTTGGACCGTACCTCTTTTGGCTAAACTGTATGTCAAATTAAATTGCATGGAGTTCCTACTTCTATTGTTAGCAATTGTGATCCATTATTTTACAAGTGGATTTTTGGAGAGGTCTTCAAAAAGCTTTGGGAACAAAACTTAATTTTTTTAGCACCGCTTATCGTCCTCAATCCGATGGACAAATAGAGCGTGTGAATCAACTCTTGAAGATCTCTTTCGTGCATGTGTTCTTGATTCTTGTGGAAGTTGGGAAGATCATACTCTTGTTGAGTTTTCTTCCAATAATAGCTTCCAATCTTGTATTGGTATGGCACCTTTCGAGGCACTCTACGGAAGGCCATGCCGATTCTCTTTGTGTTGGCTTGAAGCCGGTGAGAAGCTGGTTTTAGGTCCAGGTTTTATTTGTGTATATTTGTGTTTCACCTATGAGGGGTGTTGTGCGTTTTAGTTGATCGAGAAAGTTAGCACCTCGATATTTTGGTCCATTTCCCATCACCGAACGTAATTGTTCCATGGCTCATCGCTTTTTATTACCGGCTCAATCTTTTGCTATTTTGACGCTCTCAATGCCTCTCTACTACAGAAATACCTTAGGGATTCCGATTTTTATTCTTGAGCCAAGTGTTGTTGAAGAGATTGAGGTTTCACCAAATTTGACTTATGAGCAACATTCTATTCGTATCATTACTTCGGAGGTTAAACGCCTTCGAAATAAAGATGTTCTTCTTGTGAAAGTTCAATGGTCCTCAAATCCTAAGAATTTCTCTTGGGAATCTTGAGAATTCATCGAGTAAACACATCCGTACTTACTCTTTCGTGCTCTTTATGGTGAACTTCTTATTTCAAACTTTTTTTGTGTTGATATGCTTTTATGTTTGTTACTTTTTATTTCCCTCTTAATTATTGCGAGGACGCAATTTCTTTAAGGAGGGGAGTCTGTAACAACCCACATATTTTACGATTTAATATTTAAATATTTTATTTAAATATAGAATCGTTGATCGGATTAAAGTTCGAAAAGCTACTTTTTGCAAACAGTCGAATTAGGACTCGAGACCACTTCCATTGAGTCCAAAATGGCGTTTGCGACTTTTTTAAGTATAAGCATCGATATGTTTGGAGTTGAGTGAATTTTGCTATTTTTCACTTAGGGCTTTGGGTTTGGATTTTAGCCCAATAACTAACATAACCCCCTAGCTCAGCCCCCTCTCTTCTCTTCATTCTAATATTTTCCCTAACACTTCAAGCTTTTTTAAAAATGGGGGAAGAGAAAAGGATTGGAAATAGAAATTCCCAAACCCTAGCTTTGATCTAGGAACTCAAATTCAACTCCAAAGACAAGGTGAAGCTTAGGTAAGCCTTCTCTTCATCTTCTCCATCTATTTTCCTCTTCGATTTCTGAAATGTTCTAAACCCTAACTTAGGAAATGTTTCCTTTTGAGCTTTAGATTGAAGCCCCTTGGGTTGAAATTGAAGAGCGATTGTTCTAGCCTTGCTCGGAAGCTTCTTTCTTGTGTTTTTGGGTTTAAAGATCAGATTTTTATCTCACATCTATGTCTATAACTATCTTTGATTGTTAGGTATGAATTCCTCACATCTTTTCATGTTTATTTGATTTTGATTTGGATTGATTTGGTGAATATTCCAATTTTTGGTTTTTAAGTTCAATTTTGGGAAAATCCTTTTACGGGTGTTTGAATATATTTTCGGTGAAGCATCGATGAGCCTATAGGGCTGGGTTGCCGACTGGTGTAAACCCCTAGCGCCCGTGGCTCATCCGAATGCGATTTGTTGGATTTTTGCCCCACAAGGGGCTAGACTGAATGTGCTTCAGAAGCAGGTTCAGTCGACTAAACCAGTGGTTCAGTCGACTGAACCAGAGCCAGGAAATTGCCTGGGTCTGCATCAGTCGACTGACCATCTGGGTCAGTCGACTGACCCTGGGGATACATAATTCGTATCCCTATGTCAGTCGACTGACCACCTGGTTCAATCGACTAACCTGCTTGCTTCAGCCCCATTTGATTTTTTTGCTCGAGATTCCAATGTTAATCGATTCATGATTTATCCGATTTGTTGTTATCATTTATTATCGATTTTGGTGACTTCTATTTCAGGATTTTTGGTATATCCATTTTATGGATTCGGCATATGGATTTGATTCACGTCTTCGTATGTGAATTTTTGATGATTGATTGTTTCTACAATCATTTCTATGACTTGTCCCTTTAAAAATACAAAGGTTTCTGTACTAGTAGTAAATACTCAAACCCTTTCATCAAAATGATTTTAACACTACTTTTAAACACAAACCTGGTTTATAAAACCGTTTTCTAATCTATTAGTATATACAAACCTTTACCTCATTCGTATGAGAAAATCTAATTAAACGGCGTAGCAAAACAAGTGGTATGAAACACTTGCGTTTACTTCGTCGGTTAATTTATGGACTTGTTCGATTGAAACTCTTGTGACAATTTTTGAGTGGAAATTTACAATCTGTTCGTAAATATTTTAGTTAAGCTAGTGGTTATGGGACATGAAGCTAAACTCTTATATTTACTAGTTTAGTGTAATCGACAATTCTTGATGATCGATGATGATCATTTTATGGTTTAGACTAGCAATGTGCGATGTCTCTTCGTCCACGTGGGGGACTGTACCCAGTTTTATTGAGCTTCATCTCATTTCTATTGTGGGCTAGCGACCCATGTTCTTTTATGGTGGTCGGTTCATCGGATGTACCGTTATTGTATTACATCGATGTCCCGGCTTTTTGGTTCATCGGATGTACCGTTATTGTACTACATCGATGTCCCGACTTTTTGGTTCATCTGCAATGACCCTAATTCTTAACCAAAAAAAAAAATATTTTTTTTTTCATACTTAGCTAAGACTACCTAGGGTCATCCTTCCCTATTCTCATATTATCCAGGATCTTTCACAATATAAAAATATTGTTTTAAATCTAAATCATTCCTAACATACATATATGAAGATATCTATGTTATATTCTACTAGAATCAGAGCATGATAATATGTAAGTAAAAATCCTTTTAAATCTATTAAAATGTGATAATTCCCTGATAAAAGATTAATTATTGTATCCTGATTTTTGACCATAGAATCCACTGGAAACATGTACTTTAGTCTGTTATTCTAATTAAGAAATGATCAAGTAATAATCAGGTGGAAGAAAGCTTTTAATATGGATGATTGTGTTAAAGTCTGTATAGTATCAAACTCAGGCTAAAAGAAAGTGGATCATAAGTGAACACAAGCAACATTTAGGCGTAATGGAAACGCGCCTAACTTACACATGAGAGGTCACGAGTTCGAGTGCTATGCTGGTCGGTTCAAACCCAATTTTTGTTTTTCTTTTTATTTTTCTCCTGTATGGTTTAAAATCTGATATCTACCTATATCTACACATATATACTTAATTTTTGCCTATAATCTAACATACAAAACAATATTTCTTGCTTTATTATTTTTAAAACCCATTCCTACAACTTTTCTAGGAATTTATATTTATATTTTTACCCAAATATCAACATGTACACAGATATACATGTACATGTCAATGTCTTTGCTCATTTTCCAGAAAACTGGGTTCAAATGGTTCCTTGCTTCATTGATTTGAAGTGAACATTTGGCCTGACCTATGGTCTAACCATGTGGTTAATCTGACCATTCTTTTATTTGCATTTTTACAAACCAGAATCTACCCAAAACATTGATACTCCTTCTTTTCAAAAGCATGTTTATATATGTATGAATCAGACACCTTGTGATCAGATTTATATCCTCCTTCCTAACCATAATTCTCTTTTAAAAATGCATATTCAGGGTATATACACTTTTACTTGCATTTGGACATATATCAATATAATGACTTGAAAATATAACAGTTATAATTCTTTCTGGATTTTCCCAATATAATTTCCTATATATCTATCTTTTGAAAGGACTTAGGATGAACTAAAATCATCATAAAATGATTATGCTTATAAAATCCAGGTTTTTCCTCTAAATCAAAAACAACTTTAGCAAATAGATTTTCAAATCAGTTTAACATCAATATCCTTAATACATACCAAACCAGAAATAACCAGAAACAACATAACACGTATTTCTTACAAGTTCTTCCTTCTTAATACATTTAGATAGCCATATCAATCAGGAAATACATGCATGAATTAACACATTCTAGCTCTTATTTCTAATTATCTTAGCATTCTCTATTCCATATCTTTTTAATCTTGCTTACTTAGCTCCATCACAACCTACAAAAGCATTAGCGGCTGCCCCATTATGAATGAGACACCCCCATGTGCCATGAGCAATAAGGGTCAGATCTATGATCTGGTGTGAGCATTTCTAACATATCCATGATATTAAGCTAAGGATACAGCATAAATGTACCTTGCATAACTTGACAGGTATTATCATGAATGATTAATGTATAAATTAATCAGGTATTCCCATATACATACACAAGAGCAACCATATGCATTAAAACAATTTTTATTTGGAACTACTAAGGTTCCTCATACCAACCCTAATCCCGGAAAGGCCCAAGTTTCCTATATCATCATTTAAGGTTGCCTTTTCTTCTTATAAATTCCTGGCCTCATCTGCTATAAGGAATCAAAGGGACACATTGCCATGAACTAATTAACATCATGGCACAAAGATCTCAGGACTTAAACAAGCCATGTGTCAACTTGTCTACTTCAAATAGGACAAGCATTCCAGCAGCCTTCTTGGCACAAAATCCTTAGTTATATTACTAAGTGTATTCATGTTCATTTTATCAATGATAGCTAGGTGTACAGACCACTTATATACATGAAACATACTAGTTACCTTGTAGACATAATATTGCAAGCAAGTTAAAGGTTACTTTCTAGAGGTATAACACCCAGTCATTCCATCTCACATTATTTAGCATATAAACACCCTATTCAAACATATACCAGAATGTTTGCAACTGAGAATAAATGCATGGCTCTATTGGGTTTATTTTGATTTTGCAAGCAACTATGTTTAGCCAGATTTTTAACCTTGTTTAAACATAATTTTTAGGCTTGTAAATTTTCTGTTTGGTTTAGGGCTCAGCACTTATAGAGAAAGACTCCATTGCACCCTTAACCAATTATTTCAAGCCTCAGCACTATACCATTGTATATGCAGCTCATAGTTTTTTTTTCTTCATTCTTTGTCTTAAGCCATGATTCAGACTAGTTACAAATACTCTCTTACATGTTCTTTAAGGTTTTGGTATAACATACAGGGATGAAAATAGAACAACAAAGTTATACATCCATCATAGCAGATCATATCTCATCAAGCATTCATGAAACCATCAGTAGTCAACATGGTTTGTAAATCAAAACATGCAAAATATAGCATATAAAAGCTTAGCTGCCTAATCTCAGGTCTTAATGCCATGTATATGAGTGAGGATACTCACCTAAATGCTTACACAAGCTTAATCCAGAAAACCCCTCAAATCTTTAGCCTTTTCTTCCTCTTCTTCCTTAGGTTAATTAATTCAGTGAAAGAGTAGTTTTCTGGTTAGGCTCTTGATTTATATAGGGGTTCTACCTAGGGTTTTGGGTGATGCAAAATCCCTATTTTAGCCCAAACCAGAATCATGCATTTGGCATTGCATATTCTCTCCCTCCTAACCCTTAATGTCCCGGCCAATATTTTAAAACAAGGCTAAGTTGTGCCCATTTTCTTTTCTTTTCAGAAAGTGATTACTTTAAGTATTTTTATTATACTTACCTCAAACATGATAATGGTGTGACTTTCTATTTTCTGCCTTTATACATTTGCTTTCTTGCACTTTGGTTCTTACTATTTTAGTGCTTCTTTTACTTATTTTTCCTTTATTAATTTTCTGCTCAAATAATATCTGTATATATATACATTTATACAACTATGGGTGTTAGTTTAACTTTAACCTTCTTTTATTTGCAGAAAACATGTGCATTCTTATATGCATTTCTATACTCCTATTATTCAAATAAAATTTCACTTATTCATTATAAATCAATGTTCTCTTCTGTCTTAATTTCCAGACAAGTCATACATATGCATATATATATAGATATATATATATACATATCCTCAGGAATTTTAATATTCATGTCTAGGCCTATATTTCCTTTATTTAAAACATTTTATCTAAATGTTTTCCTTCTTTGTTTTATTATTCAGGAATTCTGGATTTTCTCTTAGTGCCATAACTAGTGTGCACGTGCACACATGCACACAACCTTGCACCACTGAAAATCCCACCTATATAATAATTCTGATTTTCCCCCCAGAATTTTAATCATTTATTTAAAAGGATTTTCCTCAAAATCTTGGGGTATTACATCATCGGATGTACCGTTATTGTACTACATCGATGTCCCGAATTTTTGGTTCATCGATGTACCGTTATTGTACTACATCGATGCTTCGAGTTCATCGGGCATACCGTTATTGCACTACGTCGTTGTTCCGAAATATTTGAGTTTCTGGTCCCTTGGTCGTACCGTTATTTTACTACGCCGTTGCACCGACTCAATGGTTAGCGACCATGGAATAGCATTCCGTTTGTAATAGGCCTCCCCCCCTTCTGATTCCTGTATTTCTAATTGATGATTTCTGGAATTTATGTTTCACCAACTTTTGCGTTTGGCATTTATATGTTTGTCAATATTTGCAGTTTGGTGATTAAAATAAGGAATATGATATTCTTTTTGGTATTTTGAGATGATTGGAGATATTGTATTATTTTTGTTGTTATTTGATGTATACTTGACACAGTATGGCATTTCTTTGTTATCATACGTTTTTGGTCACATCTCTTATCCTATCTCATTTTATATGATAATTATAGCTAGACTGATCCGTTTATTATTTTCTTCTTAAATAATACTCGGGTCAGACCGAGATATTTCAGGTGCTCCTGCTTGACTTCTTATCAGGGATTATCATCTGATTCTTTTGGCTAACTACTTTAGATTAGTAGTTTTTGTTATTATACATTTGAGATATGGAATCCTTGATGTATAATTATTCTTTTGTCTCGCACTTGTATCTATTCATTGTGATGTAGTGGATCTTATATGATCACTATTTTGATGTACACTTTCATGTGATATATTCATATCGTATTCCGCCTTTGTGATATGAATATCTATGACTGATTTGTGTTATGTTTATTTCTACGTTTGTTTCCGAGGTCCACTTAGCCACTGTGTGGAAGCTTTGAGTTTGTATTTGATATGTCGGATTTCCTCTTGAAATGAAATGTAAGTTATATTTTCTAACATATCGGTACTCGCACAAAGCAATTACACAGATGGTCGCTCCTCAATAGCCTTATTCTTCGTGCTAGTCGACGGCAATACATCGTAGTGTCCTTGGCTAGCGTGAGTATAGAGGTGGGGCGTCACATGGTAGGTGTCCATAACATATTTCATGTGTCTCATCTTCGCAAGTATGTGCATGATCTAGAGGCTACTATTCCTCAGACTGAGTTGGAGGACTTAGTGGTAAAAACTGATTTGACTTTTGTTAGACAACCAGTTTGGGTTGTAGCGAGAGATGAGAAAAGATTGAGGAACAGGACAGTTAAGTTGGTGGAAGTTCAGTGGAGCAACAACGAGAAGGACTATACCTGTGAGACAGACGACAAGATTCAAGATACTTATCTTGATCTGCTATGAGGTTATGTCTATATTAGATTTATATAGATATTTTCTAGTCAGGTAGACTAGTATGGTTGTTAGGAGTCATTACAGATGATTGCTTTGTTTAGTGTTTAGTCCTTACTAAATTTCGAGGAAGAAATTCGTTTAGGAGGGGAGCCTGTAACACCCCTAATTTTTTATAACATTATTCAGGAGATTTAATTAGATAAATTAAATAGAATAATGTAAATGTTAAGTGATAAAGGGATTCAGACTTCAATTAATTAATTAAAGGTTGTGCCTAATAAACTAATTAATGGGCTTAAGAGTGGTTTTAGGGTAAACAAATTACATAAGGGTATAATTGGTATTGCCGCCCATTGAGCCTTACCCATATATATATATATATATATAGATATATATTCTTTCCTACCTTATTCTTCCCATTCACATCATTTTAAAACGCAAATTAAAAGATAGAGGAATGGCCGACCTTTAAGAGGAAGAAGAAATTCAAAATTAAAAGCTAGATAATCAAGCTTAGGGGAAAATTTTCTAAATTGATCAAGGTGAATAATAAATTCCATCTCTATTTTGTTTTAAATCGTATATTTTCGGATTTAAGGGTAAATTCATTTTTATGATATATAGGATGATGGTATGCTTGATTCATGATTTATTTGATTTAAACAAGATTAATTGTTTAATGGAGTTTTTGCACCGTTTTAGATCAAAACCAAGATCTAATGATGTTTAAATGCTATGGGAAAATTTTATGTTATGAGAAACGTGATTTTGGAGTTGGGTTTCAATTTAGAGAATTTTCCAATCTGTGAAAAGATTATTATGAATTTTCAAAGGAGATTATGGTTATTTGGGTTTATAAATTTATTTTGGAAAATATATTGAGAATTTGGGTCTGGAATTTTGATATGTTAGATAACATGATTAAAGTGAATTTCTGGAATTTTTAGGGATTTTTACAATGTGATTTGCTATGCAAAATAAATTGTTTTAAAAGAGGGACTTCTTTGCTAAATTGGTTTTGTCCAATGGAAAAGCTTAATTAATTAATGTAACCATGGTTAGATCTTATTAGCGGCAGTTAATTTTAGAAAAGAATTTGAAAACGTTAAGGCAACCAATCTGGTGTTGACATGTGGCAGGTTAGTTAGAGAAAAATTACTTTATAAAGAACTAAACCAGATTTACATCAGAAAATTAGTTCCGCCTTCTTAGGAAAGCACCTTTCGACATAGAAGCTTCCGCCTTCATCCTTGTCAAAACTAACTATGCCGAAACCAATACACAAGGTATCACCCTGATGGTACACAGTAGATTGGAGATGGACGAAAGGTTAAGTGTCGAAAGCTAGCTTCCAAAGGAGTCGTAACCTTGATTTGTTTTTAAAGAAAACGCCTGCTTTTGTCTTATTTTAGCATTTGATAGAGTCAAAGCGTTTGGTTTCGAAAGAGGTTTTGAAAAGCTTTCAAAAAGGTTGCCATTAACCTAAGATTTCTTTCGATTGGGTTCCTTCACTTATGAAAGAATGTTTTAAAAGAAGGGGTTCCGACCTAGTCGATACCCTGCTACTGTTCTTTAACCTTTCGATGGTATTGAAGACATCAATGATGTCAAAAGGATACTTTGTTTTATAAGTTCAAGCCACTTCCAGTAGCTTTTGAAAGGAGTTAGGGGTTTCCAAGGTGATGGTTTCAAAAGGGGTTTCAACGCCAACCTTCTAATGTTTTACCCATATGTTTTATGCTTTCAAAAGAGATGATGCCGACGCCTTCAAGTTTTCCCCAATAATTTTATATGATAAAGAATGGTTTCGAAATAGATGTTTTCGCCTATATTCACTTTGACCAAAATTATGTTTTAAGTATAAACCCAAAGCTTTAGAAAGAGGTACTTTTAATGTTTTCGGAAGGGTTACTCCCATTGGTGTCGAAAGGGGTACCTTCAATAGGTTTCAAAGCTAAGCTTCTGAAGTTAAATGCTAATACTTTAATGTATTCGAAAGGTTTCAAAAGGTAGATTTTAAAGTATTATAGGGCAGGAGCCTAATGTTTTTAATAGCTTTCGAAGGAGGTCATCCTATGAAGTCGAAAGCTAGGTTTCGAAGGTATCGAAAGGTTTCTTAACCCAAACTCTATTTTTAAAAGAAAAAACCCATCGCTATATAAAAAGAGTTTTTATAATGGTTTTAAGAAGAAGTTATCTTTGATAAAGTAATAGGTTAAAGGGATTAACCATGTTTTATTTTAAACCCACAGGAGTGGTATTGCTACGTTGTTATGTTGCTTCTTCAAATATGAATATATTCACATTTAAATGGACCCATAACTGCAATTTGGGGATAAAGGGTAGAAGAACCGGTTAGGTTAACCCAGTAGTGAATATAAATTGATAAAACTCCTGAATGAGTAGAATTGCATCCAGGTGGTCAGGAAGCCCAGAATAGGATGCTACAATATAAAAGAAAGATATTCGTAGGGGCCAATAGGTTCTCAGTAAGCCCATGAAAACTGTGTAAAGGGAAAGATATTGGCAAGGGCCAATAGGTTCATAGTTAGCCCATAAAAACTATGTATAAAGGAAGATGTCAGATAGAACGGTTCATAGTAAGCCCATGAAAACTGTGTAAAGGGAAAGATATTGGCAGGGGCTAATAGGTTCATAGTTAGCCCATGAAAACTATGTATAAAGGAAGATGTCAGATAGACAGGTTCATAGTAAGCCCATGAAAACTATGATTGGATACTGGCAGGGGTCAGTAGGTTTGTAGTTAGCCCATGAAAACTATATCCGAATGAAATAATGACAGATGTCAATAGGTTCCTAGTCAACCCATGAAATATAGGGTAAGAAGAAAGGATATTGGTGTTACCAATAGGTTCCTAGTCGACTCATGAAAACTAGGATAAGAGTAAGATATTGGAGTTACCTATAGGTTCATAGTGCTCCCATGAAAATATGTAATTGGACAGGGAGTACTTAAATGTTTAGCCGGTTATTAGTCATCCAATGTAAACTAATAAGTTAATAGTAATCCTAGAAACTATAATTGAGACAGATAGTCTAAAATGAATGGAGATGGGTAATCCAGAATTAATTCATTTATTTTGCATATCATCATATTATACTATTTTGAATCATTTTAACCATTGTTGGATGCAGGAGCACAGTATACGGTTTTATAATAGGTTTTAAGACACTAGTGAGGGGAAACCCGTTCCGCTAAGTGGCATGGTCTCACTAGATATCTACATGATTTGAGATGGTATATTATTATTCATACCAGGCTTTATGTCTGACTCGAAGTTTATGTTTTCCCCTTAAACTATCGGGTACTCAATTGATTTTGAGCAGTTTGAGAGTTGAGGTTTTCAGGTACCTCTAAGACGAATAAGCTTCTGGAGATGTGTAGGCGTCATAATAACTATTTAGAGTTCTCATTTCTTTTGATTCCGCAGTGTTGTTTGTAATGGCAAAGTTGTTATATTGCCCATATATACTTTGATATACCAAGGGGGCATCTTCATATGTCGATCTTGGCGTATGTTGTAATGAGTATATTTTCTCTGTACGTGAGTGCGAATTTGGGATTTTGTAATGAGTTGGAAATATTTTGGAATGAAATGTGATTTTGTTTGAAGTTAATTTTTTTCCATATTCATGTGTTTCCGTGTATCAATGAATCTAACACCGCCATATATGATCGCCGATGATTAATAACTATGGATGACTGCAGTATCCGTAGTCGTTAGTTTTGGACCTCCAAGTAGAGGTGTAACAGCCCGCAAATCCGTACCCCTTGAATCGACACTATTCTCCAACATATCGACTCAAAGTGAACGGAAATACAAACCATTAGGGTTAAAGAAGAAGGAGGTAGAAGAAAAGAAAACAACACAACAGAATCTCACATCGCAGCGGAATAAAATATAATAGATAATAACTGATCTTTACAGAAAGAAACTATATCTGTTATACACACATCATCAGAATATAACATCAGAGTATAATACAATCAACATCACAATTCAGGACAGTTATAATAACTTGTCCTCACAAGATGACTATACCACTTATAATACATAGCGTAATACAATAAATACAGGTGAAACGTCTCGCTATCCAGCTCGTCTCCTGAGCTCCACAACATCCCATCCTGTATCTATAATACTCGGTGTGACCCGAGCATTATAATAAAATAACACCCGAGTTAGTCTGGAAAACCAGCGTGAGAAAATACACTCAATTGGATTATTAAAGTTTTCCAAACCCTTTGAAATCAAAAGCATCTCGTAAGACCACGCCACAAATAAACATATCGGGTTTTTACCTAACGATAGCTAAAACACTTTCTTATCAAAATCCTCTGATATTATAATAGTGTCTATACACAAATACTTATTCAAATAGCTGAAATTGTTACATGATTAAATTCCAGCATACTAGCCACAAAGTGGGTTATACAAACAAAATTCGTAAAAGGCACGTAGGGAGAATGGATTTCCAACTAATGACTAGGCACTGGGGTACCACCTGTCACAGTACCTGGTCTAGATCAGCGTACCGAGGACCACGCCCGATCCCCTGCAACACAAGACCGGGACTACCCCTTACTGGATAATCCCGAGTAAGATCACCCCACGGTTGGGATCAGCAACCGCACCACTAAGCCGAAATAAAAAGGAACATCTAGACAGGGATGACCTCACCCTAATGGGTGCTACCCACATAGCCTTGCTGCATAACCCCTGATTTTCAGTAATTCCCTGTGACGCCCCACCTCTATGCTCACAATAACAAAGAGTATTAAAAGAAATACTGTCTATTATTACGAAGAATAAGGCTGGATAGGAGCGACCATCCGTAATTGGCCTTACACTAATATTGGTTATCTCGATAGGAGTGGTATATACTTTTTATTTTTCATCCATTATTTATTTACTCCCATCGACATATCCAATTATCAGTATAAAACAAACTATGATAGTTCATATTAGTTTAGGACATTAGATATAACAATAACACAGATAATATAAATGCGGAACACAGAGTAACAAAAATCTCATATATATATATATATAACTGATGTCAGTTAATACATAGTTGACACAATACATATGATACAACTACTACAAAATGATACTGACAACTTCAAAAGATGTGAAAAGTCTTCAAATCCCGAACAGCAACTCAAAGAAGGAAATCTACAACCTGAAATAACTCGGGTCTGACCCGAGTATTACATTCAAAAGAAAATAATACACGGGTCAGTCTAATTCAAACTCAGTTATTAATGCACAGTAGCAATAATAATCAATATCAAATAGACGACAGTCACAGAAATCTTGTATATCCGACTCTCGATACGAGAATTGGATAACGGTAATTATAACACTAAATAGTGTTAATCAGCGAATCAGCAAATCCAAATCAGAACACAGCTTTAAAACATTGAAATTAAGCAACAAAATAATTCAACAAATCGAAGCATCTATTTAAAACGTCAGATTCTGCATTGTCTGCAGTACACGCACGCGTGTACTGCCTCGCCAATACAGTGATGAAATACACAAAAGCTCAATTAAAAGCTCACAAATGAGTGCGAGGTCAAACCCAAAATCAGGTTCAACACAAATGAAGTTCAATTAAAATCACAACGCAACTACAAGGTCAAACCCGAGCATTCACTGGATTCAACTCAAGGTACAAATTTAATTGAAATTGTTAAGACATAAAATCAAGTCTCGACCGAGACCAGGTTGCGATTTAAAGTAAAGAAGCGCTCTTCATAAATCAAACTGCAGAAGACTTCAATATGCACATATCAGACTATAGGAAGCCCAAACTTGAATCGGTGAACATGCTACAGACATGAAGGCAACAATACTCAAACCAACAACAAAGGGGGACCAGGCAACATATATGAATACATATATATGGGACACTGCACAGTCAATAGAGAAGTACAAACCAAGTGCACGGCTTACAGGCATAATGCAGACAATGCCAACACCCTGATCGAAGGACTGAAATACACAATACGAGCTAAAGTTGCAACTATGAAAAACCCTGTCCATAATACTGACTCGATGCTAAAGCCGACATTAAACAAGACAGTGCCAAAGTCAAATCCAAAAACGAATAGTGGTTATCCACGAAAATAGGGGGTTTCAAAGCATATCACTGTTATAACAAGGACAGTGAATGCAACTGCAAATGAATAATGCAATGTAACTGTTTCTAGCATATGACCAAATGTAAATGCACTATGGACCTAGTAGTACCCAAGTACCACTGTCTCGAAGTAATTAGTCTCAACCATGCTGGGCAGTACTATCAGAAATGAATGCTTCATAAATGCAGACCAGACTTGTGTGACAACAATTATTAGTCCAACAAAGTCAAGTGAATAACCAATGCAACACTCTGGTCAGTGAATACATATGCAGTGCCACCATAAACAGGCATAACTACAACTACACAGTGCAAAGAAATGAATGAGTATATGGGTGCAGATATGCCAGGATTCTTATGAAACTAAAATAAAAAAGTACCAGAGTAGGCAAATTTCCATAGGTAATTCGATCAACCAAAGCCAAAGAGAAAGTCACGAAATCAAACTCAACAGTCACAAAAATGTCATGGCCGAAATTAAGCAAGTCAATAAGGACTCGTTTCAACTAAAACCACTGAATTATCAAACTCAAAGAACTGGTAATACCAAAACAACAATCAACGTAATTAATTCACCAAAAACAATACCGACATGAAATTTCCACGAAATCGTGCAGTTCAAAAATCGAGTAAATGCCACTATCACAATATTTCAAACACTGGCCGAATTCAACACACTAATGTTCGAATAACTCAAAGTCATAAAGCAACAGTAAAATGAGCAAGAGCGGAAATACCACTAGAGGCAGTAAGAACATAATGGCCTCAACAGCAAGTGTTAAACGAACTAGATCGACACCCAAAAGTCAAGTGACCAAGGCCAAAAGCAAATCAAACAGTGGTGAACACGGTGTCACAACGGTGTCACGGTGACCGGAATAGAATGAAAATCAACCCATAATGACCAAGGAGATCGAATCGATCAAAAACTTTCAAGCCGTGAATAAAACAAGGAATCGACCCAAATCAGAAAACGCCAACATTCAACATAACAACATCGATTACTAACATCGAATGAAACAATTGGCCGAGATAGAAAATATCGAATCCAAAAATCGAATTGCAGAAGCATCAAACTGAAAATGAATTAGATGTGAGATATTACTCACCTATTTTGACGAGCACGAAATTGACGAGTCGAATGAAGCCAGAACGAACTCACTCAGACGGCCGAGTTACCATCCATTCCCCTTAGTCGACGACGTGGCCAAACAAGGGATCGAGCGATGTTGAAATTGAAGCCCTAGCTTTTGCAGTGGGACGAAAAAGAGAACGAACGTCCCATTTATCTATCCTCTCGTTATGGTTAGGGTTTTAACAGTGAATTGGGGGAGAGGGGCGAACGAAGAAAGAGAGCTGCCACCATTTTTTTTTTCGTTCGAATGTTTTTCTAGGGTTAGCGAAATTGAATGGGGAAAAAGAACGAGTACTCTCCTTATTCAATTATCACAGCACCCCACAACTTGGGCCAGGATTCAAAGCCCACAATCCCTAATGAATTGTAGGAGAATTTACAACCGATTAAAACATTTAACAACAATCAACCAACAGATTAATCGTTTACCGACAAAATTAATTAATGCGGAACCTCGGGTTGTTACAGACTCCCCTCCTTATAAAAATTGCGTCCCCGCAATTTTCATAATTAAGGTCGTCAACAGTTATTATTTTTCTAACATAAACTGATTACGTTAGCAAAATAAAGATCGAGTATTCTACTGCCAAAGAAATCATTTAATTCCAATAAAAGGGTTTCACAAATTTTCAACAAAGCCTAATCATCAATAGATAATAAGAAAACAGCAAAACTGGATAAATACAATTACCAACAATCTTCAATTATCAACTGGATAATTAAAATACAGAAAATCTCAAAACAACAATATCTAATTGTCGATACGATAATTAGAAAACAGCAAAATCTAATTATCAACAAAGATAATTATGAAACACAAATCACAAATTCGCCACTGCAAATATCTAGTTATTCAATAATTAACTAGAAACCACAAATCCCATAATCAATAAATTCTAATTATCAATAAAGATAAGTGGAAAATAGCAATTCCATATAATCAACAAACGTCCAATTATCCAAACGATACTCAGAGAATAAATCCACCAATATCAAATTATCAAAAACGATAATCGGAAACATCAAATATCTAATTATCAAAACGAAAATCAGAAAACAAATCAGCACATATTTAATTACCAAAAACGGCAATCAAATCTCAAATCAACAATTGTTCGATTATCAAAAGCGATGATCAAATCTCAATTGAACAAATATTCGATTATCAAAAACGATAATCAAATTTCAAAAATCAGCAAATATTCGATTATCTCAAACGATAATCCAATTTCTCAAATCAACAAATATTTGATTATCACAAGCGATAATCAAATTTCAAATTCAACAAATACTTGATTATCTCAAGCGATAATTAAATCTAAAATCAATAAATATTTAATTATCTCAAGCGATAATTAAATCTCAAATCAACAAATATTTAATTATCTCAGGCGATAATTAAATCTCAAATCAACAAATATTTAATTATCTAAAGCGATAATTAAATCTCAAATCAACAAATATTTAATTATCTAAAGCGATAATTAAATCTCAAATCAACAAATATTTAATTATCTCAAGCGATAATTAAATCTAAAATCAACAATTATTTAATTATCAAAAGCGATAATTAAATCTCAAATCAACAAATATTTAATTATCTAAAGCGATAATTAAATCTCAAATCAACAAATATTTAATTATCTCAGGCGATAATTAAATCTCAAATCAACAATTATTTAATTATCTGAAGCGATAATTAAATCTCAAATCAACAAATATTTAATTATCTCAAGCGATAATTAAATCTAAAATCAACAAATATTTAATTATCTCAAGCGATAATTAAATCTCAAATCAACAATTATTTAATTACCTGAAGCGATAATTAAATCTCAAATCTACAAATATTTAATTATCTCAAGCGATAATTAAATCTAAAATCAACAATTATTTAATTATCAAAAGCGATAATTAAATCTCAAATCAACAAATATTTAATTATCTAAAGCTATAATTAAATCTCAAATCAACAAATATTTAATTATCTCAGGCGATAATTAAATCTAAAATCAACAATTATTTAATTATCTAAAGCGATAATTAAATCTCAAATCAACAAATATTTAATTATCTCAAGCGATAATTAAATCTAAAATCAACAATTATTTAATTATCAAAAGCGATAATTAAATCTCAAATCAACAAATATTTAATTATCTCAAGCGATAATTAAATCTAAAATCAACAATTATTTAATTATCAAAAGCGATAATTAAATCTCAAATCAACAAATATTTAATTATCTAAAGCGATAATTAAATGCAACAAATATCTGATTATCGAAACGATAATCAAAACCCATATCAACAAATATCTAATTATCACAAGCGATAATTAGAAACAACAAATATCCGATTATCAAAAACGATAATCAGAACTCATATCAACAAATATCTAATTATCACAAGCGATAATTAGAAACAACAAGTATCCGATTATCAAAAACGATAATCAGAACTCATATCAACAAATATCCAATTACCTGCAGATAATTGGAAACAACAAATATCTAGAAATCAATTAAGAAGACTAGAAAATCAACATAAAAGCTTGGATCGATCCCATCAGATGGCGAGTTTTTAATTCGCCGCACGTGCATCAACAAATGGCCGAAGCCTACCAAGTACTCAACATAATTTTGGCGCCCATCAGATTGACCCGGAGGTCCGCAGAGTGACCCGAAGGTCTAGTACTGGTATTTGACCCGAAGGTCCATCAGAGTGGCCCGAAAGCCCAACAAATGACCCGAAGGTCCAACAAATGACCCGAAGGTCCTCATAGTGGCTCGAAAGCACACGAAAGCATCAAAATATTTCAATTAACGAGTCCGGAATTAACCGAAATAGCAAACGCACATGTCCCATACCACGTGTTTTACTAAATCGTTTGATTCTCTTCATCGTTTCCTTGAAAGTGTGAAATCATCAAAATCATCAAAACAACAGATATTCAATTAACGAGTCCGGAATTAATTGAAATAGTAAAAGTGTGGTTCCATACTCCGCACTTTTGCTAAATCGTTTAAATCTCTTCATCATTTCCTTGAAAGTGCAAAATTGTGTATTTTGTAAAAATACACTTTACATTCTCAAACGGACAAGTCCGGAATTAAGCGAATCAGTAAAAGAAAGGGGTCATAGTCCTCGATTTTGCTGAAACGTTTAAATCGCTTTCTCATTCTTTTGAAATTGCAAACTGTAAAATTTTCTGAAAACAATTTTTATTTATTTTGTAAAAATAACAATTCACACTCTCAACTGAACAAGTCCGGAGTTAAGCGAAACAGTAAAAGAAAGGGGTCATAATCCTCGATTTTGCTGAATCGTGTAAGTCGCTTTCTCATTCTTTTGAAAACGCAAACTGCTAAAATTTTATAAAACAAATTTTCCAATCACGTGATTAAAACAGCAAATCAGTAACAATTTCGGTAAGGAAATCGTACTTCTCAAAATACCGTAAAAACGGTCACAAAACAGCATTGCGAAATAACCGCTTGAAAATCCACTTTTAAAATTTGACGGTTACTGAAGCCAAAGCGACAGTAGTTTTAAAACGTCGAAATCACATCAAAACAATCTACATCAAAATGTAATATCAGTGAATTCTCATTCATAAAAATGCCACAAAACACCGTGCTTCAAAATATAGCATTGTGTAAAATCCCATTATAAAAATAACGGCAACAAATACGTTTCATAACCAAGCATCGGTTCAACGTAAAATAAATGCAATAACGTGCAATTCAAATTTTTGCACGTATTATAAAATGAGCAAAGAAATCATTCGAATGTATCTTCAATGAAGATAATTCAAAACAGCAAAAATCTAATCAATATATGATTAGTGTAAAAGAAAGCCAGCTGAAATTTCAACAAAATCACATATCTGTAATTTCTTCGAATCCTCAATTCGGATTCGAAATTCTCAAAGAAACAAAATAATTACAGCTATGTAAACAACAAATAAAATTTATTTCAATTTCTAAATCAAATAGATTATCAGTTGTACTCAGCGAAGACAGTTTCACTGTTTCCGCTGCGCACTCTGATAAACAGTACTCAATCAATCAAATCATCAGAATACAAATTCACATTTTATTTTTAAATAATGATGATTTTTTTAAAAAAAAACTACCATCAAAATTTCAAAACTTTAGTTTTGACTCAAATCACAGATAAAACATCGACCGATAGTTGTAACATATGTTCCATCCGAGTTAAGTTTTATATTATGTCCATAAACCCCAAGCTCTGATACCAACTGTGACGCCCCACCTCTATGCTCACAATAACAAAGAGTATTAAAAGAAATACTGTCTATTATTACGAAGAATAAGGCTGGATAGGAGCGACCATCCGTAATTGGCCTTACACTAATATTGGTTATCTCGATAGAAGTGGTATATACTTTTTATTTTTCATCCATTATTTATTTACTCCCATCGACATATCCAATTATCAGTATAAAACAAACTACGATAGTTCATATTAGTTTAGGACATTAGATATAACAATAACACAGATAATATAAATGCGGAACACAGAGTAACAAAAATCTCATATATATATAACTGATGTCAGTTAATACATAGTTGACACAATACATATGATACAACTACTACAAAATGATACTGACAACTTCAAAAGATGTGAAAAGTCTTCAAATCCCGAACAGCAACTCAAAGAAGGAAATCTACAACCTGAAATAACTCGGGTCTGACCCAAGTATTACATTCAAAAGAAAATAATACACGGGTCAGTCTAATTCAAACTCAGTTATTAATGCACAGTAGCAATAATAATCAATATCAAATAGACGACAGTCACAGAAATCTCGTATATCCGACTCTCGATACGAGAATTGGATAACGGTAATTATAACACTAAATAGTGTTAATCAGCGAATCAGCAAATCCAAACCAGAACACAGCTTTAAAACATTGAAATTAAGCAACAAAATAATTCAACAAATCGAAGCATCTATTTAAAACGTCAGATTCTGCATTGTCTGCAGTACACGCACGCGTGTACTGCCTCGCCAATACAGTGATGAAATACACAAAAGCTCAATTAAAAGCTCACAAATGAGTGCGAGGTCAAACCCAAAATCAGGTTCAACACAAATGAAGTTCAATTAAAATCACAACGCAACTACAAGGTCAAACCCGAGCATTCACTGGATTCAACTCAAGGTACAAATTTAATTGAAATTGTTAAGACATAAAATCAAGTCTCGACCGAGACCAGGTTGCGATTTAAAGTAAAGAAGCGCTCTTCATAAATCAAACTGCAGAAGACTTCAATATGCACATATCAGACTATAGGAAGCCCAAACTTGAATCGGTGAACATGCTACAGACATGAAGGCAACAATACTCAAACCAACAACAAAGGGGGACCAGGCAACATATATGAATACATATATATGGGACACTGCACAGTCAATAGAGAAGTACAAACCAAGTGCACGGCTTACAGGCATAATGCAGACAATGCCAACACCCTGATCGAAGGACTGAAATACACAATACGAGCTAAAGTTGCAACTATGAAAAACCCTGTCCATAATACTGACTCGATGCTAAAGCCGACATTAAACAAGACAGTGCCAAAGTCAAATCCAAAAACGAATAGTGGTTATCCACGAAAATAGGGGGTTTCAAAGCATATCACTGTTATAACAAGGACAGTGAATGCAACTGCAAATGAATAATGCAATGTAACTGTTTCTAGCATATGACCAAATGTAAATGCACTATGGACCTGGTAGTACCCAAGTACCACTGTCTCGAAGTAATTAGTCTCAACCATGCTGGGCAGTACTATCAGAAATGAATGCTTCATAAATGCAGACCAGACTTGTGTGACAACAATTATTAGTCCAACAAAGTCAAGTGAATAACCAATGCAACACTCTGGTCAGTGAATACATATGCAGTGCCACCATAAACAGGCATAACTACAACTACACAGTGCAAAGAAATGAATGAGTATATGGGTGCAGATATGCCAGGATTCTTATGAAACCGAAATAACAAAGTACCAGAGTAGGCAAATTTCCATAGGTAATTCGATCAACCAAAGCCAAAGAGAAAGTCACGAAATCAAACTCAACCGTCACAAAAATGTCATGGCCGAAATTAAGCAAGTCAATAAGGACTCGTTTCAACTAAAACCACTGAATTATCAAACTCAAAGACCTGGTAATACCAAAACAACAATCAACGTAATTAATTCACCAAAAACAATACCGACATGAAATTTCCACGAAATCGTGCAGTTCAAAAATCGAGTAAATGCCACTGTCACAATATTTCAAACACTGGCCGAATTCAACACACTAATGTTCGAATAACTCAAAGTCATAAAGCAACAGTAAAACGAGCAAGAGCGGAAATACCACTAGAGGCAGTAAGAACATAATGGCCTCAACAGCAAGTGTTAAACGAACTAGATCGACACCCAAAAGTCAAGTGACCAAGGCCAAAAGCAAATCAAACAGTGGTGAACACGGTGTCACAATGGTGTCACGATGACCGGAATAGAATGAAAATCAACCCATAATGACCAAGGAGATCGAATCGATCAAAAACTTTCAAGCCGTGAATAAAACAAGGAATCGACCCAAATCAGAAAACGCCAACATTCAACATAACAACATCGATTACTAACATCGAATGAAACAATTGGCCGAGATAGAAAATATCGAATCCAAAACTCGAATTGCAGAAGCATCAAACTGAAAATGAATTAGATGTGAGATATTACTCACCTATTTTGACGAGCACGAAATTGACGAGTCGGATGAAGCCAGAACGAACTCACTCAGACGGCCGAGTTACCATCCATTCCCCTTAGTCGACGCCGTGGCCAAACAAGGGATCGAGCGATGTTGAAATTGAAGCCCTAGCTTTTGCAGTGGGACGAAGAAGAGAACGAACATCCCATTTATCTATCCTCTCGTAATGGTTAGGGTTTTAACAGTGAATTGGGGGAGAGGGGCGAACGAAGAAAGAGAGCTGCCACCATTTTTTTTCGTTCGAATGTTTTTCTAGGGTTAGCGAAATTGAATGGGGAAAAAGAACGAGTACTCTCCTTATTCAATTATCACAGCACCCCACAACTTGGGCTAGGATTCAAAGCCCACAATCCCTAATGAATTGTAGGAGAATTTACAACCGATTAAAACATTTAACAACAATCAACCAACAGATTAATCGTTTACCAACAAAATTAATTAATGCGGAACCTCGGGTTGTTACATTCCCGGTTGATGAGGCTCGAGGCTAAGCATTACCTTTTTAGAACATATCACTTAGAATGCTCACCGTCCTCCTGATGATGTACTGAAAGCATTCATCCATACAAGTCCATTCCGGGTTCGAACGGAACCGAAGGCACTATTCCTACTACATCCATTTTGGAATCATCCTCAGGATTAGTAGGGACTAGCCCTTGCACTTCACTGCTCCATCTTCGACTTTAAACTCGTCTTCCTCACGAAAACGTATAAACCGGATTGAAGTGGTTTTCGGAAAATTAATCCAGATCCCGGTCTCTTCGAAATGATCATCGCATTGGCTAATATTGATAGTCGGTTATTTAACTATCAATTACATTCACAACCAATCATCAAGCCACAATAATTTCTCCCAAATTATTTATTTATCTCAAATATCTTCGCAAGATATATTTCCACCTTTTAACCCTTTGAAAACAGTTTCAAACCGTCTTTCTATAACGACCCGTATTTTTACGGATCGAAAAATTCGTTCAAATCTGGAATTTTCAACATTTTAGGTTGTTTCAGATTTTGGGAAGAATTTTGGTTAAGTCCTAAGTCGTAGCCGACTTATGAGTTCTGGACGATTTAGTGATGAGTCTGGGCGAGTTAAGGACTTAAGGGGTGAGTCGGCGACGACCTAAGGAGATAAGTCGTAGTTGGGCTAGGTTAGTAGGTTGGAGTTAACTCGGCAAGTGTTAAGTCGTAGGTTGTAAGTCGTTGCCGAGTTAAGGGATAGACAACCTAAGGAAGTGACCGACTTATGTTATTATAGACGACTTAAGGTTTTGAGTTAAGTGTTAAGTCGGCTGACGAGTTAAGGTAGTGGTCGACTTAAGACCTGGACGACTTAGGAGATTGAGTCTTATCCTGATGGATCGGCAAAGCTGCTATGTTAAGTCGTAGGTAGGCTGCTGTGTTAAGTCGTGACCGAGTTAGAAGTTAGACAAGTGAGTTTTTGAGTCGGCAGTTGTTTAAGTCGTATGGGGTTAAGTCGTAACCCAGTTAAGTGTTAAGTCGTAAGTTTGTTAGGTCGCTGGGTTAGGCCAAAGTGTTAGGTCGTAGATGACTTAAAGAGTTAAGTCGTAAGTCGTACTCCTTTCGTAAGTCGTAGGTCGGAGACCCAGTGAGGCCGTAACCTGGTTGAGTCATAGCCGAGTTAAGGAGATAGCGTTGTCTTAAGTCGTAGGATGGCATAGCTTTAGGTCGTAGGTCGGCATAGTGTTAAGTCGGCAGCGACTTAAGGAGATAGCCGAGTTACGACTTAGGGTATTTTCTGCTATAAATAGGAGAGCTTCTCTTCATTTTTGGGATCCGGATTTTGAAGCGACGAAGTGCTGCCATTTTTAGAGCTCGACTTCTACACTTCTTCTCTCCACTCTAATCTAGTGCTTCCATCCATCCAAATCGAAGATCAAGATTGAAGATTCAAGAGCTTAGATTGAAGATCTTCATCTTTTCAAGAGGGATTTCTTCGTTTGAAGCGGATTCGTGATAGATCAAGCTTCATCCTTCGCTGTCCAGATCTGAAGCGTGTTGTTTTGGGTTTGTTTAGGTGATTTGGTGAGTGGTGATTATCTCTCACACGGATCCAAAGGAGTATATCGGATTGTTGGCCCGATTTGGTGTTAAAATAGTGATTTCCATGCGTTTTCTTCATCCTATGTGTAGATCCATATAGATCCATTATTCATGATGATGTTACATCCATTTTATCATATGTTAACCTATGCAAGTTCATTCATCAAGTTTGTAGAGATATAATCCATGTTTTCATGCTTATTGGACTTTCAACTCTTTAATTACGAAAATGCCATTATTGTTATAATTGTCTACTTAGATCATATTCGAATGCTTGATTGCTTGGATTGATGTTTGATTTGATTGATTGTTATGAACTAGATGATTGATGATTAGATTTAGATCGAAGATGATTCAAAAGCTAAGGGAAAGGCTCTTGAATTGGGAAAGGTGCTTGTGGCATATGTAGCGGGATGATGAAGCTCTTATGCATAGATTTGATGATGTGATGATGAGATGAGACTTTGCGAGGATGTAATGAAGCGGGGCAGTCATGTGATGAAGACTTGGTCTAATCCAGACGGGATCATTCCAAGCATGTTGATAACTCGGTGATATGATTCGAGTTGAGGATAATGAATGGATATGAGAATAGTCGTCGAGGAGGATGACTAGGAGGCTTGGATAGCATCGTTGTTGAAGGTTCTAGCATGCTCTAAGCAAGAGTACGTTTGGGCAGATTCGATAGTCCCAACGGCCAACTGTTGATGGTCGAGTACTCTGGGCAGATTCGATAGTCCTAGGCACGGGCTGCGACGACGTGCGGGAGTTATGTCTAGAACCGGGGTTTCCATTAGCCCTTGACGGACGGCTGAAAGAATGTGCCGGTCATTCAATTAACGGTGATATCGAAGCAATGATATCGGTGATAGCCAGAGTCATGGATGTTTGGTTGTATCGTCATTCGGACTCAAGAGCGGTATTTTTTGGGTGCTTATCTGATTTAGGCCTTGGTACTTGGAAAACATCGCCCTTGACTCGAGTGATAGTAGCTTTATTTTAAATTGTATGCTCTGCTATGTTTGCTTCTGCTTAGTGTGTGTCTGGGGGCTATCACTGTAGAATGAGGTTGGAGTGGGAGGGTTGTATTCCTATTCCTTTTCCTTTATGCTCTTTTGGTATGTTGTTAGTTAATTTACTGCTCACTAAGACTGTTGTCTGACTCAAGGCTTTATGTTTTTAATTCTTATTGCCTTGGGCTGTTCGTCCATTTTGGGACGGGCAAACTAGGTAGCAGGTGACAGGTGCTGTTCTCTTCTCACGATGCTGATATCGTAGACGAGCTGGAGGGTTGCATATTATCTTCTTATTATATGTACTGGATATTCCGCTGTTTTGTATTCTCTGAGAGATATGTAGTGAGGCTGGATGTATTGACTATGTGGATGCTTGTATTCAACTACTATGGAGTTTTATACGATGTCATTTTGTTCTGTAAAGCTTCACTATACTTATGTTCTATTGTATTTTGTCCATGCGCTGTGAGTAATACGATAGATTCTTTTGTTTTAAATCTTACCTTGACAATTGTCCATGGTCGCCTGGCACACTTTACAGCGCTCTATCTCTAGATTCGATGCAGGGGTCATGGGCGGTCGTCACATTTGGTATCAGAGCATTGGTTAATCGATTTTACCCAACTCTCACTGTCGTAACTACGTATGAGAGACGTAATTGTATTTTGATGGATGAATACTATATATAATATAGTAGCTTAGTAGAGTTTGAGTCCTTTATGCAGTTGTTTCTCTAGATGTTCTAATCATTCCTTTTTATAGATATTGAGAATGAGTCGAAGAGGGAGACCAGCTGCTAGGGAAGGCCGTGCTACTAAAGAGACTACTGATTATGCAGCCATGTTCGAAGCTATGATGACTTCGATCATGAGAAGGATACCAGTTCCGGGGGCAGCAGTTGATGTTGGAGTTCAAGTCCAAACTCCGAAACCAGTGGATTTTGCTAAGTTGTGCAAGGATTATACTGCTCTTGGAGGGAAGGTTTTCTTGGGAACAGAATCAACTATCGAAGTCCAGAGATGGATAGATGCTTGTAGAAGGATCTTTGGTGATTTGGGAATTGATGACGCAACTAAGAGGAAGTTGGCATCAAGACAGCTTCAAGGGAGAGCCTCTGATTGGTGGAACTCTATTACCATCAATACTGCGGAGGAAGAGATTACTTGGGAGCAATTCTAAGCTAGATTTGAAGCTAAGTTCATTTCTACAGCTCAGAAGTCTGTTCTGTTCAAGAAGTTTGTAGAACTCAAGCAGGGTGGAAGACCTGTTCTTGAGTATGTTTCTGAGTTTGAAGCTTTGTCCAAGTATGCCCGGTCATATATTGAATCTGCTTATCAGAAGAATGAGAAGTTTGTGACTGGCTTGGATAGTTATCTTGGGAGACAGTTGGTGGATCATTTGGACGATTCATTTGAGAAGCTTGTGGAGAAAGCTCTTAGGCATGAGAGTCTGTTTCCTAAGGAAGGATCTGTTGTTGCTATGACCAGGGAAGAGTCTAAACCCCAGCAGGGTGGAAACAAGAAGAGGAAGCAGCAGCAGCAAAAGGGTAAGGATGGCCAGAAGAAGCCGAAAGGCGAGGTGACTTGCTACAATTATCAGCAGAAGGGCCATTTCTCTAAGGATTGTAAGAATCCGAAGGCACCGATGAAGTGTCACAACTGTGACAAGCCGGGGCATTTCAGGAAGAATTGTCCAGAACCAAGGAAGGACAGGCAGATTGTGCAAGCCTATGCTTTAGGAGCTGTTCCGTCGTCTTCAAAAGCTCCTACTGCTGAAGAGAAGGGAAAGAGTGTGGTTGTTCAAGGTACTCTTTTCCTATGTGGTGTTCCAGTTAGAGTTCTGTTTGATACTGGAGCATCGCATTCGTTTGTTTGTAATGAACTCGTAGGCCGGTTAGGTTTGGCACCGGATATTGTTGATAGGCCATTGGTTGTGACTAATCCAGTTGGGGGTTCGTCTTGTTTGTGTATGTTATGCCGTGGTCTAGTTGTATCGAGTCATGGTTGCTCTTTTGTTTGTGATTGTTTTGTTCTGAACTTTGCGGGGTTCGGAATTATCTTGGGTATGGACTGGCTTAGGAAGTATGCGGCTAAGGTTGATTGCGAAAGGTTGGAAGTGACAGTCGAGAATGTGGAGGGGCGAAAGATTGTGATACGATGTAAGCATGAAGAAGGCGTCTTCATGAGCTTCATGTATTCGCTAGTTGTTCCATGGGATGGACTATCCTCAGTGTCGATCGCTAATGGATTCGAGGATGTCTTTGACGAAGTCAAAGGGTTGCCGCCGCATAGAGAGATCGAGTTTCGTATAGATCTAGTTGAAGGAGCCAGACCTGTTGTGATGCCTCTAAGGCGGATGGCGCCTAGGGAACAGCAGGAGTTGAGGGTGCAAGTTGATGACCTTTTACAGAAAGGATTCATTCGGCGTAGTGTGTCCGAGTGGGGTGCACCGGTTGTGTTTGCAACCAAGGCAGATGGGTCGTTGAGATTGTGCGTCGATTATCGTGAGCTGAATAAGGTGACTAAGAAGAACAAGTATCCATTACCGAGAATAGATGACTTGTTTGATCAGCTTCACGAAGCTAAGGTGTTTTCTCAGATGGATTTGGCAACGGGATTTCACCAGTTGAGAGTGGCTAAGGATAGTGTGCCGAAGACTGCTTTTAGGACACCATCCGGTTTCTTTGAGTGGCTGGTAATGCCGTTTGGATTGACTAACGCGCCAGCATATTTTGTGGATCTTATGAATAGAGTGTTCAGAGATCAGTTGAACAAGTTCGTACTTGTGTTCGTGGATGATATTCTGATTTATTCCAGAACGGAAGAAGAGCACAAGACGCACTTGCGTATGGTTTTGGAAATCTTGCGGAAACATCAGTTGAAGGCTAAGTTTTCGAAGTGTCACTTCTGGAAGAGTGAAGTGAGGTTCTTAGGCCATGTGATTTCTGGAAGTGGAATAGCGGTTGATCCCGCTAAGGTGGCAGCAATCCAGGATTGGGTTAGGCCTAAGAATGCATCTGATGTGAGAAGTTTTCTTGGATTAGCAGGGTATTATCGACGGTTTATCAAAGACTTCTCCAAGGTAGCTGCACCGTTAACAGGATTGACGAAAAAGAACCAAGTGTTCAGTTGGGATGCTAAGTGTGAGCAAGCTTTCGGAATCCTGAAAGAGAGACTGACGAGTGCTCCTGTTTTGACTATTCCAAGTGGGAATGATGAGATGGTGGTTTACACCGACGCATGTGGTACTGGACTTGGAGCAGTGCTGATGCAGAAGAATAAAGTTGTTGCGTATGCAAGTCGACAACTGAAGCCGCATGAAAGGAATTACCCAACTCATGATTTGGAGTTAGCGGCGATTGTATTTGCTCTGAAGATGTGGAGACATTATCTATTGGGAGTTCGATTCGAGTTGTTTACGGATCATAAGTCGCTGAAGTATCTTTTCTCCCAAAAGGATTTGAGTCTTCGGCAGCAACGTTGGCTAGAGTTTTTAGCATCATATGATTTTGGTATAGCTTATACTCCAGGAAAAGGTAACGCAGTGGCAGATGCGTTAAGTCGAAGACATGCAGGATTAGGAGCCATGTTTTCAGAATGGAAGAGTCTCGAGTATTTAGCTGGATTTGACTTCAGACCTAGATGCGAATTGGAACCTGAGATGTTGGCAAACTTATCAATAAGACCCACTCTTGTGGAAAGGATTGGCGAGGGCCAAAAGCGAGATGATAAGCTTGTCAAGATTATCCGTGGATTGGAATCTGGATTGGATCCAGAAAAGGATAAAGGATTCGAGGTCGATCGAGAGGGTTGGCTTCGGAAGCAAGGACGACTAGTTGTTCCCGATATAGATGAATTAAGGAGTGAAGTTCTGAAGGAAAGTCATCACTCGAAGCTGACAATTCATCCAGGAGGAAATAAGATGTATCGGGATATGAAGAGAACCTACTACTGGGAAGGTATGAAGAAGGATGTTGGAAATTTTATTTCCAAGTGTATGAACTGCCAGTTGGTTAAAGCCGAACAGAAGAAGCCAAGCGGATTGCTTCAACCATTAGAAGGTCCTACATGGAAATGGGAGCAGATATCGATGGATTTTATTGATGGACTACCTAGAACAAGAACGGGAAATGAAGGGATTTGGGTCATTGTGGATCGACTGACTAAGAGTGCACGATTCATTCCTGTTCGATCGACTAGGACTGCATCAAAGTTGGCTAAGTTGTATGTTAAGTGGATAGTTCGATTCCATGGTATTCCGAAAAGTATAGTGAGCGATCGAGATCCATTGTTCACTAGTGGATTTTGGAAGAGCTTCCAGGAAGTTTTGGGAACCGAGTTGTGTTTGAGTACAGCTTATCACCCTCAAACAGATGGCCAGACCGAGAGAGTCAACCGAGTTTTGGAAGATCTCCTCAGAGCTTGTGTTTTGGATTTCGGAGGATCTTGGGAAGATCACCTTCATTTGGTGGTGTTTGCATACAACAATAGTTACCAGTCAAGCATTGGTATGGCACCGTATGAGGCATTGTATGGAAGACCGTGTAACTCTCCAACATGTTGGTTGGAAACTGGAGAAAAGCTGATGCTTGGGCCAGAGATGATTCGTCAGACTTCAGATTGCATAGAGATCATTCGGCAACGAATGAAGGCAGCCCAAGACCGTCAGAAGAGTTATGCTGATAAGCGTCGAAAGGATTTGGAATTCGACGTAGGAGATATGGTTTTTGTGAAGATTTCTCCACTGAAGAATGTTATTCGATTCGGGAAGAAAGGAAAATTGACTCCGAGATTTGTTGGACCATTCCCGATCATCGAGCGAATTGGAAAGCTCGCCTACAGATTGGAGTTACCGGAGAAGATGTCGGGTGTGCACAATGTTTTTCACGTATCATATCTACGGAAGTATGTGCATGACTCGAATACCGTAGTTTATGCTGATAGCTGTGAAGATTTCGAAGTTGATCCAGTTGATAGAAGACCTCGTAAGCCGCTTCGTGTTGTTGAAACTGACACGAAACAGCTTAGGAGGAAGGTAGTTAAGTTGCTCAAGATACAATGGAGTGATGATGATAATGACTGTACGTGGGAGGTGGAAGAGAGGATGAAGGCAGCTCATCCTGAACTCTTCAAGGTATGGCCCTACGGTGTCATCTCATCTCGCGATATTGTAACTTGTTCTAAGTCTTAGAATTCTGTAAGCTAAGCTAGAATTGGATACATGGTTTGTTGATTGCTATGGATGGTAGGCGTACAGAATAGTCTTTGATTGCTTTGTTTGCTTGGAATTTCGGGGGCGAAATTCCTAAGGGGGAGAGAATGTAACGACCCGTATTTTTACGGATCGAAAAATTCGTTCAAATCTGGAATTTTCAACATTTTAGGTTGTTTCAGATTTTGGGAAGAATTTTGGTTAAGTCCTAAGTCGTAGCCGACTTATGAGTTCTGGACGAGTTAGTGATGAGTCTGGGCGAGTTAAGGACTTAAGGGGTGAGTCGGCGACGACCTAAGGAGATAAGTCGTAGTTGGGCTAGGTTAGTAGGTTGGAGTTAACTCGGCAAGTGTTAAGTCGTAGGTTGTAAGTCGTTGCCGAGTTAAGGGATAGACAACCTAAGGAAGTGACCGACTTATGTTATTGTAGACGACTTAAGGTTTTGAGTTAAGTGTTAAGTCGGCTGACGAGTTAAGGTAGTGGTCGACTTAAGACCTGGACGACTTAGGAGATTGAGTCTTATCCTGATGGATCGGCAAAGCTGCTATGTTAAGTCGTAGGTAGGCTGCTGTGTTAAGTCGTGACCGAGTTAGAAGTTAGACAAGTGAGTTTTTGAGTCGGCAGTTGTTTAAGTCGTATGGGGTTAAGTCGTAACCCAGTTAAGTGTTAAGTCGTAAGTTTGTTAGGTCGCTGGGTTAGGCCAAAGTGTTAGGTCGTAGATGACTTAAAGAGTTAAGTCGTAAGTCGTACTCCTTTCGTAAGTCGTAGGTCGGAGACCCAGTGAGGCCGTAACCTGGTTGAGTCGTAGCCGAGTTAAGGAGATAGCGTTGTCTTAAGTCGTAGGATGGCATAGCTTTAGGTCGTAGGTCGGCATAGTGTTAAGTCGGCAGCGACTTAAGGAGATAGCCGAGTTACGACTTAGGGTATTTTCTGCTATAAATAGGAGAGCTTCTCTTCATTTTTGGGATCCGAATTTTGAAGCGACGAAGTGCTGCCATTTTTGAGCTCGACTTCTACACTTCTTCACTTCTTTTCTCCACTCTAATCTAGTGCTTCCATCCATCCAAATCGAAGATCAAGATTGAAGATTCAAGAGCTTAGATTGAAGATCTTCATCTTTTCAAGAGAGATTTCTTCGTTTGAAGCGGATTCGTGATAGATCAAGCTTCATCCTTCGCTGTCCAGATCTGAAGCGTGTTGTTTTGGGTTTGTTTAGGTGATTTGGTGAGTGGTGATTATCTCTCACACGGATCCAAAGGAGTATATCGGATTGTTGGCCCGATTTGGTGTTAAAATAGTGATTTCCATGCGTTTTCTTCATCCTATGTGTAGATCCATATAGATCCATTATTCATGATGATGTTACATCCATTTTATCATATGTTAACCTATGCAAGTTCATTCATCAAGTTTGTAGAGATATAATCCATGTTTTCATGCTTATTGGACTTTCAACTCTTTAATTACGAAAATGCCATTATTGTTATAATTGTCTACTTAGATCATATTCGAATGCTTGATTGCTTGGATTGATGTTTGATTTGATTGATTGTTATGAACTAGATGATTGATGATTAGATTTAGATCGAAGATGATTCAAAAGCTAAGGGAAAGGCTCTTGAATTGGGAAAGGTGCTCGTGGCATATGTAGCGGGATGATGAAGCTCTTATGCATAGATTTGATGATGTGATGATGAGATGAGACTTTGCGAGGATGTAATGAAGCGAGGCAATCATGTGATGAAGACTTGGTCTAATCCAGACGGGATCATTCCAAGCATGTTGATAACTCGGTGATATGATTCGAGTTGAGGATAATGAATGGATATGAGAATAGTCGTCGAGGAGGATGACTAGGAGGCTTGGATAGCATCGTTGTTGAAGGTTCTAGCATGCTCTAAGCAAGAGTACGTTTGGGCATATTCGATAGTCCCAACGGCCAACTGTTGATGGTCGAGTACTCTGGGCAGATTCGATAGTCCTAGGCACGGGCTGCGACGACGTGCGGGAGTTATGTCTAGAACCGGGGTTTCCATTAGCCCTTGACGGACGGCTGAAAGAATGTGCCGGTCATTCAATTAACGGTGATATCGAAGCAATGATATCGGTGATAGCCAGAGTCATGGATGTTTGGTTGTATCGTCTTCGGACTCAAGAGCGGTATTTTCTGGGTGCTTATCTGATTTAGGCCTTGGTACTTGGAAAACATCGCCCTTGACTCGAGTGATAGTAGCTTTATTTTAAATTGTATGCTCTGCTATGTTTGCTTCTGCTTAGTGTGTGTCTGGGGGCTATCACTGTAGAATGAGGTTGGAGTGGGAGGGTTGTATTCCTATTCCTTTTCCTTTATGCTCTTTTGGTATGTTGTTAGTTAATTTACTGCTCACTAAGACTGTTGTCTGACTCAAGGCTTTATGTTTTTAATTCTTATTGCCTTGGGCTGTTCGTCCATTTTGGGACGGGCAGACTAGGTAGCAGGTGACAGGTGCTGTTCTCTTCTCACGATGCTGATATCGTAGACGAGCTGGAGGGTTGCATATTATCTTCTTATTATATGTACTGGATATTCCGCTGTTTTGTATTCTCTGAGAGATATGTAGTGAGGCTGGATGTATTGACTATGTGGATGCTTGTATTCAACTACTATGGAGTTTTATACGATGTCATTTTGTTCTGTAAAGCTTCACTATACTTATGTTCTATTGTATTTTGTACATGCGCTGTGAGTAATACGATAGATTCTTTTGTTTTAAATCTTACCTTGACAATCGTCCATGGTCGCCTGACACACTTTACAGCGCTCTATCTCTAGATTCGGTGCAGGGGTCATGGGCGGTCGTCACACTTTCTCTCATGGAATAAATTCCCCAAATAATTTCTATTTCCACTGAAATCACCAAGTACAAACACTTTAGATTTTAAAAATAATTTAGAAACACTTTATTATAAAATATACTTTAAATTAAAAACTACTTTAATACTTTATTCAAAAATTTATACTTTAAGAATATTTTAAATAAAGCTACTTTATAAAACTAAATTTTCATCTTTTCAAAACATAATACCAAGTCACCTTTAAATAATTACTACTAAAATAAATTTGAAAATAATACTTACTTTAACTTAAACATTTAAAAATAATAAATTTTCTAAAACATATTTTAAAACAACCTTAAACTTTTAGCTTATACTTAAAAATCTTCTTTGAAAACGTTCTTGGCTATTCAGGGAAATACACTTCTCTCTCACATCTGTAAAAATAAATCACTATTTATTTTTAAAACTAATTTACCCATTTCCTTAATAAATTCCCATTGTGAATTTATGTTTCCAAATATCCAAACTGATATATTACTTCACCTTTGTAAACCCAGTTTATAAATTTCTTAGCCCCATCTTCCTTTAAAATTCCAATTTCCAAACGCTTAAATCAATTTTCAAATTGATTTCCAATTTACTTCACTTTGAAATAAATTCCTTTACTTGATCCATTTATCTCAAAATCCATTAACTTTGACTTTTCTTTCTTTATTATGATTTAAAATCTTTTAAACTGAAAATATCAATTTCAGGTTTTCCAAAATCCTTCTTTATCCCTTTATAAATTCAAACCTTGAATTTTAAAATAAATTCTTTTATTCCTTTAAATAATATCACTTAGGTTTAAAAATTTAATATTTCCCCTTTTATTCAAAATCTCATTTCCCATACTCGGAATTTATTTAATAGAATTTAAAAATCACTTTCCTTTCCCAATTCATTCTTTAATTTATTTAAGTTCTCTATAATTATTTACTTAAAAATTTACTCTTTTATTTCTTTCCAAAAATCTAATATATATATTTTGGTAACACAGTATACCCAAATATATTCAATCAAACCATAGCATCCATCATCTCCAATTATCAATATAATTCATCACAGAATATCAAATAATCATATCACAGAATTATTAGATCAATCTAAATAATTTTGAGGAATCCAAGTGGATCCCTCTAACCTGTTTCCCTGCATCCACAGACGTTAGCATAATACCAATTCCACTTCGAGGTGGAATATCGCGGTATATGGGTTATATAATATCATCCGCTATTATGCGGCGCATAGGGTCTCATTCGGTATATAATGCGGGAAATCAATCACTCCAATATATATACACTACTATATATATTATCACATCCAATCAATTCAATCATTCGACCAGTTATTTAAATTTAACCATTTAAATTTAAATAGCAATCTAGAAGAGTGAGATTAACTCACCTTTGATTTGTATGCAACCTATTTCCAATCCGCTTGTTTTCTCCACGATTTTTAACCTTGTATAAACATTTATACGGTTTATCAATATTCGAAATAGATCAAACAATCAATTTCCATTTTATAATTTAATTAACTAATAATTTATTTTAGACTACCAATTTCCCTTTTTTTTTAAAAAAATGTTTTAGTATTTAAGATAATTAAATAAGTTAGTTAAACCATTTTTCACCAAATCCTTACCTATATATATATATATTTGTGTCTACATATTTTAAATTTTAACAGTAAGTTGATTGTACATTCTCAAATCTATATATAAACATATATATTCTAACTACAGTAAATGATGTATGTATATATCCTAATGATCATTGTGTATATATATACTAAATTAAATTAAATTGAAAACCAAACTGCTACCTTACTCGAACTCGACCTGATACTTACGATCGAGACCTCCCATCATACCCTCGGATCGACTCGCGAACTCGTCTGACAACGTGACCTCTACCGATGAAGCGTCTTGACAACATCAGTCCCTTCGAACTCGAGATAGCCGCAACCTCCCTCTCGCCCGCTGTCTCCGCTCCATCCCTTCACCGATGTCGACCTCAAACCACCATCGCATGCGCCTCGACCAATCGCGACTTGATCGCGAATGTTCAACTCAGATTCGATTTGGGAATGATTTAAAGGAGAAGTCTCTACCGATCGAATCTGATTTGGGTTTCATTCGTTACTGGTTGAGGAGGAAAAATAAAGAGGGGATTCAGCCATTCTATTATTTTTTTCTGATGGTTCGATTATAAATGTTTCGGTCGAAGGAAAGAAAGAACGCCATTATTTCGAATTCGCTTAATTTCAATTTTAATAAATTTCTTTTTATTTAAATCTGTTACGTGTTTTAAATTCCTTTGCATGCTTGACAGATGAAGGAAACATTTGTTTTCTTTTGTACAGGTGTTAGAATGATATAGTGGTAAAAACAAAACTGATGTAAATAAATTTCGACTAGTCAATATATACAGAGTTTTTAAATTTAAATTCTAATTTGAATCGTCATGAAATCGTAACCTAAAATTTTGACCTCCAATCGCGGCGTGCCGCTAGGCGTTTATAATGTTATACCCCTATTCCAAACACAATGGAAAAGGTTTTGAGTCCTAATTCAATCGTATGGAGAAGATAGCTTTTTGGACCCAGTTATTATATTAAATTTCGATACAGCTTTCAACGCATTTATATATCGTACGATCACTCGACAACTCCAAACATTACAAAATTGAAATCCGATAATAATACACTATTACGGATCCAATGGAATAGGTTTCGTCGAAATCCGAGACTGTGCCTCGGAAAGCTATTTTTAAACGTTGATTTAAACGATAAAATTTTAAAACTGAACAAACCACTTTCAAATCAAAATTTAAAAGTTCTACCACCTTCAGTATTATTAATATGAATTTTCCAAGCCTTCAAACTATTTTTAACAGGTTTAAAACTCCAGATTCAACATTTTACCGAACTCCAAATCATTTAATTTAATATTTAATTACCCAATAAATAGTGATATTTGAAATTCAAGTTAAAAGTTTACTTTTGAATATTTAAAATTAATTAAATATTCCAATTTCAAATGCCCAAAATTCTGGGTCGTCACATTCCCCTCCCCCCCCAAAAGAAATTCGTCCTCGAAATTTCTAGGTAAGAAGAATGGTCCCTAACCCGTTCACTAACTTCCCAAAACCAAACAATTTCAAACAATTCTCAAAACAATCTTTTTATTAAAGACACACTATCCCTCTTACTAACTTTTCAATCTTATCCATAAGTCCCAAACAATATTACTCACTTATCAATTCAAATTTAAATGTGAAACCAAATTTTGAATTATCAAAATTTTTCTAACTCCTTAAATTTTCGAAAATTGTTGCCAGCATCTCCTTTGCGCGGCTAGCTCGGTACAACTACAAAATGACTCAACAGGCCCCCAGATTTCCAAAAGAAAACAAAAGCCAAGTGGCTATATCGGAAAATCATCAAATTTCATACAGAAATTTAAACACGTACCTTTTGTTGGGCCATTTAATTTTATCTTTTGAAATCAAAAATATCAATTTATCCTTTGCCTTTAAATACCTGTATACTCCACTTAGCAATAATATCCAATCATACAATTCAAAATCATTTTATTCACTTCTTTTCAAAATTTTCAATATTTGCTTCACTTAAGTCGTACGATGTACACATATCATCCGTACGCAATATCAAATCCGATCGCTCACTCGATAACACAATTTCATTTCTGAACTAGTATCGTCCACCCGACATCCTAGTGCGGACTCAGATCTGGTTTCTTGATCAGAAACCGTCATTCTCCTTGCATAGTCATACACTATGATAGAGAATAGCCACAATCAATCAAAAATCCATATCCAGGGTTCGCCGTTGAAAATCGAGTGAAAAATCCCAACTCGGACTGATATAACTATCTCGAAATTCTGTGCTCGAATCTGGATCAAACCATTATGCGAATAAAATAATATACGTACATCCTACGTATTAATTCCAATTGGTTATCAACTATATCAATTTTCTCTTTTACTCACATTTATTTTGATTTCCATTCACTTATTTACAACCATCCCATTTCCCCATTTCCAGTTTCAAATCTTCATTCAATTTTTCACTTAGTATATTTTTTTTCCCAAAATTACTTAGTATATTCCCAATACCAATTTACTTAAGAATTTCATCCTTCATTTCTTAAGTTCAATATAAATTTTTCTTATATTTATTTTATTTCTTCACTGCTGAAGTTTATATTCAAATTGAATTCCAATTCCATATACATTTCAATTTGTTTCAATTTACTAATTCATTTCAAATAAAAATACTTTTTCCCAATTTCCATTCAGATTCATTTTCAATTTTACTTGAATTCAATTCATCTTCAAACTCTGAATATTGAATTTTATTCACCTTATCTCAACCCATATTTAGTTAACCATTTCCTTTTTATTAGTTTCACTTACTAATTTATTTAAAATCTCAAATAGAAGTTTATTTGCAAACTTTTTCTTCCTTCAGTTTCTTCGAACAATTTCTTCGATTTCACTTTACTTTACATACACAATTTTAAATTAGATTTCAATATTCAGTTTTAATTCTATTTGCTTACAAATTTTAAATCATTTGTCGTTAGTGAAAATTTTAAAAAATTTCTAACTCCCAAATTTCCAAATAATTTTGGCAGAGTTTCCTTTGTACGGAGGAGCTTTTGCAATTTGACAAGAGATATAAATATATATACATCGACCCACATGGTTGGAAAAATAAGAAAACAAACAACAGTTCATATTTCCTAACCTTTATTGCGTAGGCGTACCTTTATTTAGCATTTTTAAGCAAGTGACTTATTATTTTAGCAATTAGCGCAACCAAATCCAGCCATACGGCTTCCCTATACCTGTACTTCCTTAATTCAAACATGTAAGTGACAAATATATGCAATTTGCAACATTTCATTTGCGTTTACAAAGCTAATACATGAACTCTATAAATAATGCATGTTATATAGTTTTCATAAGCACATATAAGGTTTCGACACCTATTTCAATTGCATATTTGGATAATTTTCAATCGAAACCATTTTATTTAGGCTCGACAACATTCCTTGCTTGTATATTAATAACCATTCCCAAATTAATTCAACTCAAACTTTATTTAATGGACTTTCATTTCACCGAAGCCAAGCTTCCATAAATTTGGACTTAAGTTAATTTACTTCAAATCATTCCAATTTCATAACTAAAGTTCATCTCATTTTATTTGATTCTCATCAAATTCCATCTAATTCAAATTGTCCATTATCTTTATCCATTTTAAATTTTAATTCACATTCTCAATTTATTCCTAAACTTATTTTATTAATAACAAGACCATTTCAATTTTATTTCCACTCCCTTGAATTTTATTTGCAATTCAAACCATTTCTGTTTTAATCCAACTTCATTTCATTCATCATATTTCAATCATATTTAATTCACTTAGCACTTCTAAGTTGAATTTTATTTATAACTCAAGTTTACTTGTATTTAATTTGCTTACCTTTCTAGCTTTATTAACTTTTTACAAGTTAATTTCACCCCGAAAGTTTAAACCATTACTTAGACACACAAAAACATTTTCAACCAATTCCAGAGTCTTCAATAATCACTTAAGTATTTCAAAAATCATTTGAAATCAATGATATCCAAAATTCTTTGGCAAATTCAATTATCCCTTTGAATTTCAAAACCAAACCTAGTTTGCAAACAATTCCAATTTAAAACAATTTGGTAGCAATTTCTTTCTTGGAAACTCGAAAATGAACATCGATGATGCTGCGGTCATCACCGAAGTTATTTTCCAGCGACCGAAAGAGTTCAATGCTTTTGTCTCTTTAAAAACATTTTCAAATATTCTTAATTTCAAATCTCGCCAAATTTCAAATCCAATGCAAAATATTTATCAAATACTATCACCATTACTTCTCCAAAACCTTTGAAAACCATTTTCAACTCAAAGGAATTAAATTTTCTCAAAATTTCAAATTCCAAATCCCTTCAATCCACATTCCACTATCACTCTGGAATTTTTATTTCATTTCCAATTATAAATCACATTTATAATTCACATTTATAAACTCATTTGTATATGAATTTATTTCTTAGCTTTTAGTTACGATTTTCAATTTCTTATTCAATTTCTACACAATAACGATAATAATTTATTATTATCATTCCCTAACAACAAAGCAACCATATATATATATAATAATAATTACTAAAAATTATTTCTTTCATATACAAAAATAATTTGGGTAAAATTATTTCATTTACCCTATTTAAAACAATACTGTGTCGGTTTATCTTGTTTAAGAGTTTAGACCCCTATCGATGACATGGCATCCCACATGTCGATCAGAATCCATAAACACTCAACCGATAAGTCAACACAATATAAAAAAAACTTTTATATTCACTAACAAATAAGCGCTCATATCTATTTTTACACTCAAACTCATTCTAGAGTACTACGGACTCTATTTCTAATGAGTAATTCCCACCCGAGCCAAGGTTATCACCAGCCTAAGCTCTGATACCATTGTAACAGCTCGCAAACCCGTACCCCTTGAATCGACACTATTCTCCAACATATCGACACAAAGTGAACGGAAATACGAACCATTAGGGTTAAAGAAGAAGGAGGTAGAAGAAAAGAAAACAACACAACAAAATCTCACATCGCAGCGGAATAAAATATAATAGATAATAACTGATCTTTATAGAAAGAAACTATATCTGTTATACACACATCATCAGAGTACAATACAATCAACATCACAATTCAGGACAGTTATAATAACTTGTCCTCACAAGATGACTATACCACTTATGATACACAGCGGAATACAACAAATACGGGTGATACGTCTCGCCATCCAACTCGTCTCCTGAGCTCCACAGCATCCCATCTTGTATCTGTAATACTCGGTCTGACCCGAGCATTATAATAAAATAACACCCGAGCCAGTCTGGAAAACCAGCGTGAGAAAACACACTCAATTGGATTATTAAAGTTTTCCAAACCCTTTGAAATCAAAAGCATCTCGTAAGACCACGCCACAAATAAACATGTCGGGATTTTACCTTACGATAGCCAAAACACTTTCTTATCAAAATCCTCTGGTATTATAATAGTGTCTATATACAAATACTTGTTCAAATAGCTAAAATTGTTACATGATTAAATTCCAGCATACTAGCCACAAAGTGGGTTATACAAACAAAATTCGTAAAAGGCACGTAGGGAGAATGGATTTCCAACTAATGACTAGGCACTAGGGTACAACCTATCACAGTACCTGGTCTAGATCAGCGTACCGGTGACCACGCCTGATCCCCTGCAGCACAAGACCGGGACTACCCCTTACTGGATAATCCAGAGTAAGATCACCCCACGGTTAGGATCAACAACCGCACCACTAAGCCGAAATAAAAAGGGACATCTAGACAGGGATGACCTCACCCTAATGGGTACTACCCACATAGCCTTGTTGCATAACCCCTGATTTTCAGTCATTCCCGGTTGATGAGGCTCGAGGCTAAGCATTACCTTTTTAGAACATATCACTTAGAATGCTCACCTTCCTCCTGATGATGTACTTAAAGCATTCATCCATACAAGTCCATTCCGGGTTCGAACGGAACCGAAGGCACTATTCCTACTACATCCATTTTGGAATCATCCTCAGGATTAGTAGGGACTAGCCCTTGCACTTCACCGCTCCATCTTCGACTTTAAACTCGTCTTCCTCACGAAAACGTATAAACCGGATCGAAGTTGTTTTCGGAAAATTAATCCCGATCCCGGTCTCTTCGAAATGATCAGCGCATTAGCTAATATTGATAGTCGGTTATTTAACTATCAATTACATTCACAACCAATCATCAAGCCATAATAATTTCTCCCAAATTATTTATTTATCTCAAATATCTTCGCAAGATATATTTCCACCTTTTAACCCTTTGAAAACAGTTTCAAACCGTCTTTCTCTCATGGAATAAATTCCCTAAATAATTTCTATTTCCACTGAAATCACCAAGTACAAACACTTTAGATTTTAAAAATAATTTAGAAACACTTTATTATAAAATATACTTTAAATTAAAAACTACTTTAATACTTTATTCAAAAATTTATACTTAAAGAATATTTTAAATAAAGCTACTTTATAAAACTAAATTTTCATCTTTTCAAAACATAATACCAAGTCACCTTTAAATAATTACTACTAAAATAAATTTGAAAATAATACTTACTTTAACTTAAACATTTAAAAATAATAAATTTTCTAAAACATATTTTAAAACAACCTTAAACTTTTAGCTTATACTTAAAAATCTTCTTTGAAAACGTTCTTGGCTATTCAGGGAAATACACTTCTCTCTCACATCTGTAAAAATAAATCACTATTTATTTTTAAAACTAATTTACCCATTTCCTTAATAAATTCCCATTGTGAATTTATGTTTCCAAATATCCAAACTGATATATTACTTCACCTTTGTAAACCCAGTTTATAAATTTCTTAGCCCCATCTTCCTTTAAAATTCCAATTTCCAAACGCTTAAATCAATTTTCAAATTGATTTCCAATTTACTTCACTTTGAAATAAATTCCTTTACTTGCTCCATTTATCTCAAAATCCATTAACTTTGACTTTTCTTTCTTTATTATGATTTAAAATCTTTTAAACTGAAAATATCAATTTCAGGTTTTCCAAAATCCTTCTTTATCCCTTTATAAATTCAAACCTTGAATTTTAAAATAAATTCTTTTATTCCTTTAAATAATATCACTTAGGTTTAAAAATTTAATATTTCCCCTTTTATTCAAAATCTCCTTTCCCATACTCGGAATTTATTTAATAGAATTTAAAAATCACTTTCCTTTCCCAATTCATTCTTTAATTTATTTAAGTTCTCTATAATTATTTACTTAAAAATTTACTCTTTTATTTCTTTCCAAAAATCCAATCTATATATTTTGGTAACACAGTATACCCAAATATATTCAATCAAACCATAGCATCCATCATCTCCAATTATCAATATAATTCATCATAGAATATCAAATAATCATATCACAGAATTATTAGATCAATCTAAATAATTTTGAGGAATCAAGTTGGATCCCTCCAACCTGTTTCCCTGCATCCACAGACGTTAGCACAATACCAATTCCACTTCGAGGTGGAATATCGCGGTATATGGGTTTATATAATATTATCCGCTATTATTCGGCGCATAGGGTCTCATCCGCTATATAATGCGGGAAATCAACCACTCCAATATATATATACACTACTATATATATTATCACATCAATCAATTCAATCATTCAACCAGTTATTTAAATTTAACCATTTAAATTTATATAGCAATCTAGAAGAGTGAGATTAACTCACCTTTGATTTGTATGCAACCTATTTCCAATCCGGCTTGTATTCTCCACGATTTTTGACCTTGTATATACATTTATACGGTTTATCAATATTCCAAATAGATCGAACAATCAATTTCCATTTTATAATTTAATTAACTAATAATTTATTTTAAACTAACAATTTCCCTTCTTTTTTAAAAAATGTTTTAGTATTTAAGATAATTAAATAAGTTAGTTAAACCATTTTTCACCAAATCCTTACCTATATATATATATATATTTTTCTGTCTACATGTTTTAAATTTTAACAGTAATTTGATTGTACATTCTCAAATCTATATATACACATATATATTCTAATTACAGTAAATGATGTATGTATATATCCTAATGATCATTGTGTATATATATACTAAATTAAATTAAATTAAAAACCAAACTGCTACCTTACTCGAACTCGACCTGATCCTTACGATCGAGACCTCCCATCATACCCTCAGATCGACTCGCGAACTCGTCTGACAATGCGACATCTACCGATGAAGCGTCTCGACAACATTAGCCCCTTCGAACTCGAGATTGCCGCAACCTCCGTCTCGCCCGCTGTCGCCGCTCCATCCCTTCACCGATGTCGACCTCAAACCACCATCACTTGCGCCCTGACCGATCGCGACTTGATTGCGAATGTTCAACTCGGATTTGATTTGGGAATGATTTAAAGGAGAAGTCTCTACCGATCGAATCTGATTTGGGTTTCGTTCGTTACTGGTTGAGGAGGAAAAATGAAGAGGGGATTCGGCCATTCTATTATTTTCTTATGCTGTTTCGATTATAAATGTTTCGGTCGAAGGAAAGAAAGAACGCCATTATTTTGAATTCGCTTAATTTCAATTTTAATAAATTTCTTTTTATTTAAATCTGTTACATGTTTTAAATTCCTTTGCATGCTTGACAGATGGAGGAAACATTTGTTTTCTTTTGTACAGGTGTTAGAATGATATAGTGGTAAAAACAAAACTGATGTAAATAAATTTCGACTAGTCAATATATACATAGTTTTTAAATTTAAATTCTAATTTGAATCGTCACGAAATCGTGACCTAAAATTTTGACCTCCAATCGAGGCATGCCGCCAGGCGTTTATAATGTTATACCCCTATTCCGAACAAAATGGAAAAGGTTTTGAGTCCTAATTCGATCGTATGGAGAAGATAGCTTTTTGGACCCAGTTATTATATTAAATTTCGATACAGCTTTCAATGCGTTTATATATCTTACGATCACTCGACAACTCCAAACATTACAAAAATTGAAATCCGATAATAATACACTATTACGGATCCAATGGAATGAGTTTCGTCGAAATCCGAGACTGTGCCTCGGAAAGCTATTTTTAAACGTCGATTTAAACGATAAAATTTTAAAACTGAACAAACCACTTTGAAATCAAAATTTAAAAGTTCTATCACCTTCAGTATTATTAATATGAATTTTCCAAGCCTTTAAACTATTTTTATTAGGCTTAAAACTCCATATTCAATATTTTACCCAACTCCAAATCATTTAATTTAATAATTAAATTACCCAATAAATAGTGATATTTGAAATTCAAGTTAAAAGTTTACTTTTGAATATTTAAAATTAATTAAATATTCCAATTTCAAATTTCAAAAATTCCGGGTCGTCACAAGGGGGATGTTACAATATCCGTTCACTAAAGGATTAGCTCGATTATTTTGAGAAAGCTTATCAAACATGGGAATAAGATTCCATAATTAACCCCAAGTGCAAGTGGGAGTTTGATGGAGTTATGGGTATGTCCTAAAGAAAACTATGTAATTTGTTACATGATTCTACTACTATGACCGAGCTTGTTCACAATAAAGGTAGTTGATTTGTATTATATACTTTTTTATACAATGATATAATTAACTAAGTAAATAATTTAAAGTATATAAATAATAATATCCTTAAATGAAATGTTATTTAATTGTAGTTACAAATAGCTGCAATCATGAGTAATTAATCACAATCAAAGTGTATTATTTTAAATATTCTTGGTCAAAATATTTTAAGAAAGGATATTAATATATCTGGTGAGACCTAAGGTTGCAACACTCTCCGAATGTTGTGCAGTGTATTACTCATGATTGTTGGGTGCACCATGGGGTTATGTACTGATGGTTACTGGAAAACTATGAAATGACTCATTCGAGAGTTCCTATTGGTCTATAACAACTAGGCACTCATTTTTAGTAATTTCCCTGATTAAACTAGAGGATACCAAGGAACCATGCATACACTAAATAGGGAGACGCCGAATACACCAGCTACATCTAACATGTGAAATGGATACATAAGGATGTTGTGCTCTACCTGGAATACAATCATAAAATTGAAAGTACCAGAAATTCCTAAAGGCATACCATCAGAGAAACTTTAAAATGGGAAATCTCAAAGTGATGATATTACATAGTTCTTTTGACTTGAGAATAATGTCAAACATCAATGTGGAAACTCCACTTTGTTATGGTTAAATCATGGCATGACATCCATTAAATGGCTATAGGAAGGTCTGAGTTGAAGCATTGGAAGTGAAACATTATTCAATAAAGAATTCATCTCCTCAGTTGTATGAGGCTAATATCATAGTCAACTATAGTCAACAAAAAGTCCGAATCTCTAAACAGAGTGGTACAATTAATAATAAATATTATTATTTAACAAAAAACTTTGTTAATGGACTAGCTAAGTTAATTGTATACGATATTGGAATTTTGTGCTAAACCAAATTCCATATTTCCTAACATGATATAGTGTTGACGAAGATAATTGGTATAAATAATTATTACTAAATGGTACTACTTAAAAAATTATAAAATGTGATTTTACAAAAAAGATCTACAAGCAATGAATTTAGTCGAACTATCACACCTTTAGCAAAGGTAATATGTGAACGTTAATATTTGAATTGTTCAATATTAATTGCTGACTTAATTACACTTGCTTCATGTCTTACGTGTTTGTTACACAATTTGAAATATGAACATATTCGATTTGTTCTTACCTTTCCAAATCCCACATCCAATAAACTTTAAATTAAATTAACTAATTAAAATAGAAGAATAATACCAAACTATGATGTTATTAACATTAACTAGATTGGATTTGGTTAAATCTATTAGACTTAATATTCCCACTATGATCAAAATAGGAAATATTTTTGAAATCCATCCAATTTACCTGCTGTAGACCAGCCTAGTTCTTTCAGGTTGAACTCAAACTTGGTATAGGCCAAGTAGAGATGTTATGGGATTTTGTTTCCTTTTTAGTTGAGGTTTTAGAGTTCACGTAGCTTGATGATGTTGTACAACATGATACTCAACGTAGGCGTGTGGTTATATCACAATTTGTTACTCTTATTATTACTAATAATGCTTTGGTCGCATATTTGAACTTGTAGATTGTGGTGGAGTAGCGATGATATCTGTGGCAATAAGGTTTACACCAGTCGACCGGATGTACCTACAACGGAGTCAAATTTTCTATCATCCCTTTACTAGTAGTTGAATGATATAGAGCGTAGGACACATTTTGCACCAAAGTTGTATACTTAATGCTTCAGCTAGGAAGTTTACCATTGGTATCATATGCTCAATGTGCGCTTTAGGCAATGTGATTGTATACTGGGTATGTGTGACTTAAATGGTTTATCATTGAGATTTGTTACTTGATGTATAATTAAGTGGTTTACTATTGGGACTTTTTGCTCAATGTACAGCTAAATGGTTTCCCTTTGGGATTGTACGCTATGTTGTATAGGTAGTTTATAATCAATATTGCATACTTGAAGTATTACAAGGTTTACCTAGTTTTAGGATGCCTCACCCCTTGGGTGGAAATCTATGTCTGCTATTATTGGACTGTGGTGTATTAAAGGTTTTTATCCTATAATCGTATCAATTGGCTAATATTTCAGATGTGGTACACATATCAATAAACACCCTTAGGTGGTGTAGATATAAATGATAATTTGATGGCCTGTTAACACGATACCACTAATGATAGTTCATACTCACCAAAGTTTGTCTGTGCCCCTTTATGTTTCCCCTGTTATACGTACAAGTTAACAGGATACTGAGGTGGTTTGACAAGGGGAGTAAGATATGAGAATTGCATGACCATGCAATTCTGAAGTTACTTTATTTTTAGTCATTTCATATGTACATTATCATACTTGTTAGTCAAATACTTATTATACTTCAATTTGGACATTACTAGTAACTTTGTCTGGTTGTTTCCTACATTGATCATTGTTGTCTAAACATAGATAATTTGGTTTGTTTTAGTACTTATATTTTATTATTTTTGGTGTGAAATCTGAAAGTGTAGAATGTTTAAAGTGTATATTTATCTTTATATCATATAAATCACCATCAGAACCTAACGATCCATACTTCTTGGAACGACGCGAGCTAGAATGCTGCTTTTAGATGTTGAATAGATGCGTCGAGTGGTACTTGTTATTACACTATGTTTGTCTATTGCATGAACTAGTAGTGTAACTAGTATATCTTGTATTTATGATATGATTATGTACTACTAGTTGCATTAATGCATTATGTTTGATGATTGACTATTTTGCATTACTAAGGTACTAATGTAGTTATTGAACTTATGCGTACTTTGTACGATGATGAATTTACCCTAGCAGGGTGTCAGTTTAATTATTTGTACTAGTGTGTATGCTTTGCATTGATGATTGGGGTTCATTGCTCTACCATATTCAAATTTCAAGGATGAAATTTCCGTAAGGAGGGAAGACTGTACACCTCTTATTTTGGAATGCCATAATACAAGGTTAAATTAATAATAAGAATTTGCCAAATAACAGTTAAGAGAATTAAATTAAAGGAATTATTTAATGGAATTTTCATTAATTGAGCGTGGAATACTTAAAATGATTAATTGATTGGACCAAGGATAATTAGTATTATTAAATTCAGCTATGAACAACGGAAATAAAGGGAATGTTATAATAAAGGGGTTAAGGAATTAATAAGATTAAGTTAGAGAGGGATTTTAGTCCAAGCCCAAATTATTATCTCTTATGCCCTAAACAAACCATTCTCTTCATTTACATTCATTTCATAAAAATAAATCAAAGCAACCGAGGATGCCATTATTTAGAGATGAGGAAGAGGAAAATGGACTAAAAGGAGGCCAAGCTTACATTTTTAAAGAGAAAAAAAATGGTTTTTCATCAAACTCCTATCTTAGGTGAGTTAAACTTACCCTATTTCGTATCTTTATATATTTAGATTTGGAATTAACTTCTTTTTGCTATTTTAAATGACGATAATCATGCTTTAATGATAATAGAATGAACCTATATAACTTTGGGTATTAAATGATAGAGTTTGTGTTATGTTTACAAGTAAAACAAGAATTAATCATCTCCAAATGATTTGAAATTTTAATATGATGCTAATAACATCAAAACAGATATGGGTTTTATTTTCATAATTTTTGGAGGAAAATATAATTTGTTATGATAAATCTAAGTTTAAAATACATAGTTTTAATAGTAAATTAATATTTAAAATACTAATATTTTGATCCAAATTTTATACTGAATGTAAAGGTATGTGCATTCGAATTTATGTGAATTTTCCTTTGATTTTTCAAATCGTTATGGTTTAACTAGTAAGACAGAAATTATCCCCAATCAGTTAATTACTTAGAGAAAGTAATTAATTATGGCATCATTAAAGGAATAAAATCACGACTAGCATTGGTTATTTTTGCACTGACATGTGTAAATAATTGGCCAAAAAGTAGTTACTTTTAAAATATTCTTTTTTGACTTAGTTTCTGATTTGCCATCTTAAACATGTGATAGCTATTAGGTTAGATATGTGATAGCCTTAAATTTTGACATGCAATAGCCTTAAAGTCAAACGTGTGATGGCCTTAAAGTTAGACTTGTGATATCCTTAAAATTGAACATGCGATAGCTTCATATGTAAACCTGCGATTGCTACGTTAGGAGTGCAATAGCACTATGGTTAGGCATGCGGTAGCTTTGATGCTAGACATATGATAGCACTAAAGTTAGACATGTGATAGCACTAAGGCTAGACATGCGATAACATCGAAGTTCAACATGCAATAACATTGAAGTTAGACATACGATAATATTAAAGCTAGACATGCGATAGTTTAGACATGCGATGGCCCAAATGAGAGTTAGCATAGATATGCAATTTCTTAGACATATGTTAACTTAGGTATGTGATAACAACCTAGAAGCTCAATAAATTCGGCGTGTGATAGCTAACTTTAGAGGTGTGACAGCCTAGACATGCGATAACAAATGGCAAAAAATCAGTTTATTAAATATGTGAGTATAGGAAGCATTTTGGAAGATAGATTCCTAGATGTTTATTTTGGATTTCATAAAGATCAAATTAAAAAGAGAAATGATAAGTTAAAATGTAATAACTTATACAAAATTAAGGAAAATAGTTAACTTAAGGAAGTTAAGAACTGATGAGTTATATCATTTGAAAAGAAAGATAAAAATGTTTTATCTAAAAGAATTGAAAGATTTTTTATTTAAACATAAAGATCTATGAATGTGTAGGGTACACAACTAATTAATAAAGTGGTTTGGACCCAAAATCTTATAATATCCCAACACATGAACTTACTGGATGGTAGGGTGCCAAGGCTTAGTGAAGTCTAGAATTCAATGGTATATGGTAAGTTGCAAAAACTTGGGAAGTTTAATGCTTCAATTTCAAATTTTCAAATTTTCAACTCCATTGTGAGTAATAACATCAAAATGGATGTAATTTAATGAGTGAACCGACAATATGAAATGAACGTGTTTCTGAGAGTAGGATGGATTATTGATGCTTAGAAAGGATGCTTGCCTACTCATGTTGCGTACATTCAACCTCCGTGGAGAATTGGGGTGGCTCCTATGGTGAAAATGAGTGGTCATTTCTTCGATGAGGTTATCCGACTAAAAAGATGAGTAAGTGATAGATAAGCCTATATGGTAGTCACAAAATAAAGTTGAGAATAAATTTGATATTCACACTTAAATAAGAGTTTTGGTGATGCATGTGAATGTGGATGATAATTATATGAATGGTTCATAAAATGATGAGTATAGGGTATACTTCTGCTAAGATGGATGAATATATGACATGGTTCATAACTGTATGCTAATTATAAGGATTACTATTATTTAAAATGGTGCTTATGATATGATGATTTATTACATGATACGATGTAATTTATGTTGTTGTTTAAGTTAAGGAAACCCAGTTTCGGTAGGCGGTGTGGTCTCACTATCTATTACGTTTATGAAGATGTATTACTCAAACCAGGCTTTATGTCCGACCTGTGTTTTTATTATTATTTTCCATATAAAATCGTGGGTACTCATTCGAGTAGACTGCATTTATGGTCTTAGCTATTTTTTCTTAAAGACGAATAAAAGCCCTGAAGACAAAGCAGGAGGCATAAAAGATAATAATGTTTTGTTTCAAATTTCATTGTTGTAAATTCGGTTATATAACTAGTTAAGTGTTTGTGTCAGCATCATAATATGTCAAGCATGACACTAATATATATGTTTTATTTATATTTACCCATGCATGGGCAGTATTTGGGAAATTGAAAATGCAATGACAATCTTGTGATATGTTTTTTATTTAAATGCTCTATTTACTTGATGTTATAGTAAAAACCTATTCCCATTTTGTTGCTTGTAAATAATTGAGGTAATGACTACAGAACTATTGGGATCCATTACCAGATCTTGAAATAGGTGGTGTTACAGTCTTTTACCACCAACTATGCACCATCATCCTCAATCGCCTAACATCATATTTGTCGAATCTGAGAGATCTTCACTTGATGCCTAGGCACCTAATTTTTCCATGTTCAGTTTAACAACAAGCGGTGAGTTGATCAAAAAGCTCCATTAGTAAAACTATAGAAAGATGTGATTACTGGAAATCAAGTGCCTATCTCTTTACCTTTAAACTATTTTACCGATAATGGAGTTTAATAAAAAAAATTGATGTTTAAGGATGCCATCTCCGTTATAGAATCAACAAGAAAGCTGTGAAACATTTCGACAGTCATTTATGAGTTAGATATAGGCCATATTTTTTGTATTTCAAGGCATACATGAAAAGGGTTTGGAAGCCCAATGGTGAATTTTAAATTTTAACAAAAGTAAATGGCTTTTATGTGATCAAACTAAAATGGAAATTGATTGTAATAAAATTATGGGAGGTGTTCCATACTTTTATGACAAGAAGTTGATCATGATGAAAAAGTGGGTTCCAAGGCTTAATGTATAGGGAACTACTCTAATGAACTATATAATAGTGGTATGACCACAAATATTAATATATAAGTTGATTAGGTTCAAGGAAATTTTGATCGAATGAACTATAATAAAAGTGCATAAAATGTACATATGAGAAATTAAATTAAAGTCATATACTACGAGAATTAACCTACACCTCTGGTACCCAAATATCTTATAGAGTGCACTGCCATGGTATCCGCTTGATGTAGAATGACTGTTAAGGTGTAAAGTAGTAATCATCTAAAGCAAACCTATTATGTATCTCACAACGCAGAGGATAAAATATAATACCCATTATAGATAATAAATAGGCAGGACAGATATGCATAACTAAAATGAAACATATAAATATCACGGTAATAGGTTCACAATAGTTATACAACATAAATAAAGTTTATACGTTAACAAAATAAAATCTAGTATTGCTTGTAATAGCCAAGCACTGATAAAAGCGCCATTGTGTTGCACATCCGAACAATGATAAGCTCTAATGTATAAGTACAGATAAGCAATACCCTCCTGCATGACTTCTGAATTGCTCAATGCACTAATCCCAGACCTGCTATCTAGTCTACTCATTTCAGAGTACCCGGGATAATAAGATGTAAGGCATAAAACCTTTAGTCAGGCAAAGTTTGGTGTGAGCAATCAATAATATCAAGATACTGATTATGAGAGTCATACCTTCCCCGTCACTACATCTAACAAGTTAGCACATAACACAATTTATGCTATACAATCATCATATAGGTGTACAACACTAAGTACATATGGCTGTCAGGTTACCTAAAGCAGTAATACCGACATCACATGACACCATTAGGATGAGATAGCAATCAAAGCAAATAGACAACCATAGCCCACATAGTAATCAAGGTAATCGTAGGAACCATAACTAAGGTCTTGCATGATCACCTAGATGCCTTCGGATATATAATAGCTCATACAACCATCACATAGACTGGTGACATATGGCATCGCAATCGGATTTAGTGCTCGATCACATACCTATTCCATAGGTATTATCCTAACATGTGCAAGCCGGACCACCACCTAGGTCCAGGGTACATAGGTGAGCATCCTCATGTATCCTTGCACCACAAAGCACACATCACATCCAGAGATATCAATGTTCCCTTCAGCGCATGACTTGACAGTAGCACACACTATGTTCTACGCCATCACTACATCATCAAGCATGCCTCCTCGTACCATCACTAAGTCCTATGAACATTTCCCACTTTAAGTACTTCATTTAAATGACTCATATTGTCAATTCGTCGAAATATGCAAAATCACACTTAATCCATAGAATCTTCCAAGTTAAAATTCTAAGTTCTCCATCACATTCCCAAAGCCAAACCCCAAGTAGACTAAGGAAATTCCTACATCGTCTAATATGATTCTATTTGAGACGACCCGACTTCCTATGCCCAGAAAGTCGCATCATTATGAAGAAAGAAAGGGGTAGAAAAGAGAAAGAAGAGAAGAAAGAAAGAAACAACAACAACGATCTCACAGCGGAACGAATAAATTATATTAATAACATAAACTATTACATAGTATACAACAAATTATCAGAGTTACACAGCATATACATCACTTACTAGACAGTTATAAACATCTGTCTAGACATTACAACTCAATACAATACACACACTATCACAGATATCAACACAGCGGAATACTATATCTACGAACGCCGAAGCCTCCTGCTCCATTGCTCCTCCAGAATATTCGTCAAAGCTAAACCTGAATCCCTTGGCTACTCGTAAAAATTTGAGTACCCAAGAGTTCATAAAACAGAAATAAACACTTGGGTCAGACATGGGTCTGGTGTGAGTAACAGGTTAAACTTGCTTAACTTCAAAACCTTTAGAAAGAAAAGGTATCACGTAAGACTCCCCACAAATAAAACATGGGTAAGTTTTTACCTTACGCTAACCAAAACATTTGATAGGAAATCTGATTTTATTATAATAGGGTCTAGGGTTTTCAAGTAAAATATAGAAATAGCTGAAATGCTTACATCTCACATTCCAACATAGTTGGGCACAACTAATACGTACGGCACTTATTGGAGTTTGGATTCCATACAATGGCAGGGCTACTGGGGTACCGCCCGTCACAGTACGTGGCCTAGATCACCGTACCGAGGAGTACGCCTGCTCCCCTGCAACACAAAGCCGGAACCATCCCTTACTGGATAATTCCAAACAAGATAACCCCGTAGTTGGCGCGACCAACCACACACTAAGCCGAATAAAAAGAAAAGGCACCTCTAGACAGGGATCTATCTTGCTCTCAGTGGGTGCTACCCACGAAGCCTTGCTGCACCTCTCCTGTTTTAGCCATTCCCGGTTGATGAGGCTTGAGGTTACGATTACCTTTAATCAGAACATATCACTTAGAATGCTCATCGTCCGCCTGACGATGTGCTGAAAGCATTCAATCCATACAAGTTCGTTCCGGGTTCGAACGAAACCGAAGGCATTATCTCGTTACACTCGTTTTGGAATCACCCTCAGAGTTAACGACAATAACCCTTGCACTCTGAATCTTCATCTTCACTTGAGATTCACGACCTATCGTAAATTTGGATCGATGTGGTATTCGGGTCTCCAGACCTAGAATTCCGGTATACGGAAACCCGATCCCGGTCTCATCGAAATCCAAAACGTATCTTTTAAGGGCCAAGTTGTTTTAAGGTTAAAACAATTCAATTCTTATCTATATACACAAAGATAGATAATTCAATAGATAATCTACATTATCATCCCAAACAGATAATTCACATTATCATTATAATTCAACCAAACATCCATATCATATATCAATCATATCTCATCAGAGATATCAAACAATGAAATACATTCAATCTCATTCATCCATCCTTAAGCAATGATTTATATCATCTAATTAATTTAAAGTGAATTAAACTAATTACTTCATTCTATAAATCCTGCTTACTTAATTATTAATTAAACCAATTAATTAATCATTACTCTAAGTATCCATCTAAATTAATCATTCCTGATTAATTACCCTTTAATTACTTTAAGTAATTAATACTTAATTAATTTCACAAATTAATTATCTTAAACCATTACAGTAATTAATCTTTAATTACTTCATTAGTTAATTAACTATACTTGATTACATTAATCCTTAATTAATTACAATTAATTAATTACTTTAATCACTTATTTTTGATTAATTAAATTAAATTAATCAACCCTTAATTACATTATTAATTATCCTTAATTATTTCTTTAAATTAATTATTCCATTTAAATTAATTACATTAAGTAATTAAACTTTGCTAAACCACATTTATTAATCAGTCTTGATTTATCCCATTCAGTAATTAACTACTCTTAATTACTTCACTTAATAAATTAATTACTCCTTTAATTAATTATCTCAATTAATCCTTTGATTAATTATACAAAGTAATTAAACTCAAATTACTTTCATTAAACCATCTTTAGTTAATTACATCCACTAATTAACTTTAATTACTTTCCTAAGTAATTACACTTCACTAATTACATTTAAGTAATTATATTTATCATATCTCTAAATGATTATCTTAAATTTATTTAATTAATTAATTTAACTTAATCAAATTTATTTAATTAATTACCTTAAGTAATTAATTTCTTTAATTACTTCCATTAAGTAATTATACTTAACCAATTCATAAATGATTTTCATTTATTAATTAATCTAATTGATTATCAAAATTAATCCCATTTATTAATTATTAAATAATCCCTAATTAATGATCCTCATTAATTATTAATAATCCTTTAATTACTTTCTTTAAGTGATTAATCTTTAATAAACTATTTATTAATTACAACTTAATAAACTCTTAATTACCACTTAATTAATTTCTAATTACTAAATTAATTACTTAATTAATCTTTAATCACTAGATTAATTAATTACTAATCATTTATTAATAATCCATACTTACCTAATTAAATGATTAATCCCAAATTAATTAACCTCTAATTAATTAACTTAAAATCTTAATTATTTAATTAATTAACACTAAACCATTAATTAATTAAATTATTAATTTATTCTTTAATTACCTCGTTAATTTAATGAATCTTAAATCATTAAACCTTAATTAATCTTTGAAATTAAAGTATTAACCTTATAACTACTTTAATTATTATTAACAAAGACTTTAAAACATTTTACTCTAAAATCTTTCTTTCAATTCATTAAAGAATTTAAAATAAATTACAATTTAATCTTTAACCTATTTTAAATCAAATTTACAAAATCTTCTTAAATTCAAATGTTAAGAAACACTTAACATTTTAAAGATTTTTAAACCAATTTATTTAAATTCAAACCCTTTTTAAATTATTCTTTAAACATTTAAATTTGTTAAAACCTTTATTTTTATAAAACTTTATTTATCTCAAATTCTAGGATACAAAATTTAAACTTGAACTCGAATGAAAACTTGATTTAAAACTGGGTTTAAATCCTGTTTTCAAAGTTTAAAACTCAATTTGAATTTAAACAAACACTGCCAGGTTTTAAAACTGCTAAACAAAATCTACACGAGCCTTCCCCTTTAAACCCCGAGCCAAGTCCCCATTTTCACGAGCATTACTTCGAGTCACTCGCGCTTATATACTCGAGAAAAAAAAACTCCTCTGCTTAAAAACCCAAACTAAAACACTGATACCAGATTCAAAGTCGTGCACATGCACCGATCGACCGACCATCTCCGATCATCTACGATCACTCCCACATGTCAACGACCATCCAACCTCACGACCCCGATCATCGTAGCCCTAAGAACAACTCGAAATAAAAATCGAGTAGCTCAGCACTCAACCTGGAACGAAACTGGAACAGACCACACCATTTCAACCAAACCTTTCAACGCCTCGCCTCCCCTCCTCCGACCACCATCGCCTATGAAACTCCGGTGAAGTCTTCGTCAACCCACCATCTTCCAGTACCCAAATCCCCAGGCAACTCGATCAACAGAGAAAATCAAACGCAAGCAAAAACTGCAACCCAGTAAAACTAGGTTTAGAAATTAGATCGAACAACCACCATCTCCACGGTCATCTATACGGCCATCCAACATTATTGCCACAGTCCCTGATCATCCCACTTCCTCCCCTAGTGACCACGACCTTCCCGAACTCTTAGATCATCAGGAACTACCCAAAACGTGAAAACTGTTCAACCCCAAACTGCTCCTTCGATTGAATGTTAAAATTTTTGATTTCATTTTTAAAAATAAAGATTTTAGTTAAGTTTTCAATTTACAAACCTGTTTTGATAAATTAAGATACTTAAATTTTCTACATACTCAATCTTGCCTGTTTAATTTGGGTTTCCAGAGCCAATTCAAATATATTTTATCTTAATTAAATTTTAAACCTAACTTTATGACTACATAAACAGTTTTGTTTAAAATCCAAGTTCTAACAGGGATTAGATCAAAAAGGAAATGAATTTTGATCAAAATTTTGAGTTTGAAACTGAGAACAGAGAAAACAGAAGCAACAGATATGCACACCAAATCATTCAAGTACATACATGCACAGATATTTGCTTAAAAATATATTCACAGTAAATTTATTTTAAAGATAAGCATGCAACCAGATATACTTAAGTTTTTAAAAATGTAAGTTACTCACCAATTTGATAATGAAGAACAGAGCATATAAATCTGAAGAGCTTTTGCTTTTGAAAACTGGTTTAAAACTTGCTCTTGAATGCTCTTTACTTTTAAAACTTGAATGTTGGCTTTAGTTTGAAAGGATTTCAGTTGCATGCAGAGATGCCTTGTTTGACATGCCTCCAGATTTGAAAAGAATTTGCAGTCTTTCTGTTTTGATTTTTGGAAAATGCATTACAGGTCTTTGATTCCAGGTTTTAGATGATGAGAATGAATTGCAGATTTGATGAAGAAGCATTTTAGAGGAGTTGATCTACGGATTGTTTTTGAGAGGAGAGTTTTGTTACAGATTTGTTTTTCTGGGAATTTTGTTTGAGCTTCAGATTTGGTTTTTGAGTATATTTTGTTTACAGCTGAATTCACTTATCTTTTGAATTGAAGAGGATAGGAAAAAGAAAATGGAATGAGAAATATATGTTTATATAAGTGAAAATGTAGTTTATTAAAAATAAAAGAAAACAAAAATTCAAAACTTGACATTTGTCATTTACATTGTTTTATTAATGTACACATGTTATTACATAGCCTTAGGAATTTACACATGTCCTTTTAATTAGTTTATATTTATTTTAAATGTAAAAACCTTTTTATCTTTAATTAAATAAATACTTATTACTTATTTATATATATAGATAAAGTATTTTAAAGAAAATAAAACCAATTATGTATATAAATAAAAGCTTATCCATATATTTAAAAATCCAAAACAATTTGAATATCTATATAAAAACACATATTATTAATATTGTTTGAAACAAATAAATATTCATTGAAGAAGATTATTAAACCAATTTAAACATTTTTAATAAAGATTATCAAATCAATTTAATTATTTAAACAGATTATTAAATTGATATTGTCCAAAATTCCGGGATATCACACTATTGACCATCACTGCTCCATAACTTAGCATTCATCGAATGAAACCCTAGGCGGTCGATACCATAGACTTCCCAAATCACCATGACCTTTCAATATCAGTCACAGCCCAACATCATCAACAATGATTAGTGTCGACCCATCATCCCCAACACTTAGTTGACTTTCAGTTATTAGAATCTCCACCACATTTCTCAAAGTCCCTTTCCTCCTTCCCCAAAGCAACTACTTCACTACCCAGGAGTTGCCTTGCTCATTCCTTGTGTCTGTGTGCATCTTACTTCACCAACATGTATCATTCATCTTTTGCCTCAAACTCATGCCTAGAACCCAATTACATCACTCGATTGATCCTATGGCTTCACTAACATGCCTAGAACCCCTTATAATAATAGCCTGTACAAAAATTGAGGTGTGATCAATCATGTCTTCCCTTGAATACTTCATTTTTTCCCTTGAAGCTTCCCTTGAAAGTCCTGGAGTTTACCACTCAAAATCCCAAAGTCTTCAACTTAACACTTCACTTTATAATTCCTATATGGGTAGGTTATTTCACATAACTCCATGGCCCTTGGTCCAAACTATATATCATCAATCATGGTGCATCTCTAGGCCATCAAGAACCCCTCCGATCGATCGCAAGTCAATTTAACGAATTTTGATCGTTTGGTAGTGATTGATCAGTGATGATCAATCACCTTAGAAAACTTGTCTTCTTTTTAGAACTTCTAAATTAGTTTCCCTCTACTCTAGATGCCTTATCTTCCTATGTAATTAGTTTGTGTCGATTTGGCTCTAATGCTCTAGAACCAGCTGACACTCTAAAATGCATGTTGGTACTCTATATCCTAACCTAAGCAAGCAACCATACAACATTACCAAACAAGTTCATACCATCATTACAAAGCTGATACAACCATTATATCATCCAAAGCATGTCAAAACACAAGATAACTATCGATGTGAACATACATGTAATATTTAGATCAAATCCATTTTTAATCATCAGAATTCATTTTCAAAACATAGGTGAGTTTAGATTTAATTAAAAATCATGTTTTTAACTTTAAAATCATTTCGAAAACATCATTAAATACTATATTAGTAATTATAATATAATGAGAGACTAATCACTCATCTATACTCCAAAAAGCAAATTGACCAAGGTGAATTCAAGATGAACAGTAACTAACACAAATCCTAAGGCTCCCTAGTAGTAATTAATAAATCCCTTTCTAATCTCTTCATAATTGCTTGTTGGGCTAAAAAGTAAGGTTTTGAATTACTTTCTAGCTAAAGATATGATTTATGGAAGTTAGAATAGCTTTTGGGAAGTGTGGAAATGACTAGGGGTTGTCCCATCAGGTTAGTTAGGTACAAATTTCGAAATCCATCATCGGGCCTAATTTTGGGCTTAGTCTAATGATCTACCAATCTATCCAAAAACTTCTAACTTCAAATGGTTATATCTTCTAACATTAAAACCAAAATCTATAATGACCATTTTATAAAAAGAGAAACCTTCATATCCTTCATTTTGAAGTGATTTCAGACGGTAATTCACCTCATACCAAAAGTTATAGGCCTTACATATTTTTAGGGTCAAACCCATCCAATAAAATTTATAAGGGTTAAAATGTCAATACTCAACATTACCCAAAGTTATGACCTTATATGACCTATAAGATTTTACGATCATTCTATATGTAAAATACGATTTATTACATATACAAAGTCCAAATTTTATACATCAATAATCAGATGCACAATATAACAATTTGGAAAACTACTCTGAATGTGGAACAGTCTATTAATTTGTTCTCTTGACTAAAGAAAAATTTACATAGTATAAATGAAAATGCGATAATTGGGGATATGAATCAGAATCAAGTCCAATTTGAGATGCATGAGTCCAATATGACGCAAGTCAAATTTAGGAATTGTGTAAAAAAAGCCTAATACTAGCATGATGGAAGTGCAAGTAGACTCTAATGATTACCAAAATGCAAATAACCAAGATGTTACACTTTGCAAATCAGTGAGTTATCCTCATTCCTTCTTAGAAACTACTCCAGCCGCTAATGCGAGACAAAAGCCATTAATCAGTTTAACCCATCAAAAACTGAAAACAGGAAAACAAGGGAGTCTTAATCAATTACCGAGCCAATGATAAGGCAAAATGCAAGTACAATATCTGTTCTTCATGAGGAAGTTTTTAAGCTCAAAGCCACTACAACTATTGAGCTGATTAATAATCCTACTTGGAATAACATGATAACTCAAATTACATCTAAAACATGAAAATCTAAACGATCAAAAGTAAGCGTTTTTTGCTCTTGCCCAAATGAAGTAAACAACAACTCTACATCGTCTAATTAATGGATTTACTTGTTTGGAATGTTAAGGGATTAAACTCCTCTATTAAACAATTATACATTTTGCAACATATTAGATTATTTATTTATTTATTGCTCTGCTTAAGAACAATTTATATGTCAAAATTATTAAGAAATTTGCTAATATGCTTACTAAATAATGGTAATTTATTCATGATAATTCCATCTTGATGGAGGGTAGAATTCTTGTCCCGTGGGATACAAAAATATGGTGTATTACTATCAGAGCAAGTTTGGATCAATATATTACTTGTCGAATGCAAAATAAAGGATGGTTAAACTAAGTGTACACTATTTTTTATATGCATATCTCATCAGAAAAGAGGAGTTTATAGGTGCATGTTATAAATTTTACTCAAATATAGATATTCCTTGGATTGTGATAGTGACTATGATTCCATTTTATACAATTATGAAAGAATGAATGGCGGTTTAACTAGCATAAATGCACAAATTGAATTTTACTAGTGTATTAATTTCTCTTGAATTATTGACCCTTAATTTACTTGAAATTTTCATACATGGGAAGGTGGGAGAGACTATAGTATACACATTACGCAGTAAAATGGATAGGATTATTATAAATGATAAATGCATTGAAAATCTACCTATGATAACTGTACACATTAATAACCATTCAATTAGTGATCATTCTCATATCATCATTAAACTAATTCTCTAGGGATTAATCATAAGAAAATACCATTTAGATACAACAACTTATAGCATCTACAAAATGGGTATAACGAGTTTGTAGAGGCAAAAGTGAAATGCAAACCCATTGGAAATCCTCTATACAAATTCTTGCAAAAGTTGGAAGTTATTAATGCTTCATTGAAGGAATGAAATGGAAAACACCTCTTAAATTCTTAAACATATGGCCAGACTAAAATTCACAATGATCAATTATATTCTAAACTAGTTAGCAATCCACATGATGAAGATTGGCTTAATGAATGCAAAAACGGAATTGAAGAATTATACAACAAAGTTCATTGCTAAGCAACTAATAACACTCAGAGATTAGAATTCAAGTGGCTTACTGAGGGGATATATAACGAACAATATTTTACGTATCATAAGATCCAAAAATATTAATATTATTTTTATTTAGGATTGTATGTTTCAATAACTTTGGGAAATGACAACTAGAGACATTTTCCATCCTTGAATTTTTATCAGATAATTTTGACATTTAAAAATCTTGTATGGACTATAACTTTTGATAGGAGCCGACTTAGGGTCTGAAACCACTTCCATTAGATTGGGATGATGGTCTTTTCATAGAGTGGTCATAATAGGAAAACGGACTTGGTGCATGGGAGATACAACTGTTTGAAGTTCCGATCGATTTTGAATAGCTTAGAATGTAATTAAAAAGATTAGTGGCTAAGCCCAATACCCATTTCGGGATTACCATGGAAAGGGGGCAGCTGAGACTTCTCCTCACTTTCAAACTTCCCCAAATAGTTAGAGAGCCACCACTAACAGTCTCAAGCCTAAAACCCACTCTAAACCTTACTTTGATTACCCAAAATAATCATTAAGGAGAGGAATTGTGATGGCCCACCTTTTTTATCCTCAAAAATCAACACTAAAACATCCATGGTATTCAGGTGCCGAACATCCGAATGTTGGAAAGACAAATTGTTGGGGAAAAAAATAAATGAAAAAATAGAATCTCACATCGTGACGAGTAATATATGATATCCAAATGATCTTTAAAAAAAACTTTAAAGTACGTACAACCAATTAGAGTCTAACCTATCCTCAGCCTGGATAGTTATAGCACCCTGTCCTTAAAAATGTTGGTTTATACAAAACATGAAATAAAGCAGAAATAAAAGTATAAAAGTACTCTTGGAGGCATCCAGCTCGTCTCTTGAAGCTCTAAAGTGTCCAAAACTAACTCTAAAAAAATACACGGTCTGATTTGAGCATTATAAGAAAATAACACCCAGATCAATATGGTAAACTAGCGTGAGGAACTCAAATCATATGGGTTTCTTTTATGTTATAAAATCTTTCAAAAATAAAGGTATCTCATAAGATCACGTAGCGCATAAAACACAAACCAGGTTATACCTTATGATAACCAAACCATTTTATACGAAAATACAATGATATTATAATAATGTCTAAGGTTTAAATTAAATATATAACATATCTAAAATGGTTACCTATAATTACGCTCAATAGTACTAGTTTCTAGAACTAAAATCATAAAGCACGTATTGGAAAATGGATTCCATACAATGACAAGGCATCGGGGTACCACGTACCAAAATACATCTCTAGAAAATGCACCGAGGTTGCAAACCTTGCAACCCCCATAAACACAGAGCTGGCATATCCTTGGAACATGACATAGCCAGATTACATCATCCTTGAGCAACAAGGCTACAAACATTGCACACGGCTCCACCTTTATATGTGCAGACGCATAACAAAATCTATAAATACGAATCTAATCTAAGGAATGATGCTCCTAACAGTAGAGAACCATATATCTATGCTGCATCCCCTTATTTTAGTCATTACGGGGATGTGAGGCTTGTAAGGCCATGGTTACCTTTTTCCTTTTAGCAAATCCATCTTGGAATGCTAACACTGACTTCTAGGCATAATGCATTGTCAGCATTCATCCATACAAGTTGTTTAGTTTACGAACAAACTGAAGGCACTACTTCTACTACATCCTTTTTGTAATCACCCCCAGGATTAGTAGCATGTAGCCCTTGCACTTCAAAAAACTCTGTGTTTGATCATCTTCAAGATGTCTTAAATTTGAACGCTTATGCCTGTTCGAAGTGGTTTTTGGATAACTTATCCGATCCCAGTCTCTCCTAACCAACAACCGATAATTTTAAAAACTAGCCAAGATTTGATAGCCGATTATTTAACTATCAAATAAACAAACAATCAAATCCAGAGATTTAACTTCATATGGAAACCATGTATGGTTAAGCACATATGCAACCACTAAGCCTCTTTAATTAATCCTTTCATTAATTAAAACCACTTTGCAAATACTTGTATCAAAATACCTTCTACAAAAGACATATATATGTATATTTGTCATTCACTATTCATTTATATTATTCCAAGGCTTGGAAAAATATCTGTATACTTATCTCGTCGGTATAAGTATATTCACAAAACATTGCACTTTTAATACTTAGAAAACGTTTCCATATACTTATCTCAAGGGCATAAGTATATTCACAAACCATTTTACCTCCAATACTTAGAAAACATTTCACTTTCCCAAAATCATATTTAAATGGGCTAAAATGATTGTTTTTTAATAACACTATTACTATAAATCTAAACCACTTTTCTTTTGGTGTAAGTAAATTGATCATACGGAAATTAGACCAAATATATTTACCACCACTATAGGACTCAACGGTTATAGTGCCAACTATAAGACTACTTGATTTCCATAAATAACCGAGTCCACATATGGAAATAATACTTTACTGAACATCAACCTCTGATTTCAAACTTAAACTATTTTTTTAACAATGAGGCCATTCAAGTTTGGGTATTATTACCTCTCAAACTTGACCTGACAAAAATATTATCTTTCAGGATAGATAGAAGTTTCCCTGCCTCAAAGCTTAATATCAAGTATAAGATTTCGTAAATTTCATATACTAACTATAATAAACAAATTATTATAAAACAAAACTTCTTTTCATCCTTTTTGGAAAACATTTATCATGACAACCAATGTTACAGTCCATTGTTTTCCTTCTTTAAACACATCTCTAAATTTTTTTTATAAATTAAAGATTAAAACTTTATTTAAAAACATCACCTATATGAGTCATTTACTTAAAAAAGGAAACTTGGATTTTGAAATTAAAGATGGTTCTTTTATTTAAAATCTATCTTCTTACTTACATAACTCAATTTGATTTAAAAATGTAATTTAAAATCTCAAACTACTTCTTAAACAATCTTTTTTTATAATAGAAAAATATAACAAAGGGTTAAGGAAAAATAATTAAGTTTTAAAATGCTTTTCCAAAAAGAATTTCAAACCCTAAAAGCAAAGTCAATACTTTCATAAAATCTTAAATTTGAAGTCATTTTTAAATCCAACTTTAAAATTCCATTTTCAAACCAAGTGTCTCTCAAAATCAATATTTACCAGAAACGACCCCTTTTATTTCAAAATTCCTGGAAAATAGATTTTGAAATATATTTTTAGTACCCACTTCATGTACTACGACTATTCATCAAGTCATCTTAATATTTTTATACAATAAGCCGAGCTACTAAGCATCCCACACATAAGCTATTCACATAACAAATAACTATAAAGAAAGTAAAACCATATTTGTGAGGGGCCTCATTGGATCCCTCCATAAATTCACATCTTTTCTAAATGGATTTTTCGCAGTCTTTCCACTTCAAACCACTTCGATTCTCTTTTCAAGTCCCCTAAAATTTCAAGCGTTATATGCCTCCGCTTTCCAAAGAAGAAATCAATTTTCAAATATCACATAAGTATATCACAATTACATAGATACAAAAATATAAGCAAGCATTAAAATTTTACCACAATTCAATACACAAATATATATATATATATATATATATATATATATATAACTTAAAATTAGAGTTCTCACTTCCAAATTGCGATGAAATGCTAGCACAAGCTTACTACTACTTACTACTATTAAAAAAACACAACTACACTCCCAAACTCTACACACACAAGCACAAAAACCCTGGAACCCCCTCTTTACTCATGTAAGTAGGAAAAAGCAACAGGTTTGGGGCTTCAAGCTTTGATCTTTTGGTGGTAGAGATTTTAGCTAAGGTAGTGGGGTTTTGTTCTTTGAAATAGGAGCTAAAAGGAGATGGTTTTTACTAATTTGAATATGGATTATAAGATGGAGGAAATGGAGCGAATAGAAGAGCAAAAATAAAGAAGAGAACCAAAGTGAAAAGTGAGAAATGAATTCATTTTTATAAACAAGTAGAAGTGGCAAATGACCTAAACCCTCCTACATGCCCTTTTCTCTTCTTTTCCTTACCAAAATAACCACCCTAGCCTCCATAATAAAATCAAAATGACAACCCCCCCATTTCCAAAGTACAAGCACACCTTTAGTAATGATGGAGAAGAAAAGTCATGGTATCTTTTTGTATAAAATTATATAACTTAAGATATTTTAATAAACCAATAATAAACTAATCTTATCTTATATTAATTAATACTTGTTGTACTTTTTATTAACTTATTTCAACTATATAAATGTGTTATAAAGTGTATATATACTTGCAACAACATTCTACAACTTTTTGTTTGATAAAATGTCAAATATCAGAAAAGCGATTTTCGATATTTTAATTTTTTTTCCAAACTCTTTGTTTAGATAAACAAAATTCAAAACAAGTTTACTATCATTATTTGTTAATTTAAATAGGGTTATTTGACCATTAAAAACTTTAATTGAATATTTAAAATTCATCAAATATTCAAAAATCAAAGCGATAAAATTTCAAGTCGTTACGTTCTCCCCCTTGAAAGAATTTTGACCTTGAAATTTCATCGCAACAAACAACCAAGAAACAAGCCATACCAATTCTTTATATTCCCCAAAATGTTAAATAACTTACAAACAATCTTAGAGTTTGTTCGGATTTACAATCTTCTCATCACATAAGGATGATAAACAATCTACTGACCATACCTCATGCTCAATAGCCATAGGTTATTACTCAATCGATTGTTCACACTACCTCATGACAAATCGAAGAGTCATCTATCTAACTCCTCGAAAATAATAAAACATTAAAGGCAAATAGATTTAAGCCCAAATGATGTGCATGAATCATCAGTACGCAATATTCGATTACTTGTTCAAATACATAAATCTCTCATCCAAACTAGCATAGATCACTTAAGTTCTCCTTTGCAGAATCCTGATTTGGTTTCTTAATCTGATACTTATATTTTCCTTACATAATCCTAAACTAGATAGAAAACACTCACAAAATCCCAAAAATCCATCTTAAGTACTTGTCATTGAGAAATCGAGTGGAAATATCTAGTTTGGACTGGTGTATAACACCCAAAAATCATGTACTCGAACTCCGAATTGAGAACTGTTATGCGAATAAAATAATCCAAGTCCAACCTAAGGTTTTTTCCCTCTAGGATAACTGTAATGACCCGTATTTTTGATAATTAAAAATATTAAATTAAATAAGATTTTGTAATTTAATATTGTCAGAAATTAAAATTTATGATTTATTAATGAAAAAAATGGTTAGACTGTATAACTTAATTTTAAATAAATTCAAAATTGTCAGAATTCATTGAGATAAAAGATGGTAATGCATATTAGAATATAATTTAGTAATCTTGATTGAATGTAATTGACAACCGTTTTAATGTAATTTCAATTAATGGTAATAATAAAGGTTAATAAGGAATAAAATTAAATAATGTATTAAAAGAGAAATCGTAAGTTATTTAATTGAATTTGGTTTTAATATAGAATAAGAAATTTGTTATTTAGTAAGAAATTCACAATCCTTGTTCGTAATCAAAGAGTTAATAGATATGAATTATTAATATATAACAATTGTTTTATTCATCATCTCATTATTTAATCCATTTGAAATTAATTTAGTAATCAATGGAAAATTAAATGTAACTACAACATTTTAGTTAATATGTGAGAATATGTCAACTGTAGAATAACGAGTATAATAGATGGGAACTTAAGTTAGTAAATTACAAAAGAAAATTGTTGATTTAATATAAAGAACTTTTAAATCAGAATAAAAGAATTTGTTTGAAATTTAAAACATAATAAACTAGGATTTTATTACTATTGTAATTTAATGTTGGAATTAATTTAATAATTAAAAATATTTGATTTAACATGAAAATTTTAAATTTAAAATATTATTGAATTCATGTTAATCAGGAATGATGATAAGGAACTTTTAATTTGGAATTTAAAAGTGATTAAACCAGTTAATAATAATTCATTTAATTAACGAGTAAAAATGAATATAAATTTTATTTTAAAAGATAACTTCTATATAGAATAGAATTAGGGTTTGAAATTAGTTTTATTGAGTTTAAAAATATTGAAAACCTATATTTCGAATTATAGGATGACCTATTTTCATTTCGGGAAATAAAGAGGGCTTTTTGGGTCATTGTTATCGCTTAGGCCCAATCGATCTGTTCCATCCATTCCTGTTCCATCTTTGTCTATAAATAGATTTTTCTGAAACCCTAGCAGCCTTCTATTCTATTTATTGTACGTACAATTTCAGTTCTTTTCTGCTCCTTCTCAATGGAGATTAGCCAAAACCCTAATTACTGTTTCAAATCAAACCCAAAAATTCAAACTTCTCAAACCCTATCGAATTATATATCATCGTGAATCTCCCGACGAATGGACTCTATGTATGCAATTTATTTTTGCAATCGAGTCTTGGTTTGATCAGAAATTAACGAAGTAGTCTCGGTCGTCGGTTGTGGGGTTTGCAAAATCGACGGTGGATCTTCATCCAATCGACGATTGGCGAGCACCCGAGCGTAAAGGGCGATGAGGCAAGTTTATCTGGTGGTTTGGATCATCACCTACGTGCTCAAATTCGCCAGATCTGGTCAACATAGGTCGTTGTTTAAGGACAAATTTTCTATTGAGTTAGAAAATCGCCGAAAAGTTTATAATAAAATTTACCGCAAGCGCATGGCATACAATTTTAGTATGTGGCGAGTACGGGTCAATCCATAGGGAAATTTTAAGATTTTAAAATTTTCTGGTCAAACAAATTAGACCAAAGTGGAGAGAAGATTGTTAACTACAAATTGTAAACAAAGTGAAGCTAAAATTAAAAGTGAGATTAAAAACTATGAGATTAGAGAACAATTTAGAGGCAAATCCACTCTCATATTTTTGTAAATCAACAAACAAACAATCTATGATCTCTATTTTTGATATTAAGTGAAATAATTGTTGTATTTATCATAAGTATGGTTTATTTATGTTATTAATTAACATAACTTAAACCATCAAACTATAATACAACAAATAAACCACTTATCAATTCTCATGAAAATGAAGCCAAAGCAAAAGCTATTTTAAGTATGAACTATTTACTATTGTAATTAGTAATATAGATCATCAAATTTTGTTTTTACTTTCATTTCAAAATCAAAAATAAATTAGCAAATGATGATTTAAATTGTGTTTATGTTGAATATGAATAGCTCGTTTGCATATGCAACATAAGCTGTCAAACCCAATTGTATAAACTTACATCAAAATCCACTTTCATAAAGCACAAATAAAAGAGACCATAAATCATATAAATGTTGAATTTACATAAAGTTAGAGAGCTTCATTATCCCTAAATCAAAGTGGTTTAGCTACTCATTGTGTTATCAAATCAACACTTGTAAATTTCAACATTAAAAAGTAAGGAAATAGAAACTAAAAAAGGAAGAAAAATAGGTTAACTACTAACTACTTGCATAAAAAAATAAAGCTACACTACTTGCATGAATGTAAATCTAAGCTAAACATGAAATGAAAGAAAGCATAGAAATAAACATTAACATAAAAGTAAATAAAAACAAGTAGAAAAGAGAAGAGAAAGAGGCTAGGAAACCATTTTTATTTCATGAAACATAGATCTTACAACTTGCATTTTAATTTCCTAACTAATTTTCGAAAGAGTAAGTAGTTCCTTTACATGTACATAAGTGGGCTATTTATACATGCATAAAACCCTAATTCAGTTTTTTGGGTGCTTCCCAAAATGCCCTTTAGGAAGTGTGGCCACCAAGTAACCATTAGCCTCTAATTAATCCATCATCAAATATGCATGATGCTTTAACCTCCACTTAGTTGTCCATTAGCTTCTAATTGAAGATTTAGGTAAGTGGGTGGGGTCCTCCATGATCATGTATTTGAATTATTTCCATTTTCCTTTCTTTGTATTCTCTTGTGCATGCATATATCTTCATGAAATGTTTTTCCATATGCATCCAAATTCCTACAAAATTATGAAAGAAGTCAAGGTAAAAAGTTCCAAATTAACACATGCACAAAAATGACTATTTTGCCCCTGTATGTAGATGAATATATGATGATTTGAAAATAATTGAATTTTTGTTTTAAACATGTTAAAATACCCTAATATGACATTTATTTAAATAAAAATAGATAAAATATGGATGTAAATATATGCACATTTACGTGCACATCAAATACCCCCACACTTATCTTTTTATTCGTCTCGAATAAAGGAAAACTAAGACAAATCCGTTTTCGTAGGGAGCACGATTGCATTAAGCATATGCAACAAGCCGTTAAACCTCTGGGTGTCCCCAGTAGGACGAATGTTGTCTCGTGAGGGTTTTCAGTGGATACTACCCACAATATCCAAATGCAAAGTGAAAATATTTACAAAGTGCAAGATTTATTACAATGGAATGAATGCAAGTTTTTTAAAATATTTACAAATGAAGGATTTACTTTCAAATTAACATGAAATAAGTTAAATATAAGTTTGGGTCATTATCAAGAATTTTAAGTCATTTACTCGTCAAAATTTCCAATGAAAATCAGGTTATCATAACAAATAGACTATAGTTTAACTCGTTGTTTCGGTTGATAACACAATGTAACTATAAAATGGAAACTTAGTTGATTATCAAAGTTTATCAAAGTGGTAATTTCATTTCTTTTCAATAATAAGTCAAATCAAATAAGTTAAAATAGTGCTTGGATTTCAATTGCTTACTCTCTCTTATTTGAATTTTTTTTGTTGATATTAACAATATTTACATTTGCCTAACTCAGGTAAACTGAGGCCATATATATTACCCATGCACTGCCTTTCGGGCTTATGTGTGGAGAATACAGAGCGTGGCGAGTGAACACACAAGTGTGAACACTTATCGATTGTAGGCGTTATTAACAAGAATTTTTATATACATACACCTAACTCAGATAAGCTGAGACCAAATATATCGATCGTGCACTGCTTTTCGGGCTTACGTGAGAAGGGTACAGAGCATGGCGAGTGAACACACAAGTGTGAACACATGACTCTAGGTGTTAAAAATATAAATACATATATACAAATGTTTTTTTACTTATATATATATTTTTTTGTCTTTTTATTTTTTTGTTTTTGTTTTTTTTTAAGAAGAGAGAGTTTCGCAAAATCATCTTAGCACCATTTAACTTAGCCGATAAAATTGTTATGACCTTTACTTTAAATTTACCACTTTTTAAACAAAGATTTTCAATTAAAATATACTTCATAATTAACACATATGAACCTTCCTATATACTAACCATTGTTATTTGTAATCAAACTTCATTTTTATTTTTGTTAAGACAAATAAATTTTCAAAAATTTCAATCTAATAACCAAAACTTATTCTTATCCTATAATGTTTTTTCAAAAATAAATCAAAATGCTAAAAAGAAAAATGTTTTTGAGATTTAGAAATTTTAAGATTTTTCTTTTGAGTTAAAAGAAAATGATAATTCAAAAATGCCATGAAAAAATAAAAAAATGAAAATGAGACTCCCCCCCACACTTAATATTTAACTGTGTCCCCACAGTCAATGCACGATATAATGAGTGTAACGGAAAAAAATATGTACATATTTACAAAAGAGGTTTAACATTCTTACTAGACGTAGCTTGGCTCATGAAGAATAATGAGCTCCTCCTCTTGGTTACTGGGAAATTCCAAGAAAGGTTTCAAACGATGACCGTTGACTTTGAAAATCGATCCATCCCTAGGGTTTTGTATTTCTATGGCACCGTGTGGAAAAACAGTTCGTACCATAAATGGTCCGGTCCATCTCGATTTAAGTTTCCTAGGGAATAAATGAAGTCTTGAGTCATATAAAAGAACTTTTTGGTTAGGCGAAAATGTTTTTCTTAGGATTGATTTGTCATGAAAACCTTTTGTTTTTTCTCTGTAAATTTTCTCGTTTTCATACGCGTCGTTCTTAAGTTCTTCTAGTTCGTTGAGTTGTAGATTTCGGTTTTCTCCAGCTTTATCGAGATCAAAGTTTAAGTTCTTTATTTCCCACAATGCTTTGTGTTCGATTTCAACTGGTAGTTGGCAAGCTTTCCCATAAACCAAACAAAATGGATACATCCCAAGGTTAGTGAAACAGCCCGCAAACCCGTACCCTTGAATCGACACGATTTTCCAACATCTCGACTCAAAGTGAACGGAAATACGAACCATTAGGGTTAAAGAAGAAGGAGGTAGAAGAAAAAGAAAAGAACACAACAAAATCTCACATCGCACCGGATTAAAATATAATAGATAATAACTGATCTTTACAGAAAGAAACTAATATGTTTATACATACATCATCAGAATACAACATCAGAGTACAATACTATCAACATCACAATTCAGGATAGTTATAATAACTTGTCCCACATACAGAATACACAACATACACAACACAGCGCAATATACATCATATACGTGTGATACGTCTCGCCATCCAGCTCGTCTTTTGAGCTCCACAGCATCCTATCCTGTAACCTATAATACTCGGTCTGACCCGAGCATTATAATAAAATAACACCCGAGTCAGTCTGGAAAACCAGCGTGAGAAAACACACTCAATTGGATTATTAAAGTTTTCCAAACCCTTTGAAATCAAAAGCATCTCGTAAGACCATGCCACAAATAAACATGTCGGGTTTTTACCTTACGATAGCCAAAACACTTTTTATAAAGATCCTCTGATATTATAATAGTGTCTATATACAAATACTTTTCCAAATAGCCGAAATTGTTACATCTATTAAATTCCAGCTAATAGGTATACAAACAAAACCGTAAAGGCACGTAGGGAGAATTGATTTCACACTAATGACTAGGCACTGGGGTACCACCTGACACAGTACCTGGTCTAGATCATCGTACCGAGGACCACGCCCGATCCCCTACAACACAAGGTCGGAACTACCCGTTACTGGATAATTCCAAGTAAGATAACCCCACGGTTGGGATTAGCAACTACCCAAACAGCCGAAATAAAAGGAACATCTAGACAGGGATGACCTCACCCTAATGGGTGCTACCCACTTAGCCTTGCTACATAACCCCTGATTTTCAGTCATTCCTGGTCGATGAGGCTTGAGGCTAAGCGTTACCTTTTTAGAACATATCACTTAGAATGCTCATCGTCCACCTGATGATGTTTCGAAAGCACTCATCCATACAAGTCCGTCCCGGGTTCGAACGGAACCGAAGGCAGTACTCCTACTACATCCATTGTGGAATCACCCTTAGGATTAGTAGCGATTAGCACTTGCACTTCACTGCTCCATCTTCGATTCCAAACTCGTTTTCCCCATGAAAACGTACAAACCAGATCGAAGTGGTTTTCGAGAAATAAATCTCGATCCCGGTCTCTTCGAAACGATTAGCGCATTGACCAATATTGATAGTCGGTTATTTAACTATCAATTAACATTCACAAACGTCCATCAAACAATAAATAATTTTCCAAATTATTTATTTACCTCACAAATATTTTCGCAAGATATATTTCCACTTCCAAGCCTTTTGAAAACGGTTTCAAAAACCACCTTTCTCTCACGGAGTAAATTTCCCAAATATTTTCTATCTCCACTGAAATAACCAAGTACAAATACTTTAGATTTTTAAAGTAATTTAATACTTTATAAAATATTCTTTAAACAAAACATTTAAATTAAAAGTACTTTAATACTTTAGTCAAAGGTATATACTTTAAGAATATTTAAAATAAAGCTACTTAATAAAATATAAAACTAGATTTTTACCTTTTAAAACATAATACCAAGTCATTTTTAAATAATTATTACTAAAATAAATTTGAAAATACTTGCTTTAAATTTAAACATTTAAGAATAATAAATTTTCTAAAACATACCTTTAATCAACTTTAAAACTTTAACTTATAGTTAAGGATTTGCTTTGAAATCGTACTTAGCTATCCAGGGAAATATACTTCTCTTTCGCATCTTAAAAATAAATCACTATTTATTTTTAAACAAATTTACCCATTTCTTTAATAAATTCCCACCGTGAATTTATTCTTCCAAATATCCACTGATATATATTACTTCACTTTATAAACCCAGTTTATAAATTCCATAGTCCCATCTTCCTTTTAAGATCCCAGTTTCAAACGCTTAATAAATTTTCAAATTGATTTCAAAAATTTTAATCCATTTTAAAATAAATTCCTTTACTTACTAAATTTTATTCCAAAATGCATAAATTTCATAAATTCCGGATTTAACTCTTCATTATGATTTTAAACTGGAAATACCAATTTCATAAAAATTCCTTTTATTGTATCCTAAACCATTTAAATTCTGAATTTAAAAATAAATCCTTTATTCCTTTAATTAATACCTCTTAAATTAAATTTCATTTATTCCCATTTATTCAAAAATCTCCTTTCCCATACTTGGAATTTATTTATTAACAATTTTAAAATCCACTTTTATCCTTTTCCCATTAATTCTTTAATTTATCCCAAATTCTCTATAATCATTTTACTCAAATTCTCTCTTTTTATTTACTTTTAAAATCCAAATCTATACATTTTTGTTAACTCAGAATGTCCAAATATATCCAATCAAACCATAGCATCCAACATTCCAATTATCAATATAATTCATCACAGAATGTCTAATAATCATATCACAGAATTATTAGAACAATCTAAATAATTTTGAGGAATCTAGTTGGATCCCTCCAACCTGTTTCCCTGCATCCACAGATGTTAGCACAATACCAATTCCACTTCAAGGTGGAATATCGTGGTATATGGGTTTATATAATATCATCCGCTATTATGCGGTGCATAGGGTCTCATCCGCTATATAATGCGGGAAATCAATCACTCCAATATATATATACTACTACATAATATACCACATCCAATCAATTCAATCATTAAACCAAATATTTAAATTTAACTATTTAACTTTAAATAACACCCAGATGAGTGAGATTTACTCACCTCTAATTTTTATTTTCGCAATCCACTCCAATCCTGTCTTGGTTTCCCGGTTTATAACCTTGTATAAACATCGGGCGATTTATTAATATTCGAATCAATTAACCAATTAATTACCATAAATGAATTTGATTAACCAACAATTTAATTTTAATTAATTTTTTTTCTTTTTCTAATAGCAACATCAGTTAATCATACTTAATATATATACATATATATAAATCACTGTTTTATAAAATTTACTGTTATATCATTATTTTCTTTTCAAAACAGAAGGCAAAAGTACATTGTTATTAACATATTCACTGGACTAAATAATAAGAAATTTACCCCAAATCATCGAGTGGCCACAATCCCGCACGCAGCCATGCCAAGTAACCGAGTGATTTCACCCCCTTCCGATGCGATATGCTCCTCAGGTCGATCGAGCCTATCACGCTTCCGCTGCGCATCCTCTCGATCTCGAAAACTGCACCCCGAAAGAACTCGTCACGATGCTCCGACCTCTCCACCTTCCCGCGTGGCATCGCCTCTCGCTTCACGCGCGTGCGTCCTCTTCCTTAGTTCCGACATCCCCCAGCAACGCCGTACCCTCAAACAACCCAAACCTAACGTGCGTTTCCCCCAAATCAAACGACATCACGGCCCTATGATTTGCGAGCCCTAGCTTCGATCGCGGCTGGATTTATAAAAATTTTGGGTGCCAAGAATTTGAATATGAGAAGGACGAGAATGATTTATTTCTCTTCGTTTGATCTAAAGTGGAATGGAATCTCGAGACTTTGGTTTTAGTTCGGCCATTTATCTGATTTTTTTTGAAAATAGAATTCTCGGATGTGTTGATGTAAAAGAAGCTAGGAAGTGATTGAAAGGAAGGTAGCGTACAAAGGAAGCCTACAGTGATTTTGAAAAGAGGTGTAAAGGTCTGACGTGAAGATTATTTGGCCAGACAATAAGGTATATTTTATTCAAATTTAAATCGCCTCGAAATCAAAGCCTACAATCTCGATCTCCTATCAAGGCATGCCGCTAGGCGTTTATAATGTTATACCCCTATTCCGAACGCAATGGAAAAGGTTTCGAATCCTAATTCGATCGTATGGAGAAGATAGCTTTTTGAACCAATTATTATAATTTTTTATATAGTTTTCAGCGCGTTTATCTACCGTACGATCACACGACAACTCCAAACACTCCGAAATTTGAAATCCGATAATAATACACTATTACGGATCCAATGAAACTGGTTTCGTTGAATTCCAAGACTGTGCCTCAGAAGGCTATTTTTAAATGACGATTCAAACGATATATTTTTAAAACTTAACAAAACACTTCCAAATTCAAGTTTAACACTTTTACTATCTTCAGTACTATCAATATAAATTTTACAAGCCTTTAAAATATTTTTAATAGGCTTAAACTGCGGATTCAATAATTTACCCAATTTCAGTTTATTAAATCCAATAACTTAATTGCTAAATAAATAATAATATTTGAAATTCAAGTTAAACTACCTTTCAAGTATTTAAAATCAATTAAATATTTCAATTTCAAATGCTCAAAAATTCTGGGTCGTCACATTCCTCCCCCCTAAAAAGAATTTCGTCCCCGAAATTACTAGTTAGGAAGAATGATTCAACCCCCGTTAACTATTTTCTCAAATCCAAATAGTTTCAAACAACTTCCCAAACCAAACAATTTGACAACTCCCAAAACAATCTTTTTATTAAAGACACTATCACTCTTACTAACTTCCTAAACTTATCCATAGGTTCCACACAATTTCACTTACTCAATCATTTTAAATTTTAATTTAAAACCCAATTTTAAATTTTCAAAATTTTCTCAAAATTTTTCTAACTCTCTAAATTTTCGAAATTTTTTGCCAGCATCTCCTTTGCGCGGCTAGCTCGGAACAACTAAAAAATGCCTCTACGGGTCCCCAAATTTCAAAAGAAAATGAAAAACCAAATGGCTAGACCAGAAAATCATCAAATTTCATACAGAAATTTAAATACATACCTTTTTAGTCGGGCAATTCACATTTATTTTCTGAAATCAAAAATCCTAATTTCCTTTTTTCTTTTTTAACACCTGTGTCTTACTTAGCAATAATATCCAATCACATAATCCAAATCATTTTATTCATCCCTTTACAAAATTTTCAATATCAATTTCACTCAAGCCCGTACGATGTACATATATCATTCGTATGCAATATCAAATCTGATCGCTTAATCGATCACACCATTTCACTTCCGAACTAGTATCGTCCACCCGACTTTCTAGTGCAGACTCAGGTCTGGTTTATTGATCAGAAACCGTCATCCTCCTTGCATAGACACAAACTATGATAGAGAATTTCCAGAATCAATCAAAATTCATATCCAGAGTTCCCCGTCGAAAATCGAGTGAAAAATCCTAACTCGGATCGGTATAATTACCTCGAAATTCTGTGCTCGAATCCGGATTAAATCACTATGCGAATAAAATAATATACGTACATCCTACGTATTAATTCCAATTGATTATCAACTATATCAATTTTCTCTTTTATTCACATTTATTTTGATTTCCATTCCATTATCCACAATTATCCCCTTTCACAACTTTACTTAATCTCCATTCCAAAATTACTTAGTATATTTCCAATACCAAATTTACCTAAGAGTTTCATCCTTCATTTCTTAAGTCCAATATAAATATTTCTTATATTTATTTTCACTACTTCACTACTGAAGTTTATATTCAAATTGAATTCCAATTCCATATAAAATCAGTTTTCTTCAATTTATTAATTATTTTCAAATCTCAATACTTTTTCCCAACTTCCATTCAGATTTCCATCTTCAATTCTACTTGAATTCAATTTGTCTTCAAACCTTGAATATTGAATTTTATTCACCTTATCTCAACCCATATTTAATCAACCATTTCCTTTTATTAGTTTCACTTACTAATTTATTTTAAATCTCAAATAAAAGTTTATTCGCAAACTTTTTCTTCATTTAGTTTCTTCAAACAATTTCTTCAATTTCACCTTACTTTACATACACAATTTTAAATTAGATTTCAATATTCAGTTTCTAATCTATTTGCTTACTCATTTTAAATGATTTCTCGTTAGTGAAAATTTTAAAAAAAAATTAACTCCCAAAATTTTGGCAGAGTCTCCTTTGTACGGAGGAGCTTTTGCAATTTGACAAGAGATATAAATATATACATCGACCCACACGGTCGGAAAACAAACAAAACAAACAACAGTTCATATTTCCTATCTTTTTATTGCGTAGGCGTACCTTTATTTAGCATTTTTAAGCAAGCCGTTTATTATTTTAGCAATTAGCGCGACCAATTCCAGCCACACGACTTCCCTATACCTGTATTTACTCAATTAAAACATGTAAGTGCTAAATACATACAATTCACTAGTATTTCACTTTTTTAAAATAGCTGAAACAAGCATTTGATGAACAATGCATAATAAACAGTCCTTCAGAAGAAATTGCCAATGTTCCAACATTAATTTTAATTATTGACAACCAATTCATATACTATTTCAATTGTTTCAATCAACCCATATACTATTTTCATTTAATTTAAATAGTTTACAACTTAATTGCTTACATTCAATTCATTTTTAACTCAAACAATCCTATTTATATTACCATAATATTTTAAATAAGTTTCCAGAGTTTAAACATTCAAAATCAGATTTGAAAAAAAAATACAAATCCAAATCAACCATTCTTTGAATCTCAAAACCAAACCCTGTTTTCAAAACCATTCCAATTTAAAACAATTTGGCAAAAATTCCTCTTTTGGAAACTCGAAAATGAACATCGATGATGCTGCAGTCATCACCGAAATTATTTTCCAACGACCGAAAGAGAGTTAAATGCTTTTATCTCTTTTAAAACCCCTCCAAATATTTTTAAATTCCAAACCTCTCCAGATTTCAAATCCAATTCAAAATATTTCTCAAATACTATCACCGTTATTTCTCCAAAGCTTTTGAAAACCATTTTCAAATTCCAAACTCTTCCAATTCATATTCAAACATTACACTGGAATTTTCATCTCAATTTATTTTCAAATATTTCTCTAGAATTCTATTTCAAATTATAAATCGCATTTACAATTTACATTAACAAATCTCATTTGTTTATGAATTTATTTCTTAACCTTTAATTATGGCTTTCAATTTCTTATTCAATTTCTACATAATAATGACAATAATTTATTATTATCATTCTCTAACAACCAAGCAACCATATATAACTATAATAATTTACAAAAAATATTTTCTTTATATACAAAAATAATCTGGGAAAAATTATTTCATTTACCCTATTTTAAAACAATACTATGTCGGTTTATCTTGTTTAAGAGTTTAGAAACCCCTATCGATGACATGGCATCCCACACATCGACCAGAATTCATAAACACTCAATCGATAAGTCCACACAATATATAAAAAAAATATTCACTAGCAAATACGCGCTCATATCTATTAATACACTCAAACTCATTCTAGAGCACTACGGACTCTATTTGATGAGTAATCCCCACCAGAGCCAAGGTTCTCGCTTAACCTGGCTCTGATCCAAGTGAAACAACCCACAAACCCGTACCCCTTGAATCAACACGATTTTCCAGCATCCCGACTCAAAGTGAACGGAAATACGAGCCATTAGGGTTAAAGAAGAAGGAGGTAGAAGAAAAAGAAAACAACACAACATAATCTCACATCGCAGCGAATTAAAATATAATAGATAATAACTGATCTTTATAGAAAGAAACTAATCTGTTTATACATGCATCATCAGAATACAACATGAGAGTACAATACAATCAACATCACAATTCAGGACAACTATAATAACTTGTCCCACATACATAATACACAACATACACAACACAACGGAATATACATCATATACGTGTGATATGTCTCGCCATCCAGCTCGTCTTCTGAGCTCCATAGCATCCTATCTTGTAACCTATAATACTCGGTCTGATACAAGCATTATAATAAAATAACACCCAAGTCAGTCTAGAAAACCAGCATGAGAAAACACACTCAATTGGATTATTAAAGTTTTCCAAACCCTTTGAAATCAAAAGCATCGCGTAAGACCACGCCACAAATAAACATGTTAGGTTTTTACCTTACGATAGCCAAAACACTTTTTATCAAAATCCTCTGATATTATAATAGTGTATATATACAAATACTTATTCAAATAGCCTAAATTGTTACATCTATTAAATTCCAGCTAATAGGTATACAAACAAAACCGTAAAGGCACGTATGGAGAATGGATTTCCAACTAAAGACTAGGCACTGGGGTACCACCTGACACAGTACCTGGTCCAGATCAGCGTACCGAGGACCACACCCGATCCCCTGCAACACAAGGCCGAAAATACCCCTTACTGGATAATTCCGAGTAAGATCGCCCCGCGGTTGGGATTAGCAACCGCCCACACAGCCGAAATAAAAGGAACATCTAGACCGGGATGACCTCACCCTAATGGGTGCTACCCACTTAGCCTTGCTGCATAACCCCTGATTTTCAGTCATTCCCGATTGATGAGGCTTGAGGCTAAGCGTTACCTTTTTAGAACATATCACTTAGAATGCTCATCGTCCACCTGACGATGTTTAGAAAGCATTCATCCATACAAGTCCGTCCCGGGTTCGAACGGAACCGAAGGCACTACTCCTACTACATCCATTATGGAATCACCCTTAGGATTAGTAGCGATTAGCCCTTGCACTTCACTGCTCCATCTTCGATTCCAAACTTGTTTTCCCCACGAAAACGTACAAACCGGATCGATGTGGTTTTCGAGAAATAAATCCCGATCCCGGTCTCTTCGAAACGTTCAGCGCATTGGCCAATATTGATAGTCGGTTATTTAACTATCAATTAACATTCAGAAACGTCCATCAAACAATAAATAATTTTCCAAATTATTTATTTACCTCACAAATATCTTCGCAAGATATATTTCCACTTTCAAACCTTTTGAAAACGGTTTCAAAAACCACCTTTCTCTCACGGAGTAAATTTCCCAAATATTTTCTATCTCCACTGAAATCACCAGTACAAACACTTTAGATTTTTAAAGTAATTTAAAACACTATATTATAAAATATACTTTAAACAAAACATTTAAATTAAAACTACTTTAATAGTTTATTCAAAGATATATACTTTAAGAATATTTAAAATAAAGCTACTTAATAAAATATAAAACTAGGTTTTTACCTTTTAAAACATAATACCAAGTCATTTTTAAATAATTATTACTAAACTAAATTTGAAAATACTTGCTTTAAAATTTAACCATTTAAGAATAATAAATTTTCTAAAACATACCTTTAATCAACTTTAAAACTTTAACTTATACTTAAGGATTTGCTTTGAAATCATACTTGGCCATCCAAGGAAATATACTTCTCTTTCAAATCTTAAAAATAAATCACTATTTATTTTTAAACAAATTTACCCATTTCTTTAATAAATTCCCACCGTGAATTTATTCTTCCAAATATCCACTGATATATATTACTTCACTTTATAAACCCAGTTTATAAATTCCATAGTCCCATCTTCCTTTTAAGATCCTAGTTTCAAACGCTTAATAAATTTTCAAATTGATTTCCAAAATTTTAATCCATTTTAAAATAAATTCCTTTACTTACTAAATTTTATTCCAAAATCCATAAATTTCATAAATTCCGGATTTAACTCTTTATTATGATTTTAAACTGGAAATACCAATTTCATAAAAATTCCTTTTATTGTATCCTAAACCATTTAAATTATGAATTTAAAAATAAATCCTTTATTCCTTTAATTAATACGTCTTAAGTTTTAAATTTCATTTATTCCCATTTATTCAAAAATCTCCTTTCCCGTACTTGGAATTTATTTATTAACAATTTTAAAATCCACTTTTATCCTTTTCCCATTCATTCTTTAATTTATCCTAAATTCTCTATAATCATTTTACTCAAATTCTTTCTTTTTGTTTTCTTTTAAAATCCAAATCTATACATTTTTGATAACTCAGAATGTCCAAATATATCCAATCAAACCATAACATCCAACATTCCAATTATCAATATAATTCATCACAGAATGTCTAATAATCATATCACAGAATTATTAGAACAATCTAAATAATTTTGAGGAATCCAGTTGGATCCCTCCAACCTGTTTCCCTACATCCACAGATATTAGCACAATACCAATTCTACTTCGAGGTGGAATATCGCGGTATATGGTTTTATATAATATCATCCGCTATTATGCGGCGCATAGGGTCTCATCCGCTATATAATGCGGGAAATCAATCACTCCAATATATATATACTACTATATAATATACCACATCCAATTAATTCAATCATTCAACCAAATATTTAAATTTAACCATTTAAATTTAAATAACACCCAGATGAGTGAGATTAACTCACCTCTAATTTTTATTTTCGCAATCCACTCCAATCATGTCTTGGTTTCCCGGTTTATAACCTTGTATAAACATCATGCGATTTATTAATATTCGAATCAATTAACCAATTAATTACCATAAATGAATTTGATTAACCAATAATTTAATTTTAATTAAGTTTTTTTTTCTTTTCCTAGTAGCAACATCAGTTTATCATACTGTATATATATACATATATATAAATCACTGTTTTATAAAATTTACTGTTATATCATTATTTTCTTTTCAAAACAGAAGGCAAAAGTACATTGTTATTAAAATATTCACTGGACTAAATAATAAGAAATTTACCCCAAATCATCGAGTGGCCACAATCCCACACGCAGCCGTGCCAAGTAACCGAGCGATTTCACCCCCTTCCAATGCGATATGCTCCTCAGGTTGATCGAGCCCATCACGCTTCTGCTGCGCATCCTCTCGATCTCGAAAACTGCACCCCGAATGAACTCGTCACGACGCTCCTACCTCTCCACCTTCCCACGTGACATCGCCTCTCGCTTCACGCGCGTGCGTCCGCTTCCTTAGTTCCAACATCCCTCAGCGCCGCCGTACGCTCAAACAACCCAAACCTAACACGCGTTTCCCCCAAACCGAACGACATCGCGGCCCTATGATTTGCGAGCCCTAGATTTGATCGCTACTGGATTTATAAAATTTCTGGGTGCCGAGAATTTGAATATGAGAAGGACGAGAATGATTTATTTCTCTTCGTTCAATCTAAAGAGGAATGGAATCTCGAGACTTTGGTTTTAGTTCGGCCATTTATCTAAAAAAAATTTTGAAAATAGAATTCTCGGCTGTGTTGATGTAAAAGAAGGCAGGAAGTGATTGAAAGGAAGGAAGCATACAAAGGAAGCCTACAGTGATTTTGAAAAGAGGTGTAAAGGTCTGACGTGAAGATTATTTGGCCAGACAATAAGGTATATTATATTCAAATTTAAATCGCCTCGAAATCAAAGCCTACAATCTCGATCTCCTATCGAGGCATGCCGCTAGGCGTTTATAATGTTATACCCATATTCCAAACGCAATGGAAAAGGTTTCGAATCCTAATTCGATCGTATGGAGAAGATAGCTTTTTGGACCAATTATTATATTGAATTTTCGATATAGTTTTCAGCGCGTTTATCTACCGTACGATCACACGACAACTCCAAACACTCCGAAATTTGAAATCCGATAATAATACACTATTACGTATCCAATGAATCTGGTTTCGTCGAATTCCGAGACTATGCCTCAGAAGGCTATTTTTAAATGACGATTCAAACGATATATTTTTAAAACTTAACAAAACACTTCCAAATTCAAGTTTAACACTTTTACTATCTTCAGTACTATCAATATAAATTTTACAAGCCTTTAATATATTTTTAACAGGCTTAAACTACAGATTCAATAATTTACCCTATTTCAGTTTATTAAATCCAATAACTTAATTGCTAAATAAATAATAATATTTGAAATTCAAGTTAAACTACCTTTCAAGTATTAAAAATCAATTAAATATTTCAATTTCAAATGCTCAAAAATTTCGGGTAGTCACGGTTAGTTTTAAAAGCAGTACGGGTAGCCCAAAGCGCGTCGGTCAATTTATGAGACCAATCTTTTCGATTTTTGTTGATTGTTTTCTCCAAGATTTGTTTTATTTGACGATTTGAAACTTCAACTTGCCCACAAATTTGAGGATGATATGGAGTGGATAACTTGTGGGTTATCGAATATTTCTTCATTAATGTTTCAAAAGATCGATTGCAAAAATGGGTTCCGTTATCACTGATTATTGTGCAAGGTGTGCCGAACCTCGAAAAGATGTTTTCTTTGAGAAATTTAACAACAATTCTATGGTCGATGGTTTTGCAAGGAACAGCTTCGACCCATTTTGAGACGTAATCGACAGCAAGAAGGATATACAAGTTTCCAAAAGAATTGGTAAAAGGTCCCATAAAGTCGATACCCCAAACATCAAAGATTTCAGTCATAAGAATGGGGTTTAGAGGCATTGTATCTCATCGAGAAATTCTTCCAAGCATTTGGCATCGATCGCAAGTTTTACAAAATTCGAATCTGTCTTTGAAAAGAGAAGGCCAATAGAAACCACACCGAAGCACCTTTTCCGCAGTTTTTCGAGGACCGAAATGTCCACCGCATGCTTGATCGTGGCAAAACAAAAGAACACTCCTAATCTCATTATCTGGAATGCAACGTCGGATGATTTGGTCAGGGCAATATTTGAACAAGTATGGATCGTCCCAATAGAAATATTTCACTTGGGACATGAATTTGTATTTGTCCTGTTTGGACCAAGATGAGGGAGTTCCTTTAGTGACTAAGTAGTTCACTATATCAACGTACTATGGATCGATAGAAATTGAAAGAAGTTGTTAATCATGAAGCTCTCATTGATTGGCAAAGAAGATGGTGCATTCAGAAGACGAGATAAGTGATCAGCTATGACATTATCAGATCCATTTTTGTCCTTGACTGTAATATCAAACTCTTGTAATAAAAGGATCCAACGAATTAAGCGAGATTTAGTGTCTTTTTAGCTAAGAGATATCGAAGTGTAGAATGGTCCGTGCACACAATAATGTGTGACCTGATCAAATATTGTCAGAATTTTTCTAGAGCAAAAAGTACCACTAGAAGTTCTTTTTCAAAGGTTGTGTAGTTAAGTTAAGCGTCATTCAGAGTCATGCTAGCATAGTAGATAACGTGAAGGATCTTGTTGATGCATTGTCCTAAGACAGCACCAACTGCAAAGTTCGAAGCATCACACATTATTTCAAATGGGAGATCCCAATTGGGTGCACAAATGATTGGAGCTGAAATGAGTTCTTTTTTAAGACGTTCAAAAGTTGAGACACAATCGGAATTGAAATTGAAAGGAACATCTTTTCCTAGAAGAGTAGTTAAAGGACGAGCGATTTTGCTAAAGTCTTTCACAAAGCGTCGGTAAAATCCAGTGTGTCGTAGAAATAACCGAATGTACTTAACAGATTTGGGAATGGGTAGGTGTGCAATTATGTCAACTTTCGCTTTATCTACCTCAATGCCTTTATTTGAGATGATAAGTCCAAGGACTATGCCTTGTTTGACCATAAAGTGGCATTTTTCCCAATTCAAAGTCAAATTTTTTTCTTTACATCGATTTAAAACGAACTCGAGATGGTGTAAACATTCAGAAAAAGAATCACCAAAGGTAGAGAAATCGTCCATAAAATCTTCAAGAAAGCATTCAATCATGTCGAAAAATATGCCAACCATGCATCGTTGGAACGTAGCACGAGCGTTACAAAGTCCGAATGGCATATGTCGATAAGCAAATGTATCGAATGAACACGTGAAAGTTGTTTTCTCTTGAACTTCGAGAGTGATTGGAATTTGGTTATAGCTGGAATAACAATCATGGAAGCAGTAGAATTTGTGGTCGGCTAAACGTTCGAGCATTTGGTCAATGACACGCCAACCAGTCCGAGTAGGAATGAGTCCATTAGCGTCGTTTGTTATAACGGTAAGTCCGGACTTTTTAGGCACGACATGAATTAGGCTAACCCATAGGCTATCGGAGATGGGGTATATGACACCGTTTTCGAGGAGCTTAAGAATTTCATCACGAACCGCATCTTTCAATTTTGGGTTAAGCCTCCGTTGTGCATCACGAGTGGGTTTGGCTTCTTCAATTAAGTGAATGCGATGTTGGATAATAGCAGGGCTAATTCCCTTAATATCGGTAATGGACCACCTAATTGCTTCTCTGTTTTTCGAAAGAATAGAAAGTAAAGAGGTTTCTTGATCAAGCGAGAGATTTGCGGAAATTATGACGGGCAACGTTTCATTATCACCTAAGTATGCGTACTTAAGATGATCGGGAAGTGGTTTGAGGTCCAACTTCGGGAGTTTCTCGATTAAAGAATTGAGTTGAGATTCGAACTCAACTGGAAGTGATTCAAAAGGAAGTGTGTACTCAATCCCATTGGGTCTATCATGAAACAATTTTTCGTACTCAGCTTCACGTTCGTCATTAAGGTCAAGTGTCTCATTCTTGAAGTTTTCGTAAATGTCACTAACTTCCAACGTTTGGTTCCAAGGTTCATTCGATTGGCTTTCAAGATTGAAAATATTAAGATCCAAAGTCATGTTTCCAAAAGAGATTTTCATCAAACCGTTGCGACAATTGATTAAGGCATTTGAGGTGGCTAAGAATGGTCGGCCTAAAATCAATGGAATTTGACTCGCGGGATTTGTCATGGGTTGTGTTTTGAGAATGATAAAATCAACGGGGAATATGAATTGCCCTACTCGAATGAGCACATTCTCGATTTCTTCCACGGGCTTCTTAATGGAACGATCGGTGAATTGAAGCATAACTTTTGTGGGTTTGAGCCCACCTAAGCCTAATTGTTCATACACAGAGTATGGAATTAAATTGACACTCGCGTCTAAGCCTATCAAGCATTTGTTAATCGTCTTGTCTCCAATTGTACACGAAATCGTAGGGCAGCCAGGATCTTTGTATTTAACACACATGGATTAGGACAAGACTTCACTCAAACTAGCGGCTAAGAAGACTTTTTTGGGCACTTGAGTGTGTCGTTTTTGGGTGCACAAGTCCTTAAGAAATTTTGCATACATTGGGACTTGCTGAATGATGTCAAGAAGCGGGATGTTAACTTTCACTTGTTTAAAATTTCCAACATCTTTTCCACTTGGTCCGAGTGTTTCTTTGGTCGAAGACGATGTGGAAATGGAACACGATACTCAGTAGGTGGGTCTACTCGAGTAGAAGAGGAATTTTGACCGGCATTTGATTCAACGTTTGGCTCCACGTTCTATTACGATTCGTTTGAAGCGTCGAGAGAGGTTTTCGGTAAATCGTTTGTGTTAATGACTTGATTATCGATTTATTAACCGGAACGTAAAGTTGTGATAGCATTCAATTGGGTGACGTTGCTATCTTGAACAACATGGGCTTGATTTGAATTTACGTTTTGATTTCTGGGATTTGGAATTGGCTGGCTTGGGAATGTCGCTCACAGACGTGGCTAATTGACTCATTTGCATTTCAAGTTTTGCAATTGATTGGTTTTTGTTTTGCATATATGAGGTCAATAAATTTTTCAAATTGCTGTTTGATTGAAGGCTTTGAGTATTTGTTTTAGCTAACGTTTCAAAAGTTTTCTCAAGTGAGCTTAAACGTTTATCGTCTTCGGGAGGATGAACAGAATTTGGTTGAAAATTTGATTGTTGTGGTTGATTATGAGATGGACCCGTAAAGTTTGGTAGAAAATGGTTAGGCTGAAAGGGAGGATTCGAAGCATTATTTGGGAATGCTTGAAAATTGGGACGAACCGTATTCGTGTTGGGATTGTTTTGGTTCCAAGCAAAATTTGGATGATTTCTCCAACCAGGATTGTACGTTGGAGAAAATGGGTCATTTTTGGATTTATTGAAAGCATTGATTTGTTCGACAGATTGGGGCACTGATCAGCTATATGATTAAGATCGTTGCATTTGTAACACATCGGTTGGGAAGCTTGGTTCATTTGATTAGATGAGAAAACATTATCAAATTTTTTAATCATTGTGTCGATCTTAGCTTCCAAAGCCAAAGAAGATCCTATCGAGTGTGAGCTCGATCGTGAGTAAATTGATTTTTCATTCGAACGTTCCCATTAGGATCACTTTTCAGTGAGGTTTTCAAGAAATTGCCAGGCATCGTCGTGATGTTGGGCAAGAAAGTTGCCTTGGCACATTGATTCGAGCATGGTTCGTGAGCTGTTTTTGAGTCCATTGTATAATATTTGGCAAATCGTCCATTTTTCAAAGTTATGGTGTGGACATTTTATCAAAGGCTCTTTGAATCTTTCAAATTTTCCGAATGGTTCTCCCTTGAATTGATGAAAATTTACAATTTCAATTCGGATTCTACTCATTTTTTCCAAGGGGTAGAACCTTTTTAAGAAAGCTTTTATGAATTCTTTCCACGTTTTAATTGAGTTCGATGGTAAGATGTACAACCATTTTTCAGTGTAATCCGTAAGAGCGAATAAGATTAATCGAAGTTTGATTTCGTCATTGAAAAGTTGTTGGAGTTTAATGGTTGTGCAAACTTGTTCGAATTTAGTCAAGAAAATGTATAGGTCATCGTGCTCGAAATTGCCAAATTTTGGAAGCGTGGCAATGTGATTCGAATGAATTTTGAAATGGTTACCCGTAGGGGCGGGTAACGTGATGCAAGATGGAATAGAAACTCCATGGGGAAAGATTTTATCCATAAGAGTTCAAGGGGTGTTCTCGTTTGCCATTTCGGGAGGATTATCTGTTCGAGTTAAATGATTAGTTGTTGAGTCGCGAGTCCAATGATTTGTGGTTGTGTCACGAGTCCAAGTACTTGTAACGACCTGATATTTTCAACCATTCGCATCCGCACATGTCGGACTTGAATTGCTCAAAATATCAGATTGTTAATTATATTTGGCAAAAATCAGCATATACAGTAAATAAATCGATCCCAGAATCACAAACACAGAGTAATATAATAACAATGCAGCGGAATAGATAAATAGTAGTTCATAAAGCTATATAAACAGCAGAGTTTGAAATAAAACACAACAGAATATCTCAAATACAGTGAAGTTTCCAATACAAACAGATGGCCTCTCTGAACAAATCAACTGGAAAGCTAAAAGCTGAATAGATAGTTGGATCTCCAAACGAAGCTCCAAACTCCAAAGGTGAGTCTCAAATGTTGTATCACTCAGTCTGACCCAAGCGTAAAGCAAAACACAAAACACTCGAGTCAGAATAACATTCTTATATCAATAAATCCAACTTAAGTGAAATATCAACTGAATACAAGTAACTTAAAGGATGTTTGGGATAACCATCCTCTAAGGATCCATGGAACTATCTACTATGTAGAAATATACGCTATTAACAATCAAACGTCATTATAACACCGTGGTCATTTCAAAATGATTTATACTTCAAAACCAAAATATCATTTCCATTCCAAATGTATATATTTCCAAATTATAGCACTTTCAAAACTAAATTGATAATTTCATATATATCTTATTTTAACTTCATTATTATTTAGTTTTGAAATATTCACTTAATAAATCCATTTTCATTTAAATAACCTTAAATTACATTAAACTAAATATTTCCTTCGATTTATTTAAAACTTGAAATATCCATTTAATCACCTTAAATCAAAATCAAGTTATAAAAATCATATCTTTAAAATCTCAAACTCAATATATTCCAAATCAGTTTAATTAAATAAAATTCTTAATTAAATACAATTTCAAATAAATTCAAATTTATCTTTTCAACCTTAACTTATAAAATCATTATAAAAATCTAATATAATTTAAATAAATACTTAACCATATTATATTTTAATTAAATCAAACTTTATTATTAAACTTATTTTATATTAAAACAAATTTATACATAGCTTAAAATCAAGAATCTAATTATATATAAAATAACATTTATATAATATCTAAAATCAATATTTATATAGAACCATATATATCTCTTTAAAACTTAGAAATCATTTCAAAATATATATATATACCAACGGTGTCTGTATATAATTTTCTATCCTAGGGTCAAGTGATACAAATATTTAGCATTTCAATCCGCAATTTAAATATATATACGGGTATATATCATTTCAACCCGCGATCCCAAATTCAATCAAATGAAAATCGCTTGGGTTTATCATTTAAACCCATAATGATTTTCTCCTATTCTACAGATCGTTTGGGTATGTATCATTTCAACCCATAGGGAATCCTAACTAACAGGGAAATTGCAGAGTGAGAACATATATAATAAAATATAACTGTTAACTCTTTCAGTTCAGCGACCTAAAACTCTACGACCTAAGGAAATGCTGCGACCTAAGGATGCTGCGACCTAAGGAAATGCTGCGACCTAAGGATGCTGCGACCTAAGGATGAGCTGCGACCTAACTTCTTTGCGACCTAAGGATGAGCTGCGACCTAACTTCTTTGCGACCTAAGGAAATGCTGCGACCTAAGGATGCTGCGACCTAAGGAAATGCTGCGACCTAAGGATGCTGCGACCTAAGGATGAGCTGCGACCTAACTTCTTTGCGACCTAAGGTCCAGAAGACCTCGCGACCTAAGGGGGCAGGAAAGCTTCGCGACCTAAGGCTGCAGAAGATCTCGCGACCTAAGGAGGCAGAAAGGATTGCGACCTATGGAACTCAACGACCTAAGGTAGCTAGCGACCTAAAGGGCTTAACAACCTAAGGTAGTTAGCGACCTAAGGAACTTGACGACTTAAATAGGTTAGCGACCTAACTATTAAAGGAAGTTCAGCGCCCTACGACCTAGAGCCCCCACAGCTATTCTGTAACTCGCGTGCGACCTATTACTTGATCAAATGAAGACAAGCACAGTAACTCGTGGAACCGCAAGATGACAGCGACCTAGCTTAGGTCGTTCGCGACCTACGACCTAACTAAGGTCGCGCGCGACCTAAGACTTAGGCAAATTTTCTACCCAGAAATCAGCTTCTATAAATAGGACATCACTTCCAACTTGAGATGGACTTTTGGCAATTCATTTCTAAAGCGCCGTTACTCTGTCGAACTCTCCAATCATTCAGCAAACAAGGATCCTTCAAGCATTCAAGACACTACAACAAACTTCGAGAGAAATTCTTAACATCCGACATGGATTCATCGAGTTTCATCGCCGAAGATTGAGCTAGTAGTCAAGATTGTTTCTTGTGATCGAGTTGTACTATTTTCATAGGAGATTTGTATCAATTTGTAACCAGATTCAATAATAAAGAGATTCAAAGTGGACGTAGGCTAAATCTCAAGCCGAACCACTATAAATTGCTGTCTTTTACTGCATTTCTGCGATTTTCCTGCTTAACTTCTGTTCCCGTCACACGGGTGGTGCTTTCACGATCTTATTACACACACCGGGTGTTATCGTTCATATTTTGACGTTAACATTTTGGTGCTTTCACTGAGAATCCAACTCAGGCTACCATTCCATCATTGCTTCACACAAGTTTGTTGAAAAGATTTCCTACAGAACTAGAAGTCTATCAGACATAATGGCTCCTGGAAGGAAACGAAAGGTTGTCAGATCTGAAAATGTTCATGATGATACCGCCACCTCTGCTTCACCAAGTCAAACAGCTCCAAGCGTCGGGGTGACGCGAGAGGAGCTAGACGCTGCTGTATCCGGACTATACCAGCAGATTGAGACTCAAAACAATCTGATGATGGAAAAACTGAACGCTCTGCTTGGTGCCAACCAAAGACCAGTGGGTAATGAAGAAAACACCGCTGATGCTCTTCGCAACTCCGAAAGGAGGAATATTCCTCAGGGGGGATCAGGTGCTGCTGAAGGGGCACCCCTCCGAGCTGAAGGATCTAGACCATCGCCAATTTTCCACGAAAATCTGCCCGGGCAAACATCTGAGAAAATGGCAGAAGTCTACTCCGCAAAATCTTTGAACAATGAGGAATATCTTTCTGGCATGATCAAGCAAATAATGAAAGAGAGCATGCAGAGAGGTGAAGATGAAAGTGAATGGGGATTCGCGCCAAGCAAGACTCCATTTACCGAGAAGATTCTAAAGGCTGAATTTCCTAGAAAATTTGTTCCCCCCACCATTCCTGCTTATCGGGGAACAAGTGATCCAAACCAATTCTTGTATAAGTATGATTGGCACATGACCGGTGCGAGAGCAACTGATGAAATCAAATGCCGGTATTTCCCAGTATATTTGGAAGGAGTGGCACTTCTCTGGTTCACCAAACTCCCTGTCCGATCAGTAGATCAGTTTTCCGATCTGACTAAAAAGTTTAAAGAGCAATTCAGGCTATATGCTTCAAAGGCAAAGGACATAATGTCATTATCCAGTCTTGAACAGAATCCGGGAGAACCTATTAAATCATTCCTGAACCGTTTCAATATAGCTCTGGCGGAAGTTGATAACGCAGAGCCACGGATGATCTTGACCTATTTGATGCGTGCTATCGACAAATCGAGCGAATTTGGAAAATGGCTGAAGATGAAAGAGCCAAATTCTCTCGAGAAATTCTACAAGAAAGCCGATGAATTCATACGCTTGGAAAATCTTCCAGCATCAACAAAGGTGGAAAATAATACTGCCGCTTCGGAAAAGAAAGATTCCGGAGGTCAGAAAAGGGAAAATCACGAGGGGAAGAAACAAAAGGATTTAAAGAAACCTCGCTTCTTCAAACCCTCAGATTTCACTCCATTGACCGACACTCTGGAAAATATCTTCTTCGCCACCAAAGATGATGTGGATTATCCCAAACCGGCCGAGATAAAACCAGGAAAGGGCACTATGAGAAATGGAAAGTTCTGTCGTTTTCACAACCAACCTGGTCATGATACCAATGACTGTCGTCACTTAAAGAGCTTAATTGAAGAATTATTGAGAGAAAACAAGCTGCAACAATATGTCAAGAAAAACAGAAGTGATCCATCTTCATCTACTCAGAAACAACAACCCTCTAATCAGCCGTCAGGCTCAGGCAAAGGTGCTGCGGCACAAGAATCTGAGAGGCCCGTTATCAACGTCATTTCAGGGGGCCCACACCCAGCAGGCAAAAGCTGGGGTGAGATGGAACGATATGCTCACGCTTTGAAGTATGTCCCGGCAGAAGAAGATGTTTTTGCTGTAGAAAACACAGTACCCCTAAAACAGCAAAAGATTTCAGATAATGATATTTTGTTCAAGGCTAGGGATTCTATTGGTATTGAAGCTCCAACCATAGACCCCTTGGTTATATCTGCAGGAATTGGGCCAGCAATAGTAAGACGAGTACTCATCGATTGCGGTGCTTCCTGCAATATACTTTTCAAGAAAACGTTTGACCAGATGAAAATCCCAATGACCGACGTTCAGGCTTCATCACAAAAGATCGTTGGTTTCACTGGGGAACCACAGCAACCAATCGGAACTGTCGACTTGTTCGTGGAACTTGGTGAAGGGCAGAAAAGGGTAACTCGAAAACAAACCTTTGTGATTGTCGATGGATTTTCTGCCTATAATGCTTTCCTAGGCAGGCCAGCTCTAGCTGCATTCAAGGCCATTTTGGCCCCGTGGTGCTTAACTATGAAGTTTCCTACAGAAAATGGTGTTGGTGTCATCAAGGGAGATCAAAATGCTAGACGTGAATGTTATCTTATAGAGCTTCGAGAAGCCAGAAAGAGAGAGATGGGTAAAGATGCGGCAGCTCCCCTCCGCATCAAGACCCCAACCTTATAGCAAATACAGGGTGGCCCCTGCACCGGTGAGCATAGTGGTGCAAGGCGGGAAATGGACCCCAGAAAATTCAGTGCAGAGGAAAATAGAGTGGTGCCTGTGGAAGTTACGGTACCAATACCTGTCGACTCCAAAGACCCAAACAAAGTGCTTAATGTGGGTTCGCAACTAAGTACAACAGTTCAAAATACACTGATATCATTTCTAAAAGCAAATCTGGACGTGTTCGCTTGGTGTCATGCTGATATGTGCGGAATCTCTCCAACAATTGCTGTTCATACTCTGAATGTTGATCCGAAATTCACACCGATAAAACAGAAAAGAAGAACTCAAGGTCCAGAAAGATCAGCAGCTTTAAAGGAAGAAGTAGACCGCCTCTTAGAGAATAATTTCATCAAAGAATCCACTTATCCAAATTGGGTTTCGAATCCAGTACTGGTTAAGAAGGCAAATGGAAAGTGGAGAGTATGCATTGATTTCTCAGATCTGAACAAAGCTTGCCCCAAAGACTGCTTCCCGTTGCCCAGAATCGATCAACTAGTAGATGGGACGGCTGGACATGAGTTGTTATCTTTTATGGATGCCTATTCCGGATACAATCAGATTATGATGAACGAACCAGATCAGGAGGACACAAGCTTTATTACAGATGTGGGACTCTACTGTTACAAAGTCATGCCATTCGGGTTAAAGAATGCAGGGGCAACATACCAAAGACTTGTCAACGCTATGTTCAAGCCACAGATCGGCAAAACAATGGAAGTCTATGTTGATGATATGTTAGTAAAGTCAAAGAAAGCAGTAGACCACATGGATCACTTGGCAGAGATGTTCTCAATTCTTCGGAAGTACGGAATGAAGCTCAATCCATTGAAATGTTCATTCGGAGTAGAGTCTGGGAAATTCCTGGGTTTCATTGTGAGCGCTAGGGGCATCGAGGCCAATCCTGCTCAAATCACAGCTCTAAGAGAAGTTAAAGCCCCTAGAACAAAGAAAGAACTGCAAAGTCTCAATGGAAAGGTTGCCGCTCTTAGTCGCTTCATTTCCAAGGCCACAGACAAATGCATTCCCTTCTTTGATGCTCTAAAGAAAGGAAAGAAAAATTTCGAATGGACTCCTGAATGTCAGAATGCTTTCGATCAACTAATTCATCATATGAGAACTCCTCCAGTCCTCTCCAAGCCTAGTAATGGTGAAGACCTCTTCATCTACTTAGCAATTTCATCCCATGCTTTAAGTGCAGCACTTGTACGAGAAGATATGAAAATACAACGTCCAGTTTACTACATCAGCAAACGGTTCGCTGGAGCTGAAATGAATTATTCAAAGATAGAAAAACTTGCTTATTGTCTGCTAATCGCTTCCAGGAAGTTGAGACCTTATTTTCAATCTCATCCTATCAAGGTCCTGACTGATCAACCTTTGAAGCAAGTCCTGTATCGTCCTGAAACTTCGGGTCGTCTCTTGAAGTGGAACATAGAGCTCAGCCAATATGACATCACTTATCATCCCCGAAGAGCGATTAACGGACAAGCTTTAGCAGAATTCATTGCAGAATCCACTGACAAAGGTGACAGTAAGGAAGAAACAACTGACTGCATTCCGATACAGTGGAAGTTGTATGTTGATGGCTCGAGAAATGACTATTGTTCTGGGGCAGGAGTTGTGCTCGAAACTCCCGAAGGACGATCACTATGTTATGCATTGAGACTGGAATTTCCTTCGACAAACAATGAAGCAGAATATGAAGCCCTTATTGCCGGATTGAAAATCGCCAAGGAATTGAATATCAAAGTAATACAGATTTTCAGTGATTCTCAGCTTATTGTCTGCCAGGTGAAGAAGGAATTCCAAGCCAAAGGAGGGAATTTGCCTGCATATTTGACAAAAACTTCCGAACTCCTCAATGATTTAGATCACTACTCAATAAGCCACATACCCCGAGAGGAAAATATGAAGGCGGATTCTTTAGCAAAGTACTCAAGTTCCGGAGAAGCTCAATTGCTGGGATTAGTTCCCGTAGAAGTTCTGTCAGCTCCAAGCATTGATGAAATGGATATTGATTGGATCATGACTACGTCTCAAGAGCATGAATCGTGGATGAGTCCAATCAAAGAATACTTACTCAGTGGTTCTCTGCCAGAAGATTCTAAGGAACGTCGAAAATTATTGAGAAAAGCGTCAAGATATGTAATTCAAGATGGCCGATTATACAGGCGAGGATTTTCAATCCCACTACTCCGATGTGTAACTAAAGAAGAAGCCAAGACAATCTTAGCAGAGGTGCACGGAGGAGAATGTGGAGACCATTTAGGCGGTCAAACACTTGCAAAGAAAATTCTCCGATATGGGTATTTCTGGCCGGATATTAATCGAGATGCTGCAGCTTACTCCAGGAAGTGTGACAAATGCCAAAGATTTGCGAAAATCCCAAGAGCACCTTCCACCGAACTCACACAAATGGTCAGTCCATGGCCATTTGCCATCTGGGGGATAGACCTAATTGGACCATTACCTATCGCCAAATCAGGGATTAAATATGCTATTGTCGCCGTTGACTATTTCACCAAATGGGCTGAAGCTGAACCTTTGGCCACCATCACTTCTAAAAAGATGATAAATTTTGTAACAAAGAATATCATTTGCAGATATGGTGTGCCACAGAAGATAATCACCGACAATGGCACTCAATTTGAAAGTGAAGAATTCCAGGATTTTTGCAAACGATTCAGAATTCGAAAAAGCTTCTCAGCAGTGGCTCTTCCGCAGGAAAATGGGCAAGTGGAAGCAGTTAACAAGATCATCAAGTCAACTATCAAAAAGCAACTTGAAAAAGCAAAAGGTGGTTGGGTTGATAAGCTTCCATTAGCACTATGGGCGTACAGAACTACTCACAAAACTGCGACTGGGCACACTCCATTTTCACTGGCATACGGATCTGAGGCAATGATTCCGGTAGAAGTAGAAGTTCCTTCACATAGAAGAGTTCATTTCAATGAGACTGAAAATGAAAAACTGCAACTTGAAGCGCTTGATTTTCTTGATGAGAAAAGAGAGGAAGCTAGGCTCAGAGTTTCAGCTCATCAGCAGAGAATAGCCAGGCATTTCAATTCCAAAGTTTGCCAACGCAGCTTTGAAATCGGAGACTTGGTTTTGAAAAGGATCATGACAGCAACTGGTGTGTTTGGGCCAAGCTGGGAAGGACCATATGTCATAGGCACTAAACTTCTTGATGGCACTTTCAAACTCATAACTGTTGAAGGAGATCCAATTCCAAGGGCCTGGAACAGCAACCATTTGCGTCCTTACTTTACTTGAAAAAGAGCTCTGCTCAAAATTGTAAAATGATGATGAATGTATCAGTTGTATTGTGAAGCATTGTAAATCAGTATAAATGAATGAAAAGCTATAAAGTGGACGTAGGCCCGATTCTTGGCCGAACCACTATAAATCTTGTGTTCTTTACTATTTCATAATGCCTGTTTTATTTCGATATATAAATACTTTAAATGTATCACTAAAATATCGATTCAAAATTGCAGGACATGATAACAAGGCTTGCTCATCACAAAACTAAGCGACCTTTATAAATCAGCTATTGCACAAAAAATTCCAAACTCAAATCCTACACAAGGAAAACTTCACATAAAGAATTGGCAACTTCACTGGGACAAACCTTTGTTCACTAGTTGAGATTGTCGTTATGAACGGGCATCCAACTAGATAACTCGCGCTTGTCTCGTAAAGTCATTCAACAGTGAAGTTTACTTTTTCAGATAAAGCAATTTACTTGCAAAAGAAAGGAACACGCGCTTGGAAACGATGATAAAGGATCGCAGATTGGCGGATGATGATACAACATGAGCAGGCAAACAAAGAAGCAGATAAAGGGAGGTATGCCTCTCAACAGGAAGGCCGAGAGATCCACTAAAGGGACGCCTTCCCAACCGGAAGGAACAAGACCCTCGCTAACTGGTCGTGATGCATCCGACCAGATAGCGTATGTCCGCCCCGTGGATCCACTCGCCCCTGAGACGCAACCTACCTGGCACACCAACCAACCAAAGCCCTCTAACGAGGCACGCCAATAAATGGGAGTGCTTTACTCAATCAAAAAGATCGGTGGGACTACCAAAGGGGCACCTTGTTAGTTAATTGCGATCGTTTGTGCAAACAAACATCCAATCAAGCAACTTGTGTTCGCCCGTAGACCTCTGACCATGAGAAAGTAACTTCCAGGCAATCACAAGCCCTTTTCGGAGGCACAAGCCCTCTTCGGAGGCACAAGCCCTCTTCGGAGGCACAAGCCCTCTTCGGAGGCACAAGCCCTCTTCGGAGGCACAAGCCATCTTCGGAGGTAAAAGCCCTTTTCGGAGGCACATTTCACCAGGGTAAAAGTGCAAAATGCTTCTCTTCGGAGACCCACTTCACCCGAGTAGAAATACAAAAATTGCTTCTCTTCGGAGACCAAAATCAAGACTTCTTTGGAAGCACAAGACCTCTCCAGAGGCACAACAATAATCCACAAAGCATAATGCTACTCTTCGGAGTCCACATGCTACTCCTCAAAAAAATACCGAAATAAAGCCCTCCTTAGAGGCACACTTCGATTCTTTCGCTTCACCGCGTAGGAAAATTCACTTCTCAAAAGTATGAAATGAACATTTCCGAAGGTTGAAGCGTAAAAGCTTATCCGAAAATGAGACACACTCCGTTTAAGTAGAATAATCATTCCCTCAAGAACGGAATAATTATTCTATGGAAAATAAGAGTACAGGTCTCGCTAAAAGCGAAGGATATTGTTATGCACTTGTGGTATAGGGGCAATATCATATGATACGGCTGCAACAGTAAAAAGCAGTATTCAAGCAACATACCACAAGCACATAACAATATCACGCGAAACAGATGTGGAATAAATGCATTCTCAAACGCAGACAAAAAGTTTGCACAAGTAAGAAGAATCGTTTGTTCTACACTTAAAATAAAAGATAGATCATTCTCACATACACAAGAGTTTGTACAAGTAAAATAATTGTTTTATTTAGTACTATGAAAATTCTTTACATACGCAGATGTCTCAAAAAGCAAAAGCGGGGACCGGTACCCGCACAATCCCCGGTCAATACATGCAAAGAGCAAAAATAATAAGTAGAGAATCCAGCTTGATTATTCCTTCTTCTCACCACCCTTGGAGCTCTTTCCCGGCCTAATGATTAGCTTTTGAAGCCGTTGAGAACGGGCAGGGACAGAAGGAGAAAGCGGTACAGCCGGATCAACTACTGCTTCCTCTTCAGTGGAAGTCTTCTTCTTTTTCCTTACAGCACGTTTCCCCTTCCTTTTTGAAGAAGACTCGCTCCCCGGAGTAGTCAGCAATGTTGAAAGCTTCGTATCGTCGTCAAGAGACCGCTCCGGGGTCTTCTCGATGTCTTCAAAATCCTTCGCCTTCTGTTCCTGAGAAGCAGCCGGATCATCCAAGCCTTGAAGAGCTTCGATTTTCTCTGCTTGTGATCCTGGTTGGGAAGCAGAGGGAGGAGTAATTTGGGAAGACGGAGGAACGGCAATCGAAGGAGTGAAAGCTTGTGTAGTGCTTGGTGCCTCCGCTGTAGAAGAAAAGAAGTTAAAGTCAGCATCCCCCGAAAATAAAGAAGGCATCGGTTCATCAAAGTTTAAGTAACAAGTAAGAAGGTCATCGAATTCGGCTAAGTCAAATTACTGGTTCATTAGACCCGAGACGACACCAAGAGTACCTGGAGGAGTTGGCTTCACAAGATCTACCTCAAACTTCTCGGCTTCAATATCATCCAGTGCCTCATCTTCAGTAGGAGTAGTCGCAGTCTCCTGGGCAACTTTAGCTAAATGTAAAGAATGAGGGCTGGAATCTATAATATTAACGTCAGCTGAAGTGGAAGTTTGGACGGGGGCAGTTAAAGGAGCTTCTTCTTTTGGAGGCTCTTCTCCCGCTGTTTCAGCTCGTACTTTGGCAAGTAGCTCTTTCCCCTTAACAAGAGCGGCGCGATCCTCATCATTGAGATAGCGCTCCTCAAGTTCCAGCTCATTATAGCCAGCCCCGCCAAGCATATCCATCGCGACTTCCCACACTTCAGCCAATGTAATTTCATAATCGGGACCAAGAAAAGAGAGGCTCCCACGACCCAGAACGCTGTGTAAATAAAAGTCAAATAAGGTAGAGCTGACGTCTGCTTTCGTCGCCTCATGTGATTGCTCAGCCGCTTCCTTTTCGGCAACGGCAGCGATCCGGCCAGCGGTAGCCTCATCACGCTCTGCCTCAACTTTAGCAAGTCGAGACTTTAGTAACTCAATCTCCATGTTCTGGGAGGTGACCTTTTCCCGCAGTTCGGCGTTTTCTGTGCGGTACTTCTCTTTAACGTGCTGTTCGGCGGCAAGCTTCATTTCTACATCTCTTTGTGCAGCATGTGCGTCCCGCACTTGCTTCTGGAAGACTTCTTCTTTTTGAGTATATGATGCAGAAGAAGAAGCGAGATTTTCCTTAAGCTGCTTAACTTCAGACGCAAGCTTTGCATTGTCATCTGCAATACTCGTCATTTCCGCGTCATGCTGCTTACGCCATTTGTCCCATTCTGCTTTATCATTCTCCATCGTCATCATCGCCTCAAGGTTAAGATGGTTGACCCTTAGGAGTTCATCGACCAGCTTCTGCCACTGCGACATCCTCTCGATATTAAGTCTGACTGCGTCAAGACTGCTAAGCATGTCTGATTTATCAATCGGAACTATGTCCAAGTCAAAGCGTACCCCTTTTAAGCACCAATTCGGGAAACGGCTCTGGAGTGTTGGGGGACCGTCCTTGACTTGATATTGCGGTCTGTTAATGATAGTCTGAATGTCAGATTTCTTCAGAGGAGGAGAGCTAGCTAGGACATCAGAAGGAATGGGAGCGTCAGTTTTTTCAGAAATTTCAGACGTGTCAACCGGTTTAGATCGTTTGCTCGGTTCATCGGCAATCTGAGTTTTTCCCTTATCATCATAAGACTTCCGCTTATGAGAGTAGTCACTCCTGTGCGAAGAGTCGTATCGCTCGGCATCTTTCCTTCTTTGCCACTGATCGTAATCCCGCTTCTCCTGGGCTTTCCTTCGAGCCCTCTCTTCATCTGTTTCCTTTGGAGTATCAAGGTACTTCCTAAAGTCATAGGTGCCGCGGCCTCCACGGTACTTGAATGAGTCATAATATGAACCTGTACGTCCCATTGGAGAACCTGAAAGCAAAAAAAAGTAGTAAAGTTTAGGAATTTCCAGGGAAAAGAGGATAAATGTTTATAAGTGCAGGAAAATCCTAAGTGTGTGTGGCGTGCAAGCTACATGCGTCAAGCCACAGACCACGCTTTAGTGTGGAAACAGAGACGACTGGTGTAGTAGGCGTCTGGGTTTGTTTAAAGGTGGAAGTCGCCTCGACAACGGGAGAAGTTGCTTTTGGATTGTTATCCCCAAAAAGCTCTTGGGAAGTTATCATGATATCACTCAAGCCGTCAAAGGCGTCATCTAGAAGTTCAGCAGACTTCTCTTTTTCAACCTCTGTATCAATGGATTTCTCAGGAACTTTAGGATTCTCTTCCTCTTCGGTAATTGGGGTAAGCGCCGACTTGCTGACTAACCCTGCGACATCGATGGATGTGGAACATTTTACCAAGGCAGCCTCCATGACGGGTGCTTCTGATGCAGTTTCTTCTACAGAAGCTGGGGCATTCGAGGCTTCTGCTTGGGAATCTGAAGCAATTAACGTTTCCGCCTCAGAGCTAGGAACTTCATGAATCTGAGTCGATCTAGAAGAATGTAAAAGGCCAAACTGGTGCAGAAATTCATCTTTCAACAAGAATTTGGCACTCCTCTCTTCAGCGTCAACAGCATTCAAAGTATCTAAAATCGACTTACGGCTAGTATCTCGAAGAAGAGAAGGAAGTGCTGCACGGAGAAAGAATGGAATTAAGCATTTGATGGTTCGAATTATGAGAAATTTAGGAAAAAATGAATTGGTAAGAGGTAATCTTACTTCCGACTCTCCAAATAGCATAAAATCCCGGAGGACAGCGAACATAGAAGAATTGAGTCAAAAATCCGTGGGCACTTTCAGGCAAGTCCAGAATCAGTTTGCGATTCCTAGCACTCCTCACAAGTATAATAGAAGGATGGTCCTTGTTCTTTGCAAATGTGCACAAGAAGCGAATTTCATCAAAAGAGGGAAAACGGTTCAACGTTCTCCTGAAAAGCACACACAATCCCAGCAGGATGGAGTATCCATTAGGGTGTAGTTGAAAGGGAGAAATAGTTAGCCGAAGGAGGAGTTCCCGAAGACAATCATTAAATGGAGGGATGGCTCCACTTGAACACATCTGCCAGTTCACAGCAACGAAGCCAAGAGGCGGCCTGTCAGCAGTATCGCTTGGCCCAGGAAGTAAAGCATCTGCTTCGGCAATGCCGAATTGGATGCACAGTTGTCGGAAGACTTTATGACTTAAAGTAGTAGAAGTCCTTTCCGGAGGGTCGATTAGTGGAGTAGCAATTGGAAAAGATTCTCCGGCTATTTCCAAGTCTTCTTGTTGAGATTCCATTCTACACAAGGAACTGGACGATCAAATATTAAGGTGCACGTTTCCTAAAAAGAGTGAAGTGTTGTGCAAAACTAATACAATAATGAGCAAATGTAAATGAAATTAAACTAATTGATACTTGTCAATTAAAAAGTTTCGGGGCTTAATATTTTAAAGTCCAGGAATAGTGTTGCGTTAATGCAAATAAATCAGCTTTAGTTGATCACTTCAATTTTGCCTTAATACTTCACTTAGATTTGTTAGTTCACAACATTTCATTCACGAAGTTCATTTAAGTTTGGTTTTCTTTGACAACTAATCTGCTGTTTGATGTGGGCAATCAATAGCAGTATATTCGTCCCATTTTTTCTGTGAATGTTGCTTATAAACAGGTTATTAGCATTAAAGTCGAGGCAATCCGAGAAGAAGTGCAAAACCCAAAATGATTCAAGTCCAGAAAGTCAGTCAAAAGCTGTTCAAAGTTCTAAGTGTTAGGTCGCTTACAACCTAACACAGGTTGCAATGTTCTTGTGCCATGTTGTTCAGGTTGAAAGTTCAAGACTGTGAAAAATTGCTAAGTCTTAGGTCGGTCAGCGACCTATCATAAGTCAGGATTTCTGTAGGTCGCGTGTCGCAGCTGAATGGATTAAGGCGAGACAATTCTCTTAAGTCCTAGGTCGAGCACAACTGTTTTTAGGTTGGAGATACTCTAGGTCGTAAATGTCGTCAGGTCGCAAAGGCTAAGGTCGTTAAACATTCCCACGCGACCTAACTCTTAGGGCGTTCGAATCTGACAGGTTGATGACTTCTTCTCCAAGCAACATCATATTGGGTCCAATAACCCAATACCACCAGTTCAAAAAAGGAATCATCATCCCCTTCATCCCACCTCAACCTATCACCGATTGACTAGAGAATCAATGGAAAATCCTACAGATCCATAGCAAAACCTTCCGTATGATCGAAAATCATCCCAACACGTCAAACGACGAACGAAAGTCGATTAAGACTACCGTACAAAAGGGCGTGATGCATGGAATTGGGCTTAGGTCGAGCGACAACGATTCATGTTCAAAACAGTGACTATGGGCAAGTATAAGCTGATCCACTTACGAATTATAATCGGCAAGGAAGAATCGTTGGCTGATTAAGTCAAATTTGTCTCTGGAAGATCGAAGGAACTGTTAATGGCGATGGAGGCTCAGGACAGTAGGGTAAGAAGGAAGATGCGACCTAACCAATTTATATGGGACTGAAGAAGGGAGGTGAACAGGCGTGCAAGTTTTAAGTCGATTCGCGACCTAGCCAAGTTGAGTCGAAGCATACGACCTAGAGTATAGTCATATACTTCGAGGGGCAAATGTTAACTCTTTCAGTTCAGCGACCTAAAACTCTACGACCTAAGGAAATGCTGCGACCTAAGGATGCTGCGACCTAAGGAAATGATGCGACCTAAGGATGCTGCGACCTAAGGATGAGCTGAGACCTAACTTCTTTGCGACCTAAGGATGAGCTGCGACCTAACTTCTTTGCGACCTAAGGAAATGCTGCGACCTAAGGATGCTGCGACCTAAGGAAATGCTGCGACCTAAGGATGCTGCGACCTAAGGATGAGCTGCGACCTAACTTCTTTGCGACCTAAGGTCCAGAAGACCTCGCGACCTAAGGGGGCAGGAAAGCTTCGCGACCTAAGGCTGCAGAAGATCTCGCGACCTAAGGAGGCAGAAAGGATTGCGACCTATGGAACTCAACGACCTAAGGTAGCTAGCGACCTAAAGGGCTTAACAACCTAAGGTAGTTAGCGACCTAAGGAACTTGACGACTTAAATAGGTTAGCGACCTAACTATTAAAGGAAGTTCAGCGCCCTACGACCTAGAGCCCCCACAGCTATTCTGTAACTCGCGTGCGACCTATTACTTGATCAAATGAAGACAAGCACAGTAACTCGTGGAACCGCAAGATGACAGCGACCTAGCTTAGGTCATTCGCGACCTACGACCTAACTAAGGTCGCGCGCGACCTAAGACTTAGGCAAATTTTCTACCCAGAAATCAGCTTCTATAAATAGGACATCACTTCCAACTTGAGATGGACTTTTGGCAATTCATTTCTAAAGCGCCGTTACTCTGTCGAACTCTCCAATCATTCAGCAAACAAGGATCCTTCAAGCATTCAAGACACTACAACAAACTTCGAGAGAAATTCTTAACATCCGACATGGATTCATCGAGTTTCATCGCCGAAGATTGAGCTAGTAGTCAAGATTGTTTCTTGTGATCGAGTTGTACTGTTTTCATAGGAGATTTGTATCAATTTGTAACCAGATTCAATAATAAAGAGATTCAAAGTGGACGTAGGCTAAATCTCAAGCCGAACCACTATAAATTGCTGTCTTTTACTGCATTTCTGCGATTTTCCTGCTTAACTTCTGTTCCCGTCACACGGGTGGTGCTTTCACGATCTTATTACACACACCGGGTGTTATCGTTCATATTTTGACGTTAACAATAACATATAACAACAGGCGTATATCATCAGTGATTAAATAAAATACAAACAACAGGATATGGTGTCATATCCCACAGGTGAACAGTTATAGATAATAGCATATATATAACAATTTAAATAACTAACAGCAGCATATTTCAATTGTCGTTTCAATTGAAATTGAATTTAATAAATGTAAGAACGTTAATCGTGAGTAATTGCTCACCTTTCGAGGCTAGAGATGAACGAGAATGAGATGAGTTACGAATCTAAGTACGGATTCCGAAGCAAAGCTAGATTGGCACGAATTCAATGAACAGAGCTGATAACAGAAATCGAAGAAATAGATTGAATCAGTTTGATGGAAATAGCAATATATATATATATTCATTTTTATTACCTTGAAATCTATACTAAATTTCAAAATAAATATTAAAATAACATATACAATTAAAATCATTGTTTTTAAATCAAGCATATATATAAAAACCTTTATATACAACAACATGTTACATAGCACTAATATAAACTTATATACCCCTATATATATAGTGTAACTTAATAAACCCATTTATATATCTACAGTAACTTTCATATACATAAATAACTAGATCATATACAAAACAGATATAAAATATATATATACAAACAACAGCTTGTTCAATCTGTAAAACTTATATTAATATAATACTAATTTAGATTACTAAAATATGTTCACAAATTTATATTAATAAAATAATACAAACAAAACCAATATACTCATATAAACAGACAGTTATATATGTCACTTTACACAACCAATAAAATACTAGTATATAACTTGTATAAATTTATATCTATACACATACACAACAGACAATTATCATATAAAACTATATGTATATTCATATATATATATATATATACATGACTTTTCAAGAGAACAACAAACAAACCCAACTTATATATATACCAACTCAGGTAAAGTTTACAATATGGCATATATTTTGAAAATAAAACTATTGTTTCATACATTCATATATATACAAATAGAACTTCTAATATACACACACACACACACACACCCCAATGCAACCTATATAGCCAAACACTATATACAACAGCCGAACACTTCATATGTTAGATGCTACATATCTATACTAAAGATCAAGGTGTATGCAGTACACATTTGTATTTTCAAACCTATATAACTAAACTATTATTTATATACTTACATATAAGACCAACCTCATACATATGCAGACTAACATACATCCTTATACTAAGACATATGCAAATTATACATATAGAATATATATAATGCAGACGTAACTTTATATCACTAATATAGATATGAATATACATAATTGTAAACTTATATAGAAAATGTTGTAACCATTCATATGGAAATACATGTATAACATAATCACAAAGAAAAATATAGTTTATAAACATATATATACCCAAATATCAATATTTGTATCTTTCGTACATTTATATACTTAAATTAAGACTAGTCCATCTTCTATATAATATAATATTTATAATTCTTATAAACTAATATATTTTCTTTAAAATATATGTACTATAAACACATATAGACATCATATATATACATATACATAGGCACGAAACTTACCTACATAATATATATATATATATACCCAATGCAATCTTACTATATACAACCCGAGAGCAGAGCAATGGCCAGGGGAAGGCGGAAAAAGTTGGTGGCGGAGGAAGGCTGGGCGGTGGCGCCGAGGTTGGGGTGGCGTTGCGGTGAAGGTGGCCATGGCTGCAAGGGTTAGGTGAGAGGCGAGAGGAGTGGTAAAAGGTGGAAGTGTTGCTTACGGTAGTTGGGTGGCCGAGGTTGTCTGTTGCGTTCTCAATGGAGTGGGAAGGCGGAGGGTTGGAGGGTGTTGAGCACAAGGCCTCAGTGCTGCAACATGCGAATGGTGGAAGGTTGCCGGAGGTTGTTCGGCCTTGTGGGGTTGCGGTTGCGGCCATGGATCTGGGAGTGGAGGCTTCACATGGTAGAGATGGTCTCGGTGGAAGCGTAGGCGAAATAATGGTGGAGGTAGGAGTAGATGGATCAGGGAGGCAAACAAGCATGGCAACGAGAAGAGAAAGGGAGATAAGGGAAATAGGAAAAAGCTACAGGGGAGAAAGAGAGAACAAAACAAAAATATAAATTGGAAAGAATGAAAAGCAGCAGAGGAGAAGAGAAAAACATACCTCTTTTGAGAACAGTCTCAAGATGAAAAAAAAAGTACCGCATATAAATATAAATCAAGGAAAAGAGCAATGGTCACCTGCTTGAATCACGTGAAATAATTAAAGCAATTTATTTATTTAGGCAGCACGTTTCAATTTTGAAACCGAAGGAAAAAGGAAAGTCAAAATTTTTGTACCCTTACGACGGATCGTTATCATCGTTTCTATCGCGCACCTGAGCTCAAAACACAGAATTGAATATATCGTAGAGATCAGCACGCCGAGACGATCCAAACGGTATACAGATATTGGTGGTACGATCATCCTATCAAAAGTCGATAATCGGCACCGAAAAATGCTGCAAATTTGTAGAAAATAAGATAAACGGAGCTAGAGAAGCTCAAATTTGAAGAAACGAAATATGACGTCTCACTAAGAAGATGATTTACAAATTTATTATATAAGAATATTCAGGTTTGTAAAATATTATATTATCATCAATTAATAACTAATTTGAATTAAAAATGAAATTACACAATAAAATAAACTTCAATATTATCGAATGAAAATTTACCAGTTGCTATGTTAAAATAGACGTATACCAAATGTTAAATTTTTATTTCCAAATATTATTATTTTAAAATTTCACAAAAATTCAGTTAATTACGTTATTAAAACCAATTAAAATTTATGGGTCGTTACAGTACTCATGCACAAGTGAAAGTTGAGAAGAGAAAGAAGTTAGAAATGAGTTTAGAGAATGAAACAAGATTTGGAAAATGAAGTGAAAAATTGTTTTTGTTTTTTTGTTTTTTTACAAGGAAGAAAACTCTTTACCAAGTGAAATTTATTTTCAGAAGAGAAGTTTGATTTTTTTTTTGGCTTTTCAAATTTTTATATTTTTTTTGAATTTTCAAACTTTCAAATATTTACCAAAAGAAAAAAAAATTTGTACTTTTTTTTAGAAAATGAGAATTTGATTTTGTTTTTGAAATTTTTTTTGTTTTTGAAAAGATTTCCTTTTTTTTGGTTGAAAATCTTCAAAGGAAAGGAAAAAGGATTTTTTTTTGAGTATAAACTAAGTTAACTAAATTTACAATTTTTTTTTTGGATTTGGATTTTTTTGTTTTTTTTAATATGCATGAACTAATGCAACTAAATGAATGCAAAAGACTTAATTACAATTTTCTGTCCTTAGTAGCTCCTAATCCAAAATTGTATTCACACTTTGTCTTAAATCAACAAAAATATTTCTTAGCCAGGTAACGGGCAGGGGTTATCGGTGCACCACGAATCACCGTAGCAATGTAACCGAAGTTTAAGCACCTTCAGAGGAACAACTACTATAATATTTACGAATCACCGTAATATTTATAAATGGTTATTACTCTGCCGTAGCCTAGACACCATGGAATAAAATTATTCAAAGAAGACAATTGTGAAGATATAATTTAGCCCTAAGCGAGCTCGTGACACCCTTAAATCGAATGTCTAACCTTTATTATTAGTCAAATTCAACGATGAAATGCGATTTCTGGGCTAAGGAAATGGTGATGAAATCCTCCACCTTATGTGAATTGGGGTATTGCCCTTAGAAAATAAAAATAAGATGAGATAAATTCAAAAGCAAAAATTAAACGCGAATTTACAATGCAACTAAAATGAACTTTGTTTTTGTTTTTGGATTTTGAATTTTTTTATAACAAATGCAAATGCAAGCAACCAACAATGCAATTCAAATAAAACTTGAGATGAAAGCACGATACCAGAGCGTGTAGATTATTAGCAATTTTTTTAGCGGTAATTTTTATAAGAAAGCAATTTTTTTTAAGCAAGTGGACCTTCTATTTTTGCGATTTTATGCTTGGCAACCTAAATAAAAACAAGATATACATACAGTTTTTTTATGTCTTTTCTTTATATATATAAAAAAATAAAACAAAGGAAAATAAAAACAAGTGAAATCAATATGAAACAAAAATAAAAAAATGAAAGAAGGAAATTTTTTTGTTTTTTTGTTTTTCAAGTAGAACAAAATAAATAAAAAACTAAAACAAAGGAAAAAAAACAAATGAAAAAAAAATTAGAAAAGAAGTTGGAAAACAAATGAAACCAAGGATAAGTTCAAAAGGGAACTTCAACACAAAAATTAATTTTTTTTAAGAAACGCACGGGTCCGGCCCAAACCCGCAAAAATAAAAGAAAATTTATCTACTAACTTCAAAAGTCTCTCTTCTTTTGTTAAAACTTCGAATCCCTTTCTTTTCTTTAAAAAAAATTAAACCAGAATCAAACAAAATTCGGAGGCGAATTTGCGTCGTGAGAAGGCGGCAAGGATTTTGCGAGGCTATCTTGAGTTGATATGGGTTGAGGGGTGGTCGCGAGGCAGTGTTGAAGGCGATTTGGGAATTGGAGGGAGGGCGAGTTCAATTGGGTTTAGGTGAGGAAGCTGTTGAATTGGATAAGGCGTTCATGGAAACCGCAAGTAATTTGGGAGGTGGCGACGATTTTGAGTGGAATCAAGTTTGACTTGGGGTTCGAGTTGAGTGGGTTCAATCTGCGGAGGATGGTTGAAGGCGATGCGACAGTGGAATGTTGCTGGTGGAGTTTGTTGGCATAGGCTGATTTGAATTGCAGTGGTTGCTCTGTCGAAGTCGCGATTTTGCTTTCGGTCGCGGTGAGGTTGTATGAGGCGATGAAGGGAGGCGAAGGCGTTGAAGGGAGGTGAAGGCGAGTGGTTTTTGATGTAGCTGAGAGGTGATGTTCTTGTTGCAGGCTGGTGGGCTGAGCAGTTTTGTCGCGTGTTTGGGATTTGCTTCGTTGTTGGCTGAAGATATTGTATCGATGAAAGAGTGGGGTCGGTTGATTGTGAGGAGTTGCTGGGTGCAGATGGAGTTCTGTGGTGCAATGTTGATGATGGCAGGTGAATGTATGGCAATATATGGCGGGATTGTGGGATTTGTGGTTAGTTGAAGTGGAATGGTGATAAAAGGTGGTGTGGTTTATGATCAGTTGAATGCAAGGTGGAGTTGAAGGATGGTTCAAGTGGCAGGCAAATTGTTGGTTGTATGAGCAGAGGTGTTGATGACAGATTTTGTAGGTTCTTTGGGCAATGATGTATGGCAATGCGTAAGTGTTCTTCGAGCAATGATGGTGGGTTTGTTGAAGGGGAATGGAAAGGTTGTTTGGTGGTCGAAGTGGAGTATATGGTGGGTTGGAGTTTGTTGTGCAGTGATCGATTTTGAATGTTGTTGTTTGTGGTCAGGGTTGTAGTTTGAAGAGGAGGAGGTTGATATTGTGGAAGTGTTTTGGATGCTATATGTCAGTGAAGTGGAAACAGTATGCACTGTTAAGCAATATAGATGTAGATGCAAATGTTGATCAGGCGAGATGGCAAATGTAGAAGGCAGTGGTATATGAATGAGTGAATGTGGAGAAGAGATGTATGTGGCACAGTATGTATATGCACAGAAAAATGACTGTGCACAAGGAGGTTTTGATATGGTGGTTCTGTTGTGTCTGTTAGCTGTAGATGTTGATGACAGAGGGGTCGCAGCAGCTACTAACTATGGTGTGAAATACAATGTTGGAAGCGAGGTTTGTGGTGACTTGGTGGTGCAGTTTGTTGATATGTGGCAGTGAGTTATAACAGTGTGGAAGTTTGAAAGTAGTAGAGCAAGTGTGAGTTATAAGGGTGCTTCCCAAAATAACCTTAAGGAAGTGTGGCCACCAGGTAACCATTAGCATCTAATTAATTCATCATCAAATATGCATGAAGCTATAACCTCCACTTAGTTGTCCATTAGCTTCTAATTGAAGATTTAGGTAAGTGGGTGGGGTCCTCCATGATCATGTATTTGAATTATTTCCGTCTTCCTTTCTTTGTATTCTCTTGTGCATGCATATATCTTCATGAAACTCATTTCCATATGCATCCAAATACCTATAAAAATTATGAAAAATGTCCAAGTAAAAAGTTCCAAATTAACACATGTACAAAAATGACTATTTTGCCCCTGTATGTAGATGAATATATGATGATTTGAAAATAATTAAATTTTGGTTTTAAACATGTTAAAATACCCAAATATGGCATTTATTTAAATAAAAATAGATAAAATATGGATGTAAATATATGCACGTTTACATGCACATCAGTGGCGGCGGCGGATCTCCCCTGGTAGCGGCGGAATGGTCGCGTAGGGTCCAGAGGCAGAGGGCGGTGGTGCCTTCGCACCAGCGAAGTCTGATCATGGTAGCATGGCTTCTAGGCGGCGGTGGCATGTCAAAACGGCAGGTTTTGGGTTGTTCGAACTGGTTCGTGAACGTTAGGGTTTAACAAAGGTCAGGGTAATTACGTTTTTGCCCTTGTGTTTGTTTAATTTAATTTTTAAATTCTAAACTTCTAAATTGTATAACTTTTGCATACGAACTCCAATTCAAGCACGGATTTTTTCATTTGGTTCGTATCGAAATTCCAGACGATATGAAACTGGCTTGATTGATTTTGAAGATTGTTGAATTTTCGGGCTTTTATTAGATTTTTAATGGGGTGTAAATCAAAGGTGAGTGATTAAACCCACGCACGTAATACTAAATTTTCTAATGTTAGTTAAATTGAAATCATGAAGTGATAAAATTTTATTGGTTGATGTTTGCAAGTTTAAATTGATGTTTAAATTTGTAATGACCTAGAATTTTCAATCATTTGAAATTGGGATATTCATTTTATTTTAAATATTGAAAAGTTAATTTTATATATTAAATAACTTGAATTTCAAAATAGTGATTTATGGGATAATTTAATTGTTAAATTTAATAATTGAAATTGGTTAAATAATGGGATCTTGAGTTTTAAGTTAGATAAAATTATTTCAAAGCTTATTTAAATTCTATTAATAAGAATGAAGATAATAAAACTTTTAAAATTGATTCAAAAGTGATTTAGCTAATTTTGAAATTAACTCATTTTAATTAACAAGTAAAAATAGCCTTTCGGGGCACTGTCTCGGATTTCGACGAAACTAGTGCCATTGGGTCCGTAATAATGAACTATATTACGACGTCAAATTTCGTGGCAAAAAGATGAATCGTTTGGTCGTACGGGATAGAAACGCGTTGAAATTAATATTAAAGAATTAATATAATAATTGGGTATGAAAAGCTATCTTTTCCATAAGATCGAATTGGGTCTCGAAATTAGTTCCATTACGTCCGGAATAGTGGTATAACATTAGGAATGCCAGGCAGCACGCCTCGATTGGGATCCGAAATTTATGGCAAGATATTTTGGAATTTTAAATAATATATTTTTATCGATTTAACTTTTCACTGCCTTAACCTTTCATATCGGCCCACTTTTACCTATACAAGCTGCATACCCTTCACGTGTCTCCTTCGTTATCTTCCATCATCCCCTGTTATATAAAAGTATATATAAGTGCACATATATATATATGTATATGTGTATATGTTATAGGAATAGAGTACATGAAAATATATATATATATATATACATGTGTAAAAATTTATGATGGCAACTTTCAAACTAATGAGAATATATATATATATATATATGGATGTATATATATATGGATGTATATATATACACACACACACACAAATAGGAACATCATTATGGCAAACATTAAATCATGCACGCAAAATATCAAATCACTTATAAAATCAAATCAAGCTTACAAAAAAAAAAATCAAATCAACCACATTGAAAAGAAAAGAAAAATTATATGGAAAATATATAAAGCCTGTACATGTACAAAATCTCCAGCCACCCTATTTGAATACTCCAACTACCCTATTGCTTGCCTTATATACTTCTTTCTCTTATATTTATGGCTGAACTTGTTCATTCATATATAATAAAAAAAAGCTGCCATTAAAATAAAGTAGATCAAGTTGTTCAAAAGCTTAGAGGGGATTAAAACAAGCAGCATTTATCATCCATCTTAAAATACAGTGAGTAAAACAACTTTACATTGCTTACAGGATATTACTTTTTATATATATGACTGTAGACATGGATGAATAGGATGATCTTTGTAAAGTGTTCATATGTTGATATGTAGATATGTGTATGTATATGTGTTTATACATGGATAAACCTCACTTGCACATCAAATATCACTGTGCTTCTTCACAAAAGCTCCTCTATTCATTTTCAATTGATAAAACAGTAAAACCCTTCCGCTTTAAAAATCTATATCTCAACATTCCTTCAGGTTTAAATCTTGATTCCAAAATGAAAGTTGTTTATTTTTGAATATAGAACCTTTTAAAATTTATTTCATTCGACTTCATCAAGCCGAGAGTGAGAAAACCCTATAAAACAGTGAGAGGGTCTAATTTGGTCGAGTTTCTTCTATTATAATTCAATCGATGGATTATACAGTTGTGTTCATTGTTGAAAAACTTGATTTTTGAAGTGGTTTGAGGATTTTTAGAGCTGCATGGTGGGATAATTTTTGAGTTGACCAGATTTGGTTGTTTGGCCAAATTCTGAAGTCCAGAACTCACTTATGTCGCTGGAAAATAATTTCGGTGATGAGTGCATGCATCATCGACATCGATTTTCGAATTTCAGAGGGGGAGATAGGCCAACTTTTGTAGCATTGATACGCGAGTGATTTTGCGAAACCATTTTTGATTTCAAATTCTGAAGTAAGATTTGATATTTGAAAGATATATGTATATATATATATTTGAAATGATTTGAAGTAAGTCGGTGTTCAGTCATTGAGTTTTGGATTTGATATAACCCTATCTATTAAAATTGATTTCCACTCTTGAATTTGAAAATGATTTCTTCAACTATTTTGAAGGTTCGAGCACTTCCAAATCAAGGTTAACTTTTCAAAGCTAAGAAATTTTGAAAAGTATAAAATATATAAGTTTGGTATGTATGTTAAAGTATGTAGTAATATGATTTAAATAAGTTGAAACTGTTTTGTTAAGTAAATGAATAAGGCTATTTTGAATTTTTCTAATATGAAATTTAGATTTGAAATGTTCTGAAAAGAATTTGGTCTTCAAAATATTTTGAATAAGTTTAGTTAAATGTTTTAACTTAGTAACATCTTTATGAAACTATATATTTAACAAGTTGGAATAAATATATAAGTTATACGTATGCTGTTTTATTCGCACAATTAATTTGGTCCAAGTTTGAGTACACAAGTTCGAGGTGAATTACACCATTTCGTGTTAGGATTTTTCAATCGATTCTTGATGGCGAATATTTGATATGGATTTTGGGCTCAATTATAGAATTCTCTATCATAGTATATGGCTATGCAAGGAGACTGATGGCTTCTAGTCGGGAAACCATATCGAAGTCCGCATTAGGGAAGTCGAATGGACAATACTAGTTCGAAAGCAAACTTGTGTGATCGAGCGAGCGATCAAATGTGATTCTGCGAAATGATGACGTATGTACATCTTATATTCTAATATCATTGATATATTTTGACGCTGAAATTGAAAGCTGTCAAGTTAGAATATCTTTGCTTACTAAAGAAAATTTCCAATTTAAATTACAAAGATATATAACCCATAAAAGCAAAGATATTCAATCCCATATGGCTCTTCATACAGCGAAATTTATTTTGGAAAAATTTGATCCTTATATAAGATGGACCTTACGTAAGTATAAGATGATTTTGAAAACATTTGATTTTGGAAATGAATTGGTTGACTTAAAATTATATTAATTTGGAAATTTGGATTTATTTTCTAAATCTATTATTTTGGAAACTTTGAAACTAAAGATATTTAATTTGAGAAGAAATAATTTGGTGAAATTGTATATGATTTTGAAATTTGACTGATATTGAAACAAATTGAAATTTGAGAACCTTGTGTTACTAAATACTTGATTTGGGAGTTGTCGAACTAATATAAAATTGATTTATATGAGTATGAAATTGATTCGAAAACTATGGATTTGAAAAGGGTACTCAATTTGAAAAGTGAAATCTTATATAATTGAAGTCTATATAAGTATGATTTGATATACTATTGATTTTGGAAAGTATTTGACTTGAAAATTAAATCTTATATATAATGGATTTTATATAAGTACGATATTTGAAAGTGATTTGAAAATGTACTATATGATCTGTGCAGTTAAAGCGCTCGGCGGATTCAAAGCGGTGGAGGTGCAAAAAATCATAGCGGGGATACAGCGAGAATATAGCGGGATATAGCGGATGGCTCTAAAATAGCATATAAAACTCGTAATTAATGTTTTTTCAAATATATAAATTGTAATTAAATGAAAAAATATCATTCAATTGAATTATAATTAATACATAAGTAATTTTAAATAAAAACATGTGCGAATATACTTTAAATAAATATAAAACTGTTATATAACATAATTAAATTTTGTAGAATATTAGAGTATTTTCATTTCTAAAAATATATTAAAAATTAAATCAAATAAACTAGTTTCATAATTTTTATAATGTATAAATGCAATTTTTCAATTCATTTTATTAAAGAAGATATAGCGGAAATAGCGGAATATAGCGGGAATAACGGGATATAGCGGAAATAGCGGGGCTTAAAGCGGAAAGGCTATATTTTGGGGCTATATGGAAAAATCATAGCGGTAGAAATCCGCTATGAGATATAGCGGGGTTATAGCGGGGTAATAGCGGGGCATTAACTGCACAGTATATGATACATATTTTCGAAGTAAAGATATGGAAAGTGCCTTCTGCTTGATATCCGATTTGTGGCCACATCTTGGATTCATTCTATCGATATTATTCTCTCTGATTTTTGGTTTTCCGGATATGATACTCGAGTGTCCTTCGAATTCCATGGCGTTACCCATGGTCTTATTTTTTCTCTCGTGACTGCATAGCGCAACTGCCTAGCTGAGTCTTGCCTAGGGGTACGGATTGTTTCCTGGGGGATCCAGGCGTAATTATTGTGTATCCTGCATCTATGTAGGTCGCGAATAGTAGCGCAAATGCTTGGCTGAGTCTTGCCTGGGGGTACGGATTGTTTCCTGGGGGATCCAGGCGTAACCATTGTGTATCCTGCATTCTACTAGTCATCATGGCGTAACTCGCAGGGCTGAGAAAGCTTACGGATATGGATTGTTTCCTCGGGGACCCAGGCGTAACCATTGTGTATCTGCGAACCATGGTTAGACAAAGGTTTTGTTTGTGTTTTGATTGGATTGTACTTTCCATATCTGTTTTTAAAAGTTTTTCCAGTATTTTCACCGGGTGTTGAAAAAAGTCTACTAAGCACTTGGAGAATTCTAGCTTTGCGCCTGATCAACGCACTGCCAGAGTCTACAGGAACGAGGATAAACTTGTTAAGACATCGAGTTATAAAAGTACTTTCGAAAGGAAATTTGTTCGACTATAAAGGTATTTTATTATAAAAGTATTTCCAACAAAGAAATTTTGTATTAATATTTGAAATTGAAATTCTTATGATTCTAATTAACTATTCGTGCCCGGTACTATTCTTTTGAATCTATCTTATCTGCTCAGCTTATTTATTCACCTATGTTCTGTTGTTTGAATCCTCCTTCTTTCCTTGTTGACTATATCCTTTTAAATATTGTTTATTTATATACTACATGGTTTAATAGAAAATTTTAATGTAATAAATATTTCAGAAGTTATTAATTAAATAAAACACATTTAAAGTAAAGGATTATTGATTTATTAATAATATTTGAAAGGTATCTTGAGAAAAAAAATTTAATAAATTTATGAATTATGGATTTAATGTTTTCAAATAGCTTCTTTGTAAATATAAGAAATAATATAAATAATTGTTTTCAAATAGTTTTCATATAATTATAAAGGTGTTATTTAAAGATGGTATTTATAAAGAAAGCAAAAAAATTTTACAAATGGGTTTTGAAAAGTTTAAAGTATTAAAGACAATTGAATCGGAAATGAAGTTTTCAAATTTTAAGTAAAATTTATATAGTTCAAATTAATTGTTTAATCTTGACTTTCAATCTACTTTTATTTCTGGTTGTTCTATTCTCCTACCTCCTTCCTTTTCGGGGACGAAAAGTTTTGAGTGGGGGAGAGTGTAACGACCCAAAAATTTTAGTGATTTTTTTTTGTTAAATTAATTGAAATTTTGTGAAATTTTAAACAATAAAATTTGAAATTAAAAATTTACTATTTGGAATACGTCTATTTTAATATAGCAACTGGTAAATTTTCATCTGATAATATTGAAGTTTATTTTCCTGTGAAATTTTATTTCAAATTAAACCGGTTAATAACAGTGAATTTAAACGTTTTCCGAAACCAAAATATGTCAACAGGAGAAAATTTATTCAGAGCATTCTGAATCAGACTGCGAAATTCGTTTCGCGGAATCCGGACGTTTCTAGCTCCGTTTGGATTTTCCCGTACGAAATAGCAGCATTTTCGGTACCGGTTATCGACTTTTGATCGGATGATCGTACCACCAATATCTGTATACCGTTTGATCGCCTCATCGTGCTGATCTCCGTAGTGTATCCATTTCTGTATTTTGAGATTCGGTACACGACGGTAAGGATAAAACAGCTCGTCGTAGCATACCACTTTTACACTTTATTAGTGGTGTCCATTCAAAATTTCAATCACCTGAGTTGTAATGGCAATTAGCATTTATTATTCCCAGCGTGATCTTTTCTTTTCCAGAATTTACTCAAACTTTAACGTCGTTCCCTGCTTGCAAAATTTGTTACCATTCCACCTTTATTCATTCGCGTTCGTTTCTATTCCCTTTATTTCGCCTGAACCTTATTTGGATCTGACTTCCACCTTTCCATCCCCGGTATTTAATACATTTGCTTAAAATTTGGCTATTTATTTCAAAGAGAAAAGAAACCATTCGTTTTCTGTAGCCATTTTATTTGCTTTAAATTCGTTGCTTTAATTTAATACGTTTTCTGTACTCAAGCAATTTGTTTGCTTTGAATTCTTCTTCCATTCATTTTGCCTACTATTTCTCTTTCTTCTGGATCTCATTCTCTCCACGCACGGACCTCATCCCACTAACCTCCGATTTGCCTTCCATCACTGCCAACATCCGCAACAATTCACTCCCCTTGAACTGCCACCCTCCTCCAACAACAAACCCATGCCAGCCTACGCCTTCAACCATCACCCGTGCCATTGTCGGCCTATCCGCGTGCCTCATCCACCCTGAATCTTGTCTCTCCCTCGCTCTTTATCACGTGCAATACCAGTCGATCTCCACGTCTCCGTGACCTTTGCCGAGCCATCAACAGACCCGCCTCAAACTTCTTCTCCCCTCCTCGCCATTTCCTCCGCCTCTCCCATCATTTTGGCCAGCCTTACCTCACGCAAACCAGCCGCTCTCTCTCCTCCGCCCTACTCTCTTCTGTCCGCCTCCACCAATCACCGGGCCACCCAGATCCGAGACCTCCACCTCCTGAAGCGGCCGAGCCTCTCTGTCTCTTTTACGTGAGTTGTTTATTTTTATTTTTATTTTTAGTCCAGAAAAGAGAAGTGTTCCGTTTGGATTTTACCATGTGTCATAATTCGTACTAGTTATTTCATTTTATATAGAAGAGTAGTATGTATTATACACTATATATATTGGCAAAATATGGGTACGCGTGAGTCCGTTATAGTATATATATGTACTTTATTTTGGGTTTTGAAATTTGTTTGGTACAGAGTATTTATTCAAGTGTAATAGTGTATGCAAGTTTATATTATTAAAGAAGTTGCAGTATGGGTTTGTTGTGTTTTATAATATTATATTTTACTATGTAAAGGTTGTAGGATTTTGTAGTCTGCATACATTTTAGAAGATTGTTGTTCAATGATTTTTGCATTCGAAGGATTTTGTATGTAGTATAGGTTGTTTTAAACAATCTGATATTTACTTTATCAAATTTTTATATAGATACATGTCTATATATATTTTATTTGATGTGGCAGGTAGGCATTTGTTCATAGATATGGTCCGTATATATATCATATATTGCGTCTGCATACATTTTTGATATCATGCACAGGTGGTTGTTTGCATAGATAAATAGCTCACATATGTAATTATATATATATAGAGTGTTATGAAGACGGTCTGCACATATTTACTGGACTTGTCTGCACATAGTTGAATAGCAATATATATAAGCCACTTTAGTCAGTATGTTATATTTTTATTGTGTAAAGTTACAGTAGTTTACATTATAATATATATACATAAGCTGTTGTAGTCTTTTATATATAGAGTTGTTATATCGTGTGAGTTGTATGTAAGTTTTAAACATACTGTTATATTAGTATTTTGAAAGTTGGTACATTTATATTATATATTATACTTACACTAATATTAATGGTTGGAAAGTAGATATATGTATTTATTTCAAAATTTATTATGAAGATATGTTTGTTTTATATGGGTCTATTTAAAAACAACGATTTTGAAATATATATATATTTAATTTAATATGTGTTTAAATTTATATTGATTTGAAATTTAGTATATAAATTCTTGTTTCTATCTAATTGATTCTGATTTATTTCATTGATTTATATCAGCCTTGTTCGTCAAATTCACGTTCAAATCTTGCCTTGTTTTGAGATTCGTGCAAATCTTGCTTTGCTTTCCAATTTGTGCTTGGATTCGTAGCTCATCCCATTCCCATCTATCTCTCTAGCCTCGAAAGGTGAGAAATCACTCACGATTAACGTTCTTTTATTATTTAAATTTGATTTCATTTGAAATAGCAATTGAAATATGCTGCTGTAGTTATTTAAATTGTTATATATGCTATTATCTGTAACTGTTCACCTGTGGGATATGACACCATATCCCGTTGTTCTTATTCTATTGTTATTGATGATATATGCATGTTGTTTTATTTTATATTATCTGTTATTGCTCTGCAAATTCCCTGTTAGTATAGAATTCACTATGGGTTGAAATGATACATACCCGAACGGACTTTAAAATAGGAGAAAATCGTTATGGCTTGAAATGATAAACCCAAGCGATTTTCATTTGAATTAAAATTGGGATTACGGGTCGAAATGATATCTACCCGTATATATTTAAAATTTCGGATTGAAATGATAAATATCCGTATCACTTAACCCTATGATAAATATATATACAGACACCGTTGGTCCACATATATAAATATTTTGAAAAATAAATTCTATGGTTTTGAAAAGAAATATATGGTTTTATTAAATGTTGAGCCTTAAATTATTATATATAAATGGAAATGATTTATATGGATTTAATAATGATATTTAATCTAATTAAGATTGATTAAATACACATAATATGGTTGAGTATTTAAATTTATGTTCCAAAATAGATTTTTGGTAAAAATTTGAATAAGTTAAGGTTGGGAAGATAATTTGAATATTAGTAAAGAATTTTATTTAATTAAACCAATATAAAGCTTATTGAAATTGGAATTTAAGATATGATTTATAACTTGAGTTTGATTTAAATAATTTAATGAATATTTCTTGTTTAAATAAATTTAAGGAAATATTTAGTAAAAATGAAATTTAAGGCTAGTTAAATGATATTGAATTTATTAAGTGAATATTACCTGATTAGATAATAATAAAGTTAGATCAAGTGCTATATGAAACTGTAAAATTTAACTTTGAAAATGTTGAATATTAAAGCTTTGAAATATATTGAAAATTTAAATGGTATATTTAGAACTGAATTGAATTGATGAATTGAGCTTTAAATAAATTTGAATTTGGAATTTGAAGTTGATTTGAATCAATTTGCGAGACTTGAGAAAATTAAATGCTTTACTTTATAAATTAATTAAATATATACACTATCTTGGAAAATAGTTATATTTGAAATAAAATGATATTTGGGTTTTGAAGTATAACTTAAATTGAAATGACCACGGTGTTATAATGTATATTTCCACCTTGTAGATAGTTCTGAAGATCCTTAGAGGATGGTTATCCCAAACATCCTTTAAGTTACTTGTACTTCAGTTGATATTTCACTTGAATTGGATTTATTTATATAAGAATGTAATCCTGACTCGAGTGTTTTGTGTTTTGTGTTTTGCTTTACGTTCGGGTCAGACCGAGTGAAACAGCATTTGAGACTCACCCTTGGAGTTTGGAGCTTCCTTTGGAGATCCAACTATCGCCTCAGCTGTGACGACCGCCCATGACCCCTGCACTTAAACCTAGAGATAGTGCACTGCCAAGTGTGCCAGGCAGCGATGGACGATTGTCAGGGTAAATTAAAACAGCAGAATCTATCGTATTACTCACAGCGCATAGACAAAATACAATAGAATATATATATAGAGAAGCTTCACAGAATAGAATGTCATCATATAAAACTTCATAATAGTTGAATACAAGCATCTGAATAGTCAATACAACAAGCCTCACTACATATCACTCAGAGAATACAAAACAGCGGAACATCCAGTACGTATAGTAAGAAATAATATGCAATACACTAGCTCGTCTTCGATATCAGCACCGTGAAAAGCTAGAACAGCACTTGTCACCTGCTACCTAGTCTGCCCGTCCCAAAATGGACGAACAGCCCAAGGCAATAGGAATTAAAACATAAAGCATTGAGTCAGACAACAGTCTTAGTGAGCAGTAAATTAACTAACAACATACCAAAAGAGCATAAAGGAAAAGGAATAGGAATACAACCCTCCCACTCCAACCTCTTTCTACAGTGATAGCCCCCAGACACACACTAAGTAAAAGCAAACATAGCAGAGCATACAATATAAATTAAAGCAATTATCACTCGAGTCAAGGGCGATGTTTTCCAAGTACAAACCCCCAAGGCCTAAACCAAGATCAGATAAGCACCCAGAAAATACCGCTCTTGAGACCGAATGACGATACAACCAAACATCCATGACTCTAGCTATCACTGTTATCACTGCTTCGATATCACCGTTAATTGAATGACCGGCACATTCTTTCAGCCGTCCGTCAAGGGCTAATGGAAACCCCGGTTCTAGACAGTACTCCGCACGTCGTCGCAGCACGTGCCAAGGATTTTCGCAACTACCCAAGGTACTCGACCATCAATTCATTGTCGTTGGGATTTTCGCAACTGCCCAAACGTACCCTTGCTTTGAGTCTGCTAGAACCTTCAACAACGATGCTATCCAAGCGTCCTAGTCATCCTCCTCGACGACTATTTCCATACTAGCTCAAGCGCCTCTCGAGCATCCATTATCCTCAAACTCGAACCATATCACCGAGTTATCAATCTGCATGGAATGATCCCGTCTGGATTAGACCAAGACTATCTCATATCATGCTTCGCTTCATCACATCCTCGCAAAGCTTTATCTCAACATCATCATCAAATCTATGCATAAGAGCTTCATCCTTCGCTACATATGCCATGAGCAGCTTTCCCAATTCAAGAGCCTTTCTCTTAGCTTTTGAATCATCTTCGGTCTAAATCAAATCATCAATCATCTAATTCATAACAATCAATCAAATCAAACATTAATCCAAACAATCAAGTATTCAAATATGATCTAAGTAGACAATTATCACAATAATGGCAATTTCGTAATTAAAGAGTTGAAAGTCTAACAAGCATGAAAACATAAGAAATATCTCTACAATCTTAACGAATGAACTTGCATAGGTTAACACATAGTAAAATGGTTGTCAAATCATCATGAACAATGGATCTATATGGATCTACACTTAGGATGAAGAAAATGCATGAAAATCACTATTTTAACACCAAATCGAGTCAACAATCCGATATACTCCTTTGGATCCGTGTGAGAGATAATCACCACTCACCAAATCACCTAAACAAACCCAAATCAACACGCTTCAGATCTGGACAACGAAGGATCAATCTCGATCTATCACCAATCCGCTTCAAACGATGAAATCTCACTTCGATGGATGAAGATCTTCAATCTAAGCTCTTGATCTTCAATTTGATCTTCAACTTGGATGGATGGAAGCACTAGATTAGAGTGGAGAAAAAGAAGTGAAGAAGTGTAGAAGTCGAGCTCTCAAAATGGCAGCACTTCGTCGCTTCGAAATCCGGATCCCAAAAAGTGAGAAAAACCCTTCCTATTTATAGCAGAAATTTCCTTAAGTCGTCTCCGACTTATAACCTTCCGACCTAAGCCCCACCGACCTACGACTTAACAAAACCCTACGACCTAACCAGATAACACCTCAACGACCTAACTATTAAGCCCATACGCGACCTAACACTCACGCGCATACGACCTAACTATTAAGTCGACCTATGACTTAACTAATATGCGCGTCCTAACAGAAGATACGACTTACGACTTGACATTTATGCCCCTAAGTCGTCTACGACTTAACACGTAGGCTACGACATAACAGATCAACTCTTAAGTCGCTCGCGACTTAACAACTACTAAGTCGCTCACGACCTAACGCTTAGGCAAAAACCCAGCGACCTAACGCTTACGACTTATCAAAACACATGCTACAGGAACCCAACGACTTAACACAGGCACACTACCTTGCGACCTAACAGACTTACGACTTAACTCGTTCGACTTAACTCCTTAAGTCGTCTACGACCTAACTGCTCAAACACGCTAACTACTAGGTCGCTAAATACTGGGTTGTTAACTCGCTAACTCTTAGGTCGCTAACATCTTATAGGTCGCTCCAAAATACTAGTCTCCTTAGGTCGCGCTACCTCTTAGGTCGTCTACGACCTAAACCACTACCCTTCTTCCCTAGGTCGCCAACCCCCATAAGTCGTCTACGACTTAACTGTTATACGACCTAAGCTCCAAACAACCTAAGCCTCAATATACGACTTAACTCAAACCTTAGGTCGCCTTTCCTTCTTAAGTTGGTCACGACTTATCTCTTAGGTCGTTCACGACCTAGGACTTAGAAAAATTATGCCTAAAATCTGAAATGACTTGAAAATGCTAAAATTCCAGATTTTGACGAACTTGTCGATCCGTAAAAATACGGGTCGTTACATTCTCTCCCCCTTAGGAATTTCGCCCCCGAAATTCCAAACAAACAAAGCAATCATAGACTATTCTGCATGCCTACCGTCCATAGCAATCAGCCAACCATGCATCCAATTCTAGCTTAGCATGCAGAATTCTAAAACTTAGAACAAGTTACAATGTTGTTAGATGATACGACACCTTAGGGCCATACCTTGAAGAGTTCGGGATGAGCTGCTTTCATCCTCTCTTCCACCTCCCACGTACAGTCGTTATCATCGTCACTCCATTGTACCTTGAGCAACTTAACACCTTCCTCCTAAGCTGTTTCGTGTCGGTTTCCACAACACGAAGCGGCTTACGAGGTCTTCTATCGACTGGATCAACTTCGAAATCTTCACAGCTATCAGCAGAAACCACCGTATTCGAATCGTGCACGTACTTCCGTAGATACGATACGTGAAAAACATTGTGCACACCCGACATCTTCTCCGGTAATTCCAATCTATAAGCGAGCTTTCCAATTCGCTCGATAATCGGGAATGGTCCAACAAATCTCGGAGTCAATTTTCCTTTCTTCCCGAATCGAATAACATTCTTCAGTGGAGAAATCTTCACAAAAACCATATCACCAACGTCGAATTCCAAATCCTTACGACGTTTATCGGCATAACTCTTCTGACGATCTTGGGCTGCCTTCATTCGTTGCCGAATGATCTCTATACAATCTGAAGTCTGACGAATCATCTCTGGCCCAAGTATCAACTTTTCTCCAGTTTCTATCCAACACGTCGGAGAGTTACACGGTTTCCCATACAATGCCTCATACGGTGCCGTACCAATGCTTGACTGGTAACTGTTGTTGTATGAAAATTCCACCAAATGAAGGTGATCTTCCCATGATCCTCCGAAATCCAAAACACAAGCTCTGAGGAGATCTTCCAAAACTCGGTTGACTTTCTCAGTCTGACCATCTGTTTGAGGATGATAAGCTGTACTCAAACACAACTCGGTTCCCAAAACCTTCTGGAAACTCTTCCAAAATCCACTAGTGAACAATGGATCTCGATCGCTCACTATACTCTTCGGAATACCATGGAATCGAACTATCCACTTAACATACAACTCAGCCAACTTTGATGCAGTCCTAGTCGATCGAACAGGAATGAATCTTGCACTCTTAGTCAAACGATCTACAATGACCCAAATCCCTTCGTTTCCTGTTCTTGTTCTAGGTAATCCATCAATAAAATCCATCGATATCTGCTCCCACTTCCATGTAGGAACTTCCAATGGCTGAAGCAATCCACTTGGCTTCTTCTGTTCGGCTTTTACCAACTGGCAGTTCATACATTTGGAAATAAAATTTCCAACATCCTTCTTCATACCTTCCCAGTAGTAGGTTCTCTTCATATCCCGATACATCTTATTTCCACCTGGATGAATTGTCAACTTTGAGTGGTGACTTTCCTTTAGAACTTCACTCCTCAATTCATCTATATCGGGAACAACTAGTCGTCCTTGCTTCCGAAGCCAACCCTCTCGATCGACCTCGAATCCTTTATCTTTTTCTGGTTCCAATCCAGATTCCAAATCACGGATAATCTTGACAAGCTTATCATCTCGCTTCTGACTCTCGCCAATTCTCTCCACAAGAGTCGGTCTTATCGATAAGTTTGCCAACATCTCAGGTTACAATTCGCATCTGGGTCTGAAGTCAAATCCAGCTAAATACTCGAGATTCTTCCATTCCAAAAACATGGCTCCCAATCCTGCATGTCTTCGACTTAACGCATCTGCAACTGCGTTACCCTTTCCCGGAGTATAAGCTATACCAAAATCATATGATGCCAAAAACTCTAGCCAACGTTGCTGCAGAAGATTCAAATCCTTTTGGGAGAAAAGATACTTCAACGACTTATGATCTGTAAATAACTCGAATCGAACTCCCAATAGATAGTGTCTCCACATCTTCAGAGCAAATACAATCGCCGCCAACTCCAAATCATGAGTCGGATAATTCCTTTCATGCGGCTTCAGTTGTCGACTTGCATACGCAACCACTTTATCTCTCTGCATCAACACTGCTCCAAGTCCAGTACCACATGCGTCGGTGTAAACCACCATCTCATCATTCCCACTTGGAATAGTCAAAACAGGAGCACTCGTCAATCGTTCTTTCAGGATTCCAAAAGCTTGCTCACACTTAGCATCCCAACTGAACACTTGGTTCTTCTTTGTCAATCCTGTTAACGGTGCAGCCACTTTGGAGAAGTCTTTGATAAACCGTCGATAATATCCTGCCAATCCAAGAAAACTTCTCACATCAGATGCATTCTTAGGTCTAACCCAATCCTGGATTGCTGCCACCTTAGCGGGATCAACCGCTATTCCATTTCCAGAAATCACATGGCCTAAGAACCTCACTTCACTCTTCCAGAAGTGACACTTCGAAAACTTAGCCTTCAGCTGATGTTTCCGCAAGATTTCCAAAACAATACGCAAGTGCGTCTTGTGCTCTTCTTCCGTTCTGGAATAAATCAGAATGTCATCCACGAACACAAGTACGAACTTGTTCAACTGATCTCTGAACACTCTATTCATAAGATCCACAAAATATGCTGGCGCGTTAGTCAATCCAAACGGCATTACCAGCCACTCAAAGAAACCGGATGGTGTCCTGAAATCAGTCTTCGGCACACTATCCTTAGCCACTCTCAACTGGTGAAATCCCGTTGCCAAATCCATCTGAGAAAACACCTTAGCTTCGTGAAGCTGATCAAACAAGTCATCTATTCTCGGCAATGGATACTTGTTCTTCTTAGTCACCTTATTCAGTTCACGATAATCCACACACAACCTCAGCGATCCATCTGCTTTGGTTACAAACACAACTGGTGCACCCCATTCGGACACACTACGCCGAATGAATCCTTTCTGTAAAAGATCATCAACTTGCACCTTCAACTCATGCTGTTCCCTAGGCGCCATCCGCCTAAGAGGCATCACAACAGGTCTGGCTCCTTCAACTAGATCTATACGAAACTCGATCTCTCTATGCGGCGGCAACCCTTTGACTTCGTCAAAGACATCCTCGAATCCATTAGCGATCGGCACTGATGACAGTCCATCCCGTGGAACAACCAGCGAATACATGAAGCTCATGAAGACGCCTTCCTCATGCTTACATCGTATCACAATCTTTCGCCCTTCCACATTCTCGACTGTCACTTCCAGCCTCTCACAATCAACCTTTGCCGCATACCTCCTAAGCCAGTCCATACCCAAAATAATTCCGAACCCCGCAAAGTTCAGAACAAAACAATCACAAACAAAAGAGCAATCATGACTCGATACGACTAGACCACGGCATATCATACACAAACAGGACGAACCCCCAACTGGATTAGTCACAACCAATAGCCTATCAACCATATCCGGTTCCAAACCCAACCGGCCTACAAGTTCACTACAAACAAACGAATGTGACGCCCCAGTATCAAACAGGACTCTAACTGGAACACCACATAGGAAAAGAGTACCTTGAACCACCACACTCTTTCCCTTCTCTTCAGAGGTAGGAGCTTTCGAAGACGATGGAACAGCTCCCAAAGCATAAGCTTGCACAATCTGCTTGTCCCTCCTCGGTTCTGGACAATTCTTCCTGAAATGCCCCGGCTTGTCACAGTTGTGGCACTTCGCCGGCGCTTTCGGATTCTTGCAATCCCTGGAGAGATGGCTTTTCTGCTGACAGTTGTAGCAGGTAACTTCGCCCTTTGGCTTCTTCTGGCCATCCTTACCCTTCTGCTGCTGCTGCTTCCTCTTCTTGTTTCCACCCTGCTGGGGTTTAGACTCTTCCCTGGTTACAGCAACAACAGATCCTTCCTTAGGAAACAGACTCTCATGCTTGAGAGCCTTCTCCACAAGCTTCTCAAATGAATCGTCCAAATAATCCACCAACTGTCTCCCAAGATAACTGTCCAAGCCTGTCACAAACTTCTCATTCTTCTGATATGCAGATTCAATATATGACCGAGCATACTTGGACAATGCTTCAAACTCAGAAACATACTCAAGAACTGGTCTTCCACCTTGCTTGAGCTCCACAAACTTCTTGAACAGAACAGACTTCTGAGCTGTAGAAATGAGCTTAGCCTCAAATCTGACTTGGAATTGCTCCCAAGTAATCTCTTCCTCCGGAGTATTGATGGTAATAGAGTTCCACCAATCAGAAGCTCTCCCTTGAAGCTGCCTTGATGCCAACTTCCTCTTAGTTGCATCATCAATTCCCAAATCACCAAAGATCCTTCTACAAGCATCTACCCATCTCTGGACTTCGATAGTTGATTCTGTTCCCAAGAAAACCTTTCCTCCAAGAGCAGTATAGTCCTTACACAACTTAGCGAAATCCACCGGCTTTGGAGTTTGGACTTGTACTCCAACATCAACTGCTGTCCCCGGAACTGGTATCCTTCTCATGATCGAAGTCATCATAGCTTCGAACATAGCTTCATAGTCAGCAGCCCCTTCAGTAGCACGGCCTTCCCTAGCAGCTGGTCTCCCTCTTCGACTCATTCTCAATATCTACAAAAAGGAATGATCAGAACATCTTAGAGAAACAACTACATAAAGGACTCAAACTCTACTAATCTACTATATTATATATAGTAGTCATCCATCAAAATTACAATTACGTCTCTCATATGTAGTTACGTCAGCGAGCGTTGGGTAAAATCGATTAACCAATTCTCTGATACCAAATGTGACGACCGCCCATGACCCCTGCACTTAAACCTAGAGATAGTGCGCTGCCAAGTGTGCCAGGCAGCCATGGACGATTGTCAGGGTAAATTAAAACAGCAGAATCTATCGTATTACTCACAGCGCATAGACAAAATACAATAGAATATATATAGAGAGAAGCTTCACAGAATAGAATGTCATCATATAAAACTTCATAATAGTTGAATACAAGCATCTGAATAGTCAATACAACAAGCCTCACTACATATCACTCAGAGAATACAAAACAGCGGAACATCCAGTACGTATAGTAAGAAATAATATGCAATACACCAGCTCGTCTTCGATATCAGCACCGTGAAAAGCTAGAACAACACCTGTCACCTGCTACCTAGTCTGCCCGTCCCAAAATGGACGAACAGCCCAAGGCAATAGGAATTAAAACATAAAGCCTTGAGTCAGACAACAGTCTTAGTGAGCAGTAAATTAACTAACAACATACCAAAAGAGCATAAAGGAAAAGGAATAGGAATACAACCCTCCCACTCCAACCTCTTTCTACAGTGATAGCCCCCAGACACACACTAAGTAAAAGCAAACATAGCAGAGCATACAATATAAAGTAAAGCAATTATCACTCGAGTCAAGGGCGATGTTTTCCAAGTACAAACCCCCAAGGCCTAAACCAAGATCAGTTAAGCACCCAGAAAATACCGCTCTTGAGACCGAATGACGATACAACCAAATATCCATGACTCTGGCTATCACTGTTATCACTGCTTCGATATCACCGTTAATTGAATGACCGGCACATTCTTTCAGCCGTCCGTCAAGGGCTAATGGAAACCCCGGTTCTAGACAGTACTCCGCACGTCGTCGCAGCACGTGCCAAGGATTTTCGCAACTACCCAGGGTACTCGACCATCAATTCATTGTCGTTGGGATTTTCGCAACTGCCCAAACATACCCTTGCTTTGAGTCTGCTAGAACCTTCAACAACGATGCTATCCAAGCGTCCTAGTCATCCTCCTCGACGACTATTTCCATACTAGCTCAAGCGCCTCTCGAGCATCCATTATCCTCAAACTCGAACCATATCACCGAGTTATCAATCTGCATGGAATGATCCCGTCTGGATTAGACCAAGACTATCTCATATCATGCTTCGCTTCATCACATCCTCGCAAAGCTTTATCTCAACATCATCATCAAATCTATGCATAAGAGCTTCATCCTCCGCTACATATGCCACGAGCAGCTTTCCCAATTCAAGAGCCTTTCTCTTAGCTTTTGAATCATCTTCGGTCTAAATCAAATCATCAATCATCTAATTCATAACAATCAATCAAATCAAACATTAATCCAAACAATCAAGTATTCAAATATGATCTAAGTAGACAATTATCACAATAATGGCAATTTCGTAATTAAAGAGTTGAAAGTCTAACAAGCATGAAAACATGAGAAATATCTCTACAATCTTAACGAATGAACTTGCATAGGTTAACACATAGTAAAATGGTTGTCAAATCATCATGAACAATGGATCTATATGGATCTACACTTAGGATGAAGAAAATGCATGAAAATCACTATTTTAACACCAAATCGAGTCAACAATCCGATATACTTATTTGGATCCGTGTGAGAGATAATCACCACTCACCAAATCACCTAAACAAACCCAAATCAACACGCTTCAGATCTGGACAGCGAAGGATCAATCTCGATCTATCACCAATTCGCTTCAAACGATGAAATCTCACTTTGATGGATGAAGATCTTCAATCTAAGCTCTTGAATCTTCAATTTGATCTTCAACTTGGATGGATGGAAGCACTAGATTAGAGTGGAGAAAAAGAAGTGAAGAAGTGTAGAAGTCGAGCTCTCAAAATGGCAGCACTTCGTCGCTTTGAAATCTGGATCCCAAAAAGTGAGAAAAACCCTTCCTATTTATAGTAGAAATTTCCTTAAGTCGTAACTCGGCTATCTCCATAAGTCGTCTCTGACTTATAACCTTCCGACCTAAGCCCCACCGACCTACGACTTAACAAAACCCTACAACCTAACAAGATAACACCTCAACGACCTAACTATTAAGCCCATACGCGACCTAACACTCACGCGCATACGACCTAACTATTAAGTCGACCTATGACTTAACTAATATGCGCGTCCTAACAGAAGATACGACTTACGACTTAACATTTATGCCCCTAAGTCGTCTACGACTTAACACGTAGGCTACGACATAACAGATCAACTCTTAAGTCGCTCGCGACTTAACAACTACTAAGTCGCTCACGACCTAACGCTTAGGCAAAAACCCAGCGACCTAACGCTTACGACTTATCAAAACACATGCTACAGCAACCCAACGACTTAACACAGGCACACTACCTTGCGACCTAACAGACTTACGACTTAACTCGTTCGACTTAACTCCTTAAGTCGTCTACGACCTAACTGCTCAAACACGCTAACTACTAGGTCGCTAAATACTGGGTTGTTAACTCGCTAACTCTTAGGTCGCTAACATCTTATAGGTCGCTCCAAAATACTAGTCTCCTTAGGTCGTGCTACCTCTTAGGTCGTCTACGACCTAAACCACTACCCTTCTTCCCTTGGTCGCCAACCCCCATAAGTTGTCTACGACTTAACTGTTATACGACCTAAGCTCCAAACAACCTAAGCCTCAATATACGACTTAACTCAAACCTTAGGTCGCCTTTCCTTCTTAAGTTGGTCACCACTTATCTCTTAGGTCGTTCACGACCTAGGACTTAGAAAAATTATGCCTAAAATCTGAAATGACTTGAAAATGCTAAAATTCCAGATTTTGACGAACTTGTCGATCCGTAAAAATACGGGTCGTTACATCAGCTTTCAGCTCTTCCAGTTGATTTGTTCAGAGAAGTCATCTGTTGTACTGGAGACTTCACTGTATTTGAGATATTCTGTTGTATTTTATTTCTAACTCTGATGTTTATATAGTAGCTTCATGAACTACTATTTTATCTATTCCGCTGCGTATTATGGTATTACTCTGTGTCTGTGATTCTGTGATTGATTTATTTACTGCATATGCTGAGTTTTGCAAAATTTAAATTAACAATCTGATATTTTGAATTATTCAAGTCAGACATGTGTGGATTTATTGTCGATTTGAATGGTCCAAAATAGCAGGTCGTTACATGATTGATTAAGAATAAATCAATTATTAATTTTCTTTGATTGACAAGTAATCTAGGTTAAAAATATAACTTGACTCAGTTAATTGAAACCATTCCGGTTCTGATTTGTAAATTGATTTAATATTAATAATAATCGTTGATTGTAGTTAATGATCTACGCTTTGACTTTTATTTAGATATAGTTTCAATTATCTTTTGTCTATGGCATTAAGTAGCCAAATAAATACTCTTGAGCTAAATTAAATTGAATGTGGTTAACTGGACATTTGTTAGCAGAATTAAATCGCTGTTTCGCTAATCAAATTAATTGGACCCTGTTTAGCAGAATAAATCACTGTTCTGCTATTATTAAATGGATAAGTTAATTTGGACATTTATTTAGCAGAAATAAACCCCGTTCCGCTATTACATTGGTATGGACACTTATTACATTCCAATTTGTTAGTATTGGATAAGTGTGGTATTACAATTAATTGTTAATGGTGAGTTTAATTTACATATTTGATGTTATGTAAATGCTAGAATTATAACTTAGTTGGTTATTGGAATTAATGGTGACTTGATTAAGTACCATTAGAGTTACTAAGCCTCTTTCCAAATTTGGAAGTTGATTTTTGAACAAAAGTTGTTTTAAGAATGATTATTAATTATTAATGACATTTTAAAGATAATTAATAATTATTTGATAATGATTTAAAGTTAATTATTTTATGATTCTTAAAAGTTATTTAAAATAATTTAATTATTGTTTTCAAAGTTATTTAATTATTTAAAATGTTTAAAAGTATATCTTAATTATTAATTAAAGTCATCTTATAATGATTTGATTTGAAAGTTATTTAATATTTAAGAATTAATCAGTATTAAAATATTAGTATTTCAAAGATAATTTGTTCAAATATTAATATTGTTTTTAAAAGTAATACTATATAGTAAACTGTTATAAAGAGTATTTTTCTAAATTAAACTTGGAAATTATTATAAAAACTTTATAAGCATTATTTTGAGACAATTATTGAAATAAAAGTTTTTGGGAAGTAACGGTATAATTTCATAGTGTAATTCGAGGGGCAGAGATTTGCCTATAGTTTGGGATATTTTCGTTGGGATAGTGACGTAACCATTGTGCAAACTGCGATCTATGATTGATTGCATGGCGGGAATCGGGAGGTAGAGATTTCCTAAGTTAAGTTTGGATTTCTCTGGGATAGAGACGTAATCATCGAGCTGTGATCCATGGTCGATACCGAATGGTGCTTTCCATATTTATTTTAAAAAGTTTTCAAATATTTTTGAAAGGAATGGTTTGTGAATATACTTATTCCAGTGAGATAAGTATATGACTGTTTTTGATAAAGAGATTTTATTTATTGAAATTAAATTAAATGAGGCTTAGTGATTTCAGTGGGAAATGAAATCTTTGTTTGACTGTTTGTTTATTCGATAGTTAAATAACCAACTATCAAATCTTGGCCCAAATATGTAGTCCTTCTTAATTTTGGTAGGAAGGAACTATTCCCTACTTAACACCGAAGGATTTTAACTCTGGAAATATCTAGGAGATATGCGAGAATTATATGGTACGGTTACCATCGGGTTGCTATAGGGTACGTATAAACTTTTGAATCTTCTAGGACAAATGATAAGGAGATCCATACACTTAAATGGTTAGGGGGTGATCCCCGATCTTAAGTACTGTCAGATTAATTCCTAAAGAACCGGTATTTAGCATTCCGGAAAGACGACCAATGGTTTTTGCAGCACCCGAAATGGAGAGTGTACTCGTAAGAGATGACTCGGAACTCATGACCTACTCCGAAAACCATATACGATTAAATGGAGGAGATGCGTTGTATTTTGAGATGTTGAAATCCATATATGGTTCCGTGACTCGTTGGAGTGTGGGAATCTGTGTGAGATTCCAAGATCCATTGAAATGTGGAATTCAGGTGTGATTCCGTGACCTGTTAAGGTGTGGGAGTCCATGTGGGATTCCATAATTTATTTGGAGATGGTGCGTGAGCTGGAACGCCGGACGTGGCCTCATCAGCGAAGATGACTAAAGCCAGAGATAGGATACATAGCCAAGGGGCCTAGCTAACCCATGAGGGTGTAGTCATCTCTCTTTCTAGCAAGTCCCTATCGTTTATTTTATGAATGCTGGGAGCGATGAACTCAGCCTTGGTGGCCAGTTATGTAGTTCCTATGTACTTCGGCTAGAGAGGTAGTCCTTTGGAAGGATAACTTTGATCCTTGTGCAGGAGGACCATTCTCGAAGTACTGAGGACACCTCCTTGGAAATCCTACACAATTAGCGAACGAGCCCTATCGGATGTGATTTTATGACTAGTATTGTTGTGATGTACGCGGAACATGCATCACACCTACTTGTTATTATTACTTTGGCGTTTAGACACTATTATAATATCAGATGATTCTCTATAAAGGAGTTTTGGTTAGCGTAAGGTAAAAACCCATCCGTTTTTATTTGCGGTAAGGTCTTACGAGATACCTTTGTCTTAAAAGGGTTATTTAACTTTAAGAATCAAGTTGATTGTGTTTCTCACGCTGGTTTAACCAGACTGAGCCGGGCATGGTTTTTCCTATATGCTCGGGTCAGACCGAGCATATTTTCCAAGTTTACTTGGACATTTGGAGCTTCAGGAGAGGAGCTGGAGGCCTTGAGACGTATTCACGTAGATGATTATATTTTCCGTTACTTAAATGGTTATGTATTATTTAGCAATTTTGAGGACATGTTGTTATAACTGTCTGAGTTTAATAGCTTAGTATACTCTGATTGATGTCTGTATATATATAAAATTACAGTTTTGTTTTTGTGTAAAGACTTGTTGTATATATTATAAATTATTCATTCCGATGTGAGATTCTGTGTTGTCTAGTTCTTCTGTCTTCTTTCTTATTTCTTTTCCCTAACTATCCACCTTTCCATTCGATTTGGGCTGGACAAGTGTGGTCTATAGTCAGTTTTAAATTATATGGAAAAGTGGGTCGTTACAGACTAAGTATTACAAATTCAGGTTAGGATGCTATGGAGCACAGGAGACGTGTTGGAGGATTTCAAGCGTATTCCATGTACTTGATTATTCCGCTGTGTGTGTAGACTGTATAGTCAGGACTAGTGAGGACAAGTTATTATAACTGTCCAGTTTGATTATTGATAGTTGTACTATGGTAAAAGTATGTCTATTAACAGTTACAGTTTCTTTTGTATAAAAATCTGTTATTATATATTATATTTTGTTCCACTGCGATTGTGAGATTCCGTGTATTGTTGTTTCGGTTTCTTCTATCTCTTTCTTCTTTACCTCTAGCAATCGGTATTTCTGGCACTTGAATATTCGGCATGTTATATAGTGAATGTATTGATGTCGATTTTCGAGGGTCGAAAATCATGGGTCGCTACAGTTGGTATCAGAGCTAAAGGTTAAGTGAGAACCTTGGCTTTGGTGGAGATTACTCATTAGAGATGGGGTTAGTAATACCCTAGAGTGAGTTTGGGTGTATTAATAGATATGAGCGCGTATTTGTTAGTGAATATAAATTGTTGTATATTGTGTTGATTTATCTGTTGAGTGGTTTACGAATTCTAGTCGAATAGTGGGACGCCACGAAATCGATAGGAATTTTTAAACACTTGAACCAGGTAAACCGACATGGTATTGTTCTGAAGTGGGTAAATGAAATAATTTTACCCAAATTATATTTTGATATAAAAGAAATAATTTTATGAAATTATTATAGTAAATTGGAGTGTTTGGTTGATATTATTATAATCAAAATAGGATTATAAAAAATTGAAATGGTTTATATAACAAATAGAAATTGTATAGATATGATCGCGACATCATCGGTGTTCATTTTTGAGTTTTTAAGTGATGGGTTGCTAACGTAGTAATTTGATATGAGGATTTTGTTTAAAAAACAAGTATTGTTTTGGAAAGGGAATTTTTTGTTGGATAAAACCAAATTGGTTTTGAAAATTCCAAAGAATGGTTTGTTAAAACCAAGGAAGAGCTATATATTGATTTCAAAAAGGTTTAAATTGGAACCTGTGTTTGAATTATGAAATTCTCAGCTATATGGTTTGTGAATCCAGAAGAAAAATAATATTTTGGATTTATAACTTGGGAAATGTGAATTTCTATATGAAATAAAATTTGGCTTGGATAGAGTTAAATAAATCGAGTTAGTATAAGAGAATTGTATGGATTAGAATTTAACTTAAGCTAAGTTAAATAAAGTTGAATTGGACTGGAAATGTTATCAAATGGAAGTGAATATAATTTGAATATTAAAGTGGTTATATAACTATAAGTTATAAATTTGAATGGACTAAACTCGAGTAAATTAAATGAAGTAATTTTTGAAATAAAATCAGATATTAAATTATAAAATGGAAGCGAACTAATTAGATAAAATAATTATTTAATTGAATATAGAATTAACTTGGTTAAGTAAAATGGATTGTGGATTGAAATTGAAATTTAATATGGAACTTGAGTTTAAGTGAAATTCGACTTAATTGTAGGCTAATTAAATATATGTTGAAATGTGGTCAAATAAAATGGAAATGGATTGAAATAGTAATGACTTAAGTTATAAATAAATTCAATTTAAGCGTAAATAAATTGAATATGGCTTTGGATTCTACTTAAATAAATTCGAGTATGGAATTAAGTTATGAAGTGGAAAATGAATATATATATATATATATATGTTGTATAAAAGGGTTGTAATAAACCTTAGTATTGATTTTATTAAATGATTCTCAAATGATATAGTAGAAATTAAGATATGCCAAGTAAAAGGAAATGCGAATCAATCGACGATGAAAAAATTGAATAGGAATCAATCTAAAATTTGAAATGGGATTTGTTTGCAAGGGAGATAAACTTAAGTTATATAGTTAAATTAATTGAAAATAAACGAATTAACTTAAGTTAATATTTTTGTATGGAAGTGGACTCAAATAAATTTATGCAATGGGTTGTTAAGTGGATTGGCATAAAATGAAATGACGTTGATATAAAAATTTAGCGAACGAAATTTTTATGGAAAAATTGAACGTGAATCAATGGAAAGTGAATAAATTGATTTAGAATCAATTTGAAATGGATATGAATATATAGTGTGTGTAATATAAATGGAATGCAAGTAATATTGGTTGTGAATCATTCGAATTGAATGAAATGGTATATGAATCGATGTAAAGTAATTAAATTAGTATTGGAACCTTATGATTACTTATAAATACATGTTTAACATGTTTAGTTATGCAAAGTATGTGTTTAACTAAAAAACGCTAAATTTAGGTACATTTTCGGATTAAATACAACAATGATATAAAATATTGATATATATTGTATTTTCCTACCGCGTGGGTCGGTGTATACATTTTTATCATTTTTTTCATATTGTAAAAGGCTTTCTATACAAGGGAGACCCTGCCAAAAAAATTCGAAAATTTAGGGTGTTAGAAAATTTTTGAAAATTTGGGAAAATTTTTGTTAACCGTAATTTGATTTCAAATTGTAATTGAAATAAGGGATTTTGGGTTAGAATTGGAAAACTAATTGTTTTGGCTGGAATTATAAGTTAATGGGTTTGGAGTATTTTTCCTACCTTAGTAATTTCGGGGACGAAATTGTTTTAAGGGGGAGGAATGTAATGACCCGCATTTTCAATCATTTGATTTTGAACATTTAATTTATTCTAAATGTTGAATTTGAAATGAAAATGGAATTTTAATATGAAATTGATCGATTGAACAGGTGGAATAAGATTAAAGTTCCAAATATAACGATTTATTGAATAAATTTAATTGTTGAATTTATAATTGAAAATCGTTTAAATAATTGAATTAGAGTTGAATATGGATCGAAATGATTTCTAATGTTGATATAAATTCTTTTTGAATTAGAATTGGGTTAATAAGTTGTTAAAACTGGAACTTTTAAGTGATTTCGTAAATTTTTGAAATAATCGATTTAATCGACACGTTAAAATAGCGATCCAGGACACAGTCTCGAAATTCGACGAAACCAGTTCCATTGGATCCATAATAGTGTATTATTATCGGATTTCAAATTTTGTAGCATTTGGGTTTACCGTTTGGTCATGCGATCTGGAAACGCCTAGAAATAATTTAATTTAAATAGTCGATTTAAAAAGCTATCTTCCACATACGATTGAATTAGGTTCCGAAACTTTTTCCATTGCGTTCAAATGGCGGTATAACATTAGGAACGCCAGGCGGCATGCCTCAATGGGAGTTTGGGATTCTACGTTATATTAAGGGATATATTTTATAATTAAATAATATTATAAATCGTTTAAAGTCAAACCCTATCCTAAATACTCGTACACGAGAAGTTTCTCTTTAGTTAAAATAACGTATATTGTTTCCTTGTTCTTCAATTTGAAATCGCGTATAAGATAAGATAAATAAAAATGACAGTTCATTTATCTATAAAAAAAAATAGTGCGATTTAATCGCGATGGACAAGCGCTAGAATTCGAGGGATCGAACATTCGCATATGCTCGTCATTGGAAGAGAGGCGACGACGCCGCATCTAGAAGCGGAGGCTAGGGCTTGGGCTTGATTTTTGGGGCATCGCGATCAGTAGGTGCGCGTGTGGGTGATGATGGCGGCGAAGAGAAGTAGGTTTGTGACAGGGAACAGGTGGCGCTAGGGAAGGGGGTAGGTCGGTGCGGTTGATGCTCATGTCGCTAATTTTCAGCTAGGGTTTTTGGGTAGAACCGCGATGTGGGTATGCGTGTGCGACATGGGTTAAGCTAGGTGGAACGCTGCTGGAAGCTCGCGTGGAGGAGTTGTGCTGTAAGGTTATCTGTTATTTTAGTTAATTTAATTTAATCATATCGTTAACACTAATTTCATTATTAGTTTGTTTATAAAAATTCAAATTGTTAATAACCCGTAATATGCTTTTACGAGGTCGAAATTTCGCGGAATCCGTGAAAATAATTTAAATTTGAACGATCCGCAAAAATTAAAAATCAAGGTGAGTAAATCTCACTCCTTTTGGATTGCTGGATATAATTGATAATAATTAAAATTAATTTTTGGATGCTGGTTGAATTTATAAATTATTATCAGTTTGGACGTTATATATATAGTAGTATATATATTAGTAGTTGGATATATTTCCCGTCGTTGGAGCGGATGAGACCCTATGCGCCCCGCATAATAGCAGATGAACTTATATTACCGTGATATCCCCCTTGAAGTGGTATTGGTATTTTATGTTATCTAACATCTGTGGATGCAGGGAAACATGTTGGAGGGATCCAACTGAGTTCCTCAAAAATGTTGATTTTAATTTCATATATAGTGATATCCATGTGTGTGAATACCCTGTTATGGATTGTGATTTGTTTGATTATTAGATGTTATAGTAGCACTGGCCATAATTTTGGGATTAAAAATACCATAAATATTATTTTTGAATTTTTAAGGAATTAAAAGGAGATTTGAATATAAGAATAATTATATCAAAATTCAGATTATTTAAAAAGGAAATTTATTGGATAAAATAATAAATTGATTTTGGTTGTGCTTAATAAATTCATAAATTGTTTAAATGGAGATTATTTAAATATTTTATATAGGGAATTTTTAAATGATATCCTGAATAATATGGAATGGAGTTGGAATCGATATTTTAGATAGTTCTGCAAAATAAATGGAATTTATAAGGAAATGGATTTGTAAAATAGAATTTTGTAAATAAGATTAATTTTTATAAACAAGTAAAACCAAGGGAGTTTGTATATAAAAGATGTTTATAAGTAAGGGAAATGAAATAAATTGATAAATTGGAATATAATTCAATAGTGTGGATTTATATCGTGATATGAAAATAGATTTTGGAAAATATAGTGGATTCTATTTTGAAAAGTGAGAATGGTTAGGGAATCGGGATGATATCGATGTGTAGTGATCGAGAGGGATTTATAAATTAAATTGGTTATTGAGATTTTTAAATAAAAGTATATTTTTATTAAGAATCTAAGTTCTGTTTAAAAGGGAATATTATTTATTAAACTATGTAATTAAAAGCTAGTTATTATTGAAATACTTCAAAAGTGAATTTTCTATATACCAGATATTAATTGAAATAAAATTCTAATTTTTATAATCGGCTTTGTAAACCGATTAGTTTATATAAAAATAAGTTGGAAATGAGTTTGATGTTTTATTTAAAAAAATTTGATATTTAAATAATTTCTTAAACGCATTTTTGAAAATAAACTACTATTCTTTAAAAATATTTATTTATATATTGAGATTTGGGAAGTGATTGGAATTGATATATATATATATATATATGGTCTCGAGATTTATAAACGGAGTGTGTTAAATGGTTATGATTTTCATAAGAGAAATCTTATAGTGGAATTCTAAAAATTTAAGAAAATTTCTGAATCGTTGAAATAAGAAAACTTTGAAAAATGAATTAGAATTCATAAAGGACTTTAGAAATGGGTAGTTGGAATTATAGACTAGTGTAATCGATTTTGGAAATTTTAAAGGAAATTAATAAATGGATTCTGGAACTTATAGAATTTGTTAAAAGTGAGATAAGGAATTTACAGGTGAATTGTAAAGGATTTGAGAAATAGGAAATAAATGAAGTATTTCCTAAGTATTGGAAAATAAATGAATTTGGGAAGTTATACTTAAAGATATTTTCTAAGTTTTGGACTGGATGGATTTGAAATATTTTGACTACGAGATTATTATTATAGAAATAATTTCAAAGTGTTGAATTATAAATGGAATTAAAAGAAAATATTTCTAAGTATTGAGATGGTTTGAAATTATCCTGTTATGGATATAAATATTTGAAATTGTTTTCGAACATTGAAATATTGAAAGAGATTGAATATATATCTTTGTAAAGGTATTTTGAAATGAATGTTAGAAGAATTATAAAATAAGGCCTAGTGACTGCTTATGGATGTTATTTGATAGTTAAATAACCGACTATCAAAAATATTGGCCAATTTCATTGATCATTTCGAAGAGACCGGGATCAGATTTAATTATCTGAAAACCACTTCGATCCGATTCGAGCGTTACGAATGGATATCATGAAGATAGTGAAGATGGTGATTCGGTTTGTCCAGACCCAGGACAACTTGTATGGACGAATGCAATCAGAACATCGTCATTGGAGGACGATGAGCATTCTAAGTGGAATTGTTCTAGAAAGGTAAATGTAGCCTCGAGCCTCATCAACCGGGAATGACTAAAATAGGGAAGATGCAGCAAGGCTAATTGTGTCGCACCCAATTAGGGTATTTTATCACCTTTCTAGATACCCTCGGATATATAAAAATTATGGATATGGTTGTGCATGGAAAAAGAAGAGCGCTCGATTAAGGGTGGGAACACCTAAGGTGAAAATATATTGGGTACTATCCAGGTTAGGGGTAGGCCGGTCTTGTGTTGGCAGGGGATCCCGACGAGGTCCTCGGTACATTTTTCGAGAGGTGTACTGTGACGGGCGCTACCCTAGTACCCCAGTCATTATATGGAATCCAATATCCACTACGAGTCTTTACGGTTTTGATTGTAGAGCCTAGTATGCTGGAATTTAATTAATGTAACAATTTTGGCTATTTTGATAAGTATTTGTACTTAGACACTATTATAATATCATAGGATTTTCTATAAAAGTGTTTTGGTTATCGTAAGGTAAAAACCCAACATGTTTATGTGTGGCATGGTCTTACGAGATACCTTTGTTTTTCAAAGGTTTTTGATAATAGTAATAATTCAAATTGAGTGTGTTTTCTTACACTGGTTTTCCAGACTGACTCGAGTGTTATTTTATTATAATGCTCAGGTCAGACCGAGTATTACAGATTCAGGTTAGGATGCTATAGAGCACAGGAGACGTGCTGGAGGATTTCAACCGTATTCCACGTATTTAATTATATTCCACTGTGTGTGTAGACTATATAGTCAGCACTGGTGAGGACAAGTTATTATAACTATCCAGTTTGATTGTTGATAGTTGTACTCTGATAATTGTATGTATATTAACAGTTACAGTTTCTTTTGTATAAAAATCTGTTATTATATATTATATTTTGTTCCGCTGTGATTGTGAGACTCTATGTATTGTTGTTTTGGTTTCTTCTATCACTTTCCTTTTTACCCCTAGGAATCGGTATTTCCAGCACTTGAATATTTGGCATGTTATACAATGAACGTATTGATTTCGATTTTAGAGGGTCGAAAATCACGGGTCGCTACACTGTCGAATGTTGTTTCGAAGAGACCGGGATCAGATATGTTATTCGAAAACCACTTCGATCCAACTTAAGTGTTGCGAAGTGAAGATATCCTGAAGATGATGGAAATTTAGAGACAGAGCTCTCAAGTGTTTCGTTCAGTCCCAAAACAAACTTGTATGGATGAATGCTGGCATTGCATTGTTGCCTGGAGGGCAGTGTTAGCATTCCAAGTGGGAAGTACTAAATAAAGGTAATCGTAGCCTCAAGCCTCATCAACCGGGAAAATGACTAAAGCAGGGACATGAAGCAGGGCTATGTGGGTTGCTCCCACTAGGGTATGATCATTCCATGATCTAGTGTCGATATCTTTTTGTATGCTTCGAGACCCATGATGGTTGTTTATCAACCATGGGTTGATCATATTCGGTGCTATCCAGCAAGGGGTAGTGTCGGTCCTGAGTAGCTGAAGTGCAGTTGCGATTGCGACCTCCCGTACATTTTATCTAGAGGTGTACGGATTCGGTGGGTAGACCCTTACCCTTTCATAGTTGGAATCCATTCTCCAATAAGGGCCTATGGACTTGATTGTATACCTATTACGCAAGAATTTAATAATGTAACAATTTCGGCTGTGATTAATAAGTATTTGTATCTAGACACTATAATAATATCATGGTTTTCTATAGAAATGTTTTGGTTATCGTACGATAAAAACTCGTCCGTGTTTATGTGCGCCGTGGTCTTACGAGATACCTTTGATTTTAAAGGTTTTATATAACTTTAAATCTAGTTGGGTGTGTTTTCTCACGCTGGTTTTCCAAACTGACTCGGGTGTTATTTTATTATAATGCTCGGGTCAAACCAAGCATATTACAGATTAGTTTGGATGCTTCGAGCTTCAAGAGACGAGTTGGAGGCCAGAGACGTATTCACATAGATGGTTATTTTCCGCCGTATTCATTGTTGTGTTTATCAGCAATTGTGAGAACAGGCTGTTATAACTGACCAAGCTGAGATAGGTTTGTATACTCTGATTGATGTCTGTATATACACATATTACAGTTTTGCTTTTATGTAAAGATTTATGGTATATTATAGATTATTCGTTCCGATGTGAGATTCTTTGTTGTTTAGTTTCTTCTTACCTTCTTCCTTCTTTCTTTTCCCTAACAATCGGGTTTTCCGGCATTCGATTGCTCGACATGTGATACAATGGACGTATTAGTATCGATTTTAAGGTCGATAAGCCCGGTTCGTTACAAAATTAATTTGAATTTTATATTTAATTAAATTAAAACTAAAATTAATATTGAATTTAATTTCTAGCTAAACACCGACAATTGATATTTAGTAACTGTTACGATATATTGGTGATTTGGATGTTGATTGCAATTGGATGTCTATTGATTGATATGTTGGATGAATGGGTGTTATTTATTTGGACATATTCCTGTTATTACCCTATTTATTATTTGATATCATATAAATTTTCACTGGTAATAAATTGAAATTAATTAAGAAATAGGTTGAAATGATATATACCTATGTCATTTAAAGATGGGTTGAAATGATATATATCCATCCATGTAATTAAAATTGAAATAACTAATCACTTGGCCATAGGGTAGAAAATTATATACGGACACCGGATTTGGTTAAATTAAATGGTTTTAAAATCTTAAATTTGCATTTATATGAATTTAATTATTTTCTAAATTGAGCTTTGAAATGTTGAAATTGAAACTGTTAAATGAAATCGTTTAATGGTTTAATTTGAAATCTTAAAGTTGGAATTGAGATATGATTTGAATTAACGAAAGTGAATTATTTTAAAAGGTTTAAACTTTAATTTAAATTTTGAATTTACGTTAATTAAATTGTTTTAAATTGGGATATCCAAGTTTGTACATGAAATGGATTTAAACTAAATTGTTTCAAATGAGAATCTGAATTGAAACTTTCAGCTTTTGAATAGAACCGTTTAAAATGAAATTGAAGTAAAAGTAGAAATCATTTGAATTGAGATTGATTTAAATAAAAAACTGAATATGAAGTTGACTTGAATTGGAAGTCGAAAAATTGATTTCGTTGTGATTTGCAACATGAGTTCAAATTGTTGTGAATGAAAAAACAGATTTAATATAAACTATTTTAATAATCAAATTATTTTAATATATAAACTATTTTAATTATCTAAACTATTTTCAATATTAAAACTATTTTTAATTATTCCAACTATTTTTCAATATTAAAACTATCTTTAATTATTCCAAACTATTCTTCGATATTAAAACTATTTTAATTATCCAAAACCATTTTCAATATTAAAATTATTTTAAAGGGGGAATTATTTAGGTTTAAATACGAATGTTTTGAAGGTATGAACTATTTGAATTCGAAATGATTTTGAAGTGAATTCGATATTTTGATAAGAAGTATGATTCACACTTGTTAATCGATGGAAATTCTATCGAGTTAGAAAACCGTCGAAAAATTTCAAATTAAATATAACCGCAAGTGCATGGCGTACACTTGTAGTACGTGGCGAGTACGGGTCGATCCGTAGGGAATTGATGATTTTAAAAATCTATTCAATCAAATTAAACCAAAGTCGAGTGAAAGTTAAGCTAAAGAATTAGAAAATTAACTACCTAACTAAAAGAAAAGAGATGCAAATATAAGAGTTAAATGACAATTTAGAGAATAAATCTACTCTCTAGATTATGTAGTTCAACACATATGAAATCATAATCTCTCTTTTATGGTCATTAGTGCTTTAATTGGTGTGCTTATCATAAGTATGGCATATTTGTGCTATTGATTAGCCAACATAAGCCATCAAACTATAACACACCCCTTAAACCATTTACTAACTTTCATGAAATTTGACAATGAAAATGAAATCTATTTTAAGTATGGCCTATTAACTATTGATTAGAAATATAGACCATCAAATTTTAATTTCAAATCACTTTCTTTTACCATAATCATATTTTGATGAAGAGGCAATTGTGTTAGAGATTGTTTAAGCATAGCCTATTTGGTGTCAACAATATAGGCTATCAAATTCAAAGCAAAAACAACTAGTAAACCATTTCTATCATCATCATTAAGCACAAAAAGAGAGCATGAATTAACAAATAGTTGAAGCTACATAATTAGAGAGCTTCATTACCCCTAAATTGAAGGGGTTTAGCCTCTCATATTTTTCATTTGATTAACAAATGTAGCTAGCAACATGAAACTAAAAAGAAAGGAAAATAAAAGCTAATGAAAAAGAAAACTATTCTAATTGCATAAAAGAAAATCTACACTACTACCATGAAAGGAAATGAACATATAATTAAAAGGAAACGATAATTACATTGCATAAAAAAGGAATTACATAAGAGAAGAAATGGCTAAGTAGGCATGAAAAGAAAGAGAGCTTTGATTTATTTTCTAAGCTAAAAACTAACTAAAAGAGACTAAGGAAGGAGAGCAAGTTACATGAAGATATGGGGTATTTATACAGGTGTTAAAACCTAATTCATATTTTTGGGGAATGCCCAAATTGCCCTTGAGAAAGTGTGGAGGCCAAGTAATCATTAGCTTCTACTAATCACCATTTAAGTGTACATGAAGCCATTAATTCCATAAGCATGTGCATTAGCCTCTAATTTGTACATGAAAGGTGGGAGGTGGGGTCCTCCATTATCATGCCTTTGAATTATTTCCATCTCCATTCCTTTGTATCTTCTTTGTGCATGCATATATCTTCATGAAACCACTTGTATATGAAGCCAAATTCCTATAAAATAATATAGAAATTTCTAATTAAATTTTCTCAAATTAATATGTGCACAAAAATGACCATTTTGCCCTTGGATGAAGATGAATATGTGACGATTTGAAAATAATATGAATTTTGATTTAAATAAGTTAAAATACCCGATATGATCATTTATTTAATTTAAATATATTAAATATGGTGGAAAAAATATGCACATTTACATGCACATCAACACTGTTAAAGTGAATTCGATATTTTGATATGAAGTGTGATTTGTTCTTGAAATTTAAAAGAACAAACCGGTGTGTAAAATGACGTTTGGTTGTTAAAGAGACCGGGGCCGAATACTGGCATACTCTCTGTCAATACCGGAACCACTTTAACAACTGTGTATGCGGTGGATGATCTAGAATGAAGTGGTTGGATTTGGCGAACATTTGCTGGATTTGAAGAAAGAGAACGATGATGGATAGACCCCGACACTTCTATAAATTGGAAAGGACTAAAACAGGACGACTTGTCCTGACCATTGAGGCTAGCTACCTCTAGCGACATATGTTCTTCGTATTACTATATTGATTTTGACTTGATCGGTGTATTTTGATTTGATTATGGGATGGATGTTCGCGGTGGGCCGTTAGTGGTTACCACCAGTCAAGCAACTCGAATTGGTAGTATCCTACCTTAGGCATTGCCTCACGTGCCTTGTCATACTTTTATCCTTATACGCACCCACTATGACTTTGTTTTTGTGTTGTCTTATCACGGTGCCTCCCTGGCTACCGACGTTACTGGTGGTGCTACCAAGGCAAACTGTAGGATAATGCTTAAAAATGTGTTAAGGGGATCAATGTAAAGCCTCAACGTTATTTTAATACTTTACTTTACTGATAGACACTACATATGTAGCATATCTTATTATATATAGATAGTTAAACGGGTCCTTAGAAGATGGAAAATCCCGTAACATCTCTTAAGCTACTGCACTCACGCTGTACACTTAATAGGAGATGGAAAATCCCGTAAACATCTCTGAAGCTATTGCAGTCACATTTTACTTGTTATTGATTTAACTTACATAAGTACTTTTAGTTCTGACTCGAGTGTTTTGTATTTTCATTACACTCGGGTCAGCCTAAGCATTTCAGTGTTTGAAGACATTATTCCTTGAAGATGAAGATGGAGTTGCTCTATCGTATTTACTATTATTATTCTGCTGCATTAGTTTGATATGTTTGTTGATTGTACTCTGGTTATGTTGTAAAAATTGTGTAATCAAATGTATAGTGTAAAACAGCTTCATGAACTGTTTATTTGATTATTATATTTTGTTATTCCACCGCGAGATTATGTATTTTGTTTCCCTTTTTTCTCTTATTTTCTTATTAAATCCCATTGATAATCTGCCCTTTTGAATTGTTTGAGTTAGATATGTGTGGTTTATTGTCGATTTAAACCGTCCAAAAAGGTGGGTCGTCACAATAGCTTAATAATTATACTACTCCAATTCTTTTTACTTCTCAAATTTGTTTATGAAAACATTTCATAAAATATCACTTAAGTTTTAAACTTGTATAATACCCTGCTACATCCTAGGAGTATATATAATTATTTGATTTAATCTTTTATCTTTTCTTAAATTCAGTTGCAAGCCCAAAATAAATTTGGGTCATAAAACTGAGACGATCTCTTCAACCTCTTTACCAATTCAGTCCGGTAAGTAGCTAAGAATAATCAGATGCTGATGTCCAAACTTAGTCTTATATTCTACTTTTCCTTAGACAATTCTAGGGTAATGTGTTTATTAGTTGGCTCAATAACATCAAATAGTTTACTTAATAAATTGTTTAACCAATTTTTAAAAAATTTCTAACTTTTTAAGATTAAGCCTTCCTTTTATCAAAATACCCTTTTAAAACTTATTAATTAACTACTTTCTAAGTTAAAAACAAAATTTTAAGGAAATCCAACATCAACTACATATCATACCAAAATGCATCCAAGCATACATACCAGACATGACTGCTAGGAATACCTAATACAAACCAAAGGTTCCCAGTAAAATACCCATTTAAACTAGAGGTTCCTCGCATCTTCCCTCGTAATCCTTTTCCTTTTTATCCCTACCGAGGTGGATGGTTCCTCCCTTTTGGTAAATCCCCCCGTCTGTGTCCCTTCTGCATCAGTGGGCAATCTTTCTGGATGTGCCCTGTCTCCTGATAGATCAAGAAATGTTTCCTTCCAACCATGGGAACCACTTATCCCTCCCCTTTATCTGTATAATATTTAAAAGGATGTCCTTTCTTATGGCACTGAAACTAATAATATTCTCTTTCGATTTGGCCTTCTGAAGCTTCTTCTAATGTGGCAAAAATCTCCTCCTTTTGGGCTTGTTACTACTGATGTTGTTGCTTGTTGTGTTCGCTGGCTTCTTCTAATCTAAGCTTTCATAACGGTAACCCATCTTTATATGGTCTATGAAAGTCCCATTGACATGTGCAGTCATCCTTTCATGATATTCTGGTCATCTCATTCTTTCTGAGCAGAGTTTCAACCTATCCTAGTTCCAAGCACGATAACTCATTAAACTTGGTCACATATTGAGCTAAAGTTGTATCTCCCTGCTTTAGGTCCAGGAAACTCCTGAAAGGACTAGCCTTACCTAACTAACACATCCTGAGCTTCACATGCCAACTTTCCCTGACCCCGTCCACCTCCTGGACTCATTCCTTGCAACCTGAATATAGTAAGATACCGACACATAAATATTATCATTCCTTAAGAAACAATCACAACCAAATAACTATATTTATTTTTGAAAATTATTCTTTTATAAAATTATTCCACTTACCAATTTTAACATAATACTGTGTCAGTTTGCCTTGTTTAAGTGTTCAGGAATCCATATCCATAATGTTGACCAGGCGCATTGACCAAACTCCATAAGCACTCAACTGATCAATTAACATAATATAAAACATTTTTATAGCACTAACAAATACGCGCTCTCATATACATATACATATACATATGTGTGTGTGTGTGTGTGTGTACACACGCTCAAACTCATTCTAGGGTGTCACTTACCTTATCACTAATGAGTTTAACCCATCAAGGCCAAGGTTCTCGCTAAACCGTCAGCTCTGATGCCGAACGTGACGACCTTCCTTTTCGTCCCTTAAAAGTCGACATGAATACATCTACGGTATTATACCGAACATCCGAGTGCCGAAAAGACAGATTGTTAGGGTGAAAGAAAAGAAATGACAGAATAGAATCTCACATCGTGACGAGTAATATATAATATTCCAATGATATTTACAAAGAAAACTTTAAAGTATATACGACCAATCAAAGTCTGACCTATCATCAGCCTGGACAATTACACCACCATATCCTTACAAATGTTGATTTATATAAAACAAAAGGTACAACGGAAATAAAAGTACAAGAGTACATCTTAAAGGCATCCAGCTCATCTCCTGAAGCTCCAAAGTGTCCAAAGCTAACTCTAGAAAAATACTCGGGTCTGACCCGAGCATTATAAGAAAATAACACCCCGATCAGTCTGGTAATCTAGCGTGAGAAACTCAAATCAGTTGGATTTCTTTTATGTTATAAAACCTTTTAAAAATAAAGGTATCTTGTAAGCCCATGCCGCATTTAAAACATGGACGGGATTTTACCTTACGATAACCAAACCATTTTATACAAAAATCCATTGATATTATAATAATATCTAGGGTTTAAAATAAATATATAACATATCTGAAATGGTTACCCATAATTACATTCAACAGTACTAGGTTGTACAACTAAATCATAAGGCACCTATTGGGAAATGAATTCCGTACAATGACAGCGCACCGAGGTACCACCTACCATAATACATCTCTAGAAAATGTACCAAGGGTGCAAACCTTGCAACCCCGCAAACACAGAGCCGACTTGCTCCTCGAACATGACATCGCCGGATTACATCATCCCTCGGGTACCGAGGCTACAAACATTGCACCCAGCTCCACCCTTATTCGTGCGCACGCATAACAAAATCTATAAATATCAATCTAGTCTAAGGAATAATGCTCTTAATGGTAGCGAACCACATAGCTATGATGCATCCCCTGATTTTAGTCATCACCGGGATGTGAGGCTTATGAGGCCAAGATTACCTTTTTCCTCTTAGCAAATCCCTCTTCGAATGCTAACACAAACTTATAGGCATCCATACAAGTTGTTTAGGATATAAACAAACTGAAGGCACTACTTCTATTACATCCTTTTTAGAATCACCCTTAGGATTATTAGCAAGTAGCCCTTGCACTTCAAAGAACTTCGTCCTCGATCATCTTCAAGATGACTCAAATTCGAACGTTTATATCAGTTCGAAGTGGTTTTCAGATAACTTATAAAATCCCAGTCGTTATGAACCAATAACTGATAATTTTAAAAACTGGTAAAAAGATTTGATAGTTGATTATATAACTGGCAAATAAACAAACAATCAAATCCAGATATTTAACTTCATATAGAAACTAAGTATGGTTAAGCACATAAGCAACCACTAAGCCTCTTTAATTAATTCTTTCATTAATTAAAACCACTTTGTAAATATTTGTATCAAAATACTTTTACGAAAGATATACATATGTATATTTCTCATTCACTATTCATTTATACTCTTCCAAGGCTTAGAAAATATATATATATATTTATCTCACCAATATAAGTATATTCACAAAACACTGCACTTTCAATACTTAGAAAACCTTTCCATATACTTATTCCAATGGCATAAGTATATTAACAAACCATTTTACTTCGAATACTTCGGAAACATTTCTCTTTTCCCAAAATCATAATTAAATGGGCCAAAACAATTGTTGTTTAAAAACATTGTTACTAAAAATCCAAACTACTTTTCTTTTCGTGTAAGTAAATTGATCATATGAAAATTAGACCAAATATACTTACCACTACTTTCTGATTTCAAATAGGGACTATCCCTTGATTAACAATGAAGTCGGACAAGTTAGAGAACTATCCTGGCCTCAACATACAGTCTTAATTCTTACAGATAGAGACGAGTTTCCATACTTTGGAATTTGGTATGAAGTATAAAAAGAATGCTTTTCATACCACTAAAATTATAAAGATCATTTATGGTAATCAAATCTCCAACACTTATCACGTTTCCAATATTCTCGACTTACCCTATCTCTCGCCTAGAAACGAAGCCAGGTAAGTTAGATCCTTGCCTAGGCACTCCGATTCTAGATCTCATAGATGGAGGATCAATCTACACAACGACTTTTAGTTCCAACAATAGGACTACTTAATTTCCATAAGTAACCAAGTTCGCATACGGAAATAATACTTAATATCCTAAACATCAATCTTTGATTCCAGACTTAAATTATTCTTTAGAACAATAAGGTCATTCAAGTTGGGGTATTATTACCTCTCAGACCTTGACTCGACAACATTCTTATCTTTCAGGATAGGTAGAAGTTTCCCTACCTCAAAGCTTAATATCAAGTATAAGATTTCATAAATTTCGAATACTATTTACAATAAACAAATTGTTATAAAACAAAACTTCTATTTATCCTTTTTGGAAAACATTTATTATCACAACCAATGTTATAGTCCATGGTTTTCCTTCTTTAAACTCATCTTTAAAAATTCTTTTTAATTAAGCATTAGAACTTTATTTAAAAACATCACTTATGAAAATCCTTTAACTAAAAAGGGAAACTTGACTTTTGAAAGTAAAGACACTTCTTTTATTTAAAATCTATCTTCTTACTTACATAACTCAATTTGATTTGAAAATGTAATTTAAAATCTCAAACTATAATAGAAAAACTTAACAAAAAGGTTAAGGAAAAATAATTAAGTCTTAAAGTACTTTCTGAAAAGAATTTCAAACCCTAAAAGCAAAGTCAAACCTTTTATAAAATATTATAAAATTTGAGGTCATTTTTAAATCCAACTTTAAAATTTCATTTTCAAACCAAGAGTCTCCTAAAATCAATATTTAAAAGAAATAACCCATTTTTCCAAAAATTCCCACAAAAGAGACTTAGAAATTTATTTTTAGTACCCACATCATGTACTACGACTATTCATCAAGTCATCATAATATATTTTTATACAATAGGCCGAGCTACTTAGCTTCCGTCACATAAGCTATTCACAAAACAGATAACTATAAAAAAGTAAAACCATATGTACAAGCGAAGCCGTTGGATCCCTTCATAAATTCACACCTTTTTGAAATGGATTCATCACAGCCTTTCCGCTACGAACCACTTCGATTCTCTTTTCTAGTCCCCTACAATGTTATGTGTTAAATGCCTTCGCTTTCCAAAGAAGGAAATTAATTTTCAAACAACATATAACCACATCAAAATTACATACATACAACAATATAAGCAAGCACTAAAATGTTACCACAATTTCGTTCATAAATATATGTGCGCGGGTGTGTGTAATTTAAAGTTAGCGTTCTCACTTCCAAATCGCAATAAAATGCCAGCACAAGCTTACTAATACTTACTACTACCAAACAAGTATTACTACACTCTTGAACTCCACACACATAAGCACAAAAACCTCAGAACCCACCTTTACTCATGCAACTAGGCAAAAAATTAGGGTTTGGTGCTTCAAGCTTTGATCTTTTGGTCGTAGAGATGTTAGCTAAGGTGGTGAGGGTTTGTTCTTTGAAATTGGAGCTAAAAGGAAATGGTTTTTACTAACTTGAATATGTATTAAGACGTGGAGAAAATGGATTTAAAAGAAGAGCAAAAATAAAGTTGAAATTCAAAGTGAAAGTGAGAAATGAGTTCACTTTTATAAATAAATGGAAATGGAAAATAACCTAAATACCCTTACATACCTTTTTCATTTCTTTTCCTTACCAAAATACCACCCTACCCTTCATAGTACATTCGAAATGACAACCCCCACACCCCCAAAGTACAAGCCCACCTTTAATAATGAGGGAGAAGAAAAGTCATGGTATCTTTTTATATAAAATTATATAACTTAAGATATTTTTATGAACCATTAATAAACTAAACTTATCTTATTTTAATTAATACTTATTGTACTTTTTCTTAACCTATTTCATGTATATAAATGTGTTTCAAAGCTTGCATGTGTGCAACAACATTCTACAACTTTTTGTTTGATAAAAAGTTAAAATTCCGAAAAGCGGTTGTTAGCACTAAAATTGGTCACTAACCCCCTTTAGAAAGATTGGGTAGAGAGATAAATGAAGAAGATAAATTAAAACAGAGAGATAGAGACTAAATTAACTATAGAAATCTAGAACACCAGATTTATAGTGGTTCGGCGTAACTGCCTACGTCCACTTTGAATGGAATCTTTATTACTTTCTCAATCACTTGAATACAGATACAATCCGTACAATAATGGCTTGAGTACAAGTTTGAACTGAAAAGAGTGAGTCTTGAAAGCGGCAGAGTCTCCCCAGTGTTCTCGAAAAAAGGTTCATTTCATTGTGCCCCTGCCCTTCTATTTATAGACGAAGATGGGTTGGACTTCCCTCACGGGACTAGGAACAAGGTATCTCGGCCCAAAGTAGTCAACTCCAGCACACTGAACTTGGAATGCCGAACGAGCCATGTCGAGCGGGGAAAGCCGGTCGAGAACCGTTTGGTTGACCATCATGCGACTTGAAGTAACCATACAAGAGAACCGGGACAAGTAGTGAGTCGAAGCGAAATGAAGCTATGCCGAATGCCCTTACGTTGTTGTGGACTTGATAGCTTGTTAACTTCCATCGTATACACTGAACCAGGGATGCTAAAAGAGGTAGGATGCCGGACGAGGGAGGATGCCGGTCGAGGCCTGGGATGCCGAGCGACTTACTTGTGCCGAGCGAGGCTATATGCCGAACGAGGAAGACGTGCCGAACGGTACCTGAATGCCGGACGAGGCAGCGTGCTAAGTGGAGAGTGTAGGCCGAACGATACCTGATGCCGGTCAAGGGGAGATGCCAAACGACTTACTTGTGCCGAGCGAGGCTATAGGCCGAATGAGGCTCCACGCGAACGAGGTTCCTTGCCGAACGAGGCTAGGATGCCGATCGATCCCTAAATGCCGAACGAGTCTCCTCACCGAACGAGGTTCCACGCCGAATGAGGTTGGGATTCCGATCGATCCCTCAATGCCGAACGAGGCTCTACGCCGAACGAGGCTCCACGCCGAACGAGGCTGGGATGCCGATCGATACCTCAATGCCGAATGATGTCTATTGTTTGGTGATCCTCACGTTACCGGGTCAATTACCCGGATAACACTTGCCCCCCAAAGTGTTTCATGTGGATGAACATGATGCGCTTTGATTCACGAGCACTCCACATTTTTCTTTAAACCTTTGTTCTGTCCTCTCGAAAGTGATCTCCTGAATGTCGAATGACACATTGAATGTCGAACGACATACTGAATGTCGAACAACATTGATGTCGAACGAGGAAGGTCTCCTGACCAGTTCTATCGGTCGCTAACTATTCGCCTTCCTCCTTTCCATCTATAAAAGTCAATACTTCACTCCTCCTTCCCCTTTTACTTTTTACCTCCACTCTAATCATCCATACGAACTCAACCTTTTCCAGACTTTCGCCAATAATCTCAACTTCCCTTTAGACTCCCGAGTCCTACAGGTTACCTTTCGATTGCTCTCAGTGACAAATCCGAGTGGTTCCCACTTCCAAATTGAGCACCTCACCAGATTTTGATCCCTTCTTCTAGGTATGAACCTTTCATTCACTTGACTCTCTCTGATTAGAGATTTTAGACGAAACTTGAATCTACGACCATCCTCTATCCCATGAATAATGGAAGTCGCGTAGATAATGAAGGCAGATTCGAGGTTTTTAGACCTGCCTTAGGATTAGATGGAGAGGAACAAGAAGAGGGTGTTGGCCCGATAGGAATTAGTGATGTTAATTACTGTTGGTCGAGGGCTATGTGCGATTTGAAGTAGTGATCAATTGGCCATTTAGCAAGATGTTTAATTTGTCTGAAGAAAGGAGTTAGAGGAAGACGGATGGATTGTGGCTCGACATGACTTCCTTATGCCGAACGACGGAAAGATGTGTAGGAGTGAAGTTCGGGTTGGGTCTAGTGTGTCGAGCGATGTGGCTCAGCATGACTTGCCGAAGGACTCAAAAATGCCAAGCGGTAGAGATGGAGGGTAGGAAGGAAGCTGGCGTTGGTTTGTGATTCCGAACGACGCGGCTCGGCATGACTTACTGACTGTCGAACGGGGTTGAGGGAGTGTAGGAGGTCGAGTCTCTACAGCGCCGTTCGACATTAAGCTTGAAAGTAGGCTATGTCAGTCAGAACCATCTCGACTTGAACATAATGCATTGTTGACTTAACATACCTTTTATATCCAAGCATATGGCAGTGAACAAGGACAAGGACTTAAACAATTAAGCATATCAAACATCCAAACTGATAACTCCCTCGTTTTGAAAACTATAAACCTGAACTTAACTTGTTTAAAATAGATGATAACCTTTAACACATAGTGTTGATGTCGAGATCATAATATAAACCATTATACGACAAGCTCTCTCACACGGTCAGCGATAACGGTCTTCGAAGATGATAGTTTAAAGCCTAACTCTATTTCAGCAACCTTATGACTTGTAATTCTTTGGCACTTATACTTGAATTATTGCTCTAGTTCACACACTACACGGGGGGGGGAGTATTTTTGTTGATAAGTCTAATGTCGATTGTTTTTCAAGTATAGTTCAAACAGGTGTTTCATCAGGTTCTACACACATTAGAGATGTCTAGGAAATCTAGCTCTGCCACAATCTCGGACAGACCCGGGCCATCTTCTCAACAAGAAGAAGTTAGAACTTCAAATTTGTCGTCTATTCCTGCACAAGACATGCCGAACCCCGCGATCGCATCTGTCGACTTGGCTCCCGATGCCCTGGATGCAGTGATCTTTTTGGACGACCCGATCGATTCTCAAGCCTCGAAGATTAATGAAAGCACGCTTCACCGTTTATGCTCAGTACACGGGATTCCTTTCGACGACGTGTTGGTTCCATCGGGATAGGATCGTCCCCACTTGCCCCCAGTAGGATATACAGCCTGCAACAGATTCATGTGTTGGGTCGGTAGCATGCCGCCATTCAACTCCTTTCTTCGGGACCTGTTACAGTATATCGAGATCGCCCCATCGCAATTACACCCAAACAGCCACGCATTCATATACGGCACTTGCATTCTCCACATGAGTGTCCTTTTCAGGCTCCCGACTCCCGACGATATCCGTTACATCAATCGCTTCAAGAGATGGTCAGATAGTCCATCTTTTTTCTTTCTTGAGCCGCATAACAAGTGTCAAATTTTGACTGGAGCATGGAGAAAATTTGCTCAATCTAAACAGGAGTGGTTCTACGTGCGCTATTCTCCCGACTTCGCGAGGAGATGGGTGGAAGGGAGTAAGTTTTTTTCTGGATTAATACTCGTGTTTGGCAGAAACTTCACCTTTTCTAACTCTTTCTATACTTTTACAGGTATCAACCCACGTCCCGAAGGCTCCGGGTATTCTGAAGCTGTCAAAGCTATCCGAGCCATTCCCGCAGAAGACCGGGACATCAGATCTCTCATTTCAAATGAATCACTCACGAATTTTGGGCTGCTGGCGGAAGGTCGTCGAATAAGCCCTCCTCAAGGCATCACTATACCCAGGTCTGCTTCAGGCAAAGGAAAAAAGCAGGCTGGGTCTTCAGCACGTAACGCTCCTGATACCCCAGAGGAGGTGGATATTAGAGAAGCCAGAACGCTTGAAGTACAGGGCGAAAATGTTAGCCCTGCTCGGGACCCGATAGTCGAAGTCCATGATATCGAGAAGTCACCTTCCCCTTCAAAGGGAAATAAGAAGTTGACCTACAAATTAAGGAAGAAGACGGTGGGTGGAACCTCTAAGGTAACCCTTACTCCAGTAGAAAAAGAGCCTTCTTCTCAACACTTAGAGAGTTCGTTAAAAGGCTTGTCGGACCTAACTATTCCCGATGATTTGCTCAACTATGGCTTCGATGATCTAGAAGCTCTTGAACTTCATTCGCCCGCAAGAGGCGATACAGGCGCTGGGGCCCAAATCCAGGGAGAAAAAACTCCTATTAGTAAAGATAAAGAAACTGGTCCGTTGGGGGGAACACTAGGACATACATGGACACGTGCACTTCACCTTCCACTTCAATTTTAGCCATCGCTCTGTTCTTTTCTAACTTGTCGTTATTCTCATTCTACGCAGGTGACATGGGACGCACTCAAGGACTCGATCGTCTTCGCGGGTCATCTATTTTTCATCATTCTGGCCGGGATTCGGGCACCGGTAAGCGCCAAGACAGAGATGACTCTGGAGACTGATACTATCGCCCCCGAGAATCAAATTATCGAAGGAAATCATACAGCCAGTCCTTATATTCCCGCGATCATCCTTCTCAACCAGAGCAAGGCAAAGAGAAGTCTACGAAGAAGAGGTCCCAATCCGATGTCCCCCGTGATCAACACTCTGGTTCATCTAGCACACGGAAGTCTCGAGAACACCGCAAGAAGACCGAACTTTCAAAACCATCTCCCCCTATTCCCGCATCAAACCCGATGATATCGGAGAAGCTAGCCGAGCTTAAAGTTAAGTTCCCCAAAATCTGCTTCGATGGTCTGAAGTTCCTTCCGACGATCCATCATATTCCGAGGCATATCAAACAGAGCGCCATTGCTTGCAACAACGACGTTTATGTTCAACATGACGCGTTTGTTCATCTAGCTAAAAAAGTCTCTGAAGTCTCTATTGAGCGCCAACACGAAATCGACCGCCTGAAGCTTGAAGCCATTTTTGATAAAGACATTATCAAAACTCAGGATGAAAAGCTCTCTTCGTACAAGTCCCAACTTGAAGCTGCCTAACAAAGTGCTAAAGATACTGCGGAGGCCGTCAATCGTCTGGAGACAACTCATAAGAAAGAAATAGACAAAGCGGTCCAACGCTGCAGGGCCCTGTCTTTAGAAAAGGACACTGTTTAAAAAGAAAGGGATGCATTCACTCTATAGGTCAAAGAGTTGAAAGAACTAATCTTTAAAGAGAGAGAAGAAAAATCGGCTGCCCAGGAAGAGTCACAACGATATTGCGATGAGATTGTTGCTACGCGACTCTTGAAGGCACAGCTTGACGACGAGCTCTCTAAAGTCGGGATATTGAAGGATGAAGCCCGTGAAGAGGGCAAAAGAATAGCATCCGCCGAGATTGACTCTCTCCTTGAGGTGGCTACAGAGGCTGGCAGAGAGGAGATCAAGTGCTTGTTCGACCCGTTGATTGCTGAATACAATGCCCGTGTCCTCATGCATCGGGACTTAACTTTTCTTGGCGAGGGTTACCTCGAATCTCTAGCCGAGGCATGGGAAACTTTGATAAAGATTAACACTACGCCATAAATGACCTTCTGCAACATTTTTGCAAGGTGTTGCCAGCTAAAATGTTGCGATAGATATAAAATTTTGGTCCTACTGCAATGTTGTATTTATGGTGTTACCTTAGCCATAAAAATGTGTTGCTCTAGCTAAACAAGTGTAACACGATGCAACATTTTTATATAGTGTTGCTATAGATGTATTCAGATTAAAAAATTAATAAAATTAGCAATCCGCGTGAATACGATCCAACGGTCTACATTTAATCTGATTGTTAAACTGGATCACCGCTACAATTTGCCACAAATTTTCGTTTTCCCGCTTTACTTTTCATATCATTTTCGTTCTCACCCCCAATTTCCGAAATCCCTAATTTCCAAATCATATTTTCGTTTCTTTTTTTTCTTCCAAAAATCCCTAATTCCCAAATCCTACCAACCGCAGCCCCCAACAAAACTCCACTACCCCACCACCGTTTCTACAGCCTGATTCCGATGGCCATCGAGCACATATCCCGTGGCGATGGAGTTCGGATTTAGTGATGGAAATTGGCGATTGGTGGTTATAATTGGGTTCGCTGCTGCTATTAATTTGCAGAGGAAGTCAAAGTTTGAAGTAGGTCGTTGGTTGGGTTGCGATGCTGCCGATTGAGGGTCAATTGATGGTTGTTGGCAGTTGACTGGTTGAGTATTGTGGTGGTATGGCTGCAGTTACTGGAAATGGCAGCTGTGTATAATGTTCTGTTGATTGAAGCTGGTTCGAAGTGTTGTCGAAGTAGTGTTGAAGTTTGATGGGCAAGTGGTAATTGAGGCTGACAGTGGTAATTGAGGAAGTAGTGTTGAAATGGCAGCTGCTGTTCCTCGAATCTGAGAATCCGTCTAAGCCGCTTTCTCTCTATATCAATTCACCTGGTGGTTCCGTGATGGATGGGTTGGCAATTTATGATACTATGCAGTATATTCGATGTCCCGTCTCTACTCTCTGTGTTGGCCAGGTGATGTTTTGTTATATTTATGGAAAAGTTGTGAACTTTAACATTGGATTTACATTTACCGACGAATAGGCTTACATGTTTTTGTTGATTGGTAATTGTGGTGATATGCTAGTTCAGCACGAGTTGCCACTTTGTCCTCCTCTTGGCTTATGACTAATTATGTGAACATACTGCTGCTATGATTAGCTCTTTGATTACATTCAGTTCCAATCTCAGTATAGATTGCACGTGCTTATACTAGAAAGTAGCCAACTAGATTGCAGGCTGCAATTTCATATCCTGATTCAAAATGTACCAACTGTTGTTAAGGGCTGTAGGGGATGTAAGTTGCAGCAGTTTGGGGAGTGGATGGTGGCAGTGTAGAGGTTGAAGTTTGGTAGTATTCAAGGAGAAGGAGTTGATGTCTAGTAGGATGTTTAGATGAGTGAACTGTGGTAATGTATTACTTATTAACACGCAACCTGTTCGATGAAATGTTAATTTTTATTTATCATGGTTTCAGGTCTTTTACCAAGGCAGAGCTAAAAGTAAGGTCGGATGATTCAGAAGAAGCCATGAAAGAGTTGCAAAAGTCAATCATCGAGGAGGTGTTCAAATTCGCAGGAGGTGTTCATTTGTGCATCATTTTACGTCGTTTCAAAGAAGGCTCGATCTTCCGAAATCGGATGAATCGGGCGGTGCCCCGGACCCCCGCCGGCGCTGCGCCCGGACCCGCTTCTCGCCTCGCCTTCGGCTCGGCACTCGGCTCGCCTTCGGCTCGGCACTCAGCTCGTCATATATTTGTCAGTGTCGGTGTCTGTATAAATTGAAACTGCATATGTAATGAGTGAACTGAGTGATGTAGTGAGGAATATCTGTATATGTGAATATCAATGTTATATATCATTGAATTGTAAAATAGTGGAGTCAGGAATTTGTACTATTTCAAATGTTGAAATAAAATATTTATTTAAATAAATTACTGTTTAAATATCAAATTCTATGCAAAAGCATTTTATTAAATAAATATTTATTTCTATTAAAAAATCAAATATGCTCTACATTGTGGGCCCCACAAATTCAGAAAGTTAATATCTATGGCAACATTTTGGAATGTTGCTACAGATACCTATGGGTGTTGCCATAGACCCAAATAGGGTTCTATTGCAACAATATTACTTATGTTGCCTTAGATAGTCAAAATGTTGCCTTTGAGGTCTAAGGCAACGGCAAAAATTGCATCACCCTAAAAGTGTTGCCATAGACCTATGGCAACATTTTTCGGGCCTGAGCCAACATTTTTTTTGTGTTGCAGTAGGCCATTTTTGGCGTAGTGTAAGAAGGTTGAGTCGGGTACCGAGGAGGTTGACGAGGATGCTTTAGTAAAGGAATTTCTTAGAGGGAATGAGAGAGAAGTACCAAAAATTGGTACTTCTCTTTCGACTTGTCTGCAGCAATGGCTCTTTTTGGAAAAGGCTCTTCTCCATCAAAGGAAAAAAATGACATAGTTGGTCCGTCTAGGACTGAGTCTCCAACTCCTCCTCCTACTCAATCGGCTGATCGGCCAGTACTTGATCCATTCGAGAAACACGCTGGTTATGACCCGGAAGACCCTGGCCTCGGCATTCATGTGCTATCTCCCATTCTAGAGGGTGAGACTCCTCGGACGATTGAAAGCCAGCAAGAAACCTGTATATAACTCTTCTTCTTAAAGTTTAAAGAACTTTCGTTTTCGACGAGAGGTTATTGTATTCTAACGTTCGTCTCTTGTGGTTTTGCGCAGGCCATTCTGATCCTGATCCGACTCCAAGGAGCGATGACGCCAAGGAGGAAAAGGGGGAAGCGAGCGAGGCTACTTACGCGGAAGTGACCCTCGGTCCTGATGCTTAGGTGATTGAGGCGCTCAACGAGAATAAGTCCGAAACTTCGTCCCCCGTCGAAGAAAGTTATGAAATTGAAATTACGGGTGCCTCAGGACACACTTCGAAAGTGAGCATGAAGGAGCAACTTGCGGAAGAGAAAAGGAAGAAAGTTGAGATCAAGGTCGAGTCCCAAGTAGTAGAACTTGACGACCCATTGAGTAGGCCTCTAAAAGTCATTCTTCCTGGCATAACCAAATCACTGGATGTTCCTCCTCCCACTTCTGACACCGTTTCTCTAGCGAGCAAAATGTCCAAGAGAAAACGCGTGGGGGAGGAGTCGTCTGAGAAAACGAAGGAGAAAAAGAAGCCAAAGAAATCGAAGAAGTAGCCACTACACTCGTTCAACGAGAGTTAGCTTAGATCATGTAATTATTTTTATTTATTTATTTTCGTAGTCAATGTAGATAGACTTTTGACTCCGAGTTTTGGAGGAGTGGTAGTAGAACCCCATTTTGGATTAATAAATAAAGTTTAGTTCCTTTGTCTTTCAAATGACTTTTTTTTCAGCTTTCTGTATAACTGTGGTCGAAACCCGAGCTCCCGTGAGTTATATAAACCCCAATCCATTTTCATATAACTCGGAAATTCGTTGGGGTTGTACATCCTTTATTCCACACTTCAGGTACTTAGAATATTTTTTAGTCTGTACTCTGGGGACTTGATGCCTTCAAGTCATTTGTACTCTAGTCCGCTTTCCGGGGACTTAGAGATTTTTTGTCGTTCATACTCTGGTCCTCACTCTGGGGACTCAGAGTATTCCAGTTCGCGCTCAAGGGAACTTGGAGATTTAAGTCATTTATACTCTAGTTCGCACTCCGGGGACTCAGAGTACTCCAGTCCGCACTCAGGGGACTTGGAGACTTAAGTCGTTTATACTCTAGTCCGCACTCTGGGGACTCAGAGTACTCCAGTCCGCACTCAGGGGACTTGGAGATTTAAGTCGTTTATACTCTAGCCTGCACTCTGGGGACTCAGAGTACTCCAGTCCGCACTCAGGGGACTTGGAGATTTAAGTCGTTTATACTCTTGTCCTCACTTTGAGGACTCAGAGTAATCTAGTCCGCACTCAGGGGACTTTGAGATTTAAGTCGTTTATACTCTAGCCCGCACTCTGGGGACTCAGAGTACTCCAGTCCGCACTCAAGGGACTTGGAGATTTAAGTCGTTTATACTCTAGCCCGCACTCTGGGGACTCAGAGTACTCCAGTCCGCACTCAGGGGACTTGGAGATTTAAGTTGTTTATGCACGTTCGTACGTCGGACAGAATAATGTAACTCTAGTTGTTTGCCATCGGATTATAAGGCACAGAAACATCAGTAATTCGTGGAAAAGATGGCTTCAAGCCTTTATTAATGAAAACAAACTAAATCGTCTGATTACATGCTTAAAAAGAAACTAAGAATCAATGGAACAAAAACATACGGGAAATAATTGCACCTAAAACATGAAAGAAATAGGCTAAATATAATAACATCGCAAATGTTCACTATTCCATGCTCGAGGAAGTGTCATGCCATCAACGGTCGCTAGCTTGAAAGTTCCCTCTCCAAGCATCCATTCAATGACATATGGACCTTCCCAGTTGGGATTCATACGTGATGGTACCGGAAAAACTCGTTTCAAAATGAGATCACCCACATCAAAGATTCTCGGGCGGACTTTTTCGTTATAATATCGCTTAACTCGGTGCCTATATGCTACCACCCTTAACTCAGCTTCTTCACGTTTTTCATCAACAAAGTCTGGTGATTCCAACAAGAGATCCTGATTCGTCCTAGGATCATAATGTGTCACCCGATGTGATGGAACTTCAAGCTCCACGGGTATAACAGCCACCGTGCCATATGCCAATGTGAATGGAGTGTGGCCAGTCGCGGACTTGTGGGTAGTTCTATAAGCCCATAGCGTTGTTGGAAGTTCATCTACCCATTTGCCTCTAGCCTTTTCCAAATGCTTCTTCAATATGGAGTTGATTATATTGTTCACAGTCTCAACTTGTCCATTAGCCTTAGGATGAGCAACTGCGGCGAACTTTTTCTCAATGCCATATTTTAAATAGACATCTTTGAATTCCCTACTTTCGAACTGAGTTTCGTTGTCTGTAATGATGGTTCGCGGGAGGCTGAAGCGACATATAATGTTTCGCACAACAAAATTAATGACCTTCTTGGAGGTGATTGTGGCTAAGGGCTCTGCCTCGGCCCATTTGGTGAAGTAGTCGACCGCAACTATTGCATATTTTGCGCCACCTTTGGATATAGGCAAAGACCCGACTATGTCGATTCCCCAATTGCAAATGGCCAGGGACTAACCATTTGCGTGAGTCCCGTTGGCGGAGCTCTTGGGATTTTCGCGTATCTTTGACACTTATCACATTTTCTTACATAATCTGTAGCATCCCAATTCACAGTAGGCCAATAGTATCCGTAGCTTAGGATCTTTTTTGCTAATGTCCGCCCTTGTATAGCTCTTCGTGGCAGATAGGTAATATCGAACTGACTCAACTCGATATTCCATTTTAACATCCTTCCAAAAGTTTCTGGTCGTTGGAGTACCTATCGTAAGGGCTGATCGGTATAAATACTAAGTGAGTGTGCTTGAAAGTATGGACGCAGCTTACGTGATGCAAGCAATAGGCCAATTTCTCAATTTTAGGATAATTTCTTTCTGCCCCTGTTAAACGTTTGCTAATGTAATACACCGGCTTTTGAACTCGATCCTCCTCGCAGACTAAAGCCGCACTTATAGCATGTGGGGATACGGCCAAGTATACGTACAACATTTCATGGTCTACTAGTTTTGACAGCACTGGAGGATTTTCTAAATGCCTTACCAGAGCTCGGAACGCTTCCTCACAGTTGGATGTCCATTCGAAATTCCTTTTTCCTTCCTTTATTATATCAAAGAAGGGGATACACTTGTCTGTGGCTCTAGATATGAATCGACTCAGCGTAGCCACTTTTCCATTCAAGCTTTGTACCTGTTTTATAGTCTTGGCCACTTGTATGTCTCGAATAGCTTGAATCTTTTTCGGGTTAGCTTCGATTCCCCGGGCATTAACAATGAATCCTAAAAACTTCCCTGACGCAACGCCGAAGGAACACTTCAGAGGGTTGATCTTCATCCCATAGTATCTGAGTATGTCAAACATCTCTGCTAAGTCTCGAATGTAGTCGTTTGACTGTCGTGATTTCACGAGCATGTCATCCACGTAGACTTCCATTGTTCTACCAATCTGGTCTTTAAACATTTGATTCACCAGACGCTGATAAGTCGCCCCCGCATTTTTCAATCCAAAAGGCATCACTACATAGCAATATAGCCCAACGTCTGTGACAAAACTAGTATGTTCCTGGTCCGGAATGTGCATCGGGATCTGATTGTATCCCTAGTACGCATCCATGAATGACAATAACTTGTGTCCTGTAGTGGAGTCGACCAACTGATCAATTCTAGGTAATGGGAAACTGTCCTTAGGAAATGCTTTGTTTAAATAAGAGTAATCTATGCAAGTTCTCCACTTCCCATTTGCTTTTCTCACTATCACATGGTTTGACACCCATTCAGGGTAGAGGGCGTCGCGGACGAACCTATTGGCTTTGAGTTTGTCCACCTCCTCTCTGAGAGCGGCGGACCTCTCCGGGTCCATTCCTCTCTTTTTTTGCTTAACTGGAACATACCTCGGGTCTATGTTCAACATATGACTCGTAATAGTAGGAGAAATCCCGCACATGTCGGAATGCGTCCAAGCGAAAACATCGAGATTCGCTCGGAGGAAATCACTAAGGTCCTCGGTCATCAAGGGGCTGAGTTGTGATCCAATCTTCAGTACTCACGACGGATCATCTCGGCTGACTGAAATCTCAATCGTCAGTTCAGCCGGTGCTGCTTTTTCTTCCCTGTGTTCCTCATCATCGTCTCTCGGATCTATGTCTCTATAGATCCGAGAATTTTGCCCGAACCAGGGCTCGGGCATTACTTGTCAATTGTCTGTATTCTGAATGCGGACGGAGTTGTCCGCAACCTTTCCTTTCTCTCTCTGATGGGCCTCTCGGAGCTCAGCCACATAACATGCACGACCGGTCGCCTGGTCGCCATGAACAACACCTACTCCTTTGTCGGTCGGAAATTTTAAAGTCAAACACCACAGGGCCAATGCTGCTCTGAATTCAGCCAGGGCCGGTCGACCTAGAAATACATTATATGGGGAATCTACATCCAAGACTATAAAAGGTATGATTCACACCCTCCTATGCTCACCTTGTCCCAGTTCAACTGGAAACTCAACATAACCCACTACATCAGTCGCTGCACCGTTAAAGCCATGAATACGAGCTTTAGACGGCTTTAAATCCTTCGTCTCCATCTTCATTTGGTCATATGCCTTTTTGAAGATGATGTTAACAGAACTTCCACAATCAATCAAAATTCTCTTCACTAGTGCTGGCCCGATAGTCGCGGATATGACCATCGGGTCAACGGTAGGAGCCTCCACCTGGTCGGCATCTCGGCCCCTAAATACTATATCATCTGTCATTGTCCGCTACTGCTTAGCTTGGGACCCATCCTCAGTATTTGAACAACACTCAAAATCTGCATGCCTCAGGGAGTTAGCATATCACTCCATTTCCTGCCAATTCTTATCTGCAGGATGAGGTCCGCCTATTATCGTGTGTATGACCAGTCTACCCACAGTTCGAGCAGGCTCCTCAGGGTGACATGGAGCTGGCGCGTGACCAAGGTTGGATGTTCCCTGTCCACCCTCTTGAGGACTCTTGACAAACTCCTGCAACTTTTTCTATCTAATCAACTTTTCTATAGCGTTATGTAAGTGCCTACACTCTTCAGTATTGTGCCCATAAGTCTCATGGAAGCGGCAATACTTCCCAGTCCGCTTTTGCTCCTCGGTTGACTCCTTTGGGCGCGGCTTTCTGTATTGAAAGGTATTATAAGTTGATAGGTAAATATTCTCAAGAGATGCATTTAGTAGGGTGTATTCGTTGTAGGTGGGAATTCTCGGCTTCCATTTTCCTGCTTCTCTCTTCTTCCCCTGATTTCCTCCTCCTGACTCCTTAGATTGCCCGGGTTTGTTCTGGACATTGAACTGAACTTTCCCCGAGTTGTCTCCGGATTGCTTTACAGCGACGTTGCTTTTCACGGTCTCCTGAACAGGCCCTGGTGCCTTATCTCACCTTGTCCACCTGGCTTCCTCTCTTCTAATGAATTGATGAGCCTTTGAGTAAAAACGCTCTAGCGTAGTTGGAGGTTTTCCCGTTAACCAATCTCCAAACTCTGAATCTGGATCCACACCTCGCATCACAGCCATAAGAATCGCGTGGTTATTAGGATTGCTAACTTCAGTAGCCGCAACATGGAATCTCTGTAAATACTCCTTCAACGGCTCCCTTGGAGCTTGGATTACACTTGATAGGGATATCACGTCCTTTGGACGAGTAGCATGTATCCTGAACTGTTCTATAAATTTCGTTGCCAGCTCCTCGAAACTAGATACGGATCATGGAGGAAGTCGGGTGAACCACATGGTAGTGATTTCGGATAGAGTTATTGGGAAGCATCTACACTTGGTTGCATCATTCGCTCTTGCTGAATCCACCATCCATTCATATTTCATCACATGCTGTCGGGGATCGGTCTTCCCTGTTAAATATGCGTGTATATGATTTTTGTTTGATGATAATAAACATATATACATTCATTTAAATGTATTTGATATTGTACTATTTTATTTTTCACAGATAAAATAAATATTTGCTGAATAAAATAAATAACACAGAATTGGAATTCAAACGAATATTTTATTCAAACAAATATTTATTACAATTTTGATAGTACAATTTCAAGCTCTCACTATAACTATACAATTTCAGTCACAATACAATTACATCACAATTTCATAGTTACATCAGTTCTTCACTAGATATCACTCACACTCGTATTTATCTTCAACTTCATTCCAATGTGAATCCAGCATCTGAGCAATCTGCAGAAATATACATTGACGTAGTAAAATTGAAAATAAAATATTTTTGCAGTATAAAACAAAATATGAATTTTGAAAATAATATTTGCCTCGGTTATTTGGGTTGTTCGTCATCATATTTGAATTCATCACACACAAACAATGTGACACGCACAGTGTATCACTGTACATGCCACAAGGTCGTGCACACTGATATATATACACTTGATAAATTTACAGGGACAGGTGAGCACAGGTCAAACCCAAATTATCGGATTCAACTCTGGTGCAATAAAACAATGTCACAATTTTCAGCACAAGGTCAAACCCGAGTTGTGAAACTGGATTCAACACAGGTGCAAACTGTCAAAACTCAAGAAATCAAATCCAGACAGAAACAACATGCACAACTACAAATGTGTACCAGCTACATGTATGCAATGCAGACGGGTCGAAGTCATAGACCAGAGAATCGAACTTCAAAAGTGACTCAAAACAGAATTTCAAAATGTCACAGATCTGAGTGCAGAAGTGAATGGCAACAAATACAATCATGTCTCGAAGACCAGTGAACAACCAGATACGACATGCACGTATCAAGACTACATGATGAACAATACACAAGTGAAGTATGAATGCAACAAAACAACCTGAACAGTTCAATATGCTATGCACAGGAAACAAGACACGAGACTAAAATGTACAACACTCAAGTATACATGAAGACCATATTCAAGTGCATAGAACCATCGAGCAAGTAAACCAGACCATATGGAAATAAATCACATGGCGAAAATTGCAAACTACAAATCATGGAACAGCAGCCTCAAATGAACTTGACCAGTGAACAAGATATCATGTACACAGAGGCAACTATCTCAATGCATCACTGTGCACATATGACTCAAGTGCACAGCAACAAACCAAAAGAAGCAGTGCAAACTCAAATGAGCAAGTGCAACAGAGAATAGCATCAATGCAAACCAGACTATAAGATGAACAAACAAAGACCAGAAGTACAAAATGGCCAAGCAAGTATACAGCAATGAACTCGATCAAAACAGAGCTGTACATGTACTCGAGACAACATGGAAGTAGTGCACACCGCATGTAACAGTTTCAAACTACCAGTGTGAAAACAGTGGTGCAATATACATATGTATAAGGGCATGTATCAAGACCACACTACAAAAAGCAACTCAATGTAGAGAAACCCAGAACCACATATCCAGACTAAACAAAGTGCACCAGTACAAAATCAGTGTACAGTTTGAACAAAAGCAAAACAGAGGTGGCAACATGTAACTGAAGACTAACCAAGTTCATAATTCAAACTGCAATGAATCAGTGTTCACAAATGCAACTGTATGAAAAAAGTCTCAAAGCAAATGCAAAGTCGAGTATAATATAAACCAAAGCATACATGAAGCAATGATCAGAAACTACTCCAGACGAAGAGGTACAAGATAATAGCACATATATACATACATAAATTCATATATATACATGCAAGCAATCAAGTGCCAGAGAGTCGAAGCAGTGAGCACCAGGAAGCCAGGAAATCACAAAATCAAATATTTACAAAGTCAACTGCAGTTTCAAATCGAAGTCAACACCGTGATGACCAAGTGGTCGAAGCCGTGAGGAACTTGAAGCCAGAAGAAATGTAAATGCAGACCAAAGAATCAACATCGTCAAATGAAATCAAGTGTGTGTACAATTTGAAAAAGTCAAAAATAAAAGAGGAAAGTTTCTGCCGTATCGATCAAGGAAAGATCGAACGCTTCAAACCCCAAGCCGTGATTATCACATAATAGAAAAGCAAAATATACGCATAAGAAAAGGTCAGAAAATATCTCAAGCATCCAAGCATCATCGATCGGCCAAGGAAAATAAAGTGACGAATTCAAACGAATTTATACGAACGAGAATAAAGGGTTTCGAACCCTATAAATACAAATCATCATTGGCAAAAAAAAAGTATCGAGTTCAAATATTCAATCCAGAGAACAAAAGGGATAAAATACATACCGAAATCAGGAATCGAATTCGATCAACAATCGAGGATCAGCCGTGTGCAAGACGAAGAAACAATCGATCGACAAAAGCAACGAAGTACGAAATCATCATTCGATCATAATAAATTCGGCATCCTCAATTTCAATCAAGCCCTAATTTTAGAAGCAGAGAGCCGAAGCCATAATCTCAGAAAGAAGAACGTAGCCGCAATTCTCAACAAAAAGGAACGGGTCGACATTGATAAAACAGGGCCATTTTTTTAGTGATAATAGTTTGTGGAACGGTCTTATTTAATTAACTTAATAAGGCTTTGTTATTTTTTAAATTAGGGTGTTAAGTTGTTTTTAATTCGTTTTTGTTTTTTAAATTCTGTACTTTTCGAATCAAACCTTGGTAAATCACCACCTAGGATTTAGGTAGTGTCAGATTGTCTAGTTTGGATTAGTTCAGTGAGCAGGGTTTGCGAGTTTGCAAAACTCTATAGGCGGTAGCAGGGTGTGCGAGTCTGTTAGAGTGTTTGTAAGCGGGAGACTGTTTAATTCTAATAGAAATCTGTGAATGCAGCAGTAGGCAGGGGTTGCCGAAGCTGGGTAAATTTTGTGTGTGATTTACTTTTAAGCATATTTACATCTCTGTAGTTTGTTTAATTTATAAATTCGAGAAAATTTGCTATAACCCTATTCACCCTCCCCCCTCTAGTGTTAATCTAGATCCTACAAGTGGTATCAGAGCTCGGTATTTTTTTCTTTAACTCTAGAGTCATGAATCCACCAAATAATGCTTTTTCTGAGGGGCAATCTATTGCTAGGCCACCCATGTTTAATGGGAATGATTATGCTTATTGGAAAGTTAGGATGGGTATTTATCTTAGTTCTGTTGATTATGATGTTTGGGACATTATTGAAACTGGCTATACATCTCCCACTATAACTGTTGGTGATATTCAGATTCCTAAACCTAAGGATAAGTGGGACGCTAACGATAAGAAATTAAAAACTACAAATGCTAAAGCCATGAATGCTTTGATCTGTGCTCTTGATAAGAATGAATTTTATAGAATTTCTCATTGTAAAACTACGTAGGAAATTTGGCATACCTTGGAGGTGACACATGAAGGAACTTCTCAAGTCAAGGAGTCTCGTCTAGCCCTATTCAGCAATGAATACGATAACTTTGTGATGGACAAAGGCGAGAGCATAAAGGACATGTTTGGATGCTTTTCAACTTTGGTGTACAATGCTAGAGCGCTTGGGAAGGTATTCACTGAGGTAGAGTTTGTGAGGAAGGTGCTACGAGTCTTACCGATGAACTTTGAGGCAAAAGTCACTGCAATACAAGAATCGAAAGATCTGAGTAAACTAAGCATGGAGGAGTTGATCGGCAACCTGATGACATATGAGCTTGAACTAAAAACAAAGGAGGAATGCAACAACTCCGAATCAAAGAAGAAGACGATTGCCTTAAAGAGCAAAGAAGAGAGCGATGAAGAAGAAGAAGATCCAATTGAAGAGCTTGCAATGGCTGTCAATAATCTTAGAAAATGGTCAAGATTCAGGCCACGCAAGAAGAAAACAAGTGATAATAGGTCAAAAGAATCTGACAATTCCGATAATGAATTGACTTGTTATAACTGCAAGAAGCCTGGCCAATTCAAACAAGAATGCCCACTTCTCAAAAACAACAAAGGAAAGAAAAATAAGAAGAAGGCCTTTGCAGCGACTTGGGATGATGAAGAAGGAGAGGAAGTTTCGAATAATAGCTCAGAGGAGGCTAATTTGTGTCTTATGAAAAAATCAGATTCAGAAGCAAGTTCAGAGGAATCTTGTGAGGTAAGTAACTATTCTTATAAAGAACTTGTTTTGATGTGTTGTGATTTTGCTAAAACAATTGATACTCTTGAATCAAAAATTGAAAAACTGAAATCTGATAGGAGAGAACTTGTCCATGAAAATTTTATGTTAGAAACTGAACTTGAAAATACTCAAAACCTAGACTGTAAAAAATGTAAAATTTTAGATTCAGAATTATCAAAACTTAAAAATAGCTTTGAGAATCTTGAAAAAGAAAACTTGAGTCTTAAGGAAACCATTGACACTAGCAAAAAGGATTTTATAAATAGATGCACCTCACTTGTGACTGAAAACACAACACTAAAAACCAAAGTCCAAAATCTTGAGAAAACTCTGAATAACTTTTCAAGAGGAGAAAAATCATTCAACATGTTATTGGGAAACCAACTTTTTGCTAACAACAGAAAAGGACTAGGTTTTGGGAAAACACAAGTTGATGATAATGCAAAAGGTAAGAGTGTCTTTGCTAGATGTGAAATAATTGGTCATCGTGTTGAAAATTGTAGTCATAGGAACAAGAACACAAAATTTATACAAGTTTGGGCTCCTAAGAATTCTACAAACAAATTTCATGTCTATTGGAACAAGAATGAAAGGACAAAACAAGTTTGGGTGCCAAAAGGAACATATATTAATAGTTTTGGGTCTACTCGAACATATTCATCAAATTATTCTGCCACTAACAACCATGGACCTATAAAAACAAATAGGTCACAAAAAACTTTCATCGTGTAGGTGTGGTGGCAGGCTAAGGACCGAACAACATTAGTGTTATCTGGATTCTGGCTGTTCCAGACACACAACGGGCAACAAATCAACGTTCCTTAGCCTAGTATAAAGGTGACAGATTCACAATGGGCAAACAACGAAAGATTATCGTACAAGTAAAACAGGTAATTGTATTTATTTTCAAACGATTGATAAAATGTGAAAATCTGCACCATAATCTAAATTAAATCAGCCAGTTATGTGAAATGATTGATGATGTTAATTCTGATTTTTAACCAAGCATCTTTAAATAGAATTACTTGAAGTAATTATGATGGTTGACAGATTCTAACTAAATTGATATGATCTTACATGACTTGTTCTTATCTATGACTTTGATTTGTGCTTAAAAGTTGACCAACCATTTTTTTTCATCATTGAACTTAATCTGTTTGGTCAAATTATGATGTTGATTGATTACTGATTACTCAAGCTGTAAAAAGGTTTTTAAGAAATTGTTGAAACTTTATGAAATTGGTGAAACTTCAAGAAATTGTTTTGAAATAATGATGATGGTTTAATGACTGTTGATCCTACGGTTTCTAAATCTGACACTATGATATTTGTTAGATGGTTAACACGACTTCAATTCAAAGTCAAGAAAATTTCGTTTAAAAATTGTTGAAAATAATTCTGAGATAGTTTGTTGAAATTTCACAATATGGTCTATGACATCCAACGAGTGAATATTGAGTGAAATTTAAAGTCAGATGCAGATCACACTGGTAATATAGTTGATAGAATAATTACTAGTGGAATGTGATTATATTTCTAGACATTCATTTGCTGCATCATTTTTCAAAGAAAATATCTGCATATTTTTCACTTGAAATAATTTCTATTTTAGCAAAAAAATTTCATAAAAACCCCTTCTAAAAAAAATTTCTGTTGACCTTGTATCAGACTAGTTATTTAAGAAAATTTGATTTTATAACTATTTTTGAAATTGATTTTATAAAACTATGTTAACTGATCTGACCCCCTAATAATTATCTAAAAAGATAGATAGTGATTGAAAATAAGATGAGTGTTGATATTAATCATATATTATGACTTGAGAAAGTATATTTAGAAAATTTCTTTAGAAATTTAAACAAGAGTTATAAAAACTTTTTGTTGATAAATATTCCATGATCATTTCTATTTCTATCATTTTTTTATCGATCATCACTCATCAAAAATCAATATAGTATGTCAATATGTGGTAATTTAAATGGGAAATCATTTGTGCTTCAATTTTATTATATTTCTAACAATAAATAATAATATCTAAAATATTCACTCTCATTTAAAAGTCCTCACGGTTATGCATGGGTGAATTACTTGGATTTGTGATTATGTGTTTCCATGCTCATTTAAAAGTCCTCACGGTTATGCATGTATGGAACGCATATCAAAATTAATTGATTAAATAGACAAGTTGATTCTAATCCCATTTAAAAGTCCTCACGGTTATGCGTGGTTAGAAGATACTTGAATTCATTTTTAAAATAAAAATTAAAATTTAGAATACTGCTAATCTTATTTAATAGTCATAACGGTTATGCATGGTTAGTAGATATTCAAATTTCTTGAAATAAATATACCACAAATAGACACAACTATATGATTTTATTTGATGATATCATCCTATCATTCTAAAGTGGAATATGCGTCAATTAAAGTATTTATGATTTTTGTTTGATTTTCTTATTTAAATTAATATTTACACTCGATTGAGTTTTAATATTGTATTAATGTCTATCACTATATCTCTATTTTTCTATTACTATTATTCTTTTGTTGATAACAAAAGGGGGAGAGAAAAAGTTAAGATTTTGAAAATAAAGGTCAAAGATTTTCTAATTGCATCAAGGCTCATTTGAATATTTTATTCTCATGCATATATTGTTTGCGCAAAAATTGGTCACAAACCCCGAATGTTGTGAAAGCACTAGTGTATGAATATAAATCAACAATATTCACACACAAATCTCAAATCTAAGCAAACAGAGTATCACAATTCAAAAATAATGAACATAAACGCGAGATTTATAGTGGTTCGGCGATCTTGCCTACGTCCACTCTGAAGTTGATGATTTTATTGATGTTCGCTTGATGATTACAATTTCTTCTAATGTAGTACAACTGATTTTTCTGAGCTAAGCCTGAATCTAAGGAAGCAGTGGTGATCTGGAGTAAATCTGGAAGAGTCTGGGCGCTCTTTAGCTCTCAAAATTGTCCGACCCCTTTTCTGAATGACCAGGGGCTCCATTTATAGGTGTAGGAGGCAAATATTTTGCCTAAAACTTCGGGAGACCACTTCTGGCACGTGAGGGGGCCCATACGCCCGCTTTCAGGAAATCAGGGCCCACTTTGGGATCGATTCGAAGTCCATTCGAATCGATCAAGAAATTATCAAATCGAGCAGAAATTTGGTGTGGACATTCTTAAACATGTGTGCATGCTTCTGTGAAAATTTCATAGCAATTGGACTTGTAGATCTCGAGATATGATCGATTCAAGATGGCATTTCCGGTTGACAGGCTTGGTTCGAATCGATCCCCTTCGAATCGATTGCTTCGAATCAATGATGGAGCATGCTTCTGTGATGACGTGGAGTGTGAACTTCGCATCGATCCGCTTTTGTCGCCAGTTTGATCGAGTCGTCCCGGAGACTTCACCGCTTTGACTCGATGGATTCGAAGACACCAAAAATCCCTGGATTCGAATGACGCCTACTTCGTATCGATAGCTAAAGTGTCTCAATCGATACGGAGTCGATCGCAGCTGGATGGATTCGATGGAAAGCACTTCAATGGATTCGAACACGCCACCCATGCGTGGATTCGAAGCAGAGCTTCTTGTTGGGTGCGAAGCAGGATGTCTTCATGGATTCGAACTAAGGATAACTGAAGGATTCGAATATGGATTTGAGTGATGGATACAAAGCTTGACCATCTGATGGATTCGAACAAGGAGGTAGCGATCGATTCAGAGCAAACAGATGTTGATGGATTTGAACATAGGCTCCACCTATGGATTCGAATCAAGGGGATCTCCTTCATCTTGTATCGATCATAAGTTGAGCGTACGAACTCGGATCATCTTGAAACTTGGAATGTTGGCTTCCCTGGCTTCAATTGTTATGTCTTGTTAATCGTGGCTTGATCCGGACTTGGACAAAATTCATCGATATCCATAGTGAGCCTGCGTGTAATCGATTTTTTACGACGAACTGTCTTTAGTTTTCCAGTCAACTTTTTGGTGTCACGGCCTTGCCAAAAGGCGAGATAACATTTGCCCCCTAAAACATGCCTTCCGATTGGAAGGTGTGTTTTGTAATGCCATAAGCCGTATGTTCGTATCCTGTTGATGACCTGCAAAGAAATTGATAGTTTTATCTGACCACGAATGACGATCGTTTGGGGTCGTATGTCATTCGAGGCGATATGGGACCGTTCGCGGTCGGATGCCGTTCGTGGCAAAATGTGATCGTTCGCGATCGAATGTCATACTTGGTAGACTGTGACCGTTCGTGGTCGGGTGTCGTTCGAGGCGATTTGTGACCGTTCGTGGTCGGGTGCCGTTTGAGGCGATTTGTGACCGTTCGCGGTCGGGTGCCGTTCGAGGCGAATTGAGTGTGCCCGGGGAGGGACTTAGTATCATCGATACCAGGTTTCACGTTTGGATGAATTCCCGGATTGTTTGTTGCAACGGTTTATTGCCATCTCAGAGCATGCCTAGGGACTGTTCGCGATCCTGTACATGTGTAAGTAGCTTAGCCGTTATGAAATCGCAAGTAGCATTTTTTCATTGGAAATAATTCTTTAGCAGAAATGTTAAACAGAATCAAGCTCAAATGTTCAAATCAAGATGAAACAAAAGCAAAGCAAGGATGTCAAAGTGTAAACTCCCACAATGATAGGGTTAATAGTCATTCAGAGCATGCCTATGGACCGCTCGTGATCTCGCACATGTGTAAATAACTTACCCGTGTTGGTGAGAGGTTTACGACTTGTTCATCATTATTTCAATTAATTGATAACCATACGGTGTCCTGGATCAGGGTCACCCCTAGCTGATGTAGACAGTGGTCGCTATGGCTAAAGTGCTGGAGCTCGCCTTCTCACATACTGAAGTAGCATACCATTCCTGATGTGCCCTTCCACCTCATCCTTTAGATGTCTACAGTCGTTAGTGTTATGACCGTTCAGTTCGTGGAACAAGCAATATTTGTCTGATTTCCTCTCGTCAACAGTGGGGTCCCTTCGTATTGGCCTACGGTAGGGAACTTGCTCTCGTGTATCTCGGTAGATTCGCTCCAAACTCTCATTCAGCTCTGAGTAGGTGGTGAATCGTTGCTCTCTCCGTAGTCGCTTTGGCCCGTCACCACTATCCTCAACCTTTCGTTTTCCTTTATCCTTGCCTGAGTCCTTTTCGAGAGGCTTTTTGTCTTTAATTGCATAAACTTCTATTCCCTCTCCTTCTGCTCTTTCAGCATTAGTGTCCTCCAATCGCAAAAACTTTTCTGCCTCGTGATAGAATTCTCCTAGGTCCATAGGCGGATCCTTAGTTAATGAATTTTTGAATTCTGTGCCGTCAGCTACTCCGGACACAGCTGCCATCATAACCATGGATGGATCTAGCCGATCCACCGATGCCGCTGCCGCATTGAATCGCGTCAGGAAATTCCTCAAAGACTCCCCAGTTTTCTGCTTTAGTGTTGCCAAACTCATCACATTCTTGGGTCTTGAAATGTGAACCCTGAATTGCCTCATAAATTTCACAATCAAATCGGTCCATGTCCCAATGGAGCCGCTCTCTAGCTGTCTGAACCATAAAGCTGCTATGTCTGTCAAATACAATGGAAAGCACCGGGCCATGACTTCCTGTGATGCCCCCAGCACTTCCATGTGCCTTATATACCTCGTTAGATAGACTGCAGGATCCGTCCTGCCATCATACCTTTCCACTGTTGGCAGTTTGAATTCTGGTGGGTTCCTAGCCAACCTAATCGCGGGAGAAAAGGGACTCTTGTTCACGTCTTCAAGATCTCTGTTTACTAATCCGCCTCTCATGGCTCGCCTGACCATCTCTGCCAATCTATCATTGTCTCCAAGCTGTAGTCCTCGTTCACTACCTCCGATCTGCCCCCCGAGTCCGTGTGAGCTTTCGGGTGTCTGCCCCCCGGCTGAGCGTTCATCCCTCTATCGCTGCCAGGTTGCTCGGATGTCCTTGTCTCTCTTCCCTGGTTCGGATCAACATGTCCTAAGTCTGTGCCCCCCAGCTTCGGCGCTGCGCTGGACGGTCCTGCTCCGTTCTGGACTCTGGTTGTTCCTTGATTTTGTGCTCCAAGTTGCCCAATCTGTTGAAGCAAGTTCTGTATCATTTCTTCTTGTCTTCTCATCATTGCCTCCATCTCATCCCTGGTGATGAAGGCTGAAGCTTGGTTTGCTCCTGGGGAAGCCTCTTGACTTCCTTCGTGCTGACTTCTCTCAGCTCTTTGCCTTCTACTTGTTTGTCGTGTCATTGTCTTTCAAATCTTCAAGCTTTCAGATCTGAACTTCAAATCTTATGTAGCGGGTGCTGGTCCCTCTCGGTGAAAGCACCAAAGTGTTTGCGCCAAAATTGGTCACAAACCCCGAATGTTGTGAAAGCACCAGTGTATGAATATAAATCAACAATATTCACACATAAATCTCAAATCTAAGCAAATAGAGTATCACAATTCAAAAATAATGAACATAAACGCGAGATTTATAGTGGTTCGGCGATCTTGTCTACGTCCACTCTGAAGTTGATGATTTTATTGATGTTCGCTTGATGATTACAATTTCTTCTAATGTAGTACAACTGATTTTTCTGAGCTAAGCCTGAATCAAAAGAAGCAGTGGTGATCTGGAGTAAATTTGGCAGAGTCTGGGTGCTCTTTAGCTCTCAAAATTGTCCGACCCCTTTTCTGAATGACCAGGGGCTCTATTTATAGGTGTAGGAGGCAGATATTTTGCCTAAAACTTCGGGAGACCACTTCTGGCACGTGAGGGGGCCCATATGCCCGCTTTCAGGAAATCCGAGCCCACTTTGGGATCGATTCGAAGTCCATTCGAATCGATCAAAAAATTGTCAAATCGAGCTGAAATTTGGTGTGGACATTCTTCAACATGTGTGCATGCTTCTGTGAAAATTTCATAGCAATTGGACTTGTAGATCTCGAGATATGATCGATTCAAGATGGCATTTCCAGTTGACAGGCTTGGTTCGAATCGATCCCCTTCGAATCGATTGCTTCGAATCGATGATGGAGCATGCTTCTGTGATGACGTGGAGTGTGAACTTCGCATCGATCCGCTTTTGTTGCCAGTTTGATCGAGTCGTCCCGGAGACTTCGCCGCTTTGACTCGATGGATTGGAAGACACCAAAAATCCCTGGATTCGAATGACGCCTACTTTGTATCGATAGCTAAAGTGTCTCAATCGATACGGAGTCGATCGCAGCTGGATGGATTCGATGGAAAGAACTTCAATGGATTCGAACACGCCACCCATGCGTGGATTCGAAGTAGAGCTTCTTGTTGGGTGCGAAGCAGGATGTCTTCATGGATTCGAACTAAGGATAACTGAAGGATTCGAATATGGATTTGAGTGATGGATACAAAGCTTGACCATCTGATGGATTCGAACAAGGAGGTAGCGATCGATTCGGAGCAAACAGATGTTGATGGATTCGAACATAGGCTCCACCTATGGATTCGAATCAAGGGATCTCCTTCATCTTGTATCGATCATAAGTTGAGCGTACGAACTCGGATCGTCTTGAAACTTGGAATGTTGGCTTCCCTGGCTTCAATTGTTATGTCTTGTTAATCGTGGCTTGATCCGGACTTGGACAAAATTCATCGATATCCATAGTGAGCCTGCGTGTAATCGATTTTTTACGACGAACTGCCTTTAGTTTTCCAGTCAACTTTTTGGTGTCACGGCCTTGCCAAAAGGCGGGATAACATATATGTAGGGGGAGTATTGTGTAGAAAGAGAGCATTCAAATAGGGGGAGCAAATTGAATGATCAAATACATTTAATATATTCAAAATCTTAAATATATGTTTGTTATCATCAAAATGGGGAGATTGTTAAATATGCGTGTATATGATTTTTGTTTGATCATAATAAACATATATACATTCATTTAAATGTATTTGATATTGTACTATTTTATTTTTCATAGATAAAATAAATAACACAGAATTGGAATTCAAATGAATATTTTATTCAAACAAATATTTATTACAATTTTGATAGTACAATTTCAAGCTCTCACTATAACTATACAATTTCAGTCACAATACAATTACATCACAATTTCATAGTTACATCAGTTCCTCACTACATATCACTCACACTCGTATTTATCTTCAACTTCATTCCAATGTGAATCCAACATCTGAGCAATCTGCAGAAATATACATTGACGCAGTAAAATTGAAAATAAAATATTTTTGCAGTATAAAACAAAATATGAATTTTGAAAATAATATTTGCCTCAGTTATTTGGGTTGTTCGTCAACATATTTGAATTCATCACACATGAACAATGTGACATGCACAGTGTATCACTGTACATGCCACAAGGCCGTGCACACCGATATATATACACTTGATAAATTTACAGGGACAGGTGAGCACAGGTCAAACCTAAATTATCGGATTCAACTCTGGTGCAATAAAACAATGTCACGATTTTCAGCACAAGGTCAAACCCGAGTTGTGAAACTGGATTCAACACAGGTGCAAACTGTCAAAACTCAAGAAATCAAATCCAGACAGAAACAACATGCACAACTACAAATGTGTACCAGCTACATGTATGCAATGCAGACAGGTCGAAGTCATAGACCAGAGAATCGAACTTCAAAACTGACCCAAAACAGAATTTCAAAATGTCACAGATCTGAGTGCAGCAGTGAATAGCAACAAATACAATCATGTCTCGAAGACCAGTAAACAACCAGATACGACATGCACGTATCAAGACTACATGATGAACAATACACAAGTGAAGTATGAATGCAACAGAACAACCTGAACAGTTCAATATGCTATGCACAGGAGACAAGACACAAGACTAAAATGTACAACACTCAAGTATACATGAAGACCATATTCAAGTGCATAGAACCATCGAGCAAGTAAACCATACCATATGGAAATAAATCACATGGTGAAAATGGCAATCTACAAATCATGGAACAGCAGCCTCAAATGAACTCGACCAGTGAACAAGATATCATGTACACAGAGGCAACTATCTCAATGCATCACAGTGCACATATGACTCAAGTGCACAGCAACAAACCAATAGAAGCAGTGCAAACTCAAATGAGCAAGTGCAACAGAGAATAGCATCAATGTAAACCAGACTACAAGATGAACAAACAAAGACCCGAAGTACAAAATGGCCAAGCAAGTATACAACAATGAACTCGATCAAAACAGAGCTGTACATGTACTCGAGACAACATGGAAGTAGTGCACACTGCATGTAACAGTTTCAAACTACTAGTGTGACAACAGTGGTGCAATATACATATGTATAAGGGCATGTATCAAGACCACACTACAAAAGCAACTCAATGCAGAGAAACCCAGAACCACATGTCCAGACTAAACAAAGTGCACCAGTACAAAATCAGTGTACAGTTTGAACAAAAGCAAAATAGAGGTGGCAACATGTAACTGAAGACTAACCAAGTTCATAATTCAAACTGCAATGAATCAGTGTTCACAAAAGCAACTGTATGCAAAAAGTCTCAAAGCAAATGCAAAGTCGAGTATAATATTAACCAAAGCATACATGAAGCAATGATCAGAAACTACTCCAGACAAAGAGGTACAAGATAATAGCACATATATACATACATAAATTCATATATATACATGCAAGCAATCAAGTGCCAGAGAGTCGAAGCAGTGAGCACCAGGAAGCCAGGAAATCACAAAATCAAATATTTACAAAGTCAACTGCAGTTTCAAATCGAAGTCAACACCGTGATGACCAAGTGGTCGAAGCCGTGAGGAACTTGAAGCCAGAAGAAATGTAAATGCAGACCAAAGAATCAACATCGTCAAATGAAATCAAATGTGTGTACAATTTGAAAAAGTCAAAAATAAAAGAGGAAAGTTTCTTCCGTATCGATCAAGGAAAGATCGAACGCTTCAAAACCCAAGCCGTGATTATCACGTAATAGAAAAGCAAAATATACACATAAGAAAAGGTCAGAAAATATCTCAAGCATCCAAGCATCATCGATCGGCCAAGGAAAATAAAGTGACGAATTCAAACGAATTTATACGAACGAGAATAAAGGGTTTCGAACCCTATAAATACAAATCACCATCGGCAAAAAAAAGTATCAAGTTCAAATATTCAATCCAGAGAACAAAAGGGATAAAATACATACCGAAGTCAGGAATCGAATTCGATCAACAATCGAGGATCAGCCATGTGCAAGACGAAGAAACAATCGATCGACAAAAGCAACGAAGTTCGAAATCATCATTCGATCGTAATAAAGTCGGCATCCTCAATTTCAATCAAGCCCTAATTTTGGAAGCAGAGAGCCGAAGCCCTAATCTCAGAAAGAAGAACGTAGCCGCAATTCTCAACAAAAAGGAACGGGTCGACATTGATAAAACAGGGCCGTTTTTTTAGTGATAATAGTTTGTGGAACGGTCTTATTTAATTAACTTAATAAGGCTTTGTTATTTTTTAAATTAGGGTGTTAAGTTGTTTTTAATTCGTTTTTGTTTTTTAAATTCTGTACTTTTCGAATCAAACCTTGGTAAATCACCACCTAGGATTTAGATAGTGTCAGATTGTCTAGTTAGGATTAGTTCAGTGAGCAGGGTTTGCGAGTTTGCAAAACTCTATAGGCGGTAGCAGGGTATGCGAGTCTGTTAGAGTGTTTGTAAGCGGGAGACTGTTTAATTCTAATAGAAATCTGGGAATGCAGCAGTAGGCAGGGGTTGCCGAAGCTGGGTTAATTTTGTGTGTGATTTACTTTTCAGCATATTTACATCTCTGCAGTTTGTTTAATTTATAAATTCGAGAAAATTTGCTATAACCCTATTCACCCCTCCCCCCTTTAGGGTTAATCTAGATCCTACAATCCCTTCGTATGCCGGGATAGTTGGCATGCTAAACTTCCTGGGGTACTCGGCCTGTAGAACAGTGTTTGTGAATGGAGTATGACTCCTGGATACCCCTAATCTTCATTGGTCAGGCCTTGATTTTCTCTCATCAGCTGTCTGACCATAGCCGATAGGTCTGGGGTTTGTATGGATGATGGAAGGTTGGAGTCCGTTCTACGGGATCGTTCAGGTTGATGTCTCCTCTGCTGGCGATCTCCCAAACGTGTATCTTGAGGTTCAGCATCATTGGCATCTTGGTGAGTCGGGCGTCTAGTTTCCACACGCGCTCCAGATCCTAAGTTTCTCGTTCCTGCTTGGTTGCGGTCTCCTAGGTGTAAGTGATCCATAGTTGATCGATCAGCAGCACCTGCCTGTGTAGTTTCAGTCTTGCAGCGTCTATGCCTAGGAAGTTCATCGGACGAAGTCGAGCTATCAGATGAAGAGTAAGGAGCTGGACTACCCCCAGCATTCTGATGCTGTTGTTGAGTGAGCTGAGCCATAAGGTTGGCGTTAGCTTGAATCTGTTCTCCAAGTTTTGTCCTGCTTTCCATGAGTTCTCTCATCAAGTCATTGAACTCTGTTCTGGTGACAACTTCCATTTGATATTGGGTGGTAGTTCCTGCACCCAGATTTGCTTGTTGATTGTTAGGTCCTATTTGTTGTACGTTAGCAATCTCATTGACGTGCGCATTATGAGAGGCTGATCTGGTATGTGGTCTTCCCATAATAGAGTTATTGATAGGAACTCTGAGTAGAATCAACGGACATCTTGTGAATGACTTGGATCTCCTTCCGGGGGTTTATTCAATACAGTAGCTATGAAGCAGATCCTTGTGGCCTGAGAATTCGATTCTCAATGAAAGCACCAAAGTGTTAGCACCAAAATTGGTCACTAACCCCCTTTAGAAAGATTGTGTAGAGAGATAAATGAAGAAGGTAAATTAAAACAGAGAGATATAGACTAAATTAACTACATAAATCTAGAACACCAGATTTATAGTGGTTCGGCGTAACTGCCTACGTCCACTTTGAATGAAATCTTTATTACTTTCTCAATCACTTGAATACAGATACAATCCGTACAATAATGGCTTGAGTACAAGTTTGAACTGAAAAGAGTGAATCTTAAAAGCGGCAGAGTCTCCCCAGTGTTCTCGAAAAAAGGTCCATTTCACTGTGCCCCTGCCCTTCTATTTATAGACGAAGATGGATTAGACTTCCCTCACGGGCCTAGGAACAAGGTATCTTGGCCCACAGTAGTCAACTATAGCACACCGAACCAAGCATGCCGAACGAGCCATGCCGAGCGAGGAAAGCCGGTCGAGAACCGTTTGGTTGACCATCGTGCGACTTGAAGTAACCATTCAAGAGAACCGGGGCAAGTAGTGAGTCGAAGCGAAATGAAGCTATGCCGAATGCCCTTACGTTGTTGTGGACTTGATAGCTTGTTAACTTCCATCGTATACACCGAACCAGGGATGCCAAATGAGGTAGGATGCAGGACGAGGGAGGATGCCGGTCGAGGCCTGGGATGCCGAGCTACTTACTTGTGCCGAGCGAGGCTATATGCCGAACGAGGAAGGCATGCCGAACTATACCTGAATGCTGGACGAGGCAGCGTGCTGAGTGGAGAGTGTAGGTCGAACGATACCTGATGCCAGTCGAGGGGTGATGCCGAACGACTTACTTGTGCCGAGCGAGGCTATAGGCCGAAAGAGGCTCCATGCCGAACGAGGTTCCACGCCGAACGAGGCTGGGATGCCGATCGATCCCTCAATGCCGAACGAGGCTCCACGCCGAGCGAGGCTGGGATGCCGATCGATCCCTCAATGCCGAACGATGTCTACTGTTTGGTGATCCTCACGTTACCGGTCAATTACCCGGATAGCAGCGGTTTTCGGTCATATTTTCAGTTTTTCCACGAACTCTTTATTTATGTAAACATACTTTCAAAATAAGTTTACTATCATTATTTATTAATTGAAAGAGGATTATTTGACCATTAAAAATAATTAATTGAATATTTAAAATTTATCAAATATTCGTAAATCAAAGCGATAAAATTTTGGGTCGTTATAGGAATAACGAGATTAGCATTTGGATTAGAGATTTGCTGTTGGAGACATCTTGGGATCATTGTTCATTCTTGGATTTGAGCTCTTTTGGATCTCTTTTGGGTTGCTTGGATATTAGGTGAGTGTTTAGGACTTCTCATTTGCTAATTAGTCGCAATACACCTCAAAATGATGTTTTAAAATGAATTTTTGATCCTAAAACATGTTTTAAACTTTAATTAATCATATATGTTAATTTGAAATAGTTTTACAAAGTTTAGTGAATTTGTGTTCGTATGGATCTCCCTTGTTCTTATACTTCACCTATTCTTCTATGTATAGATTTAGACTTTAATTTGATATGTACGAATGTAAGGACCTACCTTTTTGAAAGGTTTAAATAGACCAAGTGCATAATCAGACACACATGTCAGACTCAAACCATTAAGAAGAGAGGATTGTTATGGGGTAAATAAGAAAAAGAAGAGAAAGAGAAAAAAAAACAAAACACAGAATCTCACAACGGAATGACAAAATATAATAATCAAATAAACAGTTCATGATGCTGTTTTACAAATGACTTTTGATTACACTTTTACAATACAGATCAGAGTACATACAGCAGGAACAAATAAATAAATAAATAAATGCAGCGGAACAACATGATGCAATGGAATAAATAAAATAAATAGTAACAGTATTAAATCTTCGTCTTCGTCCTCCAGAAAGCAGTCTTCGATAAACTGAAAAGCTCAGACTGACCTGAGCGAATTGAAAAGACAAAACACTCGAGTCAGAACTAAAAGATCTTATGTAAGTTAAATTAATAGTAAATAAATATGAGTGTGACGGCGTCGGAGGCGTTTACGGGGTTTGACATCTCCTATCCAGTTTCTAACGTGAGTGCAATAACTTAAGAGACGTTCGGGATTCCCATCTCTTAAGGATCTATTAAACTATCTACATACATAGTACAATACGCTATTATAATAGTGTCTATAGTAAAGTAAAGTATTAAAATAGCATTAAGGCGTTACCCAAATCCCCTTTAACACATTTTATATAATGTCGTAGTCTATACAGTACTGTAAACTCCAGTGTAAACTGGTGGGCTATCAGGGAGCACTCCATAGGTACGACACCAACCAAACTCGTAGAAGGCGCGATAGGCATGTGACATGGCACGCGAGGCAATGCCAGGATAGGATTCTACCTTTTTGTGGATCCGGACTGGTGCTAACGCATAACAGCTACTACCGCCCACCTCGGACACACTCCCATAATCAAAATTGAGGGGTGACCATCAAATCAATCACAAAGTCATAATATGGTATCGAAGAAATGTGCCCGATAGGAGGTGTGACCTCACTTGGCCCGGCGTGGCTCCTGTTTTAGTCACATCAAGCTGACTCACGGGAGTCAGGGCTACGTTAATACCTCATACAGAATCGTTCGCCAAACCATCCTACTTCATTCTGGAAACTCCACTACGTACACAGATGTTAAAGTGGTTTTCGATATTGGCAGAGAGTATGACAATATCTGATCTCGGTCTCTTTAACAACCAAACACTTATTTCACACCGGATGGTTCTTTTGAATTTTCAAATCCGTTTCATAATCGATATCAAAATATCATATTCTCAAAACCATATCACTTTCGAAATCATATTCACTTTCGAAATCATATCACTTTTGAAATCATATTTTCAAATCATCATATTTACTCAAAATATGTCATTTCACTAGACAATATCATTTCAAATCATAACTTAGATTATGACATCATTTAACCATATTTACCTTTAAATCAAGGATTTAAATATAAACACTTCCTCTTTACACAGTCTGGAATATAGAAAATAGTTTAGATGGTTATAAATAGTTAGCATAGTTTAAAAATAAACTTTAAATAGTTTGAAATACTTTAAAATAGTTTAAAAGTGGATTAAGATGGTTTAAATAGATTTAAGATAGTTTAAATAGATTTAAAATAGTTTAAATCTATTTAAAATAATTTAAATAGATTTAAAATAGATTAATTAGTTTAAAATAGGTTAAATAGATTAAATTGGATTAAATAGATAAAATAGATTAAAATAGTTCAAATTGATTAAAATAGTTTAAAATAGATTAAATTAGTTTAATAGTTTGAAATCTTAATAATCAGGATTTAAAATAATAAATCTTTAAACAGTTTAAATTAAAATAATTAATTTAGAATTAATATCAAAATTAAACCATTTCTTCATTTCAACACATCTGGACCCTGTCCAACTTTCAATTCAACTAACTAAAACTTGTTTTAAATTCAGATTCTCATTAAACCATTTAATCAATATCGATTTCAAATCCATGTTTGAATTATCAATTTTAACCACTTCAAATTTAAATAGATTTCAAAGTTATATTTAAACAATTTCAATAACTCAATTTCGATAAATTTCATTTATGCTTCAAATCTAACTTTAAAATTTCAATTTAAACCAATTCCAATTTCACATTTAAAACTTGGATTTTCAAAAATAATACAGTTTATATAAATCAAATTTCTTCAAAATATCATTTAACGAAATTCAAAATTTAAGGATTTAAATCATTTAATTTAACCAATCCGGTGTCCGTATATAATTCTCTACCCAATGGTCAAGTGATATAGATATTTACCATATCAATACGCAATTATTTTATATTCATGGATATATAACATTTCAACCCGCAATCCCGCATTTAATTACAAATCCATGAAATCGCTCGAGTCTATCATTTCAACTCATAACGATTTCCCCTAATCTATCAGATCGTTCGGGTATGTATCATTTCAACCCATAGGGAACTTGTAGTGTTAAAACAATATAACAATATAACAATATAACATCCAATCATCCAATATTAACAATCAATTAACATCCATTACAATCACCATTCAAACTAATCGTTAACAATAACTAGTGACTGATTATCAATAACGGGTATTAACTGGCAATTTAATATTAAATTAATTGTGATAATATTCAGTAAAAGTCAGATTTAACTGAAATGAAAATTTAAATATACCAAACATCAACCAATCAATTTCTAATTGCATCATAAATTCAATTTAACTAACGTAAGAAAATTTAGTAGTTGTGAGTGGATTAAAACACTCACCTTTTATTTCAAATCGATTAGAAATCCAAAATATGGCCCAAAATTCAACAGTCTCGGAATTCATCCAAACAAGTTTTAAAATGTCCAGAATTTTGATATGATCCCAATGCAACAAACCGTGCCCAAATCTGAGTTTGTATGCAAAAGTTATTAAGTTAGATGGTTTGAAATCGAAAATTGAATAAAATAAAAATAATAGGATACACGTCACCATACCCTGCACTCAGAGAAACCCTAACGCACGTGAACCTCGTCCACCCCTTCCTTCACGTGCGACACAGATCCTCAATCAAAACCCTAGCACGTAAGCTAGAAGCCGCCGCCACCAAGCTATCGACCAACTACACGAGTTCTGGCCACATCCACGTCTTGCACACCAACACGCGCCCCTGCCTGGCCACCACGGCCACCGCCGCCACCTGAATACCCCCCAGACACCACCCAATAGCCGAACCCTAATTGAATTTTCTATGCTCATCTGACCGTTGATGCGACGAACGACCTACATGAATGAACTCGGCGCGACAATCTCCACTCATCCATACCATCTAATCGACGATCGGTTGATGTTGATCAAAGCGCGAAGAATGGCCAAGAATAATCCCTTGAATTGCTGACACGCAGAGACCCAAATCGAAAAACAACCTACCGATCTAGCTTGCGCTTATCGAGAGCTTCGAATCGGTATATAATATGTCATAGTTTGGTTTTGAAATTGGTTTTGAAGTTGGATTAAGGGTTTGTAATTTGAAATTAGTTTCTACCATTGAAGAAAGGAACAGACAGAAGTTGATGTACGTACAGAATAGACTGAAAGTCAGCTAGGGTTTGAGAAACAAAGTCTATTTATATGAACAAAGCCCGATAAGAATGAATAATACCCAAATTGATTTGAATTGACAATAACGACCCGAAAAGCCCGTTTCGCTTCCGAAACGAAAGTGGGTCATCCCATATATCAAAAAAGATGTTTTTGATATCTTTAAACTCAATGGAGCAGGTTTCAAGTCCTAATTTAATCGTATGAAGAAGCTAGCTTTTAAAATCGACTTATTTCAATTGGATTCGATTAAATTGATTTCTACGCGTTTCGAGCCTGCACGATCAAACGACCCGTTCAATCGCTACGAAACTTGAAATCCTACAATAATTCACTATTACGGATCCGATGAAACTTGTTTCATCGAAATCCGAAACAGTGGCCAAAATGGCTATTTTCACGTTAATTAAATAAATTATTATTGAATTAATTAAATCACTTTTCAATTCAATTTTTATAATTAACAAATTTTATCATTTCTAATTACATAGCAATCAACAATCTTTTTAAAACCAATTTTCCATGTCAAATTCAATGTTAATTATTTTACTAATTACAGTGTTAAATCTCAATTTCCATAAACCCATTAATTATAATTTAAATTCCAATAAATTTATTTATTTTGATTTCAATCTTATTATTCAATCAATCATTTACTTTATGGACATAGTTAACATTGGTTTACCAGTTATTACATTAATACTCTACAGTTATATCTTAATTCATATTAACGCAATATTTAATTACATTTATTGCAATTTATTTCAAATTTAGTCAAATAGATTAAATAAATAGGTGATAAATTACAATTGTTACTTTTTACTTAGTTTAATCACATTTATAAGTTTATTATCTACAAAAAAATGTTACAACTACTGACACAACACTGATTTTATCCAATTACATATTGTTTCACCAATTAATACAACATTTGGTTTATTTCCTTATTTGCGCTTTATAACCAAATTTTATGTTTACAGTCATTTCAATTAATTGAAATTCCATTAAAATAATTATCAATTGCCTTAAATTAACATTATTAAATTTCATTCTAGTTATTATTCTCATTAATAAATCACAAATTTTAATTTCTTCCAATATTAAATTACAAAATCTTATTAAATTAAATATTTTTAATTATCGAAAAATACGGGTCGTTACAATGAATGTTTGCTTGCTTGAATATAGTTTATAGGTTAATTACTTGAATGTATGATGTTGTTTGGTTTAAAAAGCCGATCGAATGTCAATTTAGAATTAAGTACAAAGTCTTGGACCGGCAATGATCCAAGAATTTAACTTCACCCAATTTGTTGCAAACCATGTAGGGTAACAAGGAATGCCTCACAAGGTTATGCTTCAAGTTTCAAGTCATTTGGAGTTTGTTTGCTTGAGTTATGAGTAAAAGAAGATTGATCGAGGATGGCGTTCAAGTCTTAGATCGGTGATGATCTAGGAATTTGACGTCATCTAAATTTTATGCACACTATGTAGAGGCAAAATGGAATGCCTCACAAGGCTATGCTTCAACTTCCAAGTTGTTTGGAGGTTGTTTACTCAAGATATAGCTCAAAGAAGTATGGATCGGTGGTGGTATGAAGGCCTTGGATCAATGGTAATTACTACGAGTTTTGGACATATTTTCTTTGAGTCATGTGGGGAAGTGCTTTGGGTCACTTGAAGGTTCACTCAAAGTTTCACTTTGGAGACGCAAAAATGTTGAAGTGTTGGATTGGTACCAATCAAGGGACTTAGATCGATGAGTCTTTGATCGGTAGTAGCCTTGGTTCGTTGTTGCTTGGATCGATGAAGTGTTGGATCAGTGTTGGACTTGGAGCGGTGAAGATTGGGGTAAGTCTTGGATCAGTGAAATGTTGGACTGGGGTAGGCTTTAGATCGATAGTCGGTAAAAACAAGGTTGCTTGTAGTCCGACCTGAGAAATCTGCCCATTTTCTTCGGGCTTGACTTAAGAATTTTCCAAATTTTTGTGCTTCGCATCTTTCATTGCTTGCTTTAAGTCTGACTTGGGAGTTCCATGTGTCCAACCTGAGTCAGCTCAGTGTCGATCCATGGGGCCGAGTTGAAAATCTCAAGTCGACTTTGTTTTGCTCATTTCTTGGTATTTCCTTTATCTTTCCTTCTTAAGATGTTTCCTAAATCCTTGGGTCATTTCTTCATTGTTTTCTTGTATAATTCGATCGTTTAAGTCTGTTTGAAGATTATGGAAAATTCAATGATAACAAGGCGTGGTAGTGAAACATCCCGCCTCTAGACCCATATTATCCAAGAGTACTACTAATCAATATTGTCGGATAATACGAAGAATAAGGTGATTGTAACAACCCGGTATTGCGTACCGAGTATTTATCATCTCTGGACGATTACCTTTCCTAGCTAATGGCTGTTTGGAATTTTTAAAACCAGTTTGAAACTCTATTGAAAAATCTGTTAAGTGTTGATGTGCTTTGAAAAATTTAAATAGTGGTCTATTTTTTTCTTTGGGCCGTGAAGATTTGCAAAGGCATATAGCCGTTCCCATTTCAATCTATTGGACCCGTCCCCCTTTACCATTTTTTTTCAGTCGAACCCTAAAACTAAACATACGAAAGAAAAGTTAATGGCGGCTCAATCTTCTTTCGTTCGTGCGAATGCTAGGGCTTCTGAATGAAGTCGCAATTATGTCGAATCAATCGCTGGGGCTTGCTTCTTCTGGGTCGAGTTCGTATATAAGGTGAGTGATTCATTCACTCACATCTAATTTAAACTTCGTGATTTCGTGCGTGTTCAATTGTTTGGGTGGCGATTCATTTTACTTGCAGTGATTCATGTTGTTGTGTATTGATTTCTTTTCGATGTTGGCCTTGCGATTGTAAATTGAAACTGTTTGTCGATGAGGCTTCTGTTTTCATAGGGTTCGAAACCCTTTTTTTCGTTCGTAAGAATTTGCTTGAATTGTCATTCGTTATACCTCGGTCTGACTTTATTTATGTGAAAATTTTGATACACAGACCCATTTCGGAATTTGACCTCCTTATTTATCTTGGCTTTGGCCACGACTTTGTAATCACTGTGATGGCATTATTAATTAAAAATTTGGTTAGTCTTAGTTGGGCATTGAACTGACTATATATATGTATATGTTCACTTGAGGGCATTCGGCCCAATCACTTTGCTTTGCCTTGCGAATTAACTTCGGCATTGCATTTCTCAATTTGAAACTTGGATGTTGAATCAGTTTCTTATGTCTTGGTTTTGATTTGTACATTTCGCTGTTTTGACTTTTGGTTGCATTGCTAATGTTGCTTTGATAGTTGAGCTTAGTTCGACTGTGATATTGATTTTTGCCAGTTGCATTGTTTACCTGAGATTTGCCCGACTTTTTCAAGTTCGTTTTCATTTCGGGTTGACTTTGATCGATTGGTTTTGGGGTTCTTTTCAAATTTGTAATGTGCCTCTGTGCCTATGTGTGCCTTTGTGCCTTTGCGCCTTTATAAAAATATTTTGACTGCGACATTAACATTGTCGAACTTTGCATTGAACTTGATCACTTCCTGCTGTTGCACGACCTCGGCAGCTACGCCTTGTTTAAAGTTGGTACTTGTATTTGACTTCGATTTTGAGCTCCTTTGTGACTTTATTTGATTCTGAACATCACCTGATTTTGTTCAACATTTTTTGAACCGAGCATTGTGTATCATGTTTTCTGGTCTGTAGCTTGGTTACTTGTTCATGTTACAGTGACCAATGTTTGCTTTTTTCTTGAGCATTGTTATTACTTGACCAGTTCACTGTGTGGTTGTACCCTCTGGGTTGTATTTTGTTTGTACAGTCATATGCTCATATGCATTTATAAATTGAAATTGATACCCAGATTCATGTTACATATATTCACGTTCTTATGCGTTAGCACACTTGCCCTTGTTTATGAAATTGTCACTGTATCATGTACAACATAGTGGTAATTGTGTCGTTATTGTTGCCTTGAACTGTGCCATCACGTTCAAGAGCATGTTCTAATTAAGTTTGAAATATTCAGTTTCAATTTTGGGCTGAGATGTATTGAACTGATTCATTGTTTTCATGCTTTGGGCAGTAGTCTGGAGTTGTCCTTGGTGTTTTGTTGTACATATGAAATTGATTCATATGTATGCTGAACGTTGCTTGTTTCAACTGCAGTTTATTGCGCAGTTGTTTCTTGCTTTCTTTGTTACAGTTCTACCCTTTTGCGCATTTATGACTGCAGTTATTTTCTTATATATGCAGTGTGACCCTTGTTGTTGTGCCTTGCATTAATACGTTTGGATTTGCCTCTAATTTCCTTGTGTTGAACCCGATATTCGGGTTTGACCTTGTGATCATTTATGACTTTCACTGAGTTTTCGTGTATTCCGTGCGATAGTGGCGAGGCAGTACACGCGTGCGTGTACTGCAGCCCTATCAGATTGACAGTTTTAAATTGATGTTCGATTCGTCGAATTGTTTCGTTGGTTAATTTCAAATGGTTTGGAATTGTATTCTGATTTGGGTTGTTGATTTATTGTTTAACACTATTTAGTGTTATATTTGCCGTTATCCAATTCTCGTATCGAGAGTTGGATATACGAGATTTCTGTGACTGTCGTCTATTTGACTATTTGATTATTATTGCTCCTATGCACTAATAACTGAGTTTGAATTAGACTGACCCGTGTATTATTTTCTTTTGAATGTAATACTCGGGTCAGACCCGAGTTATTTCAGGTTGTAGATTTTCTTCTTTGAGTTGCTGTTCAGGATATGAAGACTCTTCACATCTTCTGAAGTCATTAGTGTCATTTCGTAGTAGTCGTGTCATTGTATGGAACGATATGTATTCATGTATATTAGTCGATAATGTACTTGTATATATAACTTCTAGAGTCGACAGTTGTAGTTGTATCATATGTATTGTGTCAACTATGTATTAACTGACATCAGTTATATATATATGAGACTTTTGTTTTTATCTGTGTTCCGCATTTATATTATCTGTGTTGTTGTTATATCTAATGTCCTAAACTATTATGAACTATCGTAGTTTGTTTTATACTGATAATTGGATATGTCGATGGGAGTAAATAAATAATAGATGAAAAATAAAAAGGATATACCACTCCTATCGAGATAACCAATATTAGTGTAAGGCCAATTACGGATGGTCGCTCCTATCCAGCCTTATTCTTCGTAATAATAGACAGTATTTCTTTTAATACTCTTTGTTATTATGAGCATAGAGGTGGGGCGTCACAGTTGGTATCAGAGCTTGGGGTTTATGGACATAATATAAAACTTAACTCGGAAGGATCATATGTTACAACTATTGGTCGATGTTTTATTTGTGCTTGAGTCAAAACTAAAGTTTTGAAATTTGGATGAAATTTTTAAATAACTTTATTTAAAAATAATAGTGAAATTGTGTTCTGATGATTTGATTGATGTGTGATCTGTTTATTAGAGTGCGCAGCGGAAACAGTGAAACTGTCTTCGCTGAGTACAACTGATAATCTTTTTGATATAAAAATCAAAATACGAAATTGATATGAATTTCACTTGTTGTTTACATAGCTGTAATTATTTTGTTTCTTTGAGAACTTCGAATCCGAATTGAGGATTCGAAGAAAGTGCAGATATGTGATTTTTGTTGAAATTTCCGCTGGCTTTCTTTTGTACTAATCATCTATTGATTAGATTTTTGCTGTTTTAAATTATCTTCATTGAAGATACATTTGAATGATTCTTTGTTCATTTTGTAGTACGTGAAAAAAAAAATTAAAATTGCACGTTATTGCATTTATTTATGTTGAACCGATGCTTGGTTATGAAACGTATTTTGTTGCCGTTATTTTTACAACGGGATTTTACACCAATGCTGAATTTTTGAGGCACGGTGTTTTGTTGACAATTTTAATGAATGAAAATTCACTGATGTCACATTTTGATGTGAATTCTTTTGATGAGATATTTGATGTTTTAAAATTACTGTCGCTTTGACCTCAGTAACAGCCAAATTTTTAAAAGTGGATTTTCAAACGGTTATTCCGCAATACTGATGTGTAACCGTTTTTACGGTATTTTGAGAAGTACAATTTCCTTATCGAAATTGTTACTGATTTGCTGTTTTAATCACGTGATTGGAAAATCGTTTTAAAAATGAAAATTGTTTTATAAATTTTTAACAGTTTGCGTTTTCAAAAGAATGAGAAAGTGACTTAAACGATTCAGCAAAATCGAGGATTATGACCCCTTTCTTTTACTGTTTCGCTTAACTCCGGACTTGTCCAGTTGAGAAGGTGAATTGTTATTTTTACAAAATAAATAAAATTGTTTTCAGAAATTTAACAGTTTACGCTTTCAAAAGAATGAGGAAGCGATTTAAACGTTTCAGCAAAATCGAGGACTATGACCCCTTTCTTTTACTGATTCGCTTAATTCCGGACTTGTCCGTTTGAGAATGTAAAGTGTATTTTTATAAAATACACAATTTTGCACTTTCAAGGTAACGATGAAGAGATTTAAACGATTTAGCAAAAGTGCGGAGTATGGAACCACACTTTTACTTTTTCGGTTAATTCCGGACTCGTTAATTGAATATCTGTTGTTTTGATGATTTTGATGAATTTTACACTTTCAAGGAAACGATGAAGAGAATCAAACGATTTAGTAAAACACGTGGTATGGGACATGTGCGTTTGCTATTTCGGTTAATTCCGGACTCGTTAATTGAAACAGTTTGATGCTTTCGTGTGCTTTCGAGCCACTATGAGGACCTTCGGGTCATTTGTTGGGCTTTCGGGCCACTCTGCGGACCTACGGGTCATTTGTTGGGCTTTCGGGCCACTCTGCGGACCTTCGGGTCAAATACCAGTACTAGACCTTCGGGTCACTCTGCGGACCTTCGGGTCAATCTGATGGGCGCCAAAATTATGTTGAGTACTTGGTAGGCTACGGCCACTCTGAGATGCACGTGCGGCGAATTAAAAACTCGCCATCTGATGGGATCGATCCAAGCTTTTATGTTGATTTTCTAGTCTTCTTAATTGATTTCTAGATATTTGTTGCTTCCAATTATCTGCAGGTAATTGGATATTTGTTGATATGAGTTCTGATTATCGTTTTTGATAATCAGATATTTGTTGTTTCTAATTATCGCTTGTGATAATTAGATATTTGTTGATATGAGTTCTGATTATCGTTTTTGATAATCAGATATTTGTTATTTCTAATTATCGCTTGTGATAATTGGATATTTGTTGATATGAGTTCTGATTATCGTTTTTGATAATCAGATATTTGTTGTTTCTAATTATCGCTTGTGATAATTAGATATTTGTTGATATGAGTTCTGATTATCGTTTTTAATAATCAGATATTTGTTGTTTCTAATTATCGCTTGTGATAATTAGATATTTGTTGATATGAGTTCTGATTATCGTTTTTGATAATCAGATATTTGTTGTTTCTAATTATCGCTTGTGATAATTAGATATTTGTTGATATGAGTTCTGATTATCGTTTTTGATAATCAGATATTTGTTGTTTCTAATTATCGCTTGTGATAATTAGATATTTGTTGATATGAGTTCTGATTATCGTTTTTGATAATCAGATATTTGTTGTTTCTAATTATCGCTTGTGATAATTAGATATTTGTTGATATGAGTTCTGATTATCGTTTTTGATAATCAGATATTTGTTGTTTCTAATTATCGCTTGTGATAATTAGATATTTGTTGATATGGGTTCTGATTATCGTTTTTGATAATCAGATATTTGTTGTTTCTAATTATCGCTTGTGATAATTAGATATTTGTTGATATGAGTTCTGATTATCGTTTTTGATAATCAGATATTTGTTGTTTCTAATTATCGCTTGTGATAATTAGATATTTGTTGATATGAGTTCTGATTATCGTTTTTGATAATCAGATATTTGTTGTTTCTAATTATCGCTTGTGATAATTAGATATTTGTTGATATGAGTTCTGATTATCGTTTTTGATAATCAGATATTTGTTGTTTCTAATTATCGCTTGTGATAATTAGATATTTGTTGATATGAGTTCTGATTATCGTTTTTGATAATCAGATATTTGTTGTTTCTAATTATCGCTTGTGATAATCAAATAATTGTTGATTTGAAATTTGATTATCATTTTTGATAATCGAATATTTGTTGATTTGAGAAATTTGATTATCGTTTTTGATAATCGAATATTTGTTGATTTGAAATTTAATTATCGCTTTAGATAATTAAATATTGGTTGATTTGAATTTGATTATCGCTTGAGATAATCAAATATTTGTTGAATTTGAAATTTGATTATCGCTTGTGATAATCAAATAATTGTTGATTTGAAATTTGATTATCATTTTTGATAATCGAATATTTGTTGATTTGAGAAATTTGATTATCGTTTTTGATAATCGAATATTTGTTGATTTGAGAAATTTGATTATCGTTTTTGATAATCGAATATTTGTTGATTTGAAATTTGATTATTGTTTTTGGTAATTAAATAAGTGTTGATTTGTTTTCTGACTGTCGTTTAGACAATTGGATGTTTGCTGATTTTATTGATACGAGGTTTTCTAGTCTCTAATTGATTCTAGATTATGCTGATTTTTATTGAATTGCTGTTTTCTTTCTATCTCTGTTGATAGCTAGAGTTGCTGATATGAAGTTTGTGTTTTCTAGTTAATTTTGAATAACTAGATATTGGCCGTTTTGCGAATTGTGATTTGTGTTTCATAATTACCGTTGTTGATAATTAGATTTTGCTATTTTCTAATTATCGTATCGATAATTAGATATTGATGTTTTTTTGAATTTCTGTTTTTAAATTATCTAGTTGATAATTGAAGGTTAATAATTGTATTTATCCAGTTTGCTGTTTTCTGATTATCTACTGATAATTAGACTTTGTTGAAAATTTGTGAATTTCCCTTATGGGATTAAAAGATTTCTTTGATGTTTGAAATTCTCTACCTTTATTTTTCTAGCTTAACCAGTTTATGTTAGAAAATTTATTGGTAATGACGACCTTAAATATGAAAATTGCGGGGACGCAATTTCTATAAGGAGGGGAGTCTGTAACAACCCGGTATTGCGTACCGAGTATTTATCATCTCTGGACGATTACATTTCCTAGCTAATGGCTGTTTGGAATTTTTAAAACCAGTTTGAAACTCTTTTGAAAAATCTGTTAAGTGTTGATGTGCTTTGAAAAATTTAAATAGTGGTCTATTTTTTTCTTTGGGCCGTGAAGATTTGCAAAGGCATATAGCCGTTCCCTTTTCAATCTATTGGACCCGTCCCCCTTTACCATTTTTTTTCAGTCGAACCCTAAAACTAAACATACGAAAGAAAAGTTAATGGCGGCTCAATCTTCTTTCGTTCGTGCGAATGCTAGGGCTTCTGAATGAAGTCGCAGTTATGTCGAATCAATCGCTGGGGCTTGCTTCTTCTGGGTCGAGTTCGTATATAAGGTGAGTGATTCATTCACTCACATCTAATTTAAACTTCGTGATTTCGTGCGTGTTCAATTGTTTGGGTGGCGATTCATTTTACTTGCAGTGATTCATGTTGTTGTGTATTGATTTCTTTTCGATGTTGGCCTTGCGATTGTAAATTGAAACTGTTTGTCGATGAGGCTTCTGTTTTCATAGGGTTCGAAACCCTTATTTTCGTTCGTAAGAATTTGCTTGAATTGTCATTCGTTATACCTCGGTCTGACTTTATTTATGTGAAAATTTTGATACACAGACCCATTTCGGAATTTGACCTCCTTATTTATCTTGGCTTTGGCCACGACTTTGTAATCACTGTGATGGCATTATTAATTAAAAATTTGGTTAGTCTTAGTTGGGCATTGAACTGACTATATATATGTATATGTTCACTTGAGGGCATTCGGCCCAATCACTTTGCTTTGCCTTGCGAATTAACTTCGGCATTGCATTTCTCAATTTGAAACTTGGATGTTGAATCAGTTTCTTATGTCTTGGTTTCGATTTGTACATTTCGCTGTTTTGACTTTTGGTTGCATTGCTAATGTTGCTTTGATAGTTGAGCTTAGTTCGACTGTGATATTGATTTTTGCCAGTTGCATTGTTTACCTGAGATTTGCCCGACTTTTTCAAGTTCGTTTTCATTTCGGGTTGACTTCGATCGATTGGTTTTGGGGTTCTTTTCAAATTTGTAATGTGCCTCTGTGCCTATGTGTGCCTTTGTGCCTTTGCGCCTTTATAAAAATATTTTGACTGCGACATTAACATTGTCGAACTTTGCATTGAACTTGATCACTTCCTGCTGTTGCACGACCTCGGCAGCTACGCCTTGTTTAAAGTTGGTACTTGTATTTGACTTCGATTTTGAGCTCCTTTGTGACTTTATTTGATTCTGAACATCACCTGATTTTGTTCAACATTTTTTGAACCGAGCATTGTGTATCATGTTTTCTGGTCTGTAGCTTGGTTACTTGTTCATGTTACAGTGACCAATGTTTGCTTTTTTCTTGAGCATTGTTATTACTTGACCAGTTCACTGTGTGGTTGTACCCTCTGGGTTGTATTTTGTTTGTACAGTCATATGCTCATATGCATTTATAAATTGAAATTGATACCCAGATTCATGTTACATATATTCACGTTCTTATGCGTTAGCACACTTGCCCTTGTTTATGAAATTGTCACTGTATCATGTACAACATAGTGGTAATTGTGTCGTTATTGTTGCCTTGAACTGTGCCATCACGTTCAAGAGCATGTTCTAATTAAGTTTGAAATATTCAGTTTCAATTTTGGGCTGAGATGTATTGAACTGATTCATTGTTTTCATGCTTTGGGCAGTAGTCTGGAGTTGTCCTTGGTGTTTTGTTGTACATATGAAATTGATTCATATGTATGCTGAACATTGCTTGTTTCAACTGCAGTTTATTGCGCAGTTGTTTCTTGCTTTCTTTGTTACAGTTCTACCCTTTTGTGCATTTATGACTGCAGTTATTTTCTTATATATGCAGTGTGACCCTTGTTGTTGTGCCTTGCATTAATACGTTTGGATTTGCCTCTAATTTCCTTGTGTTGAACCCAATATTCGGGTTTGACCTTGTGATCATTTATGACTTTCACTGAGTTTTCGTGTATTCCGTGCGATAGTGGCGAGGCAGTACACGCGTGCGTGTACTGCAGCCCTATCAGATTGACAGTTTTAAATTGATGTTCGATTCGTCGAATTGTTTTGTTGGTTAATTTCAAATGGTTTGGAATTGTATTCTGATTTGGGTTGTTGATTTATTGTTTAACACTATTTAGTGTTATATTTGCCGTTATCCAATTCTCGTATCGAGAGTTGGATATACGAGACTTCTATGACTGTCGTCTATTTGACTATTTGATTATTATTGCTCCTATGCACTAATAACTGAGTTTGAATTAGACTGACCCGTGTATTATTTTCTTTTGAATGTAATACTCGGGTCAGACCCGAGTTATTTCAGGTTGTAGATTTTCTTCTTTGAGTTGCTGTTCAGGATATGAAGACTTTTCACATCTTCTGAAGTCATTAGTGTCATTTCGTAGTAGTCGTGTCATTGTATGGAACGATATGTATTCATGTATATTAGTCGATAATGTACTTGTATATATAACTTCTAGAGTCGACAGTTGTAGTTGTATCATATGTATTGTGTCAACTATGTATTAACTGACATCAGTTATATATATATGAGACTTTTGTTTTTATCTGTGTTCCGCATTTATATTATCTGTGTTGTTGTTATATCTAATGTCCTAAACTATTATGAACTATTGTAGTTTGTTTTATACTGATAATTGGATATGTCGATGGGAGTAAATAAATAATAGATGAAAAATAAAAAGGATATACCACTCCTATCGAGATAACCAATATTAGTGTAAGGCCAATTACGGATGGTCGCTCCTATCCAGCCTTATTCTTCGTAATAATAGACAGTATTTCTTTTAATACTCTTTGTTATTATGAGCATAGAGGTGGGGCGTCACAGTGATAAGGGGCACAGGTGTATGTTCCCTTGGGCTAACACTGGTGCGCATTGAAAATAAGGAATATAACTCACCATAAAACATACACGATATTGGTACAAAGAAATAAACACATGTGCCTCCAGGATAGACCAATACATAATATACAGTAAATAACGGAGAATACAAAGTCAGAATTGCAGTGATAATATATAATACTGAATATACATGGTATGTCAAATATACATTACACGAATGTACATACAAGAGACAATACAATAAAAGATGATAACTACTAAACTGAATACTAGCCTATTATATGCCCAAAATATTAGCTGGTCTCACTGTCCCTGAACCTTAAATGTCTCGGACTGATCCAAGTATCACGTAAATAACACACGGGGCATACTTTGTCTAAATCAGGGGTCAATATACATATGTAACTCAATATATGCAGGGTGCTAAAATGTGATTGCACCATCAGAATAATTCATGTAAACAATTAGAATGTTAATATATATATGTAGTGATGTATACATGGTATGCAATTAAAATATCATAGGCAATCCCAGAGTATCACGTAACATCAAATACAACAACACTATGCATAAGATGTCATCACTTATATAAAAAACATATCATATCAGAAACATAAAATCAACATCAAAAGGGTGAATCGTCCATATTAAAAATTCATCATCAAAATGTAGAAGTCCTCAATAAATGAGATATCACCAAGTATAATCAGGCTAGCATATAGCATATCCCAAGTATAACTCTCATTCTAAATAATAAGAACATCGTCAACATATAGGCCACCTATCAGTGTAAAAAAAGATATGAGAATCCACTATACTTTAGACACCTATCAGATGTAATCTCATCTCCTCATATACGAATAAATTAGAATATACCATGACGGGAATGATTAAACGACATACATGGAGTCCCAAATAGAGTCATATATACATTAATATGTGGGTCACCTAAACCTGAGTCGCCTAACCCATATCTATACTTAGGTGAGGTGTATCAATAGCATATGCCAACCTACCACTCCTTGTAGAACCAGAAAGGAGACGGACATCTACCCGCCTACTCTAGGAGCTCAGGGTTACCTAACCAGATCTGCTCCTACGGTCTTCAGTTACCTCGACGAATATCGTGACACATATCCACCAATGGCTCGTCTAGGCGTAGCCTTAGTCACGATTCTGCTTTGCCCCTATAGGTATTAGACTTGTGGCCTACGCGACATAAGGGGTTATAGGGCACCTACCTAATGGGTCACCTAACCAAAACCCCATGATGGATATCAAATATAATATTCAATAAATGTGTCATAAATCTAGGGTAAGACCACAAGATCAGGCTGCTAGGGTGGATTCTAGCCATCTGGTTCTCTCCAATGCTAATAACAGGAGTACATCATGATAGTGTGTAACAACCCTAGATTTTTGCATATATTTTAAATTGGAATTTTATTTGATTTTGAAATTATTTTTAACTTGTTTTATTTTCAATATTCATTTTAAATATAAATTTTGATTATTATATGAATTATTATTTCAAACTGGTATAAATTGAATATTTTCCTAAAAAAGGGATTTCTAGTCAAACTTTGACTTTTAAATTTTAAATTTAAATATTTAAATTCTTAAATTTTATCTTTTATTATGAAAATAGATTTAATAACATGAATACTGCTTTTCGTTTCGTTGAAAACGGATTTAAATTGTGAAAGTTATAATGTTTTCAATATTGTGTGTATATTGAGTTATTTAACAATTTTCTTTATTTTTAATTTATATAAATGACATTTTATTTGATATATCTTACTCTAATTTGTATATTTAAGTTATATCATATATATTTTGACTTTTAATATTTTTAAAGTGATTATGAAATTTTTCTAAAGCTTATTGAATTTATTTTTAATTTTTAAAGCCTGTTTGCATTTTTAAGCTATTTTCTTAATTTAAATTCTATTTAATTAAAATTTAATTATTTATTTTATATATTTATTTTATTTTTTGAGTTGTTATCTTTATTTATCAGTTTTTATATGTATTTTTAAATTACAAAAAAAATAGAGGAAATTCGAAGAGTTTTAAACTTTTGGAATTCCTAAGCCTTTTCATCTCCAACCTTTCATTTTCTCAACTCCTCTCTTTATTGTTTTTGGCCGTGCTTTTCATTTATTTTCTCAGCTGCATTTCCTCACTTTTCACATGAATTCTAATATCTTTCTCATCCAAAAACATACGGCCATCATGGAGCAAAGAGTTGGTAAAAATCTTCCTTTCTTCCTTTGTTGTTTTCTAGTTTTCTATGTGAATCATTGCACTTGTTCTCCACTTTTTGATCAGCTCCTCCCTCCTCCAGCCCTTGGCCAACCTCCATCACCTCCTAGCCCATTCACCTACCTCCCTAAATCACTACCATGGCCAGGCCGAGCCAACTTGGCTAGAGAACACCACCAATAATCCAATATTACATCACCTATCTACATAAACCAAGCCTAGTTGTACACCATCACCTTCTACCACCATTAGCCACCACCACCTCCACCACCTCTGGCCTTTCCTACACCCTCTGCCACGTCACCCACCACCTCCTGGAGCCATTGGCCATGCCCCATAGCTTCTGGACGAGCCAAACTTAGTATAGAATTGATGTATGTTGCCTTGTTATTTGCCTTGTTGTTGAAGTTACGCACCTAGATCTTCACCACTTTGTTAACACATGCTAGGCCGACCTTTAGGAACCCAAACCAGATCCAAACACTTTGGCTTTGTTTAATTTCAGATCTGGAGATGAAGCATAGATGGTAGAAAGCAAGTGCAAACACTTTGGCTTTGTTTCATGCATTCATTTCTAACATTGTTTATGTATAATTTGAGTTGAAAACTTATGTTCTATATACTTGTTTTGTTTGCATGTGTGTAAGGAGATTAATCTTTGGATCTCCCATTCAAATCATATTCGTGCTCTCGTGCCTTCGTAGATTCTTTGTTGTGTGTTTTGGTTGTCATCTCCAGCTTAAACAGTAATTCTCACCAGACGATGTGTACTTATATAACTAGTAAACTGACACCTTTTGAATCTGTAAAATTATATAATCCTGTTATAACTGTTATATTATGATTATTTGATGTTCATCCCTGTTTATACACATGTTATGTCATCTGTTACTGTTATATATTGTGTACTGTTCATTTTTATCAGTTTATCACACTACAAGTTCCATGTAGATTAGGTTCACTATGGGTTGAAATGATACATACCCGAACGGACTTTAGAATAGGGAAAAATTGTTATGGGCTGAAATGATAGGCCTGAACGGTTTTTATTTATTTTATTTAACTTGGGATTGCAGGTTTGAAATGATAAAACCCGGTTTTTCTTTGTAAACTGCGGATTGAAATGATACATATCCATATCACTTGACCTAGACTAGAAAATTTTATACAGACCCGTGGTTTATATATTTTTCTGAAATTTTTAAAATATTTTAAAAATGTAAATATTTTTATATTTTGATTTAAATTTTATTAAAATGATTTCTATAAAATATTAATGATTTTCTACAAATTAAATAAGTGAATTAAGTAAATGGTGAAGTAGAATTTGAAATATAAGTAAATTTTGGAATTTATGATTTTGTTTATAAATGGAATTTATGTAAAGTAAGAATATACGACAAGTTTGATTTAAAAGATGAATTTAATTATTTTATTAAGTAATAATAATTTTTAAAGTGTTAATGATTTTGTAAATTAAAATATGAAATAAATGAATGTTTAAGTTGAATTTTTTGAAATATAACTTAAATTGGGAAATTGTGAATTTTGTTAAAAGTGAAATTTTAATTAAGTAAAATAAATGGAAATAATTTATATTTTGGAAATTTAAACTTAGTTGTTAAGTTAAGAATTTAATTAATGAAATGAAAATTTAATTGTTATTTAATTTGATTTTTGTATGGAAATTTGACTTTATAAAATCATAGAAATAGAGGTATATAAATGATTGTTTAAAGTGTGAAAATATATGATTTTATAAGTTAAAATGATTTATATTAAAAGTTAATCATGTGTGAAATTGTAAATAAAACTCTGAATTTGATTTGACATCATTTTTGTAATGTAAAGATATTACAGCATTGGAAAATGCTGTAGTTGTTTTAAATGAACCAAATAGCAAATTTGAACTAAGGGTTATTATAGAATTTTGTTAGTGCTATAGTTGTTAAATTTAACTAAAATTTTAATTGAAACTAAATTAAGATATTACAGCATTTAAATGCCGTCTTTTGTTAATGAACTGTTTTTAAACATAACATTTCGTAGCATTTTCTAAGTGCTGCGAAAGTTGAATTTTCTTTGTTTAATAAATTCAAATGAATAAATGATCTTTGAAAAAGATTAAATTTTGGAAATAAAATATTTAATTATTAAATATAAAGAATTGACTTTAAATGATTTAAGTGGAATAGTTGATTTAGGAAATACAACTATTTTGAAATGTGATTAAATGGTATTTAAATTTAAATTAAATAAATGATATTTTGGAATGAATTTGAAATGATATTAAATCTTGGAATGAATAATTGAAGTTTATATTAGTATGAAAATCAATTAGTTTACTTGTAATTTGAATCTATTTAAAAGATATTGGACTTATGAAATATAGGATAATAAAGCTTTGGAATTTATTTTATAATTTGAATAGTTATTTTGTGGATTAAATCTATATTTGAAATTTATAAGATTTGAAATGGTCTATGGAAATTTAATTGAAATAAATGATTGAATTGAATTGAAACTTTGGAAATTTTAATACTTGATTTAAAAGTATAATAATTACACTTTTAAATGGTTTAGATGGGATATTTTGATTGAAATATAAACTATTTAAAAGGTGACTTGAAATGAAATAAATGAATGATATCTTTAAATTTAAAAAGTATTTAAAGTTGAATATTTAGATTTGAACTCAAATGATATTTTGGTATATTAAAATGATTTGAAATGAAGTTTTGGAAAGATATGATATTTTGATATATTGAAATGATTTGAAATGAAGTTTTGGAAAGATATGATATTTTGATATATTGAAATGATTTGAAATGAAGTTTTGAAATGATATGTTATTTTAAATATATTGAAATGATTTGAAAAGAAGTTTTGAAATGATATGTTATTTTAAATATATTGAAATGGTTTGGAATTGATTTAATCTTCATTTTGATAAAGATTTGGATTTGAAATGATATTCTATTTTGAAGTATAAAATATTATTTTAAAATTATAACTACGGGTTATAATAACGATTGGTTGTTAAAGATACCGGGATCGGATATGGACATACTCTCTGTCGATACCGAAAACCACTTTGACAACTGTGTACGCGGTGGAGTTTCCAGAATGAAGTAGGATGGTGGCGACGATCCTAAGGTATATACGTGGACCCAACTCCCGTGAGTTGGTATAAGGTGGCTAAAACAGGAGCGATTGACGGACCAGTGAGGTAGCACCTCTGATCGGACACACTTCTTCGATACCATTCTATTACTTGTGATTGATTTGGTGTGCACCCTTGATTTGGGAGTGTTGTTCGAGGTGGGCGGTAGTGGCTGCTATGCGTCACCACCAGTCCGGATGCGTAATTGGTATATCTACCCTGGCATTGCCTAGTTGTGCCGTGTCACCTACCGTATCGAGCTTTACTACGAGTTGTGATTTCTCCCGTAGCCTGTGGAGTATCGAGGGTAGCCCCCATTTTGGGAGTACGCTAATACTGGATAGACTACTAGGACTATTACGTGTTAAGGGCTATATGGGTAACCCCTTGACACTATTAAAAAGTATGTTTATTTTATATTAGACATTATTATAATAGCGAATATTACTACATAGTAGATAGTTTAACGGATCCTTAAAGAATGGGCGATCCCAAGCATTCTTTAAGTTACTTGTACCTTTATTACAGTTCACTTGAGTTGGTTTACATTGTATATGTATGTATGTCCTGACTCGAGTGTTTGTATTTTTTTATTTACGCTCGAATCGGCCTGAGTATTCACAGATTTGGATTCCACTTTCTGGAGATTGGAATCGCTGGAGATTATCTGCTTATCTAGTTTTATCTATCTCAGTTCTATTGTTCTATTCAGCTTGTACTTGGTTATTTTATTGAGACTTCTGTTGTACTCTATTTCTTCTGTTATATCTTATGTAACTCTGATATATTTATATAGTAGCTTCATGAACTACTATTTCTTTTACTTCCGCTGCATTATTTTACTATGTGGTTGTGATCTGTGATTATATTTATTTACTGTATATTCTGAGATTTGCCAAATTTTATTTACAATCCATTGTTTTGAATTATTCAAGTCCGACATGTGTGGATTTATTGTCGATTTGAATGGTCCAAATACTGGGTCGTTACATAGTGGCACACAATATCAATAAATATAAGGGTACCTACCTTGCTCATACCAACGAGCATCACCTTACATAAGTATGATCTCATAATCCTAATCCTATCATGTGAGTTCCATCTACTTACTATGAATAACTGAATAAATATCACAACAGCATCCCATACAACTATGTTATACTCAATTTTTTATTCGTTGCTCATAAAGCATACCCATTCTCCATAATATTCTATATAATTTGTCTAAAGAATAACCGAATAAATATTACTGAATGCCCTATCCTACATGGTATTATAACTCCATTTATTCATATTTCTCATCACATAGAATTTATAAATAACAAAACCAATATAAAATATCATAAAAATAACAGTATTACGCATTCATACTGATAGAAATCATCATTGTATCATATCAAAACACTACACAAATCAATTGTGAATCATTCATATATTCAAAAAATTAGTTATATAAAAGGAAATATTAAATATGAGATAAAACATTTAATTAAATATTTATATTAAACATGAATAGATAACTTTAATCTAGTACTTCTTATTTATTTATATAAATTCAAAGCTTCCAAAAACAATTAACTACCACCATAAACCCTCATAATAATTTTTAATAAGGATTTATCAAATTTTTGTAACTGTTCATTAATATAATATTATTAAATAAATTTCATTTAATTATTAATTAACTTAAATTATATATGTATGTATGTATGTATGTATATTGCTATGTATAAAGTAATAGCATAAACTATATATATTATTTAATTTTTATTATTTTTATTTATTTTATTCTTTTATTTTTAAAAATTGAGTAGGCCAACGGTATGTGAGTTAGAGGAATAGGGATCTTAAGGCTAAATTAACACTATAGGGAGGTGAATAGTGTTTAATGGATTATATGAATATTATTCAAATTCTTTAAGATTTTATTTGAAATGATGGAATTAACGATTATAGAAACAATCACAGAATCAAAGTACAATTAAAAGTAAATACAGTAAAAATAAACAGGAAAGAACACACCAAGATTTTATACTGGTTCGGAGTTATCCTACATCCAGTCCTGCACAATTCCTTGTATGAATTTCTTTTCAACTAGTGAATGCAAATACAATCTCAATTTTAAGGCTACGAGACATACCTTCCAGAATCCCAGCCTCTGGGTAGAGCCACTTGATTTCTGGGCCACAAGCACACCCATTAGATTTACGGGCTACTAAGCACACCTAATTGATTTAATTAGGCTACAATCACAATTACTTGGATTTCAAGGCTACCAAGCACATCACAGAGTAAAAGCGTATGATTTAATAGAGTTTACAGACTCAGATCTTTGATCTTGATTACAATTGATCGTATAACTCTTGAATAGCACCTGATCTTGAGAGAGACGAGGGAAATCAGAGAGTATATGAATGAGAATCAAACTAGTAATGATTGAATTTGATTCTGGTTGAATTTTGGCAGAGTTTCGATAGAAATTTCTTTAGAAATCAAGAGAGTGAAAAGAGGAGAGAAAAATAAGAAAGTAGTTAATGAAAATTCGTCTGGAAGATAGGTATATATAGGGAAACAACGGTTATCTCAATTTGCAAAGAGATACGACAAAAAGACACTTCCATTCAAATTTGAATTTTGATAAATAGTGCTTGTAAGTCCACATACCTGTAGAGGATATGTCGACATATCCTTTTGTATTTTGAAATTTTACTTAATATAAATTATTTTGAAAATATAAGTTTTGTAAAATGTTTTGAAACTTTGTACGAACATTTAAACATAGTTTATATATAATTTAATCATATTAAAACTTAATGAAACTTTATAAAATAATTTTAAAAGACTTAAAAAGAATATTTAATACAATGTAAATAATATATACAAAATCAATATAGTTATAAATTATTAAAGTATAAGTAATAATTTAGTACATATATATAAACTTAAAAAAACTAAAACAATATCTTTATAAGTATAAGAGATTTGAAAATCATTTTGAAAATATTTTGAAAATATTATTTTAAAATTAGAATATTTGAAAAAACAATTTAAAACAAAATTAGAGAAGGTAAGAGAGATCAGGAAAGTGCTATCAAGGTTTTAAAATAAATTCTATGACTCTATAACTTATTAGGAATATCTTGAAATCTTGAACTCTTCAATATTTATGAAGTCTTTATTCTTAAACTCTTGAAACTTTATATCAGCATCTTAAATCTACTCTTGATATCAGCATCTTGATACTGTACAGTCTTCTTAGTCAATACTTGTCTAATATCCTACACTATATACTATATATATCCTGATAAAACATTAGTATCTATATTTTATATAATGTCCTATAGTTGTTATCATCAAAACCAATACCTAAGGTACTAACAATTCCCCCCTTTTGAAGGTGACAACTCTGTATATAGAATATATTATAACTCCCCTGAGTTACAAAACTCCCCATTAATCTATGCCTAGATTTTATATATTTCTCCCTCTTTGTCATCAACAAAAATAACTAACTAAAACTATAACTCTAAGACTAACTTTTACTATGATCCTAACTCTAACTTTCCTAAATAAAGTACTAATCAATCTGTATAAGAATTATATATAATGATTGTGAGAAAGATTATATACAAACAATGAGTAATAAGTAAAATGAAATAATCAATCCAAAAATTCATGCAATTAAACAAAGTTTATGTCATGCAGCATTCAAACAAATCCACACAAATCAAAACCAATCAAATGCAAACCAAGTATTATTATTTATATACAATCAAACCTATTTATACTAGATATTTCGAGGAACTTCAACCCATCCATCAGTGCTAAAGATTGGATCCGCTTTGATAGCATCCCAATCTTCATCATCTTTGTTGATGGTACACTCTGGATTGGTAGTTGATTCTTCTTTGTTAAAGGCAGAAATCATCCACCGAATCGCGTCAAAATGCCTTTCTTGCTCCTTGATCATCTACAGTTGACTTAATTTTAAGTACCCCTGATTTCTTAGGATGAAATTAAGAATGCTCTTGAATGATTCAAGATTTTGTTCAAGGTTCTCAGTTAGTTTTTGGATAGGAGAAGCCATTATTTTGGTTTTCAGGAATGCAAAGGAAGAAGAAAGATAGTAGAAAATAATGATTCTCTGGTTTCAACAGATATTTAAAGGGGTGGAAATTCGTTGGAAATGAATAGACATTTGATGTCTATTCAATTTTCAAAATTAAAAATTTTGAAAAGTTACCATTGTATGTCGACATACATACCTAGGGTATGTCGACATATATGCAGAAATTTTCTAAAAATCTTTGTTTTTATATTTTAATGTAAGTAGCTTACACTATTATACTTTTATGTTTTTCAGAGATGATAAACATTGTATAACAGCAAGGAAATAAGCTTTCATTAATACTTATATAGAGATTACATAGAACACAAAGAAATGAAAAGATACATAAGGTTCAACATAAACTAAAACTAGAAAATCCAAATACAAGATAGTTTAAACAATTAGAAAGATGCGGATGAAGATGATGAAGAACCACTAAGCTTGTGGATGATCTTTCCAAAGAATTTATCCATTTTGTTGGAAATTTAAGTAAATTTCTTTGGAAATGATTTATTAAGCTTCCTTTGGTTATGGATGATCTTCTCTTTATTTTTGAGAAGATCTTTGTTGGATGGATTTGGTGGCATATTGATACTTTACAAAGAAGTATCCTCCTCCTTTTCTAGTTTTCCTCCTCGACTTCCATTTCATCTCCTTCCTCCTCTTCTCTTATTTCATGCTCTTCTTCACGAGCCAACCTTTGTTTCTTTTCTGCAAGCGTTTCATAAGACTCGAAAAAGGATGAAATATGCATAAGTGAAATGTTGGCCTTGTCAAATATTTTTCGAGGAATTGTTTCCTCTCAACACTAAAATAATTGAAAACATGAGTAAGATACACACCACAAAATAGTGCGTTTTCAATGTTAGAAAGATTCTTAGGAAAAACTTCATCAAAAATGAATTGAGACCAATTTATATTGTATCGACCATAAATTGCGAAAAGAGCTATCAAAATTTTTTGAGTCGGGTTATTATAATTACCCGTTCTAGGAGTGATACTTTGTTGCAAATGAAGGCTTAAAATTCTTGCTTTTGGACGCAAGTTTTTATTTTTGAATTCAAAATCATCACCACTTTTGAAAATATCATGAATTACTTCATGATTTTGAGAATCAATTTGAAAAGATGAAAGGTCCATTCCACTAGATTTGCATCCAAGAATGTGACCCAAAAGTTCACAATTTAAAACAATTTTTGTCCCTTTGACACTACTCCAAACTTCTCCTTCTCTACCATCATAAAAATTTCCTTTTAAATTTGCATAAAACATCTTTACTAACTTTGGATAACAAACAAAATCATTTTGAGAAGCATCGATTAAACCAAGAATTTCATTTTGTAAACAAAGATTGAAAAGATCATAAGTTTGAAAATCTTCAAAAATAGCAAATCTTCCGGGAAAGACTTTTCCGAAAGATAAATACTCTATATAGGCCTGAATGGCTTCTTGACCATTGAAAAGATATTCTTTTATTTTCTCGAAAAGCCTCATGGTTGCTTTAGTATTGCTTAAGAATGTCATTGAAGAATAGTTTGAAGAGATAAGAGAGTTTATGATTTTTGAATTTGAAAATGAAAGTGTTAAATGAATGGATGGAGATAGAGCAAGTAAATAGAGAATTAAAGGACATGTTCTCTGGTCAAAAAGCAACTTTTCAGAACATAAGAATTGGTGAAAAGGTGGAGGGAAATTCAAACTCAAATGCTGTCTGTATATGTCGACATATAGGTCGAATTTTTCAAAAATTATTTTTGTTTAACTATTCCCTATTTTATTATATAGATCTATTTATAGTTATTCTATTTTTAGAAAAATAACTTTAAAAATTGTTTTAAATATTTTATATTACTATTATATTATTAAAATATATAAAATATAATCACACAATATTCAACCAATATTATTATTAATCTATAGGATATTCTAACAACCAATAAAGCAACTAAATGAAAAGAAATATTCATTCAAGAAATTAAAAAAACTTTTGATATATTAAATGCGTACCTTTTTCCGATCCATTTCACCATTTTGTTCTGAATTATGTATTGCTAAGAAGCACGTGTTAGCAATTTCTGTATCTGAATCATTATCACTTGAGGATGTATCTAAGTCCTCTAATGTTGTAGTATAGGCTCTTCTCCATTTTCTAGATGAATCAGTGTTTGGTGTAGTTTTCAGGTTAGTGGGATATGGAAAGTCTCATTTTAAATGACCAGGGTCATTGCAGTTATAACATCTAATGTCATTTCCATTTCCACTTCCGCTTTCTGGATTTTTGTTGTCATTTCTTTTGAAATTGTTCATCTTCCTTTATTTTAGAAATTTTCTCAAATTCCTTGTCATGAAAGCAATTTCTTCATTTTCATCGCTGTCTGAATCCAGATTATCCGCCATTGCATTAGAAGCTATAGATTTCTTCTCTTTTGCTTTGCTTTCTCTTCTACCCTGCATTTGTGCTTCAAAAGACATTAAATTGCCAATTGAATCTTCAATTTCTAAAGTGCTAATGTCATTAACCTCTTCGATTGCAAGAGTCTTTGATTCCATTCAGTAGTAAGTGAATTGAGGATTTTTCTAACTTGATCCTCTTCAATAAACTTTTACCCAGTGCAATAAGTGAGTGTACTATATTTTGGAATCCCCTATACATATCAGATATGGACTCATTTGGATTCATTTTGAATAACTAAAACTGGTTTGTTAACATGGAAATTTTGGTCTATTTGACCTTACTTGTCCCTTCATGTATAACTTGCAAAGTTCTCCAAATTTCAAATGCAGGCTTACATATAGATACTTTATTAAATTCATTTCTATCTAGTGAATAAAAAAATATTCATAGCCTTAGAGTTACTTTGTGCAACTGCTTTTGGTCAGTAGTCCATTGTGCAAGATTTGACTCAAATTTAGTGTACTCGGTTTGTGTGATATTTCAAGTGTCTAAACCAATTGACTGTAAACAAATTTCCATTTAACATGACCAATATGTGCAATTACAGCCATTAAAAAGTGGACGTCTAGCAGTGGATTATTCTTAGACAAGTGAAGTACTAACAAGTGTATTAACAGTGTTACTAACAGTGCTATTACCAGTGATGGTAGCCATTTAAACTTTTTCAAAAATCAGACGATGAATACTTTGAAAACCAATGCTCTACTACTAAATGTGAGTCGGCAGAACAGGAATCTTAAGGCTAAATTAACACTAAAGGGGAGGTGAATAGCGTTTAATGGATTATATGAATATTATTCAAATTCTTTAAGAATTTACTTTGAGTGATGAAATTAACAATGATAGCAACAATCACAGAATCAAAGTACAGATAAAAGTAAATGCGGTAAAAGTAAAAAGGAAATAACATGCTAGGATTTAATATTGGTTTGGTGTTACCTTATATCCAGTCCCGCATAATTCCTTGTATGGATTTCTTTTCAACTAGTAAATGCAAATACAGTCTCGATTTTAAGGCTACGAGACACACCCTCTAAAATCACGGCCTCTGGGTAGAGCTACTTGATTTCCAGGCCACAAGCCACCCACTAGATTTACGGGCTACTAAGCATACTTAATTGATTTAATTAGGCTACAATCACACCTACTTGGATTTCAGGGATACCAAGAACACCACAGAGTATAAGAGTATGATTTGATAGAGTTTACAGACTCAGATCTTCGATCTTGATTACAATTGATCCTATAACTCTTGAATAGCACTTGATCTTGAGAGAGATGAGAGAAATAAGAGAGTATATGAAAGAGAATCAAACTAGTACTGATTGAATTTGATTCTGGTTGAATTTCGGTAGAGTTTTGATAGAAATTGCTTTATAAATCAAGAGAGTGAAAAGAGGAGAGAAAAATAAGAAAGTAGTTAATGAAAATTCATTTGGAAGACTGGTATATATAAGGAAATAATGGTCATGTCCATTCGCGTAGAGATATGACGAAAAGACACTTCCATTAAAATTTGTATTTTAAAAATTATGGCTAGTATGTCAACATACATGCAGAGGATATGTCAACATATCCCTTTGTATTTTGAAAAATTACTTAATAAAAACTGTTTTGAAAATATTAAGTTTTGTAAAATGTTTTGAAACTTTGTACAAACATTCAAACATAGTTTATACATATTTTAATAATATTAAAACTTAATAAAACTATATAAAATAATTTTTGAAGATTTAATAAGAATATTTAGTATAATGTAAATAATATATAGAAAATCAATATAGTTATAAATTATTAAAGTATAAACAATAATTCAATATATATATAATTAAAAAAACTAAAATAATATCTTTATAAGTATAAGAGATTTGAAAATCATTTTGGAAATATTTTGAAAATATTATTTTAAAAATATAATATTTGAAAAACAATTTAAAACAAAATTAGAGAAGGTAAAGAGAGATCAGGAAACTACTATCAAGGTTTTAACATAAATTCTATGACTCTATAACTTATCTAGAATATCTTGTAATCTTAAACTTTTCAATACTCATGAGTATTCATTCTTGTGCTCTTGAACTTTATATCAGCATCATGAATCTACTCTTGATATCAGCATCTTGATACTGTACAGTCTTCTTAATCAATACAAGTCAAATATCCTACACTATATACTATATATATCTTGATAAATTATTAGTATCTATTTTTTATATAATGTCCTATAGTTGTTATTGCCAAAACTAATACCTAAGGTACTAACACAATAGGCCATCGGTTGACCCACCGATTAGTAGTTTACGGTCGACCGATAGACCTACCGGTCAATAGCCATAGTAGATCACCTAATTAAATTTAGGCCATCTCCTCCTCCGTCCGTGACCATTCCTCCTCCAATTTGATGCAAGCACATTATATATGATCAAACATCCATCCAAACCCAACATATACAAGAAATAAAAGAAGGAAACAATGATTTGTGAGTGTGTTCATTCGTCTGAAGCACTTGTTCTTCTTCCTCCATGTTCGCACACTCTAGGAACCCAAATCTTTTCCATGCATAAGTGTATACTGGTGTCGAAATGCTCACGTCCAACTTGGAAATTTATAGAATTTATAATGGTTTTATTTTAATTTTCAAAGTGGTAGAGTATGATCATATTTTTGATTTTCTAAAGCCAAGAAAATGAGCGTTAAGGGTTTTATTTATAGATAAGGGTGAAGTATCCAGAGAAAGAAAAGTCTAGAGATATAGATACTATGAAATAATAGATTGGGCTAGGGATATAGGATATTAGACTTAGGTTTTAAGTTAGAAAAATAAGCATGTATTTTTATATTTTCTAATTTCGTTTCTTTTTTATAAACTATTTTCTATTTAAAACAAATTACAATAAAATTCCGAATAAAATATATATTTACAACACTTGATTATTTACCCAATATTATAATATTTCCTATAATTTATTGCCACATTTGAACACATTTAAATTTCACACACTATATTCAAATTTTAAGCCTATTTATTAATTAATTTCCAAATTAATATATTTCATAACTTTTTTAAAAATAATTATTCTCAAAACAATTTAATTTCATCGTCAATTACTTTATTATAAATTTCAATATTATCTACTAAATCTAAAAAATTTCTTATTTACTTTATTCTCAAAATAACTATTCTCAAAACAATTCAATATTAGAGTAGTTGTAGTTAGAGTATATTATTAGTTATGATTTCCGACCGAGATGCAAGCTAGAGCCAGAGATATTAGTGAACTTGACCATTAGGCCTACTCTGATTAAGCGAATTGGTACTAGTCGGGGTCGTGATGCCAGATTAGCTGAGATCATTTCTAAGATGAAAGATGGAGTAGCATCTGAAGAGATGAGACAGTATGGACTCGACCATGATGGTTGGCTCCGTAAAGATAGGCGATTGATTGTTGCTGGTGTCGATGGGTTGACGGATGAGTTATTATGAGAGAGCCATCATTTGCAATTGACAATCCATCACGATGGTAATAAGATGTACCATGATAGGAAGTAGACCTATTTTTAGGAAAGGATGAAGAAAACCATTGGGACATTTATCTGAAAATGCATGAATTGCCATTTGGTCCAGGCAAAGCGGAAGATGGCTAGTGGATTGATGCAACCGCTAGAAGTTCTTAAGTGAAAGTAGGAACAAGTATTTATGGACTTCATTGATGGACTGCCAAGGACTAGAGTAGGGTATGAAAAAATTGGGTCATAGTCAATCGATTGATCAAGATTTATACCCGTTAAGTCAAGTAGAACAGCAGCCAAACTGGCTGAATTATTTGTGAAATGGATAGTACGATTCCATGGTGTGTGGAAAAGAATTGTGAGCAACCAAAATTTATTGTTCACTAGTGGATTTTGGAAGAGCTTATAAGAGGCGTTGTGGAGAAAGCTGCATCTGAGTATGTCTTGGCATCCTCAAACCAATAGCCAAAGCGAGAGGGTGAATCATATCTTAGAGGATCTCTTGCAGGCTTGTATACTCGACTTTGGAGGTTCGTGGGATGATCACTTACGTCTCTTTGAATTCGCATACAATAATAGTTATCAGTCCAACATTGGTATGGCACCATTCAATGCATTGTATGGCTGACCGTGTAATGCTCCTTCATGTTTGTGGTAAGCGGGGGAAAACTTATACTTAGGCCAAATATGATAAGAGAACTCCTGAAAAAGATCATGATCATTCGACAATGGATGAAAGCTTCTCAAGACAGATAGAAGAACTATGTTGATAAGTGATGTAGAGATTGGGGGTTCTCTATCGAAGATTTGGTATTCGTCAAGATCTCTCCATTGAAGAAAGTAATTCGATTCAATAGAAAAGGGAAGTTGGCACCGAGATTCTTAGGCCCTTTTCCGATACTAGAAAGGATTGACTTATAGAGTTGACTTACATCAAAGAATAGTAGGAGTGCACAATGTGTTCCACCTTTCTCAATTATGGAAGTTTGTGCACGAATTAGGCATAACTATCGCACCAGATCAACTAGATGATATCGAGCTTGAAATAGAGACTTTGAGACCTCATAAGGCTATTCATATCATTGAACGTGATACAAAGCAGTTTAGGAGGAAGATGGTTAAGTTACTGAAGATTCAGTGGAGCGAAAGCGAAGGTGATTGTACTTGAGAGACCGAGAAGAGCTTGAGAACAACTTATCTAGAGCGCTTTACTTAGTGAGACATTCTATTTATCACTTTTACTTTCACTTATGATATCATGAACTTACCTTAGTATAGTATCGTGCATGCTAGGTTAGCATGGATGTAACTTTTCATTTATTACCGTGTATGCATGTTTGATGTGTTATCTATGCTTTTATATGGTCGTTAGGCATGCAAGATAACCTTTTTTGTTTAGGATTTTGAGGGCGAAATTCCTAAATGGAGGGAGAATGTAACGATCCATATTTTACGTATTGAAGAATCATAAAATATTATATTCAATTTTATTTAGGGCCATATGATTTTATAACTTTGGGAAATGACTACAAGAAATATTTTCCATCGTTCGAATTTCTATCGGAAGATTTTAACCCTGAAAATATTACATGGCCAATAACTTTTGATAGGTGTAAAATTAGGGTTTGAAACCACTTTCACTAGATCGGGATGTTGGTTTCTCTTTTCATAAAGTGATCATAACAGAAAACGGACGTAAAGTTTGGGAAATATGGCTATTTGAAGCTTCACTCGATTTTGAATAGCTTAGTGAGTAATTAAGGAGGTTAGTGGCTAAGCCCAAGGCCCAATTCGAGACTAGCACCCAATGGGAGCTAAGGGACTTTTCTCACTTTCACACTTCTAAAAATAGCTAGAGAGCCACCATTAAAATTCTCTAGCCAAAAAGCCACTCTAAACCTTACTTTAATTAGACAAACTTGTCATTAAGAAGGGAATTAGCGAGATTAGCATTGGATTTGGGATTTGCTGTTTGAGACATCTTAGGATTACTATTCATTCTTGGATTTAAGCTCTTTTGGATCTCTTTTGGATTGTTTAGATTTTAGGTGAGTGGGAGGACCTTTCACTTTCTAATTAGTCGCTATACACCTTAAAATGACATTTTAAATTGATTTTTTGGATCCTCAAACATGTTTTAAACCATAATTAATCACACATTGTAATTTGAAATGATTTTAAAAAATTTAGTGAATTTGCATTCTTATGGATCTCCCTTGTTCTTATAGTCACCTATTCTTCTACCTTTAGATTTAGACTCTTCTTAATATGTATGAATGTTTTCTTGTTTGAATATATTTTATCAGCTATGTACTTAAATGAATTATGTTCATTTGGTTGAAAACGCCAATCGAATGGTGATTTCGAATTAAGTACAAAGTTGGACTGGTGATGATACAAGAATTTGACTTCGCCCAAATTGGGTGCAAACCATGTGAGGCAACAAGGAAGGCCTCACAAGGCGATGCTTCAAGTTTCAAGTCCTTTGGAGTTCGTGAGTTATGGGAAAAAGAAAATGGATCAGGGATGGTGTTCAAGTCTTGGATCGGTGATGATCCAAGAATTCGATTTCATCCAAATTTGGTACAAACTATGTGGGGGCAAGAAAGAAGGCCTCACAAGGCTATGCTTAAAGTTTCAAGTTGTTTAGAGGTTGTTTGCTTAAGGTATGGCTCAAAGAAGTATAGATAGGTAGTGGTATTAAGGCATTGGATCGATGGTAATTTCTTCGCGTTTTGGACATGCTTACTTTGAGTCGTGTGGGGGAGTGCTTTAGGTAACTTGAAAGTTCACTCGAAGTTGCACTTTGGAGAAGAAAAAATGTTGAAGTGTTGAATAAGTAGTATTTGATTGGAAGTGGCATTGGTTCGTCGTTGCTTGGATTGGTGAAGTGTTAGATAGGGGTAAGCTTTGGATCAATAGTGGAGAAAAAGAAGGTTGCTTGGACTCCGACCTGAGAAATTTGCACATTTGCGGCGGACTTGACATGAGAATTTTCTGAGTTGTTGTGCTTTGCTCTTCCATTGCTTACTTTGAGTCCGACCTGGGAATTCTGTATATCCTAAGTCAGCTCTGTACCGATCCATGGGGGCTGAGTTGAAAACTCAATTCGACCTTTTTATTTCATTTCTTGATATTTCCTTTATGTTGCCTTCTTAAGATATTTCCTAAGTCCTTGGGTCATTTCTCCGTCGTTTTCTCTTCCGATTCGATCGTTTAAGCCTATTCGAAGACTGTGGAAAATTCAGCTATAACAGAAAGTGGCGATTTTGATGATAGGATAGCCTACTTCATGACGTAGAGTATAGGATGATGAGTTGGATCGAAGGAATTGTTAGAGAAGGGTTACGGGACAAACGATGATATTCTATGATTGATGATGATTGTCAAGAATCATTCCAACCACGACGAATTCAGATGGGAGTTGTTCGAATAGTTCTAAGATGTGCTCTATTTTGGATGACGTATGCAAAGGGGTTATTAATATTTGTAGGTTTCACGTTTTATCTTAATGTAGGGGTATGTAAGGACACTCACTTAGGCATACAGGGAGCCTCAAGTCACATGATGTTTCGATCAGTTTACCTTGGCTTTTTATAAGGATGCAGTCTAATTCCTAGCCTACCAAGTAGCATGGATTCGAGTAATGAGATAATGGAACATTGATTAGTCCTTGACTATACGGGGAGGTCATATGAGTATCATATATCTAATGCATTAAGTAAGTGAATGTGAGGATGGATGATGGATGCTATGTTTTCTTTGGTTGCTTATTACCCTAAGCATGTCACATGACGTAGATATCATCGATGTAGATATCTAGACACCCATTAGTACTTTAATGTATAGAACACCACGATGATTACGATTTAGAGTAGCATATATTCTGTTATGTACTAACTCTATGGATGTAGGGACAACTCAGGTATGATTTTCTATACCATTTGTCCTATTATATCGAATTTATAGTCTATGAGATTTTCTTACACTCGCACAAGCTTGTTGTCTGACTTTAGATTTAATGCTTTGCTTCCTATTATTTTGGGTACTTTTAAATGAGTAGATTAGGGATATCGGGTCTGGTGAGGATGTGGAGTTGGACAGATGGAGAGAAGGAGGTTACGTTCTCATGTATTATATTTAGCTATTATTGTTTATTGTGACGACCGCCCTATACCACTGGCACCCAAATGTATAACCTATATAGTGAAGTGCATTATAATGATGTCTGGTTGATGCAAGATAATCATTAGGGTTGTAGTAAAGTAACTAAACAATCACCTAACTTGTCATATATTTTCACAGCAATCAAATAAAACATAATAATAATAACAGATATAGAACATGTGAGATAGTAATAAACAAATAAACCATAGAATCAAGATGCATAGGTTCATATAGTTGTACAAAACAATTATAGAGTTCCTAAAAATGATAGATAAACTCAAATGATAAACTGTCTGTAATAATAGTAAGTCAAACATTATCAGAGCTCCATAGTGTCATACAGTAAAATAGACAATAATGAGTCTAAATAAGTATAAGTAAACATCTCTTCATGCCCGTCCATCTATACAGCTTCGTGTATCACGTACGCCCACTATCTAGTCCACTCATTTAAGAGTATGTGAGATAATAAGAAGTAGAGCATAGAATCTTGAGTTAGACAATAGTCTAGTGTAAGTGATAAACAATATAAAAATACTATGAAAGTCGATATAGTCTATAGGACATATGGTATGGAGAATCATACCTGACTTGTCCTTGCATCCAAAGAGTTAGCACGTAATAATATATGATAATATATCATCTACTATCATCCTAAAGGTGCACTACGACCTAAGTACAATATCAGGCATTAAGGTATCCACATCCACAATACCTATATCCCGTGATATCCCTAAAGTGATAAGCAAACATGGCAAACATAACATCCATCAAACAGTCCTCACCATTACTTAAGTGCTTTGGATATATGATAACTCATACGACCGTCCTATGCTAGAGACTAATAGAAAAGTCGTGGTTCCTTTATACTCGAAATCCATGCCATTCAGTAGGCTAGAAGACTAAACTGTACATCCTAGTAGTCCAGGGATACAGATCACGTCCTAGATTTAGGGTATACATCCTAATACCTAATGAGAATCCTCACATACCACTACTTTACGAGCACATTGTCACACTGCACTGCCGATCTCCTTCCACTGTCACACCGCATTGCCTTGCTCCATTATCCCCTCCAACCACCACTGCCCAAGCAACCTAACCTGCCTTTATTTCTTTTTTCCTTTTGCTTCTATCAGCAGCTGCTCGCGTTCGTACCACCACCGCCTACATCACTAACAATGTCGCACCACCATCACTCAACCCAACACCATCTAATGCTCTGCCTGCACAACCACCTCCGACCAACTCCATTCACCCGCTACCCTTTTCTCGCTGCCATGGCATGTTTGTGCCACTCTGGACCACCACCGCCATCGGCCCTTACATAACTACCAACACCTCCCTACCCACAACCACTATGTTCGGTCTACCCAGACCACCATTACAGCCTACAATGGCTAAAACTCATTCTCTTTCTATAGTTTTCATGATTTCACGAACCACCATGGTCCTCTACGGCTCATGCTATCTACGTCATCGTTATCCCTTCGTCAAGACGAATAAGCCCATATCAACCAAACCCAGTTTAGTTCTCCTCTGAAAACCACCCATCTTCGGATTCACTGTTACCGACCAGCACATTTTGACTCGAGTCAAAGCGAGGCTATGGTTGCATAGTTCTTCGAAAAATATGGAGACTTGACTCTTAATTTTTCCAAAACGGTGTCCATTTGCTTAAGAAAGAGAAGAGGAAAGAGGAGTAGAGAGGTGGATTTCATGTAGTGAAGAAATAACGTGAGATGAAGGGAGAATGAGAGTGTGCAGCCAGGTAAAGTAGAGACATGGTATTTATAGGATATGGGTAGGGTTAGGGATTGTGTGTATCCCTCTTTCTTTTATTTTTGAAATTCCAACGCACGTTTTGTGCTCGTACGACTTTTAGGAATGTTCGACTGTGACAATTATTCAACAGCGTAAATTGTCTTATTTTTCTCATTCCAACAGCACAACTTTCATCAAAATCCAAGACTATAACCCAAGACGTAATTTTTGGCCTTTTTTAAATCATATGGGCAATCGAAACATCTGGTTTTGAAAGTTCTTCAACTGCGCAAGTCGTACACTTTTTCTTCACTTGGGGACGTTTTCCATTCATCAAAATTCTTTAGTGCATCGGTGCTTGTATATCGGTGCAATACGTATAACTGCCGAAAATTCTGAAAAGTAAATTCAATGTTAAAATCATCCAATGAAATTACTAAGGATCTAAAATGTCACTACTCGACATTGCCTAAAATATAGAGTCATACGACCTAATATGAATATAAAAATAATATTTTATGATCCTTTGATACGTAATATATGGATCATTACACTTATTTTCGGTTATGCGGCACTATAGAGCTTACTGGTTCTATTATCCATTTAGAGACAGTTATTTATTTGAGTTTATTATCGGTTGTATAAACTCTATCACTTATGTTGTATAGTTGTATGGATGTATGTACTCCGAAATCTATTATTCATTTAGTTATCACTATCTCGCATGTTTTATATCTGCGATGACTATTATAATTTATTCGATGCGCTGTGAGATATACGATAGGTTTTAAGATTTATTTACTTTACTATGGCCTTGACAATCGTCCTACATCGGCAGGGCATCATTGCAGCATATTATACAGGTTATATTGGATGTCGGTGTTGTAGGGTGGTCGTCATATTAAACTACAAAATTCTTTCATGCCAACATGTCAATTAGGAAAAAAATAACGCCAATTAAGCAGCTCACTAAAGAGGGTGGACAAATTCTATGAAATCCTCAATAAAGCAGCTCAGTCCATTGCTTTTGAAGCTATTTCTAATTATTTTGATCTGTTTAATGGACCAACTAATAACTATGATTTGTCATAGATTACTTGTAATAGAATACTTACTCAATAAACCAGAAATCAAATGGACCAAGAATTCAACATGGAGGAGCTAAAAACTACTATTTTTCAAATTCATGATGATAGCTGCTAAGGCCTCGATGGTTTGAACTCAAAGTTTTATAAGTTATAACAGGATGATATCAAGTAAGTGCTATTGGAAGTCGTGCACAGAGTGCACAACTTAGGGAAGTGCATTCAACAAATAAATCATACATTCATTTTCTTAATTCCTAAAATAAACCATAGTGCTTAGCGGATTATAGACAAATATATTTATGCATTGTCATGTAAAAGGTTCTTGCTAATTTATTATGTAAAAAATGATAGCTTATATAAATGATCTCATATCCTATAATAAAAATGCATTTATACTTGGAAATTAATTGCTGAAAATTCCCACTTAGCCTTTGAAATGGTAGAAGTTTTCATTCAAAATATTTAAGCAAACTAAAAGTGGACTTGCACTGGGCTTATGATAAAATAAACAGGAAATTTATTTACCATACGCTGACATATAAGGGTTTTTCTACCAAATTTTCCAACTTTATTTCTATGTGTATCCAGTCTTACATTTTCCATATTAATATACGGCAGCCTAAATCATTTATCAAGAGTAACAAAGGACTTCAAAAAAGAAGATCCACTATCCCCTTATCCGTTCTATGTAGCAATGGAGTATTTGTTAATTTTATTGAAATTATAAAAGGAAAATTGAAGTCCATTTACAAGAATTATCCAATCATCACTCATTTACTATATGTAGATGACATCCTTATTCTATCAAAATTAGACATTATAACAGTGCTACAACAATAGCTTAATCACTACAAGTAATTAAAGAAAAAGTGGGGCTTTTTATGAATGAACATAAATCTTCTCTCTTTTTAGTAAAAGGGCTAAACATAAACAAGAAATTACAATAGTGTCGAATGTTCAAATGTGGAAAAATCCTATTTCCTATTTCTTATTTGCATGCAATGTTCATTTGTTGGAAGAATAGATTACTTAATGTAATTGGTAGATTATAACTGACCAGAACTGTTATTTATCCCATTATCATGTACTTGATGTAATTCTGTCAATTACCAGTAGTTACTATAAACGAAATTAATAAAATATATAAAAATTTCTTCTGGAATGGTAAATCACATAAAATGTCCTGGGCATACGTGTGCAAAACTAAAGAGGAAGGTGGCTTAGGAATAAGAGATTTACATAAAGTAATGCATGTCACTTTATAATGGAGATGCTTACAAGCAGGTTTTTTGTGGGCTAAGTGGATGAAGTCAAGATATTGTAAAAGTAACAACTTATGGATTGTAGCTTTTGATATCAATGCTCTAATAGGCACGAGAATTGCATATGGTTCTCAAACAAATTTATGGCTTGACCCATGATTAGATGAACAAACTTGAATCAAATTATTGGGCTCTGACACTATGACTCTCATTGGAGACCCCAACAAGTAGGTATCCACTCTCATCTCAAATGGAAAATGGAGTGTAACTCATTCTCATTTTCCATTCAGTGTTTATCGTTTAATACAAAACATCTCGATAGATAATGTTAACAAAATTGCTATAGGTGTTGGCTGCCATATGCTAAGGTTGTTTACTTTCAAATTAGCTGGGGATAATATCAAAATTAAAAATAATATTCATGAATGGTGCTCAAGAATATAGAATAACAAGTGTGCTCTAAAGATGCCTATGTGTGCATTATTAGCTATGGAAAATAAATTAAATATTAGGACTCATACCTTGATCAAATTTGCCAACTTTGTAACAAGGAACAAGAAAATAGAAATCGTCTATTTTTTAATTGCGAGTTTTCAAGCCAAATACTGGAACATTTCACAAATAAACATAAAATTCAATATACAAGCAAAGAAATTGCAGAAAATTCTGATTCTCTGGAAATAGTGGAAAATTGATACATATCAACGTTCAATCATCTTATAGACATAGTCATTACTTCTACAATTAGGCATATATGTCAGGAAAGATATGCAACAACTTTTGGTGGGATTCAAGCGCCTACTATGTAAGAATTGCACTTATTACTCAATATTGCAAAGCTTTATTCCAATCCAACGAATGAAACTTGTTAGCAAATAAATTTGTTAACCCTAAAAGTATGTGGAAAGCGGAACAACTTCGAAGAAATGCCTCATCGAGGCAATTTGAAGTCGTCCAGAAGTATGCATTCATATAGGCTCTTGGTTTAGTCATCGACGACATTGAGAGTTCGAGGCAGTATGCACATCTAAGCATAAGTCAATATGAAGGTCGATGTTCAAGTCAATATGCACGGCAATAGTCAAATCACAAGTTCAAGGGAAGTCAATATGTTATGCAAGTCACAAGTTCAGGTAAATCAATATGCAAAGTCAAACGAATGTGCAATTCATAGTCAAAATTGAGTCAAAAGGCTATGTTCTTGTTTAATTTTCAAAATTCTTATGTATACAATTGTTCAAGTGTAATAATAGCCAAAATCGACGCTTTCTTCATATTTTTGGATAACCAATCCATTTTCAAATATAGTTGGGGGACTTTCCCATTTAATGCAGGATTTACAAAGTTTAAAAAAATAAGAAATGAGAAAAGAGAATTCGGCCCTTTCCATGAACCCCCTAGGTCCATGTTTGTAAGGTTTGGCAAGTAGTAGGCTTCAGCATCCATTGGCTTCGGCATCAGCAGCATCGTCGAACATCAAGGTTGATACTTTATCGGCTTCGACATTAGCAGCATATTCGAACATTAAGGCCTGCATTCTTATGTTCACATAGTTAAACTTCGGCATTGGTTCAATAAGGTCGTTACTCTGCATCTATAAATTCGACGCGGCAATTTATGCTTCATCGATCAACTTTCATTATAACCACATATTAATATTGATGAAAGGCGACATTGGTCAAAGCAGCTTCGATAACCCTTTTGGATGTATTGATGGTTCTTGGCATGGCTAATGGATATCGACGATGACGACTTCATATCTTGAGACCTTCTTCGAATTAATAGTTGGCGGCATTAAAGAGTAGTGATATTGATGGCCCTCGATGTCGATATTCTGTAGCTTACAAAATCCAGCATTAGCAGCACTTGTTGATGATTGACGACGACAACCATCACATTGCATATGTAGATGTATGGTTCTTCCAAGCATGTTCATAAGAGTCAATGTTGTACTAGTATTGAACCTCGGCAACATTCATAACTTATGTTTCCCTTTATAATGCGGTCTCAATGAGTAGCAACGTTGGGATGGAAAACACTATCAGTACTTAATAATTCTGATCACAAGTAGCATTAAGAATGGTTGATGTTGGAAATTTGAACATTGATTACTTCATTTAACATTGCTTCGGAAATTATGAATCTCGATGTCAATGTCCAATGGTTTTTGTAATCACAATGATACTTAGGAATGATGGTGGTTGACATAGCAAAAGACTGGTTCTTCCTTATGAAAGACGACGTCGATGCCCTAGAGCATCGTGCCTTATTGGTGTTATGGACTTCATATGATGTCGATATTCTTTGGCTTCACTTATTGTAGCTTTCACATCAGTGATTCTCGACATTATTTCTTTGAACATCTTCATCGATGATGATAGTAGTAACATTTGCCCCCTAGTATAAAGAAACCATTGACTTTTCAAGTCAACATTCTCGACGTCATCCTTTTTCCTACCTTTTGGTCTTCTTATGCTGATGTATTCGTACAGTTGAATCAAACCCAACGGCACCCATTTACTTACTTATTCTTATAAATATGTAAGCTTCTCTTCCTCTCCTCCTTTACCAGCGATTTTAAGAACTCAAACAAAGAATCAAATTCTCAAAATTAACTACAAGCCCAAGTTCTTTAATAGCAATTTTCCAAACTCAGGCACAGCTCTTGTCTAATTAGCTCATAAATTACTTTTCACGAATTTATGCTAAAATCGTAACTAGGGTTTAGCTTAGATCTTATTACTTTTGATATCGACAATCGAGTTTAATCAATTGGTATTAATAACTTAAATTTTTTATCAGTTGTTATTATTAATCTTCCCTATATTGGATTAGTTGCTTAGTAATATTGGTTTGGGGATTTGGATTTTTTTTTCTTATGTTGAAATGGGTAGCATATCAAACCCGAACCTATTATTACTTAGTCCTGTATTGATGCCGTTGCTTATAGTGCCATAAACTCAAAGTAGGTTGGTAAACCTAGCAGTTGTTAATCCATTAGCGCATTGTTTCTATGCCGCACAAATAGGCCTTGATACTAGTTGATGTTTGTATGAAAACCGATATTTTCTAAGTTTATTCATTAACGAAAGTGACACACTAGACCTAAAACTCATTATCAATTTTCACTATCTTCATTCACGACGTCGTTAATGATGTCAATATAATGTTCATTAATGTTGTCATTATAATTAACAAAGTGTTATATTTCCTTATTATTTTATCAGCTGACGTTTTTGATTCAAAGCTTTTAAATTATGAGTAATCTATCCAGAATTACAAATGTCACTGTTATTAGGACATTTAAATCGATTAGAAGCGACATCGACCATTTTGGTTTTAATTAACGTCAACGTTATAGTACTAGTATGATCCTTGACGTCAACAAGACTCTTGATTAACTTATTATTGATCAAGATGCGATGCGATAACTTTTTATTGTCTAAAGATAGTGTATACCAATTAGTTGCAGAGTTATTTGATTATAGTTAACGTTGTCACTTACTAATACATGTTAACTCATGTTGTCGCCATTCATTGATAGACGTTATCTCCCATCGTCGTCATTCATTGATGTCGATGATTTTCATCACTTCAACTTTATCTATACAGTAGTGTTCATTAATGCTTTTTAATACTTGTCATCATTATATCTCTTGACCTAGGCTTATTAATGTCACCTAACCACTATTAACTCTTTTGTTTGTTACTTATTCATGTTGATGATCCACACAAAATTATAAATGTCGCCCTTATTAAAATGAGACATCAATCTCTTTGTATTAATTAAAGTCGACGTCGTGGCAATAGCATGCCCCATTACGTCAATAATACCCCTTGTTAACCCATTATTTTGATAACTTACCATATTTTAGTGTTAGTGATTAAGGTGAAATATGATAACTTTCCATTGTTAAGAGAAAACATATACTAGTTCAAGGCGACGACATTCAATCATAGTCAACGTTGCTTGCTTTTGACATTGATTAGTAGAGCCTTAATTTAACATCGATGAGCTCCTTGCTTATCATTATTGTTTTGTGAGTACTTTTCATATCATGAATTAAGCTTTATTCGACACCATTATCTACAAACTATCTTATTAACACATTATAAGCTATTTAACTGGCTTGCTTGTCGACACTCTACATTGTTGTTGCTCATTAATGTTGACAACATTTACTACTTCATTGTTAATTATAGTTGCAAGGCTTATTATCATTTTAAATCATAGGTTACACAGCGTGGCTGAAATGAGTTTATTGGTGTTACAGGTTCATTCCTACTCAACTTTTGTATTATTTTCCCATAGGGCCCTCTTATTAAGAATAAAACTTAGATTTACTAACAAATTTGTCATATGCCATCTAAGGATTGTTTCCTTATAGTTGGTTCAAACTTTGTTATTTAGATAACGATAGATTATTTAGAAAACAACGTACTAAATTTTTCTATAACTCAAACAGGATCATTTCTCAAGTTAAGAATAATATCACCTGGCAGTTTAATGGAAGGTCAACAAGTCAGCATGAAGCTTGCTAAGAAGTCCAGAAGGGTTCCTAACCTTCACCCTTAGTTAGCAAGAAAGAAGACAATGTTTTGAATCCATCGTACATAACGACCTAAGAAGAAGTGGATTCCATTCTTGGACAGTTTAGCATTATTGGAATAGAAGCCATTCCTACAAGTCCTTTAGATAGTATTACCAGTCCACCTGAGGGATACATTGCCTTCACCGTAGTACATATTTGGCACACTACCTATCTACCATTTTCAGGTTTCCTCCAAAGATATCCGGAGCACTTAGGCATTGCTCATATCCAATTCCTGCCTAACTCATACACATATTTGACATGCTTAGAGGTTCTGACTCAGGAAGTAGGGCTTTCTTCCCTCAGTGCTGAAATCCTCTATTCTATACCAATCCCTCATAAAGTTGGTGACCAACTGGATCGTCAACTATATCGCATTCGTCCTTACCCAAAAAGTATGATCTCTGAAGGTGTTAACAAAGCAAGGGAATGGGAGACTCGATACTTTTTGTTAAATGTTTTTCTAACATTAGTGGGACATTCTCTACTCCTAGTAAGTTGTTATTGTTGTTGTTTTTTTATACCATGCCCACTCATTATCTTTTACTAATGGATGCTTCTTTCCATATTCTACTCCAAAACAGCTAAAACCTGAAGATCCGAAAATCATGCTATCCTTAAATAAAGCAATAGAAAGCATGAAAAATAGGTTTAGATTACTGACTCCGGCTAAACTCCTTAAGTATTCCATCATTTTGGATTGTCATAAGATCTTGAGAGAGCCCTCGAAAGTCAGACTCAATGCAAGAGGAGGAAGCTCATTGACGATGGGAAAATCAAAACCCTTCACTCCAACTCTCTAGTTCAGCCTGATACTGTTGGAAAGTTTTAAAATAGCTAAAGCCAGAATTTCTAACGTTATCAGCTTACAAACTTCATTTTCATTTTAGGTTCATCTTCTCTTGTTATCGATCCTAAGGAAACAAAATTCAAAGAAGAAGTGTTCAAAAGGAGAAAAAGTAAAGATGAAGTTCCAGCTCTGTCCCAACCAACCAAGCCTGTCTCCTTTAAGGATTTCATCGCCCAAGCTATTGAAGAATTAGATGAAGATGAAATGGGTGAAGATGTTTAATTGACGCTCCTTTCCCTTCCCAAGATAAGAGGCCCAAATTTGCAGGTGACTTCACCCCAATTATCATAGATGAGATGAAGCATGTAAATATTGATCCAAGTGCCAAAGTAACACATTTGGGCAAAGCTTTAGAAAAGCCTAGAGAGGCTCAAACTGAGATACCCAAGGAGGCTCCCACTCCCAACCCACATCTTAATATTACATTCCCTACTTCTCCAACGTCTATCAACCGCCAGTCTAATTCTCTCTCCAAATGATCCTCTTCCTTCAAGAACTCAAATTCAAACTTTATCAATGACTTCTGAAGATCTTGTATAGTTGGCTATTCGATCTCCTTCCCTTTCTTCTCTCGGATCAGCGCAACCTCCAATTTACTATGATGACCACCTTTTCCTTATTCTCAAACAACTCATATCGGGATGTTTCCTATTCACTGTGTTATCTTTAATTTTATAGATTCCATTTTAACTTATACAGATTACATATTTTAGGTAGGAAAGTATATATTCCTTCTACAAGGCGCTTTCCATGGACCTTTAAATGAAGTGGTTGAGCTTGAAATGAAAGTTTCTTCGCTCCAAAATGATATGATCAACATTATCGTGGCAAGAGATGAGGTGATCTTAGAAAAAGGAAAACTTACTTCTTCTCTTGATGAAGAAAGGAAAGACAGGCAACTATTGGAAGAGAGAATGAAAAACTTGGAAGCTGATCTTAAGTCGTTCAACGGACTCAAAGCAGATCTAGAGAAGATAACTAAAGAACACTATAAGCTTGCTAAAGAAAACACTGAACAAGCCAAGAAGAACAAATCGTTATAAGATCAACTGCAAAGAAAATCTAACCTCCTAGATTATTCAAATAACATCATCAGTGATGCTAAGAAAAAGGCCGCTTCCTTTCTTAACGTCACTCTTCCTAAGATCACTAGAAAATGTTATAAAGACGCTTTGTATATGGCATATGCCAGCAACATAAAGAAATGCCTGGATCTGGATTTCCCATCTCTTCCTGCCTTGAATGAAAAATGCAAGAGGAAATTCGGTCTTAGATTAAGAAAACAAGAAGGCTCTTGAGGCAGAGTTCCCTGTTGAGGAAGAAATTGATGTTGGAGAGTGGCTAACATTAGACAAAGCTCCTGTTGATGAGGAGTCAAAACTTGATGAAGAGGAAGACAATGATGATGACGATAATGATCATAATGATGGAGAAGATCATGATGATGATGATAATGGTGATGGTGGAGGTAATGGAGGTGATGTAGTGGGATTTTCTAGAGGGCCACGTGACAAGGATGGATTCGATGAAGCCAACTTGGACTCAACTATCCAGGATACTGAAGTTACCAACTTACGGATCTTTTGAAAAATGATTCTCCCAAAACAAGCAGTGCTTCTGGAGACCAAGGACCCAAGAACAAAGGGAAATTCCCTTAATCATCGGTTCCACTTTCTCAGGTATAGGTCATACTATTCAAATGTGTTCAGTTATGAAATAATTTTTTAGTTAACACATCGATTATTTTAGTTAGGAAGAAAATCGAAATACTGCTATGAAAATATACTTGAAAAGAAACTAGCAGAAATTGATTGATTAAATAAAGAATTGGACAAGCAAATGAAAGATTATAATGAGTTATCTGAAAAAGATAAGAAACTTGTTGAAAGTGCATCAAGGTTAAGATTCTTCAAATAAAGAGAAATTGCTCCTCGAATGAAGAAAGCCCATCATCACTGAGAAATACTCATGAAGGGGAATCCCAAACTGATGACTCTCTTTTGGATGCTAATTAATGATAGAAACGCCCTGGTGGAGTTTTTGTACAAAGCTTATTGTACGGGTAAATTTGTCAATTTCACATATTTGGGTTATAGCTGTGGAGATTTGCTTCGACACTTTCAACGTAGATATCTGGACGAGTATGGGCCCAATCCCCACCTCAGGAAGTGTTGGAACCTTCTCATAGTGGCATTTATTCCACTTTCTTCTAGCTCTCTTCATTCAGAAAAACTCATGTACAATAGTAAGAGATTTTTTTTGAAATCTATAAGACATCGATTTTGTATAAACCTAAATGATTATACAATAGTGATACGTTTCTTTTTTTGCTTATAGTTTTCATTATTTTGGTTTTCTTATCTTAGTTTATTTTTTCATTGTATAGAATAAAGATCTCTCGAGCCGTCCTATCTCTAGATATCTCTTGACTAAATTCATCAAGCTAAGAAAAGACTTTAAGGAAAAATCTTCGATTTTCAAAACATCATAATTGGAAAGACATTGCTTTTTTAGAGATTTACAAGAAGTCTACATGCATTGCCCTCATTTTATCTTTAACTTTCTAGGTGGTGAAAAGGATAAGTTGTTCAGCGAAATCCGATCCTACCACACTAATATAATATGTGGTCATGATAGCCATCTAGTTAGGGAATGAGATTATCGTCAGTTTCCCCTTGTTTATACCCCTAAAGGAATTAAGGCCTCCTTTGAATCCATACTTACATTGTCTACTAAGTCATTTCAAAAGGCCAAAACCCACAGTCTCGAAACTTTAAATCCTGATTAAATGTTCTTGAAAATAGAATTGCGATGTAACCTTAATTTTGTACTACTTGTGAACTCTGCTTATTATCAATAGAAAAGTTTGTTTTTTCATATATTAATTCTTGTCTCCCTTATTCTTAATAAGAGACTCAATTAGTGCGTACATCAATTCTCTAGATGCTTTGTGAACCATTGAGATTAAGGACAGGTTGCTTGCTTATGTAAAAGAAAAACGATCATCCCAAGATGACTCAACTTTGCGATTCTCAAATAATCCTATAGCACAAGAGTGGCATAGGAACTACTTTATATTGAAATCAGGGATTAGGACTTACAAGGAAATGACTGCTCGTATTTAGGAGTAGCTTAAAGAAAGGGGAAAAGAGCTTCAAGCATTAAAAGAGAAAACTAACTCGATTCGTGAGTTCGGTCCTTTAATCGAAGCTAACGCAGAGATAGCTAAATTACATCAGAGAATAAATGATCTGGAAATAGACTTAATAAAGAGTCAAGTTCACTATCAATCATTAGAGCTCATTGCAAGTGAGGGCGAAGTCGGCCTTCCTAACCCCACTCCTAGAAGAATTACTAGATCTCATTCTTCGGCTAGCCAAAAATTCCTTGCTTTGGTAAACCCGGCTTTGAGCTTAAGCAATGAAACAATCTCGACATGGAGCAAAAAGGTCAAATTTGAGGTCATACAACATTTTGGTAAGAAATGGGATGAGAAAGTATCTCAATGTATAAGTGACTACGAGAGCAAAGTTCAAAAGCTCGAGTATGACAGATATACTTTCAAACAAAAGATTGAAGAGTTGAATAGCGCAGTCAAAACTTTACGAGGATCCAATAAGACTCTCCAGTATGCTTTGAATGTTTAGATTGCTTCAATTGACGGTGCAAACACTATTTATAAAAAGGAAAATAAATACAAAGAACTCTTGGATGTTGCTATTTGTCCAGTTGTTGACCCTATAATTGCCAGGGATTTAGAGGAGACTGCATAAAATCTTGAACTTTGGTGATGATTTATGTTAAACTAGCTTCCTTTTCTATTTGACTTTTTGTACCTACCACTTTGTACATAACGCATTAGATTGTATGTAAATTTACAATTGAATAAATGTTACCTTGAATGCAGGGTATATAATCGTGAGTTGAATTTTCGATTTTGATCTAAAATTGCTTTATGATTAGTATTCTAATTTTCCATATTTGTGCTTTTCGATATGTAGATTAACTTTTCACTTGCTTAAAGAATCAAGAACCTTACTATTTGAACTCGATTTAAATACCCGGTAGTTTTCTTTAGTAACGAATATTCCCGTTAAATGAATTTGAGTTAAAACCCGACTTAAAGAAGCCTTGAAACTTAATCTGGAAATTGAAAAAGACTAGAAACCCAAATTTGGTGATAATAGTAGATCAGAAATCTATATTTGAATAAAGATTAGAAATCCATATCCGGCAATAATAATAGAGGACCAGAAATCAACATCTGAAAGAAAATAAAAAATTTGTATCTGAAAGAAGATCATGAACCCTTATTTGAAAGAAGACTAGAAATCCATATTCGAAAGAAGACCAGAAATTATATCTGGTAACAATAATAGAGGACCCGAAATCCATATCTGAAAGAAGACCTGAAATCCATATTTGGAAAATATGATCAAAGGTTAGAAATCTGGGCGTTGCATTTACTTGGGAGCGTATTTAGCTCGTATCTAATAGATCTTCCTCTAGAAGATAGATTGACATAAAGCACTCCTTGGCTCGAATTTTGATAGATTGGGAGCACTACTTAGCTCTAATTTTGATAGTTTGGTTTAATGCCATCTTAGGTGATGATCTTTACTTAGATCAAAACCCATTTCACTGTCATAGATAATGACTTGGGTATCTTGTCTGGTGCATTTGGCTAGCTATTTTAAGCAGAACCAAAGACTTACTCGGCCTCCCTCTAGGAGGTGCTTTAGTGAGGTCTTTGATGATGGCACTGAAGGCTTAGTTTGGAGCTTTAGTGAGGCCTTTGATGACGGCCCTAAATGGTTACTCCGTCCTCCCTCTAGGAGGCGCTTCAACTAGGCCATGTAGGCAGGGGTTGAAGGCTTTCCCAGTGCTTTAGTGAGACCTTTGATGGTGACACTAAAGGCTTATTCTGACCTCCCTCTAGGAGGCGCTTCAGTGAGGCCTTTGACGATGACACTTAAGGCTTAAGGCCTTTGATGGCTAGGGCACTCTTGTAGTCATGAGCTTTGGATAGTTATGTAGATATACTTGTATTGTTCAAAAAACCTTTATTGACGATTAACCCTTTTTCTACTTGTTATAGGTATCTCTTCTTCTATGATTAATTTCCTTTTTGATATCTTTTGAACTTCACTCCGGGTCAATGAAAGACTCATGACCTCACGCCATTTTTGAGCAAACGTATCAAAATCACTTGTTATCTCTTTCTCAAATATAGTTCCCTTGACTTGAAATTGGATGTCCCTCCTTATCCTCAAGAACAAATTATCCTTCTTCGGGCTCTCTCTTCTCAAAGAAAATATTGGAGTAGGGAATATATGAAATGGATTTATGCTCCAATTGTCCGGATCATAAAGGGTTGCGTGCTTCTTCTCATTTATAATCTATAAGGTTGTTAATCTCAACACTTGTTCCTCATGAAGTTGAAGGTCACTAGTAAGTTGATAGGTGGGCCTAATAATTCAAGGTTCAAAAGACCCTTGTTCAGACATCTTCACACAATTAAATGGCATGATGTTTAGAATTAAGGTTGGTTATCTTGGAATGGGATATGCTTGGTTAGGAAAGCTCTTTATGCCCTAAATATGTAGGTTAAGGAGGTTCTACTCGGGGTTTCAACGTATTCATAGGTTTGAGCCCTCCTTTTAGCGCCAAAAATGTTAGCAAATAAATTTGCTAACTCCAAAAGTATGTGGAAAGTAGAACAACTTCAAAGAGATGCCTTGTCAGGGCAAGTTGAAGTCATCGAGGAGAAGTATGCATTCATATCGGCTCTTGGTTTAGTCATCGACGTCATTGAGAGTTCGAGGCAGTATGCATATCTAAGTATAAGTCAATATGAAGGTCGATGTTTAAGTCAATATGCATGGAAATTTTCAAATCACAAGTTCAAGAAAATTCAATATGCTATGCAAGTTCTAAGTTCAAGTAAATCAATGTGCAAAGTCAAACGAATGTGCAATTCATAGTCCAAATCGAGTTAAAAGGCTATGTCCTTGTTTAATTTTCAAAATCCTTATGTATTCAATTATTCGAGTGTTATAGTAAGCCAAATCACCAATTCACTTTAGGGTTTACAAAGTTTAAAAAATAAGAAATGAGAAAAGAGAATTCAGTCCTTTCCACGAATCTTATAGGTTCATATTTATAGGGTTCGGCAAGTGGCAGGCTTTGGCATCTATTGGCTTTGGCATTAGTAGCATCGTCGAACATCAAGGTTGACACTTATTGTCTTTGACATTAGTAGCATCGTCAATCATCAAGGCTTCCATTCTTATGTTCACATAGCTAAACTTCGACATTGGTTCAATAGGGTCGATACTCTACATCTATAAACTTGACGCTGATAGTTTCTGCTTTGTTGATCAACTTTCATTATAACCACATATTAATATTGATGAAAGGCGACATGAGCGAGAGTGGCTTCGACAACCCTTTTGGATGTATTGATGGTTCTCGGCATGGCTAATGAATATCGACGAAAACAACTCCATATCTTGAGGCCTTCTTTGATTGATATTTGGCGACATTAAATAGCGGCGATATTGATGGCCCTCGATGTCGATATTCAGTAGTTTATAAAATGCAGCATTAACAGCACTTGTTGATTATTGACGATGAAAATCATCAACATCGCATATGTAGGTGTATGGTGTCTTCCAAGCATGTTCATAAGGGTCGATGTTGATAGTATTGAACCTCGGAAATATTCATAACTTGTGTTTCCCTTGATAAAGCGGTCTGAATGAGCAGCAATGTTGGGAAGGAAAACACTATCGGTACTTAATAATTCTGACCACGAGCAGCATTAAGAATGGTTGATGTTAGCAATGTCGAGGATATGACTTCATTCAACATTGCTTTGGAAATATGAATCTCGACATCAATGTCCAGTGGTTGTTGGAATCATAGTATTACTTAGTGATGATAGCGGTCGATGTAGCAAAAGATCGGATCTTCCTTACGAAAGACGACACCGATGCCCTAGAGCATCGTGCCTTATTGGAGCTAATTAACTTCACGTGATGTCGCTATTCTTCGGCTTCGCTTATCGTAGCTTTCGCCTGAATGATTCTCGGTGTTATTTCTTTGAACATCTTCAGCGATGATGATAGTAATAACAAAACTGAAAAGCATGGACTTATTTATAGAGAGCTTAGCATTTATCTCCAACTACAAAACTAAGATTTCATGTGGATTTTTAAAGAGACAGTCAACAAGTTTTGATAGTTGAGGACAACTATGTTGTCTTGTAGCAATGATTGTTATTTATTTAAATTTACTAAACATCTCGTATGAATGTTTTCTTCTTATAGTTGATACTATAACTACATTTTTTTGGGATGCTAGTAATCTTAAATTTGTAAATCTATTTAAAGAAAATAAAGTAGTTTTCAAATGAGACCTCAATGTTAAGAAAGTCCTAGGCCTTCTTCTCAATGAAATAGAAATAGTTGTTTGTGTAACCTCATTTACCTCTATTAAAAATGAGCATTGTTAAAGGGACTCCACTTTTGGATATGAGGGGTACCATTTTTTTCAAAAAACTCCTATAAGGGGAATATAGGAAATCAGCCCCCTCATGAAGTAACTAGCGTAGTCCCTTTTTTAACCTTCTAGTAATCACTTCTTTTCCCTCCTAAACCCTGTTTGCGCCAAAATTGGTCACAAACCCCAAATGTCGTGAAAGCACCAGTTCCTAATCACTGATCACAGATATCAAATATGTAGAGAAATAAAAATGAAGAACTCTCAGAAAAATTAGATGAAAGCAGGAAACTACACAGAATTTATAGTGGTTCGGCGATCTTGCCTATGTCCACTTTGAAGTTGATGATTTTATTGATGTTCACTTGATGATTTCAATTGATTACAGCAGGTTTTAATGAAGAAATTCGTGTACAACGGCAATGGAAAAATGTAGAATTGAATCCTGTAGAGTCGGGGCGCTTCCGAATCCAGATCCTCTTTTATGAATGACCTGGGGCTCTATTTATAGGTGTAGGAGGCTGATATTTCGCCTAAAATTAGGGAGCCTACTTCTGGCACGTGTGGGGGCCCATGCGCCCGCATCCAGAAAATCTAGGCCTACTTCGGGATCGATTCGAACTCCATTCGAATCGATCAAGAATTCATCTGATGGAGCTGAAATTTGTTGAGAACATTCTTCAACATGTATGTAAGCTTCTGTGAAAATTTCATAGCATTTGGACTTGTAGATCGTGAGATATCATCGATTCAAAATAGTGTTTTCTCGGCTGATCGCCTCATTCGAATCGATCGGTTCGTATCCATCTCTTCGAATCAATCGCCTGCACGTGCTCTCGTGGTGATGTGGCGCGCAATCTTCGGGTCGATCCACTTTTCACTTCGGTTTGATCGAGTCGACTCCATGATTCTCGCCTTGCTTGTATCGAAGAATAACACGTCATCCATTCTTGTTGACTCGATGGATGCGAATGTGTATTTGCTCATGGATTCGATCAGAGGACTCCAAGCATATGTTGCAGCCATTCGATGGATACGAAAGTCAGGTATTTGATGGATACGAAGGAAACATCGTTGATGGATTCGAACCAGATGGTTGTGGTGCTAACGTGATGGGTTCGAACATGGGCGCCTCCGATGGATTCGAACAGCACCTTGTTGATGGATACGAACTTAAGGCCACTCTGATCGATGCAAACTCAATCGATTTGAACTGTGGGTCCGCGATGGATACGAAAATAGGGTGTTCTCTTCCAACTTGCATCGATCATAACTTGAGCATACAACTCGGATTGACTTGAAATTTGGAGTGCCCGCTTTCATGACTCTGCTTGTCGTGCCCTATCAATTGTAGCCTGATCCGAGCTCGGACAAAATTCATTGATATCCATGGTGAAACAGTGATAACAAACTTTTACGACGAACTGTCTTTAGTTTTCCAGTCAACTTTTTGGTGTCACGACCTTGCCAAAAGGTGGGATAACAATATCCATGGTGAAACTGTGTATAACGAACTTTTACGACGAACTATCTTTAGTTTTCCAGTCAACTTTTTGGTGTCACGGCCTTGCCAAAAGGCGGGATAACATTTGCCCCCCAAAACATGCCTTGCGATTGGAAGGTGTGTTTTGTAATGCCATAAGCTGGATGTTCATATCCTGTTGATGACCTGCAAAGAAATTGATAGTTTTATCTGACCACGAATGACGATCGTTCGGGATCGTATGTCATTCGAGGCGATATGGGACCTTTCGAGGTCGGATGCCGTTCGCGGCAAATAGCGAAATGGGACCGTTCGTGGTCGGATGCCGTTCACGGCGAACAAAGGAAGGGGACCATTCGCGGTCGGATACCATTTGCGGTAAATAAAGAAATGGGACCGTTCGCGGTCGGATGCCGTTTGCGGCAAATAACGAAATGGGACCGTTCGCGGTCGGATGTCGTTCTAGACGAGTTGTGACCGTTCGCGATCGGGTGTCGTTCTAGACGAATTATGATGGATTGTGACCGTTCATGGTCGTATGGTGCATAAGATAAAATGTGATCGTTCGCGATCGGATGCCGCACGAGGCAGGGTGTGATCGTTCGCGATCGAATGTCATACTGGGTGAATTGTGACCGTTCGTGGTCGGGTGCCGTACGATGCAGATTGTGACCGTTCGAGGTTGGGTGCCGTTCGAGGCTAATGGTGACCGTTCGAGGTCGGGTGTTGTTCGAGGCTAATGGTGACCGTTCGAGGTCGGGTGCCGTTCAAGGCGAATGGTGACCATTCGAGGTCGGGTGCCGTTCAAGGCTAATGGTGACCGTTCGAGGTCGGGTGCCGTTCAAGGCGAATGGTGACCGTTTGAGGTCGGGTGCCATTCAAGGCGAATGAGTGTGCCCAGGGGGAACTTAGTATTATCAATACCAGGTTCACATTCGGGTGAATTTCTGAATCAGCGATCGTGGCGGTTCGTTGCCATACCAGGTGTGCTTGTGGACCTTTCACGATCCAAAGCATACGCGATTAACTTCTTCTACAGAATTGCAAATATCAAATTAATGTTCACATGAATTCCATAACAAAAATGTCCAAACAAGCAAAGTCTAAATGTCCAAATCAACATGAAACAAAAGCAAAGCAAGGATGTCAAAGTGTAAATTCTCACTACGAGACGGTCAATAAGCATTCAGAGCATGCATGTGGATAGTTCGCGATCTCCCACATGTGTAAATGGTTTAACCGTGTTAGTGACAAGTTTACGACTTGTTCATCGTTATTTAAATCAATTGATAACCATACGGTGCCCCAGCTCGGGGTCACCCCTAGCTGATGTAGACGGTGGTCGCTCTGGTTCCACCGTTGGAGCTCGCCTTCTCACATACTGAAGTAGCCTACCGTTCCTGATATGCCCTTCTACCTCATCCTTCAGGTGTCTACAGTCATTTGTGCTATGACCGTTCAACTCGTGGAATAAGCAATATTTGTCTGACTTTCTCTCGTCGGTAGTCGGATCCCGTTGCATTGGTCTACGATAAGCAACTTTCTCTCGGGTGTCTTGGTAGATTCACTCCAAACCCTCGTTCAGTTCTGAATAGGTGGTAAATCGCGGCTCCCTCCGTTGACGCTTTGACCTGTCATCATTTTCTTCAGCCTTTCGCTTCCCTTTACCAGTCTCTACACCTTTTCCAGGTGAATTACCGCCTCTAACTGCGTAAACATCGATTTCTTCTTCTCTCTCCGTACGAGCATCCTCTAATCGCAAAAACTTTTTGGCTTCATGATAAAACTCTCCCAGGTCCATAGGTGGATCCTTAGTTAGTGAATTCTTGAACTCCGTGCCATCAGATATTCCAGATACAGCTGCCATCATGACCGTAGATGGATCTAGTAGATCCACTGATGCTGCTGCCGCATTAAATCGCGTCAGAAAACTCCTCAAAGATTCCCCGGCCTTTTGTTATAGAGTCGCCAAACTCATCACGTTCTTGGGTCTCGAAATATGAACCCTGAATTGTCTCATAAACTTTTCTGTCAAATCTGTCCAAGTCCCAATGGAGCCACTCTCCAGTTGTCTAAACCATAGCGTTGCGATGTACGTCTAATACAATGGAAAGCACCGGGCCATAACTTCCTGTGATGCCCCCAGCACTTCCATGTGCCTCATATACTTCGTTAGATGGACCGTTGGATCCGTCCGCCCATCATACATTTCCACCGATGGTAGCTTGAAGTCTGGTGGATTCCTGGCCTGCCTGATCGTAGGAGTAAAGGGACTCCTATGTACATCCTCCAGATCTCTATTGACTAGTCCGCCTCTCATGGCCCGTCTGACCATCTCTGCCAACCTGTCGTTGTCGTCAGGCTGTGATCTTTGAGTGTTACCTTCGTTCTGCCCCTCGGGCTGAGCTTTCATCCTTCTATTGCCACCAGGTTGCTCGGATGTCCCTGAATCTCTTCCCGGGATTAGATCAACATGCTCTAAGAGTGTGCCCCCCAGCTCCTGCGCTGCGCCAGATGGTACTGCTCCGTTTTGGACTCTGGTTGCTCCTTGATTTTGCGCTCCAAGTTGTCCAATCTGTTGAAGCAAACTCTGGATCATTTCTTCTTGTCTTCTCATCATTGCCTCCATCTCATCCCTGGTGATGAAGGCTGAAGCTTGGTTTGCTCCTGAGGAAGCCTCTTGACTTCCTTTACGCTGACTTTGCTCTGGCCTTTGTCTTTTACTAGTTTGCCTTGTCATATCTTCTCAGATCTGAGCTCTTAAGTCTTCAAATTCAACTTCTAAATGATAGAACTCCTATATTAGCGTTCTCAGTGAAAGCACCAAAGTGTTTGCTCCAAAATTGGTCACAAACCCCAAATGTCGTGAAAGCACCAGTTCCCAATCACAGATCACAGATATCAAATATGTAGAGAAATAAAAATGAAGAACTCTCAGAAATTAGATGAAAGCAGGAAACTACATAGAATTTATAGTGGTTCGGCGATCTTGCCTACGTCCACTCTGAAGTTGATGATTTTATTGATGTTCACTTAATGATTTCAATTGATTACAGCAGGTTTTAATGAAGAAATTCATGTACAACGGCAATGGAGAAATATAGAATTGAATCCTGTAGAATCGGGGCTCTTCAGAATTCAGATCCTCTTTTCTGAATGACCTGGGGCTCTATTTATAGGTGTAGGAGGCTAATATTTCACCTAAAATTAGGGAGACTACTTCTAGCACGTGTGGGGGCCCATGTGCCCGCGTCTAGAAAATCTGGGCCTGCTTCGGGATCGATTCGAACTCCATTCGAATCGATCAAGAATTCATCTGATGGAGCTGAAATTTGGTGAGAACATTCTTCAACATGTATGTAAGCTTCTGTGAAAATTTCATAGCATTTGGAATTTTAGATCATGAGATATCATCGGTTCGAAATAGTGTTTTCTTGGCGGATCGTCTCGTTCGAATCGATCGGTTCGTATCCATCTCTTCGAATCGATCGCCTGCACGTGCTCTCGTGGTGATGTGGCGTGCAATCTTCGGGTCGATCCACTTTTCACTCCGGTTTGATCGAGTCGACTCCATGATTCTCACCTTGCTTGTATCGAAGAATAACACGTCATCCATTCTTGTTGACTCGATGGATGCGAATGTGTCTTTGCTCATGGATTCGATCAGAGGACTCCAAGCTTATGTTGCAGCCATTCGATGGATACGAAGGTCAGGTATTTGATGGATACGAAGGAAACATCGTTGATGGATTCGAACCAGATGGTTGTGGTGCTAACGTGATGGATTCGAACATGGGCACCTCCGATGGATTCAAACAGCACCTTGTTGATGGATACGAACTTAAGGCCACTCTGATCGATGAAAACTCAATCGATTCGAACTGTGGGTCCGCGATGGATACAAAAATAGGGTGTTCTCTTCCAACTTGCATCGATCATAACTTGAGCATACGAACTCGGATTGACTTGAAATTTGGAGTGTCGGCTTTCATGACTCTGCTTGTCGTGCCTTATCAATTGTAGCCTGATCCGGGATTGGACAAAATTCATTGATATCCATGGTGAAACAGTGGATAACGAACTTTTACGACGAACTGTCTTTAGTTTTCCAGTCAACTTTTTGGTGTCACGGCCTTGCCAAAAGGCGGGATAACAATATCCATGGTGAAACAGTGTATAACAAACTTTTACGACGAACTGTCTTTAGTTTTCCAGTCAACTTTTTGGTGTCACGGCCTTGCCAAAAGGCGGGATAACAAACCCTATCATGGAAAACACATATAAAATTGAAAATAGAAGTTAGGAAAGTGGAGTACCCATGGCTAGAATCAAAGAGCAACTTGAAGCTGTAGCTAAAATGTCAACGTCGACGACCTCTCTAAGGTAATTTCTTTGAAGAAATTAGGGTTTTGGTAGCATAATGTATGAAATTTAAATTAACCCAACATGACATGGATGAATTGTTGTAGATGATGCTTCCATGAATTTTAAATAAACTAGATTAGGGATTTCAACGATAGATTAGTGTCATATAGTCGAAATTAAAAAAACAATGGGGCAACTGCTACCAAAGCTTAGGTTTATTTATGGAAGTACATCATATTAGTTATATGGTTTACTATAGGATTTCGACAATGTTTTGCCAAAAAGACTGTAAACCGTGAAAAGATACTGTTTTATAAACATAAATATGGTGGCATATAACCATTTTTATTTCTAGGATGGCAACCCCATGTCGAACTGTGTAATGTTTTGATTCAGCTACCTTCTATGTTAAATATCTTATGTCTTATTCATAATTTTATGTTTAGAATGAGTTAATGTCTAAAGAAAGTGAGTTAAATGAAGTAGAATAAGAGGTGGAACAAGATGATATGGATGAAGGTTATGTGCAATGTGTACAAAATTTGACTGATTTACATTTTGGTTTCCTTGATCTAACGGGTTATTTCATCACTGATGTGGTATGTTTACTTTTAATAGTTTATAGTATTGTACTATTGTTTTTAAAAATTGTAAAATATATCTTAATTCATATTGCAGGAGTTTGATTTGAATGAAGAATTGCAAGAATGGTGTATTAACTATGAAGTAGTGTGAATTGTGTTTATTATGACCATAAGAGCATGACTAAGGAATGTGAAGAAAAATGGTAAGGGGTCATGGATAGTACCAATTTGTGAAAGAAGTTGGGAGTATTGTAGTCATAGGATGAAAAATTATGTCCTAGAAATGCAACAAAAGAGTAGAAGAACTGGAAGTAAGAAGTGCAGTTGTCTATTTGATTTAAGGACAAGTTGTAGGCTTGATGGAAATTGGATCCTCGGTGTGAAAAATGTGCAACATAATCACAACCTTTCTATGTGTCTTACTGGTCATGGTTATGTTGCTAGAATGAAAGAAGAAGAAAGCAAGATTGTGAAAACTATGACCAAGGGTGGAGCATGTCCACATTAAATTTTATCAATCATTAAAAGTGAAAACCCTAAAAATTGATATACTATAAGAAACGTTTACATTGCTAAGATGAACTTAAAGTTACAAACATTGAAGGTAGATCTATCATGCTACAGTTTACGGAACCATTGGTTGATCGTCATTATTCCATTGAACACAGATGTGAACCTGAATCTAATTACATATCTAACATTTTCTTTAGTCATCCTTGATGTGTTGATTTTGTAAAGTATTTTCACCAAATTATGTTCTTAGATTGCACTTTCAAAATAATTGGTACAAGCTCCATTGCTTTCACATGGTATCTCATATATCAACTGGGAATACACTTACTATTGCAATTGCTTTTATAAGTCAAGAAATGACAGAATCATACATTTAGGCTATTAACTACGTTAGAAAATTTATAGAGAATCATAGATTCCAAGTGTTATAATAATCGATGTTGAAGTTGCTTAATCAAAGCTATGAGTAGTGTTTTTCCAATGACTCGTCACATTTTATGTGCATGGCATATTTTCAAAAATGTGCAAGTTAATTGCAAATTAAACATCATCAAGAAGAGTATAGTGATGGATGACGACAAGGAGATAGAAAGAGATGACGAGGGAAAATCAGAATACCATCTTTTTTTGGATGGTTGGGTTAATATTGTAAATGTTTTGACTGAAGAGGACTATCATCGTAATTTAAAATCTTTTAGAGATGAGTTGCGGTCCAAACACAAGAAATCGGTAACTTATGTGATGAAAAATTGGTTGACTAAGTATAAGCAAATGTTCGTGTTAGCATGGACTAACCAATTCAAACATTATGATAACGTGTCCACGAGTATTGTAGAAGTGCACATAGTTGACTGCAAATGTATTTTGATTCCGCTGTAGGTAGTTTGTCAAGTGTTGGACAAATGCACATCTTTGTGCGAAAAATGAAATAGTGGCAATAGAACATGCTTTCAAAACAAGTGCTACAACATCAATGCATCATTTTAGAAATGAGCCAAATGTTTAAGGAACCTAATGGATTTGTATCTCATAAAGCTCTCGATTTGCTTCTAAATGAGATAAGCATCATTTCTACAGTATGTTCAAACATCAAACGCTGTGGACGTGTTTTTTTGGAAAGTAAGTGGTTTACCTTATGCTCATATGCATATGGATTATAAGTTGGCATATGGTTACATTCATTTAGCTGCCATTGATTGTTTTTGGAAACAACTAACTTGTACACTCCGAACATTACATCGTGCCACTCTAAGCTTTGCAGAGTTACCCAAACTTCAAGCATTACAATGCAGATATAATGATGTGCCTAAATAAGAATGAGTTATTATGCAAAGTGAGTTGAAGGTGTTGGTTTTTCCATCAACCACAAAAAACTTATAACCTCTTGTGGCAACAATTAAAAAAGGTAGACCTTCTAAAAAGCAATCCAGAAAAGACAAATCAATCAACAGTGATCCTTCATATTTCGAGCATGCTGAGACTACACAGTGAAATGCCAATGTTATGTTTAAACTTTTTCGGTTGCTTCCCACACTATGCCACAAAGTGAACCAGACAACAGCGATTACACAACATAAGGTAGATATGATGTTATCCTAATATTTACCACTGTTTCACACAACACATGGAAAAACAATCTATTGTTTTTCATAGCCCATGAAATCTTTGTTCTATTGAGATTTCATCCATGCCATTCAAACAACATTTTATTTGTTGTCTGATTAAAATAATGAAATTTTTTATTTTGGCTCCTTACCAAAATTTTGGTTTCCCTCTAACTTTTGTCTAGATTATTTCCTGGCCGCGTTCTATCAATTATTTCCCCCTCTTTCTTTCGTGTCCAAAGAAAAAAATGGCGTTCTTTCTCAAATCATTCCTTCCCTTCTCGTCTAAATCTAGGGTTCTCTCCTTATTACGCCTCCTTCATCCTTCGATTTTCTTCGATTCTCTCCTTATTACGCATATCAATTTAGCCCCAAAATCCTTCCTTTGCCCTAAATCATTTATCTATGAACGAAGAAAAACCACGATGCTTGTTTGATTGATCGGTGAGTGTATTACTTTGTTCATATTTTATTGCTTGCTCGTCTGAATCTGGTGCTCTTGCGATGTCATGTGGATGCATGACTGTCAATTTGTAGCGATTGCGGTTGCTATCACTTGTCGAGAATTGCTGGTTAATTACTCGGTTTGATTTATGTCTCTTTTAATTTTGTATTTTTTTCAACTTTGATTATATGCCGATGATGAATTGGGTATTATTTATAGGGTTTAATTCCCTATATTTTTGGTTTAAGAATTTCAATTTTCTTCTTGTTTGATGTTTAAAATTGTTGCAATATGTTTGAATTTGTGTATACATATGCCTTGAGTTGTTTTAGTTTGTAGAATTGCATTTGCTTTAAGTGTTGATCATGAACTTGAGTCCTTAAGTGTTGAGTTGTTTTAGTTGTTTTGATTTGAGTTATTTCTGGTTATTGCATTTGCACTGTCCCTTGTTTGTCCTGAACATATGTATACATGTATATACATTACACACATATGTATGTATGTATGTATATGTTAATGTTTGTGGCACTACCTTGTTTTAATGGATGAATATGTGATTTTTTCAAACTATTAAGATGTGTATCATTGGGTATTGGGATCTGCTGAAACTTGACTTTTTCCATAGCTGAATCTCTGAACTGAAATGTTTTGATTATTTTTCATATATGTCTTATTATATATATTTGTTGTATATGTGTCCAGTTGCTTGAGTCTTATGTTGAATTGCAGGTCCATAGCACTACCTATTTTTGTTATAATTGAACTGCTAGTTACTCATCTCCGAACATGTAATGCACATATACATGTATACATGTATATACATATGTGTATACGTGTATATGTGTGTTGCTCAATTCATTGTTGTTGCTTTATTGATGCCTGAACTATTTTTTTGTGTGATCACTCCAATGCCTTTGAGTTTTGGTTTCCCATGTATATACATACATTCACATGTATATATAATTTTGTGTGAACCTTAGTCACTACACTTATGTTCACTATTCTATTTGTGTATCCTTGTATCTCTGGTCTTGAGTTCACTTTATGTGCACTTATGTTCACTGCACTTATGTTCACTGTATCTCTAGTCTTAATTTTGTGTTCCTTGCTGTTTGCTTTGCACTGGCTTGTTGCCTTGTTATTGTGTAGTCACTTCCTTGTACTACTTGTATCAATGCTATGATTTTTCACCTGAACTCTGCTTGTATGTAGTCTTGTCAAGTTAATCTTGTTGTGCCTTGTACATTCTTGCACCACACTCTTAGCTTTGATTGAACTTACTGTGACCATTCCTGAGTCCGAAGTACCACTTGAACCTGAACTTTGCTCTTCCCTTGTTTGGACTTGTTTGTGTACTTTGGTATCTTGGTTTGGTTTGCCATGTACACTTGATCTAGTGAGTTTTAGTTTTATTGTCTCTGGTTTTGGTGATTTCTGATTTTGGCGATTTCTTCCTTTTGATATAGTCATACCTGTTTGCTATTTGAATTCAAATTCAAATAGTAAACGAAATGTACAACGGGGGCGTTGCCCCTGGACCCCCCTCCGTAGTGGCAATCAATTTAAACTGATTGCTTCTTGAACTGATTACTTCTTGAACTCCAAGTCGGATTTCTTCTTGCACTTGAACTGATTGCATTGGCTTGTTCTGTTTTGTACACACATACACGCACACACATCCTTGCCTTGTACATATATACATGTTCACATCCATATATGTACATATATATATATATATATATGTATGTATATTCCATTATTGAAGTTATGTATACATATATACATGTATACATCCTTGAGTGTGCTGACACTTGAGTAAGCTGCTTTTATGTGCATTGGCACCTGAGTGAGCTGCTCCTATGTGCACTGGCACCTGATTGTGCATTTTCTGAACCATTTTGATTTTCTAAACCATTTTGAGTTGAACTTGTTTTTTTTGAACCATTTTATGTTCCTTGGCACTTGTTGTTTTGTCTGAGCTTGTTTATGTACACTATCTTGAATTCTTGCCTAGTTGAACTTTTTTTTCTAAACCATTTTGATTTTGGTACCTGAGTGTGCTTGTTACTACTATAAGCAGTCTTCTTGCTTGTTACTTCGATGTATATACACACATACATATGTATGTATATATGTGTGAAAATTAGCATCTTTTGTATTTTGTACATGCGTATATGTGTGTTGCTCACATATACTTTTGATGCTCCATGGTTTGGAAATCTGTTTTGAACTGAAATGAAATATGCACGTGTACTTGTTTTTCACTTATACATGGCTTTTTGAACTGCACTTCTACACTTTTAAGTCCCCGTTACATACTTGTACATACTATTATATATACATACTTGTACCATATTTTGAATTGTCTTGAGGAGCTTTTGAATTGTTCATGTGTTCATTAGTAGAACTGCTATTGTGACATTGTATATACCTGAGTGTGCAACTGAGTTTGGTTTTCTAGTTTGATTTTCTGGTTTGTATATTTCTGGTTTGAGTTGCATTTCCTTGTGCACCTGAGTTGAGCCCGATGAGGCTTGGGCTTGACCTTATGCACATTTGCACTGTGTTGAGCCTTCGGGCTTGACCTTTGCAATAGTCCGTGAGATTTAATCGATGTCCGGCCTTGTGATATTCATAGTGATACATTGTGCATATCATAAGTTCTCTGTGCACATATATATTTGTCCGGCCATGTCTAAAATATGAAGAGAAAACAAACCCATAAACTGAGGCAATATTAATATTAATATTCAAATTTAATTTAATTTTTGCAATTTAGGTTTTTTTTTCCTTTTCCATTTTATTGCGTTGTTTATTTGATAGGTATAAGAGATGACTGGACACAAGCTGAAGCAAGCAAATGAAGATCAATATCAAAAATAAACTCGAGTGAGTGTAAGTGAGTGCTAGTAAAAAAAAGTTATATATGAGAGTGTAGAGAAAAGTTATATAGATGAGAGTGATAGTGAAAGTTGTATTGTATTTGAAAATGTAAGAATAGTGAAAGTTGTATTGTATTTGAAAGTGTAAATATAGTGAAAGTTGTATTGTATTTGAATTTGATTTGAAATAAAATATTTGGTTAAATAAAATTGCGATTCATATATTTCATTCTTAAAATATATAATATAATTGTAATTGGTATGCATATCAGTCAATATTAATGTGTTGTCTAATAGAAAATTCCAGAAATGATACTATAACATCAGACAACATATGGTTTTTTCCTTTTGATGTGTTAGTGCATATCAGACGATGGGGGATATCTATGGTCTGATGTGTAATGAGACGGCACGGAAATAGATGACTAATAGGTATTCATTCAGACAATGGAGCATATTTTCCATCTGATTCGTTTTTTCTCATAGTGCCATCATCTAAAACAATTTTAAAATACCAAAGCTTTCCTGAGTCTATACGGTGTAGAACCATCAGAAACTAGTACTAAAAACAATTGTACTCTATCGATTTTATATTTACGGTGCAACTATGCCGTGTTTTTAAAATTACCATGATGAACGACTGTCGAATCTACGACGTATTACCTTTCCATGCTACCATTTTTCATTTCCTTTAGCTTGCAATAACTATACGAAAATAAGATAATGCATCATACATCACAAATAATTCATAAACTGAAAACCATCATGGATAATTCATAAACATGAAAAACCATCATAGATAATTCATAAACATAAACATGAAAAACCATTATACAAAATAAGATGTTTTAATACATAAACATGAGTCATATCAATCATCATAGTCATATAATACCATCATCCACAAAATATTGAGTTTTAATACATCATCACAACTACAAACTAAACATTCTTAGTATTACATTATAAAAGTCAAATATAAGCTAAATATTACTTCTTCTTAGAAACAGTTTTCTTCCTACGATTGCTGGTGCTTGCCATTTTTGCTCTTCTTCATTTGCCTTGTTTCAATCTTTTCGTAAAGCTCAAGTGATTCATCCACCTCTATGCGCTTGACTTTCTATAGAACTTGGTTCATTGATTCACTAGGAATACATGATCTTATAAACCATATTATGTGTCAGAGTCGACATTTCTAAGGGAAACAAATAATATAAATAAATACTTAAGTAACAATGTGTAGTACATATATGTGTGGTAGAAACTTACAAGTAACAGAAGTGTTATGTTCACTATAATTCATTGGCTCGGTTATTCTTTTCTCTGGATTTGCAATAAGGGGATGTGACACAACTTTGTACCACTCCAAATACTTCCCATCACAATCTTAAGGATCTTCAAATTGTTGTGATATTAGGCTCTCATTTACTAAGTGGCTTCTCTATTTGCTTCGATCAAAATCTCCTAAACTAGAATATGAAGCTTTAAATGATCTAGGGGTTGATTTTATCTTTTTTCATCAATAGCAAATGGATTTGGAAGGATGGGTTGAACATAACCAAATTGGCATAGAATACGTTGTGGAAGACACGATTCTATGGTTTCAAAGCATACATAGGACAGTTCTAGAAAGCACATTGCTGAAATGGGTACTTATTACGTTTATCAGTACAACAATCTCACATAAGATCACAGACTTGTAATTCATCAATTCTCTCCCTAAGACTTACCAACTCAAAAGATAAATTATTATTGGGTTCCAATGAAAAATAAAAATTTGCTCTCACTTCACCTTCCTTAACACCAACACGCCTATTACGACGTCTTAAACCCGGAAAATGTTTAAAAATCCAAACCTGCAGTAAGGTCATATACCCAGACATTTGATGTATGTCTTTTCTAGTTGCCAGCCTTAAGTTATAAAATGACCAACTTAAACATGCACTAGCCCAAGAGTAAGAATTCACCTCACCTAAATTACCAAGACATTGCAGAAAGTGCACATACACCTTATTTACGAGCTTGTCATCACAAACTAGACATCTAGTATACAAAAGATATGCGATCACATAATGCCTTTTAGGTTCATTAGAAAACAACTCTTTAGAGTCTTCATTATGAGGTCTCAACCATTCAAATTTAATATTCTTCTCATTACTAAGTACTGCAATAGCATTACCTTTACCAAGTACAAGACATTTGTCTAATAGGTTGTACACATCATTATAACTAATCCCTCTATATCCATCGATTGGTCCTATAACAGCTCGACCTTCAATTGGAAGACCGATAATGTGTATGACTCATCCATGGTTATAGACATCTCACCAAAGAGAAGATAAAATGTGTTTGTTTCAAGATAAAAACTTTCAACAAATGCATTGATCACAAATTTATAAAATTATTCATGGACGTACGATATTAATGAATCAAAACCGGACAAACAAACTACATCCTTTACAAAACCATATTCTTTACTACGATCCTATAACTTTTGCGTACCTATATGACTATGACCTTAACAAGTCTAGCATCCCCCCTTTGTGCCTAAGTTAGAACAAAACCAATCAATATCATAAAAGTGTGTTTTTTCAAAATTGAATATATTTGTAATGTAGCATATACTTACTTTAGAGTTTCAAATTTGATGAGTTGTATGATTTTCAAATCCTAGAAGTATTTGTATGTCAATGGCGGCTTGCTTCATTTTGTTATCTCCCTTTCGACCATTTGTCTACTTCAGATGAGCTATATGATTTTTTTGGCCTTTCGACCGTTTATCTACTTCTACCTCTTTAACTATTTCTTCCTCTACCTCTTCATTACCCTCTTCGACATGCTCATCATCGTTATTTCCCTCAACATTCTGCTCTCCCTCTTCTTCTTGTCCATTACTATCATCCGAATTTGGATTTTCAAAAACTTGTTATGCAGATTCATTTGATCCATCATCTTCACCACTACTATTTTCTAATTCATTTGCTCTATCAATTATATTTTGATCTGGATTAAATTTTTCAATTGGTTCTTGCTCAACCAATTTCTTTTGACTTTTTATTACTAATCTCCAACGATTCGAAGACATTTGAGGAACACATGCTGCCATATAAGTGGACTGTTCACTGCATATCAACATAGAAGGACTTTAACACAATAACTGTTAACCTAAACAATGGATCAACACCCAAGAGTATTAAGTGAAAGCACCAGCCCCGTTAAGATATGGCAAAGATAATAGAAAATGGTAATAAAGTAAAGAAATAAGAGAGAGACAGAGAGACTTTTATAATGATTCGGCTGTTAAGTTAGCCTACATCCACTTTATAACTTTGCTTATTGATTTGATCTTGTTTGTATGAGATTACAAGGGGTTTATGAGAGAAAGAGAGAGAGAATCAAAAATATAGAGGTTAGACAAGTTCTAAGTCCTAGAATTTCCTAGAGGAGCTGCCTTGGTGACTGTTGTGAAGAGGAAAGAGTTGAAGAAGAGATAGACTTCCTACATAGTGATAGCAGAATCCAGATCCTTTCTTGGTTGCTCTATGGTTTGTATTGATAGGGGCAACAGTCATATCGGATCAGAAGCCCGCTATCAGAGAAGTCCAAAGACTGGCCCAAGGTGGTATAAGAAATATTATGACAACCCGAGTTATGGTTTAGACTCGGTACCGAGTCAAGCCCTTGACTCGAGGTCGAGTCTAATCCTTAGCCATAACTTGGCTAAACCCTTTTGTATCGAGCTCCTTGCTTCGTCTAGATCTCCTCCATGTAATTTGGTAGGTTATTGACGAGTATTGGTTATTATCCTTCAACGACTTGGGTTATCCTACTGTTTGGACCGTCAAGTCTTCATTTCTTACGATTGGTTCTCTGGAACTCTACAAAACTTTGTAGACACGCTTAGAAAGACTCCTGGATCACTTGCCAGAAATTTGAAGATTCAAAGACTTGGCATTTAAACATGGTACAACCTCAAAATCCTTAACTCGTCAAAATCCTTAACTCATCAGAATCCTTAACTCGTCAGAGTCCTTAACTCGGTCCCAACTCAAATCCTTGACTCTACCAAGTTAAGGACTTAGTCCCATTTTTGATGAAACTTCTCACAGTTGTTTTCTAGCTTCCTCTAAGTGTGCTTACCAAGTTTGGAGTCGTTTCGTTGAGATTCCTTAATTCGGTACCAAGTTAAGGAGTTAGCTCCAAACATAGTGAAACTTTCTCAAGTTGCTTCTCTAGCTCTTCTAAGTGTGCTCACCAAGTTTCAAGTCATTTTTTCTTCATTTTGTTTGGGGTCGTCCAAAGGTTGGAGTGCTTGTAGTCCAACCCGAGAGTTTTGTGAGTCCGACCCGAGAAAAATCACAACTCAGGTCTGACCCGAGTTTGTCTTGGGTTTGACTCGGGTCTGAGTTTGTCTTGGGTTTGACTTGGATCCAACTCCAAGTCACTCAGTTCTGAGTTGACTCGGGTCTGACTCGAGTTTTTCTCGAGTCTGACCCGAGCCAACTCCAAGTCACTCGGTTCTAAGTTGACTCAGGTTTGACCCGAGCTTATATTAGGTTTGACTTGGGCCCGATACTAAGTCATGTTATCTTGTCTTTATATTCCTCATCCTAGGTTTTCCTTTATTTTACCTAAGTTTAGCTCAGGTACGACTCAGGTCCGACACCAAGCGCCAAGTTGAAAATCTTAAGTCAACTTTTTCTACTCAGTTTTTGATATTTCCTTCTTCTTTCCATTTTATGATGTTTTCAAAGTCCTTGAATCATTTTGTCTTCGTTTTGATGTTCTAATTTCCGATTGAAATCGGCTTGGTCAAAAACCCAATTAACATTTGCCTCTAGAGTATACTTCTGTTGAAAATAAAGTGTGATCTAGATCAAGGAAAAACCTTAGCTGATATTCTGTAAACTCCAGTTTGATCGTTTGAGTGTCGTCTCGAGATGTTGGTTTTGTTTGGTTGATTGTCCGGTAACCGTTCATTTTAGTTACAATTGAAATTCATTTCCTCTGCATTAGCGATGTAATCCGTACCCTGAAGATTACGTTGCACTTTAGGTTGGTATAGAAAATCTTTCACGATGATTTTACGATGATACAATTTCGAAGGTAGGTGGTTGAATTTTGGACTGTACTTGGCCAGTGGTGAATCTGAGTTTTTCCTCGGCCGAATGCATATTGTTCCAAAGTCAAGTCCTGTTCTTTAGCCTCAACTGCCTCTTTTCGAGAATTTAGCTAAGAACCTGTCTCTATTTGGATTCTAGTTCGACAATTTATTCCAAAATCGAATGTAGTGGATATTTCCAAAGTCAAGTAAAACATACCTGACAGTATTGAACGTCGAATTTTATTATTTAGAGTGACTTCTGGTCATCCCATCTTTAGTCTTGCAAAGTTACTTCAACTCCTCCAGAAGCTGGATCCTTCACAGTTTAGGTTTGCTTTTTATCTGTCATACTGGGACAATTAATTATGGCAAAATTGCAAGACACGTTTGCTATTATGGAGCTGTTGCAAAATCCACCTCCTCCCGTAAATGAGTACACGCCCTTAAAAGCCTTAGATGAAGTGGGAGAAGCAAGCTGTTAGTCCCTGAGAAGTTGGTTTTGATGACAACAACTGTAACGACCCAGAATTTTGAACAAATTTAATTGAGAATATTTAATTAATTTTAATATTTGAACGATGATTTAATTTGAATCCCCGATATAAATTTGAAATTTGCGATTAAATTATAAAATTTAATCTATTGAAATTTGAACAAAAATTTGAATCTCCAGTTTTAAGCTGAAGAAAAATATTTCAAAAGCTTTCAAATTTTATATTGATGATACTGAAGATAATAGAAACTTTCAGAAGTGAATTTGAAACTGTTCGGTTCAGATTTGAATTTTATTGTTCGAATCGAATTTTAAAAATAGTCTTCCGAGGCGCAGTCTCGGAATTCGACGAAACCAGTTCCATTGGGTCCGTAATATCAAATTATTATAGGATTTCCAATTTCGTATTTTATGGAGTTTATATGTGAGCACACGACATATAAATGCATTGAAATTTTAAAACGATTAAATTTAAATTAATTATCTCCTAACTTTACGCCTAAACTCAAGTCGAGAATCACGGCTAAAATCATGCGAGCACGTTCTCTCTGTTTGATCACGCCGTTCTTCATTAATGGCCGACACCCCTATCGATTACAGAGAAAATAAAAATAAAAATAAAATCAAAAACAGAAAAAATGGCCGAAGCCTCTCGTTATAAAAAGAAAAAAATGTCGAGCAACAGTATCATGTTTTCTCTCTTCCCTTTTGATTTCTATCGACAGTTAAAATAAAAAAAAACGAGGACCCAGACCTCCCCTCATCAAAAAATAAAGTTCGAAAAAGGGGGTGTTCGAAACCCTTATTCGATCGGTTTACGCGATTAACCGAGGCGCGCCTGTTTCGAATCACTCGGAGGAGGGAAGATCGTGATTTCCCTCAAGTTCGAACTCGCTCACGAGTTATTGGAAGAAGAGAGGAGTTGGGATTCACTTAGGGTTGGGTCGCATCTCGATTTTGGGGTTCAAGGTGGGCGATGAAGGCTGGTAGCTCGTCGAGGCCGGGGCGCTGTGAGCGATCAGATCGGGGAAGCTCGAGGACGTTGACGACAAATCGAGCTGTGGTGTTGATGTCGTTGGACCAAATATTGTAAGTGAGGACCAGGAACGAGTGTGCTATCGCTTAGGCCTTTGACTGCTGATCTACTCGAAGAGTCGATTGACGGTGGCGAAGGCGAGCCTGGGTTCGTGAATTTCTGTAAGGTGGAATTTATTTTCTTTTCCAAATTCAATGAATATATGAATGCAAATATATATGTGTAAATATAGATTTGGAAGAATAATTTACAGTAAAGTCAAATTTTAGTTTCATATAAATCTATATGTTTATAGAAGAAAAATATATGAATGAACTGTTCGATTTTAAAGTAGGTTATTATTTAGATATTTTCACATGCCTATTTTAAATTAAGAATTCAACTGTTAAAAGAGTTTTAAAAAGGAATCTACTTTACTGTGAAATAAATTACTAAGTTATACATTTATTTTCTAACCTATATAAATTTAAAATAATGAATTCAGGGAGGTTAATTTGTTAAATTAACTTATATAATTATTTTAGTTACTGAAAATTTATGTAAAGGAGAAATTTGTTAATCTAAAACAATTAAAAACGAAAATTAATTGTTCGGTTGATTCGAATATTAATAAATTGTATAATTATTTATACAAGGTTAAAAATAATCGAAGAAACAGTCTGGATTGGAAATGGATGGCAAATTTAAAGCTAAGGTGAGATTTTTCTCACTCAAAATAAATTTTGTATTGCAGTTGTTGATTATATTGATTGCTATTTGAATGTGATATTAGATATAGTAGGATATATCTATATATATATAGCAATATATACATATTGGCATATGTATATATTGGATTAATGATTTCCCGCTTCGTATAGCGGATGAGACCCTATTGCGCCGTTAGTAAGCGGATTTTTATAAAACCTATATACCGCGATATTCCACCTCGAAGTGGAATTGGTATTGTGCTAACGTCTTTGGATGCAGGGAAACAGGTTGGAGGGATCCAACTGGACCCCTCACATTGATTGAATTTATTTCTACTGTGATGTGATAATCTGTGAATGATTATTGATGTTATTGAATTGATGTCTGGAAATTTTTCGAAACCTAAAATTTAGCCGAATGGATGTTTGATATCATTGGATTCCAAAGATAAACGAAGTTGAATTTTTGAAATTCAAGTAGAAATTTCTAAGTGAATCAATTTTAGAAATTGAATAAATTTTGAAGAAAGGAATTTTAAAGTATAAAAAGTTAATTTTTATAATCTTATCGAATTAATTCCAGAATCAAGTGAAAATGTTAAATAAATGGATTTCGTAAAAATAGTGATTATAAATTGAAGAATTTGATTTAAAATTTGGATTTTTTAAATAGATTGAAAGAAACAAATTGAAATTTATTTTCTTTAAGAGGAATTTATTTAAAAGGAAATAAGTTGGAAGTCCAACTATAAATTTAATTGGAAAATTGAAACGAATTTGGAAAGTCAATATAAAATGAGTTGGGATGGGAAATTTATTTAGAAATGAAGATTTAAATTGATCGGGTATTGAAGCTTTTATAAATGGAATTTATAAATGTGTTTATAATTCCGAGATCACTTATTTTGTTAAGTAAAATATAGAAGTTAATATAAAGAAGATTTATAAATCGAAGTTGTTATAAAATAGACATAGAATTTATAAACGTTGTTTTATAAATTCGGAAATCAATCGAATTTGATAAATTAAATATAAAAGGTTATTAAAGGGAATATATTCGCGATTTTGGATAGCGAATTATCCTTGAAATAAAATGTGTAGAAATGATGGAAATTGGGTTAAGTGAATTATATTCACGATTTTGGACAGTGAATATATTGTTAAATAAAATGGATTTATTTTTGAAGAAGTGATATTAAAAATGAAGTTAAACATTTTAAAGATGTTTTTAAAATGTGAGAAATATCGAAACTATAGATTTCAACATTTTATTGTTGAAATAGACGGTTTCGAAAAATAAGGAAATGGTGGACTATAACACTGTTGTTATAGTAAATGATTTCCAAAAGGAAATGTTTTTATGTAGTATTGGGATTTATATATCTATCTAACTCCGAATCCCTATACTAGAGATTTTGAGTCGTCGTAACGATGTTTTACGTAACATTCGTTTTGACTCAAATAAATGTTGTTATAGTAAATGTTTTCCTTAAAGAATGAATATATACTTAATATTGATTTAAGTATATCGGATATTTTCCAAGTGTTGAAAATAAAAGATTTGTGAAATACTTATTATTTAATAAGTAAGGAAATACTTTTCCAATATGAAATGAACGTTTTGAGATTTATCTTTGTAAAGATAAATCGAAAGTGAATATTGACATCGATTCGGAAATCGTATATCAGGGGATATTTTGAAATCTAAATTCACTATGGAATTTATAAAAGAAAGGGGAATTGTTTTAGAAAAATAAATGTTGATTTATTTTTGAAGTGTGGAAATTTTATATCTAGTAAAGATATTTTTGAAGATAAATAATTTGGGAAATTATTTGGAATCTGATGATGTTGCGCATCTTTATTGATAGTTAAATAACCGACTATCAATAATTACCTTGAATGGTATTTGTTGTGAATTGGATGAATTTGAATGCCACACTTTGTTTTTAAATAATCGCTCACTATTCGGGTTAGCCGGGAAAGGACCATGGGGTCGTATAACCCATTCCGAATATGTGATACGTCGTTATGAATTGCATTCGAAGACCGGTGTTGAAGACCGGATATTTTTGAAAACGGAAGGATTACCGTCGAGTTACTCTACATCGGTTGATCTCCGGTTTAGAGGTTTTATCACCCTTAGTGACGGGAAGTCCGGACGTGATTAGAAAATTATCCGGAAATGCAAGGGCTTCGTGAGAAGTGCCTTAGGTTCTGTTCGATCCCGGAACAGACTTGTATGGATTGTGTGTCTGACGTTACAATTTGAGATATAAAGCTGATTTCTTTCAAATACATTTCTGTTGGTGGCGGAGAATTTATTCTCTTAGCTTAACACCCTTCTCTGAGACGTACGAGCTCAGAGGTTATGTAGTTGAAATTTATCAGTGATATACACCCAATTTGGTAACGTGGCATACTGAGTGTTGTTGTGAAATGATCAGTGTTTGATCATTTATGATATGATCATTTGTTTGATCTTATATCTTTGTGATCATAGGTTGATCATTTTGTTTGACCCGAAGCAGGGCTTTGTAGAAAGCGTAGCTTTGTGGACGAGACTTCATCGAGCCTCACACCCCGGAAATGGTCAAAACAGGAAGGATGCGGCAAGGTTCTAGGGAGTAGCGCCCCTTAGTGTATGTCATTCCTTCTGGATAAAGGTGGTATCATGGTATGGAGCCCAGATACTTAACCTCTGTGGTTGCTGCAAGTTTATTACTTTGTGGTTGTTGCGAATCGGGGGTCCTCGGGAAGATCGGTGACGATCGGGGGATGACATACGCGTGTCAGTAGTTACCTATTTTTGCAGAGGTAACCCGACCTTGTGTTGGCAGAGATCCGGTTAGGTTCTCGGGTCGTCTATTCCAGGGACGTACCCATCGTGGAAAAGGAAGTTCCTTAGCCTGACCATTTGTTGGAAATCCAAAGAAACAATACGAGCCTTGTACGGTTTTAGTTGTAGAACCTTCCATTTAATATGGTAGCTATAGCAAGCATACTATAATGGTACCTATGCTGGCTAAGATTTATATTATACTTTCGAAATGTTTTCTACACTATGCACTAATAATAATATCCAAAATGATTTGATTTTGCGTAGTAAGCATCTTTGACTATCATAAGAAGAAATCTCCTCCAATTCTGCGTTTGCATTATGTGTGTGGTGGGAGGTCTTATGGTAGTTTCATTTTCCAAAAGCATTTCGAATTGACTTAAAAAAGTTATTTTGTTGTTATAAAAGAAAAATAACTGTTTTACGATCTCACACCAGTCACCATGACTGACTCGGAGTTTATTGTTCCCTTCTAAACTCTGGGTGCCCACCAATTTCCACACGGGCAGCCTAGAGTTAGGTTATCAGGATATTCTGGATATTCTGGAGCTTTGGAAGCAAGCTGGATGGCGAAAGGTATCACCTATATTTTTGTATTATTCCGCTGTGTATTCTGTATGAGGACAAGTTATATAACTGTCCATTGTTTTATTGAGTTATATATTGACTCTGATGATTGATGTATGTATAAACTGATATAGTTCTTTGTTTTAAAGATTATTCATGTACCTATTATATATTGTTCCGCTGCGATATGTGAGATTCTGATATTGTTTCTGTATCTAATGTCTATTCTTCTTTCTTCTTCTGTTTTCTTCTTCTTCTACTTTTTCTTCTTTCTTAAACCATCACTATTGGAGTTTCCGGCACTCGATTTCTCGGCAGTCGATAAAGGGAGTATCGATGTCGAATTTTCGAAAGTTGAAAAATCCGGTACGTGACAAAGTGGTATCAGAGCATATGGTTAAGCGACAACCCTGCTCTGTTGGGTGTTACTCATTAGAGATAGAGTCAGTAGTACTCTAGAATGAGTTGAGTGTAATAATAGATATGAGCGCGTATTTGTTAGTTAATATAAAAAAATTGTTTTGTATTGTGATGATTGATTTATTGAGTGGCATATGAACCTTCGTCGGCACAGTCTGCCCAACTGGATCGAAGGGGTTTCTAAACACTTGAATAGAACAATTCGGCACAATATTGTTTTAAATAGGGTAAATGAGATAATTTTGCCCAAAACTATTTTTGGTATATAAAAGAAATGTTTTTCTATAAAGTACTATAGTATATGGTTGCATGGATGTTAGGAAGTAATAATAGTGAATTATCATCACTGAAATTGAAAAAGAAATTGGAATTATAACTCCAAAGTTAAGAAATAAAATTCGCAGACAAATGAAATTTGAGAATGTAAATTATAAATAGGAATTGTAATTTGAAGTAGAATTCCAGAGAAGTTTTTAGAAATGTATTGAAAAGAATTTGAAAATTTTGGAGATTTGGAAAGTTTAAATTTTTTTGATTTGAAAATGAATTTCAAAGGTTTTGGGAAAGTATTTTGGAGAGATGAAAAGCTCTAAACTCTTTTCGGTCGCTGGAAAATAATCCTGATGATGATGGCCACATCATTAGAATTCATTTTCGGGTTTCCAAAAGAGAAATTGCTGCCAAATTGTTTTAAATGGAAGTTGTTTGAAAAATTTGGGGTTGGTTTTTGGAATCCGAAGGATAATTTGAATTGTTTTCAAAATGGTTTTGAAAAGGTTGGAAAAAGACTCTGGAATACTATATAAAAATATTCATGAAATATTATTAAGTTGATAACTTGTACAATTTGAATTGTGATAGAATAAACTTAACTTAAAGGATGAAGTTAAATTAAAATAAGTACAAGTGAATCAATTAAATGAAAGTGAAATTGAAAGTTGAGATTCATTTTGAAGTTGTAAGCAATAGAAATAAATTGAAATTGTGAATTGAATTCAAATGAGAAATTGAAATGTAAAATTGAATGAAAATAGATATGTAACTTCAATAGTGAAGTAAAAATGTATAAGTAGTTTATATTGAAAATTTTGTAATAGAATTTGCAAAATGGTTTGAATGTGTAACTAGATATTATGGCTAGTAGGACATACAGGTGTTATAAAAGGAATTGGAATTTTGATTTCGAAGATAATTTGAATTGCTCGAAAAAGGTATGTATTTAAATTTGAATATGAGATTTGATGACTTATTTCTCTAGCCGCTTGGCTTTTTCTTTTTCTTTTTGAAATCTGAGAGTCCGTAGGGACGTTTTGTAGTCGTGCCATATTAGCCGCGCAAAGGAGACGATGGCGAAATTTTTCGAAAATTTCAAGCGTTAGAAAATTTTTGAGAAAATTTTGGAAGTTTAAATTTGAATTTGAATTGAATTTGAATTTTGAAGGAAAACAATATTGTTTTGAAACTTATAATTGAAAGGTTTAGAAAGTTAATTGAATTGATAACAAATCTTTAGTAGAAAGATTTGTTTTGATAAATTGATAAAACTATTGGATTGTGAAAAATAGTAGACGAGTTAAGGACTTTTTCTTCCTAACTTGTAATTTCGGGACGAAATTCTTTTAAGGAGGGAAGTTTGTAACGACCCAGAATTTTGAACAAATTAAATTGAGAATATTTAATTAATTTTAATATTTGAACGATGATTTAATTTGAATCCCCGATATAAATTTGAAATTTGCGATTAAATTATAAAATTTAATCTATTGAAAGTTGAACAAAAATTTGAATCTCCAGTTTTAAGCTGAAGAAAAATATTTCAAAAGCTTTCAAATTTTATATTGATGATACTGAAGATAATAGAAACTTTCAGAAATGAATTTGAAACTGTTCGGTTCAGATTTGAATTTTATTGTTCGAATCGAATTTTAAAAATAGCCTTCCGAGGCGCAGTCTCGGAATTCGACGAAACCAGTTCCATTGGGTCCGTAATATCAAATTATTATAGGATTTCCAATTTCGTATTTTATGGAGTTTATATGTGAGCACACGACATATAAACGCATTGAAATTTTAAAACGAATTTGATTTAAATTTAAATTAATTATCTCCTAACTTTACGCCTAAACTCAAGTCGAGAATCACGGCTAAAATCATGCGAGCACGTTCTCTCTGTTTGATCACGTCGTTCTTCATTAATGGCCGACACTCCTATCGATTACAGAGAAAATAAAAATAAAATCAAAAACAGAAAAAATGGCCGAAGCCTCTCGTTATAAAAAGAAAAAAATGTCGAGCAACTGTATCATGTTTTCTCTCTTCCCTTTCGATTTCTATCGATAGTTAAAATAAAAAAACGAGGACCCAGACCTCCCCTCATCAAAAAATAAAGTTCGAAAAAGGGGGTGTTCGAAACCCTTATTCGATCGGTATACGCGACTAACCGAGGCGCGCCTGTTTCGAATCACTCGGAGGAGGGAAGATCGTGATTTCCCTCAAGTTCGAACTCGCTCACGAGTTATTGGAAGAAGAGAGGAGTTGGGATTCACTTAGGGTTGGGTCGCATCTCGATTTCGGGGTTCAAGGTGGGCGATGAAGGCTGGTAGCTCGTCGAGGCCGGGGCGCTGTGAGCGATCAGATCGGGGAAGCTCGAGGACGTTGATGACAAATCGAGCGGTGGTGTTGATGTCGTTGGACCAAATATTGTAAGTGAGGACCAGGAACGAGTGTGCTATCGCTTAGGCCTTTGACTGCTGATCTACTCGAAGAGTCGATTGACGGTGGCGAAGGCGAGCCTGGGTTCGTGAATTTCTGTAAGGTGGAATTTATTTTCTTTTCCAAATTCAATGAATATATGAATGCAAATATATATGTGTAAATATAGATTTGGAAGAATAACTTACAGTAAAGTCAAATTTTAGTTTCATATAAATCTATATGTTTATAGAAGAAAAATATATGAATGAACTGTTCGATTTTAAAGTAGGTTATAAATTAGATATTTTCACATGCCTATTTTAAATTAAGAATTCAACTGTTAAAAGAGTTTTAAAAAGGAATCTACTTTACTGTGAAATAAATTACTAAGTTATACATTTATTTTCTAACCTATATAAATTTAAAATAATGAATTCAGGGAGGTTAATTTGTTAAATTAACTTATATAATTATTTTAGTTACTGAAAATTTATGTAAAGGAGAAATTTGTTAATCTAAAACAATTAAAAACGAAAATTAATTGTTCGGTTGATTCGAATATTAATAAATTGTATAATTATTTATACAAGGTTAAAAATAATCGAAGAAACAGTCTGGATTGGAAATGGATGGCAAATTTAAAGCTAAGGTGAGATTTTTCTCACTCAAAATAAATTTTGTATTGCAGTTGTTGATTATATTGATTGCTATTTGAATGTGATATTAGATATAGTAGGATATATCTATATATATATATAGCAATATATACATATTGGCATATGTATATATTGGATTGATGATTTCCCGCCTCGTATAGCGGATGAGACCCTATTGTGCCGTTAGTAAGCGGATTTTTATAAAACCTATATACCGCGATATTCCACCTCGAAGTGGAATTGGTATTGTGCTAACGTCTTTGGATGCAGGGAAACAGGTTGGAGGGATCCAACTGGACCCCTCACATTGATTGAATTTATTTCTACTGTGATGTGATAATCTGTGAATGATTATTGATGTTATTGAATTGATGTCTGGAAATTTTTCGAAAGCTAAAATTTAGCTGAATGGATGTTTGATACCATTGGATTCCAAAGATAAACGAAGTTGAATTTTTGAAATTCAAGTAGAAATTTCTAAGTGAATCAATTTTAGAAATTGAATAAATTTTGAAGAAAGGAATTTTAAAGTATAAAAAGTTAATTTTTATAATCTTATCGAATTAATTCCAGAATCAAGTGAAAATGTTAAATAAATGGATTTCGTAAAAATAGTGATTATAAATTAAAGAATTTGATTTAAAATTTGGATTTTTTAAATAGATTGAAAGAAACAAATTGAAATTTATTTTCTTTAAGAGGAATTTATTTAAAAGGAAATAAGTTGGAAGTCCAACTATAAATTTAATTGGAAAATTGAAACGAATTTGGAAAGTCAATATAAAATGAGTTGGGATGGGAAATTTATTTAGAAATGAAGATTTAAATTGATCGGGTATTGAAGCTTTTATAAATGGAATTTATAAATGTGTTTATAATTCCGAGATCACTTATTTTGTTAAGTAAAATATAGAAGTTAATATAAAGAAGATTTATAAATCGAAGTTGTTATAAAATAGACATAGAATTTATAAACGTTGTTTTATAAATTCGGAAATCAATCGAATTTGATAAATTAAATATAAAAGGTTATTAAAGGGAATATATTCGCGATTTTGGATAGCGAATTATCCTTGAAATAAAATGTGTAGAAATGATGGAAATTGGGTTAAGTGAATTATATTCACGATTTTGGACAGTGAATATATTGTTAAATAAAATGGATTTATTTTTGAAGAAGTGATATGTCACATCCTGAAAATTTTCGACTTTCGAAAATTCGACATCGATACTCACTTTATCGACTGCCGAGCCATCGACTGCCGGAAACTCCAATAGTGAGGGTTTTAAGAAAAAGAAAAAGTAGGAGAAGAGGAAAGAAGAAGAGAACAACAGAACAGCAACAGAATAACATCAGATACAGAAACAGAAAACAATATCAGAATCTCACATATCGCAGCGGAACAATATATAATAGATAAACACTAGTCTTTTAAAACAAAGAACTTTATCAGTTTATACATACATCAATCATCAGAGTCACTATACAACTCAGTACAACAATGGACAGTTTTATACTTGTCCTCATACAGAATACACAGCGGAATAAATAATATCAGATACAAATACTACGTCTCGTCATCCAGCTTATCTCCAAGCTCCAGAATATCCAGATAACCTAATAATCTAACTCTAGACTGCCCGTGTGGAAATTTGTGGGCACCCAGAGTTTAGAAGGGAAACAATAAACTCCGAGTCAGTCATGGTGACTGGTGTGAGATCGTAAAACAGTTTATCTTTAAATTTAACAACAGAATAATTTTTAAAGTCAATTCGAAATGCTTTTGGAAAATGAAACTACCATAAGACCTCCCGCCACACACACAATGCAAACGCAGACTTGGAGGAGATTTCTTCTTATGATAGTCAAAAATGCTTACTACGAGAAAATCAAATTCTTTTTGATATTATTATTAGTGCATAGTGTAGAAAACATTTCGAAAGTAGAATATAAATCTTAGCCAGCATAGGTACCATTATAGTATGCTTGCTATAGCTGCCATATTAGATGGCAGGTTCTACAACTAAAACCGTACAAGTCACGTATTGTTTCTTTGGATTTCCAACAAATGGTCAGGCTAAGGAACTTCCTATCCACGATGGGTACGTCCCTGGAATAGACGACCCGAGAACCTAACCGGATCTCTGCCAACACAAGGCCGGGTTACCTCTGCAAAAATAGGTAACTACTGACACGCGTATGCCATCCCCCGATCGTCACCGATCTTCCCGAGGATCCCCGATTCGCAACAAACCACATAGAAAAAAATAATGCAGTAACCACAGAGGTTAAGTATCTGGGCTCCATACCATGATACCACCTTTATCCAGAAGGAATGACATACACTAAGGGGCGCTACTCCCTAGAACCTTGCTGCATTCGTCCTGTTTCGACCATTTCCGGGGTGTGAGGCTCGATGAAGTCTCGTCCACAAAGCTACGCTTTCTCAAAAAGCCCTGCTTCGGGTCAAACAAAATGATCAACCTATGATCACAAAGATATAAGATCAAACAAATGATCATATCACAAATGATCAAACACTGATCATTTCACAGCAACACTCAGTATGCCACGTTACCAAATTGGGATATATCGCTGATAAATTTCAACTACATAACCTCTGAGCTCGTATGTCTCAGAGAAGGGTGTTAAGCTAAGAGAATAAATTCTCCGCCACCAACAGAAATGTATTTGAAAGAAATCAGCTTTATATCTCAAATTGTAACGTCAGACACACAATCCATACAAGTCTGTTCCGGGATCGAACAGAACCGAAGGCACTTCTCACGAAGCCCTTGCATATCCGGATAATTTTCAATCACGTCAGGACTTCCCGTCACTAAGGGTGATAAAACCTCTAAATCGAAGATCAGTCGATGTAGAGTAACTCGACGGTAATCCTTCCGTTTTCAAAAATATCCGGTCTTCGACACCGGTCTTCAAATGCGATTCATACGACGTATCACATATTCGGAATGGGTTATACGACCCCATGGTCCTTTCCCGGCTAACCCGAATAGTGAGCGTTTATTCAAAAATAAGTGTGGCATTCAAATTCATCCAATTCACAACAAATACCTATCTAAAGGTAAATATTGATAGTCGGTTATTTAACTATCAATAAAGATGCGCAACATCATCAGATTCCAAATAATTTTCCAAATTATTTCATCTTCAAAAATATCTTTACTAGATATAAAATTTCCACACTTAACCATTTGAAAACAATTTCAAATCAATTTTCCACACTTCAAAAATAAATCAATATTTATTTTTAAACAACTTCGCTTTCTTCTATAAATTCTGTATTGAATTTATACTTTCGAATATCTACTGATATTCGATTTTCAAATCGTTTTCAATATTCAATTTCAATTTATCTTTAAGAAGATAAATTCTCAAAACATTTCATTTCGTTTTGGAAAACATTTCCATACTTATTTAAAAATAAGTCAGCAATTCACAATTCATTTATTTTCAACACTTGGAAAATATTCGATATACTTAAATCAAATTAAGTATAATCTCATTCTTTAAGGAAAATATTCTTTTAACACCTTTATTTGAGTCAAAACGAATGTTACGTAAAACATCGTTACGACGACTCGAAATCACTAGTATAGGGATTCGAAATTAAGATAGATATATAAATCCCAATACTATATAAAACATTTCCTTCCGGAAATCATTTACTATAACAACAGTGTTATAGTCCACCATTTCCTTAAGTTTCTCGAAAACGTCTATTTCAACAATAAATGTTGAAATCTATGGTTTCGATTCATAACACATTTTAAAACACCTTTAAAATGTTTAACTTCATTTTTAAAATATTACTTCTTCAAAAAAAAAATGAATCCATTTTACTTAACAATATATTCACTGTCCAAAATCGTGAATATATCTTCTTAAATAATCTTCTATATTAAATTTATCACATTCAATCTATTTTCGAATTTATAAGCGCGTTTATAAATTCTATTTCTCTTTTAATAACAACTTCGACTTATAAACCTTCTTTTATCAACTTCTATATTTAACTTATCAAAATAAGTGACTTTGGGTTTATAACAACTTTTATGAATTCCAATTCTATTTATAAAACTTCAATCCCAAATCAATTTCGATATTGATTTCTAAATTTATTTTCAACTTTAAATAAACCTCCCATACTGATTTCTCAAAATTTCATTTCCAAATATTAAATCAATTATAGATTGATTTCTAATTATATTCATCCTTACTAAAATAAATTCCTTATCTTCTTCAAATTATTCAATATCCTGTTTTTAAATGGATTCTTTAAATTGAACTCATTTTACATTGATTTCCCAAATCATTTCAATTTACCAATTAAATTTCTAATTGGATTTCCAACTTATTTCATTTTAAATAAATTCTTTTTAAAGAAAATAAATTTCTATTGTCTTCTTTCAATCTATTTAGAAATCCAGATTTTAAATTAATTCCCTCAATTTAAATTCACTATTATACGAAATTCATTTATTTAACATTTTCACTTTATTCTGGAAGTAAATTCGATAAGATTATAAAAATTAACTTTTTATACTTTAAAATTCCTTTCTTCGAATTTATTAAATTTCTAAAATCAAATTCACTTAGAAATTTCTATTTTGATTTCCAAAAATTCAATTTCGTTTATTTTTTGGAATCCAATGATATCAAACATCCATTCAGCTAAATTTTAGTTTTCAAACAATTTCCAGACATCAATATGATTAATAACATCAATAATCATTCACAGATTCATACCACAGTATAAATAAAATCAATCAATGTGAGGGGTCCAGTTGGATCCCTCCAACCTGTTTCCCTGCATCCAAAGACGTCAGCACAATACCAATTCCGCTCCAGTACGGAATTATCGCGGTATATAGGTTTTTTTATAAATCCGCTTACTAACGGCGCAATAGGGTCTCATCCGCTATACGAGGCGGGAAATCATCAATCCAATATATACATATGCCAATATGTATATACTGCTATATATATAGATATATCCTATTATATCTAATATCACATCAACATAGCAATCATCAATAACTGCAAAAATTCCACTTTAAATTTGAGTGAGAAAAATCTCACCTTAGCTTTAAATTTTGCAACCCGTTTCCATTTCAGTTTTGTTTTCTCGACTTTTTAACCTGGTATAAACAATTTTATACAATTGATTAATATTCAAACTTATCGGAAATAAATTTCCATTTCTTAACATTTTCCAGGATTCTAAATTACCAGGTTAATAAAATTATAACTTTATTGTTAAAATTGTTGATAAACAGATAAAATTAAATGTTTAACTTACTTAACCCACATAAAAATGTTTGAAAGATAAATTTTCAATTTCATCCCTTGAAAACAGTTTATGAAAATCTCTACATGCATTCAACATAACTGTTTTACTTGATTATGATATATTTCAATTTTTTGTTCATTAAAACCCATATACATATATATATTTACTTTTATATCAAAATCAAGATATACATATGTATTTAGGAATTCAAATTCTGAAATCAACGGAACAGCAGCATATATATTTTTTTCCAGACTTTACTTAAGAATTTAAACTGCCTATATATAAAATTTTCCAATCCATACATATATATATTTAAAATGAAACAGGACTTTACTTAATATATATATATATATATATTTTCTGTGTATATGAATATATGCATACGAACTTTATAACAAAAAATTCTCACCGCACTTCGTCGCGCCGCCTCCATGCGATTCGCCAGACTTCGACCGCCTCGTCCACACTGCCTCGCGAACAAAAGTCGCGTTCTAACATCGAGCTCCTGCCTCGCAGTCACGAATCTCCCCAGGCACCCCACCACTGCGAGACTTCACTTCGCGTGCTCGAGTCTGAGCTCGAGAATCCCCAATTTGAAGTCGAAGTCGCCGCCGCCATCAATCATTGCCCCACCGCCACCAAATCGCGTGCGCGAGCTCACGTGTGTCGCCCTCGCCCACGAAGTCGCGATCGAACTGCTGCCGCCGCTTGCCTCGCCGCGAAGCCCTCCGCTCAGTCGCGATTAAATCGCGATCCCCTTCGAACTGAACTCGCGATCTTCATTACGTCGAAGTCGAAGTCGACTTTGATTTACGCTCGAGCATGTATTATTAGGATTAATTCGAGAATTTATTTGGCTCAGAGGATCTGCGGTCGAGTTGAACTGGAAGTGAGGTAAATTTGAGGCGAGGCTTTGTTTCGAGAAAATATTGGTTTCGGCCTTGTGAAGAACGAAGAGATAAATTTGAGCGGCCATTAAATTTTGTTTGAACGATTTTTTTTCTTTTTCTTTGAAACTGATTTTGAGCGTGAGGGAGAGGGTTATTTAGAAATGGGAGGAGGCATGATGTTCACGATTTTCTCCGTGATTATAGGCTGAAATAAAGGGAAGGAAACGTGTTTTGATATTTGACAAATTAAAATTTTAAATTCAAATTGAACTCGATTAAATTTCAAAGCGTTTACCTACCGTACGGTCACATATTAACTCTGAAAAATACGAAAATTGAAATCCGACAATAATACAATATTCCGGATCCAATGGAACTGGTTTCGTCGAATTCCGAGACTGTTTGAAAATTGACTATTTTTAAATATCGATTCGAACAATTCAATTCAATACTGCACAGAACAGTTTCAAATTCAATCCTGACAGTTCGATTTGCTTCGGTATTATCAATACGAATTTTAAAAGCTTTCGAAATAATTTTCTTCAACTTATAATTGAAGATTCAAATTTTTATTCAACTTCAATAGATTAAATTATATAATTTAATCGCCAAATTCAAATATTTAAAATTAATTAAATATTCTCAATTTAATTTGTTCAAAATTCTGGGTCGTTACAAACTTCCCCCCTTAAAAGAATTTCGTCCTCGAAATTACAAGTTAAGAAAAGTGATCCTTAACTCGTCTACTATCTTTCACAATTTAAATAGTTTTATCAATTTTCCAAAACAAATCTTCTACTAAAGATTCGTTATTATTCCAACTATCTTTCTAACTTCAATTATAAGTTTCAAACAACATTGTTTTCTTAACAATTCAATTTTAAGTTTAAATTCAAATTTAAACTTTCAAATTTTCTCAAAAATTTTCTAACGCCCTAAATTCCCGAAAAATTTCGCCAGCGTCTCCTTTGCGCGGCTAATACGGCACTACTACAAAACGTCCCTACGGACTCTCAGATTTCAAAAAGAAAAAGAAAAAGCCAAGCGGCTAGAGAGAAATCATCAAAAACTCATATTAAAACTCAAATACGTACCTTTTTCGAGCAATTCAAATTATCTGTGAAATCAAATTCAATTCCTTTATACCTGTATATCCTACTAGCCAAAATATCTAGTTACAACATTCAATCCAATCTGCAAAGTCTATTACAAAATTTTCAATATAAACTGCTTATACCCTTTTTAGCTTACTATTGAAGTTACATCCATTCAATTTTTCATTTCAAATTTCACTTGAATTACATTTCACATTTCAATTTCTCATTCGAATTCAATTCACAATTCCAATCTACTTTGGGTTCAGTTTAACTTCTGAATATTGAATTTTATCAATTATCTTTTATTCATAACTGATTATTTTAAATTAGTTCCAATTACTAATTCATTTCAATTCTAATTCATTTATTCACATTTGTTTTCAACATTCAGTTTCAATTCCAATTTTATCTTCATTCAATCATCAACTTAAAATAATTTCAATATCAAATTTTACTTAAGAATTTCACTCTTCATTTCTTAGGTTCAATATAAATATTCCATGTACACATTACATTTAACTGGATTTCCAATTCGATATAGATTTTAATTCACCTTTCATTTATATCAATTCAATTCATTTTAATTAGTTTTGCTCACTAATTTTATTTTAGTGCTTCACTTTAATTTAACTCCATCTTTTAAGTTAAATTTATTCTATCAAAACTCAACTTGTATAAGTTATCAATTCATTTACTAATCCAATAAATATTTTAAATAGGATTCCAGAATCAACCTTTTCAAAACCATTTTTGAAAATAATTCAAATTATCCTTTGAATTTCCTAAAACAAAAATCCAAATTTTTTCAAAACAACTTCCATTTAAAACAATTTGGCAGAAATTTCCTCTTCTGGAAACCCGAAAATGAACATCAGTGATGCTGCAGTCATTACCGAAGTTATTTTCCAGCGACCGTAAAAGAGTTTAGAGCTTTTCATTTCTCCAAAATACTTTTCAAACCCTTTGAAATTCATTTTCAAATCCAAAAAGATTTAAACTTTTCGAATCTGCAAAATTTTCAAATTCTTTTCAAAACATTTCCAAAAACTTCTCTGGAATTCCGTTTTAAATTACAATTCACATACTTTAAATTCATTTGTATATGAATTTGTTTCTTAACTTTGGAGTTATAATTCCAATTTCTTATTCAATTTCAATGGGAATAATTTAATATTATTACTTCTAGCAACCATGCAACCATATACTATAATAATTTACAGAAAACCATTTCTTTTCTATACAAAAATAGCGTTGGGTAAAATTATTTCATTTACCCTATTTTAAAATCAATACTGTGTCAGTTTATCTTGTTTAAGAGTTTAGAAACCCCTATCGATCACAGTTAGCTAGACTGCACCGACCAGAATCCATAAACAATCAACCGATAAGTCAACACAATACAAAACAATTTTATATTCAAATAACAAATACGCGCTCATATCTATTATTACACTCAACTCATTCTAGAGTACTGCTGACTCTATCTCTAATGAGTAACACCCAACAGAGCAGGGTTGTCGCTTAACCATATGCTCTGATACCACTTTGTCACATCCTGAAAATTTTCGACTTTCGAAAATTCGACATCGATACTCACTTTATCGACTGCCGAGCCATCGACTGCCGGAAACTCCAATAGTGAGGGTTTTAAGAAAAAGAAAAAGTAGGAGAAGAGGAAAGAAGAAGAGAACAACAGAACAGCAACAGAATAACATCAGATACAGAAACAGAAAACAATATCAGAATCTCACATATCGCAGCGGAACAATATATAATAGATAAACACTAGTCTTTTAAAACAAAGAACTTTATCAGTTTATACATACATCAATCATCAGAGTCACTATACAACTCAGTACAACAATGGACAGTTTTATACTTGTCCTCATACAGAATACACAGCGGAATAAATAATATCAGATACAAATACTACGTCTCGTCATCCAGCTTATCTCCAAGCTCCAGAATATCCAGATAACCTAATAATCTAACTCTAGACTGCCCGTGTGGAAATTTGTGGGCACCCAGAGTTTAGAAGGGAAACAATAAACTCCGAGTCAGTCATGGTGACTGGTGTGAGATCGTAAAACAGTTTATCTTTAAATTTAACAACAGAATAATTTTTAAAGTCAATTCGAAATGCTTTTGGAAAATGAAACTACCATAAGACCTCCCGCCACACACACAATGCAAACGCAGACTTGGAGGAGATTTCTTCTTATGATAGTCAAAAATGCTTACTACGAGAAAATCAAATTCTTTTTGATATTATTATTAGTGCATAGTGTAGAAAACATTTCGAAAGTAGAATATAAATCTTAGCCAGCATAGGTACCATTATAGTATGCTTGCTATAGCTGCCATATTAGATGGCAGGTTCTACAACTAAAACCGTACAAGTCACGTATTGTTTCTTTGGATTTCCAACAAATGGTCAGGCTAAGGAACTTCCTATCCACGATGGGTACGTCCCTGGAATAGACGACCCGAGAACCTAACCGGATCTCTGCCAACACAAGGCCGGGTTACCTCTGCAAAAATAGGTAACTACTGACACGCGTATGCCATCCCCCGATCGTCACCGATCTTCCCGAGGATCCCCGATTCGCAACAAACCACATAGAAAAAAATAATGCAGTAACCACAGAGGTTAAGTATCTGGGCTCCATACCATGATACCACCTTTATCCAGAAGGAATGACATACACTAAGGGGCGCTACTCCCTAGAACCTTGCTGCATTCGTCCTGTTTCGACCATTTCCGGGGTGTGAGGCTCGATGAAGTCTCGTCCACAAAGCTACGCTTTCTCAAAAAGCCCTGCTTCGGGTCAAACAAAATGATCAACCTATGATCACAAAGATATAAGATCAAACAAATGATCATATCACAAATGATCAAACACTGATCATTTCACAGCAACACTCAGTATGCCACGTTACCAAATTGGGATATATCGCTGATAAATTTCAACTACATAACCTCTGAGCTCGTATGTCTCAGAGAAGGGTGTTAAGCTAAGAGAATAAATTCTCCGCCACCAACAGAAATGTATTTGAAAGAAATCAGCTTTATATCTCAAATTGTAACGTCAGACACACAATCCATACAAGTCTGTTCCGGGATCGAACAGAACCGAAGGCACTTCTCACGAAGCCCTTGCATATCCGGATAATTTTCAATCACGTCAGGACTTCCCGTCACTAAGGGTGATAAAACCTCTAAATCGAAGATCAGTCGATGTAGAGTAACTCGACGGTAATCCTTCCGTTTTCAAAAATATCCGGTCTTCGACACCGGTCTTCAAATGCGATTCATACGACGTATCACATATTCGGAATGGGTTATACGACCCCATGGTCCTTTCCCGGCTAACCCGAATAGTGAGCGTTTATTCAAAAATAAGTGTGGCATTCAAATTCATCCAATTCACAACAAATACCTATCTAAAGGTAAATATTGATAGTCGGTTATTTAACTATCAATAAAGATGCGCAACATCATCAGATTCCAAATAATTTTCCAAATTATTTCATCTTCAAAAATATCTTTACTAGATATAAAATTTCCACACTTAACCATTTGAAAACAATTTCAAATCAATTTTCCACACTTCAAAAATAAATCAATATTTATTTTTAAACAACTTCGCTTTCTTCTATAAATTCTGTATTGAATTTATACTTTCGAATATCTACTGATATTCGATTTTCAAATCGTTTTCAATATTCAATTTCAATTTATCTTTAAGAAGATAAATTCTCAAAACATTTCATTTCGTTTTGGAAAACATTTCCATACTTATTTAAAAATAAGTCAGCAATTCACAATTCATTTATTTTCAACACTTGGAAAATATTCGATATACTTAAATCAAATTAAGTATAATCTCATTCTTTAAGGAAAATATTCTTTTAACACCTTTATTTGAGTCAAAACGAATGTTACGTAAAACATCGTTACGACGACTCGAAATCACTAGTATAGGGATTCGAAATTAAGATAGATATATAAATCCCAATACTATATAAAACATTTCCTTCCGGAAATCATTTACTATAACAACAGTGTTATAGTCCACCATTTCCTTAAGTTTCTCGAAAACGTCTATTTCAACAATAAATGTTGAAATCTATGGTTTCGATTCATAACACATTTTAAAACACCTTTAAAATGTTTAACTTCATTTTTAAAATATTACTTCTTCAAAAAAAAAATGAATCCATTTTACTTAACAATATATTCACTGTCCAAAATCGTGAATATATCTTCTTAAATAATCTTCTATATTAAATTTATCACATTCAATCTATTTTCGAATTTATAAGCGCGTTTATAAATTCTATTTCTCTTTTAATAACAACTTCGACTTATAAACCTTCTTTTATCAACTTCTATATTTAACTTATCAAAATAAGTGACTTTGGGTTTATAACAACTTTTATGAATTCCAATTCTATTTATAAAACTTCAATCCCAAATCAATTTCGATATTGATTTCTAAATTTATTTTCAACTTTAAATAAACCTCCCATACTGATTTCTCAAAATTTCATTTCCAAATATTAAATCAATTATAGATTGATTTCTAATTATATTCATCCTTACTAAAATAAATTCCTTATCTTCTTCAAATTATTCAATATCCTGTTTTTAAATGGATTCTTTAAATTGAACTCATTTTACATTGATTTCCCAAATCATTTCAATTTACCAATTAAATTTCTAATTGGATTTCCAACTTATTTCATTTTAAATAAATTCTTTTTAAAGAAAATAAATTTCTATTGTCTTCTTTCAATCTATTTAGAAATCCAGATTTTAAATTAATTCCCTCAATTTAAATTCACTATTATACGAAATTCATTTATTTAACATTTTCACTTTATTCTGGAAGTAAATTCGATAAGATTATAAAAATTAACTTTTTATACTTTAAAATTCCTTTCTTCGAATTTATTAAATTTCTAAAATCAAATTCACTTAGAAATTTCTATTTTGATTTCCAAAAATTCAATTTCGTTTATTTTTTGGAATCCAATGATATCAAACATCCATTCAGCTAAATTTTAGTTTTCAAACAATTTCCAGACATCAATATGATTAATAACATCAATAATCATTCACAGATTCATACCACAGTATAAATAAAATCAATCAATGTGAGGGGTCCAGTTGGATCCCTCCAACCTGTTTCCCTGCATCCAAAGACGTCAGCACAATACCAATTCCGCTCCAGTACGGAATTATCGCGGTATATAGGTTTTTTTATAAATCCGCTTACTAACGGCGCAATAGGGTCTCATCCGCTATACGAGGCGGGAAATCATCAATCCAATATATACATATGCCAATATGTATATACTGCTATATATTTAGATATATCCTATTATATCTAATATCACATCAACATAGCAATCATCAATAACTGCAAAAATTCCACTTTAAATTTGAGTGAGAAAAATCTCACCTTAGCTTTAAATTTTGCAACCCGTTTCCATTTCAGTTTTGTTTTCTCGACTTTTTAACCTGGTATAAACAATTTTATACAATTGATTAATATTCAAACTTATCGGAAATAAATTTCCATTTCTTAACATTTTCCAGGATTCTAAATTACCAGGTTAATAAAATTATAACTTTATTGTTAAAATTGTTGATAAACAGATAAAATTAAATGTTTAACTTACTTAACCCACATAAAAATGTTTGAAAGATAAATTTTCAATTTCATCCCTTGAAAATAGTTTATGAAAATCTCTACATGCATTCAACATAACTGTTTTACTTGATTATGATATATTTCAATTTTTTGTTCATTAAAACCCATATACATATATATATTTACTTTTATATCAAAATCAAGATATACATATGTATTTAGGAATTCAAATTCTGAAATCAACGGAACAGCAGCATATATATTTTTTTCCAGACTTTACTTAAGAATTTAAACTGCCTATATATAAAATTTTCCAATCCATACATATATATATTTAAAATGAAACAGGACTTTACTTAATATATATATATATATATATTTTCTGTGTATATGAATATATGCATACGAACTTTATAACAAAAAATTCTCACCGCACTTCGTCGCGCCGCCTCCATGCGATTCGCCAGACTTCGACCGCCTCGTCCACACTGCCTCGCGAACAAAAGTCGCGTTCTAACATCGAGCTCCTGCCTCGCAGTCACGAATCTCCCCAGGCACCCCACCACTGCGAGACTTCACTTCGCGTGCTCGAGTCTGAGCTCGAGAATCCCCAATTTGAAGTCGAAGTCGCCGCCGCCATCAATCATTGCCCCACCGCCACCAAATCGCGTGCGCGAGCTCACGTGTGTCGCCCTCGCCCACGAAGTCGCGATCGAACTGCTGCCGCCGCTTGCCTCGCCGCGAAGCCCTCCGCTCAGTCGCGATTAAATCGCGATCCCCTTCGAACTGAACTCGCGATCTTCATTACGTCGAAGTCGAAGTCGACTTTGATTTACGCTCGAGCATGTATTATTAGGATTAATTCGAGAATTTATTTGGCTCAGAGGATCTGCGGTCGAGTTGAACTGGAAGTGAGGTAAATTTGAGGCGAGGCTTTGTTTCGAGAAAATATTGGTTTTGGCCTTGTGAAGAACGAAGAGATAAATTTGAGCGGCCATTAAATTTTGTTTGAACGATTTTTTTTCTTTTTCTTTGAAACTGATTTTGAGCGTGAGGGAGAGGGTTATTTAGAAATGGGAGGAGGCATGATGTTCACGATTTTCTCCGTGATTATAGGCTGAAATAAAGGGAAGGAAACGTGTTTTGATATTTGACAAATTAAAATTTTAAATTCAAATTGAACTCGATTAAATTTCAAAGCGTTTACCTACCGTACGGTCACATATTAACTCTGAAAAATACGAAAATTGAAATCCGACAATAATACAATATTCCGGATCCAATGGAACTGGTTTCGTCGAATTCCGAGACTGTTTGAAAATTGACTATTTTTAAATATCGATTCGAACAATTCAATTCAATACTGCACAGAACAGTTTCAAATTCAATCCTGACAGTTCGATTTGCTTCGGTATTATCAATACGAATTTTAAAAGCTTTCGAAATAATTTTCTTCAACTTATAATTAAAGATTCAAATTTTTATTCAACTTCAATAGATTAAATTATATAATTTAATCGCCAAATTCAAATATTTAAAATTAATTAAATATTCTCAATTTAATTTGTTCAAAATTCTGGGTCGTTACATGATATTAAAAATGAAGTTAAACATTTTAAAGATGTTTTTAAAATGTGAGAAATATCGAAACCATAGATTTCAACATTTTATTGTTGAAATAGACGGTTTCGAAAAATAAGGAAATGGTGGACTATAACACTGTTGTTATAGTAAATGATTTCCAAAAGGAAATGTTTTTATGTAGTATTGGGATTTATATATCTATCTAAATCCGAATCCCTATACTAGAGATGTGATAACCCAGATTTTTGGATATCTTTTAATTGGTAATTAAAAGGATTAAATTTTTTAAAATACTAAATTTGTTAATTTGAACAAATAAAATTCTGATATACATATACCTAGATATGTACATAGATAAAATTGAACTATAATAAATATTTGGATAATTATTTGTTTGATAATCTCTTGATATAATTGTTGAATTTGACAATATTAGTTTAATGACCTTCTTTTATAAATATTCATTTTGGCAAAATTTATACATGTTCTAATTATGATTTGTATAAAAAAAAAAATATATCGACATAGATTAATAAAAACAAATATTTAGTAGTTCAAAATATAATAGGCTAAAATAAGATTTAACAAGGGTTTAAATACACTTTCTTTTATATTTGAAATTTATGCACTTTGAATATATATATATAGAGATAATACATATTAATATAAATACACATAAGAGATATTTAAAATAAGTTTTTAATATTTGTAAATATATAAAGCATGTAAAATACAAGTGGAAGCTAAGGATAACATGCACTGACATTTGTTAGCTTAGTGTTAGCATAATGAATACAAGTGGCAACCTTATTTTCCTTAAGTTTTTGATGGAAATAAAAGTAAAAATGTTTAAACCAGGCTAATGTATAATCGTCTTTCATCCTTCTTAAGAAAATGAAAAGCAAACGAATCTAGAAACAAACTAAAAACCATATTTCAATCTTCAACTCTGAGATAAAAAGCTTCAACTAGTTTCAAAGTCTTCAACCTGAGAACTAAAACAAATGCAAGTTCAATGCAACTCAGCCAAATTCGAGTACAGATCAATTCAACAGAGTAAATCAAAGGCTCAAGCATTATTTTCAAAGCAACAGATTAGCAAATTAAAATTAAGTTCCAGATTCAAATTTAAAGCATTTACAGTCCTCTGTTTTCATTCCAGGTGAGTAAATAATTTCTTTTAAAAAGATTTAAATCTGATTCAAATCTGGATTTTACTGTTGCTAAATTTTTGAAGAAATGTGGAAATCATGATGTGCATGAATGTATATTGTCTGGATGATAGTTGAATTACTAAATATATATAGTATAGAACTATGTATAAATATTTAGTCTCTGTTTATTTCTAACAGGCTAAACCACATTTAAAAATATATACCTCTTGATATAATCAATTTCATGTTATGATCTTTAAAGGAAATTCGTGTGTATTTACCAGATTAAGCTTTTAAAAATATTTCCAAAATGCATCTATCAAGTAAATATATTCTAAAATAAGAATCGACAGTAAAAATAGATTTCAAGTCAAGATTTTGATGCTTAAAATTCTAAGTTTTGATCATATGAATCAATTCGTATTTGAATGTAATGATTTTTAAGAATGGAATCCTAAATTTTAAGATTGTGATGAGTGAGATATTACAAGTTGATCAGATTTGGGTTAACTGTCGATTGTCGGCGATCAAGGAGGAGATGGTTGTCGTGGTTGGGGCTGGAGGAGGTTTGCGAAGCGAGGATCATGGGAAAAATAGTTAGGAAATTTATAATTCGTTGTGGCGATGGAGCGACGTGGATTTAGGGTTTAACAACCCAGTATGGTCGACAACATTTTTAAGGGAAATTCGTCATCATCAAGGCGATTCAGGTGATCGGTCAGTGGGGATCAAAAGGGGAAGGTTTTGGCGAATGTGTGGACGCGATGGCATGGGTGCAGGTGACTGGGATCATCGGCGATGGAGGTTTGTACGATGAAGTTTTGGTTTCAGGTGAGCTCGATAGCTCGATTTTGAATTCATGAAGATTTCGTCGAACTGGGTGTTTGGGTTTGTCGTCGATGTTGTTGGCAACGTGTCGAAAGTCGGAAGGTTGGTCGGAGGTACTCCGACCAAGTGTACACGTGCACACGATATTCTGGGTATCAGGATTTAAGGAAGGGAGAAGATGAAGTCAAACTCGAATCTGTGCTCGGGTAAGTGGGTTTATGGCTCGTGTGGGTTATCGAGTAGCTCGTGGGTCTGGGTTGTTGACTGGTTTTGGAGAAGAAGGGGAAGTCTTGAAGTGGATATCGGGTTTGGTTCGAGAAAAGTTATGTTTGGCTCGAGTATTTTTATGATGAGCTCGAGTCTTTATTCTTTGTCACCAGGTTTAAAAGTTAACAGGCTTTTTGATTTTTAAAAAGTTATGTTCAAACCAGTTTTTAAAGCAAAAGAAATGTAAGTTTAAAAGGAAACATAAGTTAGTTGACAAATTTTTAAGCTAGTTATTAAACAAGTTTTCAAATTTTAAATTTAACTAAGTTTTAAACATTTTCTTAATTAATAATAAATGTGTTACACTAGTTTTGGAATTAGTTAAAGGTTTATTAAATAAACTTGAATATAATTAAGTAATTAATGTGTTATTTTAATTTAAAACTAGATTACTTAATTAAAGGATAATTAAGTATTAATTAAGGATTAATTAATCGTGAGTTAAGTGATAAATGATGAGTAATTAAAGTACAATTACTTAATGAGATTAATTAAGTAAAATTACTTAATTATTACTTAATGTAATTAAGGTGTAATTACTTGGTGTAATTATAATTAAAGGATAATTATTTTGAAAGGATAATTACTTAATTAAAGATTGATTAAGGTTAATTGACTTCATAACTAAGGATAATTAATTAAAGATTAATTAATAATTAAGGGTTAATTAATGGTTAAAGGATAATTAATTTATGTAATTAATTAGAGAATTTAATTACTTAATGTAATGATTAATTAATATAAATAAATTAAAAGATTAGTTAATTAATAAAAGTAATTAAAATTACTTAAGGTAAGTAATTAAATGATAGTTAATTAAATTGATTAATTAAAGGTTAATTAATTAATGTAATTAATTAAAGAATAATTAAGTAATTAAAGGTTAATTAATTAATGTAAGTAATTAAGAGTTAATTAATTAATGAGTTAAATTAAATTAATTATTAATTATGTGAAATAAATCTTACTTATGGATGATTGAGTAATATTGAATGCCTTGGATTATTTGGATTATTTGATATATCTGATCTGTGATTGTAATGTTCTGTGATATGAGATGTTTCGAATGAATTGTGATAATGTAAGTTATTTATCTATGATATAATTGCTATGTGAATATGGTATCCTGAATTTAAATTTAATTGTTTAACTTAAACATCTTAGCTTAAAAAGGATAACATTTGAATTCGAAGAGACCGGGGTCGGATATCAGTAATATCCGAAACCACTTCGATTTGTGATCTGCTATAAATTCTTTGTAAATTTGATTATGGAATCAAATAGGCTGGAATAGAATAAATTAAGTAACATGACTATTTTAACTAAGTAACGGTACTTAGATATTGTTGTGTGAAAATAAGTGTTGATTATATGAGTTGTTTACTTGTAGTAAAGTACGAGTTACCCCGGGTTTAAATAAGTTCTATGAATTGAAATTTCATGTTAGATGAGTTTACTCACGCTGGTTTCCAGCCTGACCCGGGTGTTACTTTGATGTAATGCTCGGGTCAGACCGAGTATTACAGCTTTTCAGGTTAGGATGTTCTAGAGCTCAGGAGGCGAGCTGGATGGCAGGAACGTATGGAGTGTATTCCGCTGTGTATTTGAGAGCTTTTTGATAGTAGTCTGGGACAGGTGGATAACTGTCTAGTCTATTTGTAAATGGTTGTAACTCTGATGTATTGAATGTAAATTAACAAATACAGTTTTCTTTGTATAACTGATATTATTATTTGATATTATATTTTATCCGCTGCGAATGTGAGATGTTGTGTTTTCTGTTTTTCTTTCTTCTTTCTGTTTCTTTCTTCTATCTCTTTTCTTTTTCTCCTAACTATCTGGAATTTTCGGGTTCGAAAATTCCGGGTCGTTACACTTGGTATCAGAGCAGAAGGTTAAGCGAGAACCTTGGCTCTGTTGAGATTACTCGTTAAGGATAGGGTCAATGGTACCCTAGAACGAGTTGAGTGTATATATATATGAGAGCGTATTTGTTATTTTCATATATAAAGATTTCAAATGATTTTTATATAAGATTATATTTGATATATAAAGCAATATTTCTTTTAATATATTAAAGAAATTGGTGTTGAATCATTGGAATTAAATAAGATAATAAGAATTAAGTGGTAATAGAAATACAACGAAATTGAAATTAAATGAAGATAAGTTTGAAATAGAATTCAAACTGAAATTAAAATCTTGGATTTGTAGAAGTGTTATCAACAATAAAGATAATAATAAATTGGTTTCCAGATATGATAATCTTAGTTATTATCATAAATGGTTATTGTGTTTAATAATGGAATGTTGTAAAAAAAAAAAAATTAAGCAAAATGAAATGTTTTAGGGAAGTAAAAGATTTAGGCAAGTATGACTTGTAAATTGAAGATAATTTGAAATTTTAAATTTTAAATCTAAATCCAGAAAACTTGAAATTGTTTTGAATTAAAAACCAAAGGTGGTTTAAAATTTAAGATATAACTTGATATGTAAAGGAAATAAATATGTATAAATGAGGATATACATAATATCAAAGATGATTTGAAATAAACTCTAAGTGTTGAGTTTTAAAATTTTTCCTTGGAATGTGATATGAAAACCAAATTAATAAGTTTTTGAACTTATAAGTGGGAAGATTATTAATATAAAGTTTAAAATTGAATAGGAATTCAAATTGTGTAAAGTTGACCGGATTAAGTAAATTTAATTTAACTTGGAAGAAGTTAAATAAATTTGAATGAATAACTTGAATTGTAAATTTCAAGATGAAATTTAAATTTAACTTGGGTAGTTAAATGGTTGATTTAAATGGGAGTTATGAGTGATCTCAAAATGGGTTTGAGATCTGGAAATTGAAAATGGATAATAAATTAGAATTTAAAGATTTAAGTTGTTAAATTAAAAATAAAAGTTGATTTGATTTAAAAATAAGGGTTAATTTGATTTAAGGGATTAAATCAACATTTTAAATTTTTAACTCGAATTTATATAATTCGAGATGGTTTTAAGTTAAGATTTTAATAGAATTAGTTCAAATTGAGTTTGATTTGAATTAATTAGAATTATGATTTAAGATGGATAAGCATAAGTTAAAATGATAAATTAGTTTGAATAATTTGAAATTGTAATTGAAATGAATATGTTTAAAATCAAATGGAATTTGATTTGAATTTGGAAAGGAATTAAGATTAATTCAACTTGAATTGGGATTGAATCAAATTCAATGGAAATTGAAGTATTGAGTCAATTTAAATGGAAGAGGAAATTTAAATTGAATTGATGAGAATTAAACAGTTTGGCTCTGGATTATTTTCAAAATAAATTGTTTTAATACAAATATATTTTTCCAAACTATTTACTATACAATCTTTCTTCTTAAACCCCAAACTATCTTATACTTATTTTACAATTATTTTGGATCTATTTAACTATTTTGAAACTGTCTTATAAACTAATTTCTATTTTTCAGTTACTTATATCTAATCACTATTTTAAAAACTATTTTGCAATTATCTAACTATTTTATACCTACTTAACTGTTTTATAGCTATTTTACAAACTAATAACTATTTTTCAACTACTTATCTATTTTAAACTTTTCCAAGCTATTTTTAAATTTAAATAGGTCAGAATTCAAACTGTTTGTAATTAAAGTAATAACTCAATTGGAAATGGAAGCAATTGAGAATAAGAGAATAGAATTAAAAAGAAATGTGAATAGAAAGAGAAATTGATTTGGGTAATAACCAATAAAGATAAATACGTAGGATATACGTATATTATTCTATTCGCATAGTGATGTGATCCAGATTCGAACACATAATTTTGAGATAGTATTATTGATCCGAGTTGGGATTTTCCGCTCGATTTTCGACGGCGAACCTGGATATGGGTTTTGATTGGTTCTGGATATTCTCTATCATAGTTGTGACTATGCAAGGAGAATGACGGTTTCTGATCAAGAAATCAGATCTGAGTCCGCACTAGAAAGTCGGGTGGACGATACTAGTTCGAAAGTGAAATTGTGTGATCGATTGAGCGATCAGACTGATATTGCGTACGGATGATATGTGTACATCGTACGGATTTGAATGAAATTGATATTGAAGATTGGGGATAAGAACTGTAAAATGTTTTTTGAAAAGAAATATGGTTAATAACTTTATAAAAGATTTATCAAATGTGAATATTTGATTTAGAATAAAATAAAGTTATATATCCTTGTTATATAAGGTAAATCTTCCCTTGTTAAATCAATTGCTAAAAGAAAAGGGTTTTGAAATATTTGAAGTATAAAAGAGGTTTTATACAAAGTTTGAAATGATCCAAAAAAATTTCAAAGTATATATATATATCTATATCTATATATATATAAAGGATCTTATGAGAATGATTTTGGAAAAGGTTTTGGGAACCTATGGATTTTGGAAAGGGCTTTTGATTTTTGAGAAATCAATTTTGGATTTTGGAAAGCCTAGTTTGAGAATTATCGATTTTTGGTAATCGATTTTGTGTAATTTTGATAAATCATAAAGGGTATGATTTGAAGATACTATAAGTATAGAGTATAAAATGTTTTGAGTATAGCTCTGGGGAAAAAGGCGCTTCCTTGAAATGAACTTCTCAGGAGTGCCACTGGGTGGTACTGCCTTGAACCCCAAGGGGGGATTCTAAAGTTAATCCTGTGAGGAGTCCGGAATAAACTAGTTCCTGAGGATTATTTTTGTAGCAAAAGTCGAGGGGCTGGTGCCCACAGAGGCATTTGGGTTATGCTGTGACGACAGTTTAACTCGATGTCACTGCGATCTACTGCAGACCATAGCGAAAGTCATGTGTGCCGCTGAGAGCCAACTGTCTACGTTTGATTTTATATCGGTAGACTGTGACACTATGGTAACATAGCGAAAGTCGTTTGTGCCGCTGAGAGCCAACAGTCTGCGTCTGATTTTATATCGGTAGACTGCGACCTATGTGGGAGAAGTTTCATTTACACAGCGAAATCGTGTGTGCCGTTGAGAGCCAACAGTTACATGGACTTTTGCTGCGACAGCAACGTAACCCTGGAATGTAACTGCGATCTGTTGTGGGTTTCATGGTGTAATTAGTTACATGGACTTTTGCTGCGATGGCAACGTAACCCGTGATGTAACTGTGACCATGAATGGGGGTGATGATTTCCAGAGCATTCTCACGAATCTCACCAAAGATATTTCCTCGATTTCAAAAATGTTTTCCATATTTTCAATAAAACTATTTTCCAAGTATTTTCACTGAGTGTTGAAAACGGGTTTTCTAAGTCCTTATAGATTTTCAGTCCTACGTCCGATCAACGTATGACCGAATTTCTGTGAGAACAAGGATGGACTTGTTAAGACATTGAGTTATAAAAGTATTTTAAAAAAAAACTATTTTTGTAATATTATAGATTTTAAAGTATTTTAAAATTTTAATATAAAGAGAATTTATAGTTTAAAATGTTCAACAAGAAATTTATCTGATAATAAGTAAATAATAAATTTTGGCTTCGTTCCTTTTCGAGGACGAAAGGATTTAAAGGGGGGAGGAATGTGATAACCCAGATTTTTGGATATCTGTTAATTGGTAATTAAAAGGATTAAATTTTTTAAAATACTAAATTTGTTAATTTGAACAAATAAAATTCTGATATACATATACCTAGATATGTACATAGATAAAATTGAACTATAATAAATATTTGGATAATTATTTGTTTGATAATCTCTTGATATAATTGTTGAATTTGACAATATTAGTTTAATGACCTTCTTTTATAAATATTCATTTTGGCAAAATTTATACATGTTCTAATTATGATTTGTATAAAAAAAAAATATATCGACATAGATTAATAAAAACAAATATTTAGTAGTTCAAAATATAATAGGCTAAAATAAGATTTAACAAGGGTTTAAATACACTTTCTTTTATATTTGAAATTTATGCACTTTGAATATATATATATAGAGATAATACATATTAATATAAATACACATAAGAGATATTTAAAATAAGTTTTTAATATTTGTAAATATATAAAGCATGTAAAATACAAGTGGAAGCTAAGGATAACATGCACTGACATTTGTTAGCTTAGTGTTAGCATAATGAATACAAGTGGCAACCTTATTTTCCTTAAGTTTTTGATGGAAATAAAAGTAAAAATGTTTAAACCAGGCTAATGTATAATCGTCTTTCATCCTTCTTAAGAAAATGAAAAGCAAACGAATCTAGAAACAAACTAAAAACCAGATTTCAATCTTCAACTCTGAGATAAAAAGCTTCAACTAGTTTCAAAGTCTTCAACCTGAGAACTAAAACAAATGCAAGTTCAATGCAACTCAGCCAAATTCGAGTACAGATCAATTCAACAGAGTAAATCAAAGGCTCAAGCATTATTTTCAAAGCAACAGATTAGCAAATTAAAATTAAGTTCCAGATTCAAATTTAAAGCATTTACAGTCCTCTGTTTTCATTCCAGGTGAGTAAATAATTTCTTTTAAAAAGATTTAAATCTGATTCAAATCTGGATTTTACTGTTGCTAAATTTTTGAAGAAATGTGGAAATCATGATGTGCATGAATGTATATTGTCTGGATGATAGTTGAATTACTAAATATATATAGTATAGAACTATGTATAAATATTTAGTCTCTGTTTATTTCTAACAGGCTAAACCACATTTAAAAATATATACCTCTTGATATAATCAATTTCATGTTATGATCTTTAAAGGAAATTCGTGTGTATTTACCAGATTAAGCTTTTAAAAATATTTCCAAAATGCATCTATCAAGTAAATATATTCTAAAATAAGAATCGACAGTAAAAATAGATTTCAAGTCAAGATTTTGATGCTTAAAATTCTAAGTTTTGATCATATGAATCAATTCGTATTTGAATGTAATGATTTTTAAGAATGGAATCCTAAATTTTAAGATTGTGATGAGTGAGATATTACAAGTTGATCAGATTTGGGTTAACTGTCGATTGTCGGCGATCAAGGAGGAGATGGTTGTCGTGGTTGGGGCTGGAGGAGGTTTGCGAAGCGAGGATCATGGGAAAAATAGTTAGGAAATTTATAATTCGTTGTGGCGATGGAGCGACGTGGATTTAGGGTTTAACAACCCAGTATGGTCGACAACGTTTTTAAGGGAAATTCGTCATCATCAAGGCGATTCAGGTGATCGGTCAGTGGGGATCAAAAGGGGAAGGTTTTGGCGAATGTGTGGACGCGATGGCATGGGTGCAGGTGACTGGGATCATCGGCGATGGAGGTTTGTACGATGAAGTTTTGGTTTCAGGTGAGCTCGATAGCTCGATTTTGAATTCATGAAGATTTCGTCGAACTGGGTGTTTGGGTTTGTCGTCGATGTTGTTGGCAACGTGTCGAAAGTCGGAAGGTTGGTCGGAGGTACTCCGACCAAGTGTACACGTGCACACGATATTCTGGGTATCAGGATTTAAGGAAGGGAGAAGATGAAGTCAAACTCGAATCTGTGCTCGGGTAAGTGGGTTTATGGCTCGTGTGGGTTATCGAGTAACTCGTGGGTCTGGGTTGTTGACTGGTTTTGGAGAAGAAGGGGAAGTCTTGAAGTGGATCTCGGGTTTGGTTCGAGAAAAGTTATGTTTGGCTGGAGTATTTTTATGATGAGCTCGAGTCTTTATTCTTTGTCACCAGGTTTAAAAGTTAACAGGCTTTTTGATTTTAAAAAGTTATGTTCAAACCAGTTTTTAAAGCAAAAGAAATGTAAGTTTAAAAGGAAACATAAGTTAGTTGACAAATTTTTAAGCTAGTTATTAAACAAGTTTTCAAATTTTAAATTTAACTAAGTTTTAAACATTTTCTTAATTAATAATAAATGTGTTACACTAGTTTTGGAATTAGTTAAAGGTTTATTAAATAAACTTGAATATAATTAAGTAATTAATGTGTTATTTTAATTTAAAACTAGATTACTTAATTAAAGGATAATTAAGTATTAATTAAGGATTAATTAATCGTGAGTTAAGTGATAAATGATGAGTAATTAAAGTACAATTACTTAATGAGATTAATTAAGTAAAATTACTTAATTATTACTTAATGTAATTAAGGTGTAATTACTTGGTGTAATTATAATTAAAGGATAATTATTTTGAAAGGATAATTACTTAATTAAAGATTGATTAAGGTTAATTGACTTCATAACTAAGGATAATTAATTAAAGATTAATTAATAATTAAGGGTTAATTAATGGTTAAAGGATAATTAATTTATGTAATTAATTAGAGAATTTAATTACTTAATGTAATGATTAATTAATATAAATAAATTAAAAGATTAGTTAATTAATAAAAGTAATTAAAATTACTTAAGGTAAGTAATTAAATGATAGTTAATTAAATTGATTAATTAAAGGTTAATTAATTAATGTAATTAATTAAAGAATAATTAAGTAATTAAAGGTTAATTAATTAATGTAAGTAATTAAGAGTTAATTAATTAATGAGTTAAATTAAATTAATTATTAATTATGTGAAATAAATCTTACTTATGGATGATTGAGTAATATTGAATGCCTTGGATTATTTGGATTATTTGATATATCTGATCTGTGATTGTAATGTTCTGTGATATGAGATGTTTCCAATGAATTGTGATAATGTAAGTTATTTATCTATGATATAATTGCTATGTGAATATGGTATCCTGAATTTAAATTTAATTGTTTAACTTAAACATCTTAGCTTAAAAAGGATAACATTTGAATTCGAAGAGACCGGGGTCGGATATCAGTAATATCCGAAACCACTTCGATTTGTGATCTGCTATAAATTCTTTGTAAATTTGATTATGGAATCAAATAGGCTGGAATAGAATAAATTAAGTAACATGACTATTTTAACTAAGTAACGGTACTTAGATATTGTTGTGTGAAAATAAGTGTTGATTATATGAGTTGTTTACTTGTAGTAAAGTACGAGTTACCCCGGGTTTAAATAAGTTCTATGAATTGAAATTTCATGTTAGATGAGTTTACTCACGCTGGTTTCCAGCCTGACCCGGGTGTTACTTTGATGTAATGCTCGGGTCAGACCGAGTATTACAGCTTTTCAGGTTAGGACGTTCTAGAGCTCAGGAGGCGAGCTGGATGGCAGGAACGTATGGAGTGTATTCCGCTGTGTATTTGAGAGCTTTTTGATAGTAGTCTGGGACAGGTGGATAACTGTCTAGTCTATTTGTAAATGGTTGTAACTCTGATGTATTGAATGTAAATTAACAAATACAGTTTTCTTTATATAACTGATATTATTATTTGATATTATATTTTATCCGCTGCGAATGTGAGATGTTGTGTTTTCTGTTTTTCTTTCTTCTTTCTGTTTCTTTCTTCTATCTCTTTTCTTTTTCTCCTAACTATCTGGAATTTTCGGGTTCGAAAATTCCGGGTCGTTACAAGAGATTTTGAGTCGTCGTAACGATGTTTTACGTAACATTCGTTTTGACTCAAATAAATGTTGTTATAGTAAATGTTTTCCTTAAAGAATGAATATATACTTAATATTGATTTAAGTATATCGGATATTTTCCAAGTGTTGAAAATAAAAGATTTGTGAAATACTTATTATTTAATAAGTAAGGAAATACTTTTCCAATATGAAATGAACGTTTTGAGATTTATCTTTGTAAAGATAAATCGAAAGTGAATATTGACATCGATTCGGAAATCGTATATCAGGGGATATTTTGAAATCTAAATTCACTATGGAATTTATAAAAGAAAGGGGAATTGTTTTAGAAAAATAAATGTTGATTTATTTTTGAAGTGTGGAAATTTTATATCTAGTAAAGATATTTTTGAAGATAAATAATTTGGGAAATTATTTGGAATCTGATGATGTTGCGCATCTTTATTGATAGTTAAATAACCGACTATCAATAATTACCTTGAATGGTATTTGTTGTGAATTGGATGAATTTGAATGCCACACTTTGTTTTTAAATAATCGCTCACTATTCGGGTTAGCCGGGAAAGGACCATGGGGTCGTATAACCCATTCCGAATATGTGATACGTCGTTATGAATTGCATTCGAAGACCGGTGTTGAAGACCAGATATTTTTGAAAACGGAAGGATTACCGTCGAGTTACTCTACATCGGCTGATCTCCGGTTTAGAGGTTTTTATCACCCTTAGTGACGGGAAGTCCGGACGTGATTAGAAAATTATCCGAAAATGCAAGGGCTTCGTGAGAAGTGCCTTAGGTTCTGTTCGATCCCGGAACAGACTTGTATGGATTGTGTGTCTGACGTTACAATTTGAGATATAAAGCTGATTTCTTTCAAATACATTTTTGTTGGTGGCGGAGAATTTATTCTCTTTGCTTAACACCCTTCTCTGAGACGTACGAGCTCAGAAGTTATGTAGTTGAAATTTATCAGCGATATACACCCAATTTGGTAACGTGGCATACTGAGTGTTGCTGTGAAATGATCAGTGTTTGATCATTTGTGATATGATCATTTGTTTGATCTTATATCTTTGTGATCATAGGTTGATCATTTTGTTTGACCCGAAGCAGGGCTTTGTAGAAAGCGTAGCTTTGTGGACGAGACTTCATCGAGCCTCACACCCCGGAAATGGTCAAAACAGGAAGGATGCGGCAAGGTTCTAGGGAGTAGCGCCCCTTAGTGTATGTCATTCCTTCTGGATAAAGGTGGTATCATGGTATGGAGCCCAGATACTTAACCTCTGTGGTTGCTGCAAGTTTATTACTTTGTGGTTGTTGCGAATCGGGGATCCTCGGGAAGATCGGTGACGATCGGGGGATGACATACGCGTGTCAGTAGTTACCTATTTTTGCAGAGGTAACCCGGCCTTGTGTTGGCAGAGATCCGGTTAGGTTCTCGGGTCGTCTATTCCAGGGACGTACCCATCGTGGAAAAGGAAGTTCCTTAGCCTGACCATTTGTTGGAAATCCAAAGAAACAATACGAGCCTTGTACGATTTTAGTTGTAGAACCTGCCATTTAATATGGTAGCTATAGCAAGCATACTATAATGGTACCTATGCTGGCTAAGATTTATATTATACTTTCGAAATGTTTTCTACACTATGCACTAATAATAATATCCAAAATGATTTGATTTTGCGTAGTAAGCATCTTTGACTATCATAAGAAGAAATCTCCTCCAATTCTGCATTTGCATTATGTGTGTGGTGGGAGGTCTTATGGTAGTTTCATTTTCCAAAAGCATTTCGAATTGACTTAAAAAAATTATTTTGTTGTTATAAAAGAAAAATAACTGTTTTACGATCTCACACCAGTCACCATGACTGACTCGGAGTTTATTGTTCCCTTCTAAACTCTGGGTGCCCACCAATTTCCACACGGGCAGCCTAGAGTTAGGTTATCCGGATATTCTGGATATTCTGTAGCTTTGGAAGCAAGCTGGATGGCGAAAGGTATCACCTATATTTTTGTATTATTCCGCTGTGTATTCTGTATGAGGACAAGTTATATAACTGTCCATTGTTGTATTGAGTTATATATTGACTCTGATGATTGATGTATGTATAAACTGATATAGTTCTTTGTTTTAAAGATTATTCATGTACCTATTATATATTGTTCCGCTGCGATATGTGAGATTCTGATATTGTTTCTGTATCTGATGTCTGTTCTTCTTTCTTCTTTTGTTTTCTTCTTCTTCTACTTTTTCTTCTTTCTTAAACCATCACTGTTGGAGTTTCCGGCACTCGATTTCTCGGCAGTCGATAAAGGGAGTATCGATGTCGAATTTTCGAAAGTCGAAAAATCCGGTACGTGACAACAACCTTAGAATAAGATTATAAAATATAAATACTAACATTATTGTTTAGATATATATGTATATGCAGGATATATATATAGGTACCAAAGAATGAAGACTGTACAGTATAGTGATTCAAGAACTGATGAACTCAAGATCGAAGATATCAAGATTCAAGACTCATGAGTATCAAGATTATCAAGAGTTCAACATTCAAGATAAGTAATTTAGTTAGGAATTTTGTAAAAACTCCTAGAATAGCACTGACATCTTAAAATCCATTTTATTTGTGGAATGGAATCCACACTGAGCCCGTTAAAGGGATGGAACCCTAAGTAGGATGGAACCTACGAAAAATCTAGTGGAACATTGTTTTGTATCCACTAACTTTTATTCAAATGTTTTACAAAATTATATCTTGTTTTCAAAATAATTTCAAAATCTTCCTTTTTAAATCAAAAACATCTATCCTGGTTTTAAAATACTTTTAGCCTCAAAATAATCTTTATTTTCAATACCAAATTATCCTTGGTTTTAAACTATCTTTTTATATTAATATTTTTAAATTTTAATATTTATACTTAGATTTAAATATAAAATTATAGGAAAATTTTATATATACCAAAATATTATTCTCTATACTTATTTATGTATTTTAACTATAGTTAAGTATATTTATAAAGTTTAAAATAGTTTTAATACAAGATAGAAGTTATTTTCAAAGAAAAACAAATTATCAAAAATAACTTAAGCTTGTCGACAACCCCAAGGACCCCTTGTCGACAAGGTGACAGTTTATTTCTAAATTATGAATTTCAAAGGAAGTTTCAATTCATCATATCCTTTCACGAATGGACATGGATGGTGTTCTATTATAAATAGGGGCTGTTTTAAACGAATTTACAATCATATTTTCTCTGATTTCACTCCTCTTCTTCTTCCACATTTCTTTATATACATTTTTACCATTACTCTATCGAAATCACCATTGAATCTAACTAGATCATCTATGGTTTGATTCTCTATCACTATCTCAACAAGATCCCAGTGCTATTCAGAGTTATAGATTTCTTTGTATTCAATCGAGCGAGAAAAGGTATGATTGTAGCCTGGAAAATCAATCGGGTGAACTTGTTGCCCGTAAAATCAAGTATCTCTACCCAGAAGATTGTGAATCTGGAGCGGTGTACCTCATGGCCTTGAAATCGAGGGTGTAATTGTAAGAATTGATTTTGAAAGGAAATCCGTACTTGTGTTGCGGGACTGGATGTAGGGTAACTTCGAACTAGTATAAAATCCAGTGTGTTCTTTCCTTTATTGCTTTTACTTTATATCTGCATCTGTGTTTGATTCTGTGATCATATATGTGTCTGAATATTGCATATATTTGAGTTCAAATTAATATAAACTCAAAAAGAATTAGTAATTCCTTAAAACACTATTCACCCCCTCCTCTCTCTAGTGTTAATTCTAGCCTTAAGATGCGTAATCCACATTTCTCACATTTGGTATCAGAGTAAGGTTTTCAAAGTTTCATAATATGAATTTTGAAAAAGCTTTTAAAATGGCTATGTTTGAAAAACTTGTTAATACTAGTTTAGAAATATTCAGATCATCGCATTCTCATGAGACTTCATATAATCGATATTCAAATTAAAGTTGTCTACCAAAATTGTATGATGTGCAGGAAACATGTTTTATGGGTGTTGAGGAATCAATCCACAATGGACAAATTGTGCAGATCAAAAAGAATAAATGGATACTCGATAGTGGATGCTCTAGATACATGACTAGTAATCCGGATATGCTGAATGATATAATATACAAAGACAGAGGACTGGTTAACTTTGGAGACAACTCAAAAGGATATGTGATTGGCATCGGCAATGTCGGTAACTCTGAAACTCCTATTATTACTAATGTTTTGCTAGTTAAGAATCTAAAACATAATCTGCTAAGTATTAGTCAACTTTCCGATAAAGGATATAAAATTAAAATTTGAAAAAGTTAAGTGTCACATTGAAGATAATAATTCAACCATAATATTTGAGGGAACTAGAAAAAAGAATATTTATATTCTTAGTATGAAAGTTTCAATTGATAACCTGTGTCTTTTGGCAAATACAAGTGACCCTTGGATTTGGCATAAGAGATTTGGGCATTTGAATTTCAAACTCTTATCTAGACTGTCAAAACATGATCTAGTAAGAGGTCTCCCTAAAATGAATTTTAAAGTAGATAGTTTATGTGATGCATGTCAATTAGGAAAACTTAGAAAAAGTTCCTTTAAATTAAAAGATATGATTTCAACTTCAAAACCTCTTGAATTACTTCATCTTGATTTATTTGGTCCATCTCAAATTTAGTCAATAAATCACAGTAAATATGTTTTTGTAATTGTAGATGATTATTCTAGATTTACATGGACAATATTTTTGAAACATAAAAGTGATACTTTTGAAAGTTTTAAGAACTTTACAAAAAGGATTCAAAATCAACTTTCTGTAAAAATTATAACCATCCATAGTGATCACGGTTGTGAATTTGAAAATGAAAAGTTTGAGGAATTCTGCAATAAAAAGGGAATAACTCACAATTTTTCATTTCCAAGAACTCCACAACAAAACGGAGTAGTAGAACGTAAAAATAGGATGATTCAAGAGTGTGCAAGAACTACGCTTTCAAATAGTAAATTACCAAAACATTTTTGGGCAGAAGCAGTTGCTACTGCCTGTTATATTTTAAATAGAATTTTAATTAGACCTTTAACAGATAAGACATCTTATGAACTTCTTCACGGAAAGAAACCTAAGGTATCTTATTTTAGAATTTTTGGAAGTAAATGTTTTATTTTAAATACAAAAGATAACTTAGATAAATTTGATCCTAAATCCGACAAAGGTATCTTTATCGGATATTCTAATAGAAGTAAAGCATACATAGTGTTTAATTTAAGAACTAACACCATCGAAGAAACAATGCATGTTTCATTCGATGAAAATCTCAAATATTTTGATGATACAAATGATGAAGAGGATTTGATTACTCAAAATCAGGAGTCAACTGAAACTAATAATGAAATTAATCATCCTAATAAAAAGATTAAACTTTTAAAAGATCATCCTATAGAAAATATACTAGGAGATATGTAATTTGTTGTTACAACTAGAAATCAACTGACTAAAATGAGCAATGTAGCCTTTATATCAACTATTGAACCCAAAAATCCAAAAGAAGCATCAACTGATGATTCATGGATTTTGGCTATGCAAGAAGAACTAAATCAATTCACTAGAAATGATGTTTGGGAACTTGTTCCTAGACCTGAAAATAAAACTATAATTGGAACTAAATGGGTTTCTAAAAATAAAATGAATGAACAAGGTGAGGTCCTTAGAAATAAAGCCCGGTTAGTCGCTCAAGGTTGTTGTTAAGAAGAAGGAATAGATTGTGATGAAACCTTTGCTCCCGTAGCAAGATTAGAAGCCATTAGGATTCTACTTGCTTTCGCAAATCATAATATTTTGAATTATTTCAAATGGATGTTAAAAGTGCCTTTTTAAATGGATTTGTAAAAGAGGAAGTATATGTTGAACAACCACCACTTCTTGAAGATGAAAATTTACCAAATCATGTTTACAAACTTAAAAAAGCTCTATATGGTCTAAAACAAGCTCCTAGAGCCTGGTATGATAGACTAAGATCTTACTTATTACTATCAAACTTTGAAATTGGTAAAGTAGATAATACACTTTTTACTAAAAGAAATAAAAATGATATTCAACCAGTACAAGTTTACGTAGATGATATCATTTTCGGATCAACTAATTTTGAAATGAATAAAGAATTTTCTGAAATAATGACAAAAGAGTTTGAGATGAGTCATATGGGTGAATTAAACTTCTTTCTATGATTGCAAATAAAACAATTAGATAATGGTATCTTTATCAGTCAAGAAAAATATGCTAAAGACCTAGTTAGTAAATTTGGTTTGACTACTGCAAGTGGAAAACACACTCCCATGGCCACCAATGAGTACCTAAGTAAAGAAGATCTCTCGAAAGATGTATATCAAAAATTATATAGAGGAATGATTGGATCACTACTCTATATCACTGCTAGTAGACCTGATGTCATGCATAGTGTTTGTCTCTGTGCAAGATATCAACCCAACCTAAAGAGACCCACTTAAAAGCTGTAAAACGTATCATAAGATATGTTAAACACACCTTTGATTATGGCTTATTTTATCCAAAAATGACTCTTTTGAATTAATATCTTACTGTGATGCTGACTATGCTGGTTGTAAATCAGTCCGAAAAAGTACAAGTGGAACTTGTCATTTTTTGGGGCATTCTCTGGTTTCCTGGTTTGTAAAAGCAAAACACAGTTTCTTTATCAACAACCAAAGCAGAGTATATTTCTGCTGCTTTGGCTTGTTCTCAAGTAATATATATGCAACACACTTTAAAAGATTTTGGTTTAAATATCTCAAAATCACCAATTTATTGTGATAATACTAGTGCAATAAATTTATCAAAAAATCCTACTCATCATGCCCGAACGAAACATATTGATATCAGACATCATTTTCTCAGAGATAATATAAGTAAGGAAGTAATTACTCTCGATTATATCAATTCCGAGAATCAAATTGCTGATATCTTAACAAAACCCTTAAATGAATCTATATTTACTAAATTAAGAAGAGAATTAGGTATTTGTTCAATAACTGAAATATAGAATATAAATATATAACAAGTATAATTAAAATTAAATTAAAATAAATCAAATAGCAAAAATATAAGTACCTTGTCGACAACCCTCCTTTACCCCTGTCGACATATAACGAATTTTTTTCTTTTGAAATTTTCCCATCATAATTCAAATGGGTGGTTATTTATATTCTTCTTATTTCGAAATTTTGTTCATTCTTTCTGTTCTTTCTCTGTTCTAACTTCTGAAAACATTAAAACAATGGCCTCCTCCTCCAAATCAAACAAAAATTCAACCTTTTCGTTCCCTTCTCTTTCTACCGGACCATTTCAACGAACTACGCTTGCACGAGTGATGAAAATGGAGGTTTCCTTGAAGGATGCATTGCAACTTATGACTGAAATTCAAGTGGTGCAAATCAGAATGGCCAAAGAACAAGAACAGCAAGGAAAAATCCTTAGAAAATGCAAAAGTTTTTAATGGACAATCACGCCAATCCCATCTTGATTGATGAAGAATACTCAAGTATTCAAGTGCAAGAGGACAGTGAGGAAGAAGAAGAAGCCCCCATGGAAGAAGAGCACGCTGAAGATGACGACAAAGTTGTTTGCGTTGGTGAAGTGTGCTTTGACAAGGATGAAAATCTAGTCGAACAACGTGGAAATTTCTGTTTCCACTACCCAAATTGCTCGGTTCATAGATCTCCCATTGTCAAGGATACACATTAGTTTCTTTTCTCTCTTTCTTATCGTTATTTGTATATGATCTTACTTACGTTTTCTACACAAATGTAAATATAACATTATATAATTAATAAATGATTTGTGTTCTCATATTTGAATTCTCACATTATCATTATTATAAATATTATCATATATGGATTCTTAGTTAGGAGAGTTAGTTATTAAGGGCTAAGTTTTAGTTTCAGAATTAAGTATTGATTATTTATGATAACACTATCATTATAATCACATGTAATATGGTATTAGATTAAGGGGGAGTTGTATAGATTTAAACTTTGTTTTTGTTGATGACAAAGGGGGAGAAGTATAAAATAGGATAGTTAGGCATAGATTGAGGGGGATTTATTAGTTTTAGGGGCGGTTATTAGGATAGAAGTAATATTTTACAAATAAAGGTTGTCATCATCAAAAAGGGGGAGATTGTTAGTCCCTTAGAAGTTGGTTTTGATGACAACAACCTTAGAATAAGATAATAAAATATAAATACTAACATTATTATTTAGATATATATGTATATGCAGGATATATATACAGGTACCAAAGAATAAAGACTGTACAGTATAGAGATTCAAGAACTGATGAACTCAAGATCGAAGATATCAAGATTCAAGACTCATGAGTATCAAGATTATCAAGAGTTCAAGATTTCAAGATAAGTAATTTAGTTAGGAATTTTGTTAAAACTCCTAGAAAAGCATTGACATCCTAAAATCCATTTTATTCGTGGAATGGAATCCACTTCGAGCCCGTTAAAGGGATGGAACCCTAAGAAGGATGGAACCTACGAAAAATCTAGTGGAACATTATTTTGTATCCACTAACTTTTATTCAAATGTTTTACAAAATTATATCTTGTTTTCAAAATGATTTCAAAATCTTCCTTTTTAAATCAAAAACATCTATCTTGGTTTTAAAATACTTTTAGCCTCAAAATAATCTTTATTTTCAATACCAAATTATCCTTGGTTTTAAACTATCTTTTTATATTAATATTTTTAAATTTTAATATTTATACTTAGACTTTAAATATAAAATTATAGGAAAATTTTATATATACCAAAATATTATTCTCTATACTTATTTATGTATTTTAACTATAGTTAAGTATATTTATAAAGTTTAAAATAGTTTTAATACAAGATAGAAGTTATTTTCAAAGAAAAACAAATTATCAAAAATAACTTAGGCTTGTCGACAACCCCAAGGACCCCTTGTCGACAAGGTGACAGTTTATTTCAAAATTTTGAATTTCAAAGGAAGTTTCTATTCGTCATATCCTTTCACGAATGGACATGGATGTTGTTCTATTATAAATAGGGGCTGTTTTAAATGAATTTACAGTCATATTTTATCTGATTTCACAACTCTTCTTCTTCCACATTTCTTTATATACATTTTTACCATTACTCTGCCGAAATCACCATTGAATCTAACTAGATCATCTATGGTTTGATTCTCTATCACTATCTCAACAAGATCCCAGTGCTATTCAGAGTTATAGATTTCTTTGTATTCAATCGAGCGAGAAAAGGTATGATTGTAGCCTGGAAAATCAATCGGGTGAACTTGTTGCCCGTAAAATCAAGTATCTCTACCCAGAAGATTGTGAATCTGGAGTGGTGTACCTCGTGGCCTTGAAATCGAGGGTGTAATTGTAAGAATTGATTGTGAATCTACATACATTTGTGTTCAAATTAATATAAAACTCAAAAAGAATTAGCAATTCCTTAAAACACTATTCACCCCCCCCCCCCTCTAGTGTTAATTCTAGGCTTAAGATCCGTAATCCGCATTTCTCACATAAGCAGGGATTCCTCTAAGCTTGTCATCCTGTCGGTCTTCATTTTAGCTGTGCTTACGCAAGGGTGGCCTTCGTTGTCTCACAACTTTGTGTAGACAGACAAAATCCTAACAACTTCTTTGGTTATGTTCCTTTATTCGGCCTATATTCATTTGCCAAAGTGCTCTGTTTGGTGATATGGGGACATCATTTAAACAACTCTGTATCCATTCTTGCACTTGTTTGGTCGTGTTCCTTTCGACCAACCACTAGTCGTGGATAACACCATTTTTGCGATGCTCCTAACTGTCTCAGAAAGCAGTTGGGATGTTCATTTCCTTATTGTATGACCTTTGCCAAGAACTAAATCTTATTTATAGAAGGTTTAATAAATGCCTAACTCTGGGCACCTGTAATAGCTAGATGTTAAGAGGAAAATCATTCAATTTCCCCTTGTCTAATTGAGCTTCCCCAATCCCGGTCTTGGATCGAGAAAAAGTCCAACAGTACTTGTTTTCAATTTTCCATGGATATCTTTGTCTATCCTCTACCAAGCATGTCCTGCTTGGTCGCCAACACTGTCGTCGAAGTTCGGTTAGGCATAGTTTCAATCTTTGGAAACTAGTGCATGAATCATTCGATTCGATTATCCTTCCTTGAAGTTGCCTATTTCCAGAGAACATTAAAATTCCTAAAGGATGGTGATTACACCTTCTTGACGTTGCCAATTTCTAGGCGACGATAGATTCTCGTAAGTTGTGGCTAAAATTCTAGTCGTGAATCCGGTTCTATCTTCGACAACTGGCACATCAATGACTCAATTATGAGCCTTTTAATGCCAAGATGTTCCTCTCGATATCAAGAACTTTCGGCTCACTGATTCCACTTGTCTGTTTGTCATTTTTCAACATGATCATGGCAAGCGATTCTGCTTCGCCACCGGTAGTCGATTGTAAGGATAGCATATTTTATTTATTTCCTCGACAATGGGTGCAGATCGATAATGTTGATCCCTCTTTCCTTGCAATTTCTAGGATCCAATCTACGCACCAGTCTCTATCTCCAAGGACTGCTGGTTTAACTGCTTGATTCATAGCATTGCCTTTTCTCACTATTGCACCTCTTGTGTTCCTGTGTAGCATATTTATTTACCGCTACTCTATGCATATAAATAATACTCATGCAGTCATTTTGGCATATTCTATTACTTAGCTCCATTCAAAATCGTGATGTAGATTGGCTTAGCAAATTTCGTGGCCATCCCTGTTTTGGCTCATCGAGTTCATTTCGACCAAGTATAGGTGTATATGCGCCAGTCCATAGGGCTGATCATTTTGAACACTAAGTCCATACATTTTCAAGAGACTAGGTTTCTTAAGCAATACATTTGACTGCCCCCATCCAGATTTGCATGGTAGTTCCCATCTCAAGGAACTAGTGACTTTGCTATTTGATTCCAAGATCTAAATTTTCAATGATGTTAATTCCTTGACTGCGATCGAATTCTCCCAAATTGACATCATCAGCCAATGTCATCTTTTTTCATAGTAAATCATTTCAAGCCTAGTGTTGCCTTGATGTTGTGAATCTTCGGACAATGAAAAATTCTAGAAGGTAGGGTTGAAGATTCAATCGAGCTTTTACTGCTATCTTCGAAAGCTAGTGTATTGATAGTCCCATTTTAGGGGTTTCTCCTTGGCATCGCAATCTTCGAACGATGGCATATTCGAGAAAGTTGGCACCAACTGGTCTGGTTGGTCCATAAGCAGGTTATTAATCCTTCTTGTCGTCGCCAAACTTCGGGTGATGGAAAATTTATGTAGGTCAAAGCTGAATTATCAACCTAGTTCCTTGTTTGGTTTTGGGAACCTTTTCACCGTCATCGATCTTCGAGCAATAATGAATTCATAAGACTAGGTACTTCCTCTCCTAGTCATCGCCTATCTTCGGGCAATGGCAGATTCATGGAGGTTAAATTTTTTCCTTTCTAGCACCGCCTATCTTCGGGCAATGCCAGATTCCCAAGAGAGGGAAGTTGGTTCCTTCTCGACATCACCTGTCTTCGGGCAATGTCGAATTCCTGAACGTTAAGTCCTTCATTTACCTAGGTGGCAATTTGTTGCATGAATGCTCTGCTTTGCGAAAAAGAACTGTTATCTAATCAACTTCATTATTATTAGTGTTTGAACTTAGTGAGGTTTCCTTTGACCAAGTATTTGTGTGCCTATCCCTGTTTGTAGCTATTCTGAATGTCTGTATTTGGGAATTTCTTATAGGTGGAGAGTTGTGGGGTAAATGATTCAATTGCCCATAATTTGGCACTCAATCCTACTTTGAGATTAAGGAAGTCTAGTGATTTAACTCTGATTTCCGTGTTTTTCCCGCTTTTCCTTTACCGTGTATGCTTTGCTTGACTGCTAACATTGTCATGGTAGTCATGTTCACATGTCAGTACGTATCTCCGAGAACTGGTGATTTAGCTGCTTCGTTCCAAGTAACATTTTCTTAAGGCTGCCTATCTGTGGGCTGTGTCAAAACTCTTTCTAAGTTGAATACTGGAAATTCAGTTGTGCACTAGTTTACTAGTACATGAGCAATTCAATACTTGGGATTTTACTTTGACATTGCCTTATCTTTGGGTAACGGTTGATTCTTATAATGAAGGGCCAAACCATTCGATTGGCCGATAGATGGTTATATCTTCCCATTGTCGCCTCTCTCCAAGCAATAGTAGTTTTCTGAAGACAAGGGTAGAAACTCTGTTGAGTACCAACTTCTATCTCCGAAAGCTAGTGCACCAATGGTTTACTGCTGTTAGTGTTCCTCATCAACCCTGTAGTTTGAAGTTTTCCTGGCACTGCCGGGGCAACACCGATACCTAGAAAATAGAAAGTTTTCTGACGTTACTGGAGTACCACCGATACTTAGAAAATAGACTGAACGTTGCTAGGGCAACACCAATACTTAAAAAATAGACTCAATGTTTGTGGGGCAACACCGGTACTTAGAGAATAGAAAGTTACCCGGCGTTACTAAGGCAAAACCGATACTTAGGAAATAGAGGAGTTTCTCAGCTTTACCGGGGAAATATCGATACTTATGAGATTGGGTTCAATTTTCCCCATCGATCTAGCGGTTTTGGACCTTCTTGACATTGCCAAAGCAACGTCGGTTTTCAGAAGGTAAGGATCAATTTTTCAGTCGATCCAGCGGTTTGAGTCGATTTTCCCATCAACTTGGCGGTATTGTATTCCATTTGGCTAATATTTTCAATCTTCGAAAACAAGCACTTCAATGATTGGATCATAGGATAATTTGGTTAGTGCTACCAGTCTCTGGGTAGCGTTAAAGTCATGCAAGTTGGGATCGAATCATTCGTTTGATCCCGTATTGTTGGGTAGATTCCTTTTAACCCAACGCGGCTGCTTTCTCGATATTGCCAAACTCCGGGCTATGCCATATTCCAGAAGAATGAGAGTCTCAGGCATTTTCAATACTTAGCTTTGTTTATAACTGTCAAGCATTCCCTTTAGCGATTCATGGCCATTGTTTAATCAATTCCAGATCGAATTTCCTTCGATCGCCTTTTTTTGCAATCTGACTTCCATTTGCGGTCATAAGTGCCACACTTTGGGCCTTTATAGAAAATTAGACAGTTTGGAATGAGTCGTTACATTGCCCCGGGTACAATTGCGTTCTTCCCATCTTGATCATGTATCGGTAGTCCTTGTCTTGAATCTGTGATAATTATCTTTGCTTGTTCCCGGTCATATGCATTCTATTGGGCCAATAGCATTGATTCAGATATCCGCTTTATTCATCGGTTTCAATCTTCAGGAATTGATGGTTCAGTTGATCGATTCCAAGCGTTCTCTCCCTGTCATTATTTGTCTTCCGACAATAGTTGGTTTTTCGCAAGCAAAAGTCGAAGTACCTAATCGATCTCTGTGTGGCTAATTATTCCAAGAGCTGCTAATGTTTAAACCATGGAAAACCTATGATAGTTAAGGGTTATCCTTCCTGAGATCGCTAGTCTTCGAGCGGCATCAGATTCCTGGAAGACAAGCTATTCCCTCCAAACATTGCTAGTCTTTGACTATCCTGGATTCTTGCAGGTTAGAGTTTGAGAACTTAGTCGAGCACCTGCTTCTGTCTTCAAAAACCGGTGTGTCGATGATTTGATTTTGGAAATACCTTTCGTAGTCACCTATCTCTAGGCCATGGTAAGTTCTTCATGTTATAACCTCTCTGGAGGATAGTAAGTTCTTCATGCTATCGCCTATCTCTGGGCAATAGTAAGTTCTAAGGAGTTTGATTCTCTTACCGATATGACGGTCTGGAGTTCCTGATGCCACCGAGACAACATCGATGCTTAGGAGGTTAGACTAATTTTCCTTCCAATTTTGTAATTGAAAGATCTCTCGATGTTGCTAGGGCAACTCTGGTATTCATAATGTCGGATTACTCCCAGTGTTGCCGGGGCAACACTAGCACTCAAGAGTAGGAGAATTTTTGGCATTGCCTGGGCAATGTTGATTCTTGGAAAGCAGGGATTGATTTTCCACCTATCCTGCAATTGAAAACCTTCCCGGTGTTGTCGGGGCAGCATCGGTACCTAGAAAATTTGATAGCCTCTTGGTGTTGCCAAGGTAACACCGATAAATAGAAAATATAAAGGTTTCCGAGCATTACCGGGGCAACACTAGTACTTAGCGAATTGGAATCGTTTTTCACCATTAGACGATTCGGGAGTCTATGCATCTTATCCGAAGATTTAGGATGTACTTTCTCGATTGCATAGGGCATGTGCAAATCGCTTGCGAGAACACGGTTTCATCGGTTCAAGGTGCGATGCATGGATTATAGAATATGGGAATATTACATACTTGAACGCGGTTCCATCGGTTCAAGCAGCGAGGAAGTGGAGTGTACTTGAAAACAGTTCAATCAGTTGAAGCAGTGAAGAAGTGGTGTGTACAAGAACATATTTCCATCGGTTCAAGCAATGAAGACGTGGAGCATACCTGAATATATTTCCAACAGTTCAAGCAGCGAAGAAGTGGAGCGTACCTGAACATTGTTCCATCGGTTCAAGCAGTGATGAAGTAGAGTGTACTTGAACACAGTTCCATCGGTTCAAGTAGTGAAGAAGTGGAGCGTACTTGAACACAGAACCATCATTCAAGCAGTGAGGTGCGGCTTACGGCTACGCATATAAGGAGATTGCTTCCAAGAGCGCGGTTCCATTGGTTGTAGAAGCGACGTGCGACTTATGGGAGGCACATGAGGAGATTTGCTTACAAGAGTGCGACACCATCGACTCATGAAGCAATGTGTGACTTATGGATGCACATGGGAGTTTGTGCTTGCAAGGACGTGGTTCCATCGGTCCAAGAAGCAATGTGCGGCTTATGGATGCAGACAGGAAGGTTAGCCTGCAAGAGTGCAGTTCCATTGGCTAAAGAAGCGATGTGCAACTTATGGATGCACACAGGAGTTTGTATTTGCAAGGACGTGGTTCCATCGGTCCAAGAAGCAATGTGTAGCTTATGGATGTGCATGGGAAGCTTTGCTTACAAGAGCACGGTTCCATCGGCTCAAGAAGCCCTTTTGTGATTCTTTAGGTCCTTGTGACAAGCTAGATAGAGACATCATGTCCTTGGGATATCCTTGGGACATGTAGAATGGAGCTTGAACTGCTCCAAAAACCTCTTCGTCATTTTGTCAAAAGTGGAAATGGATTTCGGTGGAAGTCTCGTAAACCACATAGAAGCAATTCCTTCCAAGAAGATATTATTGTCTAAGATTTGTTGTTCCGTTGTATGATGGCATAGTCAGCATGGTGAATCCCTAAGGATATTCTTCTCTTAGAACATTTTCAGTGGACGAAGTTCGGCTTGGTGTGGAACCCCACCCCTCATTCTTCCTGCCCCTACTTTCCTTTACCAACCGTTTGACCATGTCAGCGATGTAGTCTTTGCTGGCACAGTAATCCAAAGGTTGACTGATAGGGGCTACGTCAAGTGTTTGACTCCGCAAATGGTCTCGGTTTGCCAACTGAAGCCTAGGTTCTCCATTCTCCGGGAGAACTCCTACAAAATTCCATTGATGTGCGGTCGGCCTTATCATGGCCGTTTGGACTTCATTTCTAGCGTTTTGCCTATTTACATCAGTATTTAGTTCCTATCCATCACCATCAAGTTGCATATCACCTTCAGAGTGAGAAACAAGTATTGCGTTGTTCACTTGAGAAGCGAGGAGTATTCACTCAAAGATTTGGATTAGCACTAGGTTGTCTTCCGGTAAGAGGAGCACTTCCATCGCCCCTATAACAATCCTTCCAGCTCCACCAGCTACCTCTTTCAGTTTTTGTTTGTCACTCCTCCCATTTAAGCCTGGAACAAAAGAATTCTCCTGTTCCATAGTAGTTGCGGTTTCTTAACTAGCACTCAAAGCACTTGATGGCTGTAGTGCTAGTAAAGCATCAATCTTATCCATGAGAGCTTTTTGGTTATCAGCGATTTTCTGGTTAAGTTCATTAAACATCTAATAGAGTTCTCCTTTTGTGACAATTTCTTGGTGAGAAGAAGAGCTAGGAGTAGGGTTTCCATTGTTAGCTTCAGTTTGGTGGGTGTTTGTTTCATCACCACCAATAGTTGCTGTTGTAGATCTCCTAGATGCGGATTTTCTTTGGGAGCCATTAGTGTAATAAATCTTCAATTTCTTCAAGTAAACTTTCTAGATCTAACTTCTGGATCTATTCAATTCAAAGTGGATATCTAGATCTAAGCCCGGATTCAGTATTCTCAGTGAAAGCACCAAAATGTTAACCCAAAAAATGATCAAATTACAAGAGTATTATGTGAAAGTACCAACCCTGTTAGGATAGGGCAAAGACAATAGAAAATAGTAATAAAGTAAAGAAATAAGATAGAGAAACAAAGATTTTTATAATGGTTTGGCTGTTAACTAAGCCTACGTCCAGTTTATGACTTTGTTTATTGATTTGATCTTCTTTATATGGGATTATAAGGGGTTTGAGAGAGAGAATCACAAATACAGGGGTTAGACATGTTCTAAGTCCTAAAATTGCTTAGAGGAGCTGCCTTGGTGACTGTTGTAACACCCCTAATTTTGATAACATTATTCAGGAGATTTAATTAGATAAATTAAATAGAATAATGTAAATCTTAAAGTGAAAAGAGGATTAAGATTTGAATAAATACTTAAAGGCCGAGCTTAATTAAATAAATGGGCTTAAGAATGGTTTATAAGAAAATTAATTTACATAAGGGCTTACTAGGAAATAGTCGCACATAACCCATTACCTATATATATTCTTGTTTCTATCTATTCACGTTCATTTTATGAAACGCAAACAAACGTAAGAAAAGAAAGGGTATAACCGGCCAATGCTAGGATAAAAAGAGGATAAACTCAATCTAAAGCTAAGGATTCAAGCTAAGGGAAATTAATCTTAATCCAATCTCCTTACCCTAATCAAGGTGAGTAATAATCTATATCATCTCTATTTTTTTTATCATTTGTTTTCGGGTTTACAATTAATTCCATTTTAATGATGATTTGGATGATGATATGCTTGGATTATAACATGTTAATTTAAACAAAATTGTTTAAATATGAGTTTTTACGGTTTTAAAGGTAAAACCGATTAAAATTAATTTCGTATGCTATGAGGAAATTTTATGTTATAGGAAACATGATTTTAGAGATGGGTTTTAATTTGTATAATTTCCCAAGCTATGGAAAATTTATTATGAATTTTTAAAGGAAAATATGGTCAATTGGGTTTAGAAATTTATTTCGAAAATTATATTAAGAATTTGGGTCTGAAATTTAGATATGTTAGATAACATATTAAAATTGAATTTCTGTGATTTTCGAGGATTTTTCCTATGTGATTTACTATGAGAATTAAATTATTTTGAAAGGAGGACCTAAATGATTTAATTATTTTGCTTAATGGAAGGGCTTATTTGTTAAATTAATCTTGGTTTAGATTTGAAATTAGGCAGCAGTTTTACTTGGAAAATAATTTGAAAAGTTTATGACAACCAATCAAATGTTTACAAGTAGGTAGGTTAGTAATAAAGTATTTGCTTTAATTGGCATTAAATCAGTTTTTACCCAGAAAAGTGGGTTCCGCCTCTTTTAGAAGCACCTTTCAACCCATAGCATCCGCCTTCAATCAAGTCGAAACCCATGAAGCCAAAACCAATACACAAGGTATGAACAATGGTACGTAGTGGATTGGAGAAAGGCGGAAGGCAGGGTGTCGAAACATAGCTTCTGATGGGAATGAAACCTTTGTTTTGTTTTATAAAGAAATGAACTTGCCTGTTTTACTAAATGCTTACGAAGGTGTCGAAATATATGCTTTCGAAGGGGTCTTTTGAATAGCTTTCCAAAATTGGGTTTCCGCCTTATTGTTTAAAGTATAGTTTTCGAATGAGTTACTTAGTTTCCAAACTAATGATTTCAAAAGGGGTAGTTTTGACCTAGCCGAAACCCTTCTGCCGAACGTATGCCTTTCGAAGGAATTGAAGATATCAATGCTTTAAAAAAGTAGCCTTTGTTTTGTAAATATGAGCCACTTCCTAAAGCTTTCGAAAGGGATTAATGGTTTCGAAGGCAATGGTTTCGAAAGGGGTTTCGAAGCTAACCTTCAAACATTTTACTTATAAGGTTTAAGCTTTCGAAGGGATGGTTCCAAAGTCATCGACTTTTCCTCAAACAATTTTATATAAAGATCAATGGTTTCGAAAGGGGTAATTTTATATGTATTCACTTTGGCCCAAAAGTTTTTTTAAGGAAAAACTCAATGGTTTCGAAAGGGGTACTTTCAAATGGTTTCGAAGCTAAGCTTCTATTGTTTAATGGTTTCACTTTAATACATTCGAAAGGTTTCGAAAGAAAGGTTTTAAAGTGTTTCGAAAGGCAGGTGCCTAGAGTTTTGAAAAGAGAATTTTAATTCTTTCGAAAGGAAATTTTCCAATGGTTTCGAAAGTAATGATTAAAAGTTTCAAAAGCCTTAGTTTTCAAAACAAATAACCCAATCTCATTTTAAAGGGAAACCATGGCATAATAAAAGAGTTTTGAAATGATTTTAAGCATGGAGTTTTTGAAGAATTTTTCCTTGATTAATAGGTTAAAGGGATTAACCAAGTTTTATATAAAATGATTTCAAGGATATTAAACCACAGGTGTTGGTATTATGATGATGTTTACTTCTTCATATATATATATATATTCACATTATAATGGACCCATAACTATATTTTAGGGAAGGGCGGAATAACCAGCTAGGTTGTCCCAGTAGTGAATATAAATTGAATTAACTCCTGAATGAGTAGAATAACATCCAAGAGGTCAGACAGACCAGAATGTAGGATGCCTAATATTGAAGTTGTCAGATAGACAGGTTTATAGTAAACCCATGAAAACTATGTTTAGGGAAGGTTATTAGTAGAAGTCAATAAGTTCATAGTAATCCCATCAAAACTATGATTAGATTGAGTTATTGGTAGGGGCCAATAGGTTTGTAGTAAACCCACGAAAACTATATCTGGATTAAGTTATTGACAGAAGTCAGTAGGTTCCTAGTCAACCTATGAAAACTAGGATAAGAGGAAAGTTATTGGAGATACCAATAAGTACAGGGAGAACCCATGAAACAGTAAAGTTATTGGCAGGGGCCAATAGGTTCTTAGTGATCTTATGAAAACTATGAAACTGGACAGGGAGTCCATAAGTATTAAACAGGTTATTAGTCCGCCCATAAAAACTAATCGGTTAATAGTGACCCTAGAAACTGTCACGACCCACTTTTCCGTACAGTTTAAACTGACAATTTACCACACTTGTCCAGCCCAAATTTCACAAAAAGGTGGATAGTTAAAAGAAAGAAAGTAGAAAGAAGATAGAAAGAAATACTAAACATCACAGAATCTCATAGCGGAAACGAATAATCTATAATATAGAACAAATCTTTACATAAAAAAAACTATAATGTTTATAGTACAAATAACAATCAGAGTATACCAACCTATATAGCATGGACAGTTATAACACTCTGTCCTTACAACTGCTGATAAACACACTAAAACGCAACAAAATATAATCATCTACGTGAATACGTCTCTGGCCTCCAACTACTCTCCTGAAGCTCCAATCCTTCCGGCTAAACCTGGAATATGCTCGGTCTGACCCGAGCAAATAGGAAAAAGCACTCCCGGGTCAGTTTGGTAAAACCAGCGTGAGAATTTAAATCACAAGGAATTTTATTCATTATACCTTTCAAAAATCCTTTTAAAATCAAAGATATCCCGTAAGACCACGCCACACATAAACATGATGGGTTTTTCCCTTACGGTAACCAAACCTTTTATAGAAAATCCAGTGATATTAAAATAGGGTCTAAGTACAAATACTTATTCAAATAGTCAAAATTGTTATATTAATTAAATTCCAGCATACTAGGCTCTACAACGAAAACCGTGAAGGCTCGTATTGGAGAATGGGTTTTCCATACAATGACTAGGCACTGGGGTACCACCTATCATGATACACATCTAGAAAAATGTACCGAGGACCTCGCCGGGATCCCCTACAACACAAGACCGGCCTACCCCAAACCTGGATAGTACCAAATATGCTATCACCCTGAGCGTTCCCACCCTTATCGAGTTCTTCCCATGCACCATATTTATAATATCCGAGGGTGTCTAGAAAGGTGATAAACATACCCTAATTGGGTGCGACCCACTTAGCCCTACTGCATCTCCCATGATTTTTAGTCATTCCAGTTGATGAGGCTTGAGGCTACGATTACCTTTTTAAGGAATTTATACTTGGAATGCTCATTGTCCTCCAACGACAATGTGCTGAAAGCATTCATCCATACAAGTCTGTTCTGGGTCTGAACGAAACCGAAGGCATTATTCCTACTACATCTATTTTAGAATCGTCCTCAGGATTAGTAGCGATTAGCCCTTGCACTTCAATGCTCCATCTTTTATTCCATGCTCTTCACTTTGACAACGTGTTCGTTGGATCGAAGTGGTTTTTCGGATAACTTATCTGATCCCGGTCTCTTTGTAACAACGTTCAATATTTCCGGTAAACTCAACCCCGGTTCTTTAGGAATAAACAGACGAAAATAAGATCGAAGATCACCTCCTAACCATTAGTGGACGGATTTCCTTATCATCGTCCTAAAAGAACGAAACAAGTTTATACATACAGTATAGCAACTTCCGACGGCAACTGTACCATATAATCCCCATGTTTCTCCTAGATATCTCTAAAGTTATATTTTTGGTCCAGATTTTGATAGTCGGTTATTTAACTATCAAATAAACAATCATTCAACCAAAGATTTCATTTCCCACTGAAATCACTAAGCCTTATTTAATTTAAATTTAAATAAATTAAATCTCTTTATCAAAAAAGGATATGCTTATCTCACCGGAATAGTATATTCGCAAATCATTCCTTTCAAAATACTTGAAAACTTTTTAAAATAAATATGGAAAGCACCATGCGATATCAACCATGTATTCGCAGCTCAATGATTTCGTCTCTATCCCAGAGAAATCCAAACTTAACTGCAGGCAATCTCTGCCTCCAGATTTCCACCATAAAAGTATACCATTACTTTCCGAAAACTTTATTTAATAATTATCTCAATTAATACTTATTAGTTTATTTCCAAGTTTAATTTAGGAAAATACCCTTTTATAAAATTTTACTATATAATATATAATTTTTATAACATTATTAATATTTGAACAAATTATCTTTGAAATAATAATAAAATACATTAATACCAATAAATTCTTAAGTAATAATTAACTTTAAATCACATCATTATAAAATAACTTTAATTAATAATTTAATATACTTTTAAACGGTTAAAATAATTAAATAACTTTGAAACAATAATTAAATACCTTTAAATAATTTTTAAGAATAATAAAATAATTAACTTTAAATCATTATTAAATAATTATTAATTATCTAATATCATTAATGAATAATAATCATCCTTAAAACAATTTTGGTTCAAAAGTCGACTTCCAAATTGGAAAAGAGGCTTATTAATTTCAATAGTACTTAATCAAGTTACCATTCATTCCATAACAATCTAGAATAGCAAATTTCGATATTCACATCAATTCATTTTAACAATAAATTCAACATCATAATGTCCAATATAATTATCAGGATAATAAATAGATGTCCATACAAATATGACAATAGAACAGGTTTTATTTCTGCTAGTCAATGTCCAGAAACACATATATTCAGTAATAATGCCAGAACGGGGATGTATTCTGCTAATAGGGGTCCAATTAAATACAGTTAGCGAAACGAAGTTTTATTCTGCTACGTATGTCAAAACATCGTAATTAACTTAAATTAACTCATCGTTATTTTTACCTGAGGAAATAACTTCAATAGGTAGGTCATATAAATTTAAACATCGATATTTGTTTAAATCGGGTAATTAAAATCTGTCTATTTTAAATTGCTTAAAATTTCGCTTGCTCAAACTCAACAACAATTCATACGACGATGTAGTGTTCGTCGATACGAATCCATTGTAAAAAGAATCGGGTTGATTGGACCTCACGAACAAGTTATAGAATTTTAAAGTTTTTATCTATAAATATATATAAATTAACAAATTTAAAAACAAATCCTCCATCCTTATTTCCTATGGGCCAAAGCCCAAAACCCTATACCCAGTAAAAAGGAAAAAAACACGGTATCCCTCTTCCCTTCGTTCTTTCACCCAGTACCTTCTCCTCTCTTTCTTTCTTTTTTTGTTTTAATTTATTTTTAACATGGGCCGAAGCCCAGACCCAAAATCAAGGACCTGTCCCCTTCCTCCTTTTCCTTTTCTTTCCAGCTTCCCCTCTTCTCTCGTTTGCAGTTCAAACTTCCTAGAACATCACTTTCACAAACGTGCATGCGCACGTGCATGACATCTTCGGCCACCCATCACTGCAACCAAACCCCTGGCCACACTCGACTCCCCTGCCTCGACACGATGGCACCACCACCTTGGCTCTTGAACCACCACACCAAAATATGACCCACCAACCTAAAATTTGAACACCTACAGGAAATAAACATGAGATCGTTACCACCCTCTACACCACTATTCGCCTTGCTACCACCACCAATGCAACCGCCACACTCGACCCTACCTCTCTGCGAACTATGGCCACACTCAATCTCCCCCTCTGGCCCCAACCAATCAAAACACGAGCACCATCAAAAAAACTCTCTAAACCCTAAAATTGCCTCGCCTCCTCAAACCAAGGCCTAATTCACAATTCCACCACGGTGAACCCCTTCCCCTGGTCATCACGCTCCTCCTCGACCAAGCCGCACACCCCCTTGACGACCCAAACGTTGGAAATTAATTTTTTAATGGATTTTGATCATCTAGTAATTTCTCACAATCTAGGCTATTAAAAATTATGATTTCTTCACTAAAATTCCTATCTTAATACGACCACTACGATCATGATCTTGATTCAATGTTTTAAGCATGTTGAAATTAATCAAAAATTGTGTCGCTTACTGTTATTTTAAAATTTCACACCATATACAAAATGAACAAACTTCAAACTATTTTTAGTGCGATCTAGACTCAAAAACAAATATTTTGTGACGGCCCGCCTTTCTTACTCCGAAAGACGACTCGTAATATAGAAAGAAATACATAGAAAAAAGATAGAAAAGAAAGAACTAAACAAAACACAGAATCTCATAGCAGAACGGAATAATATATATTACATAACATATATCACATAGTCACTAATTATATAATACATTAGAGTCATAATTATACAGGCATCATATTCAGACAGTTATAACGACCTGTCCATTCATTATAAGTCCAAAATACAGATATAGATAAAGCGGAATATAGATAATAACTAGTTAGAGTTGAAGTCACCTGCTCCAGCTCCTCCAAAATGCATCGTGAGAAACCTGGATCACTTGGCTACTAATAAAAATTTGAGTACCCAAGAGTTTAGGAAAACATAAAATAAACTCTGGGTCAGACATGGGTCTAGTGTGAGTAAAACGGTTAAATTACTTTAAATTGTAAACCATTTGAAAACCAAGGGTATCTCGTAAGACCACGCCGCACATAAACACGGATGGGTTTTCCCTTACGATAACCAAAACACTTTTATAGAAAATCCAGTGATATTATGATAATGTCTATGGTTATCCAAATAAATAGAACATAGCTGGAATGCTTGCATCTCTCGTTCTAACATATTTGGGCATAATCAAAAACGTAAGGCGTTTATTGGAATTTGGGTTCCATATAATGACTGGGCTACTGGGGTATCGCCCGTCACGGTGCATCTCTAGATAAAATAACACCGAGGACCTCGCCGGGATCCCCTGCTACACATGATCGGTTCTACCCCTAACCTGGATAGTAGCGAATAAGATTACCCCTCGGTTGGGATTAGCAACTGTACCGAAGCATACACGAGTTAATAGGGACTCTATATATGGATAACCTTATCCTAATTGGGTGTGACCCACTTAGCCTTGCTGCATCTCCCTTGTTTTAGTCATTCCCGGTTGATGAGGCTTGAGGATAACATTGCCATTCAAGAACACATTTACTTGGAATGCTCATCGTCCTCCAATGACGATGTTCTGATAGTATTCGTCCATACAAGCCCGTTCGGAGTTTTAACGGAACCATAGGCACCATTTCCACTACACCCATTATTGGAATCACCCTCAAAGATAGTGACAAATAGCCCTTGTACTCTGAAATCTGCATCCTGGATCTTTCCTTTGAATCTTCCCAACTCGATCGCTTATTTTGGATCGATGTGGTTTTCGGATATTACTGTTATCCGATCCCGGTCTCATCGAATCCAAACGTTAGATTTTTAAAGGCCAAGTTGTTTTTAAATAAAACAATTCATATTCAGGGTGTCAACATCTACATATGGGAATTTAATACATATGTTTATTTTCAATAAAACGTTTCAACGTTTTATTCCAACCATTCAATTCATTTGGCTACTCAATGGCACATGCACAGAACAATTGAAATAAATATTCAAGAGCAATAAAATCAAAGCATAGATCGTTAACCAATTTAACGATTAATAATTAATATTAAAACAATCCACAAATCTAAAATTAATTAATTTAAATTAACTTAATCCATTTTTATTTTTTTAACCCAAATTACTTATAATTTAAATTAATTATAAAAACTATTTATTATTAATTAATTAAAATTAATCAATCCATTTAATAACTAATTTTATTAATTAACATAAGATTTATTAAATTAGGACTTAATTATTTATTTACTTTAATTATTATAATTAATTAATTTTATATTACCAAAAATTAACAAAATTAATTAAGCTTCAAAAAGTTGGTGATAGGATTATAATGCAACAAAATTCATGTTGATTTGAAATTTAAATAAAAGGGAAGTAATGTTTTAAAGGTTTAAAAGATTATTAGTATAAACTTTTGTTAAATTCCTTTTTTTTCAAACCAAACTCACGGCCCACGTTCGGCCCAAAAAAACACAAGCTCCAACCTTTTACTCTTTTTTTTCTTTCTTTTTTTCACCTGCTTCTTCTTCTTCCTTCCACTTTCCTTTTTCACTGACCAAAACCATGCATATCACCGTGCATGTGCACGCGCCACCGACGACCTTCATCTCGACGTCGACCATCTCTCCAGACCACCCACGATCCTCTCCACTCTACCATGCACCTGGAACCTCGATCGAAACCCTAGTTCAAGTTTCGATCTACAACCCAAAAACTGGAACAGACATGTGCCTATTCGAACGCCTCGCTGGGCCACCACCGACCACCATCCATTCCCAAACTTTGGCAATAGGTTCGCCTCCGCCTCCTCTCTTTTTTGCCCCAAGTGCACAACCCTCATTCTCCACCTTTTCTTTGCCATTGCCATGCGACCGAGATCAAACAAACATCCATCCTAAACCCTACTTCGCCTCTGACCAACCCACACACGCCTCAAAAAAATCTTGTGTCATTTTTCGTGAGTTCCCCAACTCCCAAGCTTCCACCATGACGAACCATATGTCACGAAAACGAGGCAAACGCCGAAAGTTGAAAATTTCCCCAAATCTGTTCATCTTCCATTTTCTCCATCCACACACCATGAAAAATCCTCAAACCACTTCCAAAATCAAGTTTTTCAGTAACAAACACGCTTATGTAATCAAAAGATTAAATTGTGATGTTCGATTTTTGGTCATTTCTAAGGTACATACTATAATATGTATTTTTCTTCTTCTATATTTTGTGATATCAAATGATACAAATTTTAAAATGAACTACACTCTAAAACAACCAATTTTCCTTTTGAAACCATCACCCAAAACTAACTGGTCTGTGAGATAATGGTTTTCAAAGTTGCAACATGTAAACTTTTTTCAAAGGACAGAGCAAATCAAGGATGATATACAGGATTTTTGAAGTTTACAGGTTATACAGCATGACTACACATACATATAATAAGCACAAATAATGATAGCATATGAACACTTGACAACTCAGAAGTTTCATTTTAAACTATAAGCATATAGTTGCATCAAGATTTTCCAGTAAGTAAAAAAAATTGAGTTGTACTCACTGTCTTGAAAAAGAGACACACTGCTTGTCTTTTTGTTTGATTTACTGTTGGAGTTTGAGTACTTAGTTTCTACAAGGTTTTTTAATGGCAGCCTTCTTCTCTTTTTTTCTTTTTTTTTCTTTTTGCAAGGATGGTTATACGTGAAGAACACGGTGATATATATAGAGAGAGGAGAGGGAACAAGTTTGAACAGAGCTGCACCTATTCACGTGTACAGTTTTTCACCATTTTCTTTTTTTCTTTTTTTTCTTTGATTTTGAAAATAAATGACTTGATTTGAAAAGTTAGTTGATTTGATTTCCTAGTTGATTTGAATTTTGAGTGAATGATTTGATAATTTTTGTGCTTGAGTAGATCTTCCTCATTATGATGTTCCCTTGTATATTTATATATATACATCACATAAATACATATATTTTTTTTCTTACAAATCTTTTGACCACATATATACAAGTTTTGCAGAATTACACAACTTTGTCATTCTAAAGTTTGGTATTTCTTTGTATCAATTGTTATATATACACTATATTTAACATACGCATGTATATAAATCCACTTACATGTATTTATCTTCTTATTACTAATATTTTATTTTTATTTAATATCATAAGTTTTTTCATATACATACATATATACATATTTTATCCCATATTTGAAATTTGAAGTCTATTTAATTATTTTCAAGAAATTATATTTTTAAACTTTTAAATCAAAGCCTCTAGAATATATATATATATATACTGATATTCCATATAAATTTATTATTTAACCGATAAAATTAATATTTCAATATTTAAAACCAGTTGATTATTCTAAAAATAGGTGTCAAAAATCCGGGTCATTACACATTTTATCAGTTGACATCATCGGCAAATTCGAATTGAATTGAGAGAAAATGATTTTTAAAGTTAGAGCATGTATGAAAGTTTTCCGCTGTTAACATAATAGAGTAGCCTTTAAAACACTTCCAGGTATTTTCTAATTAAACTCCCACCTTCCACATGCTTGAAATCTTTGCAAACTTCTACTTGAATCTTTAGTTTTGATCCGTATACTTGAAAATCTTACTTTGGATTTAGAATAGAATTCTCCAGTTCTTTTTTTTTTTTTATGTTTTATAGAGCTTTGTTTTACAGGCTTTACAAAACAGAAGCTAACACTCAAACACATGCCTATGTTTATACAAGTTTGCAAGGGTGAAATGATGTATACGTACTAGCTCAAAAGATATCTGTACAAGAATTTTATGATGGATTGAAAAGAGGATTTGAGGTGATGTATTGTTTGAGTTGAAAAGAAGCTAAAAATGAATATTTTTAGTCTTTCCTCTTTTACTAGGAAACTTTATATGTGTATATATTTATTTATTTATTTCCCATTTCTACTTGTTTATTTTTTTTGTACATTCTTATGTTTTATTTTCACTTTCATTTGATTTTTAAAACATGCTTTTATTATATTTTGATAACAATTTGCAAAGTGTTTTTTTTTAAATAAACAAAGTCTTCATATTTATATATATTTCTATTTAAAATATATAACTCAAGGCATTAAAAGTTTTTGCTATTCCATTTTTAATAAAATAACATTTTGTTAAAACGTGATTTATGAGAGATTTCTTTTTTCCATAATTTAAATTATTTTATTTGAATTTTTCTCACTTCTATCATCATATATATATATATATATATACTTCTTTTTCACCTTCCAATATATATATTGTTTCTAACATACTATATTTATTTGTTTATAAGTACTATATTCTCCTTTTTGAACTTATATATACATGTATATATATATACACAGACATTCTCCTCATTTTCTTATTTATATTTTGAATTATTTTTTAGTTTACATATACATAAGAAAAATCCAAATTTTAAAATTCTTTCTATATATACAACAATATTTTTCATAGGCTATATTCATTTCTATTTATAATATATTCTTTTCTTTTCATCTATATTTTATTTTGAATTTGTTTTTAATTTACATATAAATTCTGTTGTTATACATACATATATAAGAAATTCAAATTAAATAAATTTTCTATTTTATAAATAAAATCTGGTAATTTCAAAATATTATCTTGGTTTAAAACTATTTATTATTACCAACTATCATTTAACAAGGGTTTTATTTTGATTAAAAGATCGTATTATTGAATATTAAAAATTAATATTCAGAACTCAAAACGACAAAAATTCCGAGTTGTTACAAAACTATAACTGAGACAGATAGTTAGAATGAATGGGGATGGGAGATCCAGAATTGATTTACTTGTTTGCATATCATCATATTATTTTGAACTACTATGTTTTAACCATTGTGGATATAGGAGCGCAGTATATGGTTTTATAAATTTTTAGGATATTAGTGACGAGAAAACTCATTCCGCTAAGCGGTGTGGTCTCACTAGATATCTAAATGGTTTGAGATGGTAGATTATTATTCATACCAGGCTTTATGTCTGACTCGAAGTTTATGTTTTCCCCTTAAACTCTCGAGTGCTCAATTGATTTTGAGTAGTTTGAGAGTTGAGGTTTTCAGGTACCTCTTTAAACGAATAAGCTTCCGGAAATGTGCGGGAGATAGGATATCTGTTTAGAGTTCTTTTCTATTTTGATTCCACTATGTTTTGTTGTAAAGGCAAAGATGTTTAATTGCCTAGTTATATACTCTGATCATCCAAGGGAGCATCTTCATATGTCGCTCTTGGCGTATGTTGTCATAATTATATTTTCTCTGAACGTGGCTCTCGTATTGGGATTATGTAATCAATTTGAAATGATTTGAAATGGGATGTGAATGTTGTTTTGTTATTTTAAATTTTTTACATATCCATGTGTTTCTATTATATCAATGTATCTAAAAGTACCATATTTTGTCGCCGAGGATTAATAACTATGGATGACTGCAACATCCGTAGCTGTTAGTTTTGGGCCTCCAAGTGAGGGATGTTAAAAGTTGGTATCAGAGCATAGCTTTATGAAACTTAAAAAGAAGTTAAACCTAAAAGATTTTCAAAAAATAATCCAATGAATTAGAAAATAAGATCAGGGTTTGGTTAACATTATAGTAACGTACTTGTATTTGATATATATATATATACATATATATATATATATTGTTATCCCACTTTTTGGCCAAGGTTGGAATATCAACAAATTAGCTGGAAAAGGATGGATATCAAGATTGGAAATCAATTGGAAACAAGGTTGTGATCGATGTCGTCAAAATTTGACCAAGCTCCAATAGGCACTTCATAGTGGCTATTGTACTCGAATTCTATCATTATAATCTGCTGTAATCAGTTGTAACCAGCAAGGAAAGTCAATAAAAGATTAACTTTTGGATTGGACGTAGGCCGGAGATAGCCGAGCCACTATAAATCTTATGTCTCTGTCTATTTCTTTCTGTTTTAAGTTCATTATTCTTCACTTTTTATCCTCTACATTACTTAGATCTATGATCTGTGATTATATACTACTGATTTGTGTTCATACACTGGTGCTTTCACGATATTTGGGGTTTGTGCCCATTTTTGGCGCAAACACTTTGGTGCTTTCACTGAGAAGGACTAGCACCCGCTATACCAGATTTGGAGTTTATATTTGAAAGCTTGAGTAATTCAGATTTAAAAGACAATGACGCGACAAACAAGTAGAAGACAAAGAGCCGAGAGAAGTCAGCATGAAGGGAGCTAGGAGGCATCATTAGGGGCTAATCAGACTTCAGCTTTCATCACCAAAAACGAGATGGAGATGATGATGGAAGCTATGCATGAAGAGTCTGAAAAGGCAGGAGGAGATGATGCACAACCTCCTCAGACAATTTGGACAAGTAGGAATAGTTGGAGCTTCAGGAGTTCAGATCCACGGAACTGGAGCAGAAGGCCCAAACAGGCAATTGAATGGAGCAGCTCAACAAGGCACAATCCCTGATCAGCACACTACTGCTAATCTGGATGGATGCGGACATGGGGGCACACCACCCGGCAACAATGGGCCAGTTCATGGAGGAAGTCCAGTTAACACCACACAATAGGATGCTGGTAGGAATTTAGGAGCGTGGGATGAGGAGTACGTACCAGAATTCCCTCGGGGGCTCGGGGGGCAACCATTAGCAGACAACGCTGGATTGGCTGAGATTATCAGGCGAACTATGCGCGAAGGATTGACAAATAAAGATCTGGAAGGAGTAAACAGGAGTCCATTTACTCATGAAATCAGAATGGCTCGGAAACTGCCAGAGTTCAAGCTACCTACGCTAGAAGTATACAATGGAAAAGCTAATCTGACTGATCACTTGATGAGATATACAAGACATATGGAAGTGCTGGGGGCATCTGAGGAAGTTATGGCCAGATGTTTCCCTCTATACTTGACGGATATAGCCGCGATGTGGTTCAGACAGCTGGAGGAAGGATCTATCAGGACATGGACACAATTGGTGGACAGATTTCTGAAGCAATTTCGGGTTCATATCAAAAGGCCGAAGAACGTGATGACACTAACGTCAGTAAAGCAAAGGACGGATGAATCGCTTATAGCTTTCTTAACTCGGTTCAATGAAGCAGTTGCTTCGGTGGTTCTGCCGAATCCATCGATGGTTTTAATGGCAGCAGTATCATGAGTTAGAGAGGATTCAGATTTCAAAGTGTTACTGATACGGGACCCCCCAATGGATCTCGGGGAATTCTTTCACGAAGCTGAGAGATTCCTTCGGCAGGAAGATGCATGTTCAGATATGAAGTTAAAGGAGGTGAACGCAGCTGAGGATGGCGAGCCATCCAACGGAGGCTCGGATAAAGATAAAGCGAAAAGGAAGCTGGATGACGAATCAGGAAAAGCTAGGAAGCGATGGAGGGAACCGAAGTTTTCCACTTACACAGGATTAAACAAGACGTTGGAACGGATATTCATGGAAACTCGGAATCGCCTTCCCTACCGAAGGCCAGCTAGGAGAGAGCCCTCAGAACGTGAAAGGACATCAGGAAGGCACTATCTTTTTCATGATTTAAACGGACATGATACCAACAGTTGCAGGCATCTGAAAGACATAATTGAGGAGCATGTAAGGAATGGACAGTTGCGACAATATGTCGGGGCTCGGAATGCGGCGGTGGAGCAGAAGCGACCACCGTCCACCTCAAACAAAGATGGCGCAAGGCCCGGGAATGATGGTCGATTGGTTATCAATTGATAGGAATGGTATGAAATAAGTAGCAAACTGCTGACAAACGGCCAAATCATTTACTCATGTACAGGGACGGAGATGGCCCTTAGGCATGCTCTGGATGATGATAAACCGCGACGCTATGGTTTACGAAATCTGCTTTTTCTTTTTGTTTGGATATTTTTTTTTTCTGGCTTGGTTTTGGAGTTTGGTTTGATCTCCCGATGTTGTTTGTTTTCTGGTTTGGACTTTCATTTGGATGATTGTTTTCATGTTTGAATATTGGTTTTGATTTTGGATGTGGATTTTTGGTTTTCCGATTTGATTTGGATTCTGGATTGGATTTTGATTGGGTTTTCATCTGGTTTTTGGTAAATGGTCGTCGGGTGTAGATTATGCCTTGCAAGGGGTAAGTCTCTTCGTCCGAACATGGCGAATTGGCTTATTCAGGTCGTCGAGTATGGACTATGCTCGACAAGGGTCCGGAGCGACCAGGATTCGGCCTAGGACTTAGGCCATATATTATCGGTTACTATTTCAGGTCGCCGAGTATGGACTATGCTCGACAAGGGTCTGGAGTAACCAGGATTCGGCTTAGGACTTAATCCACGACAATTATTTAACGCCCAGGGACACTGGGCCACAGTCGTCAAGTGTGGATTGCGCTAGGCAAGAACCCGGAGAGGTTACAGATTTGGATATCGACCTAGAGAGGTCTTGGATTCGGTTATTGGTTATTGGATAAGGATGGATTAGGACTCGGTTATCGAGTTCGGATGGATACGGAATTGCCCAAGGCTTAGGCCACTGGATTTGGAATCAGACATCGGCTGTGGACTTTAGGTATCGGATTCGGAACTATTCAAAACACACCTTCTTATCACAAGGCATGTTTTGGGGGCAAATGTTATCTCACCCTTTGGTCAAGGCTGGAATATCAACAAATTAGCTGGAAAAGGATGGATATCAGGATTGGAAATCAATTGGAAACAAGGTTGTGATTGATGTCGTCAAAATTTGACTGAGCTCCAATCAGGACGGAATCGATAGGGAATGATGATCAAGGCTAGGAGAGGCTACGTTTCAATTTTCATATCAAACGGAGTTCGTATGACCGAGATATGATCGATACAAGTTAAGGAAAAGATGTTGTTCGAATCCATCATAGAGCTTTGTTCGAATCGATGTTGTTCGACTCCATCCAGAATTGGACTCTTCGCATCGATCCAGAAGCGGCAGCATCATATCGATTTAGTTCGTATCCATCCGGTTCGTGGTTGTTCGAATCGATAGCATACGAGTCCTTGTTCGTATCCATTATGCTCAAGCGAGTCCGCTTCGTGTCGATGGTATCTGCAGCGATCGATACGAAGTACACCAATAACTATCGATACGAACGAGGGCTACGACGAATCGATAATCGATTCGAACAAGGACTGAAGCAAATGGATGCGAATAAATGGTAGATGCGAACGAAGCTTCGGTGTTGGATACAAATAACTCGGTCAACTCGGCACACAAAATGGATCGATCCAGGAATTTCGCAACACGTCATCACCTGGGCACGTGCCCTGATCGATTCGAACAGATTGATTCGAACCTATCGATTCGAACTACACCTCCTACCGAAAACCTCTATCTCGTATCGATCATATCTCCTAAACCATAGATCCAAATGCTGTGAAATTTTCAAAGGAGCTTACGTACAAGCCGAGGAAGGTTCATGCCAAGTTTCAACTCCATAGGATGAAATCTTGATCGATACAAAATTGGTTCGTATCGATCAAGGATCGAGTCAAAACTCCACGGGATCGATCGCGTGGGCCCACTCACGTGCCAGAAGAAGTCTCCCGAAGTTTGAAAGAGATATTTGCATGGAACGCCTATAAATAGCACCCCAGAGCCTACAGAAAAGGGATCTTTTTAGCTTCTCAACGTCCAGACTCTGCCCGATTCAACTTTGCACCTCATAGCGGCTATTGTACTCGAATTCTATCATTATAATTTGTTGTAATCAGTTGTAACCAGCAAGGAAAGTCAATAAAAGATTAACTTTTGGAGTGGACGTAGGCTGGAGATAGCCAAACCACTATAAATATTGTGTCTCTGTCTATTTCTTTCCATTTTAAGTTCATTATTCTTCACTTTTTATCCTCTACATTACTTAGATATGTGATCTGTGATTATATACTGCTGATTTGTGTTCATACACTGGTGCTTTCATGATATTTGGGGTTTGTGACCCTTTTTGGCGCAAACATATATATATATATATAAGTACGTATTCCCCTCTCTCTTAGACCGTTCTTCTGTATCTTACTAAGGCTCGTACGCAGATTTACAAGAAAGAAGATATGGTAGGAGGAAACGGAATAGGAAATCTTGGTGGAGGAAGCACCACAACCAATGGAAATGCTTAACCTACTAGGAGGAACCCGAGTCAACGGGCTAATGCTAATCAAAATGTAATTGTCAATGTGGGTGCTAGAAATCCGCCAGTGGATATAGGGGCGATGTATCAGTTTTTCTTCAATATGATGCAAGTAGAAGTTGCTGCTGGAGTTGCTGGGAATGTAGGAGGAGCTAATCCTATGGCTCTAGTTGGGAATAATTATGCTAAGCTGAGCAGAGACTACACCAGTCTTGGTGGGAAGCTGGACGATGCCATAGAAGTTGAAAATTGGCTGTTGCATTATGAGAGAATATTTGCTTATTAGAGTTTGGATGATGAGCAGAAGAGGAGGTTGGCCTCTAGAAAGTTGCAAGGGGCAACACTTCATTGTATCGCTGGAGTTCCGGAGGAGGAATTGACTTAGCCAGATTTTAGAAGGAAATTTAAACAGTGGTTTTTATCTAAAGTTGCTAAGTCGGCGTTGATGAGAAAGTTTATGGATTTGGTGTAGGGGGAGATGTCGGTAATTGAGTATGCTACTAAGTGTGATGAGTTCTCCCGATATGGGTATGCTACTATAGACACCATCATCGGGAGGAATGAGAGGTTCATTCAGGGATTGAGGCCTGAGATTGCTAGGGCGACCCTGACACATATCCGTGATCCTTGTAATGTAGATGTGGAGATGGAAATCCACCATGAAGAGATGCTTGCTATTTTGCTAGAGAGAAGCCAGTTGAAACCCAGGGTTCTCAGGGAAAGAAGAGGAAGTTATTTAAGAAGAAGGGAGCCCCGAAGGGGAAGGCAGCCAAGAAAGCAAAGGCTGATTTGATTTGCTTCAAGTGTGACAAGAAAGATAATTATGCTCACGACTGCCGGTTAGGCAAGGGGAAGAAGGCTACAGAAAAGAAAGGCGTGAAGTGCTTTAACTGTGACCAAGTTGGGCATTATAAGAACCAGTGTGCAGAACCAGTCAAGGTAGACAAGGGAAAGGTTTTTGCTGTTGGACCATCATCTGCTAGGTCAACTGCAGCTGAAAAAGGGAAGACTGTGATGGAAGGTACGCTTTTGATTCAGAATATACCATTTAGGTTACTATTTGATACCGGTGCATCACATTCATTTATATCTCAGAATTTGGTTGATAGGTTATGCTTAGAACCCACATACCTTGTTACTTCCTTAAGGGTTGCGAATCTAATAAGAGGGCATGCAACTCTAGGGATGAGATGTGACCAGTTAGAACTAGACTTGTTAGGTCATAAGTTCTCATGTAGTATGTATGTTTTCGATTTCGTAGATTTCAGAATCATTTTGGGTATGGATTGGTTGAGTAAGTATGAGGCTATGATATTTTTCCAGAATTGGGAGATATCACTAAGACACCCCTATAGCCATAACCGAATTATATTCTCAGTAGAGAACTCTAACCGGAGTAGTTGTGCTTTGTTAAGTGCTAAGGAAAGGGAGAAGAGTTAAGTCAGGTTCGAGTAGCAAGATATTTTGCTAATGTCTTTAAGCCGGTTATAGGACTACCACCGAAACGAGCTGTTGAGTTTTGAATAGATCTTATGCCAGGAGCTGAACCTGTAAGTAAACCACCTAGCAGGATGACACCGACCGAGATGAAGGAATTAAGGTGCAGGTAGTGGATGCAGAAGGAAGGAATTTTATCAAACCAAGCAGTTCGCCTTAGGGAGCGGTCGCGGTGTTCGTTAAGAAACCAAACGGGTTGTTGAGGATGTGCATCAACTATCATAAGTTGAATGAAAGGACGATTAAGAATAAGTATCCTTTGCTGAGAATAGATGATCTATTTGATCAGTTGTGTGGAGCCAGAGTGTTTTCCCAGTTGGATTTGGTGTTAGGTTTTCATCAGTTAAGAGTGGCAGAGGACAGTATTCTAATGACAGCATTTCAGACTAGGTATGGTTCGTACGAGTGGTTAGTAATGCCATTCGGACTAACGAATGCACCTGCTTTCTTCGTGGATTTGATGAACCAATTTTCCTAAGAATACTTGGATAGGTTCGTGTTTTTATTTATAGATGACATTTTAGTATACTCTAAGGATGAAAGAGAGCATGAGAATCATCTTAGAGTAGTACTTGAGATGCTGAGGCAGCATCAGCTGAAGGCGAAGTTTACCAAGTGTCATTTCTGGAAGAAATAAGTTAAGTTTCTCGGTCACATGGTTTTATAAAAGAGGTTGACAATCGATCTAGATAAGATCGAAGCTGTTAATAATTGGAAGAGACCAAAGATGGTGACTGAGATTAGAAGTTTTCTTGGACTTGCTGACTATTACCGGAGATTCATCAAGGATTTCTCGCAGATAGCAGCGCCTTTGACTAAGCTAACCAGGAAGGATGTGAAGTTTGTTTGGTTCGATAAATGTGAGGAAGAATTCCTTAAGTTAAAGCATTTGTTGACCAATGCACCTATGTTATTAGTTCCAGATAGAAACCAAGGGTTGGTGGTGTATACCGATGCAAGTAGAACTGGATTGGGAGTTGTGTTGATGCAGAAGGGTAAAGTAATTTCCTACGCTTCATGACAGCTTTGACCGCATGAAGTGAGATACCCTACTCATGATTTGGAGTTGGCTGCGGTGATCTTTGCATTGAAGATTTGGAGACATTATCTCTTAGGGGAGAGATTTGAGTTATATACAGATCATAAGTCTTTAAGGTACTTATTCTCTCAGAAGGAGCTGAATATGAAACAGCAGAGGTGACTGGAGTTTTTGGCTGCTTATGATTTTGGTATAGAGTATACTCCTAGGAAAGGAAATAAAGTAGCATATGCTCTTAGCAAAAGACGTCAGAATGTGGTGTTAGCTATGTTGGCAGAATGGAAGGATTTGGAAGCTTTGACTACTTGTAGTTTGCATTTAAGACCGACTGCTAGTTCTAGTCAAAGTACTGCCATGTTTTCCTGTTTGGAAGTTCGACCAGTGTTGATCGAAAGGATTGCTTCTAAGCAGAAAGCGGTTCCATCATTAGCCAAGAAGATTAGAAGGCTTGAGGTTGGAACCGAGATTGATGATCTAAAAGATTATAGTCTTGACCAGAGGGGATGGTTGAGAAAGAAAGTACGGTTGTGTGTTCTAAATGTTGAGGACTTGAGGAAAGAAGTTCTTGGAGAATGTCATCGGTCCAAGTTCAGATTCATCCTAGAGGGACCAAGATGTATCAAGATATGAAGAGGAGCTTCTATGGGGAAGGTATGAAGAGGGATGTTGGCTTGTGGATTAGGCAGTGTGCAAACTATCAACAAGTGAAAGCCGAACATCAGAAGCCGAGTGGATTGCTTCAACCTTTAAAGATTCCAGTTTGGAAATGAGATTCTATATCCAAGGAATTTGTAGACAGGTTACCAAGGTCAAATAGGGGAAATGAAAGTATATGGGTCATGGTGGACAGATTGACCAAGAGTGCCCATTTTATTCTAGTTAAGTCAACCAGGACGGCACCTATTTTAGCTAAGTTGTTCATGAAGAACATAGTTAGACTACATGGAGTTCCTAGTAGTATAGTGAGTGATAGAGATGCTTTTTTCACTATCGAATTTTGGAAGAGTCTACAGGATGTGTTGGGCACCAAGCTTAAGATGAGTACTGCATACCACCCTCAGATAGATGGGCAGACAAAGAGAGTCAATAAAGTACTCGAGGACTTATTGAGAGCTTATGTATTGGACTTTGGTGGATCTTGGGAAGATCACCTACACTTAGTTGAGATTTCCTATAATAATAGTTATCAGACTAGTATAGGAATGGCGCCTTTTGAAGCCTTGTATGGAAGGCCATGCAAATCACCAGCATATTGGTTGGAGACTGGAGACAGATTAGTCTTAGGTCCAGATCTAGTTAGGGAGGCGACAGAGAAGATTGAGTTAATCCGAGAAAGGATGAAGGAAGCTCAGTCCGGACTGAAAAGTTACGCAGATAAGAGGCATAAAGACCTAGAATTCTCGGTTGGAGATAAGGTTTTCATTAATGTATCACCAATGAAGTGTTTGGTACATTTTGGAAATTCAGGAGAGCTGGAACCTAGATATGTTGGTCCATTCTTGATTGTAGAGAGGATTGGAAAGCTCGCATACAGAGTAGAGTTGCCGAGCAGTATGGCAAGTGTCCATAATGTGTTCATGTGTCTCATCTTCGCAAGTATATACATGATCCAGAGACTACTATTCCTCGGACAGGGTTGGAAGATTTGATAGTAGAGCCTAATTTGACTTTTGTTAGACTACTAGTTTGGGTTATAGCGAGAGATGAGAAAAGATTGAGAAACAATACAGTCAAGTTGGTGAAAGTTCAGTGGAGCGACAACGAGAAGGACTATACTCAGAAGACATGATTAGAGATACTTATCCTAATATGCTTTGAGGGTATGTCTATATTAGCTTTATATAGATAGTTGGTCGTTAGGTAGGCTAGTATGTTTGTTAGGTGTTGTTACAGATGATTACTATGATTAGTATTTAGTCCTTACTGAATTTCGAGGACGAATTTTTTTAAAGAGGGGAGCCTGTAACACCCCTAATTTTTGATAATATTATTCAGAAGATTTAATTAGATAAATTAAATAGAATAATGTAAATCTTAAAGTTTTAAGGGGATTGAGATTTGAATAAATACTTAGAGGCCGAGTTTAATTAAATAAATGGGCTTAAGCATGGTTTATAAGCAAATTAATTTACATAAGGGCTTATTAGGAAATAATCGCACATAACCAATTACCTATATATATTCTCGGTTCCATCTATTCAGGTTCATTTTATAAAACACAAATTAACGTAAGAAAAGAAAGGGCATAGCCGGCCATTGTTAGGAGGAAAAGAAGAGAAATTCAATCTAAAGCTAAGGATTCAAGCTAAGGGAAATTAATCTCAATCCAATCTCCTTATCCTAATCAAGGTGAATTTTAATCTATATCATCTATATTTTGTTTTAGGATCATTTTTTTTAGTTTACGATTAAATCCATTTTAATGATGATTTGGATGATGATATACTTGATTATAACATGTTAATTTAAACAAAATTTTTTAAATATGATTTTTTACGGTTTTAAGGGTAAAACCGATTAAAATTAATTTCGTATGCCATGAGGAAATTTTATGTTATAGGAAACATGATTTTAGAGATGGGTTTTAATTTGTATGATTTTCCAAGCTATGAAAAATTTACTATGAATTTTCAAAGGAAAATATGGTTAATTGGGTTTGGACATTTATTTCGAAAATTATATTGAGAATTTGGATCTGAAATTTAGATATGTTAGATAACATATTAAAAATGAATTTCTGTGATTTTTGGGGATTTTTCCTAAGTGATTTACTATGAGAATTAAATTATTTTGAAAGGACCTAAATGATTTAATTATTTTGCTTAATGGAAGGGCTTATTTGTTAAATTAATCTTGATTTAGATTTGAAATTTTGCGGCAGTTTTATTTGGAAAATAATTTCAAAAGTTTATGGCAACCAATCAAATGTTTACAAGTAGGCAGATTAGTTATAAAGTATTTGCTTTAATTGGCATTAAATCAGTTTTTACTTAGAAAGGTGAGTTTCGCCTCTTTTAGAATCACCTTTCGACCCATAGCTTCTGCCTTCAATCAAGTCGAAACCTACCAGGTCGAAACCCACGAAGCCAAAACCAATACACAAGGTATCAACATTGGTACATAGTGGATTGGAAAAAGGCGGAAGGCATGGTGTCGAAACATAGCTTCCGATGGGAACAAAACCTTTGTTTTGTTTTCTAAAGAAATGCGATTACCTGTTTTACTAAATGCTTTCAAAGGTGTCGACATATATTCTTTCGAATGGGTCTTTGGATAGCTTTCGAAAGGGAGGTGCCGCCTTATTGTTTATAGTACTAGTGCGAACCCGTGCTTCGCACAAGGATTTGTTTTCAAAAAATTTGTAGTACTATTGTGCAAAGACAGAAGTGATGTAGAGCCCATATTAAACAACAGCAAGCCATGGTCGTTATTGAAAACAATTAAGCCATATAGAAGATTAAAATATCTCAGCACAATCACAGAACCATATAGTAGATTAAATATCTCAGCAATAAATAGCAAAGTGAATAAAATGGCCACATGATGTCTATATTACTAATAATTCACATGTAAAACATAGACGTACAATCATAGAAAATGATTGAAAACAATTAAACCTCGACTGAACAAAACTAAAACAAATACATTTGAATTTACAAGCAAAATATCTTGAGTTGTGTATTACTATGACAATTGAACATAAAATTTGGGTACATATAAAGCATCTGTCTAGAATATCTTTGTGTCAGAAAGCAAGCTAGTGAGATGGAAGAAAAAAGATGAATAATGTAAGCTAATAGCCTGAGCTAAATTTGCATTTAATATTCTTTAAATATGTGTTTATCACTGTTGTCGAGTTGCTTGAATTACCTTTTTCGGCCACAAATCCGACTCTCCATTTAGCTCGTAACTTTCGTCCTAGTCGTGCAAGTGATTTCTATCAAATTTTTAACATTGGATGATGTAGGCTAAACAATGTGAATACTGTAAAAGCAGCAGTCATGTTTTATTTTTCATTGCACGTCCTGTAAGCATATAAACAAAAAAACTATAGCACAACTTACTGGGTGGTCATATTTTATTTACTGTTATAGTCAAATGCAGACATTATTTCAAAAGCAATACAAACCTGTGATTTTTTTCTGCAATTACTAGCTAACTTCAATTATTACGCACTTGAAATCTAAATGCATTCCTGTAATTCAGCAAATATGTGCTGGGAGTACATACTATCAGTTAAAACATTACCAGTGAATATTCTCATATCGAATCCTTTTATGGCTTATAGTATTGTAGCAAATTGTAGTATATGCTAATTTTACTTGAATATTATACTTTTAAAGGGTTGGTTCTATTAAAAAAATTGATCCATGATGAAGTTTATAAAAACAAACGTAACCAATTATATACCTTGTATGTTTATGATGAATTTTAAAAAAAAAATTGAGCAATATAGTTTTTGGTATTGACTTGGCATGGAACCTTAAACCATAAAGTGATTATTTAATACCAATCAATGAGTTATTTATATATTAGCTCATAGAGGACAATGTAGATATATGATTAAAATAACCATATTTTCCCTTATTTTTTCACATAGTAAGACTGAACTATACTGCCAAATAAGTAAGCACCATTAATAGAATTTTAATCAGATGATATACTTAAATGAAGCAAGCAGGATCTAAATTAATTCCTAAACTTCTGTAGAAGTAATTTATCACCATAAATGGTTAAATTCTCAAATATGAACTTATGGACATTGAATAAATTTTATAACCCTTTTTTTTCTAAGTAACAAATTTAAGAACGTAAATCGTATGAAGTAATATCTTGTTTTAGGAAATATGCCAATCGCATATATTATTCTATAGTTAAACACTATAAACTTTCATGAAACATAAGATAATTTAAAACATAGTTATTACACACACACGCTTTTTAAAGGTTATTAGTAATAGAACTAGTAGTTAAAATTAGAATTAAAGTGTGTAACTCATGCATTGCACACGGTAATATTGTAAAATATAACATTTATACTTCTAGTTTTAAAATTAGAACTTTTTTATGCATTATATGATATATTCAGTGAAGTAAATGAATATAAATTAAAATTGTTATTATTGATTATGTATAACTTATGTTATGTAGCTTACATATCTTTTTATTTGAGGAAAAAAAATTAACATGAATATGGTGTGTGTGTGTATATATATATATATAAATTGACATATGTTAATGATTTATTAGATGAATTAACAAATATTATTTAGCTAAACTTTTTTAATTATGCTAAATTTAAAATTACATAATTAGAATAATTATACATACATAAAGGTAAAGAGTAGGAAAGAACTGAGAAGGGTTTCGTAAAAAATATATAGGAATTTTAATGTAGAGTTATTTGAAGTTAAAAAATAATTTGTAAGTGTATGTTAAACCTTTAAATAAATGAATCATACTTTATTTACAAATTAACTTCAAGATTATTGTTTGCGTACATAATTTATGTTATGTGATCTAGATATCTTTATTGTTGAAATGAAAAAATAGTTTTACCTTTTTGTTAATATGGACACACACATATATATATATATGTGTGTGTGTGTGTATTGAAATCGACATATTTTTTAGGATTTATTATAAAAACGGATCAACTATTTACAGAGATTATTTATAAGATATTAGAAAATAATTGAGGGGTGGGGGGTTTAAATAACTATAGAAATGTTCAAGTGAGGCTAAAAACCTAATTTTACAATGCAATGTATGATAAAGCTATTGAGATAAACGAATAATAAATTAAACTTTTTAATATTGTTTTGTTATTTTATTTATACATCTTTATATTAAAAAGAAAAATCAAATTTGCAACTTTTGTAGATATGAATATAGTATACATATTGAAACTGCCATATTTTAGTATTTATTACATGAATTAACATATATATATATATGTTAACTGAATTTATTCGTGTAGTTTAAATTCATTTAATATTTATTACCGTAAGAATTTCAAACTGTAGATACTCAACGTTAAAAAAATAACTTTATAATGCAAAGCATGATAAATATATTAATATAAATGAATTATCAATTAAATTTGTAATTATTTATGTATATAATTTATGTTATTATTGATGTATTTATAATATATCTTAATGAATTTTTTATACCATTTTTATTAATATGAATATGGTATAAATATTAAAATTTTCATATTTTCATTATTTATCAGACAAATAATAAGTAATAGTTTACTATATTTATTTAAATTTTTTTAAGAATACGTAATTAATTCTAATACATGGACTTAAATGTAAAATATTAGATGAAAATTAAGGGAGTTTTTGTAGATGGTAGGCATCTAAAGTAAAAACATAATTTTATAATGCACTACATGATGAATTTATAGAGACAAATGAGTTGTAAATTGAATTTTTTGTTATTGTTTATGTAAATGCTTTATGATACGTGACTTATGTACCTTTACTCTAGTGAAAATGTATGTTTACCATTTCGGATAATATTAGTATTGTGTACATATTGAAATTTTCATATTTCCATAGTTTATTGGATGAATTAATGAATATTAGTTAATTTGATTTATCTAATTAGTTTAAATTTAAAATTGCATAATTAATTTAAATATATGGATTGAAATGTAAAAGATTAAGAAAAAGGTGAGGTGGATTTCCTAAATAATTGTGGTATTTTTAAATGTAGGTAACTGATATTAAAAATAGAATTTTACAATGCAATGTATAAATATATTGAAAGAAATGAGTTAATATTAATTTTTTAAGTAATTTATATATTATAATCGAATGAACATTAATTTTGCAATTTTGGTAGGTACAATTGTAGTATGCATACTGAAAATGTCATTCTTTAGTTTTTGTTAGAAATACTGATGAATATTAGTTAACTGAATTCATTTAAATTGTTCAAATTTTTGGTTATTTAATTAGCCTAAATATATGGACTTGAGTATAAAATGTTAGGAAGTGTGATGAATTATTTGTAAATAATTGTATAAACCGTTAAATGTACGTATCAAAATGTAAAATAAGGGAAGAGAAATAGTAAAATAAGTGTAAAGTGATAAATTAAATCATTTAAAATAAAATATCAAGTAACTAAGAAAAAAAGAGAAAACTCCTTGAATTAATAAAATAGCTAGAAATTCGTCTATTTTACTATTATTTAATACATAGATGGTAGAGTGTGTCATGACTTTTATGCGATTCTCCATTATTTTCGACACGCTTAATTATCTCCAAGCTACTATTGTTTTCTTCAAATTTCCAAATATGACAACATTATATGATGGTTACAGAAATTTCAAAATGTAGGCATCTAAAGTAAAAACATAATTTTGTAATGCACTATATGATAAATTTATAGAGATAAATGAGTTGTAAATTTAATTTTTTATTATTGTTTATGTATAGCTTTATGATACATGACTCGTATATGTTTATTGTACTAAAAATGTGATTTTAGCGTTTCTGATGACATGAATATTGTGTACATATTGAAATTTTCATATTTCCATAGTTTATTGGACGAATTAATGAATATTATTTAATTTGATTTATCTAATTAGTTAAAATTTAAGATTGCATCATTAATTTAAATATATTGATTGAAATGTAAGATTTAAGATTACGTAATTGATTTAAATTCTAACTTACGAAATGGACATTGCTATGCTTAATTTATAATTAATGCTTTGAATGTGCAGAGCACGTATGATTTCTAACGTATATAATATTACCGACTATGTTACAACTTTTCAACAAGTATAAAAGGGCAATAAGTATAGGCCACAACTTGGTTATTTACCCATTCCGTCTAATAAATATGTAGAACAGTGGAATAATAAAAACATTAAATTACAATGATTCAATATTGTTAGGTTCAAGTTTATTTTACTATGACGACCCAAACTCGATGTTCAATAAACAACATCAAATTCATATGGCCGGAGCTTGCAACAACATTAGATGATAAATAACACAGTGGAAATAAAAGATGATATCATTGATACAACATGAATACAATATCTGATACATCAATTTGACACAATGATAATCATCAACATCAGAGAATATACAACACAAAATACAGCGGAATACGACACAATATAAGATAAGTCTTCACAAAATATAATACCGCAACTCCAGACCAAATTCTCCCAAACTTCAAGCTCGAATCGCCATTCAGATTGCATAAAGATAAGCAACGTCAGCCGTCCGTAAGCTCCAAAAACTGAACTAGTCCCAGATAATCTACTAGACCTGACTATCTGGAAAAAATTCCCAACTCTAGACTGCCAGTGTGGAAAATTATGGGCACCCAGAGTTTAGGAAGGGAACAATAAACTCCGGGTCAGTCGTGGGACTGGTATGAGCAAACAAAATAGTTTATCTTTAAACAAACACAAAAGAATTTTCAACATTGAAATCTGCAATGCTTTTCAAAAATGAAACTACCATAAGGCCTCCCGCCACACACACAATGCAAACGCAGAATTGGAGGAGATTTCTCCTTATGATAGTCAAACATGCTTACTACGCAAAAGAAAAACTCTTTTGATATTATTACTAGTGCATAGTGCAGAAAACATTTCGAAAGTATAATATTAATCTTAGCCAGCATAGACATTCCCAACTATGCCTACTATAGCTACCATCTAAATAGTGGTGACCACAATAAGTAAATGGCAGGTTCTACAACTAAAACCGTACAAGGCTCGTATTGTTTTCTTTGGATTTTCCAACAAATGGTCAGGCTAAGGAACTTCCTATGCCACGTAGGAACGCCTCTGGAGGGACGCCCCGAGAACCACCTGGCTCTCTGCCAACACAAGGCCGGTTACCCCTTCCCGGGTAGTAAACCTGAGATATTCCACCCCCGGTCCTTTGGGACCTTTATCCGAGGATCCTCTATCACACAGCAACAATCACACAGTAAATGAGATTGGAGCAACCACACAGGTAAATATCTGGGCTCCATACCATGATACCACCTTTTTCAGAAGGAATGGACATACCCTAGGGGAGCTACCCCTGAAACCTTGCCGCATCTTTCATGTTTCGACCATTTCCGGTCTGTGAGGCTCGATGAGGTATCGTCCACAAAGCTACGCTTTTTCACAAAGCCATGCTTTGATCAACAAATGATCACCAACACACAGCAGCACTCAGCATGCCACACTACCAAATTGGGAGTATATCACTGATAACCTTCAACTACATAACCTCTGAGCTCGTACGTCTCAGAGAATGGTGTTAAGCTAAGAGAATAAATCTCTGCCACCAAACAGAAATGTATTTGAAAGAAATCAGCTTTATATCTCAAAGTGTAGTGTCAGACATACAACCATACAAGTTTGTTCCGGGTTCGAACAGAAACGAAGGCACTTCCGAAGAAGCCCTTGCAAATCCGGATAATTTCTAATCACGTCAGGACTTCCCATCACAAAGGGTGCTAAAATATCTATACCGGGGACCAGTCGATGCAGAGACATTCGACGAGTTGTCCTTTCGTTTTCGAAATCGGTCTTCACCACCGGTCTTCAAATGCAATCCATATACGACTTATCATTATTCGGAATGGGTTATATGACACAAAGTCCTCTCCTGGCTAAACCGAATAATGAGCGCGATATTTAAAAACATATGGATATTGGGATTTCAATTAAGTCACATTTTATTACCCAAAACTTTTCTTCAAATGGTTTAAACACATTACCATTTACAATCTTTTACACAAAAGATTCATTTTACAAAGTTCACCCAGTTTCACAAAGATCTATTCATAGGTTTTCAAATTGATTTCCACTTCAATTTGGATTAACTCGTCCAATCTTTAAACAAAGATTTAATTGATAGCTTTCGAACAATTCCATTTTCAATTCAATTCTTTTATACAAAAGATATATGATTCATAGTTTTCCAAACTATTTTCATTTCAAATTTGAAATCCTTTTAACACAAATTGAAAATCCTTTCCTTATATGAAAGTTATTATTCTTTGGAAACAAATACTTTTCGTTTCGGAAAAAAAAATCCGATCAATTATACACAAGTTATAGCCTTTTAAATTTAAACTTGGGTTGAATCCAAATTCCCAAAACCATTTAGATCAAAAATTCATCTTTTGAAACCATTTCAAAATATCTGTGACTTAACCGATTTCCCATGAAATCCACATTTGTGTGTGTAAAAGTGTGGTCTAAGGGTTTTACACACAATAGTGCAACATTACAAGTCATCACAGATTCAAATACAGTAATATATTTGATAAGCGGTATAAACTATAATGCTTATCCTCATTTACAGATTCACAGATAAATTCAATTTATCAATCACAAGGATTCATCATTACGGTTCGATGTGGGTTTCGGATAACAAACTGGAATCTGACTCCCTGTCGCATCGAAATTCAAGTGCCGTTTTACGGGCCAAAAGGTTTTCATATTCACACAGCAGTATATATCACAGAAACAGAAATCCCAGCTCAACACAAAGTAATTTATATCACAAAGCATCACAATCACAAACAGGGATATCAAACTGCTCAAAGCATTTCAATAATAATCAATCTATCACATAATTCTATATATATATATATATTTCTTTAATTAATGATTAATTATCCTTAATTCCAAATTAATTAATCCTTAATTATTAATTAATTAAATCTTAATCACCTTCATAGATTAATTATTTCTTAATTAATTACCTTAATTAATTTATCTTAAATTATAAATTAATTAACGTAAATTTATAATTAATTACTCTTAAATTAATTATTCTGTAACTATTAAGTAATTATAATTCATCAATTATTTAATCAACATTAACAAGACATTAATTTAATTACCTTTAAGTTAAGTTAAAAATGTAAAATATTTAATCATCTCCTTAATTACTTTGTTAAATTTTGTTTAAAAATAACTTCTGAAAATATAAGTTTAAAATACTCTCAACTTAAATAATTTAAATTATTTTGTTCTAAAACCTTTGATTACCATTTTCAACTTATCAACAATCATTCATTTGAAAAGAATAGTTTTTAAAAATCAATTTTGACTCAAACTTTTAAAGTTAAAACTGGAAAACGTTATCACCCTAGAGCTACTTCGAGTAACACCCGAGACATTTCCTTACTTGCTTCGAGTTTTCCCCAAATCGACCCGATAGCTTCAGTTTTTAAAAATTTTGTTTTAAAAAAAAAACAACCCGGTATACACTTGAAATTACACGAGTTCACACTCGAGCCAGAGCACAGTTTTCCCGAGGACCACTTCGAGTCGAACATCTTCTTCCACAAAACAAACAGCTGACACCAGTTTTAGTGCCGTGCACATGCACAGTCGCACTAACCACCTCCGACCAAGTCGCCGAACACCACCAAGTCGCCACTGACCTCCTCACCTCAAGCGAACACCCAAATCGACAAACTTCCCTGAAAATCAAAATCGAGCTATTCGATCACCTGCTTCCCAATTCGATCACCAGAAAAACATATCGTCACTCCACCTCTGGTCCGGTCACGCTCTATCTCTCCACGGCAACGAACAAACTCAAAAATCATCACTGGCCAAAAACAAGTTTTAAACCCTAAATCATCTTCGCCTGAACACCACGATTGATGAGAAAATTTTCGATTATTTTTCCTATAATCTACATCACATTATCCCCCTCTAGATTCGAATTCGAAGCTTAATTGTCCCTAGATCGATGGGTTTTGACGAAAAATTGATTTTCGTTCATCTCAAGAATACGCAACATTCTTTAAACTAAAAATCATGAAATCTTTACTTAAATTCATCATTTCCAAATACTAATCAAGTTATGAAATCAAATCATGAAATTAGATCAATTAAATTTCTGACTTATATTGATTTTTACTGTAAATTTCTTATTTTGGAAAAATTATCTAATATAAAAACCTGAAACTATTTTTAAAAATCATATTATCCATATACATACATTTTTCATTTAAAGTTTCTAACCTAAAAAGGTTCAAGGAAAGAGATTTTCTAAATTTTTGTTTATACAGGTTTAAAACCTGTAGCATATGAACAGAGGCAAGTTATACCTATTTTCCAAACATGCACAAGTATATGTATGTTATCCCACCTTTTGGTCTAGGCTGGAATATCAACAAATTGGCAAGGGACGATGGATATCAGGATTGGAGATCGATTAGAAACAAGGCTGCAATGGATGTCGTCAAAATTTGACCGGGCCCCGATCTGGACGGAATCGATCGGAGATGATGATCAATGCTAGGAGAGGCTACATTTGAAATTTCAGGTTAATCGGAGTTCATATGAATGAGATATGATCGATACAAGTTAAAAGGATATGTTGTTCGTATCCATCAAGGAGGTAAGGTGATGATCGATTCGAATCCGACAGATTCGCATCCATCAGCCTCGTATCGATCAGAATGGTAGCAGCTTCGTACCTATCTTCATGCCTCAGTTTGACTCCATCCAGTTCGAATCCACCAACTTGCAGTTCTTCAAATCCATCCAGTTCGTATCCATCAGGTCAGGTCTCGCTTGTATCCATCTTTAGGATGATATTCGTGTCCATTCTACACTCTTCACAACCACTTCATATCGATCACCCCCCATGCTCATTTCGTATCGAACAACGCATACGAGATCGATACAAAATGTGTTCCTGAGATCGATACGAACAAGGACACGAAATAATGGGTACGAATGTACCAATGCAAAATGGATACAAACAAGTATAAAACATGGATGCGGACTGGAAATATGCACGAGCCAAGGAAGAAAAGGTCAACGCGGTGAAATCTCCGGAGTGACTCGATCAACTCGCGAAAAAAGCGGATCGATGCAAAAGTTCCGATCCACGTCATCACGAAGTCACGAGCCACCATCAATTCGAAGGAATCGATACGAAGGAGTCGATTCGAACAAGACGAACGGCCGAGGATCATGAATTCGAATCGACCATATCTTACAATCTACAAGTCCAAATGTAATGAAATTTTCACAGAAGCTTACATACATGCTGAGGAATGTTCACACCAAATTTTAGCTTCATTGGATGAATTCTTGATCGATTTGAATGGAGTTCGAATCGATCCCGGAACGGGCCCCAATTTCCTGAGGCCGGGCATGTGGGCCCCCTCACATGCCAGAAGGAGTCTCCCAAAATTTATGCGAAATATCAGCCTCCTACACCTATAAATAGAGCCCCATGTCATTCAGAAAAGGGGATCGAGATTCAGAAGCGCCGAGACTCTACCGGATTCAATTCTACACTTCATCATCGCTGTTAAACTCGAATTTCTTCATTGTAATCGCTGTAATCAACTGTAATCAGCAAGGATAATCAATAAAAGATAAACCTTTGAATTGGACGTAGGTCGGAGATAGCCGAACCACTATAAATCTTGTGTTCTGTCTGTTATTCTTCATTTTATGATTATCTGCAATACTTAGACTGAGATCTATGATCATATATTGCTGATTTGTGTTCATACACTGGTGCTTTCACGACATTTGGGGTTTGTGACCATTTTTGGCGCAAACATTTGGTTCTTTCACTGAGAGGACTAGCACCCGCTATATCGGATTGAAGTTCAGATTTGGAAAGCGTGAAGAGTTTAGATTTGAAAGACAATGACTCGACAAACAAGACAAAGAGCTGAGAGAAGCCAACAAGGAGGAAGTCATGAGGCATCCTCCGGAGCTGGAGAAGGACAAGCTTCTGTCTACATCACAAGGGACGAGATGGAGGTTATGGCGAATTCAATACACGAAAGAATAATGAAAAGCCAACAGGAGATGATGCAAACTTTCTTCGAACAAATGAAAGCTGCAGGGATGCAGAACTTAGAACCAGCCACAGCGGCTGTTAATGTGGAACAAGGAGCTAGGGTTATGGAACCCAATGGAGGACAGAATGCAGAACCGGAAGGCAATCAACAAGGGCTTAGGAGTAGGCCCACAGGATCCAACACAGGAGGACCTTTGGAAGGAGTTCAACAAGCTAGGGCCAACGTTGCTGCTAATGAGCCACATGAAGAATATGTGCCGGAGTTCCCTTGGGAGCATGGGGGGCAACCCCTGATAGACAACGCTGGATTAGCAGAAATCATTAGGAAGACTATGCGTGGAGGCTTGACCAATAGAGATTTGGAAGGAGTGAACAGGAGTCCGTTCGCTCGGGAAATCAAGATAGCCCAGAATCCACCTAAGTTCAAGTTACCTAGCGTGGAAGTATATAATAGCAAGGCTGACCCAACTGATCACTTGATGAGATACACTAGACACATGGAAGTGCTGGGGGCATCGGAGGAAGTGATGGCCAGATGTTTCCCGTTGTATTTGACGGATCTAGCTGCGATGTGGTTTAGGCAGTTGGGAGAAGGATCTATCTGGACTTGGAAGGAGTTGGTGGACAGGTTTTTGGGACAGTTTCGGGTTCATATCAAGAGGCCGAAAAAAGTAATGACACTAACATCGGTAAAGCAAAGGACGGATGAATCACTTAGGGCTTTTCTAACTCGATTCAATGCGGCGGTAGCTTCGGTGGATCGGCCGGATCCATCAATGGTTTTGATGGCGGTGGTGTCGGGAGTCAGAGAGGATTTAGATTTTAAGGTATCTTTAATACGAGACCCACCACTGGATCTCGGGGAATTCTTTCACGAAGCTGAAAGATTCCTTCGACAAGAAGACGCATGTATGGACTTAAAGTTAAAGGAGGTGAATGTGACTGAGGGTGGAGGACCATCCAGGGGACACTCGGATAAAGATAAAGAAAAAAGAAAGCTGAACGACAATTCAGAAAAAGCTAGGAAGCGATGGAAGGATCCAAAGTTTTACACATACACGGGATTAAACGAGACACTGGAGCGGATATACATGGAAACCCGAAATCGCCTTCCTTACCGGAGGCCGGCTAGGAGAGAACCATCCGAGCGGGAAAGGGCATCAGGAAGGCACTGTCTCTTCCACGATTTGGACGGGCATGATACCAACAGCTGCAGGCACTTAAAGGACATAGTTGAGGAACATGTGAGGAATGGACAATTGAGGCAGTATGTCGGGGCTCAGAATGCAGCGGCGGAGCAGGAGCAACCACTGCCTACCTCAAGCCATGAGGGTGTGAGGTCCAGGAATGATGGTCGATTGGTCATCAATTGACCGGGGTAATATGAAATAAGTAACAAACCACTGGCAAGCAACCAAGTCATTTACACATGTATGGGGACGGAGATAGCCCCTAGGCATGCTCTGAATGGTGATAAACCGCTAAGCCGTGATTTGCGAAATCTGCCTTTTGTTTTTGGATTGGACACTTGGTTTTCTGGTTTGGTTTTGGAGTTTGGTTTGAACTCCTGGTTTTGTTTGCTTTCTGTTTTGAATTTTCGTTTGGATGACCGGTTTTTGTTTTGGATGCTGGTTTGGATTTCCGATCTTTTTGGTTTGTCTTGGATTTTGGATTAGATTTTGACTGGATTTTTGTTTGGGTTTTGATAAACGGTCGTCGGGTATGGATTATACCTGGCAAGGGGTGAGTCGTTTTGCCCGAACGTGGTAAAGCGACTCATTCAGGTCATCGAGTATGGACTATGCTCGACAAGGATCCGGAGCGACCAGGATTCGGCTTAGGACTTAAGCCATGGCATTACTTACGTCCAGGGACACTGGACCAAGGTCGTCAAGTGTGGATTGCGCTTGGCAAGAACCCGAAGAGGTTAGCTCAACGTCCAGGGACACTGGACCAAGGTCGTCAAGTGTGGATTGCGCTTGGCAAGAACCCGGAGAGGTTAGCTCAACGTCAAGGGACACTAGACCAAGGTCGTCAGGTGTGGATTGTGCTTGACAAAAGCCGGAGAGGTTATGGATTTGGATATCGACCCAGAGAGGTCCTGGATTCGGTTGTTGGATAAGGAAGGACTAAAAACTCAGTTATCGAGTTCGGATGGACATGGAATTGGCTATGGACTTTGGATATCGAATTCAGAGTTATACAAAACACACCTTCTTACCACAAGGCATGTTTTGGGGGGAAAATGTTATCCAACCTTTTGGTCTAGGCTGGAATATCAACAAATTGGCAAGGGACGATGGATATCAGGATTGGAGATCGATTAGAAACAAGGCTGCAATGGATGTCGTCAAAATTTGACCGGGCCCCGATCCGGACGGAATCGATCGGAGATGATGATCAATGCTAGGAGAGGCTACATTTCAAATTTCAAGTTAATCGGAGTTCGTATGAATGAGATATGATCGATACAAGTTAAAAGGATATGCTGTTCGTATCCATCAAGGAGGTAAGGTGATGATCGATTCGAATCCGACAGATTCGCATCCATCGGCCTCATATCGATCAGAATGGCAGCAGCTTTGTACCTATCTTCATGCCTCAGTTCGACTCCATCCAGTTCGAATCCACCAACTTGCAGTTCTTCGAATCCATCCAGTTCGTATCCATCAGGTAAGGCATTGCTCGTATCCATCAGGTCAGGTCTCGCTCGTATCCATCTTAGGATGATATTCATGTCCATTCTCCACTCTTCACAACCACTTCATATCAATCACCCCCCATGCTCATTTCGTATCGATCAACGCATACGAGATCGATACAAAATGTGTTCCTGGGATCGATACGAACAAGGACACAAAATAATGGGTACGAATGTACCAATGCGAAATGGATACGAACAAGTATAAAACGTGGATGCGGACTGGAAATATGCATGAGCCAAGGAAGAAAAGGTCAACACGGCGAAATCTCCGGAGTGACTCGATCAACTCGGCGAAAAAAGCAGATCGATGCGAAAGTTCCGATCCACGTCATCACGAAGTCACGAGCCACCATCGCTTCGAAGGAATCGATACGAAGGAGTCGATTCGAACAAGATGAACTGCCGAGGATCATGATTTCGAATCGGCCATATCTTACAATCTACAAGTCCAAATGCAATGAAATTTTCACAGGAGCTTACATACATGCTGAGGAATGTTCACACCAAATTTCAGCTTCATTGGATGAATTCTTCATCGATTCGAATGGAGTTCGAATCGATCCCAGAACGGGCCCCAATTTCCTGAGGCCAGGCATGTGGGCCCCCTCATGTGCCAGAAGGAGTCTCCCGAAATTTAGGCGAAATATCAGCCTCCTACACCTATAAATAGAGCCCCATGTCATTCAGAAAAGGGGATCGAGATTCAGAAGCGTCGAGACTCTGCCGGATTCAATTCCACACTTCATCATCGCTTTTAAACTCGAATTTCTTCATTGTAATCGCTGTAATCAACTGTAATCAGCAAGGATAATCAATAAAAGATAAACCTTTGAAGTGGACGTAGGCCGGAGATAGCCGAACCACTATAAATCTTGTGTTCTGTCTGTTATTCTTCATTTTATGATTATCTGCAATACTTAGACTGAGATTTGTGATCATATATTGCTGATTTGTGTTCATACATAGGTGCTTTCACGACATTTGGGGTTTGTGACCATTTTTGGCGCAAACAATGTATACGTATTTGTATACATGCAAACAGATTAACAACTTTTCATCAAGCATTAATCACACATCAGGTCATAAATCAAATCAAAGAGGTAAGTTTGCTCACCTGATTCCAGAATAAACAGAGCCTCTTTTTGAAACAGACCTTTGAAGTTTGCAAGTTGAAACCTTTTGATTCCTGGTTTGTTTTGATTTGAGTTGGATTTTGTTTAAGTTTTGAATGATATTGTTTACTTCAGATTTTTGTTTACAACTTGGAATGGACGAAGCAAAATGAAAAGGCTGATGAAAAATGAGTTTACAGGTGATAAGTCTTTGTACAGGGTGATGATATTAATTTGTACAAGGGGATATTAATTTGTACAAGGTGATATTAATGCCTTGTACCATATCAGAGTTTTTTTCTTTCTCTTTTGGGGCTGACGTGATAACATTTTGGCCATCATTAACTAAGCTTGTACAAATTATATTTTATTTGTTCCTTCTCTTACAAGCTTCATCCATATGTATATTATTATTAAAAAAAAATTTCAAGTGTTCATACTTATGTGTATATACTTGTTCCATATTTGTACATAGATATCTATATTTTTTCTATTTATAAGTGTATATATTTTTTTATACTTCATTTGTTTTATATATATATATATATATATATATATTTATTATTTGAATGTATTTCTTCTTATACTTATTAATTTATAATATAAGTGAATTTCCTATATTTAATATATTGTTAAAATTTAGCAAATGTCTACTTTATATTTTATAACATATCTTATATATATTGATTTATATTTTCTAGTTTAAATATTATTATTATTATATTTACTTCCATTTCTATTTTAAATATTTATTACAAATTTTACTGTAATACTTATTGTTTTATTTTTATTATAGACCACCAATCCCAAATTTTATCACTATAACTTATCTTTAAACCATTTAGTTAAAATTTAATTCAAACTCAATATATATACATATATACATATATATTCAAATTATTATTAAACCATTTACTTGAAGTTTAAATCCAAATCACATATATACAATATTTAAATTTATATGATTTAACACATATTTTATTTGAATTGGGGAAACTCGCTTCAATTATCGATTAATTTCACAATTTTAATTCAAAAACTAAATTAATTATCAATTTAAATATATATAAAATCTGGGGTCATTACATTTACTTTCTGTCTATGTTGATTTTTCCATTTCTGGCATTCGTGTTGTTTTTTTTACCGAACACTGTTAATAAATGCATGAAGAATAACCAAATGAGCATGTAGGTGGGCAAATAGGAAACTAAATTTATTTGATAAATCTATTATAAAAAAAGAAAATAGAAAAACAATTTTTTTTAAACCAATGGAAGATTAGGCTTTTTGAACCATACTTACTAAATATTAAAAGAGTAAAAGAGCTTCTACTCAAGTTGTGTTATTGGTATTAGCAAGAAATACAATGAACTTCTACTACCATGTATGCATGAACAGATAAAATTGTGAAAGACATCAAACAAAAATGATTTTTGTCGTAACAAAGAACCAAAGAAAAAGAAAATGATAAAATTTTCAATTTACTCCTAATATCTAGGTACCTTCCATGCATCCAAAGGATAACGACAATATATTTTATGGTGCCCAGAAGTAAACAATGTATTGAGACACTTCATGCAAATAAACTATACCACAAAATATTATACACATAGGTGCATGTATAGCACAAATACATATGCATTGGTTGAAATGACATAAATCATACAGTCAAATATTCAATAATAAACAAATTTAAATAGATGGAAATATATTAAAAAAATTACCTGTTGCCTATAGCTTGCTGTCATTTTGTTCTCGGTTGATTCTTCGACCTTCATTATCTCTTTTGTATGTTGTCAAGTAGCTTTTGATACCTAATTATTCTAGCACATGGTTAGTAAATGGAAAGTAAAGGTCTTTGTTGTTCTGGATAAATAGAGTATTAGCACTTTTATAGCAGAGAAATTTTGTACACTTTTCATACAGAAATATCTAGTCAGATTAAAGGATGTGTGACAAATATATTTTCTAATATTTAAAACTTGGCGCAAAATATGGTAGAGAAAAACTTATAAAGCAATGCAGATATTAGGAATTAACACACACTGTAGCGGCCCGCAATTCCGTACCCCTTGAGTTGATGATAATTCTTCCTCGTTCAACCCAAAGTGTACGAAAGAGCGAATGACTAAGGTAAAGAAGAAGAAAGAGATAGAAGAAGAAGAAGAAGAAGAAGATAAAAACAACATCAGAGCCTCACAATTGCAACAGAACAAAATATAATATATAACATTAGATTTTTATACAAAAGAATCAATAACTGTTTAATACTTACATTCATCAGAGTACACAACCATTAAATCAAATCTGGACAGTTTAGTAACTTGTCCTTACACAGCGTCATCCAGCTCGTCTCCTAAGCTCCATGACATCCTATCCTGAATCTGAAATACTCGGTCTGACCCGAGCATCATAATAAAACAACACCCGAGTCAGTCTGGAAAACCAGGGTGAGAAAATCACACTCAATTGGATTATTAAATTTTTGAAACTTCTTTGAAAACAAAGGTATCTCGTAAGACCACGCCACAAATAAACATGTCGGGTTTTTACCTTACGATAACCAAAACATTTTTATCAAATCCGTCTGATATTATAATAGTGTCTATAGAAAGTAAAATAGAATCTAGCTGAAATGCTTACATCTCACGTTCCAGCATAGTTGGGCACAATCAAAATCGTACGGGCGCTTATTGGAGAATGGATTCCATACAATGGAAGGGCTATTGGGGTACCGCCCGTCACAGTACCTGACCTAGATCAGCGTACTAAGGACCACTCCCGATCCCCTGCAACACAAGACCGGAGCTACCCCTTACTGGATAGTCTGAATAAGATCACCCCGCGGTTGGGATCAGCAACCGCCACATAGCCGAGATCAAAAGGGACTCTAGACAGGGATGACCTTACCTTAATTGGGTGCTACCCACTTAGCCTTGCTGCACCTTCCCTGTTTTAACCATTCCCGGTTGATGAGGCTTGAGGCTAAACGTTACCTTTAAGAACGAATTTCACTTAGAATGCTCATCGTCCTCCAATGATGATGTTCTGATAGCATTTGTCCATACAAGTTGCCCTGGGTCTGGACAAACCGAATCCCTGTCTTCATCACCACCACGGTATTCATTCACTACGTTCAAACCAGATCGAAGTGGTTTTCAGATAGTTAAATCCAATCCCGGTCTCTTCGAAACGATCAGCGCATTGACCAATATTGATAGTTGGTTATTTAACTACCAAATAACATCCACAAGCAACCATCAGGCCTTAAATAATTTTTCCCAAATTATTTATTTCAAAATATCTAACCAAGATATTATTTCCATACTTCAACACTTTGAAAATAGTTTTCAAATCCCTTTTATTCTCACGGAACAAATTTCAACCTTTTCTCAACACTTAGAATATTTCTCCCACTTTATTAGTTACTCGGCACTTGGGAAACATTCACTTATTTCCTATTTTCTTGTCTCAAAATCATTTACAATTTTATTTGTAAATTCCCAACTCGTTTCGTATGAAAAACTATTTTTAAGAAACTCCAATATTCACCCATTAAATTCATACATTCCTCTTGATTCGTATCACATCGACTATATCCAAATTTATCACCATTTCTCATATTTGAAATATATTCCACTATTTCTTTTCAAAACAATTCACATTGCCCGATATAAGTCCACACCATTAACTTATATTTTCCACATATCCATTGATATTATTTCTTGTTTATAAACCCCGTTTATAAATTTAATAACTCCCTTGAGTTTTTCACTTATTTATAAACAATCCATTTATAAAAACAAATTCCATTTAGAATTCTGTTTACAATTCTTCCCTTAGTAAAATTCATTTTTATTTAAAATCTATTTTAATTATCGATCCCAATTCTCTTCCAAAATCTTCAAAATATCTTTCAAGTTCTTAATACATACTTTTATTTAAAATCTCTATTTAACCCAATTTACAAGTAGTTAATTATAACCCAGTTAATTTATATATTCTCGTTCCACTCAATTTTCTTTACAAAATATCCCAATTCTCAGTTTAAACCCTTTTCATTCAAAATCTTCTTTTTATTTGCTTCAATTAATTATTTATGGTACTTAAAAATACCAAATTTAATTTCCATACCATTTCACATTTAATAATTCAATTCACTCACGATCCATATTAATTCATCCATCATATCCTATATCAATATATATATGTATGAAAATAATAAATATTTTTGAGGAATCCCGTTGGATCCCTCCAACCTGTTTTCCTGCATCCACAGATGTTAGTCAACAAATAAAATACTAATCCCACTTCGAGGGGGATATCGTGGTATATAGGGTCATCCGCTATTGTGCGGGGCGTATAGGGTCTCATCCGCTATATAATGCGGGAATATCAATCACTCCAATACTAATATATACTATATATATATATAACATCCAATAGATAGATTATAAATTTATCAATCAAGACGGGCATCCAATAATTTAAATTTAACATTTAATTTTAACAAGGTAATCCAAATAAGTGAGAAAATCTCACCTTTGATTTTACTTACAACCCATTTCCATTCCGGCTTGTTTTCTTCCTGATTTTAGACCTTGTATAAACATTATAGGGTTTATTAACATTTGGAATAATCGGATAAATCAATTACCATTTAATAATTTAATTTAATCTGATAAATTAATTTAAACTAATTTTCCCATAATAAATATTTTTTTAGTTACTAAAATAATTAAATAAGTTAATTAAACAAATCCATCACCTTAATACATTATTTTTAAAATAAACTAGTAAGTTTAAAATGTGTATATGTATATTTATTATATTTTATTGAAACCACATAGATATATACTTATAAAAATTATCTATATAGATTTAAAAAAACTAATTTTTTTATATAACTCTTATATTTTCCAAAATCTATAATAATTTTTTGTTTCCTATATATATTAAAATATGTGTGTGTATTTATATATATTTTTTTATTTTCTGATTTCCTATATACATTTAAATTAAAAATATGTATGTATACATATATCTATATTTATATTTGTATTATCCTTTTTTTCCTTTACTGTATATATATACATATATATCTATAAATCTTTAAATGGCAAAATAAATGGCATATATACCTATACCTTACTGTAAAAAAATTTATGTTTAACTATACTATACATACATATATAAATTTATTTAAATTAAATTAAAAATAACTGGTATACCTCACAGACCAACTTCCCAAAACAGACTGCCACTGCCCCTCCATCGATACTATCTCGTCGCTAGCACCTCCTCCTTGACTTAACAGTGCCATCGCCTCGAATCGAACTTTCCAGAGCATCTCACCGCCACTAGCTCGCACACCACCACCCATTGCGCGACCATCGCGACGAGCAGCCACCCCTCGTTCATCCACAATTGCCATCGCCGACCACACCCCGGCCTCCACGCCTCAGGCGAGCGCGCGCGTTCCACCACCGACTCTCGACTACGCGCCTCGACCACTACCCCGGCTAAAAGAAAACCGACGCCTTTCTCCCTCTCACGATTCATACTCTTGGATCAACTTTTTTTTCTTCAAACTTGAATGAAACGACTGTGTTCTTCGTTTTGGATTTTTTTGGTGTGGTATTTTATTTTGAATGCGAGGAAATGGGAAAGGATTTGAATTCCCTTTTGAGTTCGGCCATTATCTTTTCAAAGCAGCTTCTCTTATTTTTTTTAATTGGAAACGAGAAAATGGAAAGGGAATGGAAGAATGTTTAACTGATTCGAGCTCGGCCATTTTTTTTATTTTTGAAAAGTTTTGAAACTGTTTGCGTTTGAAAAGGTAAATGGGGGAAAAGCACGAGGAGGCGTTATCGTGCTCGAATCAACTTGCAACAGTGATGGTGAACAGTGCTGTGAAAAGCTCTGATGTGAATATATGTGTCAATCAGTAATATATATATATATATATATATATATATATATATTTAAATTTTAAATTGTCTCGAATTTGTAGCTTAAATTTTCGACCTCCTATGGAGGCGTGCCGCTAGGCATTCATAATGTTATACCCCTATTCCGAACGCAATGGAAAAGGTTTCGAGTCCTAATTCGATCGTATGGAGAAGATAGCTTTTTGGACCGAGTTATTATATTAAATTTTCGATATAAATTTCAGCACGTTTACATCTCCTACGGCTAAACGATAAATCCAAAAGCTATGAAATTTGAAATCCGATAATAATACAATATTACCGATCCAATTAAACTGGTTTCGTCGAATTCAGAGACTGTGCTTCGGAAGGCTATTTCTAAATATCAATTTAAACGATATATTTTTAAAACTGAACAAAGCACTTGCAAATTCAATTTTAAAAGTTGCATTGTCTTCGGTATTATTAATATGAATTTTACAAACCTTTAAATTATTTTTATCGAGCTTAAAACTCCAGATTCACTATTTTAACCAATATTCAATATAAAATTTCAATAATTAAATTATTAGATAAATTGCTATATTTAAATTTTGAATCTATTTCTATAAATAAAACCAATCTTTCACATTCAAAAATCAATCTATAATTCAAATTTTAATATTTAAAACCATTAACTTACTAAATTGTTAAGGCAGAAAGAACGCCCCAAACCCATTAACTTACTAAATCCCATTTAGTGAAAATCCCATATTTACTTTTTCACATCCTTTAGTTCCAGACTAAACAATTAGTTTCAATTCCAATTCCAAAATCCTTTTATTTCAATTCTAATTTGAAATCAATTCGTCGTTAACAAAAATTTCCAAAAATTTTCAAAACTTTTCTAACTCCCAAAATTTCCGAAATTTTTTGGCAAAGTCTCCCTTGTACGGAGGAGCTTTTGCAATTTGACAAGAGAGATAAATATATATACATCGACCCACACGGTCGGAAAAAAATATACAACAATATTTATATTTTCTTTCTTTTATTGCGTAGGCGTACCTCTATTTAGCGTTTTTAAGCAAGAAGCTTATTTATTTAGCAATTAGAGCGACCAAAATCCAGCCAAACGGCCTCCCGGTACCTGTACTTACTCAACTTAAACATGTAAGTACTAAATATATGAAGTTTATTAACATTACACTTATTTAAATAGCTAAAACATGGATTCCATAAGCAGTGCATACTAAACAATATTTACAAGCAACTATAAGATTCCAACTTTAATTTATTTTGCTTCCAACCAAATCACATATCCTTTTCATTTAGTTTGAATGGTTTATAACTCACTTCTTACATTCAATTCATTTTTAAACCAAATAAACTCATATTCATCCCAATTGATTCCAAAATCAATGTTATTTGCTTCTATTAATTTATAGAATTTTCATTTACTTTCGTTTACGACAAACGACAATTATTTCCCATGCAAACTTGACGACATTCGATTAATAAAATAACCCTTTCAGTTTATCACTATTTTAAATTGATTTCAAATCAATTTATATTTAATCCCATTCCACTTCTAATTAATTCTAATCTAATTCATTTTGCATTTCATTCAAATCCACTTCCATTGTTTTCCAATCCTTTTTATTTAACTCGACAACATTCCATATTATTAAATAACCATTTCACCAATTTATTTAAGCCGAGCTTCCATTCAATATTAACTTAAGTTATATATTTAAACCATCCTAACCAAAACTTAAGTTCACTTCTCTTTGCAACAATTTTCCTTTCCATTTAAATTGATTCTTACTCAATCAAATCACCTCCCATTTACTAATAAATTTTATTAATTCATTCACTTCATCCATTTTAATTCCCATATTCGAATTCATTAAAATAATGTCCAAGGCCATAATTAATTTACTTATACTCTGATTGGATTTATTTGCAACTCTAACTATTTCTATTTTAATCCAATTCCATTTCATTCGACAACATTTCAATTTTATATTAATTCACTTACCATCTAAGTCAAATTTTATCTATAACTCAAGTTTAACTTCAAATCCGTTTTTAACCCACAATCCAGTTTTATTTAACCTGGTTTATATCTATTTTATATCCAATTAACTAATTAATTATCTAATTAGTTCACTTTCATTCTAAAATTCAATACTTGATTTTTTTCCCAAAAATTTCTTCAATTAAATTTTCTTGAGTTCAATCCCATTTTATAATTCAAGTTGGAATTTATTTCCCTTACTAAAATATCAAATGATTTTTATTTTTTTGGGTTTTCTATTTTATTTTTCACTTTTTATAAGTCACACAACTTCTTTTTCATACTTCCATCAATTCTATACTCGAGTATATTCCTGTTTTATTTTTAATTCAAGACTATACATTTATTTATAGCCTAAATATATTTTTACCCAATTCATTTCAATTTTTATAAGCCATTGAAGCTTTATTTATTCCATTCAAAATAATTTATAACCCAATTCAATTTTTATTTAACTTATCTTACGTTATATTCAACTTCATACCATTCTTTTGAATTTTATTTAGGTAAGAATTTAATTTCATTCACTATCATCTACAACTCAATTCAATTTCATTTCAATTCAATTTTATTTCAATTTAATTCAGGTCCAATTAGATTTTATTTAACTAGCTTAAATCCACGCCATTTCCTTTCACTAATTTATTTGTTTAACTTGCATAAGTAAATCTTCACCTCACACAATTCATCTGAAATTAATTAAGTAAGAACTTTAATCCAAAATTTAGAATTTTCCACCATCTAACTTATTTTTATTTATTTCATCGCTTTGCTTAAGTTAAAATTTATTCCTTTTAACTTTACACTAGTTGCAATTTATTTAAATGAGGATTTCAATATTTTTTAAACACCTGGTATAATATCTTAAATCACCTTGAAATCTCCTATATACATATACACATAACCTTTTGTTTCAAATAAACCATTCCATCGGAATTTCATAAAATTCACTTGGCTCCATCCTAAACAATTTTCCCTTCAGAGATTTCAAACCAAACTTGTTTTTCTTCGAACAATTCGAAACAACAACCTCGGGAGTAGTCCATCACTTAGAAACTCGAAAATGAACACCGATGATGTCGCGATCATCATCGGAATTATTTTCCAGCGACCGAAGTGATTTTAGTGCTATATTACTTCCAAAATTCATTTAAAAACATTTTCTATTCAAAAACATTTCCAAAATAATATTACTATTATTTATTCCCAAATACTTTGGAAAACATTCAAAAATCTCCGGGACTTAGATTTTCAAATTCTGGTTTGAATCCGATTTAATTATAAACCATTTGTATAATTTTACGCTTATACAAATTTCCCTCTGGTTATATAAATCTTTCCAAATTTTATAATCTTATTTGACTATAATATTATCATCCAAACATTCCCAATATATAATAAATTTCAGAAAATTATTTCTTTTATATCAAAATATAGTTTGGATAAAATTATTTTCTTTTACCCACTTTATAAAACAATACTATGTCAAATTGTTCTATTCAAGTGTTTAGAAACCCCTATCGGTACAGTTGTACGGACTGTTCCGACCAGAGTTCATAAGCCACTCAATAAATCAATCAACACAATATAAAACCATTTTTATTCACTAACAAATACGCGCTCATATCTATTAATACGCTCAAACTCATTCTAGAGTACTACTGACTCTATCTCTATTGAGTAATCCCCACCAGAGCCAAGGTTCTCGCTTAACCTTCAGCTTTGATACCAACTGTAGCGGCCCGCAGTTCCGTACCCCTTGAGTTGATAATAATTCTTCCTCGTTCAACCCAAAGTGTACGAAAGAGCGAATGACTAGGGTAAAGAAGAAGAAAGAGGTAGAAGAAGAAGAAGATAAAAACAACATCAAAGTCTCATAATCGCAGTGGAACAAAATATAATATATAACATCAGATTTTTATACAAAAGAATCTGTAACTGTTTAATACTTACATTCATCAGAGTACACAACCATTAAATCAAATCTGGACAGTTTAGTAACTTGTCCTTACACAGCGGAAATACAAATCTACGGAAATACCCCTCGTCATCCAGCTCGTCTCCTGGGCTCCATAGCATCCTATCCTGAATCTGAAATACTCGGTCTGACCCGAGCATCATAATAAAACAACACCCGAGTTAGTCTGGAAAACCAGCGTAAGAAAATCACACTCAATTGGATTATTAAATTTTTGAAACTTCTTTGAAAACAAAGGTATCTCGTAAAACCACGCCACAAATAAATATGTTGGGTTTTTACCTTACGATAACCAAAACATTTTTATCAAATCCATCTAATATTATAATAGTGTCTATAGAAAGTAAAATAGAATCTAGCTAAAATGCTTACATCTCATGTTCCAGCATAGTTGGGCACAATCAAAACTGTATGGGCGCTTATTGGAGAATGGATTTCATACAATTGCAGGGCTACTTGGGTACCGCCCGTCACAGTACCTGGCCTAGATCAGCATACCGAGGACCACTCCCGATCCCCTGCAACACAAGACCGAAGCTACCCCTTACTGGATAGTCCGAATAAGATCACCCCGCGGTTGGGATCAGCAACCGCCACACAGCTGAGCTCAAAAGGGACTCTAGACAGGGATGACCTTACCTTAATTGGGTGCTACCCACTTAGCCTTGCTGAACCTCCCCTGTTTTAGCCATTCCCGGTTGATGAGGCTTGAGGCTAAAGGTTACCTTTAAGAAAGAATTTCACTTAGAATGCTCATAGTCCTCCAATGACGATGTTCTGATAGCATTTGTCCGTACATGTTGCTCTGTGTCTGGACAAACCGAATCACCATCTTCATCACCTCCACGGTATTCATTCGCTACGTTCAAACCGGATCGAAGTCGTTTTCGAATAATTAAATTCGATCCCGGTCTCTTCGAAACGATCAGCGCATTGGCCAATGTTGATAGTCGGTTATTTAACTATCAAATAACATCCACAAGCAACCATCAGGCCTTAAATAATTTTTCCCAAATTATTTATTTCAAAATATCTACCAAGATATTATTTCCATACTTCAACACTTTGAAGATAGTTTTCAAATCTTTTTTATTCTCACGGAACAAATTTCAACCTTTGCCCAACACTTAGAATATTTCTCCCACTTTATTAGTTACTCAGCACTTGGAAAACATTCACTTATTTCCTATCTTCTTTTCTCAAAATCATTTATAATTTTATTTGTAAATTCCCAACTCGTTTCGTACGAAAAACTATTTTTAAGAAAATCCAATATTCACCCATTAAATTCATACATTCCTCTTGATTCGTATCACATCGACTATATCCAAATTTATCACCATTTCTCATATTTGAAATATCTTCCACTATTTCTTTTCAAAACAATTCCTATTGCCCGATATAAGTCCACACCATTAGCTTATATTTTCCACATATCCACTGATATCATTTTATCTTGTTTATAAACCTCGTTTATAAATTTAATAACTCCCTTGAGTTTTTCACTTATTTATAAACAATCCATTTATAAAAACAAATTCCATTTAGAATTCTGTTTACAATTCTTCCCTTAGTAAAATTCATTTTTATTTCAAATCTATTTTAATTATCGATCCCAATTCTCTTCCAGATTCTTCAAAATATCTTTCAAGTTCTTAATACATACTTTTATTTAAAATCTCTATTTAACCCAATTTACAAGTAGTTAATTATAACCTAGTTAATTTATATATTTCTCGTTCCACTCAATTTTCTTTACAAAATAACCCAATTCTCAGTTTAAACCCTTTTCATTCAAAATCTTCTTTTTATTTGCTTCAAATTAATATTTATGGTATTTAAAAATACCAAATTTAATTTCCATACTATTTCACATTTAATAATTCAATTAATACACAATCCATATCAATTCATCCATCATATCATATATCAATATATATATATATATGATAACAATGAATATTTTTGAGGAATCCTGTTGGATCCGTCCAACCTGTTTTCCTGCATTCACAGATGTTAATCAACAAATAAAATACCAACCCCACTTCGAGGGGGATATCGCGGTATATAGGGTCATCCGCTATTATGCGGGGCATATAGGGTCTCATTCGCAATATAATGCGGGAATATCAATCACTCCAATACTAATATATACTACTATATATATAACATCCAACAAACAGATTATAAATTTATCAATCAAGACATGTATCCAATATTTTGAATTTAACATTTAATTTTAATAAGGTAATCCAAATGAGTGAGAAAATCTCACCTTTGATTTTATTTGCAACCCATTTCCATTCCAGCTTGTTTTCTTCCCGATTTTAGACCTTGTATAAACATTATAGGGTTTATTAACATTTGGAATAATCGGATAAATCAATTACCATTTAATAACTTAATTTAATCTGATAATTTAATTTAAACTAATTTTCCTGTAATAAATATTTTTTTAGTTACTAAAATAATTAAATAAGTTAATTAAACAAATCCATAACCTTAATACATTATTTTTAAAATAAACTAGTAAGTTTAAAATGTGTATATGTATATTTATTTTATTTTATTGAAACTACATATATATATACTTATAAAAATTATCTATATAGTTTTACAGAAACTAATTTTTTTATATAACTCATATATTTTCCAAAATCTATAATAATTTTATGTTCCTATATATATTAAAATATGTGTGTGTATTTATATTTTTTATTTTCTAATTTCCTATATACATTTAAATTAAAAATAGGTATGTATACATATATCTATATTTATATTTGTATTATCCTTTTTTTTCCTTTACTGTATATATATACACATATATCTATAAATCTTTAAATGGGAAAATAAATGGCATATATACCTATACCTTACTGTAAAAAAAATTCTGTTTAACTATACTATACATACACATATAAATTTATTTAAATTAAATTAAAAATAACTGTTATACCTCACAGACCAACTTCCCAAAACAAACTGCCACTGCCCCTTCAACGAATCTATCTCATCGCCAGCACCTCCTCTTTGACATGACAGCGCCATTTCCTTGAATCGAACTTCCCCAGAACACCTCACCGCCACTAGCTCGCACACCACCACCCATTGCGCGACCATCGCGACGAGCAGCCACCCCTCGTCCATCCACGCTCGCCATCGCCGACCACACCCCGGCCTCCACGCCTCACGCGAGCGCGCGCGTTCCACCACCGACTCTCGACTGCGCGCCTCGACCCCTACCCCAGCTAAAAGAAAACTGACGCGTTTCCCCCTCTCGCGATTCATACTCTTGGATCGATATATTTTTTTCAAACTGGAATGAAACGATTGTGTTCTTCGTTTTGGGTTTTTTTTTCGTTTAGTATTTTATTTTGAACGTGAGGAAATGGGAAAGGATTTGAATTCCCTTTTGAGTTCGGCCATTATCTTTTTAAAGCAGCTTCTCTTTTTTTTAACTGGAAATGAGAAAATGGAAAGGGAATGGAAGAATGTTTAACTGATTCGAGCTCGGCCATTTTTTTTATTTTTGAAAAGTTTTGAAACTGTTTGCGTTTAAAAAGGAAAACGGGGGAAAAGCACAAGGAGACGTTATTGTGCTCGAATTAACTTGCTATAGTGATGGTGAACAGTGGTGTGAAAAGCTCTGATGTGAATATATGTGTCAATCAGTAATATATATATATATATATATATATATATATATATATATATATATATTTATATTTTAAATCGTCTCGAATTTGTAGCTTAAATTTTCGACCTCCTTTGGAGGCGTGCCGCTAGGCGTTCATAATGTTATACCCCTATTGTTAGTCCCTGAGAAGTTGGTTTTGACGAAAACAACCTTAGAATATGATTATAAAATCTAAATACTAACATTATTGTTTAGATATATATATATATGTATGTATGTATATGCAGGATATATATACAGGTACCAAAGAATGAAGACTGTACAGTATAGAGATTCAAGAACTGATGAACTCAAGATCGAAGATTTCAAGATTCAAGACTCATGAGTATGACGATTATCAAGAGTTCAAGATTTCAAGATTAGTAATTTAGTTAGGAATTTTGTTAAAACTCCTAGAAAAGCACTGACATCTTAAAATCCATTTTATTCGTGGAATGGAATCCACTTCGAGCCCGTTAAAGGGATGGAACCCTAAGTAGGATGGAACCTACGAAAAATCTAGTGGAACATTGTTTTGTATCCACTAACTTTTATTCAGATGTTTTACAAAATTATATCTTGTTTTCAAAATGATTTCAAAATCTTCCTTTTTAAATCAAAAACTTCTATCCTGGTTTTAAAATACTTTTAGCCTCAAAATAATCTTTATTTTCAATATCAAATTATCCTTGGTTTTAAACTATCTTTCAATTATAATATATTTAACTTTTAATATTTATACTTAGATTTAAATATAAAATTATAGTAAAATTTTATATATACCAAAATATTATTCTCTATACTTATTTATGTATTTTAACTATAGTTAAGTATATTTATAAAGTTTAAAATAGTTTTAATACAAGATAGAAGTTATTTTCAAAGAAAAACAAATTACCAAAAATAACTTAGGCCTGTCGACAACCCCAAGGAACCCTTGTCGACAAGGAGACAGTTGATTTCAAAAGTTTGAATTTCAAAGAAAGTGTATATTCATCTTATCCTTTCACGAATGGACATGGCTGTTGTTCTAATATAAATAGGGGTTGTTTTAAACGAATTTATATTCATATTTTCTCTGATTTCACTCCTCTTCTTCTTCCACATTTCTTTATATACATTTTGACCATTACTCTGCCGAAATCACCATTGAATCTAACTAGATCATCTCTGGTTTGATTCTCTATCACTATCTCAACAAGATCCCAGTGCTATTCAGAGTTATAGATTTCTTTGTATTCAATCGAGCGAGAAAAGGTGTGATTGTAGCCTGGAAAATCATTCGGGTGAACTTGTTGCCCGTAAAATCAAGTATCTCTACCCAGAGGATTGTGAATCTGGAGCGGTGTACCTCGTGGCCTTGAAATCGAGGGTGTAATTGTAAGAATTGATTTTGAAAGGAAATACGTACTTATGTTGCGGGACTGGATGTAGGGTAACTCTGAACCAGTATAAATTCGGTGTGTTCTTTCCTTTATTGCTTTTACTTTATATCTGCATCTGTGTTTGATTCTGTGATCATATCTGTGTCTGAATATTGCATACATTTGTGTTCAAATTAACATAAACTCAAAAAGAATTAGTAATTCCTTAAAACACTATTCACCCCCTCTAGTGTTAATTCTAGCCTTAAGATCCGTAATCCGCATTTCTCACATTTGGTATCAGAGCAAGGTTTTCAAAGTTTCATCATATAAATTTTGAAAAAGCTTTTAAAATGGCTATGTTTGAAAAACTTGTTAATACTAGTTTATAAATATTCAGATCATCACTGTCTCATGAGTCTGCATATAATCGATATTCAAATTCAAGTTGTCTACCAAAATTGTATGATGTGTAGGAAACATGTTTTATGGGCGTTGAGGAATCAATCCACAATGGACAAATTATTCAGATCAAAAATAATAAATGGATACTCGATAGTGGATGCTCTAGACACATGACTAGTAATCCGGATATGCTGAATGATATAATATACAAAGACGGAGGACTGGTTAACTTTGGAGATAACTCAAAAGGATATGTGATTGGCATCGGCAATGTCGGTAACTCTAAAACTCTGAAACTCCTATTATTACTAATGTTTTGCTAGTTAAGAATCTGAAACATAATCTGCTAAGTATTAGTCAACTTTGCGATAAAGGATATAAAATTAAATTTGAAAAAGATAAGTGTCACATTGAAGATAATAATTCAACCATAATATTTGAGGGAATTAGGAAAAAGAATATTTATATTCTTAGTATGAAAGTTTCAAATGATAACCTGTGTCTTTTGGCAAATACAAGTGACCCTTGGATTTGGCATAAGAGATTTGGGCATTTGAACTTCAAAATCTTATCTAGACTGTCAAAACATGATCTAGTAAGAGGTCTCCCTAAAATGAATTTTAAAGTAGATAGTTTATGTGATGCATGTCAATTAGGAAAACTTAGAAAAAGTTCCTTTAAATTAAAAGATATAATTTCAACTTCAAAACCTCTTGAATTACTTCATCTTGATTTATTTGGTCCATCTCAAATTCAGTCAATAAATCACAGTAAATATGTTTTTGTAATTGTAGATGATTATTCTAGATTTACATGGACAATATTTTTGAAACATAAAAGTGATACTTTTGAAAGTTTTAAGAACTTTACAAAAAGGATTCAAAATCAACCTTCTGTAAAAATTATAACCATCCGTAGTGATCACGGTGGTGAATTTGAAAATGAAAAGTGTGAGGAATTCTGCAATAAAAAGGGAATAACTCACAATTTTTCATTTCCAAGAACTTTACAACAAAACAGAGTACTGTTACGCCCCACCTCTATGCTCACAATAACAAAGAGTATTAAAAGAAATACTGTCTGTTATTACGAAGAATAAGGCTGGATAGGAGCGGCCATCCGTAGTTGGGCCTTACACTAGTATTGGTTACCTCGATAGGAGTGGTATATATTTTTCATTTTCATCACTTATTTATTTACTCCCATCAACATACCCAATTCTAGTATAAAACGAACTACGATGGTTCATAATAGTTTAGGACAATATATATAATAATAACACAGATAATAAAAATGCGGAACACAGATAACAAAAGTCTTATACATATATATATAACTGATGTCAGTTACAATACATTTGACACGATACATATGATACAACTACAACTGTCGACTCTGGAAGTTATATATACAAGTTATCGACTAATATACATGAATACATATCAACCTTTACTATGACACGACTACTCCAAAAGATATGAAAAGTCTTCATAGCTCAACCAGCAACCCAAAGCAAGATATCTACAACCTGAAATAACTCGGGTCTGACCCGAGTATTAAATTCAAAGAAAATAATACACTGGTCAGTCTAATTCAAACTCAGTTATTAATGCACAGAAGCAATAATAATCAAATATCAAATAGACGACAGTCACAGAAATCTCGTACATCCATCTCCTCGATAAGAGAATTGGATAACGGCAGATGTAACGACCCTAATTTTCAACCCAATTTAAAATTTTAAATTCATCGTTTCAACAAAAATTTTGAAATTTTAAACGATTTCAATTTACGTCCAAACTTTATTTGTGACATACGTCTAGTTAGATATGGACATAGAAAAAGTTTCGTTGGAAAATATTACAGTAAAATCCGTGCGCGTTTTACTGTATATCAGTCCATATAAAGCTGCGAAAAATTTATCTTCCAAATCCAAATATTTTTACACAGTCCGCTTGTAAAAATTATTCTGATCAAGATGTTATGATTCGTTTCGTCTTAAACAGTCATCGCCTGCTTCGTTTATCTTATTTTGCAAAACGTACAATTTAAGCGGCGTAAATGCAAATTTTATAAAATCATCATATCACAATAATCTGTATACCGTTGGAAGCGTACCGTCGCGCTGATCAAAATGGTATATTGGTTTGTGTCATTCGGAGTTTGGAATTAGAAGTTACTGACATTTATCGGTTGATAAACTGTCCGTTACAAACAGTTATTCGGCTCCTATTGGACTGAATTGGTGTGAGAATCAAAGCAGCCCGGTCAGCAATCATTCTTGGAAAGCCAAAAGTCTTTTGGTTACCGAGATAATTAATTAAAGGCTTTTGGAGTCCCAAAACCGTCATTATTGCTACTATTACAATTCATAATTCAAACCCATTCTTTACGTTAGCATTCCCCTTCCTCCCTCAGATCTTCTTTCTTTCTCCTGGTAAGTTTTTTTTCTTTGTCTTCCATTGCATGAGCTCCCAACTGCAGAAGCTCCAAGCCCAGGCCTTCCAAACCCTGGCCACTTGACCCCACGCCTGCTACCGCCTACCAGCCTCCCTACCCGTCAGACCCGCGTCCAGCCTGCCAGCCCCAGGCCCTCCGCCCGAACCACCAGCCCCTGCCAGCCCCAGGCCCTCCGCCCGAACCACCAGCCCCTGCCAGCCCCAGGCCCTCCGCCCGAACCACCAGCCCCTGCCAGCCCCAGGCCCTCCGCCCGAACCACCAGCCCCTGCCAGCCCCAGGCCCTCCGCCCGAACCACCAGCCCCTGCCAGCCCCAGGCCCTCCGCCCGAACCACCAGCCCCTGCCAGCCCAGGCCTTCCGCCCGAACCACCAGCCCCTGTCACCCCAGACCCGCCCGAACCCCGCCCCGAACCGCCAGTCCCAGTCACCCGAACCGCCAGTCACCTTCGCCCGCCATACCTCGCCCAGGCCCCGCCCCAGACAGCACCCTGACCCCACCCCGCCTCCCCTTGCCTGCCCAGCTCCGCCCAGACCCCACCCAGTCCCATTTCGCCTCCCCTCGCCTTCACCAGTTCTGCCACCACCAGCCCTCCGTCAGCCCACTGCCGTCCGCCAGTCCAACCAGCAGCCTCCGCCGCCAACCAGCACTATCGCTTTCATCCGCTCGACTTGGCCATAACTGATTTGTTTATTTTATACGAGTTATATGGGAAACTGTATATTACATAGCAATGAAATTCTTAGCATTCTAGTTGCTCACGTTGCTGCTATGTTTTATTTCCAGCTACTGCTTCGGAGCCCTAAGTTACCTTCAGCTTGTCAGATCTGTCTTGCTTCATCGTTGGTGCGTTCATTTTGCATTGAGCTTGTTAGTGTCTCGTATCTATTCGTCTTCGTGCTTCGTCGTCAAATCTCTAACCACGCAAGGTGAATATTTTCTATTCACGACTCAAAATCTATTATACTAGGATAATTAGATGTTGGATGTTATGAATGTAATTTGAACGTTCAATTGATTGATGTAAAAATTTGAATTGAAGTTAGTATGTTAAATAGTTATGACACCAATTTACTATGTGATATTAAATTTGTTGTTATTGTAATTAATAATAAAGTTGAAACTGAATTTGATATAGAATAGATATAAAATTTCGAATGACATATGTTAAACTTGACCTCTTATATGATGAATATTGAATAGTTAAATTGACCTTAAATTGCTTGACTTGTGGAATTGATAAGTGTCACTTTAGACTACTGAACGTATTGAATTAACCGTTGTAATTGAAATTGAACGACCAAGTGAAACTGAAATGTTATAATCTTTAATCTACATGAAATGATAGTGTAGATTCTAGAAATAGTTATATTAATTGGCGTAAATGACAAACGCGAATTAATACGATTATTTCGGGATTATTTGAAATTGTTGAATTGTTACAAATGGATGCTATTGCTTGTTTATTTACTTTGACACCATCCCAGCTATCACACTGCAAGTTCCCTTTGTATGTTTGATTTGAATTTAAATAGAATTGGGTTGAAATGATAAATACCCAAATTGAATGAATTGGCCTAGGATAGATAATTAAAATAAGAAACCGAACGGTCAACAAAGAACGTTTTGAAATTGAGACTTATTTGAAATCATGGAATGAACTTAGAAAATGGTATTGAAATTTGGTAACGTAAATTGAATAAATGAATTGTTTTAAAAAAAAAAAAAATGATTTTATTAAATTGAATAAATGATTTGTTTGAAATAAATAAATGATTTTATTAAATGAATTAATGAACTTGTTGAAATAAATAAAATAAATTTTATCGAATTAAATGAATTAGATTTGTTGGAATAAAGAATTTAATTGAAATAAATGAGAACGAATTAATGTAATGAATTGAAACGGATTTGTGAATTTATTTGGTTAAACAAAGTATTTTAACAAAGTTAATCGAAATGAGATTTAAGAAGTAAATAGGTTAGAAGATAAAGTGATTAAATTTCGAGTTTTGGATAAATGAATAAACGAAGTTTTGACAAAGTGAAGGTAGTAAATGAAATTGATATAGAAATGAACCTAGGAATGTAAATACGAATTTAAAGAATAAACTTGATTTAATGAGTTGAACTAAGATTTACTATTACGTGAAATCCTTGAATTTGAATTTGATTTAATAAGTGAGATGTTGATTTAATGGGGATACTAAAATTTTGGTAACTAAAGGGCTTGACTAGAATTTCTTTTCGAAATAAGATTTTATAAATAAAATGAACCGAATTATGAAATATCAAATTTGGAAGTCAAATTTGCAACTTGACCTTTGGACTTGATTTGTTTTAACTTTAATAAAAAGTTGACTGTTGGGTAATTAATACGTAGTTATTAAAGAGTCCGGGATCGGATTATGGACATACTCTCTGTCGATACCGAAAACCACTTTAATAACTAATATACGCGAAGTGTTGATCCAGAACGAAGTGGATGGTTTTGATGAACGCGTTGACTGAAGAAAGAGAACGATTTTTGGATGACCCCTGACATGACTAAAACAGGAGCCGCGCCGGGCCATTGAGGTTCGCTACCTCTAGCGGACACACTTCTTCGATACCTTATCTATTACTTTTGTGATTCGATTTGGGTGCACCCCTTGATTTGGGAGTGTTGTTTCGCGGTGTTGGGATAGTAGCTGCTATGCCCAACATCAGTCCGGATCACGCAACTACTAGTATCCTAGTTGGTATTGCCTCATGTACCTTGTCATACTGATTATCCTATTCGCGACCACTACGATTTTGATTTGTACCTTTAGTATATGGATTGCCCTCTGGTGACTTCCGGTTTTGGGGAAACTACGGTCTTGTATATGCTTTTGGGAATAAACAGGTTAAGAGGTGTATGGGCCCTGCTTAACCCTATTTTGATATCTTACTTTATGGATTAGACATTATCTATTTAGCGTATTCTGTAGGTAGCTTATCGACCCCTTAATGATGTGTATATTCACCTTTGAGTTATGGACTTTATTATATGCATTGATTATCCTGTATAAGATTTTGAGTCCTGACTCGAGTGTTTCTTTTGCATATGCTCGGGTCAGTCTGAAGATATTCCGTTGCTGGTCAAGGTTGGTCGAAGATGCTGAAGGCTTAGCTCTTATCTATATCATTTATTTCAGTATTTGATGTACTTTTGTATGGGACATCTTGTATCTCTTTCAGTCGCTTTATGTTGAGACATTGTTGTATTCTCTGTAGTAGCTTCATGAACTACTATTATGACGATGTATTTTCCGCTGCATTATTCTGTGACTGTTCTGAGTCTGTGATGTTGTATTGATTCTCATTTACATTTATGTATTTATAATCCCATAATGTTCTGTGTTTTGTATTATTTAAGTTGACAAGTGTGGATTTTTGTCAATTTAAATGGTCCAAATATACAGGATGTTACAGTTGGTATCAGAGCTCTGGTTTCCTGAAAACCTTAGTTCGGGATTATAAAGAAACTCATTAGAGATAGAGTAGCAATACTCTAGAATGAGGAGAATCGATTCAATATCCAAATCCTTTCAAAAATTCAAGCTCCTTTGATTCGTTGATTTGTTTTCTTAGCTTTCTATTATCTTATCTTTGGTTCTAAATCTCTTTTGGTATTTCAGGATGAGTACCAGAAGAAATGTTAGAGGTGGAAGAGGCAATGGTCCTGCCCAGGCTGCACCTGCCGCTCCAGCTCCTGTCAAATTCACTACTCTTAGCAAGGAGTATTCGCAACTGGGAGGTACCAAATTTTCCGGATCCGAGAACATCATAGAGGCTCAGCAATGGCTTAAGAGTTTGGAGAAGATATTTTCTGGATTGGAAATTACTGATGCTCAGAAGCGTCAGCTTGCTGCTTGGCAACTCCAAGATGCCGCACAAGATTGGTGGGAATCCGTTACTTCACGTATCGAGGAGGACACCATCACTTGGGCCCAGTTTAGGTACGAATAGTTTGGATTCTAGTGGTTTAAAATTCTTCCTTCTATCTTTGAAATGTTATTCATCTTGTCTATCTTTGATTAGGGATACCTTCTCGGCACAATGGATGCCAGCTGCTGGGAAAACCCAACTTTATAGAGCTTTCATGGATCTTAAGCAAGGCAGTATGACTATTTCTGAGTATGAGAGGAAATTTAATGAACTCTCCAAGTTTGGACCGGGTTTGATAGATACACCACTTTTGAAGAACGAGAAATTCATTTTGGGAGCTAGACCAGAATATTATGACCTGCTTACCGGACACATTCGCTCCACTTTCACAGAGCTTATTGATTTTGCTCTTAGATATGAGTCGAAGCCTAAGGGAACCACTGCCAAGGCTGCCCCTACTCAGCCCTCTTCTAGTCAGCCTGGGAAGAGGAAGATGAACTTTGATCAACAAAAGAAAGCTTGGCAGAAGACTACTGGATTGGGTTATGCTCAGAAAAGCCCTATCGATCTTGAAAATATCACATGCTTCAAGTGCGATAAGAAGGGCCATTATGCCAATAGTTGTCCATCTACTGGAGCTGCTATTCCACCACCTTCTACGACTAGGAAGGATTTATGCTATGTCTGCCTCCAGCCGGGTCATTTCAAGAAGGAATGCCCAATGTATAAGCGTGGCACACCATCTGGAGTATTTGCTATCACCACTCCTACACCACCTGCTCAGGATGACCAAGGTACCTTACGAAGTACTTTTTCTTTACATGATTTACCTATTAGGGTATTATTCGATACTGGTGCTTCTCATAGCTTCATATCTATTGATCTCTGTAATAAGCTCAAATTAGAACCTACTCTTGCTGCTACTTCCTTATGCGTCTCCAACCCTATTGGAGGACTTGCCAACCTCAGTAGAATTTGTAAAGAGGTCGTGCTCTTATATGGAAGATATCGATTCACTTGGGATTTTTATGTACTTGGCTTCGCAGCATTTGACATCTTGTTAGGTGCTGATTGGTTAAGAAAATTCGATGCTGTTATTTCTTGCAAAGCTCGTTCTGTTTCTCTAGTCAATGACAAGGGCCTACCGCTTGTCATTGAATGCAAATCACCTCAGAAATATGCTGGAAGCTTCATATTCTCTCTTGATGCTCATCCGGATGATCTCAGTACTACACCTATTGTTCAGAAATTTCCCGATGTATTTGGAGAGGTTAACTCTCTACCACCCAAACGGGAAATCGATTTCCGTATTGACCTTATTCCTGGAGCTACTCCCGTAGTTCTCCCACACCGAAGGATGGCACCTAAAGAAAAAGCTGAACTAAAAACCCAAATTGATGATCTATTTGCTAAAGGTTTGATTAGAAGAAGTTGCTCTGAATGGGGCGCCGCAGTTGTATTTGTCACTAAATCAGATGGATCTCTTCGCATGTGTGTTGATTACCGGGAATTGAACAAACGCACTCTCAAGAATCGTTATCCGATGCCCCGCATCAACGATTTATTCGACCAGCTTCATGGTGCTAAAGTTTTCTCACAGCTGGATCTAGCCACTGGGTTCCACCAACTCAGAGTTGCTGAAGATAGTATCCATAAGACAGCTTTCCGTACCGAGAATGGATTCTATGAATGGTTGGTTATGCCATTCGGTTTGACCAACGCACCTGCTTATTTCGTTGACTTGATGAATCGAGTTTTCCGTGATGTTCTTAACAAGTTTGTTCTTGTTTTCATTGATGATATTCTCGTCTTCTCCAAAGACAAGAAGGAGCATGAGACACACCTTGCTTATGTTCTGGAAACTCTCCGAAATCATCAACTTAAGGCCAAATTCTCCAAATGCCACTTCTGGCGAGATGAAGTGAGATTTCTGGGCCACATAGTTTCTGAAAACGGAATCTCGGTCGATCCAGCTAAGATCGCCGTAATCAATGTAAGTCCACCCTATCCGCTATTTTTATTCAATTTCTCTTATCACTTTCTAATTTGAAATTTCTACAGGATTGGGAGACTCCTAAAACTCCTACAGATATTCGTAGTTTCTTAGGTTTAGCCGGATATTATCGCAGATTTATTGAGCACTTTGCCCGGATTTCTGCCCCACTTACTGCTTTAACTCGGAAGGATGTTAAGTTTATTTGGAGTGAGAAGTGCGAATCAGCTTTCAATGAGTTGAAGAGTAAATTAACCTCAGCCCCAGTTCTTGCAGTCATCGATGGAAGTGAAGGATTGACTGTTTATACAGATGCTTGCCGAGAAGGTTTAGGCGCTGTTCTTATGCAAAATGGAAAGGTTATTGCTTATGCTGGTCGTCAGTTGAAGACCCATGAATTGAACTATGCCACTCATGATCTTGAGCTTCTTGCTGTTGTATTTGCTTTGAAACTTTGGAGGCATCATCTTTTGGGAACAAAGTTCGAACTATTCACTGATCATAAGTCCTTGAGGTATATCTTTTCTCAGAAGGATTTGAACCAGAGGCAAGTCCGATGGCTTGAATTCTTAGCTGCATACGACCTCGACATCACTTATACACCGGGGAAAGCAAATGTTGTAGCAGATGCTTTGAGCCGCAGCAAAGCATTGTCTTGTTGCAATATTATCGAAAGCATGTTATTCCAGCTTAGTATCTCTCCATCTCTTATGGATCGCATTAAAGCTAAGCAATATGAAGACACTTTGCTCTATCGTATGAAGGAATTAGTTATGGGTAGAGTAAGTAATGCCGACAACAAAGTGGGTGCACAAGTTGATAGTGATGGAGTTTTGAGGATCGACAATCGTATTTGTGTTCCTAATGTCGATGGTCTCAGACAGGAAGTGCTGCGAGAAAATCATAAGTCTTCGCTTTCAATTCATCCCGGTGCTACCAAAATGTACCAGAATATGAAGAAACTATATTGGTGGAGTGGAATGAAGCGCGACATTTCTATCTATGTTAGCAGGTGCACCACTTGCCAACAAGTTAAAGCTGATCACAGAAAGACAGCAGGATTACTACAACCGCTAGAGATTCCAGGTTGGAAATGGGAGCAAATTTCTATGGATTTTATTGACGGGCTACCAAAGACTAGAAAGGGTAACGAAAGCATATGGGTGATTGTTGACAGACTGACAAAGTCCGCTCACTTTATTCCAGTCAAGACCACTCGTACAGCCTCTAGTTTGGCTGAGATATACATGAGGGAAGTTGTTAAACTTCATGGTGTACCATCTAGTATTGTATGCGATCGCGATCCTATTTTCACCAGTAAATTCTGGAAAGCATTCCAGGATACTTTGGGCACCAAACTGAATCTGAGTACAGCTTATCATCCTCAGACAGATGGCCAAACTGAGAGGGTAAATCAGATTTTGGAAGATCTTCTCCGAGCTTGTATTATTGACTTTGGTGGATCCTGGGAAGACCATCTTCACTTGGTTGAATTCACTTATAATAATAGTTACCAGGTAAAGAATTTGAATTTCAAATTTGAATAAGTATATTTGAATTTGAATTAATTATCCTTTGAAAACCAGGCAAGCATTGGTATGGCACCGTTCGAAGCCTTATATGGACGGCCATGCAAATCGCCAGCTTGTTGGATTGAGTCGGGAGATCGATTAGTGCTTGGACCAGAAATGATTATGGAAGCTTCTGAAAAGGTCGAAGAAATCAGGAAGAAGATAAAGACGGCACAGGATAGACAGAAAAGCTATGCCGACAAAAGGAGAAGAGACCTCGAATTCAGTGTAGGAGACAAAGTATTTCTGAAGGTGTCGCCTTTGAGGAATATTGTTCGATTTGGAAGGAAGGGGAAATTAGCTCCCAGATTCGTTGGTCCGTTTGAGATTACAGAAAGAGTTGGTACATTGGCATATAGAGTTGCATTACCAGAAAAGTTCGCTGGTGTTCACAACGTATTCCACGTCTCACACCTTCGCAAGGTTGTACACGATCCATCTATGACCATCCCTACTGCTCAGTTGGATGAAATAGTTATTGAGCCTGACTTGACTATTGAGCGGAAGCCACTTCGGATAGTCGATCGTGAGACAAAGCAACTCAGAAGGAAGTCGGTAAATCTCGTCAAAGTACAGTGGAGTGCAGATGAGCGGGATTGCACATGGGAAACTGAGGATAGTATTCGGGATTCAAACCCCGAACTATTAATTTCAGGTATTATTCAAATTTCTCGAAATCTATCTTAACTTTCTTACTTGTTCCATTTCTACTTCACTCGTCTCGTTCCTTTTCGAGGACGAAAAGTTTTGAGTGGGGGAGATTGTAACGACCCTAATTTTCAACCCAATTTAAAATTTTAAATTCATCGTTTCAACAAAAATTTTGAAATTTTAAACGATTTCAATTTACGTCCAAACTTTATTTGTGACATACGTCTAGTTAGATATGGACATAGAAAAAGTTTCGTTGGAAAATATTACAGTAAAATCCGTGCGCGTTTTACTGTATATCAGTCCATATAAAGCTGCGAAAAATTTATCTTCCAAATCCAAATATTTTTACACAGTCCGCTTGTAAAAATTATTCTGATCAAGATGTTATGATTCGTTTCGTCTTAAACAGTCATCGCCTGCTTCGTTTATCTTATTTTGCAAAACGTACAATTTAAGCGGCGTAAATGCAAATTTTATAAAATCATCATATCACAATAATCTGTATACCGTTGGAAGCGTACCGTCGCGCTGATCAAAATGGTATATTGGTTTGTGTCATTCGGAGTTCGGAATTAGAAGTTACTGACATTTATCGGTTGATAAACTGTCCGTTACAAACAGTTATTCGGCTCCTATTGGACTGAATTGGTGTGAGAATCAAAGCAGCCCGGTCAGCAATCATTCTTGGAAAGCCAAAAGTCTTTTGGTTACCGAGATAATTAATTAAAGGCTTTTGGAGTCCCAAAACCGTCATTATTGCTACTATTACAATTCATAATTCAAACCCATTCTTTACGTTAGCATTCCCCTTCCTCCCTCAGATCTTCTTTCTTTCTCCTGGTAAGTTTTTTTTCTTTGTCTTCCATTGCATGAGCTCCCAACTGCAGAAGCTCCAAGCCCAGGCCTTCCAAACCCTGGCCACTTGACCCCACGCCTGCTACCGCCTACCAGCCTCCCTACCCGTCAGACCCGCGTCCAGCCTGCCAGCCCCAGGCCCTCCGCCCGAACCACCAGCCCCTGCCAGCCCCAGGCCCTCCGCCCAAACCACCAGCCCCTGCCAGCCCCAGGCCCTCCGCCCGAACCACCAGCCCCTGCCAGCCCCAGGCCCTCCGCCCGAACCACCAGCCCCTGCCAGCCCCAGGCCCTCCGCCCGAACCACCAGCCCCTGCCAGCCCCAGGCCCTCCGCCCGAACCACCAGCCCCTGCCAGCCCAGGCCTTCCGCCCGAACCACCAGCCCCTGTCACCCCAGACCCGCCCGAACCCCGCCCCGAACCGCCAGTCCCAGTCACCCGAACCGCCAGTCACCTTCGCCCGCCATACCTCGCCCAGGCCCCGCCCCAGACAGCACCCTGACCCCACCCCGCCTCCCCTTGCCTGCCCAGCTCCGCCCAGACCCCACCCAGTCCCATTTCGCCTCCCCTCGCCTTCACCAGTTCTGCCACCACCAGCCCTCCGTCAGCCCACTGCCGTCCGCCAGTCCAACCAGCAGCCTCCGCCGCCAACCAGCACTATCGCTTTCATCCGCTCGACTTGGCCATAACTGATTTGTTTATTTTATACGAGTTATATGGGAAACTGTATATTACATAGCAATGAAATTCTTAGCATTCTAGTTGCTCACGTTGCTGCTATGTTTTATTTCCAGCTACTGCTTCGGAGCCCTAAGTTACCTTCAGCTTGTCAGATCTGTCTTGCTTCATCGTTGGTGCGTTCATTTTGCATTGAGCTTGTTAGTGTCTCGTATCTATTCGTCTTCGTGCTTCGTCGTCAAATCTCTAACCACGCAAGGTGAATATTTTCTATTCACGACTCAAAATCTATTATACTAGGATAATTAGATGTTGGATGTTATGAATGTAATTTGAACGTTCAATTGATTGATGTAAAAATTTGAATTGAAGTTAGTATGTTAAATAGTTATGACACCAATTTACTATGTGATATTAAATTTGTTGTTATTGTAATTAATAATAAAGTTGAAACTGAATTTGATATAGAATAGATATAAAATTTCGAATGACATATGTTAAACTTGACCTCTTATATGATGAATATTGAATAGTTAAATTGACCTTAAATTGCTTGACTTGTGGAATTGATAAGTGTCACTTTAGACTACTGAACGTATTGAATTAACCGTTGTAATTGAAATTGAACGACCAAGTGAAACTGAAATGTTATAATCTTTAATCTACATGAAATGATAGTGTAGATTCTAGAAATAGTTATATTAATTGGCGTAAATGACAAACGCGAATTAATACGATTATTTCGGGATTATTTGAAATTGTTGAATTGTTACAAATGGATGCTATTGCTTGTTTATTTACTTTGACACCATCCCAGCTATCACACTGCAAGTTCCCTTTGTATGTTTGATTTGAATTTAAATAGAATTGGGTTGAAATGATAAATACCCAAATTGAATGAATTGGCCTAGGATAGATAATTAAAATAAGAAACCGAACGGTCAACAAAGAACGTTTTGAAATTGAGACTTATTTGAAATCATGGAATGAACTTAGAAAATGGTATTGAAATTTGGTAACGTAAATTGAATAAATGAATTGTTTTAAAAAAAAAAAAAAAAAAAAATGATTTTATTAAATTGAATAAATGATTTGTTTGAAATAAATAAATGATTTTATTAAATGAATTAATGAACTTGTTGAAATAAATAAAATAAATTTTATCGAATTAAATGAATTAGATTTGTTGGAATAAAGAATTTAATTGAAATAAATGAGAACGAATTAATGTAATGAATTGAAACGGATTTGTGAATTTATTTGGTTAAACAAAGTATTTTAACAAAGTTAATCGAAATGAGATTTAAGAAGTAAATAGGTTAGAAGATAAAGTGATTAAATTTCGAGTTTTGGATAAATGAATAAACGAAGTTTTGACAAAGTGAAGGTAGTAAATGAAATTGATATAGAAATGAACCTAGGAATGTAAATACGAATTTAAAGAATAAACTTGATTTAATGAGTTGAACTAAGATTTACTATTACGTGAAATCCTTGAATTTGAATTTGATTTAATAAGTGAGATGTTGATTTAATGGGGATACTAAAATTTTGGTAACTAAAGGGCTTGACTAGAATTTCTTTTCGAAATAAGATTTTATAAATAAAATGAACCGAATTATGAAATATCAAATTTGGAAGTCAAATTTGCAACTTGACCTTTGGACTTGATTTGTTTTAACTTTAATAAAAAGTTGACTGTTGGGTAATTAATACGTAGTTATTAAAGAGTCCGGGATCGGATTATGGACATACTCTCTGTCGATACCGAAAACCACTTTAATAACTAATATACGCGAAGTGTTGATCCAGAACGAAGTGGATGGTTTTGATGAACGCGTTGACTGAAGAAAGAGAACGATTTTTGGATGACCCCTGACATGACTAAAACAGGAGCCGCGCCGGGCCATTGAGGTTCGCTACCTCTAGCGGACACACTTCTTCGATACCTTATCTATTACTTTTGTGATTCGATTTGGGTGCACCCCTTGATTTGGGAGTGTTGTTTCGCGGTGTTGGGATAGTAGCTGCTATGCCCAACATCAGTCCGGATCACGCAACTACTAGTATCCTAGTTGGTATTGCCTCATGTACCTTGTCATACTGATTATCCTATTCGCGACCACTACGATTTTGATTTGTACCTTTAGTATATGGATTGCCCTCTGGTGACTTCCGGTTTTGGGGAAACTACGGTCTTGTATATGCTTTTGGGAATAAACAGGTTAAGAGGTGTATGGGCCCTGCTTAACCCTATTTTGATATCTTACTTTATGGATTAGACATTATCTATTTAGCGTATTCTGTAGGTAGCTTATCGACCCCTTAATGATGTGTATATTCACCTTTGAGTTATGGACTTTATTATATGCATTGATTATCCTGTATAAGATTTTGAGTCCTGACTCGAGTGTTTCTTTTGCATATGCTCGGGTCAGTCTGAAGATATTCCGTTGCTGGTCAAGGTTGGTCGAAGATGCTGAAGGCTTAGCTCTTATCTATATCATTTATTTCAGTATTTGATGTACTTTTGTATGGGACATCTTGTATCTCTTTCAGTCGCTTTATGTTGAGACATTGTTGTATTCTCTGTAGTAGCTTCATGAACTACTATTATGACGATGTATTTTCCGCTGCATTATTCTGTGACTGTTCTGAGTCTGTGATGTTGTATTGATTCTCATTTACATTTATGTATTTATAATCCCATAATGTTCTGTGTTTTGTATTATTTAAGTTGACAAGTGTGGATTTTTGTCAATTTAAATGGTCCAAATATACAGGATGTTACAGCAGATATAACACTAAACAGTGTTAAACAACAAGTTAGCAAATCCAAATCATCAACAAGGCTAAATAAAAAAGATTACCAATAAAGATAATTTAGAAAACAACAGAATTGTCTAAATGACAATTTACAACAAAATCCAATTATTAAATAATAATTAGAAACTCAGAATTTAATTATCAAATAGATAATTAGACAAATCTCAAAATGATCAATCAAATCAAAGTTCTGTGTGGCTGCAGTACACGCACGCGTGCACTGCCTTGCCACTACAGTACGTGAAATCATCACAACAGCGAATACTAATAGCAATCAAAACTGCAGAGGTCAATATAAATGAACCAAAAACAACCGGCACTAACTCAAATCAAAAGGAACGAATTACACACGAATGTACAATGAAAGTTTACATCCGAGTACAAGGTCAAACCCGAGCTACAAGCTGGATTCAACACAGGTGAAAAATCAAATGAAATGGTCAAGACACATAAATCACGGCCTCAACCCAAAATTCAAATGTACAAATGCAATAACGGTCGAAAGCAACCCAGACTCGTAGTGAACAGTGAAGTAAGTGCATGCACACTTGTATACATATATACAAACAACATGCAAAGTGTAGACTAAATTCAGAAACATCAAAATGCACAAGCAACTCGACTACAACATATTCAAGTGAAAACAGAAAGGTACAGATGCAAACTAGAACAAGACTCGAGTGCTATCAGACTTCAAGTCAGTGAACACATTAGGGATGCATACCAAAAAGCAGAAGTAATCTGGATCAAATGTCACCAGCTCAGAGATCCAGTACACACTCGAATGCAATTGTCAAAACTTCTAAAGAGCAAAAGGCAGAGAGATGTACACATGAAGTTCGAATGATCAGCTCAAACCAAACAGTCAAGTTCAAGACAATAGTGTGGCCGAGAACTGCACAAACCAACAAGTCAATATGGCAACATGATTATCAAAGTAAGCTATAGCTCCAAAGCATCAGTATACATGACAACTATAACAAAACAAACTGCCCAGACTGATGTACATCAACCAGTAATGCCAATGGAGACCGGCACACAAATTTACACATTAACAAGAAATGAAACTCAAGTCAACATATATGATCAACAAGCTACATTGTATGAAGAATAGCAAAAGTCGACAATGCAAACAAGAGACAATAAAAAGAAAGCCTCATCATCAACATGACCAGACTTGAGTGTTAGTGAAGTGCACATGACTGGAACAAATGCCACTGTGATCTCGATAAATCAAGACAAGCCAGTGCAAGAAATCAAGTAGCAGTTTTGATTAAAGGCAGAGAATACAAAATCAATGATATATTATCACAAAACTCAAGCAGAACCAGTTCAAAGTCCAAGCAATAATAATTACCGAGGTCATGGAATCACCTATACAAATCAAGACCGAAATCATCAGTTCAATATCAAAGAATTAGCCAGAGTCGAACGAAATCACTTCGTCAAAATCAAGTCAAAGCCGAGGCCAACATTATCACAAGTCAAAGTCAAGCGATAACGAATTGAAACACAAAACAAAATTCACGTTAATGCTGAAAACAACAAGAAATTTGACCAAGTCAAATAAAATTTATCAACATTGAACAAATTCGAACCAAGTCAGAAAGCTTGAATTAGATGTGAGTGACAAGAGTTACTCACCTTTCTCGACGCGACGACGAACTCAAATCGGAGATTGGGGGAGCCGTGAAGCAAAGAGAAGAAAGCATCGATCGACCAAGCAAGAACGAAATCATCATTCGATCGTGCTAAATAAAGTCGGCATCTTCAATTTTATTCAAGCCCTAATTTTCAGAGCAAGGTGGAACGAAGAACGAAAAGCCGCCATTTATTTCGTTCGTTTGTTTGCTTAGGGTTTTCGTTTGAAAAGAGAAATAGGGAACGGGTCTAATTATCACGGCATCAAAGCAATGCAAGCGTGGGCCAGATTCAAATGTAAAGCCCACTTCAACATTTAACATATTGTTTAAAAGAATACCAACCGCTTTAAAATTCCAAACAGCGATTAACAAACTTTATTAATGAATTTCAACCTGATTAAAAACTTCGAACAGCAATTAACCAACAGATTAATCGTTTACTGACGAAAATTAATTAATGCGAAATCTCGGGTTGTTACAGACTCCCCTCCTTATAAAAATTGCGTCCCTGCAATTTTCATAATTAAGGTTGTCAATAACAATTATTTTTCTAACATAAACTGGTTCAGCTAGAAAATAAAGGTCTAGAATACAAACACCAAAGAAATCTTTTAATTTCATAAAGGAAATTCACAAATTCTCAACAAAGTGTGATTATCAAATAGATAATCAAAAAACAGCAGAACTGAATAAATACTATTTTCAACAATACTCAATTATCAACTAGATAATTAAAATTCAGAAATCACAAAACAACAATATCTAATTATTGATACGATAATTAGAAAACAGCAAAATCTAATTATCAGCGAAGATAATTAGAAAAATCACAATTCGCAAAACTGCAAATATCTAGTTATCCAAAAATTAACTAGAAAACACGAACTTCATAGTCAACGAACTTTAACTATCAACAGTGATAGATAGGAAACAGCAATTCAATGTAATCAACATAATCTAGAATCAATTAGAGACTAGAAAATCTCATAATCAGCAAAATTAGCAAATATCCAATTATCAAAAATGACAATCAGAAAACACAATCATCTAATTAGCAAAACGATAATCATAAAACATCAGATAATCAGAAATCTCAAATCAACAAATATCTAATTATCAAAAACGATAATCAGAAATCTCAAATCAACAAATATCTAATTAACAAAAACGATAATCAGAAATCAAATCAACAAATATCTAATTATCTCAAACGATAATCAGAAATCTCAAATCACAATTATCTAATTATCAAAAACGATAATCACAAAACATCAACAAATATCTAATTATCTCAAATGATAATCAGAAACATCAGATAATCAGAAATCTCAAATCAACAAATATCTAATTATCTCAAACGATAATCAAAAACAACAAATATCCGATTATCAAAAACGATAATCAGAAACAACAAATATCCAATTATCAAAAACGATAATCAGAAACAACAAATATCTGATTATCAAAAACGATAATTAGAAATCTCAAATCAACAAATATCTATTTATCAAAAATGATAATCAGAATCACAAATCAACAAATATCTAATTATCAAAAACGATAATCAGAAATCACAAATATCCGATTATCAAAAACGATAATCAGAAACCTCATATCAACAAATACCTAATTATCAAAAACGATAATCAGAAATCACAAATCAACAAATATCTAATTATCACAAACGATAATCAGAACTCAAATCAACAAATATCTAATTATCAAAAATGATAATCAGAAATAACAAATATCCGATTATCAAAAACGATAATCAGAAACAACAAATATCCGATTATCAAAACGATAATCAGAAATCTCATATCAACAAATATCTAATTATCAAAAACGATAATCAAAAATAACAAATATCCGATTATCAAAAACGATAATCAAAAATAACAAATATCCGATTATCAAAAACGATAATCAGAAATCTCATAACAGCAAATATCTAATTACCGATACGATAATTAAATCTCATAACAGCAAATATTTAATTATCGATATGATAATTAAATCTCATAACAGCAAATATTTAATTATTGATACGATAATTAAACCTCATAACATCAGCTATCTAATTACCTGCAGATAATTAGAAACAACAAATATCTAGAAATCAATTAAGATACTCTAGAAAATCAACATAAAAGGTTGGATCGATCCCATCAGATGGTGAGTTTTTAGTTCGCCGCACGTGCATCAACAAATGGCCGAAGCCTACCAAGTACTCAACATAATTCTGGCGCCCATCAGATGACCAGAAGGTCCGTAGAGTGACCCGAAGGTCTAGTACTGGTATTTGACCCGAAGGTCCATCAGAGTGGCCCGTAAGCCCAACAAATGACCCGAAGATCCAACAAATGACTCGAAGGTCCAACAAATGACCCGAAGGTCCAACAAAGTGGCTCGAAAGCACACAAAATCATCAGAATCATCAAAACAGCAAATATTTCAATTAACGAGTCCGGAATTAACCGAAATAGCAAACGCACATGTCCCATACCACGTGTTTTACTAAATCGTTTGATTCTCTTCATCATTTCCTTGAAAGTGCAAAATTGTGTATTTCGTAAAAATACATTTTACATTCTCAAACGGACAAGTCCGGAATTAAGCTAAATAGTAAAGAAAGGGTTCATAGTCCTCGATTTTGCTGAATCGTTTAAGTCGCTTCCTTATTCTTTTGAAAGCGCAAACTGTAAAATTTTGTATTTTAAATGAATAACATTTTACGTTCTCAAACGGACAAGTCCGGAATTAAGCGAAACAGTAAAAGTGAGGGTTCATAGTCCTCAATTTTGCTGAAGCGTTTAAATCGCTTCCTCATTCTTTTGAAAGCGTAAACTGTAAAAAAAATTAAACAATTTTCAGAACACGTGATTAAGACAGCAATATCAGTAACATTAGTAGCAATTTCGAAAAGGAAATTGCACTTCCCAAAACACCGTAAAATCGGATCTCAAAATCAGCATTGCGGAATAACCGCTTGAAAATCCACTTTTAAAATTTGACGGTTACTGAAGTCAAAGCGACAGTAATTTTTAAACGTCAAAATCTCATCAAAATAATTACATCAAAATGTAATACCAGTGAATTTTCATTCATTAAAAATGTCAACAAAACACCGTGCTTCCAAACTTAACATCGGTGTAAAAATCCCGTTATAAAAATAACGGCAACAAAATACGTTTAAACCAAACACCGGTTCGACGTAAAATTAATGCAGTAACGTGCAACTCAAATTTGCACGTACTACAAATTGAACAAAGAAATCATTTGAATGTATCTTCAATGAAGATAATTCAAAACAGCAAAATCTAATCAATATATGATTAGCATAAAGGAAAACCAGCAAAAATCTCAACAAAAATCACATAACTGCAATCGCTTCGAATTCTCAAATCGGATTCAAAATTTTCAAAGAAACAAATAAACCCAGCTATGTAAACAACAAATGAAATTTATTTCAATTTCATATTTTGATTTTTAAATCAAAAAGATTATCAGCAGTATTCAGCGAAGACAGTCTCACTGTTTCCGCTGCGCACTCCGATAACAGAACACAAATTATTCAATCAACAAAACACAGTTTCACTTTTATTTTTAAATAAAGATATTTAAAAATTTCATCATAATTTCAAAACTTTAGTTTTGACTCAAAGCACTAATAAAACATCGACCAATAGTTGTAACACATGTTCCATCTAAGTTATGGTTTATATTATGTTCATAAACCCCAAGCTCTGATACCAACTGTTACGCCCCATCTCTATGCTCACAATAACAAAGAGTATTAAAAGAAATACTGTCTGTTATTACGAAGAATAAGGCTTGATAAGAGCGGCCATCCGTAGTTGGGCCTTACACTAGTATTGGTTACCTCGATAGGAGTGGTATATATTTTTACTTTTCATCACTTATTTATTTACTCCCATCGACATACCCAATTCCAGTATAAAACAAACTACGATGGTTCATAATAGTTTAGGACAATATATATAATAATAACACAGATAATAAAAATGCGGAACACAGATAACAAAAGTCTTATATATATATATATAACTGATGTCAGTTATAATACATTTGACACGATACATATGATACAACTACAACTGTCGACTCTGGAAGTTATATATACAAGTACATTATCGACTAATATACATGAATACATATCAACCTATACTATGACACGACTACTCCAAAAGATATGAAAAGTCTTCATAGCTCAACCAGCAACCCAAAGCAAGATATCTACAACCTGAAATAACTCGGGTCTGACCCGAGTATTAAATTCAAAAGAAAATAATACACGGGTCAGTCTAATTCAAAAATTAATGCACAGAAGCAATAATAATAAAATATCAAATAGACGACAGTCACAGAAATCTCGTACATCCATCTCCTCGATAAGAGAATCAGATAACGGTAGATATAACACTAAACAGTGTTAAACAACAAGTCAGCAAATCCAAATCATCTACAAGGCAAAATAAAAAAGATTACCAATGAAGATAATTTAGAAAACAACAGAATTGTCTAAACGACAATTTACAACAAAATCCAAATATTAAGTAATTATTAGAAACTCAGAATTTAATTATCAAATAGATAATTAGACAAATCTCAAAATGATCAATCAAATCAAAGTTCTGTGTAGCTGCAGTACACGCACGCGTGCACTGCCTCGCCACTACAGTACGTGAAATCATCACAACAGCGAATACTAACAGCAATCAAAACTGCAGAGGTCAATATAAATGAACCAAAAACAACCGGCACTAACTCAAATCAAAAGGAACGAATTACACACGAATGCATAATGAAAGTTTACATCCGAGTACAAGGTCAAACCCGAGCTACAAGCTGGATTCAACACAGGTGAAAAATCAAATGAAATGGTCAAGACACATAAATCACGGCCTCAACCCAAAATTCAAATGTACAAATGCAATAACGGTCGAAAGAAACCCAGACTCATAGCAAACTGTGAAGTAAATGCATGCACACTTGTATACATATATATAAACAACATGCACAGTGCAGGCTAAATTCAGAAACATCAAAATGCACAAGCAACTCGACTACAACATATTCAAGTGAAAACAGAAAGGTACAGATGCAAACTAGAACAAGACTCGAGTGCTATCAGACTTCAAGTCAGTGAACACATTAGGGATGCATACCAAAAAGCAGAAGTAATCTGGATCAAATGTCACCAGCTCAAAGACCCAGTACACACTCGAATGCAATTGTCAAAACTTCTAAAGAGCAAAAGGCAGAGAGATGTACACATGAAGTTCGAATGATCAGCTCAAACCAAACAGTCAAGTTCAAGACAATAGTGTGGCCGAGAACTGCGCAAACCAACAAGTCAATATGGCAACATGATTATCAAAGTAAGCTATAGCTCCAAAGCATCAGTATACATGACAACTATAACAAAACAAACTGCCCAGACTGATGTACATCAACCAGTAATGCCAATGGAGACTGGCACACAAATTTACACATTAAAAAGAAATGAAACTCAAGTCAACATATATGATCAACTAGCTACACAGTATGAAGAATAGCAAAAGTCGACAATGCAAACAAGAGACAATAAAAAGAAAGCCTCATCATCAACATGACTAGACTCGAGTGTTAGTGAAGTGCAAATGGCTGGAACAAATGACACTGTGATCTCGACAAATCAAGACAAGCCAGTGCAAGAAATCAAGTAGCAGTTTTGATTAAAGGCAGAGAATACAAAATCAATGATATATTATCACAAAACTCAAGCAGAACCAGTTCAAAGTCCAAGCAATAATAATTACCGAGGTCATGGAATCACCTATACAAATCAAGACCGAAATCATCAGTTCAATATCAAAGAATTAGCCAGAGTCGAACGAAATCACTTCGTCAAAATCAAGTCAAAGCCGAGGCCAACATTATCACAAGTCAAAGTCAAGCGATAACGAATTGAAACACAAAACAAAATTCACATTAATGCTGAAAAAAACAAGAAATCTGACCAAGTCAAATAAAATTTATCAACATCGAACAAATTCGAACCAAGTCAGAAAGCTTGAATTAGATGTGAGTGACAAGAATTACTCACCTTTCTCGACGCAACGACGAACTCAAATCGGAGATTGGGGGAGCCGTGAAGCAAAGAGAAGAAAGCATCGATCGACCAAGCAAGAACGAAATCATCATTCGATCATGCTAAATAAAGTCGGCATCTTCAATTTTATTCAAGCCCTAATTTTCAGAGCAAGGTGGAACGAAGAACGAAAAGCCGCCATTTATTTCGTTCGTTTGTTTGCTTAGGATTTTCATTTGAAAAGAGAAATGGGGAACGGGTCTAATTATCACGGCATCAAAGCAATGCAAGCGTGGGCCAGATTCAAATGTAAAGCCCACTTCAACATTTAACATATTGTTTAAAAGAATACCAACCGCTTTAAAATTCCAAACAGCGATTAACAAACTTTATTAATGAATTTCAACCTGATTAAAAACTTCGAACAGCAATTAACCAACAGATTAACCGTTTGCTGACGAAAATTAATTAATGCGAAATCTCGGGTTGTTACAGTAGTAGAACGTAAAAATAGGACGATTCAAGAGTGTGCGAGAACTATGCTTTCAGATAGTAAATTACCAAAATATTTTTGGGCAGAAGCAGTTGCTACCGCCTGTTATATTTTAAATAGAATTTTAATTAGACCTTAACTGATAAGACATCTTATGAACTTCATCACGGAAAGAAACCTAAGGTATCTTATTTTAGAATTTTTGGAAGTAAATATTTTATTTTAAATACAAAAGATAACTTAGATAAATTTGATCCTAAATCCGACAAAGGTATCTTTATCGGATATTCTAATAGAAGTAAAGCATACAGAGTGTTTAATTTAAGAACTAACACCATCGAAGAAACAATGCATGTTTCATTCGATGAAAATCTCAAAAATTTTGAAGATACAAAAATGATAAAGAGGATTTAATTACTCAAAATCAGGAGTCAATTGAAACTAATAATGAAATTAATCATCCTAATAAAAAGATTAAACTTTTAAAAGATCATCCTATAGAAAATATACTAGGAGATATGCAATCTGTTGTTACAACTAGAAATCAACTAAGTAAAATGAGCAATGTAGCCTTTATATCAACTATTGAACCCAAAAATCCAAAAGAAGCATCAACTGATGATTCATGGATTTTGGCTATGCAAGAAGAACTAAATCAATTCATTAGAAAAGATGTTTGGGAACTTGTTCCTAGACCTAAAAATAAAACTATAATTGGGACTAAATAGGTTTATAAAAATAATATGAATGAAGAAGGTGAGGTCGTTAGAAATAAAGCCCGGTTAGTCACTCAAGGTTATTGTCAAGAAGAAGGAATAGATTGTGATGAAACCTTTGCTCCCGTAGCAAGATTAGAAGCCATTAGGATTCTACTTGCTTTCGCAAATTATAATAATTTCAAATTATTTCAAATGGATGTTAAAAGTGCCTTTTTAACCGGATTTGTAAAAGAGGAAGTATATGTTGAACAACCACCACTTTTTGAAGATGAAAAATCACCAAATCATGTTTACAAACTTAAAAAAGCTCTATATGGTCTAAAACAAGCTCCTAGAGCCTAGAATGATAGACTAAGATCTTACTTATTACAATCAAACTTTGAAATTGGTAAAGTAGATAATACTCTTTTTACTAAAAGAAATAAAAATGATATTCAACTAGTACAAGTTTACGTAGATGATATAATTTCGGATCAACTAATTTTGAAATGAATAAAGAATTTTCTGAAATAATGACAAAAGAGTTTGAGATGAGTCATATGGGTGAATTAAACTTCTTTCTAGGATGCAAATAAAACAATTAGATAATGGTATCTTTATCAGTCAATAAAAATATGCTAAAGACCTAGTTAATAAATTTGGTTTGACTACTGCAAGTAGAAAACCCACTTCCATGGCAACCAATGAGTACATAAGTAAAGAAGATCTCTCGAAAGATGTAGATCAAAAATTATATAGAGGAATGATTGGATCACTACTCTATATCACTGCTAGTAGACCTGATATCATGCATAGTGTTTGTCTCTGTGCAAGATATCAATCCCAACCTAAAGAGACCCACTTAAAAGCTGTAAAACGTATCATAAGATATGTTAAACACACATTTGATTATGGCTTATTTTATCCTAAAAATGATTCATTTGAATTAATATCTTACTGTGATGCTGACTATGCTGGTTGTAAATCAGAGCGAAAAAGTACAAGTGGAACTTGTCACTTTTTGGGGCATTCTCTGGTTTCCTGGTTTAGTAAAAAGCAAAACACAGTTTCTTTATCAACAACCGAAGCAGAGTATATTTCTGCTGCTTTGGCTTGTTCTCAAGTAATATATATGCAACAAACTTTAAAATATTTTGGTTTAAATATCTCAAAATCACCAATTTATTGTGATAGTACTAGTGCAATAAATTTATCAAAAAAATCCTACTCATCATGCTCGAACTAAACATATTGATATCAGACATCATCTTCTCAGAGATAATATAAGTAAGGAAGTAATTACTCTCGATTATATCAATTCCGAGAATCAAATTGCTGATATCTTAACAAAATCCTTAAATGAATCTATATTTACTAAATTAAGAAGAGAATTAGGTATTTGTTCAATAACTGAAATATAGAATATAAATATATAACAAGTATAATTAAAATTAAATTAAAATAAATCAAATAGCAAAAATATAAGTACCTTGTCGACAACCCTCCTTTACCCCTGTCGACATATAACGAATTTTTTTTTTTTGAAATTTTCCTACCAAAATTCAAATGGGTGGTTATATGTTCATCTTATTTCGAAATTTTGTTCATTCTTTCTGTTCTTTCTCTGTTCTAACTTCTAAAAACATTAAAACAATGGCCTCCTCCTCCAAATCAAACAAAAAATCAACCTTTTCGTTCCCTACTCCTTCTATCGGACCATTTCAACGAACTACGCTTGCACGAGTGATGAAAATGGAGGTTTCCTTGAAGGATGCACTGCAACTTATGACTGAAATTCAAGTAGTTCAAATCAGAATGGCCAAAGAACAAGAATGGCAAAGGCAAAATCCTTAGAAACTTGCAAAAGTTTCTAATGGACAATCACGCCAATCCCATCTTGATCGATGAAGAATCTTCAGGTGTTCAGGTGCAAGAGGACAGCAAGGAAGAAGAAGAAGAAGTCCCCATGGAAGAAGAGCACACTGAAGATGACGACAAAGTTGTTTGCATTGGCCAAGTATGCTTTGACAAGGATGGAAATCTAGTAGAACAACGTGGAAATTTCTGTTTCCACTTCCCAAATTGCTCGGTTCATAGATCTTCCATTGTCAAGGATACACATTAGTTTCTTTTGTCTCTTTCTTATCGTTATTTGTATATGATCTTACTTACATTTTCTACGCAAATGAAAGTATAACATTATATAATTAATAAATGATTTTTGTTCTCATATTTGAATTCTCACATTATCATTATTATAAATATTATCATATATGGATTCTTAGTTAGGAGAGTTAGTTATTAAGGGCTAAGTTTTAGTTTCAGAATTAAGTGTTGATTATTTATAATAACACTATCATTATAATCACATGTAATATAGTATTAGATTAAGGGGGAGTTGTATAGATTTAAACTTAGTTTTTTGTTGATGACAAAGGGGGAGAAGTATAAAATAGGATAGTTAGGCATAGATTAAGGGGGAGTTATTAGTTTTAGGGGGAGTTATTAGGATAGAAGTAATATTTTACAAACAAAGGTTGTCATCATCAAAAAGGGGGAGATTGTTAGTCCCTGCAAAGTTGGTTTTGATGACAACAACCTTAGAATAAGATTATAAAATATAAATACTAACATTATTGTTTAGATATATATGTATATGCAAGATATATATACAGGTACCAAAGAATGAAGACTGTACAGTATAGAGATTCAAGAACTGATGAACTCAAGATCGAAGATATCAAGATTTAAGACTCATGAGTATCAAGATTTCAAGATTTCAAGGTTAGTAATTTAGTTAGGAATTTTGTTAAAACTCCTAGAAAAGCACTGACATCTTAAAATCCATTTTATTCATGGAATGGAATCCACTTCGAGCCTGTTAAAGGGATGGAACCCTAAGTAGGATGGAACCTACGAAAAATCTAGTGGAACATTGTTTTGTATCCACTAACTTTTATTCAAATGTTTTACAAAATTATATCTTGTTTTCAAATTGATTTCAAAATCTTCCTTTTTAAATCAAAAACATCTATCCTGGTTTTAAAATACTTTTAGCCTCAAAATAATCTTTATTTTCAATATCAAATTATCCTTGGTTTTAAACTATCTTTTAATTATAATATATTTAACTTTTAATATTTATACTTAGATTTAAATATAAAATTATAGTAAAATTTTATATATACCAAAATATTATTCTCTATACTTATTTATGTATTTTAACTATAGTTAAGTATATTTATAAAGTTTAAAATAGTTTTAATACAAGATAGAAGTTATTTTCAAAGAAAAACAAATTACCAAAAATAACTTAGGCCTATCGACAACCCCAAGGAACCCTTGTCGACAAGGAGACAGTTGATTTCAAAAGTTTGAATTTCAAAGAAAGTGTCTATTCATCATATCCTTTCACGAATGGACATGGCTGTTGTTCTACTATAAATATGGGTTGTTTTAAACGAATTTATATTCATATTTTCTCTGATTTCACTCCTCTTCTTCTTCCACATTTCTTTATATACATTTTGACCATTACTCTGCCGAAATCACCATTGAATCTAACTAGATCATCTCTGGTTTGATTCTCTATCACTATCTCAACAAGATCCCAGTGCTATTCAGAGTTATAGATTTCTTTGTATTCAATCGAGTGAGAAAAGGTGTGATTGTAGCCTAGAAAATCATTCGGGTGAACTTGTTGCCCGTAAAATCAAGTATCTCTACCCAGAGGATTTTGAATCTGGAGCGGTGTACCTCGTGGCCTTGAAATCGAGGGTGTAATTGTAAGAATTGATTTTGAAAGGAAATACGTACTTATGTTGCGGGACTGGATGTAGGGTAACTCTGAACCAGTATAAATTCGGTGTGTTCTTTCCTTTATTGCTTTTACTTTATATCTGCATCTGTGTTTGATTCTGTGATCATATCTGTGTCTGAATATTGCATACATTTGTGTTCAAATTAACATAAACTCAAAAAGAATTAGTAATTCCTTAAAACACTATTCACCCCCCTCTAGTGTTAATTCTAGCCTTAAGATCCGTAATCCGCATTTCTCACACCTATTCTGAACACAATGGAAAAGGTTTCGAGTCCTAATTCGATCATATGGAGAAGATAGCTTTTTGGACCCAGTTATTATATTAAATTTTCCATATAAATTTCAGCGTGTTTACATCTCCTATGGCTAAACGATAACTCCAAAAGCTACAAAATTTGAAATCCGATAATAATACAATATTACGTATCCAATGAAACTGGTTTCATCGAATTCCGAGACTGTGCCTCGGAAGGCTATTTTTAAATATCAATTTAAACGATATATTTTTAAAACTGAACAAAGCACTTCCAAATTCAATTTTAAAAGTTGCATTGTCTTCAGTATTATTAATATGAATTTTACAAACCTTTAAATTATTTTTATCGAGCTTAAAACTCCAGATTCACTATTTTAACCAATATTCAATATAAAATTTCAATAATTAAATTATTAGATAAATTGCTATATTTAAATTCTAAATCTATTTCTATAAATAAAACCAATCTTTCACATTCAAAAATCAATCTATAATTCAAATTTTAATATTTAAAACCATTTAAATATTCCAAATCCAATGTCGAAAAATTCGGGTCGTTACACACTCATCGCTCAGCACCACTAGGAAGGTCTATTGCTTCCACTAAGCTAATGTTGTCCACCTTTCTGCAGCAATTGCTTATCTGCCAAAGCAATAGTCTGATCTTCTTCCTCATGTACTTCGAACAATGATGTCATTAGCCTACACACATGGTCTTTGAAAATCCCATAAATGCTTCGCAACAAATAATAAATTCACACTTACTCAAAGACAGTAGTCACGGTACTAGCAATGCAAGCCTGTTGTTTACCTGAATGATCTCCAAACCTACCTGTCACTTGATGATTACTTCAACAACAACTGCGGTTAGCACTTAGCATAACGTTCATCACACATTGCAGTAGTATGGTTCAGTTGCTCTCTTCATATACCCTATCTCGTTTGCTCAGTTCAAAGACACCAAACCAGATCATCAGTCTCTGCCACTGTTACCCCCCTAATAGTGGGTCAATTTAGGTACGGACTGTCTAATTTGACACACTTACCCATCATCCATGCCATCGTATATTCTAATTCTTCAAACTTGCTGCTCCATAACATCATTAAGTATTTTTTTTGTTAGGAATTAGTTGCAGGCATCAGTTTGTGTGCTTTATTAGCTACTGGCATGATTAGGTAGTGCTGCCATATATCATACTCATGTTATGCAGCACCAGTTAAACATTGCAACTGATTTTCCATAAAGCCTCGATGATGCAATCTTCACCTAATGTCTCTGCCTAGGCTTTTTCAAATCTCAGATTTCAATGCTTCAACTCATTCTATTCAACCTCAGTGCATGCTTAGATTGTATTAATTGCCTCGGTCTGTGAAGGAAGATCCAATGTGATAATGTTACATTCAATTGTTGTGATACATGTTACAATACCTTCTTGTTGTTTCAACTGCCATCTGGTACAATATTTCAGCCCTATTCATGTTACATCAGCTTTCATTGACTTTCTTCTTTAGCTAGGCCCCTTATTATTTGTTTTTCTACTCTAATACTACATATCTTCTTGTCTCTTGTTATTCCATACAACATTATGCATTAGATGCGTCACTTTATCAATGTTCCATATGCTTTGGATTGGTTTTCCTGGCTACGAATAACTAATGGCTGCTTTAGATATATTCTGTAATGTTCAAATTTTGATGAACATAAATGATATGTTGTGGCCTGTATTAATTCTTCTTTGCTGATCATCAGTTATATAATATTATTAGCATAATTTCACCATTCAAAGTGCTTAACATAATTTTGTAGTACTAACTACCAGGCTTGTTGGTAGTTTTTTGTTTCTTTCATTAACAAAAAAGCATGAGTGTTCTCCTCACTGTGAGGATCACTCTTTCATCAAAAAAATCTCAAGAAAACATACAAAAAGCAGTCAAGAACCACAACTTATTTAGAAGAATCACTAAGACAAAGCCACAAATTATAACTTAAGAAAATACCATGTTAATTTCCTTGTTTATTAAAAATAAGAAATAATTCATACTTTTTATTAAGTAGACACTTCAATATAATGGCTATGCAAAGAACAGAATAATCTATTCAAAATGATTCGAGCAGAAGTTCTAACTATTCCATTTGCTATTTAAAAGAAGAAGAAGATAAAATTTTCACACCAAAATTAAAAACCAAAGAACTTGATGCAAGAAAGCTACAATAAAAACATCAGTAAAAATCCATTAGGAATAACATGAAACTTCATAAGTGGATTGAAAATATGAATTCCTAAAAAGATGAGGAAACGTAGCTAATAAACCTAGGTCAAAAGTACAATGTAGAAACATTTGAGCCGCCTAACCTAATGATACACATATCGGCTTCTCAAACTTAAATCCAGTCAGTGCCCAATTATAACCGTTATGACCTACGTTATTGTTGCAATTATGTAAATCAAGAACCTTAATTTTATTCATGGATGCAACACACAAAATATATTTCAACCGACTAAAAGTTTATATATTTGAAACTGGCAGTTTAAACTGTTACAGTTATCTAACAAATAAATAATCACTTTAAAATATACCTAAATGCCAAAAATATTATCAAGTAAGAAAGCGACATGGAAGGGTGTAGAAATTTAGATTAGCGATGATATCTGGGAGGAAATCGACAAATAAGCCAACGAAATTGGCATTAAGCGAACGAAAATCGACAAATGATCCTGGTTGTGTTCTCAAAATTCATGGAAGTTCCTTTGCTGAAAGCTAACTGTTTAATGCGCTAACATTGATTATCTTTTGAAGTGTTAGTAGATGATAGTCACATTCGCTATTTGAAAAGAGAACTAAAATAAATAGCATGGATTGCCATGTTAAGTAAAAATGCTTCCAATACTTGTGGCAAAAGAATGTAATATCATCACTGCATATCTATGTTTTCACAACTTCATGATTCATGCGTATCACTCCAACAACACCATTTAAACATATCCATAATACCATCAGTCTTTATCATTCATATATGGAAAGATGACATAAATTGTAGCAATTATCATGGTAAAAGAATCCTATAAATCTATAACAGAATAATAGTCATAAGAACAAAGCAAAGTATCTACTTATCATGAATATACACTCCAACATATGTTTTTATTTTTCAGAGTTAGCTTAGGAAATAAGCATTTTAAAAAACTGTGCTATAGAAACAAAACCTGTTTAAGTAATAATGAAAATTGATTTAGGCATCAATCTGACACAATTCATCTTGCAAACTGTGTTGCTCTTTTGTGGAACAGGGAAGTATGGTCAAACTGAAAATCCTAAAGCACTATTGTAATACACACACATTCATGTCGATGAACAATTGCTACTGCTACCAGCAGATTTCCACTATCCTAAACCCCATGACCATTCAGTATTATAACAAACACGGGACATTAACCTAATCGCAACAAAATTCTTACTCTAAAGAGCAAGATAACAACAAACTTCTCAATAGAAAAATGTCAAACAATAATCAACGACTGATAAAAACCAGCCGAATACATTAGGTACACTAAGCGAAGGGGAAAATTGTTGAGGAGATTACCTAAATGTAACTACCATTGCATGCCTTGGGAACATGCCTATGGACGATGGGGGAAAGAGTTGTAACAGTCAAGGTTGAGTTGAATAAAGGAAGAGCATAGCCCAAGCAAGGGCATAACAACCATTAGAAAGAGCGATGGGGAAAGAGGGGAAACTGCTGAGGCATAAGCGAACAATAGCGGTTGGAGATACCTAACGGTGACGATGAGCTTGGGGACACCGTTCGCCTCTTCGGAAGTTGAATCCAACTGATTTTACCCTAAATGAAAATTAGGGTTAGGCATTAACTAGGGGCTGAAGGAAATAAAATATGAGATGTAATATTGTGACGATTCAATGCCGAAATACAGGTGTCAAACTCTTATTCAATTTCACTGATAGATGAAGGGTGAGAGATGAAGGGGGTCGAGAGCTTAGTATTCCCTACTCAGCTTTAATATTATAGTATAGATAGTTTTCGAATAAGTTACTTAGTTTCCAAACTAATGATTTTAAATGGGATAGTTTTGACCTAGCCGAAACCCTTCTGCTGAACTTATGCCTTTCGGAGGAATAAAAGATATCAATACTTTCGAAAGGTAGCCTTTGTTTTGTAAATATGAGCCACTTTCTAAAGCTTTCGAATGGGGTTAATGGTTTCGAAAGGGGTTTCAAAGATAACCTTCAAACGATTTACTTATACGGTTTAAGCTTTTGAAGGGATGGTTCCGAAGCCATCGACTTTCCCCAAACAATTTTATATAAAGATCAGTGGTTTCGAAATGAGTACTTTCGTATGTATTCACTTTAGCCCAAAAGATATTTTAGGGAAAAACTCAATGGTTTCGAAAGGGGTACTTTCAAATGATTTTGAAGCTAAGCTTCTATAGTTGAATGGTTTCACTTTAATACATTCGAAAGGTTTCAAAGGAAAGGTTTCAAAGTGTTTCAAAAGGTAGGGCCTAGAGTTTTGAAAAGAGGATTTTAATGCTTTTGAAAGGAAGTTTTCCAATGGTTTCGAAAGTAATGATTAAAGGTTTCGAAAGCCTTAGTTTTCAAAACAAATAACCCAATCTTATTTTAAAGGGAAACCATGGCGTAATAAAAGAGTTTTGAAATGATTTTAACATGCAGTTTTTGAAGAAGTTTTCCTTGATTAATAGGTTAAAGGGATTAACCAAGTTTTATATAAAATGATTTCAAGGATATTATACCACAGGTGTTGGTATTATTATGATGTTTACTTCTTCATATATATATATATATATTCACATTATAATGGACTTATAACTATATTTTGGAGAAGGGCAGAATAACCGGCTAGGTTGACCTAATAGTGAATATAAATTGAATTAATTCCTGAATGAGTAGAATAGCATCCAGGAGGTCAGACAGACCAGAATGTAGGATGCCTAAATATTGAAGTTGTCAGATAGACAAGTTCATAATAAATCCATGAAAACTATGTTTAGGAAAAGTTATTGGCAGAAGTCAATAGGTTCATAGTAAACCAATGAAAACTATGATTAGATTGAGTTATTGGTAGGGGCCAATAGATTTATAGTGGACCCATAAAAACTATATCCGGATTGAGTTATTGACAAAACTCAATAGGTTCCTAGTCAATCCATGAAAACTAGGATAAGAGAGAAGTTATTGGAGATACCAATAGGTTCAGCGAGAACCCATGAAACAGTAAAGTTATTGGCAGGGGCTAATAAGTTCTTAGTGATCCCATGGAAACTGTGAAACTGGACAGAGAGTCCATAAGTATTAAACAGGTTATTAGTCAGCCCATGAAAACTAATAGGTTAATAGTAACCCTATAAGTGAGACAGATAGTCAGAATGAATGGGGATGGAAAATCCAGAATTGATTTAGTTGTTTGCATATCATCATATTATTTTGAACTACTATGTTTTAACTATTGTGGATGCAGGAGCATGGTATATGGTTTTATAAAGTTTTAGGATACTAGTGAGAGGAAAACCTGTTCCGCTAAGCGGTATGGTCTCACTAGATATCTAAATGGTTTGAGATGGTAGATTATTATTCATACCAAGCTTTATGTCTGACTCGAAGTTTATATTTTCCCCTTAAACACTCGGGTGCTAAATTGAGTAGTTTAAGAGTTGATATTTTCAGGTACCTCTTTATACGAATAAGCTTCCGGAGACGTGCAGGAGGCAGGATAACTTTTTAGAGTTCTTTTCTATTTTGATTCAGCTGTGTTTTGTTGTAAAGGCAAAGATGTTTAATTGCCTAGTTATATACTCTGATCATCTAAGGGGGCATCTTCATATGTCGTTCTTGGCGTATGTTGTAATAATTATATTTTCTCTAAACGTGGTTCTCGTATTGGGATTATGTAATGAATTTGAAATGAATTGAAATGGAACGTGAATTTTTTTTTGTGATTTTAAATTTTTTACATATCCATGTGTTTCTATTATATCAATGTATCTAACATTACTGTATTTGGTCCTCGAGGAGTAATAAATATGGATGACTGCAGCATCCGTAGCCGTTAGTTTTGGACCTCCAAGTAGGGGATGTTACAACTGTTGTGAAGAGGACATAGTTGAAGAAGACGTAGAATTCCTGCATAGTGATAGCATAATCCAGATCCTTTCTTGGTAGCTCTGTGGTTTGTATTTATAGGGGTAGTAGTCATGTCGGATCAGAAGTCCTCTACCAGAGAAGTCCAGAGAGTAGTCCAAGGTGGTATAAGAAATATTATGACAACCAAAGTTATGGTTTAGACTCGGTACCAAGTTAAGCCCTTGATTCAGGGTCGAGTCTAATCCTTAGCCATAACTTGGCTAAACCCTTTTGTTTCGAGCTCCTTGCTTCATCTAGACTTCCTCCATGTAATTTGGTAGGTTATTGACAAGTTTTGATTATTATCCTTCCACAACTTGGGTTATCTTGCGATTTGGACCATCAAGTCTTCATTTCTTACGATTGGTTCTCTAGAACTCTACGAAACTTCGTGAACACGCGTAGGAAGACTCATGGATCATTTGCCAAAAATATGAAGATGCCAAGACTTGGCATTTAAACATGGTACCAACTCAAAATCCTTAACTCGCAAGAATCCTTAACTCAGTACCAACTCAAACCCTTGACTCGTTACTGAGTTAAGGACTTATTCCCATTTTCGATGAAACTTCTACTAGTTGTTTTTTTAGCTTCTTATATGTGTGTTACCAAGTTTGGAGTCGTTTCGTTGAGATTCCTTCACTCGGTACCGGGTAAAGGAGTTAGCTCCAAACATAGTGAAACTTTCCCAAATTGCTTCTCTAGCTCCTCTAAGTGTGCTCACCAAGTCTCAAGTCGTTTCGTCTACATTTTGTATGGGGTTTGTTTAAAGGTTGGAATGCTTAGAGTCCGACCTGAGAGTTTTATGAGTCCGACCCGAGAAAAATCACAACTCAGGTCTAACCCGAGTTTGTCTCGGGTTTGAGTCGGGTCCGACTCCAAGTCACTCAGTTCTAAGTTGACTCGGGTCCGACCTGAGTTTGTCTCGGGTTTGACTCGGGTCCGACTCCAAGACACTTAGTTCTAAGTTGACTCGGGTCTAACTCGAGTTTATATTAGGTTTGACTCGGGCCTGACTACAAGTCGTGTTATCTTGTCTTTCTATTTCTCAGCTTAGGTTTTTCTTCATTTTTCCTAGGTTCAACTTAGGCACGACTCAGGTCCGATACCAAGCGCGAAGTTGAAAATCTCAAGTCAATTTTTTCCGCTCATTTTTTGATATTTTCTTCTTCTTGCCTTTTTATGATGCTTCTAAAGTCCTTGAATTATTTTACCTTCATTTTGACGTTCTAACTTCTGATTGAAATCGACTTGGTCAAAAACCCAGTTAGCAATAACCATAGAAAATTAATAGTTCGACAAAATACTAACATATGACATAATGAAAAACGACAAACAAAACCATTTAAAAACCATAAAAGGGCAATTTTCCATCGAATTTTGTGTGTGTCGGTGGTAACTCCCTACCGTAATATAAATTAACATACTAATCTACAATTCGACAACAATACATCGTGTTAAACTAGAAAAATCGATGGTAAACCATTGAAATATCTTTGACTATATAACAAATCAAATTGTTAATTGGACAACTACTAACCATACAACATATCATGACAAACCCCAAACGAATTAAAAACCTATTCGCGATCAAATCACCACCGTTTTCAAATCTTTGACAACAACAGACAAAGTTAAATTAAATAAATCAGTACGAAACCATCGAATATTTGCAAATTTTGAATCCACAACCCTTAAATTAAAGAAAGGTTGATTATGGAGAAATTAAATGAAGAAATTCTGATTTTGTCGTTTGAAGAAAGAGTGAGAGAAAAAGTTGAATTATGCTTTTGAAGAAATAAAAGGATTATAAAAATGTAGATGTATATGGTTGAGTGAAAATGATAAATGGATGAAAGAATGGATGAATGAGAAAAAAAGTTTAAATGTATCTAATGCCCTTTTTAAATAGGTTTCAATGCCCTTGAAAAATTAGTACTGCATTTTTCGTTATCAACCATTAGTTTTGTGACGCTGTAAATTGCTTGTAAAGCGGGTACATTTTAGCGCTACCAGTACAACAAAGGATAAGATATCAATTTTTTTAACTGCGCAGACAAAAAATGAAACTTAATCCATCAAATTCATGCCGACCAGCTAATCAAAATCATTAGATCCAAACAAAATCAAACTTCTTCCAGTTCAAAAAATCACACTGAATCGAGAAAGATGAAGTACTCATCATCGCTTCTTCTTCTTCTTCTTCTAATTTCATTATTAATACCATTTCTATCCTCAAATTCCGCAGCTGGAGGAAGAAGAGAAATAGAATGGGGCATCTTGACGAAGATGAATTTCACTTCCCAGATCAGAGAACACAATCACATCCTCCTCCTCGTCACCGTTCCTTGTAAGAAAATTCCTCTTTTTTGCACTTTTGCATTTTTTTAAGAGTGGTGCTAAAGGCACCTGGGTTTGTGTTAGTTGGTTTGTGTTAGTGGGACCCTGGTCGGTGGTTTTCTGCCGACCGCAGTGCAAAAAAAATGAAAAAAAACAAAATAATTCTTGGTATTTCTTAGCATGCATCCTGGTGCCTCTTTAGTTCCTCTCTTTTTTAATTATATGAATTCAATTGGATAGTAGACTATGAAAGTAATTAATTGGTAGGTGGATGCCGAGTACCAAAATTCGAACTTCATTTGTTTAAAATCAAAATTTTGTAGCTGACAAGGCTTAGTTGAATAGACATAATCCAGAATCATAATTTGCATATTCACATTGAAAAACAGGACTTGAATTTAAGGTAGCTTCAATCTTAAATAGGTGGGAATGGGAAAATTTTGTCGGGAAGATAAGTCCACTTTCACTTTGGTTTGGAAATGCTTATTTCATATTTGTTACAAAGGTTAAATAAAAAAACGAAAAAAGAAAAAAAAAACGGAAAACCTGGTTATACTCATGGTTACAAGAAGTTTCAAAGATGGTTATTGTCAATAGCTTATAAGCAAGGAAAATAGCTTATTAGGTACTTTCATAACTTAATGTCCAACAACTATACACACATACATACATATACATTCGTACCTCTATTGTTATTATTCACGTGAAACTCCTTAAATGTTATAAACTAAACCTACTTTTAAGCAGTTATAAAAAGGTTGTTCCCAGTTTAACTCAGACAGTTTTGTAAACTTGCTACACAAGCTCAAATGGAGCTTATATATGACTTTGTCAATGAAATAAAATTATTTTGATTTATAGATTGATTTTCTTGAAAGAACCGTAACTAATTTATTTGAAGGGAATTACATGATTTATCTAGAGGCATTGATGTTTCGACAAATGGTTTAACTACCATCATTCTGAAAATTTGCTGTCAAAATAGTGAGGCGTATGCTTACAAAAAGTTAACATGCTATTGTATGGTATAGTAATGTAGCATGTTAGGAACATTTATATTTGCAGAGTAGTGAAGTTAGATATATTTTTGTTGTTTTCTGATGGCCAAAGTCTTGGGTATCATCGTATGATTTAATATAATTGGGGTATATCTTGTAAGAAATATGTTGTTCAAGAATTTAGTTTTGGAAGACATGCATGAACTCGTAAACATTTTATAAATAATTCTGTTCTAAAAATTACTGTAGTTAAATTACAGGTTGTGGAGAACACTGTCCATAGCCATAATTCAACATTTTATAAATAATTCTGTTCTAAAAATCAGTGTCATTAAATTACAGGGTGTGGAGAATCACGATCCATAGCGAAAGAATTGTCGCACATAGTTGCTTACAGAGAAAAAGAGTTTGGATATCTGAAATTAATGGTTCTTTATAGAAATTCAGATAAATTCCTGGCAAATGCTATTGGTGCCTCAGAAGGAATATCTTTATTTTACTTTCACCACACAACATCTTACAAATATAATGGAAGACTTCGGTCACAAAACATACTATCATCAGTATATAATTTTATGTTACTTCATGATGAGGAGATTCCTTTGAAGCCTCTTAAGACTCTACATGACATTGAAAATATATTTCAGTCGACAGACAAAGCAGTGGTTCTGGTTGAATTTTGTGGATGGTCACATAAATTGTTGCAGAGAAGGAATTATGAAGTAAATGAGAGAACAAAATCATTTGATAACCAATCAGAGACCGGTAGGCCAACTGAACTAATATAATCTTTTGTTATCAAATTTTGATCACCATTGCCTTTATAGGCAATGAATAAACCATAGAACCATGTTTATGCTATACCATATATTTGAGTTTCTAGAAAAAATGTGAATGATATTTTCAAAGTCTATGAAGATCCTTGGATAATATGCTCATGATGGAACTGGTCAAGTTTTTATTTGTTGTGTATGTTAGTAATTTTTTTACATGGATTTATATTTCCCTTCAAACCTGACTATAGTTTGGTAAAAGTTTAAATGTTTATGTTCAGTAGATGATTTGTGTCTATGCAGTAAATATATTTTATTTAGTAAAAACTAGGTGCTTGATGCTATTTTTGGATGAATGTTTTATACCAGATCTGATTTAATCTTCAATTTAAACAGAAATTGCAACAGTTGCAATATCATTTACACCAACTTAGTTTAGTGTTGCAGTTGGACTAAATGAGGAAAATCTTTCTAGAGATGATGAGGAAGTTGCTTCTGACAGTACTGAAAACCAGAAGGTGGCTTGTAAATCTTATTAACCCAACCTCACAGTGAGATTTTTTTAACTAGACTAATAAAGATGTAAATATATGTAATTATTTTGATCTCAAATTTATTTGTTTAGATACAGGATTCAAAAAGTGAAGAGCTGGCTTGTGGTATCGAAAATGGACATATCGATTCCCCTTTCTTCAGTGGATATATGTGGGCAAATCATAGTAATGATGCAGATATGTCGTGCACAGCAGAACAATTCCAGCATTTTAAGAATTTCCTTTCTGAATTTCTGAAAATTGCTAGAGAGCATTTCTTACCGTTTGAAAAGCATAGATTTGGTTTAATATCCGATCGGTCCATGCTGCAGTACTTGAATGTTGGAAACGTTAATACATGGTCTACTGTTCTTCATTTATCTGGATTTGATAATTCAATAGTAGTCAATGAAGGCATTGACCTTAGAGCCATTTTGCGGACCCATGATACCTTAGTTAAAGAGGTAAAGATGTGGACTTTACTGGTTCTTGCTGTCTTTATGCTCCTATTTATATGTGACTTAACTATTGTGGACTTATAGGTTTTGTGAATACTTGCTCTAGTTTTGGCGCATTCAGAGGTCCTTTGGATAGTTTTTTTAGTAGTAATTTTTCTAAATAAGAAAAAATAAAAAATAAAATGCCAATATAGATGGGAAAAGGTTACTTTCAAGTTTGAAAGAAATTAGTTATGTCAGTGAATATTTTTAGATGCGGATGGTGTCATATTCGCATCTGCATCCGAAATCATTTTCGAGTATTGGATATCCGCATCCGACGATATAGACGGATATCGAATAATCTCCTATCCGCTAATGATCAATGAATCAAGAAATAAAAATTGAAATTTTTGATTACACAACTTTTTTTCCGATCGTATTAATCATAGAAGTATGCAAAATCAACAAATATGATGATAACAAATAGTTTTGAGCAGTTAATATGCATTAAATGCATATAATACAAACTATTAACTTAATAAAGAAATAAACACATCTTTCATTTTACCAAAATACACATAAAATAAACTATAATCTTGACAAAAACCGGACGGATAATTTTCGAATGTGGATGCTTTTGTTTCCGCATCTGTATCCGTTTTTTCGAATATTAGATATTTGTCCGCTTCTCAGATACGGATGCGGGCAGATTTCAAGTTTTCGGGTATCAAATTGACAGCCTTATAAGCAATTATGTTTTATTTCTTAACTTTCAAAAGTGGTATGGGCTAATATTGATTTTATTTTAACTTATACACACTTATTTTGCCAAATTGATTTTTTGACCATTTGACTTTTTAAAAGTAAACAAATCTGCTTTCAATTGCCAAAGGGCCTCTTAGTCGTAAGACATTATTCCTGTTGTGTCTATTGGGCAATTGGCAGTTTGATTCATTGAACATTATACAGTTTCACATGTATAATCGACAATTAAAATTTCTTACAATGATTAATTGTTTATAAGAAAAGTAGGATTGCCATAGGATATATGTATACATTTCTTAACTTATGCATAAATTCAATTGCATATGTACTATACATAATTATATTATTTGCATTTTTACGCAGCACATAATTATTATCCGGTTACATCTGAATTGAATCTTTTAGTAAGGTGAGCATTGGAGTTCATGAAACCACAATAATTGATCATTCCTCTTCAATTTTTCTTAGATAGATTCCAGTGATAGTCTCGAGCCTACAACTCCACCAAATCAGCCTTCTTTAATTCTCTTCATTGATAGATCATCCGAGTCATCAAAACTAAGGGGAGAGAGCAACTCAGCTCTGCAAATTCTACGAAAGTTTGTAAAAGACATTGGTTTATCCTCCACCCCAAACCAAATTATACCACGACATGCACAACACAAAACCATAGATCATTTATCTCCTCATCTCGACAAATTTAAAGATAACATGGCATTTATGGTACTTAACAAAGGGAAAATGGTTTCTCTTGATGCAATTTCTGGAGAGCAAGGTAATGTTAGATATTCAATTATGTGTCTCTACATTATAATATATTGTGATATAGAACACATATTATTATACAATGACATTCAAAATTGAATTTTAAGGATGTCCTTAATGGCACAATAACATGTCTCTAGATTGTCTATCTAAAGGTGTTGAAAGCGAATTTCATTGACATCAATTAACCATGTTCAAAGGAAAAAAAAAACTGAATTTTAAGCAAAGTTGTTATGGTAGTTATTTTAACTTCTTGATGGAAGTTATATAAAAAAGAGTTTCTTGCCAATACAAAAATTATTCATGACAATTCAACATGAAATAAAAAATAATGTGTAGCTGTTGTTTCTTTCATCAAGAGAGTTGTAAAAATGGAGTAGTTATTTGAAATACGATTAAAGGTGTGTGTAATGTAAGCTCATTGTTAATATTTATGTGGGTCGTATCTTTGATGTTAATCATACCTCTAGTTCAGAGAATGTATTATTTCTCACAGGTACTTCTATACAGAATATTCTGGCTACTTTGCTTCAGCAAAGAAAATCTCCAACACAGGCAAAGGAAACGACAATTAGTTTATTGGCCAAGAAAGTTGGGTTTCAGCTGTTGTCTGAGGATTTCAAAGTACATCTCGTTGATTCGTTGCCATCGCAGTTTAAAAGTTCTCACTTATACATCGATGGCGGTGTTATCAGCGATGATTACAATCGTGTTTCTTTGATGTCTGATCATGATCAGAATCAAAGAAGTGGATCTTATTGTCAATGTTACACAAATAGTTTACAGAGTATAATCGCAAAAGAGTTGGAAGATTATATGCAATCATTCACATGTCCTATAAAAGAAAGTTTAAATTTTGAAAAGGAGTATCATATCGAAACACCTACCGAGGATTCAGATATCAAAGGCATATATACAGATGAGACAAATGAGATTATAAATTCCCCAAAAACAAGCAACTCTTTTCAGGGTTCCTACTTCTTTTCGGATGGCAATTATAAGCTACTAAGATCGTTAACAGGAGGCTCAAAGATACCATCGTTGGTAATTCTGGACCCTTTGTCTCGAGTCCACTATGTTTGTGAGGATATGGATATAGACAATTCTTCTCTAAGCAATTTTTTAGAATCTTATATGAATGGAACACTTACTCCCTATCAACTCTCAGTATCATCAGTCATAAAACCAAGAGAGTACCCTAGACCGCCATTTGTAAATCATGATTTTCATGAGGCTGATTCTATTCCACAAGTAACTATTAATACTTTCTGTGAAATGATAATTGGGTATAAACCATGTGAACTTGGAAATAAATTATCGCACAAAAAAGTTATGAATGATAATTTGACTTGGAAGAAAGATGTTTTGGTTTTGTTTACCACTTCCTGGTGTGGGTTTTGCCAAAGGATGGAGCTAATTGTGCGTGAAGTACATCGGGCTATCAGACATTTCTCAAATTTGCTTGATGTTGAATCTAATTCAAATTCAAAGTATTTTCATGGTAATCATATTCTCTTTAGTTTGACTTGCTGAGTTGGTTTATAACTTTGTAGGTATATGTGGACTTCACTCAGTTTGTTTTGTTCTACAAATTTTTCGTGCCAGTTAACAAGATTGATCAAATTTTCGTTGGTAATGAATTCACCTTTGTTTACATGATTTCTAAAAATGAAGTTCCATGCTATAGGTTTTCCTCAGATATTATTTTAAGACTGGATTTTTTCTTCTGAAGGAATTTTAGGTATAATCCTTTGCATGTATAGTAAACGTATCCACTAATCACTACCATGATGGTAGTTTGTGCATATTAACATCAATTTGAAAACTGCCATTTACCTGCTTGTTTTGTTCAGCCCTGTAAGAATGAAAAATGCCACAGAAATTAACACCACATTGTTTGTTTTTTCTTGTTCTCTGTAATTTTCTATAACCGCTACAGATGCCATTTACTGTTACAGTATTACAGTGTTAATTTCTGAAATCGTAGCAGATTATGCCAAGGATACTTCGCTACATGGGCTACCCTCAATATTTCTAATGGATTGTACATTGAACGACTGCGGTACATTATTAAAGCCAGTCAGCAAGGTATCATCTTATTCCAGTGTGAAAATAGCGTGGTAAATTATTTCATAAATTCTTTTACATTTAAGTATATTGAACAAGATATAAATTAACTTTACCTATCTTAAGCTAGAATATGACACATACATCTCAGTGGACTTGGTTTGTTTCAATTTATTCACTTCTATGTTGCTGCAGGAAGTTTATCCAAAACTCATGTTGTTTCCTGCGGAGAACAAGACTGCTGTTATTTATGAAGGAGATATGTCAGTAGCTTCTATCTTTGAGTTCTTAACATCTTCCGGAAGAAACTCTGGCTATCTAAACAGAAAGAAAGGTATAAAATACATTTTCACTGTTTTGCATCTATTGTATATATACATACAACCTTTGCACAAATACTTCCCATATAAATTTCAAAGTAATTTTAGGTTGATAATAGCAGTTGAGCTATATGAATCTGTACCGCTGGTAGAAATTCACCCCTAAATTTGTATCAGTGGTACACCCATGAACCTATGTCATTATTTACAAATTCCGTTTATTGATAGTAAGTTACCTAAGTGGTGTTTCATGCATGTGCGTATGCATGTATCTAATATAGAAATATGACAGAAAAGCTTATTTATGTAACTTTGACGATGGATGAAACTATGAATGCCACGTATCCATTTTATCAATAGCAGGGAGGGGTATTGATCTATTTCCATGATGCCACGATTGAAACTGTGGATTTTAGTTATTAACAGTGGAGATGCATACATATACTCATTTAGTGCCATTTTCTTGTTTAAGGAGTATTATGGACTCCATCATGGAAACAAAGCAAAAGCTACACACCTATGCATGGCAAAACTGTACAGATTAACGACATTGAAACGCTTACGCTTCACACTAAAGAAACAGAAGACATGATCCCTATAACCAAAAACTTACAGTACAGTGACTATCATATCATGCCAGGCTCTATTCTCGCTGCTACCGATAAGCTACTAAACAGTGTCACATTCAACAACGCTACCATTCTCATCGTGAAGGCAGACACAAACCAGGGTTTTCAGGGACTGATAATAAACAAGCCTATAAGCTGGGATATTTTCAAGCAACTCGATTCAGAACTGGAGGCCCTAAAGAGAGCGTCTCTTTTCTATGGTGGGCCTGTAAATGCACAAGAGTTTCCTCTAGTGAGTTCGACGAGGAAAGAAATTGAAGGGTACGAGAAAGTGGTTGCTAATCTTTACTTTGGAGGTCCTATGGCCACGGGGTTGGCTGTTGGAAGGATCAAATCGGGAGATGCGACGGCGGAGGATTTCAGGTTTTATGTAGGGTACTCGAGTTGGGGGTGGGAGCAGCTTTTTGAGGAGTTGGAAGGAGGGGCTTGGTCTGTTACTGAGTCTAGTATTGGGAATTTGGGCTTGCCAGTTACATAGAGTGTTTTTTTGAAGATGCTATGAAACAAGATTTATGCACAATTTTGTTATTTTTTGGTTTACAAGTTTTTAAACATTTCTTTAGTAGCAAATATAGAGTTTAATGGGGCATTTTGTACAAATCTTGTATGGATGTCTATGTTACATTTTCATTTTTTTTTAATAAGAGTGGTACTTTATTTAATCAGAACATTCATTTTTGATGTTTTGGGGTTTTGAGCCCATGACCTCTAGGATCTCAGTGCACAATATCATACAACTGCCATTTGAGCTAGTGGTTTTTGATATATTTTTCACCATATTGCCCGTCAATGAGTTGAATTTTGGACCCGTCTACAAGGTGGGTCACCCAGTAAATGGAGCAAGCTATTCTTCATTTATGAAAATTACATATTTACTTGAATGTAGGAGGTTTTTGTAAAATATCCTTATTACCTTGTTAAAATATGTAAACTATAACTATTTATATTAAATTAAACTTTTAAAATTTGGAGAAATAAATCATTTACAAATTCATTACAATGCATAATTGGTAATTTAAAATAGAAATCCAAATTCAAAATCTTCAAATTAAGTGCAAAAACAAAATTTTGTATTGCTTGCGTTATTTAAAATGAAAGGTACAATGCAACAAACAAAGCTGTCTAATTGATAATATTTGAACATGTAGTATGTTTATATCATTTAATTGCATGAAATATATCATTTCTATATATATATATATATATAACACAAGTTACTTTAACAAAAACATACAAATTTTAATTTTGAAATTTTTGCCATACATCCTTATAATTACAAAAAAATAAATTTTAGGTCCCTTCCATTTTCTTCTATAAAATACATCTTTATTTTCAAAAAAATAGAAGTAATTCATGGAGTATTTGGACAATTTTACTGACCGTAACATGTGTCCATGTCTTAATTTCCATGACTCAACAGCATGCAATACATGTCTTGCAGCCGCTCTTAAATTTGAAAACGATATATATAAAAGAGAAAGTATTATAAAAAAAGATGCAGGAAATAGTTTTCAAAACAGAGTGATGTAAAACAAATAGGATTTAGAAAGAGAGATGCATTTCTAATTTTCATTTTTAGTTTATTATGCATCTTACGCTATAATAATGCAATAAATTGATTTGTGTTACAAAGAATGCAACATACAATAAAAGCAACCAAAAATACACAATAATACGTCATTATAAATATTTATAGTTTATAACATTTATTTTCATTTGATATGTTATTTTGTTAAATACATAATGCAAGACTTTATGTAATTTAAAAGTTTCTAGATCGTAAAAGTTTCCAGTACCTTCCATCGCAAAAGTGCAATGTAGGACGAAACCACTAAATCTACAAAATTGATATTAATTTGAAAATTAATAGTTTATATTATTCATCATCGTACATTATTTTATTTAATGACATAATGCAAGAATTTTCTGATAGAGTTATGGGTGTATTCTTGGAGCAATTACGTAATTTATTATGTAACTTGACTTTTATAAGAGAATCTTGTTTGAAATGATGTAAGCATCTGGTTTTAGTTCTTTTATATATGTTGCTATAGATGTATATAATTAATGAATTAAAATCATTAAACATATATAAGTAGAAAATCTCCGGGAGAAGTAATTTATCGATTGCAGTTACGAACGTATTCGTAAACATGAGTATTATACACACATACATACATACATATACATTTTTTTTGTAAATGGATTAAGATTTTATTAAGGCATTTCAGCTCAAAATGTTAGCCCAATTTGGACCAATACAAAGAACAGACAAAATAAAAGCATCTGAACCCTTTCCATAAAAAACAACTTCATCGTCCTCACTCAAGCATCTCGAAGTCATGGCGGCTGATAACTCCTTTCTGGGTTTCCTACCTCTAGAGAGTTCCGATCCTCTTCTACAGTACGAGTTGCGTCTTGTACCAGCCTGGTAAGAGGATTATTCTTAATCCTTTTAAGAGTTAACTGCATGTCTCCAATCGCTAGCTTACTAACTTCAAAGTGGTTTCTCTGTTTGCTTTGGAAAATTCTGCGGTTCCTCTCCTTCCAAATTTTCCATACAGCAACTGTGATGGCGATTTTGTGCAGTTTGGATTCAATGTCTTTGTCGTGACCTCTCTAAGTCAGGTAACTGATTTGTTCTTCAAAATTATTTGAGTGGGGGTTAAATTTAAGTAATTGTTGCACGAATTCCACACCAGATTTGAGTAAAAGCATTCAAAGAATAGGTGTTCATGAGTTTCTATGTTCTGATTGCATAAGATACATACGGTATCATTTATCAAGCCCCATTTCGATAACCTATCTCTGGTAGGTAATCTTTGCAGTTTCAGGTTATTAACATGATCCCATATGATTTTACTCCATGTTGCTTTACTGCCTTTTAGTCTGATTTCATTCCAAGTAGCCTTAGTGGTGAAGTCTTTTCCAGTAGGCTTCCAGACCCATATATCCGTCTCTCTACCATTATAAATAGGCATATATTGGATTGCTTCTTTTTTGACTTGTTTTATTGGCAGAGAAGAACAATCCCACCTATTATTACTGATCACATCTTGTACTTTATTATTCGGGCATCCAAAGTCAGAGAAAGTATGAATTCCCAAAATGTCAATCAATGATTCACCTTGAATCCAAGGATCTCTTCATAGGTCAGTTTCCTTTCCAGTTGCTATTTCACAAGTACTAAGCGAAGCTAATATGTTTCTGGCCTTCAAAATTGCTTTCCAATTTGCTGAAGCATTATTGTCAATTGGCATTTGCCAAAAATTACCTTTGATGTATCTTCTCCTCATCCATTTGCCCCATAATCCTTTCCCATTAATAATTCTCCAAGCTTGTTTGAGAGTGTGGACTGTTCTCATATCTTTGAGTCTTCTAAGACCCACACCCCCTTCATCTTTGGGCCTGCATAATTTGTCATATTTAATCTTATGTATACCACCTTTCCAAATGAAGTCCGCACAAACCTTTTCAATTTTTTGGACAGAAGCATCAGGAAGTTGAAATGTTTGCAACCAGAAGTTAACTTTAGAGTGAATAACAGTGTGCACCGGTTCAATACGACCTGCAAGAGATAACAGTTTGGAGCTCCATCCCTGCAGTCTATCCCTGATTGAAGATATGAGGGTTGCACATTCTCTGTCTGTGATTTTATTTGAAGATAATGGAATCCCTAAGTATTTGACTGGCAGATTACCTTCCTTCACTTTTAAGAGATCCAACACCTATGCTCTCCTGCTACATGTTTTGTTAAAATAGCATTTGGTTTTCTGTTCATTCAGTTTTAAACCAGTATACTTTTCTAAGTTAATGAAAATGTCTTTAATTGCTAAAGCTGATTCATTGCTGGATTTTATACAGATGAGCAAGTCATCTGCATAAAGTATATGACTCACAGTAGGCTGGAAGTTAAAAATAGTCTGAATAAGCTTCTGATGAGTAGCCAACTCCATTTGTAGCGAGAAGTATTTGTTTGATGTGTGTTTAGTGTTTGATGATAACAAAATATATATATCGTATTTTAGATGTGTTTACAGATTATACACATACAGGAATAACAAATATTTTATCAACACAGAATTTGAATTCAAACTGAAATTTTATTCAAACAATCTTTTTATTACAAATTTTGAATAGTACAAATTCTGACTCTCACTATAACTGTACAATTTCTGAATACATCACAATTCGATTTTACATTAACAACATCACTACATCACTCAAACACTCATCTGCATTGTCCAGCTTCAGTGTTTGTCTTGTCTCCTGTGTACCTGTATAATTGACAATCTACAGCAGTAATCTGAAAAGAAACAAATTTAATTTGCAAAAATATAGAATTTGTTTTTTAAAAGCTGTCTCAGATATATGGGTTATCGTCATCATCTTTGATTGTGTAATATCTATGCATATCAGTATTCATATCAGGGACAGGTATTTACGAGTGGCTGCAGTACACACGTATGCACGTGTGCACTGCCTCGCCAACTCGAGTGCACAAGGTCAAATCAATATCAGATTCAACACAAGTGCAAATGGCCTCGACCAAAATATCGCTGCAACAATAAAAATGAACATGTACAAGATCAACAAAGTGTACACAGTGAAATCTAAAGACAAGTAAAGTACAATGGTGAATCATCTACATGTTCAAGTGCAAATGAACCAGACTACAGTGAAGGCAACTAATGAATGTAATTCAAATACACTCAAGTCAAAAATCACAGATCAGAGTCCAAGAAATTCCAGAAGTGAGAGCAATCAGAAGTAGTTCAAGTACAAGTGACAAACAAACAGCTACACAAATATGAAGTGCACTTAAACGAAATGAACAAGTGAGGCATCTGTGTAATCATATGTATAGCATGTCAAAGCAACTGGTTTGAAGTGCACAGTAAAGATCATGTGAACACAACAGCTACAAGTGTACAAGAAATACAACTGCAGACACAACAAGTGTACAACACAGTGAAGATCAAAGAACAGTATGCACATGATATGCAACAGTGCATCAATGACTGTATGAACTCAAATGCAACTTCAAGTGACTACTGGAATGAATGCATCAAAATGACAATATCCAGATTGAACAAGATGATCAAGTAACCAGAGCTACCCAGGGTTCAGATGAACAAATATCACAAGTGTCAGTGCAACTGGACAACAAAACAGACTCAACAGATATCACAAGAGATACAAGTGAAGTTACAACAAGTATGCAGTAAAATCGAATGCATAAGAAAAGAATTCACAGTGAAGAGTATGGCAGTGTCGAATGCACAACTAGTAAACATCAGCTACAAGTATGCTGCAGGTCAGGAGTGAAATAACAAAGCCAGCAAGTCAAAGAAGCCAGAAAATCACGCTAACAAGTTAGGAAAATATTGAAACAGTCAAAGCCGCATATTTTGGTTATTCGAATCAAAGTTGAAAAAGTCAGATTTATAATTTAGGAAAGTATCAGGACTGTTTAAAATCAAAAAGATCGAACGTTCAATAATCGAAGCCGTGAGTCAAAAGAAATTTCCCAAAATATCGAGATGTAAAAACGGCAAGTATAAACAACGTGGTGATCACGTAAATCAAATCAGACTCTATATAAACAACCACGATATCATCATCGACTTTGTGGTAAAGAGCAACGAAAATAAAACCCAATCATCACCGACATAAAACTCAAGCAATCAAGTTCAAACCAAAGAACACAAAGAAGATATCACATACCAATTTCAGAGCAGAAGCTCCAAATCGACAAAGGGAACAGCGAAGCCAGAGCTACAGAGAATCGACGAAGTCGTATTCGCCAGAGAATCTAAATCTCGAAAGCCCCAAGGAGCAAAAGGGAACGATACTATCTCAAGGCTATCGAGCAGTACAAAGCTTCAGACATCAAGCAAATCTCAAGCCCTAAATTTGACAGAGAAATCGAAGAACTCGTCGTCGCCGCAATTTTTTTTTCCTGAGAGAAATGAAGAAAATCGGGCTGAAGAATTTTGATCGGGCTGGAGATAATTAAATCGGGCCAACGTTTTAATTAAGAAGAAGGGGATCGAAGAAATAAAAAGGAATCGGGCCGGGCTTTATTAATCAAAGGGCTTGTTTAATTTTATTTTTGGTCTAAGGTTTTTTATTTATTTGGGCCAGGTTTTATTGATTTAGTTTTAGGCCTAGTCTATTGAGGGCAAAATCGATTTAAATTTCAAATTTAAATTTTGCCCTGGTATTTAAACTGTGTCTTGATTTTCAGTTGTTTTTTCAAAGTCCAGTCAGAGTGAATCACCACCTAGGGTTTAGGTGTTGTCAGATTGTCTAGTTAGAATTAGTTCAGTGAGCAGGGGGGCTGCGAGTTTGTAAAGCTCTATAGGCGGGAGCAGAGTTTGCGAGTAAATGAAACTCTATAGGCGGAGCAGGGTGTGCGAGTTTGTAGGAGTGTTTGTGAGCGGGAGCGAGTGTCTGCGAGTCTGTCAGAGTGTTTGTAAGCGGGAGACTGTTTAATTCTAATAGAAATCTGGGAATGCAGCAGTAGGCAGGGGTTGCCGAAGCTGGGTAAATTTGTGTGTGATTTACTTTACTGCATATTTATTTATCTGCTGATTGCTTCCGCGTTTAATTTGAGAAAATTTGCGATAACCCTATTCACCCCCCTCTAGGGTTAATCTAGATCCTACAAGTGGTATCAGAGCGAGGTAAATTTTTCTTTAACTCTAGAGTAATGAATCTGTCAAATAATGCTTTTTCTGAGGGGCAATCTATTGCTAGGCCACCGATGTTTAATGGTAATGATTATGCTTACTGGAAAGTTAGGATGAGTATCTATCTTAGTTCTGTTGATTACGATGTTTGGGATATTATTGAAACTGGCTATACACCTCCCACTATAACTATTGGTGATACTGAGATTCCTAAACCTAAGGAGAAGTGGGATGCTAATGATAAGAAATTAAAAACTACAAATGCTAAAGCTATGAATGCTCTGACCTGTGCTCTTGATAAAAATGAATTTAATAGAATTTCTCATTGTAAAACAGCACAAGAAATCTGGCATACTTTGGAAGTGACACACGAAGGAACTTCTCAAGTCAAGGAGTCTCGTCTAGCTCTGTTCAGCAATGAATACGAGAATTTTGTGATGGACAAAGGCAAGAGCATTAAAGACATGTTTGGATGCTTCTCAACCTTGGTATACAATGCTAGAGCGCTTGGAAAAGAATTCTCTAAGGTAGAGCTAATAAGGAAGATACTACGAATCCTACCGATGAACTTTGAGGCAAAAGTCACGGCAATACAAGAATCGAAAGATTTGAGCAAACTGAGCATGGAGGATTTGATCGGAAATCTGATGACGTATGAGCTTGAGTTGAAAGCAAAGGAGGAACGCATCAATTCCGAATCGAAGAAGAAGACTATTGCCTTAAAGAGCAGAGAAGAGAGCGATAATGAAGAAGTTGATCCAATTGAAGGACTTGCAGTGGCTGTCAATAATTTCAGAAGGTGGTCGAAATACAAGCCACGAAAGAAGAAGACCGGTAGTAATAGATCTAAAGATTCTGACAACTCTGAAAACGAACTAATCTGTTATAACTGCAACAAGCCTGGTCACTTCAAACAAAATTGTCCACTTCTCAAAATCAACAAAGGAAAGAAAAAGAAGAAGAAGGCCTTCGCAGTAACTTGGGATAATGAGGATGGAGAGGAAGTTTCAACTGATAGCTCATAGGAGGCTAATCTGTGTCTTACGGCCAGATCAGATTCAGAAGCAGAATCAGATTCAGAAGTAAGCCCAGAGGTATATAATGAGGTAAAAAACTTTTCTTATAAAGACCTTGCTTATTTCTGCATCGATCTCACTAAAACAGTTGAAGCTCTTGATTCTAAAAATGTAAAACTGAAATCTGATAGGAAAAAGCTTATCCATGAAAATTTCAGGTTAGAAACTGAACTTGAAAAAATTCAAAACCTAGAATGTAAAAACTGTAAAACTTTAGATTCAGAATTATCAAAACTGAAGAATAATTTTGAGAATCTTGAAAAAGAAAACTTGAATCTAAAGGAAACCATTGAGACTAGGAAAAAGGATTTTATAAATAGATGCACCTCACTTGTGTCTGAAAACTCAACATTAAAAACCAGAGTCCTAGATCTCGAGAAATCACTGAATAACTTTTCTAGAGGAGAAAAATCATTCAATATGTTATTAGGCAATCAACTGTTTGCTAACAACCGAAAAGGGCTAGGTTTTGGTATATCACAGGTTGACGATAGTGCAAAAGGAAAGGGCATCTTTACTGAATGTGAAATATTTGGACATCGTGTTAAAAATGGTAGTCATAGGAACAATAACACGAAATTTATACAAGTTTGGGTTCCTAAAAATTCTACGAATAAATTTCAAGTGTATTGGAACAAGAATGAAAGGACAAAACAAGTTTGGGTTCCAAAGGGATTGTTTATTAATAATTATTCTGCCACTAACAACCATGGACCTATAAATAGGTCACATACATCTTTAACCGTGTAGGTGTGGTGGCAGGCTGAGGAACAACATTGGTGTTATCTGAATTCTGGCTGTTCCAGAAATACAACGGGTGTCAAATCAACGTTCCTTAGCCTAGTATAAAGGTGAGAGATTCACTATGAGCAAACAACGAATGATTATCGTACAGGTAAAACAGGTAGTTATCTTTATTTTCACACGATAGATAACCGGTAAGAATCTGCACCGTAATCTGAATTAAATCAGCCAGTTATGATTGATAATTCTGATTTTTAACCAATTATCTTGCTTGAAGTAATTGTGATGGTTGATAGAATCTATCTTGCTTGATCTTTAATGACATCATTTTCTTCTTGAACTTAATCTGTTTGGTCAAACTATGATTGATTGCTGATTACTCATGCTCTGAAAAGTATTTTTAGAAACTGTTGAAACTGTTGAAAATTTACTGGTGAAAACTTCAAATTACTTTTAATGCTTTGACTGAGATTCTACAGAAGGTACACACACTCGCTCTTCATTTGTTAAAAGTTTGTGTACGTTTCGTTGTCACAGTGTTTTATTTCTGAAGTTAAATCCGATACTGTTGAAATGGATCTCTTAACTGCTTCTAGACCCCGTATTATGTTTTCTGTGTGTTTGTGTTTGCACGTTTTCACTCTAATTCTAAAGAATTACATTTGAATACCACTAAACGAAGTTTTGAGATATTTTTCACACACACACAAATTTGGACTATGATATCTTTCGTGTGAAAACTTTAATTTAGTTGGTTATTCTGATGTTGATTATACGGGTTCACTGGTTGACAGGAAAAGTACTAGTAGGACATGCTTCATGCTAGGACACTCACTAATTTCATTGTGTAATAATCATGTTCTCCATTCACTCACGAAACACATTGATGTGAAACACCATTTTTGATCACATTGTTAGGGAAAACATTTGCATTAAATTCAACTGAGAATCAACTTGCTGATATTTTCACAAAACCCCTTCTTGAAGACAGATTTTCCAGATTACGTTTGGATTTGGGGATTATGGAAATTGGCTAATCATTTTCCAATTTTTGGTTGAAATACTCTTGGATATTTATTTTCAACTTCAATTTCTAGAATTCAAACCTGTTTTGGATATCATTCAAAGATTGATTCGAATATGGTATTCAGTAGTGGAAATACGTTTGGTTTATGAAATTTCATAATATGATTAATTTGGTAACTTATTCCACGACCATTTCTATTTCTACCATCTTTCTATCACTCATAATGGTTTTGAAAAATGAGAAGAGTGAATTGTTTTTTAAATTAAAAAGGAAAAATCAAAGAAAATTTTAAAATATTCCTCATGCATCCCTTCTCATTTAAAAGTCCTTATGGTTATGCATGGATGGATCATGAGAGGTTATCATCACTCCATTCTCATTTAAAAGTCCTTATGGTTATGCATGAATGGAGCTTGATAGCTAATAAGTAACTGCCAATCCCATTTAAAAGTCCTTATGGTTATGCGTGGTTAGTAGGTGCTTATTTGTTTTTGTGCTTAAATGTCAAATTATTTTTAAAGAAAAAGAGAAAACACTCCTCTTCTCATTATATAAAAGTCCAATCATCGATCCATTTTCTAAAATGTGGAAATTGTTATCGTGTTATGATATATTATGATTTTTCCTTGTTTTATCCATTTGTTTTCCCCTACTGTTTCATTATTTTTTGTCAGTCTTTTGATGATAACAAAAGGGGGAGAAGGAAGAGATTTTGATAGGAAAATAAGTATTTCTGGAATATTTATTTACCAAATTTGTTAAATGTTGTTTGTTATTTTCTATAGTTCTTTTATTCGACTGAATATGGAATAGTCTCAGTTGTAGGGGGAGTATTCATGCAGGGGGAGTATACATGTAGGGGGAGCTAAATATAGTCATGTTTAAACACATCTACTGAATTTCAAAATCTTTAATATATATGTTTGTCATCATCAAAAGGGGGAGATTGTTTGATGTGTGTTTAGTGTTTGATGATAACAAAATATATATATCGTATTTTAGATGTGTTTACAGATTATACACATACAGGAATAACAAATATTTTATCAACACAGAATTTGAATTCAAACTGAAATTTTATTCAAACAATCTTTTTATTACAAATTTTGAATAGTACAAATTCTGACTCTCACTATAACTGTACAATTTCTGAATACATCACAATTCGATTTTACATTAACAACATCACTACATCACTCAAACACTCATCTGCATTGTCCAGCTTCAGTGTTTGTCTTGTCTCCTGTGTACCTGTATAATTGACAATCTACAGCAGTAATCTGAAAAGAAACAAATTTAATTTGCAAAAATATAGAATTTGTTTTTTAAAAGCTGTCTCAGATATATGGGTTATCGTCATCATCTTTGATTGTGTAATATCTATGCATATCAGTATTCATATCAGGGACAGGTATTTACGAGTGGCTGCAGTACACACGTATGCACGTGTGCACTGCCTCGCCAACTCGAGTGCACAAGGTCAAATCAATATCAGATTCAACACAAGTGCAAATGGCCTCGACCAAAATATCGCTGCAACAATAAAAATGAACATGTACAAGATCAACAAAGTGTACACAGTGAAATCTAAAGACAAGTAAAGTACAATGGTGAATCATCTACATGTTCAAGTGCAAATGAACCAGACTACAGTGAAGGCAACTAATGAATGTAATTCAAATACACTCAAGTCAAAAATCACAGATCAGAGTCCAAGAAATTCCAGAAGTGAGAGCAATCAGAAGTAGTTCAAGTACAAGTGACAAACAAACAGCTACACAAATATGAAGTGCACTTAAACGAAATGAACAAGTGAGGCATCTGTGTAATCATATGTATAGCATGTCAAAGCAACTGGTTTGAAGTGCACAGTAAAGATCATGTGAACACAACAGCTACAAGTGTACAAGAAATACAACTGCAGACACAACAAGTGTACAACACAGTGAAGATCAAAGAACAGTATGCACATGATATGCAACAGTGCATCAATGACTGTATGAACTCAAATGCAACTTCAAGTGACTACTGGAATGAATGCATCAAAATGACAATATCCAGATTGAACAAGATGATCAAGTAACCAGAGCTACCCAGGGTTCAGATGAACAAATATCACAAGTGTCAGTGCAACTGGACAACAAAACAGACTCAACAGATATCACAAGAGATACAAGTGAAGTTACAACAAGTATGCAGTAAAATCGAATGCATAAGAAAAGAATTCACAGTGAAGAGTATGGCAGTGTCGAATGCACAACTAGTAAACATCAGCTACAAGTATGCTGCAGGTCAGGAGTGAAATAACAAAGCCAGCAAGTCAAAGAAGCCAGAAAATCACGCTAACAAGTTAGGAAAATATTGAAACAGTCAAAGCCGCATATTTTGGTTATTCGAATCAAAGTTGAAAAAGTCAGATTTATAATTTAGGAAAGTATCAGGACTGTTTAAAATCAAAAAGATCGAACGTTCAATAATCGAAGCCGTGAGTCAAAAGAAATTTCCCAAAATATCGAGATGTAAAAACGGCAAGTATAAACAACGTGGTGATCACGTAAATCAAATCAGACTCTATATAAACAACCACGATATCATCATCGACTTTGTGGTAAAGAGCAACGAAAATAAAACCCAATCATCACCGACATAAAACTCAAGCAATCAAGTTCAAACCAAAGAACCCAAAGAAGATATCACATACCAATTTCAGAGCAGAAGCTCCAAATCGACAAAGGGAACAGCGAAGCCAGAGCTACAGAGAATCGACGAAGTCGTATTCGCCAGAGAATCTAAATCTCGAAAGCCCCAAGGAGCAAAAGGGAACGATACTATCTCAAGGCTATCGAGCAGTACAAAGCTTCAGACATCAAGCAAATCTCAAGCCCTAAATTTGACAGAGAAATCGAAGAACTCGTCGTCGCCGCAATTTTTTTTTCCTGAGAGAAATGAAGAAAATCGGGCTGAAGAATTTTGATCGGGCTGGAGATAATTAAATCGGGCCAACGTTTTAATTAAGAAGAAGGGGATCGAAGAAATAAAAAGGAATTGGGCCGGGCTTTATTAATCAAAGGGCTTGTTTAATTTTATTTTTGGTCTAAGGTTTTTTATTTATTTGGGCCAGGTTTTATTGATTTAGTTTTAGGCCTAGTCTATTGAGGGCAAAATCGATTTAAATTTCAAATTTAAATTTTGCCCTGGTATTTAAACTGTGTCTTGATTTTCAGTTGTTTTTTCAAAGTCCAGTTAGAGTGAATCACCACCTAGGGTTTAGGTGTTGTCAGATTGTCTAGTTAGAATTAGTTCAGTGAGCAGGGGGGCTGCGAGTTTGCAAAGCTCTATAGGCGGGAGCAGAGTTTGCGAGTAAACGAAACTCTATAGGCGGAGCAGGGTGTGCGAGTCTGTAGGAGTGTTTGTGAGCGGGAGCGAGTGTCTGCGAGTCTGTCAGAGTGTTTGTAAGCGGGAGACTGTTTAATTCTAATAGAAATCTGGGAATGCAGCAGTAGGCAGGGGTTGCCGAAGCTGGGTAAATTTGTGTGTGATTTACTTTACTGCATATTTATTTATCTGTTGATTGCTTCCGCGTTTAATTTGAGAAAATTTGCGATAACCCTATTCACCCCCCCTCTAGGGTTAATCTAGATCCTACAGTATTCCATGGCAATTGCAAACAAATAAGGGGATAGGGGGTCACCCTGCCGGATGCCTCTATTGGACCCAATGAAACCTTTTGGTATGCCATTAATCAGGATAGAGAAGGTAGGTGTAGATATACATTCATTAATTAGACTCACAAATTTTGTAGGAAATCCCATAGCAGTGAGCATATGGATAATAAAGTGTCTATTGATTTTATCATATGCTTTGTGGAGGTCGACCTTTAGACAGAATTTATCAGTGCCTGGTTTATTAAAATTCCTTACCAATTCATGTGCCATAAGCGAATTTTCAGAGATGCTTCTACCTTTAATGAAAGCGCTTTGACATTCGGATATGAGATCAGGTAAAATCATCTTCATTCTGTTGCATAGAATCTTGCTTAGAATTTTGTATATCACATTGCAACAAGCAATAGGACGATAATCCTCAATTTTTGATGGATTATCTATTTTAGGGATTAAACAGATGAAGGTGTGATTAATTTCTTTGAGGAACTTTCCAGTTTGGAAGATTTCTTGCATAGCTGATATGATATGTTCTTTCAGGTCACTCCAATGGAGAATGTAGAACTTGGAGCCGAATTCGTCGGGTCCTGGACTGGAATCGATATGGATGGAGTTCAGAGCATCCAGGGCTTCAACCTCGGTGATTTGCCTAGTCAGCATCCTTCTACCTTGGGAATTTACCTGTCACCTGCATTGAATGCTTGGTAAGTTAGTGCAAACTTCCCCATTAAACAAATCATTATAATATTTGATTGCTTGCTCTTCAAATTCTACTGCATTGATTGTTAAGTTTCCTTCCTGATTAATAATATGAATATTATTATTCTTATTACCGCGAATAGCCATTTTAGCATAAAAGAATTTGGTGCATTCATCCCCTTCAGTTATCCACTTCTCCTTTGCTTTTTGTTTAAGTTCAGCAACTTTAATCTTAAGTGCTTCTTTTAAATTGCTTTGACTTTGATAATAGTTACGCCATGTGTTGTCATCATCAGTTCCATTATCTATCACAACCAGGAGTTCTTCACATTTCCCCTGCAGATTAGAAATTTGGTCTCCTTCCTTTGGTCTACATCTGTTCCAATTCTTTATGTCTATTTTTACCTTTTTAATGAGTTGAATTAGTTTATAGCATTGAGATCCCTCAACCCTTGGTATATCATTGAAGTTAGTAGCTTCTTTGTAGCCCTCTATTTCATGCCAGTGGTTGCTATATCTAAAAGGTTTGCCTTTGATTACCAATCCTTTATCTACTAAATCAACAAGAATAAGACTATGATCGCTAGTAGATGGAGGGAGAACGTTGACTCTAATGTTAGAAAACAGAGTAATACATTTCACATTTACAAGCACTCTGTCTAATGTGCATGACATCCTTTTGTTTTCATCACTTCTCCATGTGTATTTCAGGCCACTGTGGACAGGTTCAAGCAGCCCCGCTTCTATTATGCAGTTATTGAATTCCTTTAACTGGGAAACTCTCATGGTAAGGCCTCCTTTTTTCTCCTCAGCTCTGAGTACTGAATTGAAATCCCCTAGCGCAATCCAAGGGTTATTAGTAGTTTTACCTATATCTTTAATGGCTTGTCATAGGTTAGTTCTTTAAGAAGCCAAGTTACTAGCATATACACAACTCAAAGTCAATTTCAGACCACCCATATTGATAGCATCAACTGTTATGTGTTGGTCATCTTTCTTCTGGAGACTGATATTCCAGTTTAACTTATTCCATAGTAATAGGATACGGCCTTGGCCGCCCACATCATTATTATGCATAAAGGACCATTCCTCTCCCAGAGAGTCAGTAAAAAATGATAAATTATCCTTATTGAATTTATTTTCTAAAACACTTATAATAGAAGGAGAATAGGTTCTCCTCAAATTCAAGAGGTCTAAGCGTCTAATATCATTATTTAGACCTCTTACATTCCAACTAATTATTGACATTTAGAGTTTGAAGGTCTACTCCTCAGTTTCATAGGAGAAACCTCACGATTTAGTCTCGTCTTTCCTTTAACCTCTGGGTTTTGAAATTGTTTAAAATATTACAAATTGGTCTTTGTGAATTTATTAGGGTTGCTTTCCTCTATGTCTGTATCTGAGTCTAGTTTGTCCAAGACTACTTTGTTTATCTCATCTATTTCATCTAATGTGACAGGCACTAACTCTGGTGACTTCCCAACAGAGATATGATCATTTGCAGTTTCCGCAGTATTTACCAATGATGGGTCAACTGCCTTTTCTACATCTTCCAGAGCAGCAAGTGTTTCCACAAGTGTTTCCTTTTGGTTACTAGCTACTATGTTTGACTGTTCTATGTGTATATGGTTCTCTTCAGTGCTGGAGTCAATCTGTGCCTCATTTTGTTGTATATTTTGCGTAGGCTTGGTCTGACTAATCTCTTCTGTATGTTTTTGTCTCCACACCTGCTTAATGGGACCTAGTACAATTTCACATTGATCTGTAGAATGGCCAAAACACTTACGTTTGGTACAGACAAGTGGTATATGGTCGTACTCTACTTCCTGTATGTATATAGTACCACTTCTATCTTTGGCACGAACTTGTTTTTTGATAGTATCACTAGCTTTGATTTCTGCTAGAACTCTAGCATATTTCAATCTTTTAACATTTCTGGTGTAATCATCCATGGCCAGGGAGGTTCCAATAAGACTGGCAATTTTACTAATTCCACGCGCATTCCACAGGGATAAATCAAGATTCATCAGTTTGACCCAAACAGGATGTGTTTCTAACATGTCTCTCTCAAGTCTTAGGTTAGGTTCCCATTTCTTGGTGAAAATAAGTTTGCTATCAATGAACCAAGGACCACCTTCCAGAACCTTTTTACAGTCCAATTCATTACTAAATTTAATAAGATAAAATCCATTTTCTCTAGGAAATACATCCAATTTACCTGTCGGTTTCCATTCTCTTTTAATGTATGCGTTGAGATGTATATAATAAGGTCTTTTCCCAACTACATAAATATAAATGGACGTACCCCACATGCTTTTAGCTGAATTAAATACCTCTTCATCCAGATCTGCAAAGGGTCCCTCTGCATCTTCTAGGGGTTCGAAATTATTAACCCCACCTTCTATACGCGTGTTGCCTGCAATAGCATCTGCCCATGTCCTTTTCCCTTCCTTGAATTCTAACTTATTGATTCTAGAGCCCACTGAAGATACGCGCTGATTGGGTTCCTCTCTCCTATATTGCTGCAGATTCTCCCCAATTGGACGCTTTCCTTTATTTTTGTATATGACTTTTTGCCAGCCTGTGTCGTCTTCTTCTTCGATTGCGGATGATTCACCGTTAGGGTTTCCTGCAGTTTTAGGATCTGTCGCCATTATTATGCCCTTTTAATTTTTGATTCTATTACATACATATACATACATACATATATATATATATATATATGCTTACCCATTATATATTCATAGGCAAGATGTATCGAGAAAAAGATGTCAATACATATGTTGAGACTAGCATACTTAACACTCTCTATATGATGGATGGTGATTTACTTATGACCCTTTGGGTGTTGGAACTGGCTCCATTGGTAGCCGGTGAAATGTGTAAAAAAAAATTAAAATAAAAAGTCACTATTTAGATCGTAATGGGACTATGAGATCTATCTAGTTAACACTAGATTCAATCTAGTGACTTCATAAAATCATATTTTATTTTGATTATTTTGTAATCCATATTAATTAAATATACCATGTATAATTATGAATACATCTAATATATTCATATGGTAATAAGATGACATAGACATATAATAACATGTGTGTGTACACACACAAATAGATACAAATATTGGGATATATATTTGTTGTATATACATACATACATATACATACACAAAAATGAGATCCAAAATCGCTAGCAGATTTGGGAAGGAACCGGAGTGACCGATAGGGAGAGTAAAGTGAGAGTACACTTCAGCTTCTAACCTAGAGGTCCAATATGAACTCCAAGGAGCAATGATTTGACCGTTGAATGGAGCAAATTCGTACCAACATAGCGCCAGCCTATAATATACGCATATGGTTTGTATACATATATATTTATAGTGCCACATATATATATATATATATATAATTTAAACACATAGACATATTGTACATTGCCATATATATATATATATGTATATGTATATGTATATATATATATATATATGTATATGTATATACATTGACAACCGTATATGATATATATTTGTATTTTGAAATTAATTTTATACAAATTATATATATATATCAAAATTGTTGACCAAGTAAAATTTTCATTTGAATTTGAATTAAATATTGATATTCAAATTTCAAATTTTAAATCCATTTTGACTCAGTCAAAAATATCTTAAATTAAAATTCAAATTAAGATCTATTTAAAAATATTAAATTGATTTAAAATAAATATTTAAATCTTGAATAGTTAAATTTGTTAAAATAGGTTGTGTGTGTACCATTATATTCGGCCCTATATTAATTAATAAAATATTTATATGCACAAAACATGTATGTATATTAAATAATGTATATATATATATATATAATAAAATTATTTTTTATTTAAATGGCTATAAAAATTCTTTTTTTAAAGTAAGGCAAAAAAGATATTTATTTTCTTTAAATCTAGGCTGCGAAGAAAAAAATTGGTTTTTATTTTATTTTAACTAATCGAAAATAATATTTAAATATATTTAGCTATGGCCACAAAATATTAACTTTATCAAATAAATTTAATCAATTCGTGTACACACATATGATGTAAACTATGGCTAATTCTAATGTTATATATATGCACATACATAAACAAACATTGTACATTTAAAATTCAGATTTATATATCTGGTAAAACAAATTAAATTAAATACAAGTTATTAATAAATATCACTTGTATGAATAGCAATGTTTAGATCTATACTATAGTGTTTAAGGGGACATATGTACATTATAGAAATTTTGAAAATACCTTACAGACCAACCTTTGTTACACATCAATTCGAGAAAAGCTCATAGACTCCTTTAGAATCTACACTCGATCTTGCAACAGTTTGCACCATAATTTGTATGAATACGAAGTTGTATTAGGAGAAGATATTGTAACGACCCGTAAATGTTAGTGGTTTTATTTATTTAATAAATTGATTTTTTGTGATATTTTTAAATAATAAAATTTTGAAATAAAATTTTAATATTTGGAATACATCTAATTGAACATAGCAAACTGTAAATTTTCATCTGATTTTATGAAAGTTTATTTCATTGTGAAATTCTATTAAATTCAAGTCAGTTAATAATTGTTGATAATAAAATATTTTTCAAACCTGAATATTTTTACATAGAAAAATTCTAAATCATCTTCTGACTGAGACGTCATTTTTTGTTTTCCAAATTCGGACTTCTTTAGCTTCGTCGATCTTATTTTTCTACGTTTTTGCTGCATTTCCGCTAGTAGAAAATTCGAATTTTTATAATTCAATCATACCACTGATATATGTATACCGTTTTGATCGTCTCGAGGTGCTGATCTCTGCGGTATATTCAATTTTGTATTTTGAAGTCCGGTACGTCGCGAAAACCGTGAAACATTCAATTGTACCGGTACCGAATTTCAACTTTTGATTTCCAACGTATCTTTCTTATTCCACCATTTAAATGGAACAGCTATTGGCTTTTCTAATTCCTAAAATACAGCTGTTTGCATTTATATCTCCTAAATTCTCGTGCTTACCTTTTGCTTTCCTGGTTCCAATGTTTATTAACGGGTACGTTTTCTCTGACTATTCATTTCCTCTAAACTGTTTCGTTTGAAATATTATTTTTCATATAATAGCTACATATTATTTTAGCCAATCCTGTAGCCTTGCAGCTTTATTGTTTTGGGAAACTATTCCTCCCTCTTCACCATTTTCTAATGGTCGTTCCTTTCCTTGAGCTCTACCCTCTTCTACCACTCCCATCAACTTCGGCGCCAACCCAAGCCAAGCCCCTTACCCACGCTCGGCCATCCACTAGCAACCATGCCGCTTCCCCTACTAGTCTCGCCGTCCCACCACCACGCAGTCGGCTAACAACCATTGCTTTGCCTCCACAGCCACGTCATCCTAGCATCCACTTCGGCCATGCATAGGCTATTGTAGTATATAGACCCGCTGCATATAGGTTAGTATTTATAGGATGTTGTTATTTATATGATTTAAATTGTTTGAGCATACTAGTTTATATACAGCATAGGCCAGTTATATGTTTTAAAAGCATATATATTAGTTACGTAAGCTACTTTGTTTACATATTATATGTTAAATTACTAATACATGAAAGTTTATATATATTAGTTTATAATCGAAGTTATGATATAAGTTTATAACAGTACAAGTTTTCTATTTTGAAAGTAGTGTGGTTTTCTGTAGCAACTTATACATATATTATATACGTTTTCATTTTGCTAGCAATATATATATGGTATGAGTGCATGAATTTCGGTTTATATGTATATAATTTCTTTTGTTAGTATATGCATACGTATATATATATTAGTATATATATACAATAGATTATATATAAGTTTATATGTATATGAGTATAAAATTCTGGTTTGATGTTTCTATATAAAGATTGCCATTTTATATATTGATATACAAGTTTTGTTGCCAGCCCATTTTGTTTCATTTTCAATATTGATGCTTACAGTATATTTTATTTTATAACTCTGATGCATGAGTGTGTGTGTGTGTGTATATTATATAAGATTTATAGAACTGTTGTTATGCATATAATGTTACAGTATGTGGTATATGTTTTATGTTAAATGGTACATATATATAAATTATGATAGTTAGCATATGTCATGTCAGTTGTATACATAATATAAAGCCCGTGTGAAAAATGTTGTTTATATAAAGTATGGCCCGGATCTATGTTTTACATACAGGCTGTAAAGATTTGAACGAGATATGTATAGTACTTTGATTTTTGAGTATAAATAGTTATATATATATATATATATATTTAAATTTATATAAGTTATATTATGTATGATAGTTTTATGAACATTTCAGTTGGAACATTTATTTTTGATCTAAGTGTTATATATGTTTTATTTTATTCTTTATAAGTCTATTTTGTATACAGTGTTCTATTGTGTAACTGTGTAAAGAGTTTTAAATATATATAGTTAAATATATTGTCGTTGTTTAGTTATAGTAAGTTATTAGGTTTATTTTATATCGGTTATGTAAGTGTATTGATTTATATATATGTGGTTCGTATTTTATGCGTTAAAAAACTATTGATTTCATGTATTGGGTTTAGAAGGTAAATTATGTATTCGCTTTGATTTTAAATTATATGTGTTTTAAAGATATAGTATTGATTTCAGAATATATGTATATATATATATATAGACTTTTCATATGTATTTTAAGTTAATAATGATTTAAGAAGATAATATGATAAAATAATGTATAATTCATTTCAGCCTATATCAAGCAGATTCTGATTTATTTCGTCTATTCCTATTATCAGCTTGTCCGTCAAATTCGTGCCAATCTTGCTTTGATTTGGAGTTCGTGCCTGGATTCATAACTCAATTTCGTTGTTCATCTTCTCTAGCCTCGAAAGGTGAGCAATCACTCACGATTAATGTTCTTATATTTATCAAATTTGATTTCAATTGGGACGACAATTGATATATGCTGCTACTAGTTATTTACATTGATATATATATATATATATGCCATTATCTGTATCTGTTCACCTGTGACATCTGACACCATTATCTGTTATTTATCATTGATGATATATGCCTGTTACTGTTGTTGTATTATTATCATATCTGTTATCACTCTGCAAGTTCCCTGTTAATATAGAATTCACTATGGGTTGAAATGATACATACCCGAATGATCTGTAGAATAGGAGAAAATCGTTATGGGTTGAAATGATAAACCCAAGCGATTTTCATTGACATTGAATTAGGGATTGCGGGTTGAAAGATACATACCCGTATATACTTAAATGGCAGATTGAAATGATAAATATCCGTATCACTTGAGACCATAGGATAGAAAATTTTATACAGATACCGTTGGTCTATATATAATATTTTGAAAATGATTTCTATGGTTTTGAAAAGGAATATACGGTTTTAATAAATATTGATTTTAAAGATTTATTAAAGTTGATTTAATAAAGTTGATATATAATATGTTTAAGTATTTATTTAAAATATATATTTTCAAATATAGAATTTATAGTGATTCAGGTTGGAAAGATAAATTTAAAATTGATTTGAAATGTTATTTATTTAAGAATTTTACTTAAATAAGTTTGATTTGAAATTTATTAAATTTGAGATTTTAAAGATATATTGTATAACTTGAATTTGATTAAAAGTGACTTTAATGAGTATTTCAAATTTATATAAATTTAAATGGGATATTTTGTTTATTTAAATTTGTAAGTTGAAGTTGTATTTAGTTGTTATTAAAATGATAAAGTAAATATTTCAAAACTAAATAATAGTAAAGTGAATTTGATATATATATATATATATGAAATTATCGAATTTAGTTTTGAAATGTTGAATATTTAAAGCTTTGAAATATATTGAAATTGAAATGGCTTATTTTGTGGTTCAAATATGTATTTGAAATTGATAATTTGAAATGGTCTATTTAGAAACTGAATCGAATTGAAATTGATGATTTGAGATTTGATTAAATTTGAATTTTGGAATCCGAGTTGAGTTGAATCGATTTGTGAAATTTGAGGAAACTATTTTATTATATAAAGTATTTTAAATTATATTTAAACTATTTTATATTATTTTATAAACTATTTTTAATATAAACTATTTTAATATAACTATTTTTAATATAAACTATTTTAAATATACTAATTGTTTTAATAAATTGTTTTAACTTATAACTATTTTATATAAATTATTTTATTTTGTAAACTATTTTATTTTATATACTATTATTAATATCTAAACTGTTTGAAGGAAAGTGTTATGATTCCAAAGCATTATGATTTCTAAATTTTGATTTCCAAATAATTATGATTTCCAAAGTGTTTGATTTAGAAAGTGTTATAACTTTGAAGTACTAAGATTTGTAAATGGATATATATTTGAGATGGGTATATTTGAAATGGAAATGATATCGTATTTGGTTTTGAAATGGAAGTGATATCGTATTGATACGGTTTTGAAATAGCAATGATAATTTGGTTTTGAAATATAAACTATTTTGAAAGTATTTTGAAATGACCAATTGGTGTAATAATTACGTAGTTATTGAAGAGTCCGGGATCGGTTAAGGACATACTCTCTGTCTAAACCGAAAACCACTTTAATAACTATTATACGCGGAGTGTGATCCAGAATGAAGTGGTTGGAATGATGACGTTGCTGGATTTGAAGAAAGAGAACGATAATGGATAGCCTTGATACTTGTGTCAAATTTGAAATGACTTAAACCGGAGCCATGCCGGGCCAGTGAGGTTAGCTACCTCTAGCGAACACACTTCTTCGTAAACTACTCATTACTTGTTTTGATTGGTGCGCACCCTTGAATTGGGAGTGTTGTTTCGCGGTGTTGCGATCGTTGCGGCGATGCGTTCTCACCAGTCCGGATCAGGCAAACGGTAGTTTCATTACCTTGAGGATTGCCTCATGTGCCTTGTCATACTCGTATCCATATGCGCGACCACTACGATTTGTTTCGTGTTATACCTATGGAGTACTCCCTGATAGCCCACTAGTTTACGGTGGAGTTTATAGTGCTGTATAGACTATGATGCTTATATAATATGTGTTAAGGGGGATAATGGTAACGCCTTAACTCTATTTTGATACTTTATATTACTGATAGGAATTATCTACTTAGCGTACACTACTATATATAAATAGTTTAACGGATCCTTAGAGGATGGTTATCCCAAACATCCTTTGAGTTACTTGTATTTTCAGTTGTTATTTCACTTGAGTTGGATTTATTGATATAAGAATGTTAATCCTGACTCGAGTGTTTTGTGTTTTGCTTTACACTCGGGTTAGACTGAGTGTACCAGTATTCGAGACTCACCTTTGGAGTTGGCGCTTCGCTTGGAGATCCAGCTATCTATCCAGCTTTCAGATCTTCAGTTGATTCTAGTGATGTATTCTGATCTTGTATTTGACTATTGTATCCGAGACTTCTGTTGTATCTTGTTTAACTCTGTTATATATATAGTAGCTTCATGAACTACTATTCTTTTGTTTCCGCTGCATTATTGTTATATTACTCTGTGTCTGTGATTTGTGATTATTTTATTTACTGTATATGCTGAGTTTTGCCAAATTTAAATTAACAATCTGATATTTTGAGCAATTCAAATCCGACATGTATGGATGCGAATGGTTGAAAATTTCAGGTCGTTACAGGTATAGTCGACCATAGGAGGGGGTATATGCGGTCAATGATGGAGGAAGGAAGAAAGAGGAAAAGGTGTGGTTTGATTTGCTTATACAGAGAGATATGTGGAAAATATATCCCAAACTTCTCTCTTGCCAAGTCAAAACCCAAGAACACTCCCCTTATCTCCCATGGCTGACCGCTATAGGTCCCTAGTGGACCTAATATACTTCAAAGCCCACATTGTAATTAATTCCAACTAAATCTTATTTAAATGTATATCGATATTGTAAATCGATATGCACACACATATAACATTTATATACACACCTAATTAACTACTAATAGTACCCAGAACATTTCTAGGAGCTACCTTATTTACTAAACTTGCCCCAAATATCAAATACATCAATAGTTAATATTTCTTAAATATTAATTAATTTATAACATATTAAACCAATTAAACTATGTGGTATTTTGGAGAATTCATGAATACATTTGTGTGACTTGTATGTGTGAATTCAATTAGCAATTAAATTGAACGATTCAAATATTATCCACGTTCTGCTCAATCAATCCATAAACAAAGCCCATGGTTCAATAATGACATTTGCTATCAACTGTTTTACTCTGATCATAGATTTTGACTTTGAGTTAACTATAATTGAACATGATACTAACCTCATACAACTGAGAAGACGAATTCTCTATCGAATTATGTTTTACTTCATATGCTTCTACTCGGACCCAACTATAGTCGCTCAGTAGTTTCTGTGCCATAATTTAACTATAATCAAAGTGGAGTATCCGCATAGAAGTTCCACAATATTCTCAAGTCGAGAGAGTTGTATAAGATCATCACATTGACATTTCCTGTTTGAACTAGTTGTCATGAACCAACAGGAACCTCTTGGATGAGTCATTCCATAGTTGTCCAATAATTATGAGTACATTACCTTTTGATGCCCAACAACCATGAGTAATACACTGCCCAACATTTGGTGTACTCTAGTATCAATGGATATATCGATATCCTTTCTCGAAACATTTTAATCTAGAATATTTAAAACAACATGTTATTCTATGTTATGATAATTTTCTCATGATTAGAACTATTTGTAACAATTATCACATAACATATTATTCAAGGATATTCTTATTTATATACTTTAAATTAGTTACTTAATCAGTTAAATCGCTATATAACAAAGTATATAATAGAAATCAAATACCTTAATTATGAACATGATTGATTATAGAGTTAAATATATATATATACACACACACAGTGTTAGATATATATATATACATAAAGAGTTAGATATATATATAACAATTGACATAATTACCCTTAGTGCATACCCTTAATTCTCTCTATCCCCTACTTGCATGTAGGGCCAATTATGGATTCCCAATCCCATTCCTTCGATCAGTCTATTAGAACTGATTAATCTAGTCCTCTTCTGAATAGATATGCTTTATTGTTTTAATTATCTACTTTTTCAATCAACACCTATCCATTGATGATAAACTGCCTTTATCATGTAGAACTTTCTAAATATGTTTCTTGACTTCTAGTGATATATAGGTTCTTTTGCGATCTGTACTGCGATATTGTTATCATAAACCATGCTATGGGATTCTCAACATTTGGAATCACCCTAGCTCAGTTATAAATATATACGTTATATATGTATAGCTTTTCTACAACACTATTCAAGGTGATGTACTTAACATTCTAGTTGAATCAGCCACAACTACTTGTTCGGAACATTTCCAACTTAAGGTTCTCGACTAAGGTTGAATAATATGAATATAGGATTGGCATATATTTGATGTTATTTATGAAGTTATAGTCCGAACACTCCTTCATATGGAGTTCGTTGTTTCTATAAACAATTCTCTAGTATTTTATCTTTGGATCATATCCAAAATATATAACTCATTTTATTACTCCCATTGGTTTTAAGACATTTTGGTTGCTGTGTGCAAACAATCACTTCTAAATCATTATTTATAAGTTTTGTTTCATCATCAATGTGCCAAAACTTAAAACCAAATTGTGCGATAATTACGTGTAGAATCTGAGTGGACTAAATCATTTTGATTATCAAAATTACTTTACTAATTGTAACATTCAAAACCAAAGAAGTCATTTATTTCAACCTCGCTTTATATAATTCCAACTGCAATGATCTTCTTGAAGATACATTTGCTATCGATGGATCATATCCTTTCGGGTATAACTATCAAAATCGTATTTTGATAATGTATTTGGAATCCTTCTCAATTTTAAAGCATCTTGCCATATGACAAAGTCTATACATGACATATTGAGAAATAAATAAATTGTTATTACTAAGAATTCTCTTTCTCTAATTAATAAGAAACTCATAGTTTGTTTTTAATATTTGAGATTTATAATCAGACATCCTAATGTGCTGTGTCTATTTTAAGCTTGACTAATTTTATTTCATCCTATGCAATCAATTCCTATGTTTGGGTCTTTGGATCATATCCAGTCCATTGTACTACCACTAATTTCTAAAAGAGATTCATTCTTCATAAAGGTGGTTTTTCCTGAAACAACAATTGTTTCTTAATACGACCATAAACATTTATGATCTGCCTTTATAATTTCATAAATTGATTCTGTTTGATCTCATGAAACGTACGTTCATACCATAAATAGACAATCACAATATTAAATTATTGAGAGAGGGATTTCTTATCAATTAATATCTTACATGAATATGATCTCGTAAATTATAATTTAGATTAAATTAAATTTAATGTATGTACTTACTCTTAAGTACACATCCTTACAGAAAGAATTTAACTCATAATCAATCATACTTTGTCAAACAAAGCCCGATTACTCGTTATTGATACATCATTATGTATCATAGGAAGGAGTGGCTTTTGAGATTTTACTTATTCATTTTTGGTACATTTAGAACTTTTTTCCAATATACTCACCTATTCGATCAAATCAAATTGCTTATTTCCATTATTATAGATTTATCTTAACAAATTTTCTTAATATTCATATTAAATCCAAAATAATATCTATTTTCAATCAATCTTGAAAATAGTTATTATTTCATAAATAACACTTAGTATATATACGAGGACAATATTTCATAACATCGTGCCACTAATAAGTGTTATATGGTACACTCTCGCTGTTTCTACCATTATAATAACATTGTATGAAAAAGCTCCATTCAACTACTTGCACTAGGATTTTATTTCATCCACTACAATTAATTTAAAGTCGAGAGATTCAGATAAAATATCTTGAACTTAAAGAAATAACTTCCATACAAAACAATTTTCTGTATGATAATACATTAGGAATAAAAATCACATTTCTCATTCTTTATTAGGTATCCATAGTATTTTGTATAATTCTTGTTTCCGATGTCTCTTCATGAAGTAGAGGCGACCATTCACCCTCTTCATCTCAACTGTGCCTATGTTACATCAACTCTCGGACATTCACTTTCCTTTTCAAGTGGTCGAACCATTCAAAAGGAACCTTGCTACAAAACTCCACTAAATTCTTTACAAAAGTGCATTCAAACATGCTTAACATTTAAGGCAACCGAATAAGGTGCACCTTATGCAAACTGATCACACTAACATTTTGGGGATTGAATACCTAGATCCATATTATAGCTCTTAGTCTACTACCACATCTAACAACAAAATACTTACCACCAATTGTATTGAAGATACTGAGAGAGTTAAGGGTATGTTCTATGAACAATTATGTAATTGTTACATATATATAATTGTACAACCAATCTTGCTCATAATAAAGGTACTTAATTTCTATTATATACCTAGTTATAATATAATATAATTAATTAATCAATTTAAAGTATATTAATTATAATATCCTTAAATGATACGCTATATGATAATAATTATAAGGAGTTGTAATCATGAGAAAATTATAACAAAAAATAACATATTATTTTAAATATTTCTCATCAAGACATTTCGAGAAAGGACATCGATACATCTATTGAAGCCAGAGCATGTAACGCTTTGAAAATGTTAGATAATGCATTACTCATGGCTGCTAGGGACAACAAGGGGTTACGTATTGATAATTATTAGATAATTATGGAATGAATCACTCAAGAGTTTCCTATTAGTTAATAAAAACAAAGGTCAAATAGAAAATCTCAAAGTGATAACATTACATAGTTCTCCGGACTTGAGCATACTGTTAAACTTCAATATGGACACTCCACTTTGATTATAGTTAAATCGTGGCATGGCATCCATCGTGAAGGAATCGGGCTAGTCAGAAGCGGGTTAAATCAGTGAATTTCATAAAAAATTCCATTTTTAGATCTTTATTTGGCCTATGAAGTCTAAATGAATTTTAGATCTAATTTAAAATATATTAAATAAATTTTAGATCTAATTTAAAATATATTAAATAAATTTTTTATTTTATTTAATTTGTTTAAAAGGGTTTGAAATTAATTTTAATTTAAATGTATTTTTAATGAGTGTATTAAATACACCAATGTATATAAAGTCTAAGTGCAACATATAAGTATGTACATGGCCAATGTGACCATATTTAAGTGTTGGGATTTACACTATAATGGATACATTTGTCCATTTATATATGCCTTTGTTTTCCATAGTTTTTGTTTAGATTATATAAAATAACAATATATATAGCACATTTATATTTACATATATATATATATAATATGTAATAAAGTTATTTTAACTAATCAAAAGTTACTTATATTCAAAAGGACAATCAATTTCGTTTAAGTAAGCAAGTAAGAAGGAGAGGAAAATATGCAAGAGTTATCTCCTTTTGTTTGCTCATCCTTTATTATTATTTCAAAACAATTTTGAGCACTCAAACACATCGTAATTTTGACTAATATGTTTTGAACTTTAAAACAAACAATTTCAAATCCATTTTAAATTTAGGAAACTTTTAAAATTAAATTGAAGATTTTACACAAAAGCCTTTTTCAAACTTTGAGATGAAATTATATATATATATATATATTATTAAAAAAAATCTACATTTAAAATAACATATTGTATATGAAGTTTGTAGTTTTAATACGTTTTGCAACTTTGATCTAACAAATTAAAAACTAGCTTTAAATCAGGAGGATTCAAATTAAGTTTGTGATTTTGCATAAAATTCCACCTATAACTTTTGAACCAAAACAACCTTTAAACATATGCAAACAATAACCAAAATAATTTACATTCAAAACTAACATATATATAAAACAATAAATCAACTTTCAATATGGTTTCAATACTTATTTTTGTGTATGTGATATATAGAAAATTACTACAACTGATTAAAATTAGTTCTCAATCAAAAGGTTTTTTTTATAAGCATCAATTTTAAAATAACAAAAATATTTGTATAACTCAGATATATATAAGTTCGTTGAAGAATGATAGGAATCAAACCATATATGGAATAATTGTATTCTCATCATGTATTTCATAATCTAATAAATTATAAATTACCTTATAGATGTAGCCAAAAATCACATATTAAATGAAGAATAGAACTCCTAGATCAGATTGAATTATTTTTAGACTTTGCGATGATCTAAAGCACCAATTTTTTTTTGATTTATTTAGATTTTGGTTTGGAAATTTTATAGTTAGGAAGCCATTAATTTTTGGCCATGGTAGGGGGATAGGAGGAGAGGAAGAAAATGGATTGTCAGAAGAGTGAATGAATGTAAGAAACAAAATTTTATTTTAAATAAACAATTGAAACCTTTCCAATTCCTTTCTTAAAACATTCCCTTTTTAATTCTTCATTTAATCTCAATTATCTCAAATCAAATCCCACCTTTTAACATGCATGGACGGCTATAGATGGAGGCTACCAGAGCCCTCAAAATTTCCAAACCACTTAATAATTAATTAATTTGAATCAAATTTAAATGTTTATCGATATCGTATATTGATACGTACATATATAACTTTTATATATGCACTTTATTAAATAATAATGGATCAAATAAATTAAATAAAATTTAATGATTAATATTTCATAAATATTAATTTATTTGCAATGATTACAAATTAATTAAATCGTATGATTTTTCGGAATATTCATAATTACAGTTGTGCGACTCAAATGTGTAAATTCAATCAATAATTGTGTAGCAACCCTTAATTTTAAATACTTCGTATTTAGATATCTGAATTATTTAAATATTAAATCTATGCTAAGTGTCTTCAAATTGATTTTATAACCTTGATTTGCTCCTTTTAATTAAACACGTGATGGTAAACTTGTTTTTGAAATATGTTTACAAAAATAAATATTTTGAAGAAAAATCGATAATGTGACCAAAAATCATTTTATCAACATACGGCTTTTTACTCAATAAATGTTGTTCAAATTTCTTAGGTTTGGTTAATAAACTAATGTGTTACTAATTATTAACTAAAAATATTTTGGGGTTTATGGCTAACTATATGCATTGGATGAGGTCATGCATGATGCCGTTTGTAGAAATTTTGTAAAGGAACCTTTAAGGGTGAAGTAAGAGAAGATATCATCTCCTTAGGTGGAAAGTGAAGCACATGGGATGGTGGGTGCATGGTGACATTCCATAGGAGGTAGAAGGAATAAGGTAACCTCTTGAATACTTCTACTTAAAAACATACATAAGCACATAAATCATTTTCACAAATTTATGCACAAAAGGCTATGTCTTCATACTCCTTATTCTCTTCTCTTTAACATTCTAAAACCAAAGTAACTCAACTCCTAACCTTCTCAGACTATAGAAAAGGACTTAATACAACATAGGAGCAAGAAATATCAACTCAAAACTTGAAGGAAAGGAGCACAAATCCCTAACCTAATTGAGGCCATGAGCATTTGAGATGAAGGGTGGGTGGTCATGAAATTTTGGAAGCAAGGTTGAAGATCTTGGCTTGTTTGGTTGAGGTAGGAATTGTTCTTGAGATCTAAAGGCTTGAGCTTGGAAGGAGAACTATTAGATGTTTAGTGAACTCATCATTGAAAAGTATATAATATGGTATGATTTGGTTGCAAATCTGTAGTAAAGACATTAACTAATAAAAGTTATAACTTTAGACCCCTCTTACTCGTGAAAGAAAATGACAACTTTATATGTATTATATTCACTTCTATTGCCCTCTACAATAGGTAATGTTTCCAAGACTTGATTTTGTGCATGATTGGTTTGGTTGTGTGTAAAGTTGATGTGTGTGTAATTGTGTGAAGCGAGAATGGTTACTACAAAGCACTTTGTAACCCCTTGTGTTTAAACCTCTTTAAGGTGGTGTAATGATAAAATATATTTTGGTTATGTTCTATACTTATATGTTGTATGTGATTGAATAGGAAAGTTTTGCAAACGTATAGGACTTGTAGAACAAAAGTTTAAAAAGTTAGAAAGCAAGAAGGTTCCTATATGTGCACTTCGAAATACCTTGTTTTTGGTGATTTTTAAAATGATTTAGAAACATATCCATATGGGTTTCTTTTGATGGTTACTATGTTCTATAAGTTTTTACTTAGTGAAAAAAATTAGACCTTAAATCATTTATTAGCATAGAGAAAACTGGCCAAACATTCAAGCATTTTCAACTGTTCTCTATCAGGAATTTTTAACAGCAATTAGCAACAACACTTTTTGATTCTACGACAACATTTGTGACTAACATTACTTGTTATTGTGTTGTTTTTAGCAATTTTAGAGATTTAAACGAGTTTGAAAACAATAGTTAAATCGATTATTTTGTGAGAACTTTTTAGGGATGACTAATCAGAGGTTTAAGAGTATTTTAGAGTACTTTCAAGTTTAAATATATTGTTAATAAATATATTTGAATTTTTAAAGTAAAAGGTTTTCTTTATATGTAATACTTATTTAAAAATGATTTTTAGTTAATTCTAAATTATTTTTACATAATATTTTATATGAATATTTAATACATATTTAAAGGCATTTTAAAAGGATTTCTATATATAAGTTTGGAAAAGAGAGGTAAATAATTTATAAAAGAGAGAAAGGGTTTATAGTAATAATGTTTGAGTAACATCTATTTTTAACCTCTTTGATTATACTTTTAAATATACTTTGATCTTTAAAAACATTATTTTAAAGATAACGACAAGTATAAAATGTGTTGGGTTTATAGTAACAATGTTTTAGTAACATTTATTTTCAACCCTTTTGATTGTACTTTATCTTTAAAAAGAGTATTTTAAAGATAATGATAAGTATAAAATGTTTGGAAAAAGATTATAAAAGTAAAAGTTTAATTTATAAAAGAGAGAAGGGGTTTATAGTAATAATGTTAGAGTAACATTTGTTTTAACCTCTTTGATTATATTTTAGAAATAGGAAATCTTGTTAAATGATTTGTGAATATTCTTATATCTTTGAGATAAGTATATAAATATATTTTAAAGAATGAAAAGAGCAGAATAAGTAGTAAATTAGCAGTATACATGTGTATATCATTTATAAATGTGTTTTAACTATATATATACAAGTATTGACAAAGAAGTAATATTTAAACAATGGGGATTATAAGTCGCATGTGACTTAATCATGTTTGTGTTTTTACTCATTTATGGAAAGTATTTAGTCTTATACTAAGCATTGGAAATTGAGAAGTCAAAAAAGGTGATAAGTGTACAAGGTTTAGTTTCTATATGCAATTGTTTTCATTTCTTACTAGATAGTTGACTTATCGACTATGGAACTTGATTAAAATTTACTTAGGAAGTATATAAAAGCTTCATGAATTTGTACGGTTTACAATGCCTCGGGGAGGACTCATTCATATGAAATGTCTCTTGCTTTAAAATTGTGTATTTGAGATCCCTTGGGGAGTACTCTTATATATCGTTTGCTTACTTCTAAAAGAACCGAAATTGACTTAACTAAAAATTCATCGATTTAGATTTGAAGAGTCTAGGATTAGATAATTATACTGAGGCAATACTTACCAAAAAATACTTTAAAATTGATATACGAGTCCTATGTTTTGAAATCGATTGTGGAGCGAAATGTTACAGAGTTGATTTGTTTATCCTAAGGGTAACTCCGAGGGAGAGGTCATGGTTAACATTTCAAACGATGCTATCATGTTGTACTATCCATCCTGAGGGTGATTCCAAGGGAGAGGACAACGTTAGCATTCGTCGGACGACTTATGCTAGAATGCATAGAGAGGTTCGTGAACTGTTCTAGTAATGAATGCTTGTGTGTTGAGATGTTGAACGTGATTTCACCATCGGAAATGACAGAAAATAGAGTAGGGGCATAGTAAATGGGTTTAGCTTACCCAAGATTATATCAATTCCATATTTAGAGATGCATACAATTGATGGGCTCGGGAGTTAATGGTGCTCGATTATGTGTTAAGGTGTGGACGAATTATGTTTTCTTTATGGTATACTTTATCTAGAGGTATAAATTGCTTCAGAAGGTAGTTCTGACCCTTGTCAGGAGGCTCGCCTCGACGTATCGAGGGCACCTCTAATGGAAATCCATGCAAACGCAACCATTAGCGGGTTTGATTATGTACCTAATATTATTATGATGTGAGATGTAAGCAACATAGCTATTTTTTTATTTATATTCTACACCCTAGAAACTATCTATTTTATCTCTGTATTTACTTATTAGATTGTTTTGGTTCTTTTAATGGGAAAACCATTCCGGTGATTTGGTTGGTCTTAAAAGATATTGTTATATCGGCTAGTATTTCTTGAGTTTCTTGCACCAGACGTATATTTGACTCCTGACTTTATTTTTCTCCTAAATCCTCGGGTACTCTTTGGAGTAGTCTGAGAAATGCATGTTTTTGTTGGATATTCTTGGAGCTTCGGAGATGAACTGGATGCATTTGCCTACCGTTGTATTTTATTTCCACTACACTACCAGTATGTATATATTGTCAGTTGTGGAATTATGGATTTTATGGCTAGTTAAACACTAGAGGGGCAGAGGGTGAATAGAGTTGTCTAATTTTTATGAATCTTTTTAAATTCTTTCAAGATTATTATTAATTAACACAAAATGAACAATCACAGATGCAAACACAGATAAGTATAAATGCAGTAAAGTAAAAAGTAGAGAATTAGAGAGATTGCACTAGGGATTTTTATACTGGTTCGGAGTTACCTTACATCCAGTCCCGTACAATTTCTTATATAGATTTTTTTTCAAATGCTAATCTTTAAACGGGGAAAAGGCAAACTCAATACAATCCCGATTTCAAGGCTACAAAACACACCCTCCATATTTATCGAGCTCTGAGTACACTCACCTGATTGGACAGGACACAAGCGCTCCCAGTTGATTTGAACGGACTATAATCACGCCCACGCAATTATAGCTAGAGTTTGATGGTTTTTCCAAAGACAATTTCTTGATCTTTGGTTATAATTGATCCTATAGCCTCTTTGGTAGCACTTTGATCTTTGATTGAGAGAGAGAAAGATGATTGAAATCAGAGAGTAAGTAGTAGAGAATCTTTACAAAGAAGATTGAATTGATTCTAGTTTGAATTTGAGAAATTTTGAATAAATTTTCACTAGAAATTTTGGCAAAGTAAGAGGAGAGAAAATAATAAGAAAGTGGTCGTTAAAAATTCATTTGAAACCCCATATATATATATATTATAAACAGACATGTCCATTCGCGAAGAGTACAACGAATAAACACTTCCATTCAAAATTTGAGTTTCAAATTAGTGACATGTATGTCAACATATGTTCTGCCTATATGTCGACATAGGCTAGTGTATTTTGAAAACTTGTTTACTTTAAAATGTTTTGAAAATCTTATGCTTTGTAAATTATTTTCATACTTTGTAAAATAATTTAAACATAGTTTTAAACATTTTGAACTTTAAAAAACTTTTATAAAATATTTTTAAGTATAGTTTAAAAATATTTATTTAAATACAAAGAATTAGAAAGAAATTGGAGGTCAAAGACTGCTACTAGGGACTAAAACAATATTTTACGACTCTATAAACTTTACTACAGCCTTGAGGTATTCATATCCTGATCTTTATACTAATGAGTCTTCATGTCCATTTCTTGAGTCTCTATACTGTACAGTCTTCGAATTAATAACTATATAATATCCTGCAATATATTCTATATAACTTGACAAAAACATTAGTACCTATATTTTATATGAATGTATTATTGTTACTAAGGTTGTTATCATCAAAATCAATATATGAGGTATTAACATATATCAACATTGTAAGGATAGGCAGTTATAACTGTCTAGGCTTATGATAGTACTTTGGATAGTAACTCTGAAAATACTCTATATCTTGGAGTAACCATTTGTACTAACTTTTTGGATATTATATATTACTGTTCCGTTGTGAGATTCAGATGTTTTGTTCCTTCTTACATGTTCATTTTCTTTCTGCCTTTTCTTTTTACCGTAACAATTTGTCTTTCTAGTACTTGGGTGTTTGGCACGTAAATACCATGGATGTATTAATGTTGACATTTGGGATCAAAGGCTGGTCGTTACATCTGGTATCAGAGCTAAAGGTTAAGCGAGACACCTTGGCTTTGGTTGGGTAACTCATTAGAGATAGGGTAAGAGATGCTCTAGAATGAGTTGAGGGGATGTGTGTGTGTGAACATATTTGTATTTGTTATAAATCTATGCCTTAAAGATATTCCAACTGTGAAAACTAAAAGATCTTATATATGCACAATTTATATAAGTATGATTTGTAAGTGCAATTTAATTAATGTAGGGATTAATGATATTCATTTATTATCCCTCATTGATTAGTTTAGTTATGATCGGCCAGTTTAGGAGCATTTTTATCATTTGTAGAATGATTAGTCATGCTTGGCCAGTTACGAGCATTTGATATAATTTTTTAATTGGTATTTGACCAGTTTATGAGCATTTATTACTATTTATTGATTGTTGATTTAAGTTGAACCAGTTTATGAGAAGTTTAACTTTTTACTATATGGGCTGGTAGATAGTATTTGTGAGTGCACTGAAACAAACACCTTGCGGCTAGAATTTCACGGTTTGATTATAAGGCGTTTGATGATAATGTTGGATTAGTTTACTTTAATAAAAGAAGTCTAGTATAAATTTCCTAAAAGACATGATTTTATACAAGTATGGTTTATAAAAGAAGATAATTTAAAATGATATTTTGAGAACTCAAATCCTGATGTATTTCAAAAATTTTACCAAGATTTTTGTAAGGACCCGATTCTGCGACTTTCGAATATCGACATCAATACGTCCACTGTATCGACTGCCGAGCCATCGAATGCCGGAAAACCGAATACTTAGGGTTTTTAGAAAGAAGAGGTAGAAGAAAAGATAGAAGAAAAAGAAAGAAGAACAACAGAACGCAGAAACAATATCAGAATCTCACATTCGCAGCGGAACAACATATAATAGATAAATGAATAATCTTTAAATCAAAGAACTATATCATTTATTACATCACATCACTTTATCAGAGTTTACAACAACAGAGTCAATACATCAATGTACAGTTATATAAACTGGTCCTCATACAGAATACACAGCGGAATAAATAATATCATATACAAGTGGTATGTCTCGTCATCCAGCTCGCCAATGAGCTCCACAGCATCCCGAATCCAGAATGACCTGATAACCTGACTCTAGACTGCCCGTGTGGAAATTGGTGGGCACCCAGAGTTTAGGAAGGAAACAATAAACTCCAGGTCAGTCATGGTGACTGGTGTGAGAACTTAAAACAGTTTATCTTTAAAACACAACAACAGGATAATTTTAAAGTTAATTCGCAATGCTTTTGGAAAATGAAACTACCATAAGGCCTCCCGCCACACACACAATGCAAACGCAGAATTGGTGGAGATTTCTCCTTATGATAATCAAAGATGCTTACTACGCAAAACAAATCATTTTGGGATATTATTATTAGTGCATAGTGAAGAAAACATTTTGAAAGTACAATATAAATCTTAGCCAACATAGGTACCATTATAGTATGCCTACTATAGCTACCATATTAGATGGCAGGTTCTACAACTAAAACCGTACAAGGCTCGTATTGTTTCTTTGGATTTCCAACAAATGGTCAGGCCAAGGAACTTCCCATTGCCACATAGGTACGCCTCTGGAAAGACGACCCGAGAAATAACCTAACATTACGGTTAGATCTCTGCCAACACAAGGCCGGGTTACCCCTAACTGGGTAACTACTGACACGAATATGTCATCCCCCGATCGTAACCGATCTTCCCGAGGATCCTCAATTTCCAACAACCACAAAGTAATAAATTTGCAGCAACAACATAGGTTAAATATCTGGGCTCCATACCATGATACCACCTCTATCCAGAAGGAATGACATACACTAAAGGGGCGCTACCCCCTAATAACCTTGCTGCATCTTTCCTGTTTTGACCATTTTCGGGGTGTGAGGTCCGATGAAGTCTCGTCCACAAAGCTACGCTTTATACAAAAGCTATGCTTTGGGTCAAACAAATGATCAAAGTAATGATCACAAAGATAAATGATCAAACAAATGATCATATCACAAATGATCAAACAATGATCATTACACAGCAACACTCAACATGCCACGTTACCAAATTGGGAATATATCACTAGTAACCATCAACTACATAACCTCTGAGCTCGTACGTCTCAGAGAAGGGTGTTAAGCTAAGAGAATAAATTCTCCGCCACCAACAGATATGTATTTGAAAGAAACCAGCTTTATATCTCAATTTGTAACGTCAGACATACAACCATACAAGTCTGTTCCGGGATCGAACAGAACCGAAGGCACTTCTTACGAAGCCCTTGCAAATCCGGATAATTTTCTAATCACGTCCGGACTTCCCGTCACTAAGGGTGATAAAATCTCTATATCGGAGATCAGCCGATGCAGAGTAACTCGACGGTAATCCTTCCATTTTCAAAAATATCCGATCTTCAACACCGGTCATCAAATGCAATCCATTACGACGTATCACATATTCGGAATGAGTTATACGACCCAAAGATCCTTTCTCGGCTAACCCGGATAGTGAGCGCTTATTCAAAAATAAGTGTGGCATTCAAATTCAAGCAAATCACAACAAATACCCATTCAAGGTAATTTATTGATAGTCGGTTATTTAACTATCAATAGGTCTGCACAGCATCATCAGATTCCAAATAATTTTCCAAATTATTTACCTTCCAAAAATATCTTTACAAGATATATAATTTTCCACACTTAACCATTTGAAACAAATTTCAAATATTCACTTTTCAATTTATCTTTAAAAGATAAAATTTCAAACCTTTTATTTCATATTGGAAAACATTTCCATACTTATTTAATAATAAGTAATTCACAAATCATTTATTTTCAACATTTGGAAAATATTCAATATACTTAAATCACAATTAAGTATATATTTCATTCTTTAAGGAAAACGTTCTCTTAAACACATTTATTTGAGTTAAAATGAATGTTACGTAAAACATCGTTACGACAACTCAAAATCACTAGTATAGGGATTCGAAATTTAGATAGATATATAAATCCCAATACTATATAAAACATTTCCTTTCAGAAACCACTTACTATAACCACAGTGTTATAGTCCACCATTTCCTTATTCCTCGAAAACGTCTATTTCAACAATGAATGTTGAAATCTATGGTTTCGATAGTTAATACATTCTAAAACATCTTTAAATCATTTTCATTTCTATTTAAAATATCTCTTTCCCAAAACATCTCCGTTTTATTTAATAATACATTCACTGTCCAAAATTGTGAATATAATTCGTTATCCAAATTCAACATTTCTACACTTTTTATTTAAAGGATTATCCACTGTCCAAAATCGTGAATATACTTCCTTTAACAGGCTATAATAATTTACTTATCAAAATAAGTCAAATTTCGGATTTATAAAACAACGTTTATAAATTCCATTTATATTTTATAACAACTTCAACTTACAAATCAATTTTATTAACCAAATCAATTTATAACTCAATTTTATACCTAAGTCATTCTTTTAATAACTTTACAAGATTTATAAATCTTACTTCTTGTAAAATTCCATTTATAAACCCATTTTTTTAACATTAACAAAAACTCCTTTTATAATTCCATTTTTCGATTTATAAAAATTCAATTTTTATAAATCTTATCTATAAACCATTTATAAATAAATTCAAAAATCTCCATTCATACTATTTTACAACATAGTTCATTTCATATTCCCAAAAATCAAATTTTGGTTTTATATCACAAAATTCTTAATTTTTATAACCTAAAAATTATAACATTTATTTATTTAAAATGAATCAATTCCAAAATTCAATAAAACGTATACTTTCAAAAATCACTTTAAAATCCTTTTAAAATCAAAATCGTTATTTTAAACTTCAAAAATGGATCCGATGATGCAACAACACCAAATAATCAATCATGGCATCCAAACATCATATATCGATATGATAACAGAATATATCACAATATCTGTAAATAAATCAATACGGTGAGGAATCCAGTCGGATCCCTCCAACCTATTTCCCTGCATCCACAGATGTTAGCACAATACCAATTCCGCTCCAGTACGGAATATCGTGGTATATGGGATTTATAAAATATTATCTGCTATTATACGGCGCAATAGGGTCTCATCCACTATATAATGTGGGAAATCAACTCCAAGTACAATAATAATACCAATTTCACTTTGCAGTGAAATATTCGCGGTATATGTTTTTAATAAATAACCTCCGCTTAATAACGGCGTATAATGTCTATTTCAACACAACAGATATCAATTTATCATCCAGGCATACAATCAACAATTTTAAATCTAACTATTTAAAATTTACATCGAACTATTTCGATTGAGTGAGAAGTTCTCACCTTGATTTCAATTCAGTTTCAGCGTTTTATTTCGAATAAAATTAAACGGACGTTTAATTTTACTCAAAATTTTCACTGACTCCAATCAACTCCAATCAACTCCAATCCTGCTCCATTGCGTAGTGTTCGTCCATACGATTCCAATGCAATTCGTTTCGTCGAAAACGGATCTCGTATGAAGAAGTTACATCATTTTAAAGTTACACGAATTTTTATATAAATAAATTTACAATTTAATTTAAATTTTCAAACCCTCAAATCAATCTGGGCCGCACGTTTCTTTTACTCTAGATCTGGCCGCCCCTTCCTATCATCTTCCCCAGGTCAATACGTGACCATCACAACCCATAGCCGCCAATTTATCTTCAATTTCGCACCCCAATACGAGCATCTTCACGTTGATCAACAACCACCACCACGAAGCCACCGTCGAGCACCACCTTCACCTTGAAAGCCATGAAGCTCGGCGCCACCTGCTACCCTAAAAACGTGAGACAAACGGCTGCCTTCAAGGCCATTTTGCCGACGATTCTCTCCACCATTTCCCATCATACCCGTATAGATTTAAAGCTCTCACTTCGCTCTTTAAGTTTGTAGTTGATCATTTCTTCAAATTGCTAGTGGATTGAGAAGGATTGAGGAAAGAATTTAGAATGTTTTCATCCCTTGGTTTTGTTTCTGGCGGCTAGGCAAAAGGAGTTAGGGTTTTGAGCAATGAAGAAGGGGGGGGGGGTCCTTATATAGAAAATAAACGAAAAACACTATTCACTCAAAATTTTCCGAACTCCAAACGAAGCGTGCCGGCTGGCATTTCTAAGGTTTACCCCACGTTCCGAACACAATGGAATGTGTTTCGGGAGCTAATTCGATCATCTGTGCGAGTTACGGAGAAAAACGATCAAATTTAAATTAAACCGATTCAAACTGATTTCGATGCGTTTTCGCTTGCCCCGGACAAACCGTAAATCCAATTAACATGAAATTTGAAACCTTACAATAATTCAACATTACGGATCCGATGAAACTAGTTTCATCGAAATCCGACACTGTTTGAAAAATGACTATTTTTAACTCGCCAAATTAATATTAAAACAATTTCGATGCGTTTGGAGCTGCCACGGTCAAACAACAACTCCGATTGCTACGAAAATTGAAATCCGATAATAACAAACTATTACGGATCCAATGGAACAAGTTTCGTTCAATTCTGAGACTGTTCGAAAAATGGCTAATTTCACCAGTCGATTAAATATTAAAATATTCAATTTTCACAGATTAACTTAAAATTCAATTTTAAAAGTTCTATAACATAACTATAACTTCAATATGATTTAATATAACTTTATAAATCATTTTTAATCACATTTAACCCAAATTTCAATTATTTCTGGAATTTCACTATTTAATTATTCAATTAAATCCAATTATTCGAATTTTAAATTACTTGACTTATTAATTTCACTTATTAATATTTAAAATCAATTAAATATTAAAATTTTAATTAATATAAATTCTGGGTCGTTACAAACTTCCCCCTTAAAAGAATTTCGTCCTCGAAATTACCAAGTAAGAAAAATTCACAAAATCCATTAACATTTAAAAACAAACCGTTCAAATTATATTTACAAATCTCTTAAGTGTTTAACTTTTCCAAAAACCATAGTTAAACTTCTTTCAACAACTTTATTAAGTTTTCAAAATTTCCAATTTTCTCAAAAATATTCTAACGCCTTAAATTTTCGGAAAAATTCGCCATAGTCTCCTTTGCGCGGCTCGATCCGAAAAAAATGACAGTGTATATATATCACAAATATACATCTCATCAAGTGACGAGGCATCCCGTAGGGAAAAAAGGTGTAAAAGTACGATATTTAATCCGAGTTATGTACCTTATTTATTATTAGCGAGCGTATACGGCTAATATAGGGCGAAAGCGAGCTCCAAATGCGAAGCAAACGCCATCCGCACCTACTAAACACTCAAAACCAACATGAGAACATGCATATATGAAAATAATATCAATATACATCATATAGCAATCATAACACTACATGTGCCAACATAGCAAATGCAACAAAAGCAACAAATGCAACCATCAAACAACTATCATCCAATAACATCCAACAAATCAATATAAATCCATTTCTCATTAATATTCAATGAATTGGTTTTTAATTTAATCACATTTGATTGTTAACATTGGATTTTACTAATATTCATTCGTTCAAATTCAATTAGTTTACATTCACATTAGTTCACTTACAAATCAAATTCAATTCTGTTTAAGATTCACTTAACTTCCAATTTGATTTCAATTACTTTAGCTTTCAATTTGTCAATTCAATTTCATTAGCACTTAATGAATTATACTACATACAATCAACCAACAATCAAATAACAATCAATGTATATTTAACACAACCAAATTATTCATTTTATATTCAATTTGGTTCAACACTTTTAATTTCAATTGGTTGATATTAAATTGACTTACATTCAATTATTCAACTTTCAATTTCATTTACTTTTAATGAATTTACAATTACATTAATTATTCCATATCAATTCATTTACATTAGATTGATTTACATTCAATTATTCATTAATTCAATTACTAATTCATTTTACAAATAAAATTGAATTTCATTTATATAACTCAAGTTCACATTCATCACTTCATTTCATTAATTAATTTTGATACCCAAAATCAAATTCATTCACCATCACTTAAGTTATATTCCAATTAAACATCTTTTGTTCAAATTAACTTAAGTTTCCACTTATAAATTAAATTTAGATTCCCATTCTAAATAAATTCTATTCAACTTTTACCAAAGTTAATTTTATTTCATATTATAAGTATAAACTTATTTCACTTATATTTATCAACTTCAACTTGGATTTTAAATCAAATCTGTTTATCGCAACAAAACTTAAAATTCAATTTACTATGGTAGCAAATTCATGACACAGAAACTCGAAAATGATACTGATGATGCTGCAGTCATCACCGTACTATTTCCCAGCAACAATAGTGAATTCAATGCTTTAAATTCTTTCAAAAATCTTCCTTTTGATTCATAAATCTCATTTATAAATCTTTTCTTGTATAATTTCACTATTTTACTTTACTTATACAAGGTTATTTCACAATTGTAAATCATTTTAATTATAACTTCATACTTATAATTCATTTGCTTATACAATTTATTCTTTTACAATTGTAGTTTTATTTAACTTATTCAAACAACTTTCATTAACTTATATATATATATACATTTTCAACAATCTAACAATCAATTTTATAGAATTTAACACTGAAAAATTATTTCTTTATATACAAAATATAATCAAGGTAAAATTATTTCATTTACCCAATTTTAAAACAATATCGTGCCGAATTGTTCTATATAAGTGTTTAGAGATCCCTATCGATATAGTTGTACAGACAATACCGACCAGAATCCATATACCACTCAACAAATCAATCATCACAATATAAAACAATTTTATATTCACTAACAAATACGCGCTCGTATCTATTATTACACTCAACTCATTCTAGAGCACTACTGACTCTATCTCTAATGAGTAACACCCAACAGAGCAGGGTTGTCGCTTAACCATATGCTCCGATACCACGTTGTAAGGACCCGATTCTTCGACTTCCGAATATCGACATCAATATGTCCATTGTATCGACTGCCGAGCCATCGAATGCCGGAAAATTGAATACTTAGGGTTTTAAGAAAGAAGAGGTAGAAGAAAAGATAGAAGAAAAAGAAAGAAGAACAACAGAACACAGAAACAATATCAGAATCTCACATTCGCAGCGGAACAACATATAATAGATAAATGAATAATCTTTAAATCAAAGAACTATATCATTTATTACATCACATCACATTATTAGAGTTTACAAAAACAGAGTCAATACATCAATGGACAGTTATATAAACTGGTCCTCATACAGAATACACAGCGGAATAAATAATATCATATACAAGTGGTACGTCTCGTCATCCAGCTCGCCAATGAGCTCCACAGCATCCCGAATCCAGAATGACCTGATAACCTGACTCTAGACTGCCCGTGTGGAAATTGGTGGGCACCCAGAATTTAGGAAGGAAACAATAAACTCTAGGTCAGTCATGGTGACTGGTGTGAGAACTTAAAACAGTTTATCTTTAAAACACAACAACAGGATAATTTTAAAGTCAATTCGCAATTCTTTTGGAAAATGAAACTACCATAAGGCCTCCCGCCACACACACAATGCAAACACAGAATTGGAGGAGATTTCTCCTTATGATAGTCAAAAGATGCTTACTACGCAAAACAAATCATTTTTGGATATTATTATTAGTGCATAGTGAAGAAAACATTTTGAAAGTACAATATAAATCTTAGCCAACATAGGTACCATTATAGTATGCCTACTATAGCTATCATATTAGATGGCAGGTTCTACAACTAAAACCGTACAAGGCTCGTATTGTTTCTTTGGATTTCCAACAAATGGTCAGGCCAAGGAACTTCCCATTGCCACATAGGTACGCCTCTGGAAAGACGACCCGAGAAATAACCTAACATTACGGTTAGATCTCTGCCAACACAAGGCCGGGTTACCCCTAACTGGGTAACTACTGACACGAATATGTCATCCCCCGATCGTAACCGATCTTCCCAAGGATCCTCAATTTGCAGCAACCACAAAGTAATAAATTTGCAGCAACAACATAGGTTAAATATCTGGGCTCCATACCATGATACCACCTCTATCCAGAAGGAATGACATACACTAAAGGGGCGCTACCCCCTAATAACCTTGCTGCATCTTTCCTGTTTTGACTATTTTCGGGGTGTGAGGTCCGATGAAGTCTCGTCCACAAAGCTACGCTTTATACAAAAGCTATGCTTTGGGTCAAACAAATGATCAAAGTAATGATCACAAAGATAAATGATCAAACAAATGATCATATCACAAATGATCAAACAATGATCATTACACAGCAACACTCAGCATGCCACGTAACCAAATTGGGAATATATCACTAGTAACCATCTACTACATAACCTCTGAGCTCGTACGTCTCAGAGAAGGGTGTTAAGCTAGGAGAATAAATTCTCCGCCACCAACAGATATGTATTTGAAAGAAACCAGCTTTATATCTCAATTTGTAACATCAGACATACAACCATACAAGTCTTTTCTAGGATCGAACAGAACCGAAGGCAATTCTTACGAAGCCCTTGCAAATCCGGATAATTTTCTAATCACATCCAGACTTCCCGTCACTAAAGGTGATAAAATCTCTATATCGGAGATCAGCCGATGCAGAGTAACTCGACGGTAATCCTTCCGTTTTCAAAAATATTCGGTCTTCAACACCGGTCATCAAATGCAATCCATTACGACGTATCACATATTCAGAATGGGTTATACGACCCAAAGGTCCTTTCCTGGCTAACCCGAATAGTGAGCGCTTATTCAAAAATAAGTGTGGCATTCAAATTCAAGCAAATCACAACAAATACCCATTCAAGTGAATTTATTGATAGTCGATTATTTAACTATCAATAGGTCTGCACAGCATCATCAGATTCCAAATAATTTTCCAAATTATTTATCTTCCAAAAATATCTTTACAAGATATATAATTTTCCACACTTAACCATTTGAAACAAATTTCAAATATTCACTTTTCAATTTATCTTTAAAAGATAAAATTTCAAACTTTTCATTTCATATTGGAAAACATTTCCATACTTATTTAATAATAAGTAATTCACAAATCATTTATTTTCAACATTTGGAAAATATTCAATATACTTAAATCACAATTAAGTATATATTTCATTCTTTAAGGAAAACGTTCTCTTAAACACATTTATTTGAGTTAAAATGAATGTTACGTAAAACATCGTTACGACAACTCAAAATCACTAGTATAGGGATTCGCAATTTAGGTAGATATATAAATCCCAATACTATATAAAACATTTCCTTTCGGAAACCACTTACTATAACAACAGTGTTATATTCCACCATTTCCTTATTCCTCGAAAATGTCTATTTCAACAATGAATGTTGAACTCTATGGTTTCGATAGTTAATACATTCTAAAACATCTTTAAATCATTTTCATTTCTATTTAAAATATCTCTTTCCCAAAACATCTCCGTTTTATTTAATAATACATTCACTGTCCAAAATCGTGAATATAATTCGTTATCCAAATTCAACATTTCTACACTTTTTGTTTAAAGGATTATCCACTGTCCAAAATCGTGAATATACTTCCTTTAACAGGCTATAATAATTTACTTATCAAAATAAGTCAAATTTTGGATTTATAAAACAACGTTTATAAATTCCATTTATATTTTATAACAACTTCAACTTACAAATCAATTTTATTAACCAAATCAATTTATAACTCAATTTTATACCTAAGTCATTCTTTTAATAACTTTACAAGATTTATAAATCTTACTTCTTGTAAAATTCCATTTATAAACCCTTTTTTTTAACATTAACAAAAACTCCTTTTATAATTCCATTTTTCGATTTATAAAAATTCAATTTTTATAAATCTTATCTATAAACCATTTATAAATAAATTCAAAAATCTCCATTCATACTATTTTACAACATAGTTCATTTCATATTCCCAAAAATCAAATTTTGGTTTTATATCACAAAATTCTTAATTTTTATAAACTAAAAATTATAACATTTATTTATTTAAAATGAATCAATTCCAAAATTCAATAAAACGTATACTTTCAAAAATCACTTTAAAATCCTTTTAAAATCAAAATCGTTATTTTAAACTTCAAAAATGGATCCGATGATGCAACAACACCAAATAATCAATCACGGCATCCAAACATCATATATCGATATGATAACAGAATATATCACAATATCTATAAATAAATCAATACGGTGAGGAATCCAGTCGGATCCCTCCAACCTGTTTCCCTGCATCCATAGATGTTAGCACAATACCAATTCCGCTCCAGTACAGAATATCGCGGTATATGGGATTTATAAAATATTATCCGCTATTATACGGCGCAATAGGGTCTCATCCACTATATAATGTGGGAAATCAACTCCAAGTACAATAATAATACCAATTTCACTTTGCAGTGAAATATTCGCGGTATATGTTTTTAATAAATAACCTCCGCTTAATAACGGCGTATAATGTCTATTTCAACACAACAGATATCAATTTATCATCCAGGCATACAATCAACAATTTTAAATCTAACTATTTAAAATTTACATCGAACTATTTCGATTGAGTGAGAAGTTCTCACCTTGATTTCAATTCAGTTTCAGCGTTTTATTTCGAATAAAATTAAACGGACGTTTAATTTTACTCAAAATTTTCACTGACTCCAATCAACTCCAATCCTGCTCCATTGTGTAGTGCTCGTCCATACGATTCCAACGCAATTCGTTTCGTCGAAAACGGATCTCGTATGAAGAAGTTACATCATTTTAAAGTTACACGAATTTTTATATAAATAAATTTACAATTTAATTTAAATTTTCAAACCCTCAAATCAATCTGGGCCGCACGTTTCTTTTACTCCAGATCTGGCCGCCCCTTCCTATCATCTTCCCCAGGTCAATACGTGACCATCACAACCCATAGCCGCCAATTTATCTTCAATTTCGCACCCCAATACGAGCATCTTCACGTTGATCAACAACCACCACCACGAAGCCACCGTCGAGCACCACCTTCACCTTGAAAGCCATGAAGCTCGACCCCACCTGCTACCCTAAAAACATGAGACAAACGGCTGCCTTCAAGGCCATTTTGCCGACGATTCTCTCCACCATTTCCCATCATACCCGTATAGATTTAAAGCTCTCACTTCGCTCTTTAAGTTTGTAGTTGATCATTTCTTCAAATTGCTAGTGGATTGAGAAGGATTGAGGAAAGAATTTCGAATGTTTTCAGCCCTTGGTTTTGTATCTGGCGGCTAGGCAAAAGGAGTTAGGGTTTTGAGCAATGAAGAAGGGGGGTCCTTATATAGAAAATAAACGAAAAACACTATTCACTCAAAATTTTCCGAACTCCAAACGAAGCGTGCCGGCTGGCGTTTCTAAGGTTTACCCCGCATTCCAAACACAATGGAACGTGTTTCGGGAGCTAATTCGATCATCTGTGCGAGTTACGGAGAAAAACGATCAAATTTAAATTAAACCGATTCAAACCAATTTCGATGCGTTTTCGCTTGCTCTGGACAAACCGTAAATCCAATTAACACGAAATTTGAAACCTTACAATAATTCAACATTACGGATCCAATGAAACTGGTTTCGTCGAAATCCGACACTGTTTGAAAAATGACTATTTTTATCTCGCCAAATTAATTAAAACAATTTCGATGCGTTTGGAGCTGCCACGGTCAAACAACAACTCCGATTGCTACGAAAATTGAAATCCGATAATAACAAACTATTACGGATCCAATGGAACTAGTTTCGTTCAATTCTGAGACAGTTCGAAAAATGGCTAATTTCACTAGTCGATTAAATATTAAAATATTCAATTTTCACAGATTAACTTAAAATTCAATTTTAAAAGTTCTATAACATCACTATAACTTCAATATGATTTAATATAACTTTATAAATCATTTTTAATCACATTTAACCAAAATATCAATTATTTCTGGAATTTCACTATTTAATTATCGATTTAATTATTCAATTAAATCCAATTATTCGAATTTTAAATTACTTGACTTATTAATTTCACTTATTAATATTTAAAATCAATTAAATATTAAAATTTTAATTAATATAACTGCTGGGTCGTTACAATTTTAGAGAAAATAATAGCAATATTATTTGAAACTATTTATGAATATTAAAATTTTGAAAAGAGTTTTAAGATTTATTCGAGCTCAAGGTTTCTCTCGGAATCACTGAATCAATTCAGAACAATGTATTTTTATGTTATTTAGTTAGGGCGACTTGAAAATGACTAAAACTGGGCGAGGGAGGTCTTCGGTTGGTAAATACTCTTCGTGAGTACCACCTTTTATAGGAAGGGGATAAATTATATGACTTGGTTGGACCGTTTCCTTGGTATCATTATGGTATTATCCAATCTGCTTGCGTATTTTTTGTTGATTTTAAAGTAAATACTTGGGAAACTGGTTTAGGGATTAAGATCATGATACTTAGTGTTATTATATAAAGTATTTGATACCACTTTGAAAATGATTTTAATTTAACCTTGAAAAGTTTAATTTGATATACAAAAGGTATAAAAATACATTATTATTTCGAAGGATTTTGAGATAAAACCCGGGTATTTAGTTATAAAGTTTTCTTTAAAGAAATTTGATATAAAGTAAACACCGATTTTTTTTGGTAATACAGATTTTGGTATAAAATTTCTATATAGAAATTTTTTTTTATGATGTGTAGGGAGCCCAATGGTAAAGGCATAGCCAAAAAAGTTATAAAGCCTATTCTTATTTCCCTTTATAGTAAAAGGAGTTTGATAAATAAGTGAAACTCTGATAAGTCATTTTATTGACACATGGATCCTATACATTTAGGACAATGTGGAATATTCATCATATTATGATGTGTTTGTTTAGCAGTTTTCATGTGTTAATTTTAGAACGAAACGAACTTTTTGGTGATTTTGGACAATTTGAAACTTCTGGATCGTTATAAATCTTGAAGTAAAGTGTTTTTAAAATATAAAGATGAGTTTATATAACTATTTAATTAAGAAGGTAGTAAATTAACATAACTTTTAAATTTGTTGAATATCCATTTTATGCAAACCATTCAACGTTATTGGGATGACTAATAAGCATCTTTACCTTAGGGTTGCCTAAGGAAAGTAGACTTCAGGCCTGAGTTTGGATACCAATGTCTGCTCTTCCTAGTTACTTGCCTAACTCAAAGGGTAAAGAAGTAGAAAAGGTTGACTTGGTTATAAGACCCAGATTTATTTTGGGCCTTCATCTAAATTTTAAAAACAGAAAGTATAATGAATCCGATGTTTTGTATATACTCTAAGAATGTAGTAGAGTATTGTACAAGTATAAACTTGATGTATGTTTTCTTGAAATGTTTTATAATTAAAGTTATGTTTTTGTCAAATGTTTATAAATAAGGTTATGTATTTATGGACTGCTTCATAAATGATTATATTATTAAATGGGATACTTCATGAATGTGATATAAAATATAATTGGTATGGTTGAAGAAACAAATAGGATAGAATTCATCGGTTGTATGTGGATCGTTTTATTCGCATGATATTTTTTTGATCTAGGATTTAGGTATAAGGTTTCTAGGTGATTTACACTGGTGTAAACTATGATTTTTCACTTGATTCTTAATGGCAAACACTTGAAACAGATTCTTGATACAATCTGGAGATTTTTTATCATGGTAGATGGCTATGTAAGGGCAACTGAGGTTTCTAACAAGGGGTCGAGTTGGAATCCACACTACAAAGGTCAGGTGGTCACTTGGTTGAATGTGAAATTTATGTGACCAAGCAAGCGATCACATCGGATATCACATATGGATGATCCATGTACATCGTATGGGCTTAAGCATATATATATACATATGTATATATATATATATATATTATGTTTTGTTGGCTTATGGGAGTTAGGGAATGACTTACTGATTTGTTCTGGAGTAGCTTAAATAATCCTCTAAGTAATAACCTAAGACTGATGAGCGTAAGGTACGCTTAGTAACTTATTTATTGTCCATGTGTGATAGAGAGAGATTTTGAACCTAGAAAAACCTTAAGCTTAGTTTGCTAGTAATTTTGAATACTGTTAAGTATTAGTATGTGCTTGTTTATTTTATTTTTTGATCATACTGGAATTTCGTGGGCGAAATGTTTTATATAGAGTAGAATGTAGCGACCCATAATTATAAACAATTCGTATTTAAATATCTGAATTATTTAAATATTTGAATCTAGGTTAATTGTGTTAAAATTAATTTTATAACCTTGATTTACTCCTTTTAATTAATAACACATGATGTTAAACTTGTTTTTGAAATGTGTATACATAATTAAATATTTCAAAGAAATTCGATAATGTGACCGAAAATCGTTTTATCGACATACGACGTTTTACTCAGTAAAAGTTGTTCGAACATCTTGGGATTGGTTGATAAAATAATGTGTTATTAATTACTAACTAAAAATATTTTGGGGTTTATGGCTAACTAAATGCATTGGACCTCTTGCATGATGTCATAGGTAGATAGTTTATAAAGGAACCTTAAGGGTAAAGTAAGAGAAGATATTATCTCCTTAGGTGGAAAGTGAAGCATATGGGAAGGAGGGGGCATGGTGACCTTATATAGGAGGTAGACTGAGTGGGGTAACCTTTTGAATACTTCTACTAAAACACACACATATGCTCACAAATCATTTTCATAAATTTATGCACAAAAGCTATGTCTTCATACTCCTTATTCTCTTCTCTTTAACATTCTAAAACCAAAGTAACCCAACACCCAACCTTTTCAAACTCAAGAAAAGGACTTAGCACAACATAGGAGCAAGGAATATCAACTCAAATCTTGAAGGAAAGGAGCACAAACCCCTAACCCACTTGATGTCGTGAGCATTTGAAGTGACATTGAGGTGGACGTGAGCATTTTGGAAGCAAGGTTAGAGATCTTGGGTTATTTGGTTGAGGTAGGAACTGTTCTTGAGATCTAAAGGCTTGAGCTAGGGTTGTTAAAGGGTTAGTTAACTCACCATTGAAATGTATATAATATGGTATGATTTGATTCCAAATCTATAATACATACATTAGCTAATTAATGTTATAACTTTGGAACCCTCTTGATTTTGAAAGCAAATGAAAAATTTATATGTAGTATATTCACTTCTATTACACTTTACAACATGTGACGTGGCTTAGATTTTATGTTTACATGCTTGGTTTGGTCATGTGAATTTGAAGTATGTGTGTAATTGTCTGAAGCAAGAAAAGTCGCTATATGCGCACTTTGTAATCCCTTATGTTTCAACCTCTATAAAGTGGCGATATGTAAATTTATTTTGATAAAATATATTTTGGTTGTGCTTTATACTTATAGTAATGTATGAGACAGAATAGGAAAGTTTTGCAAAAGTATAGGAACTATAGAACAAAAGTTTAAATAGCTAGAAAACAAAAAAGTCGCTATATATGAGCATTTTGAAATACCTTATTTTTATTGATTTTTAATATGATTTAGAAACATATCCTTAGGGGTTTCATTTCATGGTTACTACGTTCTCTAGGTTATTACTTACTAGAAAAAAATCAGTTGTTAAATCAGTTATTAGCACAGAGAAAACTGGCAAAAGTTTCAACCATTTTCAACCGTTCTCTATCAGGAATTTTTAATAGAAATTAGCAAAAACACTTTTTGATCCTACGATAGCATTTTTGACTTTTTATAGCATTGGCCATTGTTGTATTGTTTTTAACAATTTTAGCGATTTAAATGAGTTTGAAAACAATAGTTAAATTAATTATTTTTGTGAAATATTTTTAGGGATGACTAATAACATGTTTAAGAGTATTTTAGAAGTATTTTCAAGTTTAAATATATTTGAATATTTAAAGTAAAAGGTTTTATATATATGTAACACTTCTTTAAAAATGGTTTTTAGTAAATTATAAATTATTTTTACTTAATATTTTATATGAATATTTAAAACATTTTTAAAAAGTATTTTAAAAGTATTTATATAAATATAATTTTGGAAAAATGAAGTTAAATAATTTATAAAATGGAGAAGGGGCTTATAGTAACAATGTTTAAGTAACATTTGTTTTTAACCTCTTTATTTATACTTTTGAATATACTTTGGTCTTTAAAAACATTATTTTAAAGATAACGACAAGTATAATCTTTTTGGGTTTGTAGGAACAATGTTTGAGTAACATTTGTTTTCAACCCTTTTAATTATACTTTTGGATATACTTTGATCTTTAAAAAGAGTATTTTAAAGATAATAATAAGTATAAAATGTTAGGAAATGGTTAGAAAAAGTAATAATTTAATTTATAAAAGAGAGAATGAGGTTATAGTAACAATGTTTGAGAAACCTTTGTTTTTAACCTCCTTGATTATATTTTTAAAATGGAAAATCTTATTAAATGATTTGTGAATATTCTTATACCTTTGAGATAAGTATATGGATATATTTTGAAGAATGAAAAGAGTGGAATAAATAGTGAAGTTGTAGCATACATGTATATATCATTTAATAAGGTATTTTAATTATATATATAAGTATTGAAAAAGAAGTAATATTTGAAAAAAATAGGGATTATAAGTTGCGTGTGACTTAATTGTGTTTGTGCTTTTGCTCATTTATGGAAAGTAGTTAGTCCTATACTAAGCATTGAAAATTGAGAAGTCGAAAAGGTGGTAAGTGTATGAGATTTAATTTCCAAATGCGATTGTTTTCATTTCATACTAGATAGTTGACTTATCGACTATCGAACTTGACCAAAATTTACTTAGGAAGTATATAAAAGCTTCACTGATTTATACGATTTGAGATCCCTCGGAGAGGACTCATTCATATAAAATGCCTCTTGCTTTAAGAATGTATATTTGAAATCCCTTAGGGAGGACTCTTATATATCGTATGCTTACTTCTAAAAGAACCTGAATTGAATTAATTGAAAATTCATCGATTTAGTTTTGAAGTGTTCGGGATCAGGTAAGTATACTTAGGTATCACTTACCATAAACTACTTCAAAACTGATATACGAGTCCTATGTTTCGGAACCAGCTATGGAGCGAAATGTTATAGAGTTGAATAGTCTATCCTAAGGGTAACTCCAAGGGAGAGGTTAGCATCAACATTTCAAACGATGTTATCGTGTTATACTGTCTATCTTGAGGGTTATTCCACGAAAGAGGACAACGTTAGCATTCGTCGGACGACTTATGCTGGAATCCGTGGAGAGGTTCATGAACTGTTCTAGTGATGAATACTTGTGTGTTGAAATATTGAACGTGACTTCACCATCGAAAATGATAGAAAATAAAGTAGGGGCATAGTAAGTGGATTTAGCTAACCCAAGGATATATCAATTCCATATTTAGATATGCTTACGATTAAAAGGCGCGGGAGTTAATGGTAGTCGATATCATGTGTTAGGGCATGGACGAGTTATGTTTTCCTTTATGGTATACTTTATCTAGAGATTTACATCACTTAAGAAGGTAGTTTCGACCCTTATCAGGAGGCCTGCCTCGACATACCGAGGGCACCTCTAATGGAAATCCATATCCGAACGCAACCCTTAGCGGTTTTGATTGTGTACCTAATATTGTTGTGATGTGAGATGCAAGCAACACAACTATTTTTTGATTCGTATTTTACAACCTAAACACTATCTATTTTATCTCCTTATTAACTTATTAGATGGTCTTGGTTCTTTTGAGGGGAAAACCATTCCGGTGATTTGGTTGGTCTTAAAAGATATTATTATAGCGGCTTTTATTTCTTAAATTTCTCACACCAGGCGTATGTCTGACTCATGGCATTATTTTTCTCCTAAATCCTCGAGTACTCTTTGGAGTAGTCTGAGAAATGTAGGTTTTCGTTGGATATCCTTGGAGCTTTAGAGATGAACTGGATGCATTTGCCTACCATTATATTTTTATTTCCACTACACTACCACTATGTATATATCAACATTGCGAGGATAAGCAAGTATAACTGTCTAGGCTTATGATAGTACTTTGGATAGTAACTCTGAAATTACTCTGTATCTTTGAGTAACCTTTTTTACTGACTTTTTGGATATTATATATTACCATTCCGTTGTGAGATTTAGATGTTTTATTCTTCTTACTTTTTCATTTTCTTTCTGCTTTTTCTTTTTACCCTAACAAACTTTCTTTCTAACATTTATGTATTCGGCATGTAAATACCATAGATGTATTTATATTGACATTTGTGATCAAAAGCCGGTCATTGCATCTGATATCAAAGCTAAAGTGTAATGACCCGCTTTTCCGTACAATTCAAGCCGACAATAAACCACACATGTCCAACCCAAATCTAACAGAAAGACAGATAGTTAAGGGAAAGAAAGAAGAAAGAAGAAGAGAAGGAGAAGAGAAAAGAAACTAAAACAACATAGAATCTCATAATCGCAGCGGAACAAAATATAATATAATATCAATGATCTTTACAAAAGAGAAACTATTATATACATACATCCATCAGAGTACAACGACAATCACAATTATCATCCTGGACAGGTATAACCTATTGTCCTCACAATTGCTGATAATTTCAATAACAAAGAAGCGAAAAATAAACATATACGAGAATACGCCTTGAAGAACTCTAACTTGTCTTCTGAGCTCCAATGCATCCAAAGAAATTTTTAAATATGCTCAGTCTGACCCGAGCATTATAATAAAATAACACCTGAGTTAGTCTGGAAAACCAGCGTGAGAAAAACACCCAACTAGGTTTTAAAGTTATAGAAACCTTTCGAAACAAAGGTATCTCGTAAGACGACACCGCACATAAACGCATATGGGTTTTTACCTTACTATAACCAAAGCATTTCATATGAAGTCCTATGATATTATAATAATGTCTATTATACAAATACATATTAATCATAGCCGAAATTGTTACATTAGTTAAATTCCAGCATACTAGGTTCTACAACCAAAACCGAAGGCTCATATTGGAGAATAGATTCCAACTAAAAGGGTAAGGATCTACCCACTGAATCCGTACACCTCTAGATTAAGTGTACGATAGGCTACAACACATTGCACCTTGTCTACTCAGGACCAGCACTACCCCCTTCCCGAGTAGCACCGAATATGATTACCCCTTGGTTTCAATCAACAACCACACAATGGGATCCTGAAGCATACATGAATATCGCTCTTGATTTGGGATGATCATACCCTACTTGGGTGCGACCCACTTAGCCCTACCACATGTCCCTGCTTTATTCATTTCCCGGGTGTGAAGCTCGAAGAGGCCACGCTCTTACCATTTATATAGCACTTCCCACTTGGAATGCTAACACTGCCCTACAGGCAACAATGCAATATCAGCATTCATCCATACAAGTTTGTTTTGGGACTGAACGAAACAACTGAGAGCTCCGTATACAATTCCATCATCTTCAAGATGTCTTCACTTCGAACGCTTAATTTGGATCGAAGTGGTTTTCGGATAACATATTCAATCCCGGTGTCTTCGAAACAACATTCGATAATTCCTGGTAAACTCAACCCCGGTTCTTTAGGAAATAAACAGTCAAGATAAGAATGGAGATCACCTCCTAACCGTAGTGGACGGATTTCCTTATCATTATCCTAGAAGAATGAAACGAGATTTACATGCATAGTACAACATCATCGGAGATGACTGTGCCACATAACTCACATGTTTCTTATAGATATTTTCAATGTTACTTTTGGGTCCAATTTCTGATAGTCGGCTATTTAACTATCGAATAACAAACATTCAATAAGGGATTTAATTCCATAGGAAAAACCAATATTTGGTTAAGCACCAAGCAACACTAAGCCTCCTTAATTAATCTTTTCATTAATTTAAAACCATCTTGTAAATGCTTGTATCAAAATACTTTTACAAAGATATATTCACAAACCCTTCTATTATCAATACTTAGAAAATATCTATATACTTACCTTAATGGTATAAGTATATTTACCAAACACCGAGGAAGATCTCCTTTTTATAAAATTCTAAATACATTTATAAACTCCATTATAAATTTCTAGAACCCTTTATGGACCATTTATAAATTATTTCCCAAGTCGTTTATAAACCCTTTATAAACCATGCAATTATTGATAAAACTCCTTTTTATAAATCTCTAAACCCATTTCTAAAATTCGTTTATAAATATCCATCTATTTATAAATCTCTTTACCTTGTAAATAATCTTCCTTTAATCTTCAAAACCATTTTATAAGCTTCTCTTATAAAAATCCAGGTCCGTTTACAAAACTCTATTTATGAATCTCGAAAACATCATTACTGAATAATTATTAGCTTTTAGCCTCTTAAAATATAATAATTATTAATTCAAAATATTATGAATAAAACAATCATTAATCTTTACCATATTAATAATGATAATAAATTACCGAAATATTATTAATAATCATTATTATTAATTTCAAACCATATTAATAATTTAAATAATTAACCCTTCAAAATATTTAAATATTAATAAACAACTTTAAACAATGTTAACACGAAATATTTCCTTGATAAAAATCCATTCTTAAATCTTCAACCCAGTCATTTCCATTTTTATAAAACTATATTTAAGAATGTCTTTCCATTTTATAAAAACTTCCTTTCATAAACCCATTTATTTATGAATTCCATTTATAACTTTATTTCCTTTATAAATCTCACTTATTCATAAATCATGTTTAAAAACATAAATCAACCTCCGTTTTAACATTACTTCCATATGGATAAATTCCTTTTATAAATCCTTTCTATTTATAAAACTATTGTTTAACATTCCAAATTTATCCTCACCTTCAATTTTCAAAATAGAGTTAACTATTTCTAAAATATCATTTCGTATCTTAAAATAAATCCACTGTTTGATTTATTATCCCATTTATTAAACGATAATAGTTTCCTTTAATTTATAAAACCCTTTTATAGATCTATACTTTTTATTATTAAAATACAATTTTACAAATCTTCACTTCATTTGTAAAATATTACTTTTATAAATTATCACATTTACACAATCTCACACTAGTAATTAATCTTCCATATATGTACACGCATACACACACACACACACACACACACACACACACATATATATATATATATATTACTTTGTATAAAATTGTCAATAAATATTAATGTCAAAATATTAATGTTTTCCTTTAAACGTATATCTTTATTATAAAAGACGGACTTACTTTAAGATTTAAAAAATCTATATTTGCAGTTCGAAAATCTATATTTAAAATATTTTATAAAACTATTAATTTATAATATCTAAAATCATACTTTCATTTTAGAAAAATTATTGAAATATATAAAATTTCCAAAATCACGTTGAAATCCCTTTTTAAATCAAATCACTATTTTATAGTATTTTAGAATACCAAAAATGAGGCCCGGTGCTACTAAAGCACTAATTAAGCAAAATCATATCCATGTCATAAATATGGCATTCAACAAATCATATATCACCATATATATGAAAATAACATCAACAAGGGTGAGGAATCCCGTTGGATCCCTCCAACCTGTCTCCCTACATCACATATAATATATATAATCATAAAAATTATAAATCAACTGCTTCGAGGCGGGATTCATATACAAGGGTCATCCGCTATTACATGGGAACATAATAGGGTCTCATCCGCTCCCGGGGCGGGAATATATCCAAACCAACAATATAATTTAGTATATTATTCAAACAACCAATAACGATCAGAAATAAATATCCAAACAGCCAATAAATAGTATTTATTGACTATATAAATTTTATGATTAACCAGAAAGGTGAGATTAACTCATAATGATTTTAATAGTCGCCAAAACGTTTCATTTTGAATTAAAATTGAACGAACGTCCAATTTTAACCCAAAATTCTCAACAGCTCCGAATCCATCCAGTCCAACTCCATAGCATAGCCTTCGTCGATACGATCACAATGCGACTCGTCGCGTTCAAATTGGACCTCATATGAATAAGTTATTAAATTTTTAAGTTTCAATATTTAAATATAAAATTAATAACTAATCACATTAATTAATATTTCAATTTCCATCAAAATTCAAATTCCTCCTTCTTCCCAAATTGTTCCAGGCACGAGTGAAACAAAACAACCCAACATCGCGACCATCCCCTATCATCAATCCCACCGCCGCAGTCACCGCCGTCGCACGCGCCACCATCGCCGACCCCCCTTCCTCGCTCACGCGTTGCCGCCCATAGTCCAAATGACCCAAACCGAGCCTACAGCCAATGATGAACGCGACCTATTTTCTGCCTCCTCGCCATGCCAACGACGGTCTCCACCGTTGGAACCCTTCATCTCGTCATCGCAGACAAAATGCTATTTGAATTTGACGCCTGAAAATGCCTTGGCTGGCGTCGACGAACGATGGCCATTGGATGGCCACGTTAAAATTTTGAAAGAAAAATAAATTCTTTGATCTTATGTAAATATAAAGAAGAAGGGAGTATGGTTAACGTGGGAGGGGTATGGTGCGTGTACCTCGGTATGGTTATATAGTATTATATATATATATATAATTTTCAATTTAAAATATCGATTTACAAAATATCCGAAAATTCTGAACTCCAATCGAGATGTGCCGTCAGGCGTTCTATATGTTCTACCTCTATTTCAAACATAATGGAACTAGCCTCGAGGCTTAATACGATCATATACAGAAGATAACTTTTCAAACCCAATTTATTTATTTGAATTTCTAAAATTAATTCTATGTGTTCCGATCTCGCACGCCCAAACAATACGTCCAATCGCCACAAAATTCGAGGACATGTAATAATTCATTGTTACAGATCCAGTGAAACTAGTGTCATCCAATTCCGACACAGTGTCTGGCAAGGCTATTTTTATATGTTAATTAAAACGAGTAATTTTAAAAATCAGTTTAATCACTCTTAGATCCAAATTAAAAGTTTGCTATCTTCCTTCTTATTCAAACGGATTTAAAATCAACTTTCGAAATCACTTTCATTCATATTAAATTCAGGATTCAATTATTCAAACATTTTCAAATTTCAAATTTAACAATTTAATTTCCAAATAAATCGCTATATTTCGAAATCCAAGTTATTTAACTTATAATATTAAATTTTCAATATTTAAAATCAATTAAATATTCCAAATTCAAATAACTAAAATTCTGGGTCGTTACATGAAGGTTAAGCGAGACTACTTGGCTTTGGTTTGGTAGCTTATTAGAGATAGGGTAAGTGATGCACTAGAATGAGTTGAGTATGTGTGCGCGCCACTATGTCACAAAGTGAATTAGACAACAGTGATCACACAATTTCTATTATCATACTTTTTCACACAACATATGGGAAAATGATCTGTTGTATGACATAGCCCTACTACGAATTCATTTAAACAACATATGGGAAAAAGTCATTCAGACAACATTTTAATGTCGTGCAAATTTCCCTTATGCAAATTCATTTTCTCGCTTACAAATTCATTTCCCTCCTTCCACTCATCCGTTACTTCAACTCCTCTCCAAACCTAATCCCCTATTCCATGAAAAATCGCTGCCATCCCAACCTTCGATTTTGCTACCGCCCCAATCCTCTAACACCAAAAATGATATTTTGGTTTCCATATCAGAAAATTCTCACTCTTCTATTACTTTCTCACTCTCAAAACCCAATCTCGACGGAACCCAAATCTCATCTCGTAATCTTGATGGCTTAGAATTTCGTTCGTTGATTTCAAATTAGGGTTTCGTTATCTAAAAGCTATCACTTGGAATTTGTGATTTAAATTGCACACGATCTTCTCTATTGCTCTCGTTCTTTGATTAGGTGTGGTTACTTCCAGTGTCGAGTTGATCGATGCTAATTTAGTATGAGTTCTCCAATGATGTTTTCGATTTTTTACTTTGTACTCGACCGCTTTATGCCAATGATGATATGGGTTAATTTATAGGGATTGAAAACCTATATTTTAGATTTGAATTTTTCAATTTCTTTTCTCGACCGTGGACTTTTTTATCGAATGATTATTTGGTTCTTGACTTGGTCGTCGTTGATATATATGCCATATCCTCTTATATATATATATTTGAATATATTTTAAACGAATTTTGATATTGGTTGAATCCATTTGATTTTGGTTTACTTGGTCAATCTTACTGCTTTGTTTGAATTTCAACTGTTTGATTTGTTCAAAACCGTTTCGGTCCTCAATTTGTATTCCCCTAGTCCATGCTCGTGTGTTTTCTTGTACTTGTTATACACTATTGTATTTCTTACTTAGTTGATGATGAAGGCAGTTGGGTTGGTTCATGACCTTGCCTTGATGCTTATGTTGGCTGTTGTTTACTGTGTCAAAATTTGATTTTCTTTGAGCTTGCTTGTGTGTGAGTACTTGTATATCCTAGTCTGTTGTGAATTCAATGCTATGATCATCCTTGTTGTTGCTCCTATATGCATATTCAATCTGGACCGTTTGACTATTGTTCTATGGCTTTGTCTTGGTCTCTGGTGAACTGCAATCATATTTATTTGTTCAACTGAAACTAATAGTTGTCCTATGCTTGAACTTTTGTTTGTATATCACTGCACTATGTATAATTCCCTTTGAACCTTTACTTGCACCTGCACTGGCTTGTTGATCTGCATCATTGATGTACCCTTTTTGCTTTTGTCTATGTGCACTATGTGGTATTGCGCAACTTCATTCATGTCTGGTTTATACATGTGCACATGTATATTTCGATGTACTTGCTTCTCCTTGTTTTTCTTGTTCACTAATATTGGCTGTTATGGTCACAAACCTGAACTTTGTGTACATGTATATGCATGTTCTGTCCTGAGTGCATTGATGTGTATCCCTGTACCATTTGCTCAGAACTGTTTGCTTCATAATGGCCTCACTAGTTATGTTTGGTGCACTTGTCTAGCTTCTGGTTTAGCCTTGAGTCTCGACTTGTACTTTGCTGCCCCATTATGTAATATGCATGTACTTGGGTCTCTGAACTAATGTGATTCCATCTTGTTACATTGTTGCCTGAAACCGATTTCCATACATTCGAACTCTTGTTATGTTATCTTGGTTCATCCATACATGATGTTAAGTTGCCTTTCTACTCACTATATGTACATATATACATGTACATACACATGTGTGTGTATGTATATTATCGTGCCTGGTTATGTCGAAATGTGTGGTTGGTTGCACTTGTATATGTGCACCGAGCTGCTCATGTGTGCACCCGATTTGAGCCCGAGCCTGCTTGACACAAGTGTGTTTTGTGTGTACGGCCTTATGGCATGTATAGCGATACATTATACATGTCATACATTGTTCGTGCATTTTGATTCCAGTTTTAAAGTATGAAAACAAACAACCCAAATAACTAAGGCAACATCATATTAAATCACATTTTTATGTTCACAAATATCAGTTTGTTTCTTTTTTCTTTTAATGTGCTGTTGTTTGTTTAGCAGGTAAGGTAGAAGACTGAAGCAATAGCAAGAAGATATCAAATTCGAGTGTGTGAGTGAGAGTAAAAAATTGTTGTACATGATAGTGTGAAAATAATGTTATGTATAAAAGTGTGAAATATAGGAGAAGCTCAATGTGTACTATTTGAAATTGAAATGAAATAAAATATTTGTTAACACCTCCTTTTCAACGACCTAGCACCCAATAATCTACGACTTACCGATCTAAAGGACTCAAGCAACTCAAGGCTTCAGCGACCCAACGACTTAGCGAGCTAAGAGACTCACCGGCTCAACGATCTACAAGCTAACGACTTAGTGACTCAATGGGTTAACTACCTACCAGTCAACGACCTAATGACTCATTAAAGACAACGACCTACCGAGCTAAAAGGGGAACAACCCACCGACTTACCGACCTAACGATCTACCGACCTACCAACTTATCGACCTAATGACCTAGCAAGCTTCAATGTTGGGCCGCATGCACATTGCCTCTTCAAGATTAGGTCGCTTACGACCTAAGCAAATCAAAAGAGCTCTTACAATACACTAGCTAAGTCGCTCGTAGTACATAACTCGCCCAGGATAGCTCCACTAAGTCACGGACGACTTAGTTACCTCGGGTCATTCTTAGGTCGCACGCTCTTAGGTCGTACACTCTTAGGTCGCACATTCTTAGGTCGCATACGACCTATCACAGCCAATCTAAGGACTGCTCCTCTTATAAATACCCCTCCTACTCCACATTGAAAGGGGACTTTTTGAGACTTTGAAGCGCCGAGACCCTGCTGATTTCTCTACTAACTTCAACACTTCAAAGGCAAAGAATACTTTAAAGAATCTTCGAAAAAGAATCAAGTTCACTCAACATGAATCGAAAGAGCTTTTCTGCATCAAAGTTCTGATTGCTTGTCTTGATTGTGTTGTAATCAAAGAGTTGTTGTAAAATCTGTAATTGAATCAGTCATAGAAGAGATTAAAGTGGACGTAGGCTTGAATTTGAGCCGAACCACTATAAAGCCGATGTCTCTTTACTTTTACTGAAATTATCTACTTGTTTTAGTTCCCGTACCAACGGGTGGTGCTTTCACTTTACTAATACTCACACTGGGGTGTTAGCGTTCGATTTTGACGTTAACATTTTTGGTGCTTTCATTGAGAGTTGAACTCAGGTGTGTTCTCACCATTGCTTCGCAAAGATTTGTTGAAAGACTCTCCTTAAAAACCAGAAGTCTATCTGAAATCATGGCTCCTGGAAGAAAGAGTAGATCTACTAGATCCGGAGATGCTTATGACAGGACCGCCACTTCTCCAACGCCAAATCAGGCGACTCCTATTGTTGGAGTCACAAGGGTTGAACTTGATGCTGTTGTGTCTGGGTTATTCCAACAAATGGAAGGTCAAAATGCTTTGATGATGGACATGTTAAATGCTCTGCTTGGGGTTAACCAACAACCAGAAAATAATGAACCAACATTTGCTGAAGATGCTCATGATTCCCAAGAGAGAAGTATTCCTCAAAGGGCAGCTGGCACCGCCGAAGAGGCACCTCCCCAAGCCGGAGGTTCAAGGCCGCAACCACCTCTTCGCGAACGTTTGTTCAAGCAAACTTCCGAAAAAGTGGCTGACGTCTGCCCGGCAAGGCCTCTGAACGATGAGGAATACCTATCAGGAATGATTCGCCAAGTTATGAAAGAAAGTATGCAAAGGGATGAAGGTGAAATTACTGGGGGTTTGCTCCAAGCAAGACTCCGTTTACCGAAAGAATTCTAAAAGATGAATTTCCAAAGAAGTTTGTTCCCCCCTACTATCCCAGCCTATCGGGGGATAAGCGACCCTAATTAGTCCTTGTACAAGTATGACTGGCATATGACAGGTGCCAGGGCAACAGATGAGATTAAATGCAGATATTTTCCTGTCTATTTGGAGAGGGTGGCTCTACTTTGGTTCATAAAGCTACTAGTTCGATCTGTGGATCAATTCTCTAACTTAACTCGTAAATTCAAGGATCAGTTCAGGTTGTATGCTTCAAAGGCCAAGGACATAATGTCACTGTCCATCCTCGAACAAGCTTCCAGAGAATCTATCAAATCTTTCTGGAACCGCTTCAATATAGCCTTGGCCGAAGTGGATAATGCTGAGCCTCGAATGATTCTAACTTACTTGATGCGAGCTATCGATAAAAAAAGTGAATTCGGAAAATGGTTGAAGATGAAGAAACCAAATTCACTTGAGAAGTTTTATAAGAAGGCTAACGAATTTATGCGTCTAGAGAATCTTCCTGCACCAGCAAAGGTGGTTATGGCTGAAATTGAAAACAACAATGTGGCTGAAGCTTCTAATAAGAAAGAATCTGGTGGTCAGAAGAGGGAAAATAACGGTGGGAAAAAGCAGAAAGATATGAAGAAACCTCGCCGTTTTAAATCTTCGGATTTTACTCCTTTGACTGATACTCCAAAGAACATCTTCTTCGTAACCAAGGATGCTATCGAGTACCCTAAGCCACCTGAGATGAAGCTTGGGAAAAAATTTGTGCCTAATGGAAGATTCTATCAATTTCACAATCAGCCTAGCCATGACACTAATGAGTGTCGCCATTTGAAGAATTTAATTGAAGAGCTGCTACGACAGAATAAACTGCAATAGTATGTCAAGAGAAACAGAGATGATCCGACCTCATCTACTCAGGGGCAGCAACTTCCTGCTCGTCGATCTGGCTCAGGTGAAAAGGCTGTGGTGCAGGAATCTGAGAGGCCTGTTATTAATGTAATCACAGGGGGTCCTCACCCAGCAGGCAGAAGTTGGGGAGAGATGGAGAGGTATGCTCATGCTCTGAGACATGCCCCGAAAGAAGAAACTATTTTTGTCTTGGAAGATGCTGTGCCTTCTAAACAGCAAAGAACTTTTCACGATGACATCATATTCAGAGCTAGAGATTCTGTGGGAATTGAGGCTCCCACCATGGATCCTTTGGTAATATCCGCGGGTATCGGACCAGCTATTGTGAGAAGAGTGCTTGTTGATTGCGGCGCTTCTTGTAATATCCTCTTCAAAAAGACATTTGATCAAATGAAAATTCTGATGGCTGATGTTCAAGCTTCTTCGCAAAAAATTGTTGGGTTCACTGGGGAACCAAAACAGCCCATCGGAACCGTCGACCTATTTGTAGAACTTGGTGAAGGGGAAAGAAAAGTGGTCCGTAAGCAAACTTTTGTTATTGTTGACGAATTTTCTGCTTATAACGCCTTCTTGGGACGACCAACCCTCGCTGCATTCAAAGCTATTCTCGCCCCGTGGTGCCTAACTATGAAATTCCCCACTGATAACAGCGTTGGTATTTTGAAGGGGGACCAGAATGCTAGGCGGGAATGTTATCTCACAGAGTTGCGGGAGGCGAAGAAGAGAGAGATGGGAAAGGGTGCAGCAGCTCCGCTCCGCATCAAAGAACCCACCTTGTAGCAATTACGGGGTGGACCCTGCACTGGTGAGCATAGTGGTGCGCGAAAAGAAATTGATCCCAGAAAAACCAGTGCAGGGGAGAATAGAGTGGTGCCGTTAGAGGTAACGGTGCCAATACATGTTGACCAGAAAGATCCAAACAAGGTGCTAAATGTGGGTTCGCAACTCGGTGTGACGGTTCAGAATATGCTGATATCATTCTTGAAAGCAAACCTGGATGTATTCGCTTGGATTCATGCTGACATGTGTGGAATATCTCCAGAAATTGCAGTACATGCCTTAAATATTGATCCAAAATTCACACCCGTAAAGCAGAAAAGAAGAACCCAGGGTCCTGAAAGGTTAACAGCATTGAAAGAAGAAGTAGATCGGCTCATGGAAAATGGCTTCATCAGAGAATCCACTTATCCAAATTGGGTTTCTAATCCGGTGTTGGTTAAAAAAGCAAATGGAAAGTGGAGAGTATGCATCGACTTTTCAGACTTGAACAAAGCATGCCCCAAGGATTGTTTCCCGTTACCCAGGATTGACCAGTTGGTGGATGGAACAGCCGGGCACGAATTATTGTCTTTTATGGATGCTTACTCAGGATACAATCAAATCATGATGCATGAGCCAGATCAGGAGGACATGAGCTTCATAACTGATGTTGGTCTTTACTGCTATAAAGTCATGCCCTTCGGACTAAAGAACGTGGGGGCAACTTATCAGAGACTCGTTAATGCCATATTCAAGCCTCAAATTGGCAAGACTATGGAAGTGTACGTTGATGATATGTTAGTGAAATCGAAGAAGGCAGTAGACCACATGGACCATCTGGTAGAAATGTTCGCGATCCTCCGAAAGTATGGGATGAAGTTGAATCCTCTGAAATGTTCATTCGGGGTTGAGTCCGGAAAATTCTTAGGTTTCATTGTGAGTGTTAGGGGCATTGAAGCTAATCCTGCTCAGATCACTGCCTTAAGAGAAGTCAAACCCCCTAGAACAAAGAAGGACTCCTGAGTGTCAAAAAGCTTTTGATGAGCTGATTCATCATATGGAAACGCCTCCAGTACTTTCTAAGCCCAACAATGGTGAAGATCTATTCATATACTTAGTAGTTTCATCTCATGCTCTCAGTGCAGTGTTGGTACGAGAAGACGCAAAAGTTCAGCGTCCGGTTTATTACATCAGCAAAAGATTCACTGGAGCAGAGATGAACTATTCAAAGCTGGAAAAGCTCGCCTATTGTTTGTTAATTGCGTCCAGAAAGTTGAGGCCATATTTCCAGGCTCATCCTATCAAAGTCCTCACTGATCAACCTCTAAAGCAAGTCCTATTTCGCCCTGAAACTTCGGGTTGTCATCTGAAGTGGAATATTGAGCTCAGCCAATATGATATCACCTACCATCACCGAAGAGCAATCAATAGACAAGCTTTAGCAGATTTCATAGCAGAATACACAGGTAAAGGTGGCAGTGAGGAAGAAGTGATTAATAACATCCCGATCTGATGGAAATTGTATGTTGACGGTGCAAGAAATGATTATTGTTCCGGAGCTGGGGTTGTGCTTGAAACCCCCGAAGGGCGGTCATTGTGTTATGCATTGAGATTAGAATTTCCTTCGATAAACAATGAAGCAGAATACGAAGCTCTTATTGTCGGCTTGAAGATTGCTAAAGAACTGAACATCAAAGTATTGCAGATTTTCAATGATTCCCAGCTTATTGTATGCCAAGTCAAGAAAGAGTTTCAGACTAAAGGAGGAAATTTGCCTGCTTACTTGTCAAAGGCCTGGGAGCTTCTCGATGCTTTTGATCATTATACCATAAGCCATATACCCCGGGAAGAGAACATGAAGGCAGATTCTCTAGCAAAATATTCAAGCTCTGGCGAAGCTCAGTTATTAGGATTGGTCTCTGTGGAAGTCTTGTCAGCTCCAAGTACTGATGAAATGGATATTGACTGGATCATGACTGTATCTCAAGAACAGGAGTCATGGATGACCCATATCAAGGAATATCTACTCAACGGCTCCTTGCCAGAAAACTCAAAAGAGCGCCAGAAGCTGTTAAGAAAAGCCCCGAGATATGTAATTCAAGACGGCCATTTGTACAGACGAGGATTCTCGATGCTATTACTTCGATGTGTAAACAAAGAAGAGGCTAAGGGAATTTTAGCTAAGGTGCACGGAGGAGAGTGTGGAGATCATTCAGGTGGCCAAACTCTTGCAAAGAAAATTCTCCGCTATGGGTATTTTTGGCCAGATATTAATCAAGATGCTGCTAGCTACTCCCGAAAGTGTGACAGATGCCAGAGATTTGCAAAAATCCCAAGAGCACCTTCCACCGTACTAACACAGATGGTCAATCCATGGCCATTCTCCATTTGGGGGATAGATCTCATCGGAGCTTTGCCAATTGCCAATTCCGGAATCAAATACGCTATTGTTGCTGTTGATTATTTCACTAATGGGCTGAAGCTGAACCATTGGCTACTATTACCTCTAAAAGGATGATAAACTTTGTGACTAAATATATCATTTGCAGGTATGGTGTGCCTCAGAAGATAATCACAGACAATGGTACCCAATTCGAAAGCGAGGAATTCCAAGACTTTTGCAAGCGATCCAAGATCCGAAAAAGCTTCTCAGTAGTAGCTCATCCATAGGCAAACGGGAAAGTGGAAGCAGTGAACAAAATTATCAAATCAACCATAAAAAAACAGCTAGAAAAAGCAAAAGGTGGTTGGGTCGATAAACTGCCACTAGCACTATGGGCTTATAGAACCACCCATAAAACTGCGACTGGGCACACTCCATTCTCATTAGCGTATGGATCAGAAGCAATGATTCCCGTGGAAATAGAGGTCCCCTCACACAGGAGAATTCATTTCAACCAATCTGAAAATGAAAAGCTGCAACTTGAGGCACTTGACTTACTTGACGAAAGAAGGAAAGAGGCTGAGCTCAGAGTTGCGGCTCATCAACAGAGAATAGCTAGGCACTTCAATTCTAAAGTTCGCCAACGCAGCTTTGAAATTGGGGATCTAGTCTTGAAAAGGATCATGACAGCAACAGGAATGTTTGGGCCAAACTGGGAAGGGCCATATGTCATAGGCAAAAAACTTCTCGATGGCACTTTCAAGCTAACAACTGTCGAAGGAGATCCAATTTCGAGAGCCTGGAACAGCAAACATTTGCGTCCGTATTTTACTTAGAAGCTATGCTCAAATTTGTAAAATGATTATGGATGTATCATTCTTGTATTGTAAGCCATTGTAAAATCAGTGTGACTCAGCAATAAGAACTATAAAGTGGATGTAGGCCCAATTCTTGGCCGAACCACTATAAATCTTGTGTCTTCTACTGCTATAAAATGCATGTATCATTTTGATGTGCAAATATCTTAAATATGTTGCTAAAATGTCGATTTAATATTGCAGGATGTCAAAGCAAAGCTTACCTATTCAACACATCACAAGACCAAGCGATTCCTATAAATCACTCAACAAATGAATGTCAAGCCACAAAAGTTCCAGGTTCAATTCCTACATAAGAAATACTTCTCACAAGTAGTTGGTGATTCCACCAAAGGGGCACCTTCCCAAAGTGAAGGTTCCAGGCCCTTGCTAACTGATTGCGATCATTTGTGCAAACAGACATTCGGTTAAGTAGCTTGCGTCTGCCCCGTGGATTCACTTAACAATGAAGTGCACTTCTTTGGAAGAATCAAACAACCTGCAAAAGAAAGGAACATGTACTTAGAAGTGATAACAAGGAATCGCTGAGGAACAAGATGGTGAAAAGACATTGGCAAGCAGACAAAAAAAAGCCAAAACGGAATCTTGTCTCTCAACCAAAAAGGTTGGTGGTACCACCGAAGGGGCACCTTCCTAAAGTGAAGGCACTGGGCCCTTGTTGCTTAATTGTGATCGTTTGTGCAAACAAACATCCAATTAAGTGGCTTGCGTCCGCCCCGTGGAACCACTTAACTGTGAGACGCAACCTTCCTGGCAAACAAAACAACTCAAATCCCTCTCCGGAGACACAATTCAAAGCCCTCTCCGGAGGCACAAAATAAAGCCCTCCAATGAGGCACGCCGTAAAATGAAATGTTTTTCTCAACCAAAAAGGTTGGTGGCGCCACCGAAGGGGCACCTTCCCAAAGTTGAAGGCACCGGGCCCTTGCTAGTTAATTGCGATTGTTTGTGCACGAACATCCAATCAGGTTGCTTGCGTCCGCCCCGTGGATCCATTTAACTGTGAGAAATAACTTTCAGGCAATACAAGAAGCCCTCTTTGGAGGCACAAAGCCCTCTTCGGAGGCACAAATCAAGAAGCCCTCTTCGGAGGCACAAAGCCTTCTTCGGGAGCACTAAACAAATAAAGCCCTCTAACGAGGCATGTCCAAAAATAAAATGTTATCTCTTGAAAAAGTCGTTGATGGAACCACCGAAGGGGCACCTTCTCAAAAGGGAGGTTCTAGGCCGCAGCTAAATGCTCGTGATCATTTGTGCAAACAAATATCCGATAAAACAGCTGACGTCTGTCCCGTGGGCCCACTCAGCGATGAGATATAACTTTCTGACAAACAAATCAAAAATTTCTTCGGAAGCCCGCTTCACTGTATAGGAGAATCTACTTTTCGAAAATGGAAGTGACCATCTCCGAAAGTTGAAGTGTAAAAAAAAGAAAAAAAGAAAAGAAAACTTCTCCGATACAAAGCACACTCTATTGAAGAAGAATAATATTTCCTCAAAATGGAAGAATTATTCTCCAGGATAAGAGTACAAGTATTTTCAGAATATTGTAATAAGTCGTGGTATGGGGGCAATATAGCTATATTAATAAAAACAACGCTCAAACAAGCATACCACGAGCTCACTGCAGTATCGTACAAAGAAAATAAAGAAACTTGTGCTAAAATAGGGAATAAATGCATTCACAAATACTGACAAAAGATTGTACAAGTAAAAAGAATCATTTTATTCCATACTATAAAAAAAATTTATACATGTGCAGATTCAAAAAAGCGGCGGCCGGTACCCGCACAATCTCCGGTCGATACAAATCTTTAGATACAACCAAAAAAGGAGAGCAAGAAGGATAAAAGCCGGACTCATTTCTTCTTCCTCCCGCCGCCTTTTGAGTCCTCACCCGGCCTAATGATCACTACACCAAAACAGGTGATTCCCAACGAGTATAACTGTCGCAAACAGTTTCAGCAACGCTTATTAGCGTCACTGTAGGGGCGTCGCAATTTATTGCCAACGCTTATAAGCGTTGGCGAGTTTAGTTTCCCAACGCTTATAAGCGTTGGAAGGTTGTATTCGCCAACGCTTATAAACGTTGGTGTATATTATTTAGCAATGCTTATAAACGTTAGCAAATTAACCATCCAACATTGTTTAATTTTCTATGCTGACGCTTATAAGCGTTGGTATATTTTAATTGCCAACGCTTATAACGATTTAACAGCATTATTATACTACATTCAATAGGAACCCAAAATTTACAATATTCATGATCAAATAACAACATAAATTTCATAGTCAACTACTTCATAACAATGTCAACTACTTCATAACAAGTACAATACATAATTAAGTTGGTTAATTCAATACATAATCAACTACTTCATAATAATGTCAAATTGGAATACAAAAGATAACGTAAATTTCATAGTGAAATTCTACAAATACCGAATACGAAAAACTGTCGGAACTGTTTGATAACATAGAAGTAATTGCTCGACAATAATTTTTCTTCGTGTCGGAACTAAAAACTTACGCAATTGGGTCATCTTCAAGATCTTCGACTCCACCCTTAGAACTATCATCCAACTTCCACTTTTTTTTCCGCTTCCTCTAGAAGTGCCTGCATTTAATATCACGTTAAATTGAATTTGCAGTTCCTTTATAAAAATTAAATTGAAAATTAAATTAAGTTGATAATTAATAATGAAAACTCATGTTATAATTTTGAAAAAAAAGATGCATGCTAAAAGCAATGTAATTCAAGAGAAAATGAACATATTTAACATTTTCCTACAGGGCACTTCACCAGTACCAACACACTTCAGCAAACCAACAAGCAGTCTAACCTGCAAAATCATTAAACAATAATAGAGTGCCATTTGCAATTAAATGGAGAAATCAATAACTGCAACTATCATCAGTGGCATAAATGTACAACTGTTCACATTTTAACAAAGTTAAAACTAACTTCCGCAGCAAAAAAAGATTTCTTCAAATGTTTTCATGAACATGATCACAAAACAAAAGGTTAAAAAAACAAAGAGAAATAACATGTTGCTACTAAAAGAAAGAAAAGATTGATCGGTATTGATTCATACAAAGCCATAATATAAACAAAATGTGAAGGATACTCTTCACCTCTTCCTTTTGCCACCTCTTCCTGAACTTTGATTGCCTTTCTCAGCTGAAGCAGATGCTCTGGACTTGCTTGCAGGCGTCTTTTTTGCTTTTGATTTATCATCTGTTTTTAAATCAAGCTGCACTTGCTATTCTCAAGCTCCAACTTCGGTCTTCCCTCTCCATCAAGTTTGATGTCATCGCCTGAAAACATCAAAGATATACAAATTCATATTTCATTATAGAATAAAACATTAAAGATGTACAGATTCATCTTTCATTATAGAATATAAAACAAAACAGGGTTTAACTTAATTTGTCTGCTTAGGCGACAACTGTATCTATGAAAATGGCAAGTTTCTCCTGGCAGTTAATAAATTACTAAACATAGATGATCACTTACGATTGAAATAACTGCTAATTAGCAACAAATAATAATTTCAGTACCTATCTAAACTTGGTCTTAGACCATAATACATGTGATCCACTCAAATTTTGAGTTTATGTAAAGTTGATTAGAAAATTTGATACGAGTTGAGTGGGATTGTACAATGTCCGCATAAATAGTGAAGTACTGCAAGGGAAATTCCAGAAGTGGATTGATTACGATGTAAAGTAAACTTAAATCTATCCAACAGCAGTAATTCAACGTTTGAAAATAAATATTAAATTGCACAAAGCTTGCATCAGCACAAAAGATGCATTGTGTAGCTCAAGAATTTTTTTATTTAAGATGATATGGAATTTTGAACAATTACCAGCACCCTCTGTGTCCGATGAATGCTCTTCATCACTTTCACCCAATTCATCTCCATTTTGTTCAGGCAAATTGATATCCACTTCATCAATTGGGTCAAGTATTGCTGCTATTTTCTTTTTGGGAGCTTTCTTGATACCAGGAAGATTGATCATATCCGCAACATGCACAGTTCGATGTTTGCTTGCTTCTTTGTATGCTCTAGTTAATGCAGATTTAACGGCTGGCTGAATTCCCTCTAATGGGTTTGGATGTGACTAAAATTAAAAATAAAATTAAAAAAATGAGCATTCTTAAGAGAATTTAAATAACCAAAGATAACAAAGGGAAATAAAACAATAGGAAGTAGATGAAAATAACAAAGATGTACACAAAATTATAATGTCGGATTGAGTTAACAGGAAGTATTGAGTTTACATATATGATAGTGTGTGTTTCTATTTAATTCTTCCAGAACACATGCCTTCTAAAGAAAGACTATTAAGCAATGAGCAGACAATTTTCGCACAAAACAGGTAAATGTTAGAAATCATTAGAAGAGCAAAGAAAAGTCAGATGCAATCAAACCTTATACTTGGAAAGCTCCACAATTGTGTCAAAGTGTTCTTGACTTAAAGAATAAGTGTTCATGAATTCCACAACCGTTTGAACAGCAGCATCCTGATATTCATGAATTTACTATATTATTCCTACATTCTTAGATTAAAAATAATCACAAAATTAATCTGAAATAGAAAAAACCTTAGACATCACTTTAAGAGGTTCCATCAATTGTTTTAGCAAAATAGAGAAGTATTCCATCCGCAAAAAAGACCTGCCAAATTTACAGCTTATGTATATCAAATACTAGAACGGTTATGTAACAAAGATATTCACATTCTCACGTAATCAACTTACTCGGAAGTTCAACTTGAACTCGATAATAGACGCAACATCAATGAAACTAATATTTATCAAAATTTAGAAGCAAGCATGCTCATCCAGTAACCACAGCTGCGTTTAAGCAGTGCAATTTCATTACATTTACAAGAGCACGCTGCTTCAAATACAGTGATTGGAAATCAGTTCACTTGTTTGATTTGATCCATGAATTATTTACTTGGTTCATTGTAATTGCAACATCATGTAATTTTTCTGTTGTACAATGAAAGATTCCAAAGCATACAAATATTTAGAACTTGGAACACTGGATTGTGTTGCCAACACCATGTCTTGAAATTTTGTTATGTTGCTTCTATAACATGTTTAGCTAGCGAATACTGGCAACCAAACAATATCTATATATCGTTTAAATATAGGTTTTACACATTACTCAACTTAACCCACTTCGTTTTCATTATAAAGAACCAATACGAATAATTTGATGGATAAAAGACACGAAAAGTACACAATACTTGGGAGTCTGTACTTTTGCAATTTCATTATCTTTCTACCTACCAAAAAAATTGCAAAGGGAGGGTATAATGGATAAAAGATAATTAAGAAAAACAAACCTGTTCAAGTAAGTTCCCTGAGAAGCAAGGATGTGCACATGAACATCCTCCAAAAGCCTCAAGTTCTCCCTGCAAAACCAGGATGTTCATGTATCTAGTAATTCACCACCCCACATCAGGCATCCAATTCCAATAACATAAGAATAAGCATTACAAGAACAGTTCATCAAACACTCACTTCTGCAGTCACCTTCATTCACAACCATTGATCCCCAGTTTGCCAAATCCGGAACCTTAACACTTTCCACTCCATAAAAACCATCACTTCTTCCATCACATTGCAGTCGACTCCTCCTAACACATTGTGACGACCGCCCATGACCCCTGCACTGAACCTAGAGATAGTGCGCTGTAAAGTGTGCCAGGAAGCCATGGACGATTGCCAGGGTAAATTAAAACAACAGAATCTATCGTATTACTCACAGCGCATGGACAAAATACAATAGAACATATATATAGTGAAGCTTCATAGAATAGAATCTCATCAATAAACTTCATAATAGTTGAATACAAACATCTGAACAGTCAATACATCAAGCCTCACTACATAACACTCAGAGAATATACAAGCAGCGGAACATCCAGTACATATAGTAAGAAATAATATGCAAGCCTCCAGCTCATCTTCGTCATCAGCATCGTGGAAAGCAAGAACAGCACCTGTCACCTGCTACCTAGTCTGCCCGTCCCAAAATGGACGAACAGCCCAAGGCAATAAGAGTTAAAACATAAAGCCTTGAGTCAGACAACAGTCTTAGTAAGCAGTAAATTAACTAACAACATACCAAGAGAGCATAAAGGAAAAGGAATAGGAATACAACCCTCCCACTCCACCTCTTTCTACAGTGATAGCCCCCAGACACACACTAAGTAGAAGCAAACATAGCAAAGCATACAATTTAAAGTAAAGCAATTATCACTCGAGTCAAGGGCAATGTTTTCCAAGTACAAACCCCCAAGGCCTAAACCAAGATCAGATAAGCACCCAGAAAATACCGCTCTTGAGACCGAATGACGATACAACCAAACATCCATGACTCTGGCTATCACTGTTATCATTACTTCGATATCATCCTTAATTGAATGACCAGCTCATTATTTCATCCGTCCGTCAAGGGCTAATGGAAACCTCGGTTCTAGACATAACTCTGCACGTCATCGTGACCCGTGCCTAGGACTATCGAATCTGCCCAGAGTACTCGACTACCAATCAGTAGCCTTCAGGGACTATCGAATCTGCCTAACGTACTCTTGCTTTGAGCATGCTAGAACCTTCAACAACGATGAAACCTCAGCCTTCTAGTCATCCTCCTCGACGACTATTTCCATACTAGCTCAAGCGCCTCTCGAGCCAACCATTATCCTCAACTCGAACCATATCACCGAGTTATCAACATGCTTGGAATGATCCCGTCTGGATTAGACCAAGACTATTTCATACTATGCTTCGCCTCATCATCATCATAGCAAAGCCTCATCTCAACATCATCATCAAATCCATCCATATGAGCTTCATCATCCGCCACATATGCCACGAGCAGCTTTTCCAATTCAAGAGCCTTTCCCTTAGCTTTTGAATCATCTTCGACCATCTTGTCTAAATCAAACCATCAATCATCTAATTCATAGCAATCAATCAAGTCAAACATTTATCCAAGTAATCAAGCATTCAAATATGATCTAAATAGACAATTATAACAATAATGGCAATTTTGTAAATAAAGAGTCAAAAGTCTAACAAGCATGAAAACATGAGCAATATCTCTATAATCTTGATGAATGAACTTGCATAGGTTAACATGAAGTAAAATGGTTGTCAAATCATCATGAACAATGGATCTATATGGATCTATACTTAGGATTAAGAAAATGCATGGAAATCACTACTTTAACACAAAAATCAAGCCAACGATCCGATATACTTCTTTGGATCCGTGTGAGAGATAATCACCACTCACCAAATCACCTAAACAACCCAAAAGCAACACTCTTCAAATCTGGACAGCGAAGGATCTAACTCGATCTATCACAAATCCGCTTCAAACGATGAAATCACTCTTCGATGGATGAAGATCTTTAATCTAAGCTCTTCAATCTTCAATTTGGTCTTCGATTTGGATGGAAGGAATCACAAGATTAAAGTGGAGAAAAGAAGTGAAGAAGTGTAGAAGTCGAGCTCTCAAAATGGCAGCACTTCGTCGCTTCAAAATCCGGATCCCAAAAAGTGAGAAAAACCCTCCTATTTATAGGCTGAAATCCACCTTAGGTCGCTAGCTCGGAGTTAGGTCGTCCATGACTTACGACCTAACACTCAAAGCCTCTACGACCTACGACCTAACGAATGCGCGCCTTACAACTTAACAGATAGGCGCATCCATACGCGACCTACGACCTAGCACTGCGCACGACCTAACAGATCCAACGACCTAACACTCAACTCGCTCCTAGGTCGCTCACGACCTAACACTCAGCTATCCTCCTTAGGTCGCTCACAACCTAACAACTTACGCGACTTACGACCTAACCCGGACCTATTCATCTATACGACCTACGACCTAACACACCCAGAAGCTTACGACCTAACTCTTAGGTCGCCTACGACTTAACATCTTAGGTCGTCTACGACCTAACTACGCTAACTCGCTAACTTCTATAGGTCGCTATTATCTTAAGTCGCCAATACTATAAGTCGTCTACTCCTATAAGTCGCCAACTCTCTTAGGTCGTTCCAACCCCTTAAGTCGCTCCTCCGACCTAATTCTACCCCACGACCTAAGCCACCCTACGACTTAACTCCTATACGACTTAACTTCCTTAGGTCGTTGCCGACCTAACTTCCTTAAGTCGTTTCACTCCTTAGGTTGCCAACTTCTATAAGTCGTCCCATTCCTTAGGTCGCCCAATACCTTAAGTCACTCCACGACCTAAGTCCCCAAGTTGCACCACTCTCTTAAGTCGCTCACGATCTAACTCCTACGCGACCTAAGTTTTGAACGACTTAAACCCTAGACGACTTAACAACATGCAACCAAATGATAACTGTTTTACGATGTTTCGATCCGAAAAAATATGGGTCGTTACATTCCCTCCCCCTTAGGAATTTCGCCCCCGAAATTCCAAACAAACAAGAGCAATCAAAGACTATTCTGCACGCCTACCATCCATAGCAATCAACAAACCATGCATCCAATTCTAGCTTAGCATGCAGAATTCTAAAACTAGAACAAGTTACAATATCGTGAGATGACACGACACCTTAGGGCCATACCTTGAAGAGTTCAGGATGAGCTGCTTTCATCCTCTCTTCCACCTCCCACGTACAGTCGTTATCATCATCACTCCATTGCATCTTGAGCAACTTAACTACCTTCCTCCTAAGCTGTTTCGTGTCAGTTTCCACAACATGAAGCGGCTTACGAGGTCTCTTATCGACTGGATCAACTTCGAAATCTTCACAGCTATCAGCAGAAACCACTGTATTCGAGTCGTGCACATACTTCCGTAGATATGATACATGAAAAACATTGTGCACACTCGACATCTTCTCTGGTAACTCCAATCTGTAGGCGAGCTTTCCAATTCGCTCGATGATCGGGAATGGTCCAACAAATCTCGGAGTCAATTTTCCTTTCTTCCCGAATCGAATAACATTCTTCAGTGGAGAAATCTTCACAAAAACCATATCACCTACGTCGAACTCCAAATCCTTACGACGCTTATCGGCATAACTTTTCTGACGGTCCTGGGCTGCCTTCATTCGTTGCCGAATGATCTCTATGCAATCCGAAGTCTGTCGAATCATCTTTGGCCCAAGCATAAGCTTTTCTCATGTTTCTAACCAACATGTCGGAGAGTTACACGGTCTTCCATACAATGCCTCATACGGTGCCATACCAATGCTTGACTGGTAACTGTTGTTATATGAAAATTCCACCAAATGAAGGTGATCTTCCCATGATCCTCCGAAATCCAAAACACAAGCTCTAAGGAGATCTTCCAAAACTCGGTTGACTCTCTCGGTCTGACCATCTGTTTGAGGGTGATAAGCTGTACTCAAACACAACTCGGTTCCCAAAACTTCCTGGAAGCTCTTCCAAAATCCACTAGTGAACAATGGATCTCGATCGCTCACTATACTCTTCGAAATACCATGGAATCGAACTATCCACTTAACATACAACTCTGCCAACTTTGATGCAGTCCTAGTCGATCGAACAGGAATGAATCTTGCACTCTTAGTCAGACGATCTACGATGACCCAAATCCCTTCATTTCCCGTTCTTGTTCTAGGTAGTCCATCAATAAAATCCATCGATATTTGCTCCCACTTCCATGTAGGAACTTCTAATGGCTGAAGCAATCCACTTGGCTTCTTCTGTTCGGCTTTTACCAACTGGCAGTTCATGCACTTGGAAACAAAATTTCTAACATCCTTCTTCATACCTTCCCAGTAATAGGTTCTCTTCATATCCCGATACATCTTATTTCCACCTGGATGAATTGTCAGCTTCGAGTGATGACTTTCCTTCAGAACTTCACTCCTCAATTCATCTTTATCGGGAACAACTAGTCGTCCTTGTTTCCGAAGCCAACCCTCTCGATTGACCTCGAATCCTTTATCCTTTTCTGGGTCCAATCCAGATTCCAAATCACGGATAATCTTGACAAGCTTATCGTCTCGTTTTTGACTTTCGCCAATCCTTTCCACAAGAGTCGGTCTTATCGATAAGTTTGCCAACATCTCAGGTTCCAATTCACATCTGGGCCTGAAGTCAAATCCAGCTAAATACTCGAGACTCTTCCATTCTGAAAACATGGCTCCCGATCCTGCATGTCTTCGACTTAACGCATCTGCCACTGCGTTACCTTTTCCCGGAGTATAAGCTATACCAAAATCATATGATGCCAAAAACTCTAGCCAACGTTGCTGCCGAAGATTTAAATCCTTTTGGGAGAAAAGATACTTCAACGACTTATGATCTGTAAACAACTCGAATCGAACTCCCAATAGATAATGTCTCCACATCTTCAGAGCAAAAACAATCGCCGCTAACTCCAAATCATGAGTCGGGTAATTCCTTTCATGCGGCTTCAGTTGTCGACTTGCATACGCAACAACTTTATCCCTCTACATTAGCACCGCTCCAAGTCCAGTACCACATGCATCGGTGTAAACCACCATCTCATCATTCCCACTTGGAATAGTCAAAACAGGAGCACTTGTCAGTCGCTCTTTCAGGATTCCGAAAGCTTGCTCACACATATCATCCCATCTGAACACTAGGTTCTTCTTTGTCAATCCTGTTAACGGTGTAGCTACCTTGGAGAAGTCTTTGATAAACCGTCAATAATATCCTGCTAATCCAAGAAAGCTTCTCACATCAGATGCATTCTTAGGTCTAACCCAATCATGAATTGCTGCCACCTTAGCGGGATCAACCGCTATTCCATTTCCAGAGATAACATGGCCTAAGAACCTCACTTCACTCTTCCAGAAGTGACACTTCGAAAACTTAGCCTTCAGCTGATGTTTCCACAAGATTTCCAAAACAATACGCAAGTGCGTCTTGTGCTCTTCTTCAGTTCTAGAATAAATCAGAATATCATCCACGAACACAAGCACGAACTTACTCAACTGATCTCTGAACACTCTATTCATAAGATCCACAAAATATGCTGATGCATTAGTCAATCCAAACGGCATTACCAGCCACTCAAAGAAACCAGATGGTGTCCTAAAAGCAGTCTTCGGCACACTATCCTTAGCCACTCTTAACTGGTGAAATCCCGTTGCCAAATCCATCTGAGAAAACACCTTAGCTTCGTGAAGCTGATCAAACAAGTCATCTATTCTCGGCAATGGATGCTTGTTCTTCTTAGTCACCTTATTCAGCTCACGATAATCCACGCACAACCTCAACGATCCATCCGCTTTGGTTGCGAACACAACTGGTGCACCCCATTCGGACACACTACGCCGAATGAATCCTTTCTGCAAAAGATCATCAACCTGCACCCTCAACTCCTGTTGTTCCCTAGGCACCATCCGCCTAAGAGGCATCACAACAGGTCTGGCTCCTTCAACTAGATCTATACGAAACTCGATATCTCTATGCGGCGGTAACCCTTGGACCTCGTCAAAGACATCCTCAAATCGATTAGCGATTGGCACAGATGACAGTCCATCCCGTGGAACAACCAGCGAATACATGAAGCTCATGAAGACGCCTTCTTCATGCTTACATCGTATCACAATCTTTTGCCCCTCCACATTCTCGACTGTCACCTCCAACCTCTCACAATCAACCTTTGCCGCATACTTCCTAAGCCAGTCCATACCCAAAATAATTCTGAACCCCGCAAAGTTCAGAACAAAGCAATCACAAACAAAAGAGCAATCATGACTCGATACAATCAGACCACGGCATAGCATACACAAACAAGACGAACCCCCAACTGGATTAGTCACAACCAATGGCCTATCAACAATATCCGGTTCTAAACCCAACCGGCCTACAAGTTCATTACAAACAAATGAATGCGACGCCCCAGTATCAAATAACACTCTTACTGGAACTCCACATAGGAAAAGAGTACCTTGAACCACTACACTCTTTCCCTTCTCTTCAACCGTAGGAGCTTTCGAAGACGATGGAACAGCTCCTAAAGCATAAGCTTGCACAATCTGCTTGTCCTTCCTCGGTTCTGGACAATTCTTCCTGATATGCCCCGGCTTGTGACAGTTGTGACACTTCATCGGCACCTTCGGATTCTTGCAATCCCTGGAGAAATGGCCCTTCTGCTGACAATTGAAGCAGGTCACTTCGCCCTTCGGCTTCTTCTGGCCATCCTTACCTTTCTGTTGCTGCTGCTTCCTCTTCTTGTTTCCACTCTGTTGTAGTTTAAACTCTCCCCTGGTCACAGCAACAACAGATCCTTCCTTAGGAAACAGACTCTCATGCTTGAGAGCTTTCTCCACAAGCTTCTCAAATGAATCGTCCAAATGATCCACCAACTGCCTCCCAAGATAACTGTCCAAGCCTGTCACAAACTTCTCATTCTTCTGATACGCAGATTCAATATACGACCGGGCATACTTGGACAAAGCTTCAAACTCCGAAACATACTCAAGAACTGATCTTCCACCTTGCTTAAGCTCCACAAACTTCTTGAACAGAACAGACTTCTGAGCTGTAGAAATGAACTTAGCTTCAAATCTGACTTGAAATTGCTCCCAAGTAATCTCTTCCTCCGGAGTATCAATGGTGATAGAGTTCCACCAATCAGAAGCTCTTCCTTGAAGCTGCCTCGATGCTAACTTCCTCTTAGTTGCATCCTCAATTCCCAAGTCACCAAAGATCCTTCTACAAGCATCTATCCACCTCTGGACTTCAATGGTTGATTCTGTCCCCAAGAAAACCTTTCCTCCAAGAGCAGTATAGTCCTTACACAACTTAGCAAAGTCCACCAGTTTTGGAGTTTGAACTTGAACTCCAACATCCACCGATGGCCCCGGAGCTGGCATCCTTCTCATGATCGAAGTCATCATAGCTTCGAACATAGCAGCATAATCAGCAGCCCCCTCAGTAGCACGGCCTTCCCTAGCAGCTGGTCTCCCTCTTCGACTCATCCTTAATATCTATAAAAAGGAATGATTAGCACACCTAGAGAAACAACTGCATAAAGGACTCAAACTCTACTAAGCTACTATATTATATATAGTAATCATCCATCAAAATACAATTACGTCTCTCATACATAGTTACGTCAGCGAGCGTTGGGTAAAATCGATTAACCAAAGCTCTGATACCAAATGTGACGACCGCCCATGACCCCTGCACTGAACCTAGAGACAGTGCGCTGTAAATTGTGCCAGGCAGCCATGGACGATTGCCAGGGTAAATTAAAACAACAGAATCTATCGTATTACTCACAGCGCATGGGCAAAATACAATAGAACATATATATAGTGAAGCTTCACAGAATAGAATCTCATCAATAAACTTCATAATAGTTGAATACAAACATCTGAACAGTCAATACATCAAGCCTCACTACATAACACTCAGAGAATATACAAGCAGCGGAACATCCAGTACATATAGTAAGAAATAATATGCAAGCCTCCAGCTCGTCTTCGTCATCAGCATCGTGGAAAGCAAGAACAGCACCTGTCACCTGCTACCTAGTCTGCCCGTCCCAAAATGGACGAACAGCCCAAGGCAATAAGAGTTAAAACATAAATCCTTGAGTCAGACAACAGTCTTAGTGAGCAGTAAATTAACTAACAACATACCAAGAGAGCATAAAGGAAAAGGAATAGGAATACAACCCTCCCACTCCACCTCTTTCTACAGTGATAGCCCCCAGACACACACTAAGTAGAAGCAAACATAGAAAAGCATACAATTTAAAGTAAAGCAATTATCACTCGAGTCAAGGGCGATGTTTTCCAAGTACAAACCCCCAAGGCCTAAACCAAGATCAGATAAGCACCCAGAAAATACCGCTCTTGAGACCGAATGACGATACAACCAAACATCCATGACTCTGGCTATCACTGTTATCATTGCTTCGATATCATCGTTAATTAAATGACCGGCTCATTATTTCATCCGTCCGTCAAGGGCTAATGGAAACCCCGGTTCTAGACATAACTCTACACGTCATCGTGACCCGTGCCTAGGACTATCGAATCTGCCCAGAGTACTCGACTACCAATCAGTAGCCTTCAGGGACTATCGAATCTGCCTAACGTACTCTTGCTTTGAGCATGCTAGAACCTTCAACAACGATGAAACCTCAGCCTTCTAGTCATCCTCCTCGACGACTATTTCCATACTAGCTCAAGCGCCTCTCGAGCCAACCATTATCCTCAACTCGAACCATATCACCGAGTTATCAACATGCTTGGAATGATCCCGTCTGGATTAGACCAAGACTATTTCATACTATGCTTCGCCTCATCATCATCATAGCAAAGCCTCATCCCAACATCATCATCAAATCCATCCATATGAGCTTCATCATCCGCCACATATGCCACGAGCAGCTTTTCCAATTCAAGAGCCTTTCCCTTAGCTTTTGAATCATCTTCGACCATCTTGTCTAAATCAAACCATCAATCATCTAATTCATAGCAATCAATCAAGTCAAACATTTATCCAAGTAATCAAGCATTCAAATATGATCTAAATAGACAATTATAACAATAATGGCAATTTTGGAAATAAAGAGTCAAAAGTCTAACAAGCATGAAAACATGAGCAATATCTCTATAATCTTGATGAATGAACTTGCATAGGTTAACATGAAGTAAAATGGTTGTCAAATCATCATGAACAATGGATCTATATGGATCTATACTTAGGATTAAGAAAATGCATGGAAATCACTACTTTAACACAAAAATTAAGCCAACGATCCGATATACTCCTTTGGATCCGTGTGAGAGATAATCACCACTTACCAAATCACCTAAACAACCCAAAAGCAACACTCTTCAAATCTGGATAGCGAAGGATCTAACTCGATTTATCACAAATCCGCTTCAAACGATGAAATCTCTCTTCGATGGATGAAGATCTTTAATCTAAGCTCTTCAATCTTCAATTTGGTCTTCGATTTGGATGGAAGGAATCACAAGATTAAAGTGGAGAAAAGAAGTGAAGAAGTGTAGAAGTCGAGCTCTCAAAATGGCAGCACTTCGTCGCTTCAAAATCCGGATCCCAAAAAGTGAGAAAAACCCTCCTATTTATAGGCGGAAATCCACCTTAGGTCGCTAGCTCGGAGTTAGGTCATCCACGACTTACGACCTAAAAACCCTACGACCTAACACTCAAAGCCTCTACGACCTACGACCTAACGAATGCGCGCCTTACGACTTAATAGATAGGCGCATCCATACGCGACCTACGACCTAGCACTGCGCTTGACCTAACAGATCCAACGACCTATCAGATCCAACGACCTATCAGATCCAACGACCTAACACTCAACTCGCTCCTAGGTCGCTCACGACCTAACACTCAGCTATCCTCCTTAGGTCGCTCACAACTTACGCGACTTACGACCTAACCCGGACCTATTCATCTATACGACCTACGACCTAACACACCCAGAAGCTTACGACCTAACTCTTAGGTCGCCTACGACTTAACATCTTAGGTCGTCTACGACCTAACTACGCTAACTCGCTAACTTCTATAGGTCGCTATTATCTTAAGTCGCCAATACTATAAGTCGTCTACTCCTATAAGTCGCCAACTCTCTTAGGTCGTTCCAACCCCTTAAGTCGCTCCTCCGACCTAATTCTACCCCACGACCTAAGCCACCCTACGACTTAACTCCTATACGACTTAACTTCCTTAGGTCGTTGCCGACCTAACTTCCTTAAGTCGTTTCACTCCTTAGGTTGCCAACTTCTATAAGTCGTCCCATTCCTTAGGTCGCCCAATATCTTAAGTCACTCCACGACCTAAGTCCCCAGGTTGCACCACTCTCTTAAGTCGCTCACGATTTAACTCCTACGCGACCTAAGTTTTGAACGACTTAAACCCTAGACGACTTAACAACATGCAACCAAATGATAACCGTTTTACGATGTTTCGATCCGTAAAAATACGGGTCGTTACACACATCCTCCATTAGAATTCATGTACCCCTTCAAACAGGAACACTTTGCTACTTTACCATCAAAGTAGCAGATCCCGAACCCTCCGCATTTTGCATACGTTTCGCATTCATTTCCAGGCTGAACCCAGACCGAGTCCCACTTCCCTGCACCTTCATCGTTTGGGCTTTTCTAGGCCCGAAACTGGGTTCTCGCACCCGTTTTCAGATTCAGAGTTATAGTCATACCTGGTAGAAATGTGTCCGTTGGATGGTCGAAGCTATCGACTAGGGCTAAAAAGCCTCTTTGGATTTAAGGGGTTGGTCGCGGTTTAAGATCCAGACGACGGTTTGGGTGGATATGTTGTGGTACCAGATTCCGACGTATCTGGAAGTTGAGTTATTTGGGGTGAAGAATCCGAATTCGAATATTTAGGAGGAGGAGATTAGGGTTTGACCGTTCTTTAAGATTAGGGAGCGACCGCAAGGAGTTGAAGGCAGATTTGAATGCGCGATGGTGCTTTTAAGGTTTCTGGCGGTATTCTTCTGCGAGTGCGTGGCGGTATATTGCTTGTCGTAGGTGGAAGTTTTGATTAACATCGTTGGGGTTGATGATGAAGGAGGGGCGGTTGGAGAATGAACGTCAGAGAGGGAAACGATTTGGGGAAAATGCGGCCAGGGATAAGCGTGGCTAGGGTTAAGCGTGATATGTTATTCAATTACAATTTTGCCCTAGTATATTTCAATTAACTCCAAATAAACCAAGGCTCACAACGAAAATAAGTGTCGCCGTATTTAAAAGTGTAAATTTTTATTTTCAGTAACACTTATATTAGATAGCGACACTTATTAGCGAGACTAAAATGCAACCCATATAAGTGTCGCCAAATGGAAAAAAAAGTGTTGCCAAATGACTGTTTTGGTGTAGTGGATTAACTTCTTAGGTCGGTTTGAACTCTTCGGGGAAGAAGGAGAAAGAGGTGCAATTGGGTCCTCTTCTGCTTTCTCATCGCCAACAGGAGCGTCCTTCTTTTTCTTTGAAGCTCCGCGCTTTCCCCTCTTCTTCGAAGAAGATTCAATGCCCAGAGAAATAAGATCAGAAAGCTTTGTATCATCGGTAGTGAACCTCTCTGGGGTCTTCTCACCCTCCTCAAGTCCTTCGGCCTTCTGCTCTTGTGAAGCCGCCGGGTCATCTAAACCTTGAAGAGCTTCTATTTTTTCTTCTTGAGATCTCGGTTGAGAAGCAGAAGGAGGAGTAACTTGAAGAGGTGGGGGGACAACGGCGGGAGGAGGCGAAGCCTGTATAGCGCTTATTGATTTCACTACAGAAGAAGAAAAGTTAAACACCAGTATTCCTCGCAAAAGAGAGGAGATACTGGCACGTCAAGGCTTAAGTAATAAGCAAGAAATTCATCGAGCTCATGTGAGGCGAACGAGTAGTCCACTTGAGCTAGATCAATGTTGAAGTTACCTGGAGAAGTTGGCTTGATCATGTCGATTTCATAATCTTGAGCTTTAGTACTTTCTTGGGCCTCTTCTTCGGTATGAGCAGTTTTAGCTTTGATTTCGACTTTAGCAGGAGGCGGAGAATGGGAACTTGAGCCAATAATGTCAACGTCAACTGAGGACGAAGGACGAGCTTGTCAGTCAAAGGTGCCTTCCCTGGACGCTCTCCTTCCACTACTTCGGCTCGCTAATTAGCAAGTTGTTCTTTCCCTCTCGCAAGGGCGGCACGACCCTCGTCGTCCAAATAATTAGCCTCGAAATCCTCTTCGGTGTAGCCAGCATCTTTGAGCACTTCAACCGCTGCTTCACATACTTCAGCCAATGTAATCTCATACTTCGGGCCCAAGAAAGAAAGACTGCCTTTCCCTAAGACGCTGAGAACGTAAAACTCAAATAGAGTGGAGCTGATGTTGGCTTTAGTTGCCTCGTGCGAATGTTCAGTTGCCGCTTTTCCAGAAATGGCGTCGTCACGTTCTTTTTCAGCTTTAGCAAGCTGGATCTTCAGCATCGCAATCTCCGCGTCTTGAGAGATAGTTTTTCCCGCAGCTGAGCAACATCTTTGCGATACTTTTCAACAATTCTCTGCTCTGCTTCAAGTTTGGCTTCAACATCTCGCTGAGCAGCGTGAGCGTCTCCTACTTGCTTTTGGAGCACCTCTTCCTTTTGTGTATAGGAAGTGGAAGAGGTGGCGAGCTCATCTTTAAGTTTCTTAACTTCAGCCTCAAGCTCCTCATTGTAAGCAGTGATGCTCTTCATCTCCGCATCGTGTTGATCAAGAATTTTCTGCCACTCAGATTTATCATTCTCCATGGTCAGCATAGCCTCAAGGTTTGCACGGTTTACTCTTTGAAGCTCATCGACCAGTTTTTGCCAGCTGGACATTCTTTCGATATCGAGTTTGACAGCATCAAGATTTCTCAGCATGGCTTGCTTGTCAATCGGTACCAAGTCCAAGTCAAAACACACTCCTTTCAAACACCAGTTCGGAAATCGGCTATGGAGTGTAGGCGGAGGCTTCTCGACTTGATAAGGAGACCTTTTGATGATTGATTGAATATCAGCTCCTTTGAGGGCAGGAGAGCTGGAAGGGATGTCTAAAGAAATGGAAGCAGCAGGCACTTTAGAGATTTCAGATGAAGACTTGTCGTCAAGTTTGGCCCGCTTGCTTGGATCCTCAGTTATGTGACTCTTTCCCCTATCATCATGAGACTTTCTTTTGAGAGAGTCGTCATCTCTTTGGTAGGAGTCATGGCGGTCATCTTTTCTTCCATACCGCTCTTCATGAGCCTGCCTCTCACGAGCTTTCCTAGCCGCTCGTTCCTCATCAGTTTCCCTAGGGGCAGAGAGATAGCGCCGGGGATCATAAAAGTCACGCCTTCCGTAGCGTTGAAAATCATCATAATACGAGCCGCTTCGTCCCATTGGAGAATCTGAAAATGAAGAAGAGATAGAATTTAGAAATCTCCAGAAAAAGGAAGTTAAGTGCGAGTAACTGCTAAAAATCCTAAGTGTGTGTGGCGTGCAAACTACGCGCGTCAAGCTACAAACCACTCTTCAGCTTAGGAGTGATGTTGGCTTTTGCAATAGGGGTCAACTCTTGGGTTGACGGAAGTGGTCGCAAGACGGATGTTGCTTCAACCGATGGAGAGACAAGCTTAGAAGCGATGGTATCATCTTTAAAAAGCTCTTGAGAAGTCACCATAAAATCGCTTAACCCCCGGAAGATGTCGTCACCGTCATGCCCAGCCGAGTGAGTCACACCAGCAGTTTCTTCTTTAGCATGCTCAGCACTTTTTGTGGCAGAACTTTCCTTCTCCGTCCCCTCGTCAACTTCCGTGGCGGCCTTCCCGGGACGTTGAGGGAGTTCCTCTTCTTCGATAACCGGAAGAAGTTTAGACTTGCCGGAAAACTCTGCACCCTCACCAGAACCGGAGCATTTTATCAATGAAGCTTTTGCAACAAGTTCTTTTGCGGGGGCTGGGGCGTCAGATGTTTCCGGTTGAGAAGCAGGGGCATCGCGAAGCTGAAGGGATCGGGAAGGATGTAAAAGGCCAGATTGATGTAGAAATTCATCTTTCAAAAGAAATTTGATACTCCTTCCCTCGACGGCTACAACACTTAGCCTTTCAAAAGTTGACTTGTGACTGGAGTCTTTAAAAGGAGGAGGAAGTGCAACAAGAGTAAAAATGAAGTTAATACTTGACAACCCGAATTCTGAAAGGCTTAGAAATGGAGTGAATGGAGATAGACAATCTTACTTCCTACTCTCCAGATGCCGTAGAATCCTGGAGGGCAACGAACGAAGAAAAACTGATTTAAGAACCCGTAAGCGCTGTCGGGCAAGTCTGTAATCAATTTACGATTTCTAGCGCTCCTTATAAGTGTGATGGAAGGATGATCTTTATTCCTCCCGAACGAACACAAGTAGCAAATTTCGTCGAAGCTCGGAAGGCGATTTAGTGTTCTCTCGAACAACACACACAACCCCATCAGAATGGCATAGCCATGGGGGTGCAACTGGAATGGAGAAATAGTCAACCGAAGAAGCAGCTTTCTAAGAAAGTCATTGAAAGGAGAAATAGCTCCGCTCAAGCACATTTGAGGGTTGACCGCAATAAAGCCAGGAGGTGGCCTGTCGGCGGTATCATTTACTCCAGGAAATAAAGCTTCGGTCTCAGCAATGCCAAATTGGACGCAAAGTTGGCTGAAAACCCATTGGGTTAGAGTGGTTGAGACTGTTTCCAGAGGATTCTCCAAAGGATCAGCTATTGGGAAGACTTCTTCAATCTGTTCTATTGTTTCTTCTCGTGCTTGATGAGAAGTCATTCTACACAAGGAACTGGATGTTCAAATATGAAGGTGCACATTTCCTAAAAGCGTGTAAAGTGTTGTGCGAAGCTAATAAAATAACAAGTAAATAAAAATAATAATACTGGTTGGCATACGTCAATTCAGTAATGTTATTAAATTAAAACTGAGAGTAGTGTCAATGCAGATAACATTCGATAGTAAGCAGTTCTAACTGTGAGAATTTTGCGTTGACACTTCATTCAAGTTAGTTGATTCACAGCATTTCACACTCGATTGAATTCAGGTTATTTTACTTAAGTAGAATATTGTCCCTTGATCTAATCCATCATTCGATGTGGGCAGTCAATGATGAGTATATTCGTCCCCGTTTTCTGCAAATGTTGTATTTAACATGTTATTAGCAATCAAGTCAATACAATCTGTGAAAAAGTGCAATAAGTTCAAGCAGTTCAAATTGGCAATTCAGTCAAGTTCTGTAAAAAATTTGCAAGTGTTCAAGTCCTTAAGTCGCAGGAACAACTTAAGACTAGCTCGGGATTACTTAGGTCGTCCAAATCATGTTCAACGACCTAACATAAGTCGACCTTCCTTAAGTTGCTCTGCCTGGGTTATAAAAGTTCATCAACCCTACGAGTTAAAACTGCTCCACGGGTTAAAATTAAGTCGTTTGATTGGTTTAGTCGTATGAATTCTTTAAGTCGTTCACTTTGGTTAAATCGCGCAAAAACTTTAAGTTGTTTGCTTGGTTAAGTCGTGCTAGTTCCTTAAACCGTTTGTCGAGTTATGTCGTGTGATTCATGTTTAAACCGTAAGTCGCTCCTCCTCAGATCATTAACTCACGTAATGCCTTATCCCGTTCACTACTTCCCAATACGTCAATTCACCAACTCCCAAACTCGCTCAATCTTCCTCGGGTTGTTAACGCGCCTAGCGCCTAACTCACAAACCCGATAACCTGATAACTTATTGGCGCCTTCACAACAAAAAACCCTCGTCTCTCCAATACCACCAAATCACCCAAAAAACCATTAACATCGTCTCAGAATCGCCATGAATTCAATATTACTGTTTTATCATGAATCGCAGTCACGGCGTGATCGACGGCGGTCGCAAATTGGTCGAAACATGATTCTTGACGAAATGCAGCAAAAGAAAGCGAATCGAAGTCAGAAAGTGGAAATCGGCGATTTGACGACGGGTGTAGGTGAACGATGGCCAGAATTACTTACGTAGTTGGACGGAGGGTTGATCGACGACGAGAAGGTTGGAATTTGTCTTCGAAAGCTTGGAGAAAACACCAATGGTAGTTTCGAATAATAGAGCAAGTGAGGAGAAGGAAGGAGAAGCCGAGCAACTTATAGGCGGGAGAAGCGGAATTCGAATCGGCTTAAACGACCTAACAACTCAAGCGACTCACGACTTAGCAGCTCAGATGGCACGAGTTAAGAGGTGTCGAAGCACACGACCTAGTCCCTAGGCGTATACTTCGAGGGGCAAGTGTTAGCACCTCCTTTTCGACGACCTAGCACCCAACGATCTACGACTTACCGATCTAAAGGACTCAAGCAACTCAAGGCTTCAGCGACCCAACGACTTAGCGAGCTAAGAGACTCACCGGCTCAACGATCTACAAGCTAACGACTTAGTGACTCAACGGGTTAACTACCTACCAGTCAACGACCTAATGACTCAGTAAAGACAACGACCTACCGAGCTAAAAGGGGAACAACCCACCGACTTAACGACCTATCGACCTAACGATCTACCGACCTACCAACTTATCGACCTAACGACCTAGCAAGCTTCGATGTTGGGTCGCATGAACATTGCCTCTTCAAGATTAGGTCGCTTACGACCTAAGCAAATCAAAAGAGCTCTTACAATACACTAGCTAAGTCGCTCGTAGTACATAACTCGCCCAGGATAGCTCCACTAAGTCGCGGACGACTTAGTTACCTCGGGTCATTCTTAGGTCGCACACTCTTAGGTCGCACATTCTTAGGTCGCATACGACCTATCACAGCCAATCTAAGGACTGCTCCTCTTATAAATACCCCGCCTACTCCACATTGAAAGGAGACTTTTCGAGACTTTGAAGTGCCGAGACCCTGCTGATTTCTCTACTAACTTCAACACTTCAAAGGCAAAGAATACTTCAAAGAATCTTCGAAAAAGAATCAAGTTCACTCAACATGAATCGAAAGAGCTTTTCTGCATCAAAGTTCTGATTGCTTGTCTTGATTGTGTTGTAATCAAAGAGTTATTGTAAAATCTGTAATTGAATCAGTCATAGAAGAGATTAAAGTGGACGTAGGCTTGAATTTGAGCCGAACCACTATAAAACCGCTGTCTCTTTACTTTTAATGCAATTATCTGCTTGTTTTAGTTCCCGTACCAACGGATGATGCTTTCACTTTACTAATACTCACACCGGGGTGTTAGCGTTCGATTTTAACATTAACAATATTTATATGAATAAATTATTTATTATCATTAAACAAAAATCATAAACCATTATACTCTACAATATTAGTCGATATTTATATGTTGTCTAATAGGTAATTCTGAAAATGATATTATAACACAGACAACATACGACTTTTTTTCTATTATGTTAGTATATATTAGACGACAAGGCATGTCTGTGGTCTGATGTACAATGAGATGACACCGACATGTGCATAGATAAATGTGAGTAAAGGTGGAATTGAGTTAAAAGGTGAAATGTTTCTACCTTATTCTTTTATTTGTTTGTTCGTAGGTTTTTAGTTTCAGTATGCACAAAGACAACAGTGTAACAGTGGAGAAGGTTGCATAAAATTGCTGACGTACAAGTAAAAACACAGAGAGAAATATTTTTATTATCATGCGAGTTACATGTTCTGACAATCGATTAAGCAAAACCACTAATGAATCATCTGGTGTTGCGTGAAAGCACATAAGAGCAGATAATAAGCATAAAAGAAAGGATATTTTTTGTTCATATATTGTAGTAGCAGAAACATGTATGAAAGCAGTAAAGTCAGAAAGTTTGGCTATGGGCATAAAAGCAGGAAAGGATATTCAATGACAGAGTTCATACCATAAAAGGAATAGGAGCATGCCATAAATGGTCACGTGGGTACACTTTGCAAAAAAATATTTGTTAAATGGTTTACAGCAAGCAGTCGAATTTGTAATCTTAAAATAAACTCATGTGTAAGTTTGTGTTATGTAAGCTTTTATGAATCCTTTTCTGCAATGTTGGAAAGGTAGTAGGAAGCATGCTATCAGTTAATGCAGCGAATCCAAAACCTAGGGATCCCAATTGAAACAATCAAATAATGCGACACGAAATCCAAAACCTGGGGTTCATAATTGAAACAATGAGATACGGGTTAATAAGAGAACCAAATATGTGAATTTGTTGAATGAGAAGAGGATTTAATAGAAAGTACATATGTACCTGAAATATCGTTGTGGGCCTCCTACAAAGCCTGCTTTCAAAAATTAGATCCTGAGACATTCATGTTAAACACATGATGTATGGAAAATGAATAAAAATATTTGGGAGTAGAAAAGTTGATGGCGGTATACTACAGATAGTCTCATGGTTGTATTTTATACTACTCTGCCAACGAAGGTGTGTAAATGTCAGCAGATTAACTCAGTTGTGTATTGTTGTTGCATCTTATTTATCGAACGGTGTCTACCCTATGTTATTAGGGTAGTAATTGTAGCGGTAGAATTAGTTATATAAGTAGATTGTTTCCCCTCCTCTTTTGTTCGAGCTTGAGACCGATGTCTACTTTAAGAAAATCAGGTAGACGACGGAGTTAAAAACATAACAAGGGATTTTATGACCTAATGAGTAAACGGTAGGTGGTATGTATTTTTTTTTTAAATATCGTGGTTGGGGAAAAATAGATGAATAATGTTAGATGTGGAACACTTGTAAATATGTCAGAAAATCCCTTATTTAAATTAAGTTTAAAATTAGTTCATATTTTGAGAACATGTTAACAAAACATTCTTGAAGACAACGTTTCTAGTGTGTGTGCCCGTTTTACGTTGGAGTTTTCCATTTTTAACCAAACTTGTTGTTTTCTGTGAGATTTCTCGTGATAAAGAAACATAAAAGATGGCTATGAGTGAAAACATGGCCACGAAGATAAACTCCAACATGTGGAATGGTTTGACCTTGTGATTTGTTAATTGTCGAAGCAAAAGCTAGTCTAGTTGGAAAATGTTTACGGATTAGGCTGAAAGGCATCTCTATGTTTTCCAAAGGCTTTAACGGTATACGTACAATAAATACCCTTGTACCTTGGAACTGTTTGAATGAAATTTTAGCGTCTATGAGGTTTCTATGGAAAGCACGGCATATTAGCCTCATCCCATTACATAATCCAATCCATGGATCAATATTCCGTAGAAGCATTATCAAAGCTCCTATTTTCAGTGTTAATTTATGTGGTGGCATATCACCCGGGGTAAGGGAGTTCAAGAACTCGGGTTGATACAAATTAGCTATATCATCTTCTACCTTATCAAAAGAATAATAAACGTGTAACATATTTATGATAGTTGTTTCATTTCTTGACAATAATATTGCTCTATTTAAAATATATATATATATATATATATATATATATATATATATATATAATTAGTATCACCTGAAGTATCACTGATTTTTGGAAAGACTTTGTTAATAAACGAGTATAAAGAATTTATATCCTCCCATGTTATAACAATATCATCTGGTAGTTTAATAGTATCTTCTTGTATATGTAGGTTTCAGTTCCATTTCCATTTCTAATACGTAAAACAAAATCAGCGTATGATTGATCGTCCCCTGCTATATTTTGAGTCAAATGAAATACCTTAACAATTGACCACAAATATGATCGAACTATACACGCATCAATTGTTTGAGCTGTAGTCCCTCCATGAACAACCGGTTAAACTTGATGAAAATCACCTCCTACCTGAAAAGGAATATCTACACCGATCAAGTCTCTTAATGTTCGACCAAAAGCGTCGAAGGCATGCAATAAGCCATAATCATTTCATCCCATAGTATAATAATTGCCGCAGGTAAAAGCTTTACGGTATCAAATTGTTTGTTAATATAACATGTGGACGAGGAGCCAAAGTTAATTAGGATTTTAAATCGTGAGTGTGCAGTTTTACCACCCGGTAAAGCAATAGAAGCTATTCTAGAAGTGGCGGTTGCAATTGCAATAAAACCCTGGTTTCGTAGATTTGCTAAAATGGCTTTATATAAATATGTTTTCCTGTACTTCCAGGAGCATCAACGAAGTAAATGGAGTTGGTTTTGTTAGTTACCGAAAGCATGATCATATCAAATGCCTTCTTTTGTTCGTTGATTAAATTATGTATTGATTGTAAATCTAGTAATGGTATTTGCTTGGATTGTTCTTCTAAAATAAGCATTGAAATGTTTTAGTCTGATAGTGAATCTAGAGAGCGATGAGGTAAATCATAATTGAAATGGTTCTGTTAAATTGTTTCAGAAGGTTATTAAGATCAGAGAGACATTGGTTGATTAAATATGTAGTTGGTATAGTTGAAGCGGATGTAGAACGATAATCTTCAGTTAAAGATGGCCAAAACTCATCCCATAAATCCCATACGATGCATGGTTCACAATGTACTAAAATTGTAACAAATAATTGTCTTAAAGCAATAGGCATATGTGTATTTGAAGCATCGGTTAAGTAGTCTTTAATACTGTTATCATTTTCTAACAACCCTCTATGTTCGGCTGCTTCTTTAAATGTGTTATAGTGAATTTCATTAACAGTACGCAAGTGAGAGAAAGAAAGTGGGTCTCTAACATGGTTTAGTAATAATTGTAAGTAGAAGCGATCACCTTCGGTAGGAGAGACTGTATAAATTTGACCAATTACTTTACGGTTAATTTTTCTACATATCTGTTCTTTTCGATCATAGTTCCACCAATATTTTTTAGGAAATTCATAGTATAGATATTTGTTTGCCTCTTCATTAATTGAATTTTGTTTGAAACATTCTATATATATAGTTTTAGATCTATGTTCATTGGACAAAATTGAATCTAAGCTTTTGTCTTTGTTAAATTAAAGTTGTTGCATGTTAGGAAGATGTATTTGTAGTCCTATATCAGATGGAGACATGCTACGAAGTTGAAATTTAAATATCCTTTGCATCAGGTGCTCAAATCCATCTAGCGTTAACAAATTGGAAAATTTCGCCATCAGTAGTTGTTGTAGTAGACATGCTTACGGAGATGTGATCTGATCGTTTATAAACATATTTATACAGATATTTGACGGATTTAATATTGAAGAAAATTTCAATGTTTATATGACAGTCATTTTTCAAAAGTAAATACGAATTATAAGGAACCACTCAGCGGTTGTCAATTAAACTACTAGTTTATTGATTTTGTATTCCACTCACTTCTTCTATAAATGGGATATGAATCATTTCCTTGTAAAGTTAATGGTGTGAAAGGTTTAGGATATCCCTTTTTACATTGACCGTTTGTAAAAACCCATCTCCTCGACCTTCGAAAATCAGCACTAATACATCCATGGTATTCACGTGTCGTAATTCCAAGTGCGAGGTAGGAAGATTATTAGGGATAAAATAAAGTAAAGATAGAAACACAAATTTCTCACATTGCAATTAACTATATAGATAGATAGTACATACAACCATTCTCACCAGGTATGTCAGAATTATGGTATGAACTAACCCAGACAGGAACAATTATAACTACATGCTCCCACACTTGCTGGTACAAAAAAACTAGACACGATGGAAAATAAAAAAAGATAGATATCCACATAAGATGCTCCATGCTCCAAAAACTCCTCCAGAATGCTTCACCAAATTCTCCTAACATGATCCTGACTACTTGGCTGGCCGAAAAAATAGAGCATTTAGAGTTTAAGGGAAAAGAAAAAAAATCCGGATTAGTCATGAGACTGGTGTGAGAAAACTTAAAAGAGCGTATACATTTGAAATCAAATGTATCTCATAAGACCACACCGCACATAAACACGGACAAGGTTTTTCCCTTATGATAACCAAAACATTTGCTACGTAAAATCATTTTGTATTATTTTTAATGACATTCTTTGAAAAGACTTTTCAAGTAAATATATTCAAATACCCAAAATTGTTACCATTATTAAATTCCAACATACTAGGCTCTACAATCAAAATGGCAGGCACGTATTGGAGAATGGATTTCCAACAAATGACTAGGTGAAGGAACTACCTTCCGACAGTACATTTCTAGAGGAATGTACCGAGGCTCAACTGATGGTCCTCTACCAACACAAGACTGGTCTACCTCTTCCTAGATAGTACCGAATATGTCATCACCTTGGTCGTTACCGACCTATTCGAGAAGTCTCTTAACATACAGCACAATAATTTAAATCCGAACGTTATAGCAAGTAGAAATATCTCTAGAAGGGGATGATCATACCCTAATGGTTGTGAACCACATAGCCTTGCTGCATCTACTCTGTTTTGGCCATTTCCGGGTGTTAGGCTTGAGGTAACGATTACATTTCACATAGCACGTCATCTTTCCTCTTTGAATGTCACATTGTCATTCCATAATCACACAACTGATTTTCACAAACGTATAACTTCTGAGCTCATACATCTCAGGAAAGGGTGTTAAGCTAAGAGAAGTTGATTTCTCGGCAATCAAACAGATGATACGTTTATAGAGATCAATCAATATGATTTTAAAATGCAATGTCAGACATTCGTTCATACAAGTTATCTAGGAATAGGACAAACCAAAGGCACTTCTCTTAACGTATCCTGTTTTGGGAATCACCCCAGGATCAATAGCAATTAGTCCTTGCAAATCGAAGATTTTCATAACGGAGTACTACTGCCAAATACACAACACCAGAACTGTCATTTTGTAACGGTTATAACCGTTGGTAATCAAATTCCCAACAGTTATAACCGTTAGTAGCAGGTACGTTATATTTTTTTTTACATATTTTGTAACGGTTATAACCGTTGGGAATTTTGGTCATTCCCAACGGCTATAACCGTTGGGAATTTTGGAACTTCCCAACGGTTATAACTGTTGGAAAAAATCGTAATTCCTAACGGTTATAACCGTTGGGAATCTTGGTAATTCCCAACGGTTATAACCGTTGGGAGTATTTTAATTTCCAATGGTTATAACCGTTGAGAATTCCTTGCATAAGTAAATAGCAAAATTACCAACACTTATAAGTGTTATAAATTTGGTATAGTTGAACCATATTTATTCAACATCTAATAGTATTTCATTCAACTATATCTATACGACTTTATAACAATAGTAAACACAAGACTAAATTTCAAAACTAACATATCATCAAATCATTAAAAAACATCAAACTTAGAACATATCAAATTCTACAAAGTTCTCCCACTGGACTTTATCAATATCAACGAATTTCTCCCACTGGACTTTATCAATATCATTCGGACGGTTATCAATCGCAATGCGTCTATGTAAAAATTCTTTATCTTTTATCTTTCTTCAAATATTTGTCTTGTAGCTTTGATTTTTCTGATCTAAAATATTGTGAAAAATCTCCCTCTAAAATAGGTCGAGCGATAGTTGGATCCAGATTCATGTCAAACTCTTTCTAAAAAAAAAATCAAAACAAATATAGTAAAAGTATAGACTGTCAACAAACAGAATACACGTATCATTAACGTCAGAATGAACAAATATAGCAAAAATGAACTGGGATAGTTAGTGAAGAGATAGAAGTTTTAAAACAGGATCAGATTTAGCAGCATATAGCAAGGTTGAACAGGTCATAATATAAAAATAGTTTTGAAATAGCAAAATGGTTAATTCAACAAGGCCAAATGCATGGAAACTAACGCAACAAACATGGTTGAATACACAAAACTGTTAACCACATGTTTAATTACATCACAAGCAGTAGAAGCTAAGCTAACAAATTCTTTTCTATATGAATTTACATTTTGTTGAATAAATCATGTTAATGTTAGTTTCAAGAAACATGCTTGGTTATCGGGACTCAAAACATTACACAGGTAAAGCAGTAACATCAATTTGACTCACATCCACGTTGTTAGGCATTTGAATTAACTACTCTACTTAGATCTTCACAAATGAGCATAACATAGTGTGCATAATAATTGAAACAATAATATGTCAGTATATTATAAGAATAAGTTATGTAATCTTTATCTTACAAATAACATAAATCCTAAGATCTAGAATTACATGATTATCACATATGTAATTAAATCAATAAAATATACCTCCAGACATCTTGTATATGAATCAGCAATGGTTGTTGTCGAAAGTTATTTCAATGGAGAAAGGAAATGGTTTCTCTCTCTTTTCCTATATCTTTCTTTATGTGTTTTTCTATATCCTTTGTGATGGCCAAAGGTTAGTATTTATAGGTAGAGAGAGGACCAAATTTCCAGATTTGTAGACTTATTCTTGATCGTCCATTAAGATCAAGATGAGGGAAATTAACGCTCTAGATTATAACTGTTTTATTGATTAGCATATTAATAGGAAAACCTTTTAGATTCTATTGACCACAAAATGAGGAAGGAAACGTTTGAGAAAGGAAACAGTCAAATTTCCTTACAAAATAAGGAAGGAAAACCATTAATGTTTTCGTATTAATTTCCTTACAAAACGGTCAAATTTCCTTACAGTCTCCCACTTGGTCAATAGTAAAATCCATTAATGTTCGTATTAAGGTCATAAGGCGCGCATGATATGCTAAACTTTTCTTTAATCAGTTATCATAAGTGTCTTGGCTAATCCAGTGGTCAATGGAAGTCATGACGTGTACATGTTATTTTGCAACATGCTTACTTCCATGTACTATGACATTGACAACTTTCATAATTAGACCGTAGATGAGCATAACTTAATGGTCACATAATGTCTTGAAGCAAAAGACTGTTTATGTTATCATTTATCTAAATATAAATGTGTACACATTATAAAACAGAAATAAAAGATGTCCAAATTATTAAGAGCTCAATAATTGTTATGTCAGACTAAGTACAAAATAAATGGCATAATAAGGAGATAATTAGGAACTATCTGCAAGACCCATGCTATCAGTATGTCTCTGAAAGGTCTTTGGAGGTAGTCCTTTCGTGAATATGTCTGCCACTTGTAAGTCTGTACTTATCGATTCAACAACAATTTTCTTTAGTTTAACATCTTACTTCAGTAGTAGGTATTTCAGGTCCATGTGTTTGGAACCTTTGGTTATCCTATCATGCTTGGAGAAAAAGGTTGCAGCTTCATTGTCGCAGTAGACAGTTAGTGGTTAGAGATAAAACTTAAAGTGCCAAATTGTGAGACAAAATTACGCAGCCATGTTCCCTGAATTGAAGCCTCATAACATGCTATGTATTCAGCCATCATGGTGGATCCGAAAAGCATCTCAGATTTTTGGCTTCTCCATGATATTGCACCTCCACATTAGAGGTACACATAGCCAAGAATGCAGATCCTAGTGTCGGGACATCCAGCAAGGTCTGAATCAGAATAACCAGTTACCTGTAGGTAACTTGATTTTCTATAGGTGAGCATGTGAGTCCTTATTCCCTTTAGGTATCTCAGTACCTTCTTTGCAGCTTTCCAATGAGCGATTCCTGGGTTACTTTGAAATCTACCCAGCATACCAACTGCATGACTGATATTAGGTCTTGTACAGACCTGTGAATACATCAAACTCCCTATAAGATATGCATAAGGGTATTTGGTCATTTCTTCTCGTTCCATAGGAGTCTTTGGGCACTGCTCAAGAACAAGTTTGTCTCCTTTCTGCAGTGGGACAGGACTAAAGGAACAATTCGTCATGTCAAATCTCTCAAGAATTTTGTCAATATATGCTTTTTGAGACAATCCTAGAATTCCTTGTGATCTATCATGGAATATTTCTATTCCTATCAAATAGGAAGCCTCACCCATATCTTTCATTTCAAAAGTCGTTGAGAGATAATCCTTAGTTTCACGTAATAAACCAAGGTCGATGCTAGCTAATAATATGTCATTAACATACAGAATCAAAAATATGAACTTGCTCCCACAGAACTTGATGTATATACAAGGGTCAACTATGTTTTCTGTGAAATCGAAAGTGGTAATGATTTCATGAAACTTTAGATACCATTGTCTAGAAGCTTGTTTCAGTCCATATATTGATTTCTTAAGTTTGCAGACCATGTTTTTCTGTCCTTCAATTATGAAGCCTTCAGGTTGACGCATGTAGACTTCTTCCAAGTCTTCATTTAGAAAGGCTATTTTCACATCCATTTGATGTAACTCGAGATCGTAATGAGCTACTAATGCCATGATAATTCTAAGAGAATCTTTCCTGGAAACAGGAGCAAAAGTTTCATTATAGTCAATGCCTTCTTTCTGATTAAAACCTTTGAAAACAAGTCTAGCTTTATATCGTTCAATTTTACCATTGCAGTCATGTTTGGTCTTGAAGACCCACTTACAACCGACTGCTTTATGTCCTTGCGGCAATTGAACGATTTCCCAAACTTGATTATTATCCATAGATTTCAGTTCATCTTTCATGGCATCAATCCATTTAAGAGAGTTAACATCCTTAATGGCTTGTGAATAAGAAATTGGGTCTGTAGTTCCTTCAGATTCTATTAGATAAAGCATATAATCATCAGGAATAGCTGATCTTCTTTGTCTTTGAGATCTTCTTAATACTAGTTCCTGTGGTACTTCATCAACATTATGATTGGTGATAATTTCATTATGGAGTTGTTGATTATTGGGTTTCCCTCATTGTGAATAGGTTCGACAATGGGATGATTCCCAATATCTTTCGAAATAGAGGGTAAGATAATGGATACCTTTATTTCATGAATGACCACTTCTTGTTGTTTTGTACTCCCACTGATTTCACCATTTTCATAGAATTTGGCATTGCCAGTTTCAACAATTCTTGTACTATGGTTAGGACAATAAAATCTATATCCTTTAGATTTTTCCGGGTAACCTATAAAGTAACCACTGACAGTCTTAAAATCCAATTTCTTTTCATTTGGATTGTACAGTCTAGCTTCAGCTGGGCAACCCAAATTTTGAGATGTCTTAAACTAGGTTTCCATCCTTTCCAAAGTTCAAAAGGAGTCTTTGGAACAGCCTTACTTGGAACTCTATTTAAGATGTAGACAGCTGTTCGTAATGCATTAATGATATAGGTAAATTTGCATGACTCATCATGGATCTAACCATTTCCATGTATGTACGATTTCGCCTTTCAGCTACACCATTCTGCCATGGAGATCCAGGCGTTGTGTATTGTGCAACAATTCCAAGTTTTTGAAGAAGTCTAGCAAAAGATCCAGGATGTTGTCCCGTTTCATCATACCTTCCATAGAATTAACCACCCCTATCTGACCTAATGATTTTCACTCTTCTTTCTAATTGCCATTCGACTTCAGTAATGAAAACTTGTACAGCATTCACTGACTGAGATTTTTCATGCAACGGATAAAGATAGGAATAACGTGAAAAATCATCGATAAAAGTGATGAAATATTTCTCCCCTCCAAAAGTTGGAACATCAAAGGGTCCACAAATATCTGTATGTATTATTTCAAGAAGTTGTGTACTTCTTGTGGCTCATTTCTTTGTGTTTTTTATTGTTTTTCCTTTAATACAATCAACACATGTTGTAATGTTAGCGAAGTCTAGGTCCGGTAGAACACCATTTTTCACTAACCTATTGATTCTTTCACTGGATATATGACCCAGTTTTTTATGCCACAAGAAGTAAGAATCATTCTTGGATGACTTTCCTTTAGTTTCTTTTCCATCCAGGGTGAGTTGGATTTCATCATTTTGTTTAAGATGAAGTTTATAAAAGTCCATCAATTAATATTCCAAAACCAATAAGACTAGAATTTTTAAATAAACTAAAATTTCCATTTCCAACTTCAAAAGAATATCCAAGTTTATCAAGTACACTTACAGAAATCAAATTACGGGAAATAGACGGAACATAAAGAGTTTGACATAAATCTAACTGATAACCGCTATCTAAAATGAGACGAAAAGTTCCAATAGCTTCAACTGGAGCTTTATCTTTATTCCCCATGAAAATGAAATTCTCACTTGGGTTTGTGGTTTGAATCGTAATGAATCCCTACATAGAATTCGAAACATGAACATTAGCAGCAGTATCAATCCACCAAGTAGAAGAAGGTACATTAGTAAGATTTGATTCGAAATGACTTACGAAACCCATTGGGTTACCTTTCTTTTCGAACCATGCTTTGCGCTTAATGCAATCTGCCTGGAAGTGTCCAGGTTTCTTGTAGAATTTGTAGACATCATCCTTCTTTTTTTTCTTGGATGGTTGAGTGGCGTCATCAAATTTGGGTGGTGCTCTTTTATGCTGTGAGTTGTTCCTTTTGCCAGCTTGTTTTCCAACCCCTTGAGTGAAATAAGCAACTTTAATGCCTTGCGAGCCCTGCATAGACTCCTCTTGAACCGTTTGTTAGTCAATTCATTTAGACTCCACTTTTCCGTAATAGTGTTGTAATGAATTTTGAATGGTTCATACTGAGGAGGTAAGCTAGTGAGAATGAATTAGACGAGAAAAGCATCGTCCATAACCAATCCCAAGTTCTTAAGTTTGGCAGCAAGGTTAATCATTTCAATGACATGAGCACTCATTGAGCGAGAACCATCAAACTTCATGGTTACAAGGTCTGCCATAAGTTTCCCAGCAAGGGATTTGTCTGCAGTCTTGAACCGATTTTCAATGGATTGCAAATATTCTTTTGCGCTTTCAGTTTTGGGTAGGGAGGTTTTGATGTTGGTATCAATCACCATTCGCATAAACATCATGTTGAGCCTATTAGATCGTTCTCAATCATCATGGAGTTTGTTTTCCTCAGGCGTACTTGTGTCAGTAAGTGGGGTTGGTTTTTCCTTAAGGAGAGCCATGTCCAGTTCAAGTACGCCTAAAGAAAACTCAACTTTCTCTCTCCATTCTGAGTAGTTGGTTCCATTGAGTCTGATGATAGACGTAGCGTGCGAATTAAGATTTGAGGGTATTGCAACTGCAGATATAAAAGAAATGTAGGCTTCTTTATTAGAATAAAATACATGTCATAATAAGAGGTTAGGTTTAACGCCTCATGTGGGTAGACAGTAGAACCATACTCATGGAAGAATGATAAATGTTAACGTTTCATGCGTTATTGTGCAAGCAGCAGCTGCCTGTGGACGGGACTGCATGCATCATACCAGAGGAAACAAGAAAATTAAGCGCGGAAGTTTTTTTTCCCGCATAAACATTTGTCATTCTTTCAAGTAATCCACAGCAAGGATAATAAATGTCTAGTAACTCCAAGTAAATTTCATACATGAATTTAACATATAAACAATTATTTTGCAAGTTCCAGATCATGAATTTAATGTCAAACTAGGAAACAATTGTTTTCAATATGTATACTTTCTGAAAAGTATTTGCATATAATAAGTTGTTCCATATTATACAGTAGGTCAAACATTAAGGTAGAAAAATTAACTTTTGCGGAAATATAAACTTTCCAGATCCAGATCTAAGCATACAGTAAATAGAATAATATTGATGATCATGATTACTATAGCAACTTAAATAATATGAATATTAAACTTGAATCACATTAACACTAATAATCATCATCATTATTATAGTAAAATTACAAACATCATATCATAGATCTATGCTAGTTTCGTTTTATATATATTGATGGATAATCATGAATTCTAAAACCTTGCTCTGATACCACATGTAATCTTTATCTTGCAAATAACATAAACCCTAAGATCTAAAATTACATGATTATCACATATGTAATGAATCAATAAAACATACCTCCAGACATCTTGTATATGAATCAGCAATGGTTGTTGTCGAAAGTTATTTCAATGGAGAAAGGAAATAGTTTCTCTCTCTTTTCCTATATCTTTCTTTATGTGTTTTTCTATATCCTTTGTGATGGGCAAATGTTAGTATTTATAGGTAAAGAGAGGACCAAATTTCCAGATTTGTAGACTTATTCTTGATCGTCCATCAAGATCAAGATGAGGGAAATTAACGCTCTAGATTATAACCGTTTTATTGATTAGCATATTAATAGGAAAACCTTTTAGATTCTATTGACCACAAAATGAGGAAGGAAACGTTTGAGGAAGGAAACGGTTAAATTTCCTTACAAAATAAGAAAGGAAAACCATTAATGTTTTCGTATTAATTTCCTTACAAAACGGTCAAATTTCCTTACAAGTTATGCCTACGTTTACTTTTTTTTATTAATGTCCATTAATATAAAATGGTGGAAAGAAAACAAACTGCCTCAAAATCAAAACCAACAAATCATTATATCAAAAAAGTATATACTGTTCAACCACAAAATAACACAGATGACCATCATATTTCCTAAAAAGATATATTACTTCATATGATTTAAGAAAAGTTTCTATAGCAATGATTATATAAATTAAGCCCCTATTTTTTGAAAAGGTAAAATAGCAAGGTAGCTAGCATTTTGTGACAAAAAAATGCAAATTGGCTTGCAATTTTTCAAAAACAAAAATAAAAAATTGTATAAAATTCGATAATGGTGAAAAACTATAGTTATTTACTAAAATTATACTGTAACGATCCGTAAATTCATCACTTAGGAAAATGTGATATAATTCTAAGGGTGGGGCGTCACAGCTTGGTATCAGAGCAAGGTTCAGAACAAAATACGATAATACGGTCCAGAACCAGAATAATGTGCATATAATACAGCGTATCTTTAAGGATAGCTTGTTGGGTGTCCTTAATCTTAATCTAGTGGCTTTCGTACCTTATGGGGATGGACCTCAGCAAGTTTTCAGATCTGCAGCACCAATAAACTTAGGCCAACTCGGGATCCTGGCGACGATGCGGGCTTCGGGCAGTTACCATTTTTAGATCAATACAAGCATCAGCGGTAAGCACTTCGACATCATGCAGCAATTTCAGGCAAAATATCTGAAGCAGTGGCACAAGTTTAACATTAGGCGATATTCTGTAAACGCAGAGCAATTTAAATGGTAAAATGCACCATAATTTATGTTAAGCATAAACATAAATAAGTATATACAATTTGCATTTACAGAAATAAATATCTCAGACTTTAATGCCTGCAATAATTGAAATTTTTGCCTCAAATGAAATATTCTATGCATTGGCTAAGTACCATCTCCTCAATAATTGGTCTACAAACAAGTCAAAGTGGATTAATTAATTAACCCACATATAATATTGTTTGATTTGCAGCCTGGATCAACTAATGGGTATCTTCACTGTTATTTTGCTATGGCAGCATATTGTACAGTTTCAGATTAAACATATTGATGAATTGCATGATGTCATTCTCAACTTATGCCACATGTTCCTTGTTAACATATGTTCCAGAGAAGAAAACGGTCAAAAGATATAAAGTTTTGTACAACGCGTAGTTAACACAAACTAAACAGCTCTTAACAAAAAGTCCAACACGGCATATATATATAATAATAATAATATATACCTGAACTTAGCTTATCCACACTTCAACCAGATTTCTGTACATAATAATATATGCTTTACTTAGCCCTCTAAACCTCCTTGTTTCTGAATCATCCATGAACCTTCATTAACCGCCATTCAACTTCCATTCAAAACTTCTATATATATAAGCATGTAACCCATTTCACCTATTTCATTCACATTCATTTCAAGTCAAATACAATACATACAATGCCTTCATCATCAACATTCATGCAAAAAGTTGGTTCAATGCTGGCATCATTCAAAGGCAAAAGCGCTGGTACCAACAAAGAGAGCAGTGAATCCATTTCTTTGCCTATCGACCATGAAGAGAAATGCAAGAAGTTCGAGCGTCTGGTTCATTATTTTGATGAAAACGGAGATGGAAAGATATCGCCAAGCGAGCTACACACTGTATGAAGAACTCATACGATGAGTTATCTTTCGAGGAGTTGGAGAAATTTATGAATTCTATCAATTTAAAAGAGGATGGTTTTTTGGGTTATGACGAGTTTGTGGCTTTGGTAAAGGATAAAAGCGAGGATGAGACACGCACGAGTGTGAGGGAGGCGTTTGAGGTTCACAAAGCAAAGGATGTGGAGCACATTACGGATGAAAGTTTGAGAAAGGCGCTGAGGAGGCTGGGAGATCATGGGAGTGTTGAGGAGTGAAGGAGGATGATTTGTAGCTTTGATGTTAATGGAGATGGAGTTATAAGCTTGGATGAGTTTGAAAATATGATGTTGAATTAGATGGGACGTTGTGTGTTTTGGCTGCAATTTAAATTTTTGCCTCAAATGAACGATAAAAATAACTTAATTCTTAATTTGTGAACTGATGGACATATAGCTTACAATAATCTTCAAACATCAAAATTATAATCAAACATAAAATATTCATAAGTATAAATTTTGTAAATGAGATAGTATAAAAATGCTGCACACCAATTAAATCATCTTTTGTAGAAAGGGGTCCAATCTGATTCTTCAGACGATATTAAACCAGCATCTGTGCAAAATGACTCCCTGCACAACTCAAACCTTGTTGGAAAATTCTCTTCATTTTCCTTAACACCAATGTCCCTAACTGGAAATTCAAATGATCCAGAAATATTAACTACATTTTTATCATCTTCTTCTCCAATTTCCAAATCCATATTTTTCGAGCCATCCAACTCTTCCTCGAGGTAGTTAACATTGTCTTGATCATCACAATCAAGTTCATCTCTCCATGATATTCTCATGCTAGAACCATCTGCATTCATACTTTTTGAATTTTCGCTGCCAAATGATAGGTCAAAAAAATTTGAATTTGAATTCATGCCAGTACAGTTAAACTGAAAACTGAGTTCAGGCATTGGTGGCAAAAATTCTGATAAATCTTTCCTAGGAGACAATTTCAGGCTTTCGAAAACTTCTGCCATAGAATTTAATTTTAAAGGTGACAAGATACCTTCTTCCATCGACTTTTTAGCTGCACAACCCTGTAACATAGCTGTAAAAGGGCTAACGTTACTATTCAAAGTAGGACTTCTTCTATCAATCTCTTTTTGCAATATAGTGGAAAATGGGCTAAGGCCACTGTTTGAATATGGAGTTTCTTGTATACTTATTTCCTCCATTGTTGGTGTACTATCAAAATTAGGTGGAGAAAGCCATTGAATGGAAGCTTCTTTGCCTTCACCTACTTTCAGAACTCCTCTTGGTCTACATTTTTGCCTATCTTTGGCTCCTATAACAACATGCCCGGCTGCAAAACATGCTGGTCTCAGGTCCATACTAGACCCATGCCCAATTTATGGAGAAACCGAAGAGTAAATTGGTGGTGTAGTGTTAGAGTTTGGTGTTTTGGACAAACTGTCACCTGTTTCATTATTTTGTTTCTCAGGCGTATCCATTTTCTTCGTCTTTGAGTTTCCAAAGCTTGAACTCGATGGTTCTTTACGGGTTTTGTCCAATTTCGCAGTTGTAGCATTTGGCTAGAAAATGAGTTTTGTATTAATATGTATGTCAAGTGGCACGAGAGAGAAGAACGTTGGAAAATTATAGTTATTCTAACAAAGACGAATATGGAAGTGAGAAGATAGTTTCCAAGGGAATTAAGTGATGTGATCTTGATCCTTCCTTAGGTTTATTAATTAATAATTATTACTTTGAACTTAATAATTAATTGTTAATTTAGGTTTAATAAATAATAATTTGAATAAAATATTTAACTTAATAAGTGCTAACTAATATTTTATTATAACATAATTTAAATTTAATGAATAAAAATTATAATGTATTATTAATTATCAATATTTATAATTTACAGTACTTCATGATATTGTTTAGACAATTTTTATGTTAAAATTTTAAAAATAAGTTTAAAGTAATTTTCAGTTAATTAAACTAAATCTATATTAACCACTAATCAGAAAATCATTTTCATGATTCATGAGTTTAGTGCAGCAACAGTTGTTAAAAAGCAGAAATAATCACCTAAACGTCCAACAAGACCCGCAGTGTCCCTAATCTTTCACTGGGCTCACTATGCCATCCTCTCTCCAATCTTTCTGCAAGGTCAAATTCATCAAACATTAAAAGAGAGTAGAAAAACAACTTAATCCTTTAACAAATTAACCACTAATTAAGTTTGAGTTTCTTCTATTTATTCATTGATACCTATAAATGCTCTTTTCGACTTTTTTACAGTTAACTTAAACCAGGGCTAAGCTATATATCAACTGATCAATCATACAGTACTTCCAAGTGGGATGCATTATTTCATATGCAACTAAAAAGATCAACATCAATAAAGATGTTATTTTCTCTTATTAGGACCAAGTTTCGTTTAAACAAAAACAAAAACTTAATATTGCATTACAGTTTATTCAAGTTTATTTATCCTGCGAACAAAATCTTAATACTGCACAAGTCATCTTCTCTCCACTTCCATTAACTTCTAGCCAATACAATAGATTTTCTTATATTTTCTATTTTATGATGTTCTTTATGTCCGACATTATCAAAACTTTGATAGAAAAAAGTATGTCATACTGAATATGAATTTACTTTAAGAAGTCATAACACACATTAATTCAAACATCTCATATTATTCAAGTACGAAATGGCAAATATCTCCATGGAAATATTACTTTTAATTTTTTTTTTCACTGTAAAAATCATAAGGTTTTACGCACTTTTCAACAAAGTTTATATATCATATATAAAATTAATCAAGATTTACAAATAAATATTACTAGTGATATATTAGTACATTCACCAATAAATAAAGAATAAAGATTAATTTAAATATTTTTACCTACACTGCACAAAACGAGTTAAAGTTTTAGTCAAGAATGCGCGTGCATGTGTGTCTATATATGTATATATGTATATGTATCATACAATATAGATAATTTTATCATTGCTAAATGGATAATTTTAGAGGTTTCATGACATTTGTGAAGAAATTACCTATAACATAAACATCACTTGTAGGCTAATATTGAATTCATAGCAATGACAACACCTGTGAGCAAAATGGAAAAAAGAGCGTTTATATAAGTCATTCTTATATTTTGACAAAGACAGTAGTGGGTAAGTACATTTGCAACTGTTGCAAATTTACTTTGGTCATACATTCGATATCACATAAAATTAACAAGAGTAGACATGCACCTATATATACCCTCTTTTGTTCTATGTGTATAATACAACTTTTAATAATCATACTTAAGTTAATACATATATACATACATATATACACATGCATTATGATGGATTATGTAAAGAAATTACTTATAACATAAACTTCACTTGCAGGCTAATATTGAATTCTTATAGCAGCGACAACACCTGTGAGCAAAACTCTATCAATTGAAGACAAATGCATTGAAACTACCATGACTAAAAATAGTAATGAAACAGTACTATATCAAATATAACTACGGAGTATCAGTTTCGCACTTCAGGCAATTGTTAAAGTATGAGTTTTAAAATACCACCTCTTTACTTGTTGTATAGAATAGATGCAAATGATAAACATAAAATAGCTAGCAGTCAATGTTACATGTAGTTTCATAAAGTTAAAAGGATATATTATAGTTTTCAAAATTAATTTTTTCCCTCTGCCATCCATATCAATGTTGATTCATCTATGTACAAGATCTGGGGACACACTTATGGACATTATTCATTGCTTTTATTAATTAAATAAAACAGGCTTGCACCGCTTTGATTCTTAATATAACATGACTAAAAATGAATATTGATTCTCTTTTATTAACCGATAGAATAAGTAATCAAATCAAAGATGCTTGATCAAAAGCATTAGTATACCCATTAAAACACAATATGAAAAGAATTGTCAAGGGTCAGCTGATACCTTTGAACAAATCAAGTTTTTCTTAAGTTGCATATAATACTGCTATTCTATTATGTTTACTGAGCCCAAAATTCTACATAAAAAATATGTCTAACTGTATCAGAATGCATGCGAGTCTGCAGTAGTTATTTCTCTTGTTTTATCTTCTCCTTATATACCCTATGATATAAGTTCTTCATAAACTATGATAAACTCCAAATTAAGGATCATAGAAAAACAAAAATCAATCCTCATTCTCTAGTCCACTATTCCCATGTCTAATTCTTACAGTAATTCAGAAGAGACCACTGCTTCTTCTGAAAACCACATCATAGCCCATCATCATCCAACCTATTCCAACATTCTAACCTCTTTTTTTGTTCCTATATCCACTTGCCTTGATCTACATGCAGATCTTCCGCCTAAATCCAATAAAAGGAAACGATGCTAACCGGGTAATCTTGATTCAGTTTACTTCTTCCTAAACTTATCTAGTCCCCATTGTTGAACCTTAGTATGAATATAATGCAAAGACAATAGTTTACAGATACCTGATAAAGTGATTATATAAGAGCTTAATTATCTCATAGTTGAACTCTCCCAAAGCTGCACCAGTTGCTGCTGCTTAGATCAGCAGCCAATGCTGCTGCTCAGCGGCGGGAGCTACTGTATGTAGCAGCAGTTCCAGGCTACTGCTTAGGTGGAGTAGGCCTGGCAGCCCACAACCCGACTACTAGGCCATATTTTGGCCCAACTTTGAAAAAAGCAAATGTTTGACTAATACTGCTAACATGTTTAACAGGCAAGAAGTTCAATATGATTAGCGGCCAAACAAATGTAACAAATGGGATTGTTTTGGCCATTCAAAAAAATACTGCTCTATGTTTAAAATATGGGTGTAAAAACAGAAACATATATAGACAAATGATAGAAACACGATGAATATTGACAACATAAATGCAGAAGTAGTGCAAAATAGATAGCAATGTTTAAAGTTTAACTTAACAACAGAATAATAATAAGGCAATGAAAGTCCAAAATAGTGCAGAGTCCAATTTAATACATATGTCTGACTATCCAAATAACAAGGCCAACTCCGAAACACATCATCTGCTCAAAATATCGATTAATTCAAAGAGGAAAAAAGCCTTGCAACCGGAATCAGATGAATTACTATGTTGTCAGAAGGTAAAAGTAGATTGAGCTAAAATAAAGTATACTGCAAAACTATTTGATCTAAGAAATAACTACCTAAGATATTGATCGACGCAGCCAGCGAAACCCAGCTATTGATTGAATCAGAGAACGACACCCTGATATTGATTGAGGCGAATATCAAAATCCTGATATCGATCGAGGTGAGCAACGATTGCGAGCGGCAAAACCCTAGCTCGATGGAGAAAGAGACGTGAAAAAGTAAAACGAGGAATGAAAGAACCGTGATAGATGTTTTAAGTGCAAAAGTACGTAAATTACAATTTTATCCTAATCACTTTAAATTTATTACGAAATCACCAAATTTAGTCACGGTAATAACCGTTAGAAACGGTTGTAACGGAAATAACCGTAATAAATTAGTAACGGTTATAACCGTTGGAAATTTAAAGCGGAAAAGTGCAACAAAATGGACTGTTTGGTGTAGTGATATATGATATGGTAAATTTCACCTCGAGGGACTAGCGGCAAGTAACCGTACATCATGAATATCCTCGTCTTCAATGATCTTATTTCCAACATATTTACTTTGAAACATAAATTTGTTCAAAGTGGTTTTCGGATAGGAATCATTCAAATCCGACCCCGGTCTCTTCGAATCCAATTATCGAAAAAAATGTTAAGTGTGGGTGATTAGTAACAACATTTTCATTCAGCAATATATTTAGAAATATATATATATATATATATATATATATATATATATATATCTAAATTCATTTCAGCATATACAGATTTGTTAAACATCTATTTAAATCATTTTCTTTTATTCCTTGGAAATTATTTCTAAAGGGTATCTTCTCTTTGAAAAAAATATGATCTTTTTTAGAGCATTCGGGCTTTCCCTTCGATCTGTTCCAACCCTCGTCTAGAAAGAGAAAATAGAGGCCAGATAAGTTCGGAGCACTGGTTGCTCCATCCCTAACTTTAGTTACGCACCTTGTTTTACTTTTCTAGATCTCACAGGCGGGACGAATGTACTAGTCATTTCCGCATACTCTTTAGTTATTGCATTTAAGGAAATGATTTCAATTATATTGTTTAAGTGTTATAAACAATTCCTCTTAACCATTCATTTAAACTCTTATTAAAACTTTCAAATCATCTTTAAAATAAATAAAAAATTTATTCAAAGACATATATAAAAGATTCGGGAACGAATAGTTAAGTTTAAATTTATACTTCTAAAGTTTACTGAAACTGCTGTAGAAAAGTGCTGTAGATGGTGTTTTAAAAACTTATTCGATTAAAACAACTTTCTATCATTTGGAAATCCACACTTATAACTCAAATCTCTTTTAAAGCATTTTATCATATTTATCAAATTTATTTCACATTTTTAAACATTTAAAAATATTCATTTAAAAAAAATTATACTTTGGTCATTTAACTGCTAAAGCGCGATTTTCTAGAAAATTTGGTTTGGACATATTTTAAATTCTTTTAAATGAAACCTTGATTTATCTTTTGCATTTGAAAACTATAGTGGGAAGAGTCCGGAAAATTCTTATTTCAAAAAATTCCGAATCCATAGTATAAATGGATTTAACTTTTGCGACGCGAAATCACGAACTACCGTTACGTGGGTTAGGGTACCACCGGAATTCCCTTCCAAGATGGAAGCAATGCCAGTGCACTTTTGCATTTGGGGTTGATCTGGATTATGTCCAAGGACCGAAGGCAAATCAGACGCAGTTTTGGGTCCAGATGTGTCCCCAGTAGTGGCATCTTGAGGTGATGATCTGGAACCTTCGCTTAAGTCTTTTTGCACTGTAACGGCTGCTCCGTATGAAGAATAAACACACCCTCTCTTAGCACCCTGGGTTCATCTCCTACTAGGATCTCTTTCTCTAACTGAGCTAGGTCTACTCCCCACCCTTTAGAAATTCCTTCACTTTTGTAACAACTTGTTCCCGGGACAGAGCTAGAGTCCTGGGATAATCATCATCGAACCACTCTAAGTTACGAAACTTGAACACGTTAGCATTGTATTTAATAATCGGTTGTTCGAATCTCTCCACCGTCACTTCTCTGCGGCTTCAACCTCCCTCCTGACAAGCACGTCCATGTCTCTAGCACGTTCAACTGTCTTGTCCATTTCTTTACGAGCAGCAACCAGCTCTTTGCAATACCTTTAAGCCTCTTGGAGAGCTTTGTTTTTCTACTTTGTCTCGCTCTCGTGCTTGGATCATAGCTCATCTACTTTCTTGTTCAAAACATCTTTCTCCAACACTAATTCACGGTTTTGATGATGTGCAATCTCTAAATCATCACGATGCTTGATCCTCTCGCTCTCGAGTGCCTTCATAACATCCTCAGCCTTTTTCTCGACTTCGGCTTGTGATGTTCTCAAGTTTTCAACCTCGGCATTGAGATGAGCAGTGATCTTCTTATCTTGCGTCACTAGAAGTTTCAGACTTACAATCTCAAGTTCTCTTTCCCTTGAAACCTTAGGGACCTTCTCAACTACACTCTTCCACTCATTATATTGATTATAAGAGTCAACTACTTACGCTACTGTCACGTCCTTAACTTTTGGGGGAATGTTCTTTAGACTAGGAACAAATATGAGCCATCAAAGCATACATTTGAGGACTGTTCCTTTAGCTCAACCATTCGGGCATCGGCAGCAAGTTGTTGTCCACGGTGACGATCGGAGCTTTGATTGGTTTCTTACCAGTCTTTTGATGAGAGGCCTCAGAACTGCCATTATGGTGCCGACGATCAGAAGGTCGACTGATATGAGTTGATGTCAAGTGTTGGCTAGGAATGGAACTTGGAGCTGGTGCACGGGAAGCATCTCCCGATTGAAAGTCATCGCGACGATCAGAATGTTTGTCTGAGCTTCTTGGTAGAGGTGACCTAGACCTGGAACTATATCTAGAGGCAGAGTCATGAGATGGATATTCTTTGTCACAACTGCCTCTGTCGTGGCTGGACCGATGGCTAGACTCGAAATCTTTACCATTGCCTTACTGGTACATTCTTCGATGATGCCTATATGGTCGGGATACATTTTCCTCCAAGGATTGAAACATGTACTTTTTCCTCTCCATGGATCATGCAAATGAAAAAGAAACAAGCTATATAGCATTAACAGAGAAGGACACGAAACATGTATAATGCAGTGCACATGTGTTTTAGTGTCCCCTTCGACGAATCGTGTATTGGAGATTTACTTATAGGAGCAATCTCTCCCATGACAATGGGAGGTATATCATCATCAAAGAGGAAAGGAGAGTCAAGACCCTCAAGGCTCATAGTACCAATGCCGTAAGAGCCAAACTCGGTAGGAATCGGCCACAACCCACCGAATGCACCTTCAAAAGGGAGTGAAGGAGTTTTCTTTGCAATTGTCATTGGCGGGGGCTGTGTAGAGGATTGTCCTTTAGGAAGTTTCACGATGAGCCTCATTTTCAAAACAACTCGTTGGTTGTCCTTGGATTGTTCAACCGAAGGCTCGTGGCCTACATTAACATCATCGTGGCCAGCTTCGCCACCTTCACCTATGATTTTGCCTTCTTCGGAGTGTTCTTGCTCTCTTTCAACTTCAGCCCCTAGACTTGGGACTGGGGGCATGTCAGGATTTACATCGCCACCTTCAGGTGGGTTATTATCATCATAGTTATCACGATCGTCGTCAGAAGCCACATGGACTTGACCAGTGCTACGACTCGCTTCTAGAAAATTATGAGCTAGGAATTCTCATTGAAAAGAACTCAAATACCTCTATCCTCCTCATGAAGTGCCATAAGAACTCTGACGGCATCTGCAAGTGCCACGCCGTTGGGTCTCGTCGGAACATCTAAATGACAAAAAGAGCATGAGTTAAGCTCGCAAAGTCACAAGGCGAGTTCATAACAAACACATGAAGTGTAACTTATGTCCAAATAGCCATCTTCATTCAAATCCAAGTGGGCAGCAGACATAGAACAATTCACTTTTGAAATAGCTCAACTTATTCCATGTACCAATAACAGCTATGTAGTTCTTAGCTGGTTCCAAATAAGTCAAATAAGAGCTTCCTTTTCGGCACTTAAAGCTATATATATACCGAATTTCCGCATCACTGGGTACTCGATGCAAATGTTGAGCAAAGACAATATATGTACCATGAAGGAAGGCGTAGCCATTTAGATGTAGTTGCATCGGAGTTAGTCTCATGAAATTCAAAATTCGGTGAATGAATTGTTTGAATGGTGTGGCACATCCTGCCAGACACATATATCTATTGCAAGTAGCATAACCCTTTGGGGGATTGTGAGCTCTCTAGTGTCGAGAAGGGACTAGAATGACAACATCCTCGAGAGTATCGGGATCAGCTTCCACTTCAACTTCAGGACCGTCCACAAGTACTTATGGAATTCTGGATGGGGTCAATCCACTTGTGGATTGTCAACTGGAGGTATGAATTGTGTCAGAGTTTGTTGTGCAAGTGGAACAGTAGTCGAGCTTGACTCAGTATCAGATTCGACATATTTGAAAGTAGATGGACCTATGGCTTGAGTGGCAAGACGCTCAAAACGTCTACGTTCCATTTCTATATAAAAACTCAACAGATAATCAACATCAGATTAATTATAAGTTATACCCTACGTAGTAAAGTGAAACATAGTGTAGTGTCGTACAGGGCAGATTTCCGATAATATATGACTATTCATTTTATGAGTTTGGACACCGCCCGAAGTAACCATCATCGCCGACCGTCCCGACGAGCATCACGTTGTCAGCCATGCTTTGGAAATGTTTTAAAACCAATAAAAAAAGATTCGACGCAAATCCTTGGTCCACAAGGCAAAGTTCACATATGAACTTGGAGTTCATGAAATTCACCTAAGTGGATTTATACCGATTCAACCACTTGGAGAAATTCGTCCTCCTTCTCCTTCTTGTCCCCGAATCCAAGTCATGACCGCCAATGGCATGAACCCCGTCCATGTCCAGTCATCATTCCATCTCCACCTACCTAGTTCGGCAAGATTACAAGAGGAATTCGAGTGCAAGTTTCGAATCTAGGCGAAGTCTAGGAACGGTGAAGTCTTGGATCGGTGAACAGAGTTCAACCATGGCAAGACAAGCGAGGTCAGGTTCAGGCGAGATTGGGCGGCAGCGGTCTTAGGTTTGAATGGCGGAGCCGAGGTCAATTGTCAAGTTGAGATATTTTTAATGATGGAGGCGAGCTCAAGCTTTGGATTGGCAGAAATCAAGTAAGGGGGAAAATAGAAGAGAATGGGTTATATAGGCCCAAACATGATTTTCTGGTAAAATAAAATGTGAAACTTTCTACCAAGTCCTGGATCAATACCTCGTATTTTGAAAACGAAGTGGGTAATGGAATTGACCTATATACATATGCCTACATGAGTGCATGCGTATGATAATGAATTTATTCAAGAACGTGCACGTGAATACATGTGCATGTATATATCCAGCCCCAAACGACAAGAGATGAAGGAAAATCATATTCAGACCTGGATGTCCATAAAAGGAATCGGTTCAAAACTGCTGAACTTGGAATAATAGATCATGAGAACATCTTCTAGATTTATAGAACCAAATGCCGGTAAAGCATCGCGGTGAATGGCTAGACATAACTTTTCATAGAAACGATCCGCAAAAAGGATAATGATCATTCAAAGCATAGAGTGGAGTCCTTCACAGCAATCCCGATTTGTCTCGATTCAAAGTACATCATATTTGAAACAAGATGTACTTTAGGGAGCAAGTGTTATCCAGCCTTTTGACCAGGCAATATTAGGACAGCTTGGACGAAATGAACTTGGAAACTATCAAGGCAAGAAGCCCGGAGAGATAACCCAAGAGTCAAGATCCAAGTGCAAACAGAGCCACGGGACAAAGATCAAATCAACACAAGGATCCAAAGCGCAAAAATCCAACATGTGTTGGAAATATCGGTACCAATCCAATACCATGGATCAATACCGATCCACGTTTCTCCGCTTAATGGAGCCCAATTTTCTCCTACATGCATGTCTTGGTCCCAAGAGCCTATTTCTTATTCCATTTCATCGATTCTATGCAATTCTCTATCGATCTCCGTGAGCGCTTGAATTCAGCAACTCTACTTCTCCACCGATTCATCATTTGGACTCAAAAACAAGCTAGCAATGATGCAAACAAGTTTGGAATCACGAAGCTAACCACGAGTCAAGTCAGGACAAGAACCATCCATATGAAGAATTTATGGATCGGTACCGCTCCAGGCCTATAAATCGGTACCGATCCATGATTATTGATGAGGCATCCACCTATTTTCTTGGAGAAGTGGTCTATGGCGTGGAAAACAAGATGGAGATCATGGGGGCATGATTTTGGGCTTCCGGTTGTTATAAATAGAAGGGCAAGACACATTTTTAAGGATCTTTTGGCTGTAGCTTTTTCTTACTCTAATTTTTTGTAATCACCCATGGATTTATGTTCGATCTGTAAGAATAACTACTTGGCAACCAGTGATAAATTAGTAAAATCACTAAGTGGACGGAAGCCAAAATTAGGCAAATTTTGTGAAATATGCACGCAAAGGATGAGAGTAAAGTTTGAACACATGTAGTTGTAATGCTACAGTGGTAAAAAAAATAAGCAGCAGCAGTTTGAGTGAACTAAATATTCCCATAGCGAGGATCAAGTACAGTGAATTGGGATAAAACAAACAGTTTATAAGAGGTATATACGTACGTATGTGTACAACATAAGAAAATATGAAAATGGTGGTAATTAAATACAGACAGCGACGACAGTTAAATTGCGAAAAGCTGTGGAATAATTTAAAAGTGCAGTGCATATTAAAGTATAAAAAGTAAATGTGTAAAAATATGTGTACAGGATAAGAGGTATCAGTGGTAAGTGCATGAGGTGGTAGAGTAATTTGGATATGTAAGCTAAGGTGGAAAGTAAAGTTTGATAACATGTAGTTAAAAGGTACAGTGGAAAAAAAGTAGACAGTAGCAATTTGTTACGATCTTGGTTCTTCAAGGCTTGGACTCCGGTGTGAGACATGGTGGAGTTATGGACAATGACAGGTTTCAGGTGAAGGAATGGTTCAGAGTGCAGCAGTTTGTGGGATTGTGATGGAGTGGATTATGATAAAGTTTGTGGTGACATGAAGAGGTTCAGGTGAAGGCAAACTGCAAAGAAAGAGAAAGGTAGTGGGTTGCAAGAGATAAAGGAAGGGTGGTGAAACAAGAACAGCAGCAGCAAAAGAAAATTGCAGATATCAAGAAGGTGGTGAATAACAACTAATAAGAAAGGAGAGGTGGAAACTAGAAGAGCAGAAGTGTTAATCAATAGAAGAAAGGTGGTGAAACAAGAAAGAGGTGAAGTGGTTCACAAATGAACCAAAGAGGAATACACAGAGACAAAAATCTGATAATGTTTTTATTATCTTCCAAAACTCTCCTATTACATGACTTCACCTCCACTTATATACATTAATCATGGAAGGCTTAGTCAAACTAGCCGTTACAACTACCAGTTTATCCAAAAAGTACTAAACTAAAAATATATTTGCAATCAACTTCAGCAAAAACGCTAAACTGGTTATTCTAGTTTGTGCACGTACACATGTGTATCATGTGCACAACTTCAAATTCTTCTTCCCAAGCTTGAACTTGTACTTTTACTTGTTTCTTCCTGCATCTGCATCTTCTCTAACTCCTCGGCTGCCTTCATATTGATTTCAGATGATTGGCATGGCATGTTGGCTTTGTCTTTCAAAACTGTTTGATGAAAAGCCTTTCCCACTTGATGCTGATCAGCTGTTCAATGAAATGTCCGAGTGTAACACAATTTGGGTTAACTAAATAGTTTACCACACAGTAATGATAACGTACTGCATATTGTAATATGTGTATGCTAACGTATGTTAAAGAGGTAGAGAAACCATGATAATGATGGTAAATACAAACAGTGATGACAATTACGTCGACAAAAGTAGTTGAAAAATTGAAAAGTGCAGCACATATTATATAGGCAAGAATGGTAAAAAAAAAAAAAGGTAGTTAATATAGGTTATACAAACGTGCAAATGGTAAAAATTGTATGGTCATAGTAAATAAGGAAGACATGAATAAAATTACCGGATGAATTTTGTATATGATGGTTTTCAATCAAGCGCATCCTTGTATTTGCAATGGCTGATTGTCTACTTTGTGCACGCCTTGCATGTTGAGTAACACACCATCGTTCTCTTTATTGTTGGTCCATAAGGTTGTGTAGATAGGAGTAATATGAAACAAATGCTGAGAAAGTTTGAATTAGTTGGAGTTGTATGGAAAAAGAATGGTATAAAACTGAGAGTCAAATTAGCAGGTATAAAGGGAAAAGTGGACTGACTGGATACTGGTAAATGCATATATATACAAAAAGATTGGTAGGTATTTTGCAACTGACATCTGTGTAGATGTAAGATGTTGAAGTAGTCAAAGCCCTGTATTTTTGGATCAAAGAATTTATTTAACGGCTAGTGTGAAGTAGTATAACATTACAATTGTTATCCAGTAAGTGTTTGCAAAATGGACCATAGTGGATCCACCTGGAATAACCATTCGTTGAGTGTAAGGGCAAGTGTGGTAAACAAAATTTAACAAACTCATTAGTGGTGTTCGTAAAAGTAAATTTTCGTAATCCAAATATAGTTTAGAGAAGAAAGTAACCAATCATTGATGTACTATTGGCAGGCAGTAGTAATACATGACAGAAGTTTGATGTGGCAGATAAAAAAGTAACGGGAGATAATTTAATAAAAAATGATTTATACAAGAGTTCATTATTATTAGGAATAAATGTGAAACTTCATGTAGTTCTGCATTTGGATGGTTTTGAAATCTAATATCCTATAATCTTATGGTAAGATCCTTACATGCAACATATCATCGGCTGTTAATATTTCAGAAGCCTAGAGCGGAAGTTATTTAGCAACGGACCACAAAACCGTCTGTTTCAATTAGGATATAAAAATGAGATTACCACCAATATATAATTTGCTACCGTACACGAAAACAAAAGTTGGGAGCAAATGAAATGTGAAGTAAGTAGAAATAGATTACCAAAAGTGGTAATGAAATTGGAGTAGCCATCATAAGTCATGGTAAAGAGCAAAACTTCCCACCGAAGAAACATACACCAAGTATTAAGCCGAATAAATTGCAAGAAAGACCATCCATCCGTTAATGCAAAAATCCAACTGTTGCTACTTTATTCCACAAACAATGTCAAATAGTTCAAGACCCATTGGATAGCTTGGTTGGAAGTCAACGGTGGAAAAGGATCTGATCTGCCATTGATGGAGCAGGTTGAGCTGGTTAGCTAGCACAATTGGTGGTCAGAAACATGTAGGGACGAAGGATGCGGTGCCAAAGTTCAGAAGACGGTCAGCTAGTAGATGATAGGCAGGAGGTAAGCATAATGATTTTGATCGAAACATTCAATGGATCAATTGCAAGTGTTTTTTCATATATTAAACCGACACTAGTACTTGTTTATTGTAGTATGTAAAGGATGACTGAAGTTGCTTGTATATTCACAGATCAATACATGCTTACAGTACAGTAAAGATGCGAGTAAAAGTCGAACGAAAAAGATGGGATAATATTGTATTGTGAATAATGTCCATCTGACCTTTATGTACTAAAATATAAAATTGTACTAAATGGAGAAGTGTTAGTGTGCCTATAAATAAAGCACGAACTGTGATATAAATAAGCTCTTTTTTCCCTACCCATCGGAAATAAGTAGCAAACATGCACGAAATAATATCATAGTTAACTTAGAGTACGAAAATATAGTTACTATGAATAAAGGAAACATTAATTGATCATGATAACATAGTTAGAGTAAAGCACAAAAATAAATTATCAAATTTGCTCGCTTTAGTTGCTTAACTTTGGTTATGTGGCATGATACCACATAACTTAAGTTAATTTACAATGTCAAGTAATAATCACCACTGTTATCATACCACATAACCAAAGTTAAACAAATGTAATTGTTTGTAATGTATTTGCATTGGAGTAAGTACACATAATTTTTGTCATTTAACATTATTTTTTTTCTACATATATTTGACAATGTGATATAATCAATGTAATGTCATCATTTTAGAACATTACAAGATGAATGGGTTGGAGATGCTCTAATGAGTCGCTGTTGTTTTCAACCAGGAAAGGGGAAATAAATCGTTGTAAGCGGAGAAGAAAGGGGAGGTAAATGAGGCATTAACATGGAATGGTGTTGTTGCTGAAACATGAGATGAGCTGGTGGGAGCAGGTGTTAGAAATACGAAAGTACCCTTTAGGCAATTTTTATTTGTAATTCGGAACATGGATGGTTTGGACATTTCAAAAAGAAGAATTAATTTAAAGTACAAAAATTTATACCATGGCAATGGTTGGTCATCTATATGCAAACTCACACACAACACTACACTTGCAAATGCACATGCACCCACAAACTGGAATGAAACATACACACAAACAATATATGCATAACTTAATTTATTTAATTAAACATAGGTATGTGAGTGAGATTTCACTGACCTGAAACTTTGCTACAACTTCCTTTACCCTCCCCTGCCCACATGCACACAGACGCTAAGCTTCACACCGTGTATAGTCTTATGGATATAGATGCACATACTTGAATTCTGTGATTTTTGTCAATTTATATAATTTGTCTTCCAATTTAAATGGTGGAGGGATATCTTGTTAATTAAGCTTCAGGAAGAAGAAGTTTTGTAGGGAAGGCTTGCAGGAGTGATAAAGTGATTTGTTCTCTAATTTATTAGGTAAGGAAGTTGATAAACTAAAATGATTCAGGAAGAAGGTTATTAGCAGAGAAGAGTTGCGTGCATGATAAAAAGAAAGAAGGAAAATTCTAGAAATTGATTTGGGTTGGCGCTTTGAATGGTTGGGCTTAAGTACAAGGCTTGGTTACTAAAGTTTGGTCCTTGAAAATAAGATAGGTAACCACACACACGCACACACATATTTCGTTTTTATTTTCGTTTGTTTATAAATCTAATTTTTGTTAAATTTTGAAATAATTATATAAGCTATATTTCAAATAAATTCTTTTCCAAACTAACATATTATTTTAATTGCATTCCCATTATAAAACATTATTATTTTTTTCACATTTTTATCTCATTTAAAATTTTAATCATTAAAATTCGCAATTTGAATTCTTTTATTAGATAATTACTATACCAATATCAAACAAACCATCAAATTCAATTTTATTAAATAAATTTCTATTATTAATGTTGATTAATTATTACTTAAAAATTAGGTTATCACATTCTTGGTCAGCACGGAAGAGTTTCATCTCCACCCGTCTCTCTAGTGGATTCATATCTGAGATCTGCATCATCATCATCATCATCATCATCATCATCATCATCGTCGTCATCGTTCTCATCACCATTGTCTTCATAACTATCATTGTCTCCCCATTAGTCAAAACAGAAAGGAGATTCATCTATGCTTAGGTTCCCTATATCAAAGGAGCCAAACTCAGCAGAAATCAGCCCCATTTTTGAAAATGTATCCGCAGAGGGAAGAGACGGAGTTTTCTCTATGTTGTAGCTAGCGGACGCTGCTTAGAAATTTGCCCTTTACGGAACCTAATGACGAGCTTCCTCCTGGAAGCAAGTTGTTGCTCGTTTGAAGATTGCTCAACCATTGTTTCGTGACTTGAATTTACGTTGTCGTGTCCAACCTCATTGCCACCGCTTGTTATTCACCTTCCTCGACATCACCTTGAGCCTCCTCCACCTCCCGACTAAGGACTGGGGGCACAACAGGGTTGACGTGACCTACTTCTGGCCGTACATGGCCACCTACTATTACCTCTTCATCAGCGTCTTCGGCTTGGCTGGTGCTATGACCCTCTTCTAACAAGTTCAAGGCCAAAAGATGCTCATCTGTAATAAGGGTCTTGATCTCCCTATCTTCACCTAGGACGTTCCTGAGTGTTGTAACAATAGCTAGATGAGCATCATCATCAAGTCTCGAAGGAACATCTGCATGATTCAAAAAATTGCATTAATCAGAATACGACTTGATTAAAGCCTTCATGATAGTATCTGAAAAGGCACTTACATCCGATTAGCCATTGTTGTGCGAACCTAGGTGGATAACATATATAAAATCATTCACTTTTGAAGTAGCTAAGCTCATTCCGAGCGCCGATCATAAATTGACAACCGCTGATTGGCTCTAGATAAGTAAACGAGAGGCTTCCCTTTCGTTGCTTGAAGCTATAAATAAATCGGATATCTCCCTCGGTTGGCTCATGATTCAAGAACTCAAGTAAAATCATGTATTTTCCCTGGAGAAATGCATAGTTGTTCGGGTGCAGTTGAGCTGGAGCGAATCTCATAAAATGGAGCATCCGAAGGATGAACGGGTTAAATGGTGGTATACCCCCAACTAGGCACATATATCTATTGCAAGCAGTATACACTTCTGAGGGAAGATGAACCCTTCAGTGACGAAGCAGGACTAGTACATCGTCATATGGAATTCCATGCTTAATGCAAATTCGTCGTAGAGACGCCTCATTAACTTTAGAAGTAACTGAATCTGCTGGATCCTCCAAGAATACAACATCCTTAATTGTATCAGGAGCCGGCTCTACAGTATCATCCACTCCTGGATTTAAAGAATTTTTTGATGAATGATGTGAGTTTTTAGGTTATTCTGAATGTTGGTCCGAAGTATATCAAGCAGAAAGTGTCGCTGAACTGAACACAACATCTAATTCAGCATATGTAGCAACTTGATCGCTAGTCATTGCAGCTAAATGCTCGAAGTTCTTGGAACCCATAACTATCAAATTCTATGGATAGTCATTGTTAGATGGATTAACCTGTTCCCCCATGCTAAGTGTAATCTAGTGCGGTGTTGTGTTGTGCAGTGTTATATAGTTCAATGTTGTACGACAGTTATGGAGAAACTCTGGATTTCGACCGGAGTGACCATCATCGCTGGCCGTCCCAACTGAATTTTACGTCGATGGTTATGTGTAAGGGTTACGTTCAAGTTCATGGATCGGCTATCGACATGTATGAGAACGGTATTAATAGTCAAGGCATATGCATACATCTAAATTCATGTCTAAATAAACAAGCATGTGCATCCAAATTCGAGTTCAAGTTCATAATCAATACATGTATGCGTTCGAATCCAAGTTCATATAGGTCCACATATATAAGCGAACATGGCTAGTATCACAAAATTTGTTCATACAGGTCCAAAGGTAGAAGGCAAAAGTTTAAAAAATTTCACCCAAGTATGGGATTCAAAAGAGACATATGCGTGCATATCCTCATATACATTGCCTTCTCACGTGCATGCAACAGTTTTTACTTTCCCTTATATGTTTTACTTTTCAAACCAAAAATAACTACAAACAACAATTGATCCCTATACCAACTACCGATCCCTAAGCTACTATCGACCCCCTAACACACATTCGCCAATGCCAGTGCCAAACCATCCCATAGCTGACTCAAACATCCTCTCCACCACTTAAAATTCCAATACCTACCCGTATGCTGAAGCGAGACCGGTCCTATATGGATTCAGATTCAGAAACCAAAGGGTTTTGGGCTTGGATCTGAAGTCGATTTCAGTTGAGGATGTTGTCTTTTTGATAGCAATTGGGGCAAAGATGATGGCATTGGTCAAGGAAGGAAGTGGTGGCGACGAATCGGTTGAATGTAGCAACGAAGGAGGCGCGAGTTGTTTCGGGGATTGAATGGCTAAGCTAATGTCGAATCTGAGGAGAATGGATGGAACGATGGTAGATCTTGAGGGATTGGATGATTTTTTTGTACTCAAGATTTTAATGACAGAGAAGTGCAAGTAGGATTCAGTAATGAGAAAATGAAAGTGAAGAGATGGAGTAAAGCTAATGGGTTGTATACCCTATACGGATCAACGCACTTGGTCCAAGTAGTAGTATCTGCAAAGTTTAGGATCAGTATTGATCCCGAGGGATCGGTACCGAGTCCTAACCATGTAAAATAAAATAAAAACAACAATAATGAAATTGTGAACCAAATTTGATGTAACTTGGCAACAACCTACAGGCGTAGGAACATGCTTGGGAGCAAATGACAAAAGCGTGTACGCAAACGTACGAGCGGTGTGCATGCTCGACATTTGATTTCCTGAATCGATGGGAATTGAATTTTTACCTGGTATTTTCAGAAAAGAAACCAGTTCAGATGATTGAAATCTATCCACTCAACCAGTTAGCCCAATGGAATCGAGCATAGACAATTATCGAGAAAATGCATTTCAGTTTTATAGTGTCAGATACTGAACAAGCATCACAGCGAGAAAATAGAGATGCAACTTTTCACAAAAAGGAACTCGATGGAAGGGTAACGGCCATTCAGGATACAACGTGGAATCCATTCCAATGATCCTAACTTGTCTCGATTCAAAGCACGTCATATTTGAAACAAGACGTACTTTGGAGGGAAAATGTTATCTGGCCTTTTGACCCAACTATATTCGAACTGACTAGATAAGTCAGACTCGACAATTATCGAGGCAAGCAACCCAAAGAGATGATCCTTGGGTCCAAAAATTAAATGCAGATAGGACCACAAGACGATGGTCGAACAAACTAAGGTAAACAACATGCTAAAATTCACTAAGTGCTCCACCCTACATATGGGATCGGTACCAATCCCTAGGGTTACACCCAAAGTGGCCTCTACTCCTATGGCACTCTTTTTGCTATCTACATAAAGCCCGATTCAAGTGTTGTTCCAGAGTTCCTATGTGTTGTATTAACAATCTACTTATACAACCTAAAACAACAATTTAACCTTATGTAGATCCATCGCTTGGACCAAAAAACACATAGGCGACTATGCAAAACAACCTTGGAAACATGAAGCCAACATCAAGATGAGCCAACACAAAAAGCTGCAAGATCCTTGCCTACATATATAGGGATCAGTATCTATCCCCACCCTAGAGGGATCAATATCGATGCCCAACCCTAGGGAATATGGGGCTGAGATTTTTTGAAGGACTTCATCTTCATGGAGGGGATCTGTAGGAGAAATATCAGTGAGATATTTGGTTGGCTACCCCTATAAATACAGAAGTCATTGTTCATTCTAAGGATCTTTACGCTGCTGCTACACATAAACTCCATTGTACTCTAGGATTTCTGTCGATCCCTCCTACTCGTAATCACAAAACTAGTGCAAAGTAATAAAATCATTCAAGTGGACGTAGGCCAAGATTGTCGAAGCACTACAAATTTGTATATGACTGTTTTTACTCTGTTTTCATTTTAATTTCTTCCATTTAATCTCTACTTCATACTTTTCTTGGGTGTTTTTGTCATTTTTGGCTCAAACAAGAATCACTATCAATATGGGCTATAAGAGTCAAATGAAACTTTCCCTCTAATTCTAAATCAGGTCCAAACCCTAATTAGCTCTAATCTATTCCAATTCATTCAAATTTCTCTCTGAATCCAGTTCGATTATTGATCGGTGAATTGATCATCAACTAGAAGATAGAGATCATCGATTTTCTTGATTTGAAGTGTATTCCATTGCTATCCGGATTGGATCTACATTTATATTGATCGAATTTGGTAATTGGTGAGTGGTTTATGTCTTCTCACTATACTATGCATGTTTATATGTAGAATCATAGGATTTGACATGTTCTAAATCAATTTTTGGCCATAAAACCTTTTCTAACTTTAGTTACATGTTTAACCATGTGTATGATCTAGACTGATTAGAAATCACCCTTTCTCATGCTTATATATTCATGCTATATTTAGATCTATGTTAGAAATTGACTTGTTTGTCTCATTTTAATGGATTGCAAGTTTGATTCAATGAAATTGGCTATTATTCTATGTTTGGATGTTATGATTTGATGTTGTTTGCTAGTGTTGTGATTGCATAGAACGTTAGATTAGAGAGTTGAGAAAATCAGAGGCAAAGTTGGTCAGAATTGGTTGAAGTTTGGCTGATAGGCTCAGGAGAATGGCAGGAGGCCACATGATAACTCGCTAGTTGGTAGGATTTATAACCTTAACTTAGTACCAAGTTAAGGCTATAACTCGGGACCAAGTTAAGGTGCTAACTCATGTGCACTTCCCAACTTCGTGGATGGGAAGGGTTTGTCCAGTGGAGGTTGCCTATAGCTTGATGCAAGAAATTTGGCTAAGTGTTAGGTGTAATGGTAAGTTATCTCTAGAAGTATAAGAAGGAGCTTTGGGTTAGAGGTCGATTTATCAAAGGTGGATGAGTCGGGATCCAAGGCACTGGAAGGGGAGTACTAGAGACAAGGAAGAGAGATTAACCATTTGATGGCTAAGTGTATAACTTGGCACCGAGTTATACCTAAAACTTGGTACCGAGTTATCATGGTGAATGATTTGGCAGTGTAACTTCTAGTGACTGTTTTTGAAGTTCTGTTGATCATGCTGGAGATGTTGGTTTGTTCATATCAGGTTGGATAACAATATAACAACATGATGAAAAGCTACAGTCTTCGTATGTTGGCTCGTGTTGGGAGTAGGTTCCGAAGACGGCGGCTCATATAGGAGGGAGCCGTATAATCGAGGAATGTGGAAGGATTCCTCATGAATAATGGAAATCGAATTGGGCAAGAAGGGCTCGTTATCCAAATGGAGCGGTGGTGGGCTCGAGTGTATATGTTAAGGAATCATTGATGCTCAGAGAGTTTTCAGTTGTACTCAAAGTAGGGTTATTGTAAGTAGGTATGCCCATGGGTCAATGATGGGACTTGTATACTTTGGACCTATTGCTTTATGTGTAGTATCCAACTTTAGGCTACGAGACACGTATCCAGCTTTGGACTACGAGATATGAGAGTAAAAAAGAGAATCGGGATTTCCATTAGTCCCTGGCTTAGGGGTCATACGAGTTATCATATATTCAAATGATAAGGAGTGATAGTTAGGATTGTTGATGGATTCTATGGATGCTTTGATTGTTTTCTTTAGTAGGCTATCACTCATAGGTGTCAGGGGAAGTAGGTATTGGAGATAGAAATACCTAGAAGACTGATATCCTTTATTTGGTTTGTGGTATTCCTTCACTATAAGACTGATAGCATTTTGAGACTCATTTATCGCTCATAATAGATTGTTGTCTGATAGAGGTTTTATGCTCTGTTTCCTATTATAGTTGGTACTCTTAAATGAGTAGACAAAATAATAGGTCTAGGTGGTTTGGTAGCTGCTCAGAGGACGAGCTGGATGGAGCTATCTCATATTATGTACCTATATGGAGTCTACGCTTATTCCACTATGCAGCACCGAGGAGCCTTAGTAGTGAGTTCTTACTATTTGTTTTTGAGATAGTTATTAAGTTTTTTTCATTGTATAAACTCTATTATTGATGTCAAATTATGGATAATATACTCTAATGATGATGGTATATTCACATTGTTATTACGTACTGTCTCTTCTGCTATATATGTTGCGTTGTGAGATATACGACAGGTTATGTGTTGCATTTGTTCATTCTAAAGCCTGATCATCATCCTATATCGAATGGGCACGACACCAGCTCACTATTTATTCATTATTGGTGTCGGTAGTATAGGGAAACCGCACATAGGAGTAGAAAGGGCGAAGAAAGTGTTTGGGTAATAGTGGATCACCTTAAGAAGAGTGCACATTTCATTTCGTTAAAGTGTATAGGAACTACAACGACTTCAGCAACTACGTATACCAAAGAGATACTTTGACTGCATGGTGTACTAGTTAGCATAGTAAGAGACTAAGACCCACTTTTTACGAGTGAGTTCGGGAGGAGTCTACAAAGTGCTATGGGAACAGAGTTGAATTTGAGTACATCATATCATCCGCAAATGGATGGACAGACAGGGAAAGTAAATTGGGTATTGGAAGATTTATGAACAACATGTATTCTGGATCTTGGAGGAGCATGGGAAGATCGTTTATCTCTTCTGGAGTTTTCTTATAACAATATTTATTAAGCAAGTATTTCGATGAGGCCCTTTGAAGCTTTTTGTATGGATGACCCTGCAAACCATCGTCATGTTGGTGAGAGTCAACGAAAAAGATCATTCTAGGACCGAAGATGATCAAGGATACTTCAGAAAAGGTGGAGTTGATATGAAAATGGATGAAGGCAGCACACGAAAGGCAAAAATCTTACGTTGACAAGAGAAGGATAGACCTGGAATTTACTGTAGTTGACTTAGTGTTTGTCAATGCATCACCGTTGAAGAGAGTGGTTAGGTTTAACAATTCGGGAAAAATGGCACCTTGATTTGTTGGACCATTCCTTATGATAGAGTGGATAAAGTATGGCCTACAGAGTACGACTACAAGAAAAGATGGTTGGTGTTCATGACGTATTTCATGTTTCAAATTTGCAAAAATGTATACATGATCCATCTACGGCGATCGAACCTAGTCAATTGGAGGAAGTAAATCTAGAATCTGAGACGAGTTCTTCCTATGGTCCTACATGGATTATTGAGCATGGAGTGAAGTAACTTTAGAACAAGGTTATGAAGTTATTTAGGGTATAGTGGGGAAACGATCTGGTAGAGAGTATATGGGAACCAAATGAGAAAATGCGAGTTTCCCATGCACATCTCTTTACTGATATGTTCCTTATGCGTATTTCATTTTAGGATAACTTTGGATGCACAGTTGTAATGCTTGGGTATTGATTACTTGGCTAACTTTTGGTAGAATAGGTTAGAATATATTATCTTATGTCATTACTTATCATTTCTGCATTCATATAGAACATATATGTTTATTATGGTGTTGTGCATCATGCCTGATATGTCATATAATCTGCATACATATATGTGGTCGAAGTTAGAATTTTATTATTGCATTTCGATATATGCATATAAAATTCATGCATGTTTGGATACTCTATTTCACATATGTTATTAACTGGTGATTGTATATTCATATGAACTTATACATATGCACGAATGACACAAGTGACACGACTATTACATTCTTTCCGTCCTTTGTAAATTTTGAGGACGAAATTCTTTTAAGGGAGATAATGTAATACCCCAAAATATATAGTATAATTTTAGTTAAATATTAATAATATGATATTATGAAAAATATTTGATTTAATGAATTAATTAAAAGATTAATTATATAAAAGGGAAAATGGTCATTTTTACCAACATTGGAATTTGGCGATGAAACCAGCGCCATTGAGACCGTCTCATTTTTTGGTTTATGTATTATACTCATCTATGTCATTTAGAGTTGTATGAAGGAGATACAGCTGGAAACATCATCGGGTCGAATGGGTGTTACACTATTAAAATTCAAAATTCAAAATTTGAACGGTATTGTGGTTGAATGGTTTTTAAATAACCTAAAAATTAGATGAATGCGTATGTTATTTCATTTCAAAAACTAACTTCCTGTTTCTTCTTCTTCCCCAAATATTCAAATCAAAACCTAATTCCCAAATTAAACACCAAATTTAGAAATTTAAACCCTAAATCAAAAGGAGAAGTAAGTGAAAATGCATTGGAGTCTTTGAAAGTATTAGAACAGTGAATTAGAGAGGATTCTATCTCTGGAAAATGAGGAAAAATAAGACTAGCGGATTGAGATTGCAAAGAATCGGATTTGGTGAGTGGATTTATCTAAATTTGATGTTTACTCCATTTTTTCATAGTTTAATATAATTAAAATGGTAATTAAACACTTAAATTTCAAAATTTGCCTTTATGACTTCTGGAAATTTCATCTAATCCTAATTAATGAATCATTATGGAGTAATTAATGGGTTAGTGTAATTATACAATGCATTGACAAGTTTATAAATGTAAAACTAGGTAAATTTGAGGCATATAATTGGGAAATTTCTAAAATGATTATAAATTTATGTGAATAAATTTACGAGATGAAATGATATGCTCAAGCCTAAATAAAGTTTTTGTGGATTTTTATATAGTTTATATGAATTAATACTTAAGGTATTTCGTTATGTGCAAAAGATCAGTCCGAATGTATGATTTTAATGATTTGGGGCATGTAATCATGTCAAATTGATATAAAGTTATTTTATGTGATATGATATAATGATATCGGGTCTAAAATGTATTTTTATGGAATTTTATGTAATTTATACGAATTATATTGATGTGATTTCATAATATATGAAAATCAGCTCGGTTTTGTATAAAAATGATTTAGAGTATGTAATCACATCAAAATTGTATCATAATGATTTCAGAAGTTGAAATGTACGTATATGTGAATTTAGAAATTTAATTTTGGATTTATAGAAATATATTTTAAGAGATGATTTATTTAGCGAGGAATTATGGAAAAACAATGTTTTTGAATTATGAAATGAATTATATCGTAATAAATATATAAAATTTGTATAAAAATATCTATAAAGTGCTAGATGGTATATTAGGTCATATTGTGATTTTATTTTAAATTTATAATTAATTTTAGAGGTATTTTAAAAATATATATGTGAAAAAGTTATATTTCTATTTTTTGAAAACTAGTTTTGAAAACATAGATTGGTATAGCATTTTTGAACTAATTATTATTAAACTTTTTGATGAAATGAGACTAGAAAGGAAATAGAGAAAAATATCTAAATTTGAAAAAAGACGGATCGATAATTGGATCAAAAAACGAGTGAGAAACAAGCAAAACAAAAACTAAAAAATATATATGATTGTGCAGCCTGTTCAACCGGCCACCACAGGTGCACCGATAGAGACCACAAGTGCACTAGCGCCTAGCGGGCACCTTTTTAGGTATGGTTTTGTTGACCAAATAGGCCCATATTGACGTAGTTTTGATCGGGGTTTCTTCCAAGGCATTCGGGCAATGATTAGGTTACGTTTTTGGACTAGAATTTTGATTCGATTTAGTTTGTTTATTTGAATATCATAAACCTCCATTTTTGACTTGAATTCTGAGTTCTTCGAGGGTAGAAGATGTACTCTAGCCTAAGTGGCAATTCATGTTAGTGCACAGATATGGCATGCCTTCATGGTGCAATGTTTATAAGTTATTCAATTTAGTTTGGTTATCAAATAGGAATAGAGCCCGAACGGAAGGGAGTCATGACTTGGGATATTGTGGGTTGGCTGCAACACAATTGTTACTGGGTATTGCGGGATTCACGAAATGTTCGGTTTATCCATGATAAGACTATAGAACTTGCATACATAAGAGTGTTAAGTGGTCACCTTATTTTAGAACGAATATAGTAATACGGCTATATGAAACTTGTTGAATATGGATTTTATATCGGATTTGATATGAGTTGAATATGAGTTGGAAAGTATAATGACATGGTAGCTTATCATTTTTGATTGGTTATATTATGAAACAAGTATAGTAAATGTTGAATTCAAGTTATATTCAATCACAAGACTTTGTGTCTAACGCCCTCTCCACCATGTTTCCTTTCTTTATGATATGTGATAGGTTGATGGAGATAGGTCAGGTTATAATCACGCTGCAGGCTCTGGTAACGAAGGAGTGATATATATATATATATATATATATATATATATATATTAGTATGTTTGTATGATTACTTGTGTACAAAAGTAGGATCATTGAAGTATTGTGTGGATTTGAATATTTAACACACACACACACACACACACACACATATATATATATATATTAGTGACATATGAAACTATGTATCGATCGATTTGGAATGACATAGTATTATTTTATTATTATATTTTTTGTTCCTTCCCCGTGAGTTCTGAAAGGCAAAATAGCTAATTTATGTTTTGTTTTCTTTTATCGATCACTTCATAATCTATCATTTTTTGACTTCTCTAGTCAAAGTTATTGTTTTGTTTGGAAATTAGAGGTCTGAAAATAGCAGGTTGTTACATGTTACATCCCCCACTTTGAGACCCGAAAATGAATGTCGATTGTAGTCATACCTAAATTATATTTAAGCAACAAAAATGAGTTTGTTGTGCATACATGCGCACCCAAATATATATATATATATATTAAGATCTACGTAAACAAAGCAACTAAAATATTTAAATACATATAAATTGTCTTAATATTCGTTACATACATTTGCAAATTAACCCAAAATCTTACCCATGTAGAGGCCAAATTACAATAGAAAATAACATAGTAGAGTGTTAAGCCGCCATATGATGTGCCTTCTTAAACACTTTAAATAGTAGAAATAAACATTCTTTATTAGCTAACGAAGCCTCCTACTTTGTCTTTGGTCTTCATCCTTGGGCCTTAAGATAATCTACCTACACCCATAACTCAAACTACTCAAACAAGTATCTACGAGTTTATGGAAAAAACAATAATAAAAACATGGTCAAACATAAAGTCTGGTGCGAATAGTACCTTACCCAACGTATTAAAAAAAGTGAGACTACTTTGATTTATATGGAATGTGTCTTTCCCTCACTAGCATAAACATTAAACATAAATGCAATATTCGCAATACATAGTTCAAATTTAGGCTATCCCTGAAACACCTATAAGATTCCGATCCTGGCCCACCCCTGACCGAACTCTCCCTTTAAAACAATGCATGAGAACCTAAATACCAAAGGTACTTCCCCTACAAGTCTGGTTGTCATGCCCACCCTTTGTATTCGTTACCGAAATGCACGGTCCTACTTTATGCGGTTCAGCATTCGAAACTCATTACTCAAACGCACCCCTGGCACGGTTGGGTTTCACCATAATTTGAACTACAAAGTACTAGCCTAAGCAGTTTTCCTTTCTTTAGTTTAAACTACGAAGAATCAACCACATGGAGTTTCATATTTCCTTTAGTTTATACTGCAAAGAATCAGCCTCATGCAATTTCATCTTTCTTTAGTTTATACCGCCAAGGATTAGCCACATGTAGTTTCATCCATCTTTAGTTTATACTGCAAAGAATATGCCATATGTACTTTGGTCCTTCTTTAATTTATATTGCAAAGAATCAACCCTATGATTTTTGAGAGCATACAACCCACCCAGATGTCCCATATCCCTTTGGAATTTGAATGCTTCCTTCACCTCCCAAAGTTGTACATTCGAGTGAGCGTCCCTACTTGACATCAATAGCCCTTTCGAACCTGCATTCTTGTGTAGATTCTTCCTTTACTTAGTCATCTTAAGCTCCTCGTGCTTTACCTAGTTGCCATGTATTAGGTTTCGATTTCAACTTCATTTTGGCACAGTACAACCCTACCTTTACTCATATTGCAGCATAATACAACCCTGCCACTATTCATATTGCAACACAGTTTTCCACACTCATATTGCATCATAGTACAGCCTACCTTCTTTCATCATTAGTGTAGTATATCAAGCTACACTTTTCAACTCAAACGACATAATGAGTTTGGATCAGTTCCCTACGCTACCTTTCGGCTTTTGACTTCAGGTTCTTTTGCCAACGTTTAGTCTTTTAGCATAGTAATTTCCATGCAGTATTGACCCTTCCCAAAATTCAATCATCTCCTATAACAATTCACTACCTTCGCACTAGGTACTTAGTTTATTTTCTTAACATTTGACCGCCACCTAAGCTCTGTATCAAGCAAAGCCTAACACATCTATTACCAACATTTACAAGTGTCGCTATTTGATATGTTCATGCTCCAATTTTGGGTTAGTGACAGCGTCCTTTATTTATGGTTTCAACATTTATATGAGATATTGTCCCTTGTTATTTAAAATTAATTTTACCGAGTTTATATAATAGGTTTTGGTCTTCTATTTAATCACCTTCAGCTACCGCAATTCCTCCTTCAGTGACGACTTGGTTTAATTTAAAAAATCCTTATATGATTCCAGAAAAATCGTGAAATTTTTTAAACTCATTTTACACATATTTTTAATTTACGTCTATTTTCACTGGTTTATTTACTAGTTATATCCCTTTGAAAATTCATAGACATGAAAAATTCTTCAAATAAGAAAATTTTCATTTCTAGAATCATGGTTAAAATGTCATATTAAATTTTCGTAGCATTTCAAAATTAGCAGAGTAGGAAATATATCTAAACCTCCCATGTTGAACTAATTTTCCCAAAACATTCATTAGTACAGTCAACTGGGTTTTTAACCAAGCAGAAATTAATAGGAAACAGAACGACGGTGCAATGCCAAATTGAAACTTGGCAGAGATACTTAGAAGGATAAGAGGAAAGGCTCTAGAAAGTATGGACTCAAAATAAGCTAAGTCCTTAACTCGACCCGAGTTAAGCTCCTTGAGTTGGTACCGAGTTTAAATGCTTTATCATGGCATCTCTATATGTTTGCCAAGTGATCTCCTAGTCATCCTATGCATATTCATGAAGTTTCATAGATTTCCAAAGAGCCTGTCATCAAGAATGAAGACATGACGGTCCAAACGGTAGGATAATCTAAGTCATGGAAGATTGATAGTCAAAATTCGTCAATAATCTACCAAATTACATGGAGGACATCTAGACAAACCAAGGAGTATGAAGCAAGAAGATGTAGCTAAAAATTGGCTTAGGATTATACTCGACACTGAGTTAAGGCCTTAACTCGGTACAGAGTATAACTCTTAACTCTTGTCTTTATGATTTTTCTTGTGCGATCTTAGGCTACTCTCTGGACTTCTCTGGTAGTGGACTTCTGATCCAATGTGACTGCTACCTCTATAAATACAAATGAAGTAACCAAGAAAGGATCTAAATTATGCTATCACTACGTGGGATCTCCATCCATTCTTCAACTCTTTCCTCTTCAATATAGTCATCAAGGTAGCTACTATAGGCAATTTTAGGTCTTAGAATCAGGATAACCCCTGTACTTATGACTAATTCTTTCTCAATCACCTTGTAATCTCATTTAAGCTAGATCAAACCAATCATCAAAGCTATAAAGTGGACGTAGGCTTAGTTAATAGCCGAACCACTATAAAAATCCCTGTATCTCATTTACTTTTCAGCTATTTTTCATTATATCTTCTCTGTTCTAAAAGGACTAGTGCTTTCACATCATACTCCAGAGTGTTGATCCATTTTTTGGTTTAACATTTTGGTGTTCACTAAGATTACCCAGGCTTCGATCTAGCTATCTACTTTAGGTTGGAAAGAACCAGAGGTTAGATTAGGAAAGTGTGCTTGAAGAGTTTAGAGATTTTCTATTCTAATGGCTCCTAGGAGGAAGACAACATCTAATAGATCTGTTGTGACAACACTTGATGTTGATGAAACCAATCTCCAACAAACGAAAGTAAAAGATGTTAACAATCATCAAACATAGACTAATGCTAAAAACCTAGCACCAGACACTTCCGCTTAATAGGAGGTTGTAACAAGAGGAGAGCTTAACAAGATGGCTAATCAGCTTAACCATATGATGGCTGATAGTCAAAAGGTTCTTATGGACAAGATTGATGTTTTGCTAGCGCTACAACCACCAACTGCCCCAAGGACTAGGCCAAAAACTGCAGAGACTATGGAACAGGAGAATTCCTCCGTCTCAGATTTGAATAGAAGGGAATGCAAAAAACAAAAGGAGGTAGTTACGGAGCATCTGGAATTGTTATTGAAGGTAAAGGAAGTACCCCTCCTGGCGAAGGACATCCTGCCGCAAATCCCAACCTTGGATCGAAGACTCCACAAGGGAATATTGCAATGCTTCTCTCCGATTCTGAAGATGACATGCAACTTGATGCTTATGGACTGGAATTGAATGCTGACATAGGTAGGAAAAATAATGGAAAGGAAGTTCAAACTACCGCTATAAATCCAACCATGCGCCAACGGAATTATGCAGCAGTGGTTCTCCAAGAGAATGGAGAACCTTGATTCCAGTTTGCAAAACAAGGCCGTTTGCACAGTCAAACGCTTGGTGTAGCTCCTAATAGTCGACCTGCAAACTACCGGACAACTGATGCATTCATTGTGGACATGGTTAAAAGCTTGATGGAAGAAAGTAAGGGTAGTAAGGATGATGATTGTGGTTCTACACCAAGCCGAAATTCGTTTACTGAAAACATTTTAAGGGAAGAGTACCCCCAGAAGTTTACAATGCCCACTATCCCATCTTACAACGGGAAGACGGACGCCAAACAACACTTGTACAAGTACAGTTGGTACATGGATGAAGCTAAGGTAACATATGTTGTCCACTGCAAACGTTTCCCTCTCTTCTTGGAAGGTGTTGCTTCAATGTAGTTTACCAGACTCCCACTAAGATCCATTTCTACATTTGACGAGTTGGCGAGGAAATTCTTGGAATAGTTCTGGCTTTCTACGACACAACCAAAAGATGTGATGTCCCTATATGATCTTTTATAGGGACTAAATGAGTCGTTAAAAACCTTTTTGAACCAGTTTAATACTGCGATTACAGAAGTGAACAATCCTAATGAAGATATGGTATTTATGGCTTAGTCCGAGCTATCCATCCAGACATAGAATTTGGAAGATGGATTAAGATGAAACAACCAACCACCATGAAGGAGTTTAACCAAAAGGCGAGTTAGTATTTGAGATTGGAAGAGGCAAACGCATTAGAGGACAAGATCACCAGCGTGCAACCAAAGGAGATAGTTCAGAGCAATGTAGCGGTCAACTAGGATGGAAACAAGTCTGGAGCCATGACAGGAAATGTAGGGAAAGATGGAAACCAGAAAAGGAAAAACTAGAACACTAGTAGGCGTTATAGGAATGGAAAGTGGATCAGGAACCCGAGACCCGAAGAGTATACGCCGTTAAATGACAACTTGGAGAACATCTACCTTGCAGCTCAGGGAACTGAGTAATACAACAAGCCTCCCAGAAAGGAAGAATCTAAATGACAAAAGCAATCGGGGAAGTTCTTCCACTTCCATGAGACCCACGAGCATTACACGAACAAGTGCTGCCATCTAAAAGATCTGATTGAGGAATTGATTAGGAACAACAAGCTCCAGCAGTAGTGAAGGAATCGCAAAACTATAACTAGCCTGCTAGACTCGAAGTTCCAAGTACTCAAGGAAACAATTTGGACCTAGCAGAGAATAATCCAAATAGACGGAATAGAGACTAGTTATCGACACTATTTCAAGAGAACCTCACCCAACATAAAAGAGCTGGGGAGAGATAGAGCGATATTCAAGTTCATTAAAGCAGGTCCCAAAGAAACTTGTTTTGCGATCGAGGATGGTTCCCCAGCCAAGCAAAGGACACTCAATAATGACATAGTGTTTCGGAACAGAGACATTGAAAGAGTAGAAGCACTAACTCTCAACATGATGGTAGTAGCAGTCGGAATTGGAGCGGTAGTTATATACCGAGTCTCGGTGTATAGTGGAAGTTCAGTTAACATCTTGTTTCAACATATATTCGATCAGATGAAGATCGGTATAGAGGATATGTCTGCTTGTCGAATGAAAATCCAAGCTTGATGGGAGAACCAAGACAGCCAGTCGGGTCAATTCACTTGGCTATGGATTTCGGAGAAGGAGAATGAAGGGTAGTGCATATCCAAACCTTCATGATCATGGACGAAATGTCAGCTTAGAATGCTTTCTTAGGGCGACCGATCCTTGCTGATTTTAGGATCGCTTTTGCTCCGTAGTGCCTTACGATGAAATTTCTGATAGAGAATGGGGTTGAAGTTTTAAAGGGAGATCAAAGCGTCGCTAGAGAATGTTATGTCGCTGAGTTACATGAATCGAGATGAAATGAAAAAAGAAAGAATGTAAGGAAGTCCCTCCGCATTCGTGAATTATCAGCATAGAAATTATAGAACCACCCCTAGCTTGGGAACCATAGCCATTTCAAAAAGGATTTGGACCCTAGGAAGAAGAGTTTAGGGGAGAATAGGCGGCAGCGGTAGAGATTTTGATGTCAGTCCCTATCGATATGGATGACCCAACCCGAGTCTTGAAAATAGGGTCACAACATGGGATCAAAATGCAATAAGAATTGGTCAAATTTCTTCACGCCAACTTGGACTTGTTCGCTTGGACGCATTCCAATATGTATGGGATATCGCCAAAGATAGCGTGTTACACACTCCATATCGATTCCAAGTTCATTCTAGTTAGGCAGAAGCAAGGTTTTAAATCTCGCCCATCTCGGCCGAGATCTCGTTTTCAAGCTCGGGCGATTCGAAACAGGCTATTTCGTTTGAATCTCGTCTGATCCAAATATCGAACGATATTTCAGTATCTCGTCTGGTATCTCGGACGAGATTTAACAATGAGATATCCGCCGAATTTTTGAATTTTGTAAAAAATCAACTCTTTTTCCTTATTGGGCTGGCTCATCCTTTACCTTAATTTAAGCCTTCTTAATTGTACTTTTTTTAACCATTATTTCTTATATAAATCTCATTTAATCTTCGTCTCTTATTTTACGGCAGTGACGAGTGTAAGAAGATGATAAAATCTACATCGATTATGGTAAGTATTTCACTTTATGATTTCCATTTAGGTTTCTGATCCAAATTAATTTACATCTGATTTCATTTTTCTTTTTTCGACACTTTCTTGAGTTTTTTTCCTAATCCTATTTTTTTGCGGCTAGGCTTCACTTATTAAACTTTATGTTCCAAATGGATTCCCAATTTGATTTCATTTAGTCTTTGCTGCTATAATTTTTTTCCTCAAGGCTTATTTTTAAGCAATAAAGGAATTCTCTTTCATCTATTAATTTCATTTGATGATTACATGTTCATTCGTACATCATTTTTTTGCTTTTCTTATAATATTACTAAATGTTTGAAAATTGTTTGTACTATGTATGCTATTTTCTACGTTTGATTGAAATATTTATGCTATTAGTTGCTTAATGAGAATTTGTTTGCTAATAATTAAATACTATAATCAGACATAGAATATCTTAATTCTACTTGTAGACTTTTGTATTTGAAGTTATAAAATTAAGATTTCCCTTGCAGCACTATAAATCATAAAAGGTAGAAATGAGACATTGTATTGTGTAGGAAAGTTAAGTGAATGATCAAACAAAGTAAAGGTGCATATGTTATGGTTTGTTTCTTGTCTACTTTATCTCATATGATATTATATTGAACATTATTTATGAAATCTAGTTATTTGTTTATTTTACATGATACAAGCGATATTTTTCATACTAAATTACTAATGATAAGCGTGTGATATATTCAAGGTAAGTGCATAATGTTTTACTTAAGGTAGTGACTTGACTAGTATTATAAATTTAGGTGTATGAAAACTAATTTTTGACATGACATATACTCCGAGATAACTCCGAAATGAATTTTAGAAACCGAGATGTGAATCCGAGATGGACGACTGAGATGCACTCATCTCGTTCGAGATCTCACCCGATACGAGGTAAGCTATCTAAATTCTTCGAGACGAGACGTGACCAAATTCCGAGATTTAAAACCTTGGGTAGAAGAGACGCAGTATAGGTCCGGAGCAATCCAAGACACTAAAGGAGGAAGTAGATAAGTTGTTGGCCGATGACTTTATTTATGATGTAACATATCCTAAATGGGTATCGAACCTTGTACTAGTCAAGAAATCGAACGGGAAGTTTTGAACATATGTCGACTACTCGGACTTGAACAAAGCTTGCCTAAAGGACAACTTCCTACTACCTAGAATTGACCATCTCATGGATTGAACTGCAGGGCACAAACTACTCTCTTTCATGGACGCCTACTTAGGATATAACCAGATTATGATGCACGGACCCAATCAGGAGAACACCATCTTTACCACCAACCTCGGATTGTACTATTACCGAGTAATGCCATTTGGCCTGAAGAATGCCCGACAACTTATTAATGGTTGGTGAATACAATGTTCAGCGATTTGATTGGAAGAACAATGGAAGTCTATGTAGATGAAATGCTAGTCAAATCACGTATGTCTAGGAATCATTTGGAGAAATGTTTGAGATTCTCCGAAAGTATGTAATGAAGCTTAACCCATTGAAATGACCTTTCGATGTGGCTTCTAGAAAATTTCTAGGTTTCATCATAAATGCTAGGGGCATTGAAGCTAATCCCGAGCAAATTACTACCTTGCGGAATATCGCATCCCCTGCAACAAAAAAAGTGATGCAGATCTGAAAGGAAAGGTCATGGCATTGAGCCGATTCATTTCTCATAGTAACATACAAGTTTATACCACTCTTCAATGCATTAAAGAAGGGTAAGAAAAAATTCGAATGGAATTAGGCCTGCCAAACAGTGTTTTAGGAATTATTGTGACATATGGAGTTCCCACTAGTTCTATCTAAACTAGTAGATGGGGAAGGCTTATTCACCTACTTGGTAGTGTCAACTCATGCTTTGAGCGTAGCACTTGTACGCAAGGAAGCTAGGATCCAACGGCCTGTTTACTACATCGGTAAGCGATTCATTGGAGCCAAGGAAAACCATCCGAAGTTGAAAAAACTAACCTATTTCCTATTGATCACATCAAGAAAGTTACGACCATATTTCCAAGCTCATCCAGTTATAGTGTTGACAAATCAACCTTTGAAACAAATACTTTATCGACCTGAGACTTCAGGGTGACTTTTGAAGTGGAATACTGAATTAAGCCAGTATGACGTGACTTATTACCCTTAAAGGGAAATTAATGGACATGCATTGGATGATTTTATCATGGAATTCACCATTCAAGATGGAGAAGAGTAGAAGACAGAGAAAGTGGTATCACAATGGAAGTCGTTCATCGATAGTGCATCAAATGAATTTTGCTCAGAAGCGGGAGTTATGCTTGAGACTCCTAAAGGATGATTAATCTGCTATGCCTTAAGACTGGAGTTCCCTGCTATTAACAATGAGGCGGAATACGAGGCATCAATTGTGGAATTGAAGATTGTGAAGGAATTGGGAATAAAAGCTTTGCATATCTACAGTGACTCTCAACTTGTCATTTGTTAGGTAAAGAGGGAACATCAAGATAAAGTGGCAAATCTTGCTCCCTACTTGTCAAAAGCATAGGAACTACCCAACGACATTGAACACTACATGATAACCCCTATTCCCAGGGAACAAAACGTGAAGGACGATTAATTAGCAAAACTGGCCAGTTCTAGAGAGGCACAATCAATGGATTTGTTCCAATTGAAGTGTTAACAACTCCAAACATAGATCAGATGGATGTAGATTGGGTTCTTGTGACCACGGAAAAGAAAGAATCGCGAATGATGCCAATTAAGGATTATCTGCTCAAAGGAATACTCTCTATAAACCAGAATGAATGAATGAAGCTACTTCGAAAGACACCGCAATTCATGCTACAAGATGGAGTGCTATACAGGAGAGTGTTCTCCACTTCCTACTAAGATGTGTTACCAAAGACAAAGACAAGAAGATTCTTATGGAAGTCCACGAAGACAGTTGCGACGACCACACTAGGGGGGGTAGACACTGGCAAAGAAGGTTTTATGTTATGGATATTTTTGGCCTACAATCAACTGAGACATAGCAGATTAAACAAAGCACTGTAATCGGTGCTACAGATTTTTAAAGATCCCGAGAACTCCTTCCTTAAAACTTACGCAAATGGTTAACCCTTGACCATTTGCAATCTGGGGAATCAATCTAATCGATGTATTACCAATAGCCAAAGGAAGCGCCCAATATGCCATCGTTGAAGTTGATTACTTTACAAAGTGGGCTGAAGGGGAACCACTCGCTACCATTACCACTAAAAAAGTTGTTAAATTTGTAACAAAAAACATCATTTGAAGGTTCGGAGCACCGTGGAAAATAATCACAGACAACGAAACTCAGTTTAAGAGTGTTGTATTCAAAGACTTCCGCAAGCGTTATTGGATCGAGAACAGTTTTTCCATGGTATCGCATCCGTAGGAAAACGGGCAAGTGGAAACAATGAACAAAATCATCAAGTCCACCATCAAGAAGTGGCTGACGAAAGATAAAGGAAACTGGGTAGATGAACTTCCACCGGCACTATAGACTTATAGAACAACGCATAAATCTACGACCGGGCACTCACCATTCGCCTTGGCATATGGTTCAGAAGCGATGATCCCAAAGGAACTGGATGTCCCCTCTCATCGGGAATGACACTTCAGGTAAAATGAAAACGAGCCGCTTCTACTCGAGTCACTTTACCAAACCGATGGGAAGCAGGAAGAAGCAGAAATGAGGACCATTGCTTCCTAGAAGAGGGTAGCGAGACACTTCCACACTAAAATTCGCAACCTCACCTTCGGAGTGGGAGGTCTTATCATGAAACAGATCTTCCATAGTACCGGAACACTTGACCCAAATTGGGAAGGGCCCTACATATCGAATAGATACTTGGAGATGGAACATTAAAGCTCACAATGGTCGATGGAATTCCGATTCCCCATGCTTGGTACAGTGACTCGCTGCGACACTATTTTATTTAGTGCTTATCTTTGTATTTTCTATTTCTACAAATAAACTACCTAGGGATGCAATAGGTATTGTAAATAGGCAGGACTTTCCTTTCTCTTTATTTTATTAGTAAAATAATTTCGCTTCTTGAACCAATGGAACAACGTTCATGTAAGCAACCCGCTGAATCGACGGTATCAAATCAACTCAAACCGCCCAGTCGATGGGGAAAACCGACCCCAGACTTTTGAGGACTAGTGTTGCTTTGGCAACATTGAGAAGGTCCAAACCCTCATGCACATCCATTCTTTTGCAACTTGAATCGATGAAACTACATCCAAGTTTGCTCTATTCCTTCGCTTCTTGGATCGATGGAACCGTGTCTAGGTAAGCCTCCACCTTTTGCCATTTGAACCGATGAAGTGTGTTTAAGTATGCTCCACATCTTTGCTTCTTGGACTGATGGAACTACGTCCAAGTAAGCATCCATTCTTTTGCCACTTGAACCGATGGAACTACATTCAAGTGTGCTTTACTTCTTCGCTCATTGGACTGATGGGACCGTGTCCAAGTAAGCATCCATTCTATTGCCACATGAACAATGAAACAACATTCAAGTGCACTCTAAATCATCGATGTTACCTCGGTAACATCGTCAATCTATCAATCATTTAAGCACCGATGCTGGTTTGGCAGCGTTAATAAATTTATTAGTTGCAGGATTGATAGAAATCAATCCCCACCTCCCAAAACTCGACGTCGCTCGGAGATAGGCAAAGTCAAAAGAGAATCCAAGGGATTGAGCTATCCATTTGTCTCTGGAAATAAAGATTGATGCATCGATAAAACCTAAGTACCGAGCTTGGAGAGAATTAACGGCAATCAAAGTACACGGAACTCGGAATCAAGCATCCAAATTACAGTTCCTAAAAATAAGAGCTACATCATGGACTGGGGCAACTAGAGAGCTGCCCAGAGCGTCCAGCCTTATTTCGTTTGTTTAGAGTAACTAGCCCCATGGACTGGGGAAACACAATACACTAACACTTGGTTAGAATGAAAATCACTCTACGGTACTGTTACGTCGAATAGGGAATTTTGGCAACCAAAACAGAGCTAAGTAAATTAGTACGCTAAATAATTGTAAGCTACACTACTTATACCATTTATATGCATAGAAGTATAGTAAATAAACACGTCATATATCACATGATACATCGGTATATTAAACGGAAGTTGCGGGACAAGTAGTCGTATTATGTACACATATAGTGGTATATAAACATGCACGGTACATAGAATATAGAAAAGTACACCGAAGATATAACAATGGAAATGCTAACCTTTTTCATTACTTATTTCATTCTATGTACAATGTCAAACAGCCAAGGTTGTACCCGCATAATATCGAAAGTATAGATGTTACCGAAGCTACAACAAATAGAAAGAAAAGATGCTAAGTATAGACTCTGTACTTGTACATGCTCTGACATCGTACAAAATATAAAAAGACAACGAGTACCCTGCTCCACATATGCTCGAGCTTATCCCGACTTCTTTCTGCCCTTACCTTTACCTTTACTGCTCCTGCCTGGGCGAATCGGGAGCTTCCTCCTACTATCCTTGTCAGTCTCTCTCCTGCAGGGGAGCTGGACCCCTCTAACCCTTCGGTAGTCGAACTACCCTCCCTTGACACCTTCAATGTGATGGTAATGGGAGTCCTACGATTCCGCTCTTCCTTTTCCTTCTTCATCGGTAGCCCCTTCTTTTCCTCCTTCAGTCTCTCTACTATGGTCATCCTATCTATCGGCCCCGTCTCATTGGTAACCACCACCTCTTCATCCATAGATGTTGAAACATCCTTTAAGTTTTGTAGTGCCTTTATCTATTTGGAATCAGGCCCATCTCGGAGCTGGAGACAAGAACTATGCTAGAAGCTTCTACAGAGACAACGGTGGAAGCAGTGAAAATAGCAGTGGATCTTGAACCTTGAACAGCAGGAGGAGAAGGCGGAAGAGTTGGCTGACATATAAGTTGGGAAAGAGAGGTGCACAGTTTAGAAAGGATTCCAGAGTAAATCAAAGTGTCTGAAGTACCAAAGAGACGAGAGAAATACCCAAGCCAAGGGTTTGGTCATGAACTTCAATCTCAAAGGCTTCGCCGCTAGTCCCCATCTCTGAAGGTCGTACTACAGTTGGAAAAGGGCATGGCTCACCTAAGGGTACGGAAGTTGCATAGGCGCGAGCAACTTCAGAAATAATAGCTGTGGATGTGGAGATGGTCGCCGTCTGCTCTTGAAAAGTATGAATAAGTGTTTAGTGCTGACCCGAAGAGCTTAGGCCAGCAAGAGATTTGGCTGCAGCATCAGTAGCTTCCTTCTCCCTCTCTTCTCTTAGAATCTCTCTGTCGACAACCAAGAAGTCTATATTTTCAGGATCGAGATAAGTAGCCTTCAATTTCTCCTCAAAGCACGTATCCTTAGCCTCTTCAGACTTGCCCAATACCTCCTCCCAAACCACGACAAGAGTTTGAGGATAGTTATTACCAAGCCATTTTCAAGCTGCTCTTATTCATCACGCAACTAGTATAAAAATAAAGCACATTGGTGTCCATTTAGCTTATTGCATTGTCGTATTCCAATCACAGCTCTATAAGCTCTGACTTAGTGCTTAGATGCTCGATTTCCTCTGCTAGTTTGCCAGATGCAGCCTCTCCTTCTCTTTCACCAACCGTGCATTCTCCTTACGAAATTAGTGAGCTCAGCGGCCTGCTCAGCAATGACAGCAGTATGACCAGTGATAGTTTGGTTTTGAGATTTAATGGTGTTTTGTTCTTCGATAAGCTACTCTTTTAGTTTTCCAAATTCAATATAAGCATCTTTGAGTTGATCCTTTATCACGATAATGGCTCTATTATGAGCCCAATTTGCCCCACTCAATAACTTGTCACCGGTAGCCTTTCCTTTTAGGGTTGCATCCCTCTCGGTCTTCAACTAGACTATCTCATCATCACAATCTTTGATCGCCTTAGCATGGTCTTCCCTTTCGGCGTCAAACGAGTGGATCTCCTGATAGATAACGCGATTGACATCCGAAAGGGCTTTCACTAAATGCTACATGTCACACCCGAATTCCAAGTCCTCATGGACTGTCTCTAGATTGCTAAGGGAAGTGGCCCTGTTAAGGGCCTTTATATTCTTGTCAAACTTGACTCCCTTCAAGAATTGATTTGGAAAGGTAGCTTGAAACATAGGTGGACTCGGCGGAAGCATGAACTTTTTAGTTCGTCTGCAAGAAGTGGGGGCCATTTCAATGGTTGTTGTCTGAGATGATGGAATTGTTGGTATTTCAACAGCTCGAGCATCAGTGTGGGGAGATGTAATCAATAATGGGGGTCCATGGCGGTCGCAGAAGTCTCTCTAGAACTTGTATGCATCACCGGGGGCACTACTCTTGTCATCTCCTTTTCTTTTCTCCACCCTCTTGTGCTCTCGGTTCAAGCGACAAGCCTCGACCTCTTTTCTTTTCCTTCTCTCCTCATCCATTTCGCGAGGAGCGTAATAGGCAGGATCAGAAGTTTTACTTTTGCGGGAGCTGGTTTCTTGATATAACTGATGGTATGACCCACGTTCCATGGTACTTGGAATGAAAACAAGAATGAAGTTAATATCTGAACTTAGGAACTTAACATAATGTAGATATGTGTGTTTGTGATCCTAAAGTGAAGTGTATAGTGTTGATGACCCCCTATATGGTCTACCAACCACATCGATAGGGTTTAAGAGTCGGAGTCTTTTCACCACTACTCACAAACGCGCTTGAGGAAATGTCGATTTCCGAGCCGATCTCTCCTATTTCGCTAATGCGGATATCCCCATGTTCAGCTACATAGATGGCGACACCTCTCATGGAATCGAAAGTAGACGTATCTCCCATGGGGGTCTCGATAGCTTGACCCTCGACAGGCGATGGAGTCTCGATAACAGGTTGTTCTTGAGGAGGAGAAATCTGGAGTTCGGGGCTTAATGCTTTAGTAGTTGAAAAGTCTGGAGAAAGGAAGTAAGTCGAACCGCTGGAGGTTCTCATTTCTCAAAAGGAACTCCACTGTGCACTTGGAAGTTCTCACGGCCTTAAGAGTTTCAAGCATTTCTTTGAGCTCATTGTTACTTTCCCACCTTAGGATGACTGCAATAAGACATATGATACGTTATGAGAATGGAAAATCACTTGGAGTGGCAAGAACTAAGGAATAAGGAATTAATCCAGATAACCAAAAGCGATTGAATCCCTCAGGACATCGCACGAAGAAGAACTCGTTCTTGAAGGCTGAACGTTTGTTGTGAAGACCCTTTATCAACTTACATCCCCTCTAGGCAATAATAATAATAATAATAATAAAGGATGGGCAGTCATATCTCCTCTTGAAATGTAGGACATATACGAGTTCATTTACCCTTGGGGAATGCCCAAGCTTGGTCATAAATAAGATGTACAGGGAACTTAAGAGCACATAACATTAGGATGGATTTGAAATGATTCCAATCCTAAGTCTTGAAGCACCACAGATGAACGGTGGCACAACACCACTCAAGCACATGCATCGGTTGCAAGCAGTAAAGCCTTTGGGAGGATTATGTGCAAATTAGGCTCAAGTTGGCAGATGAACATCACCTTGGGTATAACGTGTTGCATGCATATATTTCTAATCATTTTAGCTATCAAGATTGAAGGCATTTGTTTCATATGGCCAGTCAAAATTCTTACCCCGGGAGGCAACTGGTCGAGTACAGGCCCTATAGGAACAAGCAGGCCGTAGAAATCAAAAGTCATAGGTTGAGTCGGCCCCACAGGAATGGATGTAGAAACTTGGGCAGTTGGTGACTCGGCTTCTAAAGGCATGGATGCTCTATTGACAACTTGCGGCATGTCGATTGGAAAGTCATTCTAGATAATAAAACTTGTAGATAACGATCAGATATGTTTCATTTATGATAAAAAATTCCCGTGTGATTAACGCTTGAAATCTAAAGGAAGTCGGCGTGTTCTAACTAATCCGGTTTCGAGTATTGACCGGGGCAGGTGTGGTGTGTAATCTATATGGGATGAGTCTAGTGTCCCGAACACCACGAATAGACCATCCTATGTTGATAGCTCACTCGTATTGGAAAAACGATCTGTATCGTCCTCTAAAATCACTTTTTCTATACTTACCCGTTATCGATCAAAGATCGATAGTAGATCCATCGTCCGAAGTGATGCGGGAAGTTCTTTCTTTTCAGAGATACCGACAGTGCAGAAATGTAATGCATGGAGCTACCCAATATGTCCGAATCTAAGGTGAGTCTTCATATTAGAGTCAATTCGATGATCCAGCTTTAGTCAATTCCATAAAAAGAAATGGTCAAAACTAAGAGGCATGTCTTGTCCCTTGAGTCATACACGTCTAATTTGAAGCAAACCCTAGCTACATTGCTATCCAATCATGTTTGAATTTAAAACATCTCCATTTCCAAAATGCAATCAACCAAAGCAAATCACCATCTCCATCACCACCCATGCGTTAGCCCATCATCGCCAACTTTCAATTTGGGAAAAAGTATAACTTGGCCTAGGGTTTGAGATAAGTTGGACCCAAGTCTTCCAAACGGCGGCTGCAAAAGCAGCAACTTGATCAGGAGGCCGCGAGTATCACGTGGATGTGGCAAAGCTCGGTGGTGAGGATGGGTGTTGAACGACAGCAAGGAGCGGCTTGAATCAGATGGAGATGAATAGGGCAAAGTCGGTTGGATGGAAGTAAAACAAGTGAGGAGTTAGGTTAGGAAAATCAATATAAGTAAAGAAAAAATAGCAGCAGGTCCTGAACCCTAAACAGCAAGAGTAGGAGGTGGGAGAGTTGGCTAACCTACAAGTTGGGAAAGGGAGGTGCACAATTTAGAAAAGGATTTCGGAGTAAATCGAAGTGTCTGGAGTGCCGAAGGGATGAGAGAAATACCTGACCCAGGGGTTTGGTCATGAACATCAATCTCGAAGGCTTCACTATCAGTCCCTATCTCTGAAGATCATACTATATTTGGAAAAGGGTATGGCTTACCCAAGGCTATGGAAGTTGCAAGGGCGTGAGCAGCTTCAAAAATAATAGCTGTGGAAATGGGGTTGGTCGTCGTCTGCTCTTGATAAGTATGAATAAGTGTTTGATGCTGACCCGAAGAGCTTGGGCCAGCAAGTGCTTTGGCTGCAGCATCGACAGCTTCCTTCTCCCTCTCTTCTTTAAGGATCTCTCTACCGGTAGCCGAGAAGTCTATATCTTTAGGACTGGGATAAGCAGTCTTTAGTTCCTCCTTAGAGTGCATATCCTTAGCTCCTCGAACCTGACCAATACCTTCTCCCAAACAACGGTAGGAGTCCAGGGATAGTTATAAACAAGCCATTTCAACCTGCCCTTATTCATCACGCAACTAGTATAAAGATGAAGCACACTGGCATCCATTTAGCTTATTTCATTGTCGTATTCCGATCGTAGCTCTATAAGCTCTAATTTAGTGCTCAGATGGTCTTCGCCAGTTTGCCGGATGCAGCCTCTTCCTTCTCTTTCACCAGCCGTGCATTCTCCTCACGAAAGATGAGTGAGCTCAGCAGCATGCTCAGCAATGACAGCAGCATGACCAACGATAGTTTGGTTTCAAAATTTAATGGTGTTTTTTGCTTCGGTAAGCTGCTCTTTCAGTTTCCTGAATTCAATATGAGCATCTTTGAGTTCCTTTATCACAATAATGGCTCTATCGTGAGCCCGGTTTGCCCCAGTCGACAACTTGTCATTGACAGCCTTTCCTTTTAGGGATGGTACCTCTCGGCCTTCAACTGGACTATTTCATCATCACGATCTTTGATCGCCTTAGCACGGTCTTCCCTTTCGGCCTCAAACGAGGGGATCTCATGATAGTTAATGCGATTGACATTCGAAAAGGCTTTCACTAAATGTTATATGTCACATCTGGCTTCGAAGTCCTCGCGGACTATCTTTAGATTGCTGAGGGAAGTGGCCCTGTTAAGGGGCTTTATTTTCTTGTCAAACTTGACTCCCTTCAAGAATAGATTTGGAAAGGTAGCTTAAAGCATGGGCGGACCCGATAGAAGCATGCACTTTTCAGTCTGTTTGGAAGAAGTGGGGGCCTTGCAACGGTTGTTGTCTGTGAGGATTGAATTGCTGGTATTTCAGTGGTCCGAGCATCAGTGCAAGGAGGAGTAATTGATAATGAGTGCCCGTGGCAGTCGTGAAAGTCTCTCTGGTGCTTGTATGCATCGTTAGGGGCACTTCTATGGTCATCTCCTTTTCTTTTCTCCCCCTCTCACGCTCTACGAGCCTTATCCTCTTTTCTTTTCCTTCTCTCCTCATCCGTTTCGCGAGGAGATTAATAAACCAGGTCAGAAGTTTTACATTTGCGGGAACTAGTGTAATTGATGGTATAACCTATGTCCCATGGTACCTGGAATGAAAACAAGAATGAAGTTAATACTCGAACTTAGGAACATAACGCTATGTAGAGATGTGTGTTTGTAATCCTAAAGTGAAGCGTGTATTGTCATCGACCCCTATATGCTCTATAAACCGTATCGGTAGGGTTTAAGAGTCGGAGTCCTTTCACCACTGCTCATAAATGCGCTTGATGAAATGTCAATTTTTGAGCCGATCTCAGCTATCATTTCACTAATGGAGATACCTCTATTTTCCTCTAGGCGACATCTCTCATAAAATCAGAAGTAGACGTAACTCCCACGGGGGTCTTGGTAGCTTGACCTTCAGCAGGCGGTGGAGTCTCGATAGCAGGTTGTTCTCGAGGAGGAGAAATTGGGAGTTCAGGGATTAATGCCTTAGTAGTTGACAAGTCTAGAGAAGGCAGTTTAGGAAGATCAATACTCATTCCCAGTGACTCGCCGAAAGATTTATCTCTTTCGGCGGAGATGCGAAAGTCGCTACCATTACTGTCTGAGCCCTCTTCCTCTCCTTCCTTAACCACGGGTTGCTTTCCATATTTCCTTTGAAACATTTCATCTTCTTCTTTGGGGATCAAAGACATCCTGTGGGTATCATCCCTATCCCCCATACTATCCTCTCTGGAGGGTAAGTCTATATCCACTCTAGGAATTACATCAGGTCGTGCTTCCTCTGACGGACCAGCCACTTCTTCTTGAGCCTCCTCGACAAAGTCACAAACATGGGCTGAGGAACGAGTATGTATCCAAGGGCTACTCGATGTAGATGGCTCACGATCAACATCAAATCTTTCGGGATGAAGTAAGTCGAAACACCGAAGGTTCTCATTTGTCAAAAGGAACTCCACTGTGCACTCAGAAGCTCTCATACCCTTAAGAGTTTCAGGCACTTATTTGAGCTCTTCGTTACTTTCCCGCCTCGGGATGACTGTAATAAGACATATGATAGGTTATGAAAATAGAAAATCACTTAGAATGGCAAGAACTAAGGAATAAGGACTTTATTCTAGATAACCAAAAGTGATTGAAGCCCTCTAGACGTCGAACGAAGAAGAGCTCATTCTTAAAGGCTGAACTTTTGTTGTGAGGTCCCTTTATCAACTTACATCCCCTTCAGGCTTTAATAATTATAAAGGATAGGCAGTCCTGTCTCCTCTTGAAATGTAGGTTATATATGAGTTCATTTAGCCTTAGGGGATGCCTAAGCCTGGTAACGAATAAGATGTATAGGAAACCTAAGAGCGCGTAACCATTGGGATGGATTTGAAACGGCACCAATCTTAAGTCTTGAAGCACCACAAACAAGAACCGATTAAATGATGGAATGGCACCACTCAAGCGCATGTAGCTGTTGCAAGCAGTAAAGCCTTTGGGAGGATTATGTGTAAATTCGGCTTGAGTTGGCAGACGAACATCACCCACGGTTATATCGTGCTGCACGCATATATTTCCAAGCATTTTAGCTCCATCAACAGACTTGCGGCATGTCGATTGGTGCATTTCTAGATAATAAAACTTGTCAATCACGGTCAGGTACATTTCATTTCTAACAAAAATTCCCTTTTGATTAATGTTTGAAATCTAAAGGAAGTCGACGTGTGCTGACCAATCGGATTTCAAGTGTTGACCAGGGCAGGTGTGTTATCTGTATGGAATGAGTCAGTGCCCCGAACACCACAAACAAGCCATCCTATGTAGATAGCTTGCCCGTATTGGAAAAATGTTCCATATCGTCCTTTGAAATCACTTCTTCTATGCTTACCCGATCAATGGATCCGTCATCTGAAGCGATGCAGAAATTTTTTATTTTCAAAGACACTGGATGTGCAGAAATGCAATGTAATGGAGCTACCGGTATGTCCGAATCTAAGGCGGATTGTCATATCGGAGTCAATTCGGCAATCTAGCTTTAGTCAATTCCATGAAAAGAAATGGTTGAGACTAGGAGGAATGTCTTGTCTCTCGATTCATGTACGTCTAATATGAAGCCAAACCCTAGCTACATCGCTAACAAGTCATGTTTTAATCAAACAATCTCTATTTCCAACATCGCAATCAAACAAAGGAAATCACCATCTCCATCACCACCCAAGCATAAACCCACCATCGCCAACCTTCAATTTGGGTAAAAGTCTAACTCTGCCTAGAGTTTAAGATATGTGGGACCCGAGTCTTCCAAACAACGACGGCAACTCAATCAGGCAGCGGCGAGTATCATGTAGAGGTGGCAGAGCTTGGAAGTGAGGATGGAAGTTGAATGGCGATAAGGGAGCAACTTGAATCAGCTGGAGCTGAATAGGGCAATCGACTGGATGGAAGTAAATAAGTGTGGACTTAGGTTAGGAAAATCAATATAAGTTAAGAAAAGAGCTTAATAAAATTTGCCCAAGTCCTTAACTCGGGACGAGTTAAGGCTTGACTCAGTCCCGAGTTTACCATTTCAGCCTGAGTCGGCTCCAACTTATCACAATGAACCTACATGCTGACTTAGTGCCTTACGTAAATTTTAGAGCGAAGATGGCATCGCTAGTGCACAGAATTGAAATTCAAGTCAAAACCAGAACAACAAGCAAATCAAAAGTTAACCAATTAAAACTAATGTCTCGAGACGGACTCTAACAATCAACTGAAACTCGTAGGATAACGGATCAAGACTTACCTTATTCTAAAGCACACTTTGTTTCCAATGAAAGCATACTTTGGGGGGCTAGTATTAACTGGGTTTTTAACCAAGCAGAAATCAATAGGAGTTAGAACTACAGTCCGAAGACAGAATGACTTGAAACTTGGCAGAGATACTCAGAAGGACAAAAGGAAAGGCTCTAGAAAGTATGAACTCAAAAATAGGCTAAGTCCTTAACTTCACCCGAGTTAAGCTCCTTGAGTCAGTACCAAGTTTAAATGATTCATCATGGCATCTCCATAATTTTGCCAAGTGATCTCCCAGTCTTCCTATGCATATTCATGAAGTTTCGTAGATTTTCGGAGAACCTATCATCAAGAATGAAGACATGACACATGACGGTCCAAACAACAGGATAATCAAAGTCATGGAAGAACGATAATCAAAAATCGTCAACAATCTACCAAATTACATAGAGGACATCTAGACTAACCAAGGATTACGCAGCAAGAGGACGTGGCTAAAAATTGGCTAAGGATTAAACTCGACATTGAGTTAAGGCCTTGACTTGGTACCGTGTTTAGCCCTTAACTCGTGTCGTCATGATTTTTCTTGTGTAATCCTGGGCTACTCTTTGGACTTCTCTGATAGCGAGCTTTTGATCCAATATGACTGCCACCTCTATAAATACAAACCATAGAGAAACCAAGAAAGGATCTGGATTATGCTATCACTATGTGGGATCTCCGTCTGTTCTTCAACTATTTTCTCTTCACCATAGTCACCAAAGTAGCTACTCTAGGCAATTATAGGACTTAGAATCAGTCTAACCCCTGTACTTTTGACTAACTCTTTCTCAATCACCTTGTAATCTCATTCAAGCTAGATCAAACCAATAATCAATGCTATAAAGTGGACATAGGCTTAGCTAATAGCAGACCACTACAAAAATCCCTATGTCTCGTTTACTTTTCAGCTATTTTCTATTATATTTGCTCTGTTCTAATAGGGCTGATGCTTTCACATCAAACTCCAGGGTGTTGATCCATTTTTTTGGGTTAACAAGTACTTCATTTATCTCATTCAAATATTAACTCATATGAACTCCAACATGTTAAATCAAAAACAAAAAAACAAACACAATGAAGTCGGTATAAAGTTTAGTATTACTCACCTAGATCTTTGGACAATCTCGTTTTAATCTTCTTGGTCCCTTTTTGGCTTGCATTTTCTTCTTTTTCTTCCTCTTATTTTCTTTTTAGGCCTCCACCATTAATATGCTTCTCAAGCTTTTTTATTTCTAAGTAGTATGAAATGAATAAATAAGGTAAGGGTTACGATTATTGTCCTACGATAATTTGGGCCTTAGCCCTTATAACCTTTCCCCCATTAGTTCATTGCCTCCTTTCTTATTTAATATTCATACATGTTCGGCCTCATACGATAAGAAAGTGTACACTCACATACTTACCTTTTTTTTATTCATTCTCATTTAGTTTCTCATTTCAATAATAAATTCTTTAGTTAATTAATTATTCATTTTGGTTGTTACATGCTTCGCCTTTAGAGGAATTTCACCTTTGAAATTAAATCAAGGTAGGGAGTGATTGCAAATCAATGCTCATCTATCATACCCATATAAACTCCCCACCTATATGTCATAATAAAAATGTACAAGTGCATCTATTAACACAAAACAGTCAACCATAATACCCATATAAATATAGTCTATATTAATGTATTGCTAACACATATGCTAAGCCAAAAAAATAACTTCGGATAAGTCCTCTTAAATTTATCCTCTTGTACAATCCTATAAATCTCGGCCCACAAACACATAATAACTTCACTACTTTATGCAAAAGTCGCTTCTAGTCCCAGTTTACTATCTGAATCAATATCCTTATAAAGGTCATGTTTGGTTCTATGACCAAGTCGTCTAATGCTCTTGGACTTACTACTGCTTCAAGATCCCTAATATACTTCCTCAAATGTGATATATGAAACACATTATGGTTCCCTGCAAAAGCTCTTGAGAGCTCCACTCGGTATGCTACATTTTCGACCTTCTTTATAATCAGAAACATACCTATATATCTATGCGCTAACTTCCCAGGCTTCCAAAGCACACCATACCTTGTATTGGTGAAACATTCACGAACACTTGGTCGCATACTGCATACTCGTTTTCCTAGATTGCACTGCCTTCATTCTAGTTTGGATTAGCTCTACATTCTCGATATCATTCTTCACCATATCTGGCCCTAATATAAGCTTATGCCCCATCTCTAACTAACATATGAGTGACTTGCACATCCTTCCATATAATGCTTCAAATGGTGTCATCCCATTACTGCTCTGGTAGTTGTTGTTATATGAAAACTCTTTCAAGTGTAAGTTCTCTTCCCACGATCTTCCAAAATCGAAAATGCAGGCTTTGAGTAAATTTTCTAGAACCACGTCAACCCTTTCATTCTGCCTATCCATATGTGGATGGTGCAGTACTCATGCGAAACTTCGATCCCAAAGTACTCTGAAAACTGCGCCAAACTCATTGGCAAATAGTCGGTCTTAATCTTTGATAATAGTTTAAGGCACTCCATGTAGTCTCACTACTGCCTTGATATATATGTATATGTGTGTGTGTGTGTGTATATATCGGCAAACTTTGGTGGAGTTCTTATGGTCTTTACTGGAATGAAATGGGCACACTTAGTTAGTCTATCCACTATGACCTATATGCTTTCATTCCCTGCTCTTGACCTTGCCAATCCATCTACAAAATCCATTGACACAGAATCCCATTTCCAACCCGGAACCTCCAAAGGAAGCAAAAGCCCATATCTAATGATTTTAGTACCACCTTGATGAATGGTGAACTTTGAACGATGATGTTTGTCCAACAATTCCTTCAAAAGGCCTCCTATACCTGAAACATGTAACATTTCATGCTTCTAGTCTTTCTTCTCTACCAACACCAAACCACTTCAGCTCAACTGCCTCAGTTTTTAACCCTAGGCTTCTCACTTTGTCGGGGCAGATCTAGTCTTCCTTCTACAATTCGATAATCTTCTTTACCAATGTAGGCTAAACTTCCAAGCATGATAGCATATTGGAAGTACTACTTGGACCTAGACTAGACCGCAAGTGCACGTTACATGTAGAAAATGTCTCTTAGACCTTCCATTCTACAATCATAGCCAAAGCACAACTTTGATGCTTTTGGCTTAAGGCATCAGTTAACTTATTACCCTTCCCTGGGGTATACTTTATCACAAAATCATATGTTGCTAAAACCTCCTATCACCTTTGCTACCTCATGTTCAACTCCTTTTAAAAGAACAAGTATCTCAATGACTTGTGGTTAGTAAACAGCTTGAATCTCTCTCCTAGGATATAATGCCTCCAGATCTTTAACGCATGGACGACAACCGCTAACTTTATGTCATGAGTCGCATATCTAACTTCATGGGGTCGCCACTACCAAGATTTATAATCTACTACTTTATCTTTTTTCATCAATACTACTCCTAACCCTGAACCCGAATCATCTGTATACACAATCATCTCATCATTCCCTTAGGGTGTCACTAGCACATGAGCATTCGTTAATCGAAAGCTTCAACTCTCGGAGTGAAGCCTTACACTCCTTTGTCCAACCATACTTTCCATTCTTTTGAGTCAGTTTCATCATTGATGCTGTTATATGAAAGATGACCTTAATGAACCACCAATAGTGGTCGGCCAAACCTAAGAAACTGCTCACCTCAATCACGGTCTCAGGTCTCTTCCACTCATTTACTACATCAACGTTTGAAGGGTCTACAACAAACCCCCTTTCTAAAACCATATGGCCTAGGAACTTCATCTCCCTTCTCCAAAAATGATACTTAGAATATTTCATCTTTAAGCTGCCTTAATGTATCCAGCACAAGCCTTAGGGACACTACATGCTCTTCCACATCTCTTCAGTATAATAAGATCTCATTTAAAAAAACCAACACATATTTAGCCAGCTGGTCTCAGAAAATTATATTCATCAAGTCCACAAAGAACACAGGTGCATCAGTTTATCCAAAATGCATTACTAACCATTCACACGAACCATACGTCATCCTGAATGCAGTCTACCGAACACTTTCTTTTGTGACCCTCAACTACAAGAACACATTAGTTCCATTCAACTGATCGAACAAGTCATCAATTCTCAGCAGAGGATATATATTCTTCACCATGATTCCATTTTATTTTCGATGACCAATGCACAGTTTTAAAGACTTATCAGGCTTCTTATAAATACTACCGTGACACCCTAAGTCAAGCTACCCTAACTCCACCAATTGTTTCTTTGACTCCTTCATCTCCTTTAGAGTATTCTGCAAGGGGTCGATTAAACGGTTTGGTTCTTGGTAACAACTCCATATGAAACTCTACCGCTCTTAGGAGTGGCAACCCCAAGTCCGATTCAACCATATCAGGAAGTTACCTTGCTACTCAAACTATGCTAAGGTCATCCTCCTCTGAAACTAAAGTGAATAAAACACCTCTATAGCAATTTTAAGGACTTTCGAAACAACAAATACTCTTTTTTTTCGGCCCGAGTGGCCTAAGGTTATTATCCTTTTAGTGTAGTATATTCTAGCGCAGTAGCGCTCCAACCAGTCTATCTCTGAAATAACTACAAAGCCTATGAAGTCAAAAACGTAGGGACCACACAAGAGCTTGTACCAACTTAACTCAATCTCTAGGATAGTACATCTCAATCCGAGATTGGCATATCACCTATCGGATTAACTACACGTATAGAAGTGTCTATATAGGTAACCTCTAACCCTGGCTTATCAACCAAGTATTTTGGTTTAAATGAGTGTCCAGCACCAGTATCAAACAGTACTCCAACTGAAATATCATAAACCCAAATCGTACCTTCCAAAGAAATATTCTCGCCTTTCTCTAAAAAGTAAGGACCTCTTTCCAGACCTTACAAAGCATAAACCAATGCTTTTAGATTTAGACAATACTTCTTCAGATGTCCCATCTTACTTGAAGAACTTTACCCTTCTAAGATTCTTCGGTGTGAACACTTTGTCACATAGTGTCACTTCTGCCCATAATTAAAACAAGCAACCTCAACAAAAGCAACTTCTCCACCCCTTCCCTTTGGCATAACCTTCTTGCCTTTGGTATACGAGGTAAACTTCCTCTTTTGCATTGCCTTAAGTCTCATCTCTACTCTCCTTTGTTCCAAATACGTCTTATCATATCTTCAGGTAAAATCCACCATGAATCCAAAAGGAGGTGCCAAGTGTGTCGTTATGTTATGATCGAAACCTCTTTAAACCCCTAATGGACTTATCATTTTTCTTTGGTGGGGTGTTAATGATCTCCCTGTCATGCTTTGCTATTTGAACTTCTGGATGTACCTTTCCACCATAAGGTCATCCTACTTGAAGTTTATAAAATCCCACAGTAGCACACCCCATTGAAACTCAAATATAAACCGAGTCTCAAACCTTCCCTTAAACTGCACTTAAGTAATCTCCTCCTTAGAAGTCTCAAAAATTACTATTTCCCACTAGCCTAAAGCATCTTCATGTAGTTGCTTTAATGTTAGCCTTCTCCTTTGCGCATCATTCAACCCCAAGTCTCTATATGTGTGCTTAAAAATTATAAGCTCCCCAAAAACATCTTCCCACCCAAGTTTTGCTAGTCTTGGTTCATCTTTGAGAAACCTTCTCTTATTGTAGCAGGCTTTGGCTCCAAAGCCTCCGACATATTCCCTCTTATCATTTCTACTGTAACTGTCTAAACAAGGCATTTACATTTATGTCTGCTACATTAATTGGCGGTGCAACTTTTGCCTCAACTCCCTTCGGCATTTCACCTTCATTTCTTTCATTGGTTTGAGTAATTTCAGTCTCTCTCCTCGCGTTTGTTCCTCCTATCATAACTCATCCACTCCTTATTCACATATTGATTTTCAAGTCTTCATTCGAAACAAAAAGAAAGAGAGTGAAACACTAACAAAAGGTTAACTATTTCTTCCTATACATCTATATAGAAAAATACAAGTATGTTATATATATTAGCGGATACCCTCCTCAGGGCGTTAATTTTACTTTAAGTACTATACTTATTTTCTAGATCTTTTTAACTTTGGTGTCCCTTTACCTATGCTTCGATATCGACTATAACATCTCTTACTTTGAGACTTGAAAATAAACGTCGATGAAGCTCTAATCTTCACCAGAATTATTTTCAAGCAACGAAAGTGAGTTTGGTTATATATATAGTCTTAGTAAACAAAGTAGCTAAAACATTTACATTACACATAAATTGTCCTAATATTCATTACATACATTTTTCAAATTAGCCAAAAAGTCATACTCACACATGGCCCAAATTACAATAGAAAAAAATAACATAGTAGCGTTTCAAGTCGATATATGATGATGTCATCTAGAAATTTTTAAACAATAAAAATAAACATTATTTATTAGCTAATATAGCCTTCTACTTCATCTTCGGTCTTCATCCTTCGGTCCTAAGATAACCTTCCTGTACTCATAAACTCAACCTACTCAAATAAGTACCAGTTAGTTTATGAGGAAATCAATAATTATAAATGGGTCAAACATAAAGCTTGGTGTGAATAATACCTTACCCAAATCATGACAAATAGCGAGACCACTCTGACATATATGGAACGGGTCTTCCCTTCACCAGCATAAACAATAAACATAAATGCAACATTTGCAATACATAGGTCAAATTAAGGATATCCCCGAAACCCTTGTATGATTCGTATCTTGGCCCACTCCTGACCGAACACTCTCTTTAAAACTACTTACAAGAACCTAACTACTGAAGTTACTTCCCTTAATGGTTTGGCTATCAAGATCCCCTTCGTATTCGTTACTTTCAAAGTGCACAATTCAAACTTGCGTAGTTCAGCATTATAAGTTCTTTTCCCAAACGCACCATTAGTGCTTTCGATTTTACCTTAATTTGACCTACAAAGTACTACCTAAGCAGTCTGTCTTACTTTAGTTTACACTACAAATAATCAGCCACATGCAATCTAGTATTTCCCTTTAGTTTCTATTGCAAAGAATTAGCCACAAGAAATTTTTTCCTTCTTTAGTTTATATTGCAAAAATCACCCACACGTAGTTTTTATCTTTCTTTAATTTATACTGCAATGAATCAACAAAATGTACTTTCATCTTTCTTCAATTTATACTGTAAAGAATCGACCACACATAGTTTAAGAGCGTACAACCCACCGAGACATCCCATGTCCCTTCAAAATTTGAATGTCTCTCCTTAACTTCCCATGGTGTGCATTTGAGTGAGCATCCCCACTCGGCATTAATAACCCTTCCAAACCTGCATTCTTATGTAATTTCTTCCTTTATTTAGTCATAGTAGGCTCCCCAAACTTTAATTGATTGTTGTGTATTAGGTTTCAGTTTCAAATTCATTTTAACATAGTATAACCCTGCCCCTATTCATATTGCGGTGCAGTTTGCCTCATTCATATTGCGGTGTAATATAACCCACCTTCTTCGGCCTTAGCACAGTATATCTAGCTACATTTTTCAATTCAAATGATGTAACAACTTTGGCATAGTTTCCAACTATGCCTTTCGGCTTTTGACTTCAGGCTTTTGCCAATGTTTCATCTTTTAGCGTAGTACTTCTCCACATAGCACTAACCCTCAATAAGCTCCTATGGTAATTCACTACCTTAAGCCTTGGGTACTTAGCTTATTTACTTAATGTTTGGCTGCCACCTCAGCTCCATATCAAACAAAGTCTAACATGTTTGTTACCAACATTTACACGTGTCGCCATTTGATAAGTTTAGACTCCACCTTCTGTTAGTGGAAATGTCCTTTATTTATCATTTTAGCATTTATATGGGACCTATCTCATAATTATTTAACATTAAATTTACCTAATTTGTATAATAGATTTTGGTCCTTTGTCTAATCACGTTCGGCTAGTGCAGTTCGCCCTTCGATGATGATTGATATTGACTTAGAAATTCTTATGACATTCCATAAAAATCATGAAAAATTCTTTTAACTCATTTTCACATATTTCTATTTTCCAGTTGTTTTCTTTTATTTGTTTACTAGTTATCTCCCTTCAAAAATCCATAACCAATCGCTTTGATGTGGAAAATTCTTCAGATAAAAGAACCCTCATTTCTAGAATCATGATTAAAACATCATATTAAATTTTCGTTGAATTTTGAAATCATTAGAGTAGGGAAATATGTCTGAACATCCCATGTATAGCTAATTTCCTCAAAACATTCATTAGTACAGCATTTATGTTGTTTAAAAATTAATTCATATAAACTCTATCATATCAAAACATTCATTAGTACATCATTCATTAGTACATCATTTATGTCGTTTGAATAATCTTTTTTAATCTTCTTAATCCCTTTTTTTCTGATTTTTTCTTCTTATTATTATTTGCTCTTTTTAGGCCTCCACTATCAATGTGCTTCTCAAGCTTTTATTTTATTTTTGATTAGCAAAAAATGAAGAAATAAGGAAATGGTTGTGTTCATTATCCCACAACAATTTAGGCCTTTGTTCTCTGGGCCTTTTCCTCCTATTAATTCATTGCCCTCTTTCATACTTAATTTCCCATACATGGCCGCCTCATATGGCAAGCAAGTGTACCTACCATGTCTTATTTATTATTAGAACTTTCCTTATTTAGTTTCTCATTCAATAATTAATTATGTAGTTACTTGATTATTAATTTCAGGTTGTTATAATTAATGATGAGTAAATTTGAGTTAACTTCTTTCTGTAAGGTCATGTACTTAAGAGTAAGTATACAAGGTTAAAATTAATTTCATCTAAAGCATAGTTTACAAGATCATATGAGATAAAAATTGCTAATGAACTCCTATGCACCCTAATTCAAGGAGTTGATAGGTTGTGTGAGTTAAGAGGCTGCACATAATAATTGCTCGTGAGATCTTGTATGGGCCAACGAAATGGAGTTCGGGATCGACCAATATTAATTGATGAACTAATGTTATGAACATTAGTTTCATAAACTAAAAACTAAATCAATTTTATACATATATAAACGCATTTCATAAAGTGTTTATGAATACCTATTTTGTTGCACTGAGAAACAGTTGTTGTTTCAAGAAATGCCAAATTCATGAATAAAGTATTTCTTTTAGAAATATTGGTAGTAAAATAGATCTAGATACGATCCAAAGATAAAACTGATTACAAAGGATGAAATGAAATTGTCATCCCACCTTTTGTTCAAGACTGGGATATCAAAAAATATGCCAAAAAGGATGGGAACCAGTATTGGAGATCGATTGGAGACAAGACTATGATCGATATCGTCAAAATTTGGCCAAGCTCCAATCAAGACAGGATCGATTGGGAATGATGAACGAGGCTAGAAAAGGCTATATTTCAAATTTCAAGTCAATCGGGGTTCATATGCTTAAGATATGATCGATGCAAATAAGGCAATGCTCTTGTTCGTATCCATCAGACCGCCTCTTTCGTATCGGTTTCGTTCGTATCCATCCAGGAAATCTCATTTGTATCCACCAAGCATCCATTAGTTCGAATCCATCAAGTATGCCCCACTTCGCATCCATCCCTACTCTCGCATCCATCATCCACCAGCTTATTCGTATCGATCCACCCACGCCCATTCTACTTCATATCCATTAGACTCAGGCTACTTTGTATCCATAAAAAAACTATCATTTCATATCGATCCACCCATGCATGCTATTCGTATCAATCGGCCGGTGATCGATATAAATGGCACGTGATGGACCGATATGAACGACGTCCTTGTTAATCGATGCGAAGTAGCACCTGGGAACGTCGATGCGAATTAGGCAACCCATCTCACCGATGCGAACGAAGGCACATGTGGTGGATACGAAAGGCATGCATAGATCGATATGAAGCAGTTAACTCATCATAAAATATGGATCGATCCTAAAAGTAAGCACCGCGTCAATGGTTAGCACGTGCTTGGAAGCGATGCAAAAAGATGGATTCGAATGAACCGATATGAATTAGACAACACATTGGAAATCCAAACTTGTATCGATCATATCTCACAATCTAAAATTCCAAATGCTACCAAATTTTCACAGGAGCTCACGTACAACCCCAAGAATGTCCATGCACGATCTTGACTCGATTGCGCAAGACCTTGATCGATACGAATTCCATTCGTATTGATCATGGATCGAGTCGAGATCGCTCGGGATCGATCACGTGGGCCCACCCACGTGAGAGAAGGAGTCTTCCGAGATCTGGACGAGATATTTACAGCCTACACCAATAAATAACAGTCCAAGAGCTTCAGAAAATGGATCGGCTAGTTCTTTTACGCCGTGATTCTACCGAACTCTATTGTAACTCAATTATTATCAATTGTACTCTTATAATCAACGAGTGGTAATCAATAAAACATCAACTCTTCAAAGTGGTCGTAGGTCGGAGACAGCCAAACCACTATAAACCTTGTGTCTCTACTGCATTTCTTTTAATTTTCTAAATGTTCTTCATATTTATATTCTCTACACATCTGCTATTTGTGATCTGTGATTGTAAACGGGTGCTTTCATCGGCGATTGGGTGTTGTGACCAATTTTGGCGCAAACATTTTGGTGCTTTCACTGAGAAGGCTAGCACTCAAGGAATCTAAAGCTTAGATTTTGAATTTGAAAAGCTATGGCAAGGCAATCGACAAGAAGACAAAGGAATGAAAGGAATCAGCATGAAGGGAGTCAAGAGGCGTCCTCGGGAGCGAATCAGGCCTCGATCTTCATCACTAGAGACGAGATGGAAACGATGCTAAAGAGACAAGAAGAGATGATGCAGTTACTACTTCGACAAGTTGGACATATTGGAGTGCAGAATCAAGGGAACACAACTGCAGGAGATGCTGGAGATAGGGATCGGGAGCATGGAGAAACCAGAATCCAGAATAGAGTAGGACCGTCAGGAGCAGCACCAGAACTAGGGGGCACTCACCCGGAGCATGTTGATCCAATCCCGGGCAGAGTATCAGGTGGAGCTGTGCAACATGGCGTTGATAGAGGAATGAATGCTCGTCCAGGAGAGAAGATCCCAGGAATCCCTCGTGGACTCGAGGGGCAGGTTGGAGGCAACGGACAAGGACTACAGCTAGGCTACAGTGATAGGTTGGCGGAGATGGTTAGGCAAGCCATGAGAGGCGGATTGGTGAATAGAGACTTGGAGGATGTGAATAGGAGTCCCTTTGCCCTTACGATCAGGAAAGCTAGAAACCCGCCAGATTTCAAACTACCAACACTGGAGATGTATGAAGGGAGAACGGATCCCACTATTCACTTGACGAGGTACATGAGGCATATGGAAGTGCTGGGGCATCAGAGGAGGTCATGGCACGGTGCTTCCCTTTGTATTTGACGGATATAGCAGCATTATGGTTCAGACAGCTGGAGAGTGGCTCTATTGGCGCATGGACGTAGCTGATTGAAAGGTTTATGAGGCAGTTTCGAGTCCACATAGTCTGACCTAAAAATGTGATGACTTTAACATCGATGAAACAATGGAAAGGAGAGTCACTCAGGGATTTCTTAACCAGATTCAATGCGGAGGTGGCTTCGGTGGATCGACCCGATCCATCGATGGTTTTGATGGTGGCAGTTTCAAGAATTGCAGATAATTCAGATTTCAAGATATCGTTGGAATGGGACCCACCGAGGGATCTCGGGGAGTTCTACCATGAGGTGGAAAGGTTCCTAAGGCAGGAAGATGCGCAGGCTGAGAGAGAAGGGAGAGAGGATGAAGCTTATGTAGTAAGGGGTGGAGGTCCACCCAGAGAGGATCCAAATAAAGATGATAAAGGGAAAAGGAAAATGGATGACAACGGTAACGCTTCAAAAAGGCCACGGAGGAATTCAAAGTTTACTTCCTACACGGATTTGACTGAGATTTAGGAGAGAATTTACTTGGATACTCGAGGGCGCCTCCAGTATCGAAGGCCGGCTAGAAGGGAACCTTCTGAATACGAGTGGGCATCGGGAAAGCATTGTCTATTCCATGTGCTGGATGGGCACAACACGAATGACTGCAGGCATTTGAAGGAGATCATTGAGGAGCATGTAAGGAATGGTCATCTACAACAATATGTAAGGAATCGAGCTGTGGCAACGGAGCAGGAGCGGCCACCGCCATCTCAAGCGAAGATGGCACTTGGTCTAGGCAACGTCATCAGCTTGTTATCGACTAAATAAATTTATGGCTTTGAATAAGTAATAGAGCTCGAAGTAATACGGCTAAGTCACTTACACATGTATGGGATCGAGGAAGGTCCCTAGGCATGCTCTGAGACGATGAAAAACCGTGTTGCTCGAGTTTATGAAATCCTGTTTTTCTTTTCGTTTTCCTGAAAACTTTGGTTTCTCCCTTGGATGTACATGCATTTATTTTATTTTCTTGGGATGTAAAAACTTTTATTTTGATGATTGGATTCAGATTAATGTAAAAGATAATACAGGTCACGCTATTATGGTCCCAACCGGAGAGACGGGGCAGTAATCGCGAGTTATGAGTCCCTTCACCGGAGAGCGATGGAATAGACTCGAACACAGTATAAAAGTCCTTAGCCGGAGAGCCGAGGCCGGAGAATTTAAAAGTCCTTGGCTGGAGAGTCGAGGCCGAAGAATATAAAAGTCCTTGGCCGGAGAGCCGAGGCTGGAGAATATAAAAGTCCTTGGCTTGAGAGCCGAGGCCGGAGAACACAAAAACTCTTGACCGGTGTGTCGGGGTCAGAACAGGATAGCGCGACCCGCGAGGTCTACGGATTTAAAGTTAAACTCGAAGAGGTCATGAATTCAGATTTTGGCTTGGGATAAATGGACCTAGAGCGGTGCTGAATTTGGCAAAGGACCCGGTGCGGTCCCGGATTTGGATATCACCCAGAAAGGTTAAGGATTTGGTTATTGGTCATTGGATATGGATAGATTAAAGCTCAGTTGATGGATTCAGATAGCCGTGGAATTAGCTAAGGTTGTGGTTAAGGGACTTCGAATTAGACATCGTCTCGGAGTAGTCGCGGACTTGGATATAGCTGTGGCACTTGGGTAGGATGGCTTGGTAATATATTCGATCATGGATCGGATGTCATAGCTATGGATGGAATATGGACTTCGGATGTCGGATTCAGAGCTTTTGAAAACAGGTCTTCTTACCACAAGGCATGTTTTCGGGGGAAAATGTTATCCCACCTTTTGGTCAAGGCTGGGATATCAAAAAATATGCCAAAAAGGATGGGAACCAGTATTGGAGATCGATTGGAGACAAGGCTATGATCGATATCGTCAAAATTTATCCGAGCTCCAATCAAGACAGGATCGATTGGGAATGATGAACAGGGCTAGAAAAGGCTATATTTCAAATTTCAAGTCAATCGGGGTTCATATGCTCAAGATATGATCGATGCAAATCAGGCAATGCTCTTGTTCGTATCCATTAGACCGCCTCTTTCATATCGGTTTCATTCGTATCCATCCAGGAAATCTCGTTCGTATCCACCAAGCATCCATTAGTTCGAATCCATCAAGTATGCCCCACTTCGTATCCATCCCTGCTCTCGCATCTATCATCCACCAGCTTATTCGTATCGATCCACCCACGCCCATTCTACTTCGTATCCATCGAACTCAGGCTACTTTGTATCCATAAAAAAAACTATCATTTCGTATCGATCCACCCATACATGCTATTCGTATCGATCGGCGGTGATCGTTGTGAATCGCACATGATGGACCGATACGAACGACATCCTTGTTAATCGATGCAAAGTAGCACCTGGGAACGTCGATGCGAACGAAGGCACAGGTGGTGGATACGAAAGGCAGGCATAGATCGATACGAAGCGGTCAACTCGTCATAAAACATGGATCGATCCTAAAAGTAAGCACCGCGTCAATGGTTAGCACGTGCTTGGAAGCGATGTAAAAAGATGGATTCAAATGAACCGACACGAATTAGACAACACATTGGAAATCCAAACTTGTATCGATCATATCTCACAATCTACAAGTCCAAATGCTGCCAAATTTTCACAGGAGCTCTCGTACAACCCCAAAAATGTCCATGCACGATCTCGACTCGATTGCACAAGATATTGATCGATACAAATTCCATTCGTATCGATCATGGATCGAGTCGAGATCGGTCGGGATCGATCACGTAGGCCCACCCACATGAGAGAAGGAGTCTTTCGAGATCTGGGTGAGATATTTGCAGCCTGCACCTATAAATACAGTCCAATAGCTTCAAAAAAGGGATTGGTTGGTTCTTTTACGCCGTGATTCTGCCGAACTCTATTGTAACTCAATTATTATCAATTGTACTCTTGTAATCAACGGGTGGTAATCAATAAAATAGCAACTCTTCAAGGTGGACGTAGGCAAGAGACAGCCGAACCACTATAAAACTTGTGTCTCTACTGCATTCCTTTTAATTTTCTAAGTGTTTTTCATATTTATATTCTCTACACATTTGTTATATGTGATCTGTGATTGTAAACGGGTGCTTTCATCGGCGATTGGGTGTTTGTGACCAATTTTGGCACAAACAGAAATTAACCAAGCTTAAACGGACATAACACATTAGAATGTCTAATTAGAATTCTCACACATCAAAGAGAAACTATGAGTTTCTTATCAACGACGAGAATAAAATTTCCTCAATTGTCAATAAGCCATTAAGAGTTTTGACTCTTCCTTATGGCACGATACGCAAATCCTGAATAGATTCCAAACACGGTTTCAAAATATGATTCTGCTAGTTGTACCCGAAGTAATATGATCTGTCGATAAGAATAACATCATAAATTTCAATTATCGAAACTAACATTGGATTCATCATTCAAAGTGACTAACTTAATTTAGATTTTACTCACCAAATTATCGCCAATATGATTTTGAGTTTCGTAACATTTATGTCAAATCAAAATTCTAAATAATGGTATAAAATAGACATTTTGCACATAGTAACCACAATGTTTCGAAGTCAATGAAAGCGATACTGAGTTTGTGGGTTTTAGATATTATCCAAGGACTGAACAAAAGTATCATTTGACGAGCATAAAAAATAAGCGAATATTTTGATAATGAAATTAAAAAGTTTGATTTTTAACCAAAATGTAGAGGAAACCTATATCTGTAAGAATGACCACAGGTTTTCTAAAACTATAAATAAACAAAAAACTTATGATTGTTAACATTGTACCTGCTAGAACCGCGTCGGTCGAAAGTGGGTGAAATAGGTAGATTTCAAAAAATATTCTCGTATTGAATCATATTATGCCTATGAAGTCTAAAGTTTGAATTAGATCCAATCTAATTAATTTAAATTAAATCATATTTTATTTATTTATTCTGATTTTATTAATTAATCGATTTAATTAAATGTAATTTATATATAATTTATAAGCATATCGGTATACGCTCTTGTGTGAAAAAGGTACACGTGCAACATAGCAAAAGGAGTACATGGTTAAATATATACATAAGTAGATGTTGGGTTTTACATCTACTATGTATATCCTTAGCTTTAACATATATGTTAATTGCTAGAAAATATTTCATAATATATATATATATTAATTTTTAACATTTTGACTGAAATTATAATAATTAGTTATGAAAAATATTAAATTTTTTAACTAAGTCTTTAGTTTCAAATTTCAAATCTAATATATCTATTTTGACTTTGTAAACAAGATTCAGATTTAAAGCTAGATCTATAATTCTAAAACTCAAAGTTAAAATTAAAATATCTAATTTAACTTTGGTACTTTTTAAATAATATACATATATATACATAAACATATATATATATAAATACATACATACATATAATAGAATAACTTTCTAATTCAAAAATAAATATACTTTAAAATATTTATACAAAAGCTAGTATTAATTGAATGATGTACACATATATAATTATATGAATATTTATATCAAATATATATACATATATGGATATAAGTTTCTGCAAAAATATTTTTTTAAATATAAGTAAATATTTTATTGGTTATAAAACGTTATAATTAAAACAAGAGAGAGAGAGTGTGTGTGTGTATATATATATGCGTAATCTAAAATTAATTTGAATGAAAAAAGATTTTTTTATTAATTTAAATTTCCGAAAACAAAATTTTTAAATAAATATTCATATGATAATTTTCCTTAGTTTAATTTATAAATAACACATTTAAAGTCACTAAACATTTTTTTGAACTAAACAAACAATATATATAATTAAAACATAATTTTTTTTAAATGTTGCCAATATGTTATTACAAATATATAATAATTTTTTATTGGTTGCTAATTATAAAGTTGCTATGAATCACATTAATTATATATATAGTAACTTATATAAACTAATGGTAATAATACATATCAACAAGGTGATATATCGTAAGCAATATATAGATATGATTATATGATAAAGATTGAAATTATACCTTGAAATAAGGCCGTAGAAACACACTTTGATCTGAACTATCTCCTTTGATCTCTCAAATATGCACTGTTTATTGCATGATACAATCCAGCAAACACCGAATTTAATAATATTAAATTGAATGGAGTTAAAAGGAGTAAGAAGCTAAGTTGGGATAGGGTGGGAACTTGTGGCTAAACCAATGAAGAGAGGAGCAAAAGATTCAAAACAAAATATTTGCCTTAGCTTTGAATTTATAATGGAAGCTAGAGAAAAAAATATCCTATACTTTTTACTTACCAATTCAAAGTCTCATGACCCCTTCTTTCCCTCCTTTTAGCTACAAAGATCATAGTTTATTATGGACCAAAACAACCATTCAACCAATTAATAATTTATTTAATTTAAATCCAATTTAAATTGTTATTAATATCGTATATCGATATGCACGTATATAACTTTTATATATGCCCCTAATAGATTACTAACAACACCCCAAACAATTCTAGAGAGGACCCAACTTTTCTAAATACACCCCACACAATTAAAACAATAATGGTTAATATTTAATGAATATTATTCAATTTAATTAATTATAACCATTATAAATTAATTAAATAAAGTGGTGTTTTAGCGACTGAATAGATTTGGTTGTGCGACTCACAGGTGTGGATTTAACTGGTAATTAATATTCAAACAATTCAAATACTAATGTTCATATGTCACTTTAGCTAGTGGTGTGACTTGTCGCTTATAAATATCATATGTAAAATCCAATTTTACAAATTAAACCTATATCTCTTGGTAACGATTATTTACACTATTCTCCTCATCAACACTATATCACTTTTCGACTTATGGAATTTTATTTTGGTTAAAATTCCAATATCTTGCATATTCAACTTAGTCAGCCTATAAATAAAGTCTTTGATTCAATAATAACATTTTATTATTAACAGTAGAACTCTGGCCAGGGAATTTTATTTTGACTTGACTATAGTTGATCGTGATACTAACTGTAACGACCCGTATTTTTGACAATTAAAAAATATTAAATTAAATAAGATTTTGAAATTTAATATTGTAAGAAATTAAAATTTATGATTTATTTATGAGAAAAATAATTAGATTATGATTTAATAATGTTGTTTGAATGTTATTGACAACTATTTTAATGTAATTCAACCAATTGAATTAATTGTAAAGTTAACTTGGTTATAATTGTAAATAAGGAATACATTAAATGTTGGATTTAATGTTGAAATTATATGTTATTAACTAAAATAGGTTTATTATAGAATATGAAATAAATTAATTAGTACATAAATTTATTAGCTTTTGTTTGTAAACAATAGACTTGGAAATGTGTTTGAATTACTAATATGTAATAGGGGCATTTCACCAGAAGGACAAACTTTGTAGCCTAATTAGTTTCTAGGACACACATTCAAAGAAATTACTTTCAAGGCCAAGATCAGCAGAATAATTACTTTCAAGGACAAAGTCAGCAGTCCAATTACTTTCAAGGACATAATTTCATAGGTTTTTAGGCTCTAGAAACTAATTATTTTACATTTTGTCCTTGAAGTAATTATTTCAGTTGTGTGTCCTAGAAACTAATTCCACTTGCTAAAGAGGCCCTTATGGCTAATTTCCACTATTTAATAATTTTTTAAATTATTATTTTATTATTTAATTCGTTTGAAATTAATTTGGAAATTAATGAAATTTGATGTAATTATATATTACAGTTAATATGAGTTAAGATGATAACTATAGAATATGAATGTAATAAAATGTAAACTAATGTTACTTATATTCATAAGGTATTTGATGATTTAATAATAAGAATTTAAAATCAAAATAAAAGAAATTATTTGGAATTTAAATTATAATGAATGGTTTTATTCAGTTGAAATTCAACGCTGAAATTAGTGCATTATTTTAATATTAGATTTAACAAGGAAAATTTACTTTAAAAGACTATAAATTTCTATGTAATCAAGAATGGTAAAATTGTTAACTTTTAAAATTGAATTTAAAGGTGATTAAATCAATTGAATAATAATTTATTTAATTAACGTGTAAAATTGATTTTTTGGGCATTGTCTTGGATTTCGACGAAACTAGTTTCATCGGATCCGTAACAGTGAATTATTATAAGATTTCAAGTTTCGTAGCGATCAGACTTATCGTTTGATCGTGCGAGCTCGAAATACGTAAAAATCGATTAGTGGAATTTAAATGAACATAATTTGATTTTGGAAGCTAACTTCTGTATACAATGGAATTAGGGTTTGAAACTAGATCCATTGAGTTTAAAAATATCAAAAACCTATATTTTGATATATTGGATGACCTATTTTCGTTTCGTTAATGAAACGGGCTTTTCGGGTCATTGTTATCGTTTCGAATCGAGTCGATCTATCCATTCGTTCTTATGCATCTCAGTCTATATAAATAGATTTTTTATAAAACCCTAGCAGCTTTTATTTCTGATTTCTGTACGTACTTTATTCTCATCGGTTCCATCTCCAATGGCTGTCTTTCCAAAATCCTAATTTCATTTTCAAATCAAACTATAAAATTCAAAATCCTCATCCATAGAAAATTATATATCGTTGGAAAGCTCTCGACAAACATAATCTACATCTACAGTTCGTTTTTGCAATTGAGTCTAGGATTGGCAATAAATTGGTGAAACGGTCTCGACCGTCCATTGTAGGGTTTGCGAATCGACGATGGATCGTCGACCATTCGACGATCGGGGAGTGACGTCTGGAAGATGAGACGGAGTAGCGACCATCCAGTGGAATAGTTCATCGCTGAGCATCAAATTTTGCCATAATCGGTGACTTATTCTTCACAGCGGCGTTGGTTCTTGGGGGGGTCGCGGCTGGCCGCGTGGGCCCTAGGTGGGCGGCCTTGGACAGCGAACACGACCATGGCATCTGATCGTGGCACGAGCAAGCGTAGTGGCAGAGAAATCATGAATAATGATGGCGACTGGAACTGATGTGCGTAATTGAAGGCGATTAGGGTTTGGATGTTAAACGTAATTATAGTTATGCCCTTTAATTTTATTTTATTTTTAATTAAAATTTTAATCTTCTAACGCTAATAACTTTTTCATACGAACTTGGATTTGGACATGGTTTCTTACATTGGGTTTGTATCGAAATTCCAAACGAAATGGAACTGGTTTGTTTGTTTTGGAGACTGTTGGAATTTGGGCGTTCTTTTGGATTTTAAATCGACTATAAATCAAAGATGAGTGATTTAGCCTACTCACAAATACTAAACCTTCTTATGCTAGTTGAACTAAGTTTATGATGCGATAAGAAATTTATTAATTGTTGTTTGGAAATTTTAAATTGTCATTTAAATTTAATTTGAATTTATATTGAATTAAATTGCCATTTAAATTAATATCGAATTTAAACTATTAGTTAAATACCTGATATAATTGTTGTGATTTATTGGCTGATTTGGATGTTGATTGTGATGGATGTTTATTTGTTGACATTTTGGATGATTCGATTTTTAAATCCCTGTTATCACTATGGGTTGAAAAGTACATACCCGAATGATCTTATAGATTAGGGAAAACCATAATGGGTTGAAATGATACATACCTCAGCGATTTTATTTATTTGGAAATTATTGATTTTGGATACGGGTTGAAATGATATATACCCGGAAAATTTAACTATTTTCGGTTGAAATGATACATACCCTATCACTTGACCATAGGGTAGAAAATTATCTACGGACACCGTTGGTCGGTTTTAAATTATTTTCTAAATGGTAAAGTATGGTTGATTTTTAAATTTGATTTTTAAATTTAATTTAATGATTTTATTTAAAAAATATATTTGGAAAATAATTTATTTTATATGTTTTAAAGCTTCAAATTATAAGTTAATATATGGTTTTTAAGGTAAATTTAAGATTTTAACTTATAATTTTATTTAGTTTTAAATATATATATTTTGAATAGTTTAAAATTTAATTTAATAAAATATTTAATATATTTTTAATATATATATTTTAAATTTAATTTAGTATAATAAATATAGTTTTGATTTAGGATAATAAATATATACTTTTATAATAACTTTAATAGATAAAAGATTTTTTTGTAAAGATTTTAGAATTTTTGTAAAAGGTTTTGTAAGGAATTTATAAAAGTTTTATAGGAGATTTTATAATGGATTTTATAAAGGATTTTATAATGGTTTTATAAAGGAGTTTATAAAGGTTTTAAAGGATTTTATAAAGGGTTTTATAAAAGAACTTGTATAAGGGGATTTGAAAGCGTTTAAAGGAACTTGCGTAGAAGTTTATGTAAAGGGAAAGACTTGTAAACTGTTTTGGAATTTATAAATAAATTTATAAATGGTTTTAAAGCATATAAATAGTTTATAAATGGTTTAAGAGAGATTTACAAATTATTTTCAAAATTGATTGAAAAAAATCTTCCTCGGTATTTATGAATATATTTATACTTTTGGAATAAGTATATGGATGTCCTGATATGAAGGTACACTATTTCTGGATTTATTATTAAAAATGTTTTAAATGACCATGGTGTGAAAAATATAACGATTGGCTGTTAAAGAGACCGGGGTCGGATATTGTCATACTCTCGGCCAATTCTGAAACCACTTTAACAACTGTGTACATGGTGGAGAATCCAGAACGAAGTAGGATGGTTTGGCGAACGCTACTGGTATGAGGTAAGAACGCAGCTTTGACCTTCGGGTCAGCTTGATATGACTAAAATCAGAAGCCATAACCAGGCCAAGTGAGGTCGCTCCTCCGATCGGACATGCTTCTTCGATACCATATCTGTTACTTTGTGATTGATTGGTGGCCACACTCGATTTGATTATGGGAGTGTTGTTCGAGGTGGGCAGTAGCTGCGGCTATGCGTTACCACCAGCCTGGTTCCGCAATCCGTTAGAATCCTACCATGGGTATGGCCTCGTGTGCCCTGTCATATGCCTTATCGAGCCCACTATGATTTTGTTTTGTGACGTACCTATGGAGGGCTCCCTGATAGCCCACCAGTTTATGGTGGAGTTTACAGTACTGTATAGACTACGATGCCTATAACAATGTGTTAAGGGGGATATGGGTAACGCCTTAACGCTATTTTAATACTTTGCTTTACTGATAGACACTATATATATAGCGTATATTACTACATATAAATAGTTTAGCGGATCCCTAGGAGATGGAAAATCCCTAGACATCTCTTAAGTTATTGCATGCACGTTATACACTGGATAAGAGATGTAAAATCCTGTAAACATCCTTGAAGCCATTACACTCATATTTATTTGTTGTTGATTTAACCTACATAGGATCTTTAAGAGATGTCTCTTTATAATTACAAGCATACGTCTTTAAGCCATAAGAAGACACAAGAGAATACTAGAGTTCAAACATGAGTGTTTTGTCTTTTCATTACGCTTGGGTCAGCCTGTGCTTTTCAGTGTTGAAGACTTTATTTCTGGAGGACAAAGATGGAATTTGGTATATTATATTATTAGTAATTTTCCACTACATCAATATTGATATGTCATTGTTTGTACACTGATTGTTGTAAAAATTTGTGTAATCAAATGTATATTATAAAACAGCTTCATGAACTGTTTATTTGAGTATTATATTTTGTCATTCCGCTGTGAGATTCTGTTTTTTGTTTTTCTTTCTATTCTCTTATTTTCTTATTTAACCCATTGACAATCCTCCCTTTTGAATGGTTTGAGTTGGCATGTGTGGTTTATTATCGAATTAAACCATCCAAAAAGGTGGGTCGCCACAGTTGGTATCGGAGCTTTGGTTTATAGATACCTTAGCCCGTTTGGGGTTTAACTCATTAGAGATAGGGTTAATAATACCCTAGAATGAGTATGAGTGTATATATATGAGAGAGTGTATTTTTTAGTGCTATAAAAATGTTTTTGTATTGTGTTAATTTGTTTGGTTGAGTATTTATGAATTCTGGTCGGTACATAGGACGCTATGGCACGATAGCGGTTTCTAAACACTTAATAGGGCAGACCGACATAATATTGTTTTAAAAATAGTTAATTGAAATAATTTTACCTAGTATCATATTTTTTATATAAAAGAATAATTTTTATAAATGGATATAGTTGTATGTGATATGTTTGTTTGTTAGGAAGTGAAATTTTACAAATATTAGTTGCAAAATATGATTTATAAATAAAATGATTTTAATTGGAAATTTGAGAACTTAAGTTCTGGGGTTTTGAAATTGGTTTTTAAAAGATTTTGAAATATAATATTAGTAATATTTGGAAGTATTTTCGAATATAAATATTTTCAGTGTGATTTGAAAGAAATGTTTTAAAATAATTTTAAAAGGAAATAAGTTCTGTACTCCCCACTTCTGTCGTTGGAAAATAATTTCAGTGATGATCACGACATCATTGACTTTCATTTTTGAGTTTTAAAGTGGGAAGACCGCTACAGTAGCTTTGCTACACATTTGTCTTGATAAACAAATCTTAATTTTAAAATTTCTAAATATGATTTGACATATATAAAGATATGAATATATTTATTATTTCAAAATGATTTGAAATGAACCCATTATTAGTTCTTAAGTTTCTGTTCAATTAATGATTTTCAATTGAAGAAGAAAGTGAAATTTTAATAATTGGAAACTTCTAAAATGAAAAAAAATAGAAATTAGAAGCTAAGTGATTAATGAAACTGTAAAGAAATTGGAGATTTGTCACTTGTAAATTAAAGGGTAATGAAATTTAGAAGATGTAAATTATTGAATATTTTTGCTAACTAAAATGAATAAGATAAATTTGTAAAACACTCAATTATATTCTAAAATCATATATAAAACTTACCAAAAATGTTTAAAAGTTGAAATGTGTAATGACCCACCTTTTTGAACGGTTTAAATCGACAATAAACCACACATGTCAGATCCAAACCATTCAAAGGGAGGATTGTTATAGGGTAAATAAGAAAAAGAAGAGAAAAGAAAGAAAAACAAATACGGAATCTCACAGTGGTATGACAAAATATAATAATCAAATAAACAGTTCATGAAGCTATTTTACAAATAACATTTGATTACACTTTTACAATACAGATCAGAGTTACATACAACATGAATAATTAAATAAATGCAGCGGAACAACATGATGCAGTGGAATAAATATAATAAATAATAATAGCATTAAATCTTCGTCTTCGTCCTCCAGAAAAGCAGTCTTCGATAAACTGAAAAACTCAAACTGACCCAAGCGAATTGAAAGACAAAACACTTGAGTCAGAACTAAAAGATCTTATGTAAGTTAGATCAACAATAAATAAATATGAGTGTAACAACGTCGGAGATGTTTACGGGGTTTGACATCTCCTATCCTTTATTAATGTGAGTGTAATAACTTAAGAGATGTTCGGGATATCCATCTCTTAAGGATCCGTTAAACTATCTACATACATAGTACAATACGCTATTATAATAGTGTCTACAGTAAAGCAAAGTATTAAAATAGCGTTAAGGCGTTAACCATATCCCCCTTAACACATTTTATATAATGTCGTAGTCTATACAGTACTGTAAACTCCACCGTAAACTGGTGGGCTATTAGTGAGCACTCCATAGGTACGACACAAACCAAACTCGTAGAAGGCGTGATAAGGCATGTGACAAGGCACGCGAGGCAATGCCAGCGTAGGATTCTACCGTTTTCACTCCCAGACTAGTGGTAACACATAGCAGCTACTATCGCCCACCTTGGAACACACTCCCATAATCAAATTCGAGGGGTGGTCACCAAATCAATCACAAAGTCATAATATGGTATCGAAGAAATGTGCCCGATCGGAGGTACGACCTCACTTGGCCCGCTATAGCTCCTGTTTTTGCCACATCAAGCTGACTCACGGGAGTCAGGGCTACGTAAATACCTCATACATAATCGTTCGCCAAACCATCCTACATCATTCTGGAATCTCCACCACGTATACAGTTGTTAAAGTGGTTTTCGGTATTGGTAGAGAGTATAGCAATATCCGATCCCGGTCTCTTTAACAACCAAACGCTTATTTCACACTAGATGGTTCTTTTACATTTCAAAAATCAATTCATAATTGATATCAAAATATCATATTCGATTCAAACCATATCACTTTTGAAATCATATTCACTTTCGAAATCATATCGACAAAATAGGTTAAATCCTCATTTCAAAATCATCATAATTACTCGAATATGTCATTTCACTAGAAAATATCATTTCAAATTCAACATAGGTTATAACATCATTTAACCATATTCGCTTTAAATCAAGGATTTAAATGTAAACAATTCAACCTTGCACCGTTAGAAATTTAGAAATATAGTATAAATAGTTTAAAATAGTTAAAATAGTTTAAAATAAATTTTTAAATAGTTAAAATACTCTAAAATAGTTTAAAAATAGATTAAAAATAGTTTAAATAGATTTAAGATAGTTTAAATAGATTTCAAATAGTTTAAACAGATTTCAAATAGATTAAATAGATTTAAAATAGATTAAAGTAAATTAAAATAGTTTAAATTGATTAAAAAGTTTAAAATAGTAAAAATAGATTTAATTAGTTTAATAGTTTGAAAATCTTAATAATCAGAATTTTTAAAATAATATATTTTTAAATAGTTTATATTAAAATAATAAATTTGAAATCCATATCAAATTAAACTATTTCTTTCATTTAACACATTTGGACCACGTCCAACTTTCAAATCAACAAACTAAATTTTTGTCTTTCAATTCAAATTCTCATTTAAACCATTTAATCAATATCGATTTCAAATCCATGTTCGAACAATAAATTCAAACTATTTCAAATTTAGTAAATTTCAAAGTTACATTTTCAAACGTTTTCAATAACTCAATTCCGATAAATTTCATGTATACTTCAAATTCAACTTTAAAATTTCAATTTAATTTCTTTAAACAATTCTTTTAAATCAAATTTCAATTCCAACATTTAAAGCTTGGATTTTCCGAATATAATTCAGTTATATAATCCAATTTTATTTCAAAATATCATTTAATTGAATTCAAAAATTAAGGATTTAAAATCATTTAATTTAACCAATCCGGTGTCCGTATATAATTTTCTACCCTATGGTCAAGTGATACGGACATATATCATTTCAGTCCGCAATAATTTTAATTTACGGATATATATCATTTCATCCCGCAATCCCAAAATTAACATTCAAAATCCATAAAATCGCTTGGGCTTATCATTTCAACCCATAACGATTTTTCCTTAATCTATTGATCATTCGGGTATGTATCATTTCAACCCATAGGGATTTTCTACCAATAAACGAAGGGAACTTGCAGTGTTATAACAACATATAAATATCACATCCAGTCATCCAATATCAACAATTAACCATCCATCACAATTATCATTCAAACCAACCAATAAACAATAACAAGTGACTGATTATCAATACCAGGTATTAACAGGCAATTTAAAATTTAATATTAAATTAATGGCGATTCAATTCAATAAAGTCAGATTTTACTAGAATGATAATTTAAATATATCAAACATCAACTAATCAAATTCAAATCACATCATAAATTCAATTTAACTAACATGAGATAATTTTAGTAGTTGTGAGTGGGTTATAACACTCACCTTTGATTTCAAATCGATCTGAAATCCAAAATAAGGCCCAAAATTCAATAGTCTCAGAATTCGTCCAGACGAGTTCCATAATGTTCGAAATTTTGATACGATAGTAGCAGAGAAAACCACGCGTGAATCCGACATCATACGTGGGTTTCACGTTGTTCGACTAGATTTCCATCCTTGTCAAAGCACACTTCGCCAATGCAAACAACTTTGTCGTCATCTTCAGCGTGCTCTTCTTCCATGGGGGCTTCTTCTTCTTCTTCCTCGCTGTCCTCTTGCACTTGAACACTTAAGGATTCTTCATCGATTAAGATGGGATTGGCGTGATTGTCCATTAGAAACTTTTGCAAGTTTCTAAGGATTTTGCCTTGCCGTTCTTGTTCTTTGGCCATTCTGATTTGCACCACTTGAATTTCAGTCATAAGTTGTAGTGCATCCTTCAAGGAAACCTCCATTTTCATCACTCGTGCAAGCGTAGTTTGTTGAAATGGTCCGATAGAAGGAGAAGGGAACGAAAAGGTTGAATTTTTGTTTGATTTGGAGGAGGAGGCCATTGTTTTATTGTTTTCAGAAGTTAGAACAGAGAAAGAACAGAAAGAATGAACAAAATTTCGAAATAAGAAGAATATATAACCACCAATTTGAATTTTGGTGCGAAAATTTCAAAAGAAAAAAAATTCGTTATATGTCGACAGGGGTAAAGGAGGGTTGTTGACAAGGTACTTATATTTTTGCTATTTGATTTATTTTAATTTAATTTTAATTATACTTGTTATATTTTATATTCAATATTTCAGTTATTGAACAAATACTTAATTCTCTTCTTAATTTAGTAAATATAGATTCATTTAAGGGTTTTGTTAAGATATCAGCAATTTGATTCTCGGAATTGATATAATCGAGAGTAATTACTTCCTTACTTATATTATCTCTGAGAAAATGATGTCTGATATCAATATGTTTAGTTCGAGCATGATGAGTAGGATTTTTGGATAAATTTATTGCACTGGTATTATCACAATAAATTGGTGATTTTGAGATATTTAAACCAAAATCTTTTAAAGTTTGTTGCATATATATTACTTGAGAACAAGCCAAAGCAGCAGAAATATACTCTGCTTCGGTTGTTGATAAAGAAACTGTGTTTTGCTTTTTACTAAACCAGGAAACCAGAGAATGCCCCAAAAAGTGACAAGTTCCACTTGTACTTTTTCGGTCTGATTTACAACCAGCATAGTCAGCATCACAGTAAGATATTAATTCAAAAGAATCATTTTTAGGATAAAATAAGCCATAATCAAAGGTGTGTTTAACATATCTTATGATACGTTTTACAACTTTTAAGTGGGTCTCTTTAGGTTGGGATTGATATCTTGCACAGAGACAAACACTATGCATGATATCAGGTCTACTAGCAGTGATATAGAGTAGTGATCCAATCATTCCTCTATATAATTTTTGATCTACATCTTTCGAGAGATCTTCTTTACTTAGGTACTCATTGGTTGCCATGGGAGTGAGTTTTCCACTTGTAGTAGTCAAACCAAATTTACTAACTAGGTCTTTAGCATATTTTTCTTGACTAATAAAGATACCAGTATCTAATTGTTTTATTTGCAATCCTAGAAAGAAGTTTAATTCACCCATATGACTCATCTCAAACTCTTTTGTCATTATTTCAGAAAATTCTTTATTCATTTCAAAATTAGTTGATCCGAAAATGATATCATCTACGTAAACTTGTACTAGTTGAAAATCATTTTTTTCTTTTAGTAAAAAGAGTATTATTTATTTTACCATTTTCAAATTTTGATTGTAATAAGTAAGATCTTAGTCTATCATACCAGGCTCTAGGAGCTTGTTTTAGACCATATAGAGCTTTCATAAGTTTGTAAACATGATTTGGTAATTTTTCATCTTCAAAAAGTGGTGGTTGTTCAACATATACTTCCCCTTTTACAAATCCATTTAAAAAGGCACTTTTAACATCCATTTGAAATAATTTGAAATTATTATGATTTGCGAAAGCAAGTAGAATCCTAATGGCTTCTAATCTTGCTACGGGAGCAAAGGTTTCATCACAATCTATTCCTTCTTCTTGACAATAACCTTGAGCGACTAACCGGGCTTTATTTCTAACGACCTCACCTTGTTCATTCATTTCATTTTATAAACCCATTTAGTTCCAATTATATTTTTATTTTCAGGTCTAGGAACAAGTTCCCAAACATCATTTCTAGTGAATTGATTTAGTTCTTCTTGCATAGCCAAAATCCATGAATCATCAGTTGATGCTTCTTTTGGATTTTTGGGTTCAATAGTTGATATAAAGGCTACATTTCTCATTTTACTTAGTTGATTTCTAGTTGTAACAACAGATTGCATATCTCCTAGTATATTTTCTATAGGATGATTTTTTAAAAGTATAATCTGTTTATTAGGATGATTAATTTCATTATTAGTTTTAGTTGACTCCTGATTTTGAGTAATTAAATCCTCTTCATCATTTGTATATTCAAAATTTTTGAGATTTTCATCGAATGAAACATGCATTGTTTCTTTGATGGTGTTAGTTCTTAAATTAAACACTTAGTATGCTTTACTTCTATTAGAATATCCGATAAAGATACCTTTGTCGGATTTAGGATCGAATTTATCTAAGTTATCTTTTGTATTTAAAATAAAACATTTACTTCCAAAAATTCTAAAATAAGACACCTTAGGTTTCTTTTCGTGAAGAAGTTCATAAGATGTCTTATCAGTTAAAGGTCTATTTAAAATTCTATTTAAAATATAACAGGCGGTAGCAACTTCTTTTGCCCAAAAATGTTTTGGTAATTTACTATCTGAAAACATAGTTCTCGCACACTCTTGAATCGTCCTATTTTTACGTTCTACTACTCCATTTTGTTGTGGAGTTCTTGGAAATGAAAAATTGTGAGTTATTCCCTTTTTATTGCAGAATTCCTCAAACTTTTCATTTTCAAATTCACCACCGTGATCACTACGGATGGTTATAATTTTTACAAAAAGTTGATTTTGAATCCTTTTTGTAAAGTTCTTAAAACTTTCAAAAGTATCACTTTTATGTTTCAAAATTATTGTCCATGTAAATCTAGAATAATCATCTACAATTACAAAAACATATTTACTGTGATTTTGTAACGACCCACTATTTTGGACCATTCAAATTGACAATAATCCACACATGTCAGACTTGAATAATGCAAAATAACAGATTGTAATAAAATCTGGAGCAAATAAAACCAATCATAGAATCACCGACATAGAATATCAGAATAACTCGTAGCGGAAAATAAAATAAATAGTGGTCCATGAAGCCACTACAATACAAAGTCTCAAAACAGATTTCAAAATACATAGTCTGAAAAACAGATACAACCGAAGTCTGAAAACATAAGTATAGTAGAAATCCAAATACATATGTCTCTAATAAAAAGCTGACATAGAAATATTGAATGGAAATAGATAGCAACTAGATAAATGATGATCTCCAGCAATCCTAGCTCCAGAAGGTGAGATCCAAAGCTGATACTCAGGCTGACCCGAGCGTAAAGCAAAACACAAAACACGCGAGTCAAGACATACATACTTATACAATGTAAACCAACTCAAGTGAACTGTAATAAAAGGTATAAGTAACTTAAAGAATGCTTGGGATCGCCCATTCTTTAAGGATCCGTTAGACTATCTACTACGTAGTAATATTCGCTATTATAATAATGTCTAAATATAAAATAATCTTACTTTAAAATAGCATTAAGGAGTGACCCAATATTCCCCTTAACACGTAATAGTCCCAGTAGTCTATCTAGTATTAGCATACTCCCAGGTCGGGGGCTACCCTCAATACTCCACAGGCTACGGGAGAAATCTAAACTCGTAGTAACGCTCGATATGGTAGGTGACACGACACAACTAGGAAATGCCAGGGTAGATATACCAATTACGCGTCCAGGCTGGTGGAAACGCAAAGCAGCCACTACCGCCCACCTCGAGCCACACTCCCAAAATCAAGGGGTGCACCCAATCAATCACAAAAGTAATAGAATGGTATCGAAGAAGTGTGTCCGACCAGAGGTGCTACCTCGTTGGCCCGTCAATCACTCCTGTTTTAGCCACCTTATGCCAACTCACGGGAGTTGGGTCCACGTAAATATACCTTTAGGATCGTCGCCACCATGCTACTTCATTCTGGAAACTCCACCACGTACACAGTTGTTAAAGTGGTTTTTGGTATCGACAGAGAGTATGTCCATATCCGATCCCGGTCTCTTTAACAACCAATCGTTATGATAACCCGTGGTTATAAATTTCAAAATAGTTTATATTTCAAATCAAAATACTTCATTTAAACCATTTAAAAGTGAAGTCATTATAACTTTAAATCAAATAGTCAATTCCCAAAAATTTAACACTTTTGAAGTTTGTTTATTTAGTTAAATACTTTAAAACATTAAGATTTCAGCTTTCGCAGCATTTAGAAAAATGTTGCGGTAAGTTATATTTGAAACAATTCATTTTAGCAAGACAGCATTTAAAACTGTTGTAGTAGTTCAATTACATTTGAAACAATTCAATTCAGAAAAGACAGCATTTACAAAACTGCTGCAGTAGTTCAGTTACATTTGAAAATCTCATTTCAGCAACTGCAGCACTTATCAAGTGCTACTGTAGCCCTTTTATTAGTTTCAGATTTTAGATTTTCTTTCTGCAATCACAACACTTACCAAGTGTTGTAGTAGCCTTTAGTGAATTAGCCTTTAGTTCATTTGCATCAACCACAGCACTTACAAAGTGCTGTAGTATCATTTACTTCAGATTTTAAGTTAATTTCAGAAATGATAGCATTTCTGAAGTGCTACTAATTCAATTTCCAGATTTATAATAAAATTCCAGAAACAATTAAACTTCAATTTACCCAATCTTAACTTATAAAAATCATATTTTTCCACTTTAAAAATGTTCATTTAAATACCCTTTAATTTATGATTTTTATAAAGAAAATTTTCACAATAAAATCAAATTTTCCAATAATTTCACTTGTTAAATTCAAATGTACCATTTCCCATTCTTTTCATTTTTAACAATTTACCTTAACACTTAAATTTAAATTCCCATTCCAAAAATACAACTTAATTTCCATTTTTTTTCTTTACTTAAACTTTTCATTTTAAAAATCAAATCACAGATCTCCAAATTAAGTTATGTTTCAAATCACAATTTTTCCATTCATTTATTTAACATTTTTAATACATAGAAAAATCATTATCACTTTATTAAATCATTTTAAATCCAAATTTAAATCACAATATCAAAATTTTTACATTTAAAATACTTAAAAATTTTCCAGAAAAATATATAAAATAACCACGGGTCTGTATAATATTTTCTAACCTAGGTCAAGTGATACAAATAATATATCATTTCAATCCGTAATTTACAAAGAAAATCCGGGTTCTATCATTTCAAACCCGCAATCCCAAGTAAATAAAATAAATAAAAATCGCTCAGGCCTATGATTTCAGCCCATAACGATTTTTCCCTTTTCTAAAGTCCGTTCGGGTATGTATCATTTCAACCCATAGTGATTCTATTCTACAGGGAACTTGCAATGTGAGAACAGAAATAAATAACAGTATAACAAAATATAACATAGCAGATGATGTGACAGGTTTATAACAAAGTTTAACATCATATAATTTATATCACAGGCAGGTATAATCATGTATAACAATTCTACACATTCACTTGGTGTCACTTCACAATTTTATAAGTATGAATGTCAAGCGTGAATAACTCACCTTTTTACGCAGGAGTTCGCAAATAAAAAAAAACAAATAAATCCCAGAAAGCACGATAGCACGATTTTTGATTCAAGTGGAGAGAGAGTCAAGATTCTGGTCTTGTATATAACAAATAAAACAAAGCAATATATAAATATATTTTCAACACCAAATATATTGAAACAAATTGAAATAGAATTAACAAAAGACACAAATGGCTTAACCATGCTTTGAAATCACAATTTCTTGACCTCAAATCAACATATGCTCGGCCACAACATGTTTATAGGTGGAAATGGCTCGGGTTTGGCTCACTAACACACGGCTAAGCTAGAGAAGATGAGGAGTTTGGAGTTACAAATGGAGGAATGCTAAAGGTCAAGGCTAGGAAAGGAGTTTGGTTCACCATCTAGGCTCAGCCAAAGGTCAAGTGGGCTCGGCCTTGGTCAGGTACAGGTCTGGTGATGGCTGAAGTGATGGCCAAAGGTGGTGTACTTGCTGGTGGTGGTGGCTAAGGGTGTGGCCGTGGTCAAAAATGAAGGGGATGGGAAAACTAGGCTCGACTATGCATTTTTGCAAGGGTTTCAATGTTTTTGTGGTGATGGTTCAATCAAGTAGTCACCGCCAGATCTGGTCAGAGGAGGAGGAGATGTTGCCGTGGGTGATGAGTGGAAGATGATGGTGGTGGTGGCCGGTGAAGGAGTGGAGGCTATGGCCGAGCAAAGCTAGAGAGGAATCAAGGCAAAAATCAATAAAAATGAAGAGAAAAAGTAGAAAAAAAGAGGAAGCCATTACCTAAAAATATTTCAGAAATGAGTTGCCGTGAAGAATGATGTTGAGAAAGAGTTTCTCACGTGAATAACAAATAAAACTCACAGCTACAATAAAGAAAAAGAACGGCCAAGAATTGAAAAGGCTAGGCAATGAAAAGTCATAGGTTTTAAAGCTTTTTGTCTCTTAGAATTTCCACTTTATAAATTCAAAGTAAACAAATAAAATATCAAGTAAAATAAATAAAAGACAAACAAATATAAAGTGAAAATGAAAATAAACAAATATTCTTAGGAAAAATAAAAAGTAAATAAAGAAAATAGTTTATTATATTTAAACTAGGATTAAAATTTGTAAACAAAATACAATTAACTTTGGAAAATTATAGCTATACTTCTAAAATGTTTTAAAAATAAAAATATTGAAATAAAATCTAATTTAAAATAATTTAATAATATTTGCAAAAATATTGGGTTGTCACACTCTCCCCCACTGAAATCTTTTCGTCCCCGAAAAGAACAAAACAAGGAAAATAAGGAAAAGCAAAATAGAAAAACAAATAGTACCTGAAACGAACAATTCCGGATTCGAAACACGAATGCTCTCCTCCGTCTCCCAGGTACAGTCTCGATCATCAGTACTCCACTGTACTTTGACCAGACTAACATATTTCCTTCTTATCTGCTTCGTACCTCTGTCGACAATACGAAGTGGCTTCCTCTCAACAGTCAGATTAGGCTCAATATCCAAACTATCAAGGTTAGAAGGCTGAACAATAAGAGATGGATCATGTAGATAGCGACGAAGATGAGAAACGTGGAATACATTATGCACTCCAGAGAACTTCTCGGGCAAATCCAGATGATAAGCCAAAGAACCAACTCTTTCCACAATGCGGAAAGGACCAATGAACCTAGGAGAAAGCTTCCCTCTACGACCAAATCGAATAACATTCCTTAAGGAAGAGACCTTAAGGAAAACCAAATCACCAACAGAAAACTCCAAACTCCTCCTACAACGATCAGCATACTTCTTTTGCCTATCCTGAGCAATCCTCATCTTCCTCCTAATCTCCTCAACTCTCTCAGAAGCCTCTAAAATCATCTCAGGACCAAGAACCAAATGATTACCGGATTCAATCCAGCAAGATGGAGATCTACAAGGTCGTTCGTAAAGAGCAGCAAACAGAGACATCTTAATACTTTCCTGAATTCAAAGATAGAATGAGATAGATAAAGGTTAAGATAAGATTAAAACAAAAAATTGAGATTATACCTGATAACTATTGTTATAGGTAAATTCGACAAGATGGAGATGATCTTCCTAAGATCCTCCATAATCAAGCACACAAGCATGAAGAAGATCCTCTAGAATCTGATTCACTTTTTCCGTTTGACCGTCGGTCTATGGATGGTAAGCAGTGCTCAGATTCAGATGAGTACCCAAAGATACCTGAAAAGCTTTCCAAAACTGACTAGTAAAGATAGGATCACGATCACAAATAATACTGAGAGGGACACCATGGAGACGAAGAATCTCTCTCATATAGATCTCAGGCAAACTAGAAGCAGAACAGGTAGACTTGACCGGAATGAAATGAGCTGACTTGGTCAGTCTATCCACAATAACCCAGATACTCTCATTACCCCTCCTAGTCCTCGGTAATCCATCAATCAAATCCATAGAAACCTGTTCCCACTTCCAATTGGGAACCTCAAGGGGCTGCAACAAACCAGGGGTCTTCTGATGATCGGCCTTGACTTGCTGACAAGTCGCACACCTACTAACAAAGATGGAGATATCTCACCTCATACCTCTCCACCAATACAACATCTTCATATCCTGATACATCTTGGTCACTCCCGGATGAATAGAAAGTCTGGATCGATGATTTTCCCGAAGTAACTCCTGTCTCAATCCATCAACATTCGGGACACAAATCCTATTATTAATCCTCAAAATACCTCTATCATCGATCTGGGCTCCACTACCATCAAGACTACTACTACCAACTCTGCTACAAACATTCTCCTTCATCAATCTAAGCATCTCATCCTCATCCTACTTAGCCATGATACGATCCAAAAGAGGAGAAGAAACAACAAGCTGACACAACACAGCCTTCTTCCGACTCAAAGCATCTGCCACAACATTAGCTTTCCCAGGGGTATAGTTGATGTCGAGGTCATAAGAAGAAAGAAACTCCAACCACCTAACTTGTCTCTGATTCAAATCCTTCTGAGTGAAAATATATCTCAAAGACTGATGATCAGTGAAAAGCTCAAACTTAGTTCCCAAAAGATGATGCCTCCAAAGCTTCAAGGCAAAAACCACTGCAAGCAATTTCAAATCATGAGCAGCATAATTGGCTTCATGGCTCTTCAACTGACGACTAGCATAAGCAATGACCTTCCCATCCTGCATCAGAACAGGTCCCAAACCTTCACGACAAGCATCAGTGTATACCGTTAATCCCTCATTTCCATTTGGAACGGTAAGAACTGGTGCGGAAGTAAGCTTGTGCTTTAACTCATTGAGTGCAGCTTTACACTCATCACTCCAAATAAACTTTGCATTCTTACGAGTCAAAGAAGTGAGAGATGCAGCAATCTGAGCAAAATTCTTAATGAATCTTCGATAATAACCGTTGGAGTCCTAGGAGTTTCCCAATCCTGCACAGAATATGGATAAATAAGGACAACGGAAAAGATAGAATAAATTGAATGAAACAAGGAAAGAGAAGGAAAGAAAGACTTACATTGATCGCAGCGATCTTGACTGGATCAACAGAAACTCCATTACCAAAAACAATATGTCTAAGGAATCAGACTTCATCCTTCCAAAAATGGCATTTAGAAAATTTAGCCTTCAACTGATGATTTCTAAGAGTCTCAAGAATAGATTTCAAATGCGACTCATGTTCTTCCTCAGACTTAGAGAAAACAAGAATATCATCAACAAAGACTAGAACAAATTTATTAAGCACATCATGAAAAACATGATTCATCAAATCAACAAAGAATGCGGAGCATTAGTCAAACCGAAAGGCATGACTAACCATTCAAAAAACCCATTCTCAGTACGGAAAGCTTTCTTGGGAATACTTTCCTCAGCAACTCTGAGTTGATGGAAACCTGTGGCAAGATCAAGCTGAGATAAAACAGTGGCACCATAAAGCTGATCAAACATATCATTGATGCGAGGCATAGGATATCTATTTTTCATAGTGAGCTTGTTCAGCTCCCTATAATCAACACACATCCAGAGAGAACCATCGGACTTGGTGACGAAAACCACCATGCTCCCCATTCAGAATGGCTAGGTCTGATCAAACCTTTGGAGAACAAGTCCTCAATTTGCTTTCCCAACTCAACCTTCTCGCGGGGTGCCATTCTTCTAGGAGGAAGAACTACAGGTCGAGCTCCAGGAATAAGATCAATACGGAAATCAATTTCCTGCTTAGGAGGTAAAGCAGTGACTTCACCAAATACATCAGGATAAATTTGACCACACGAGTCGACTGAAGATCAACATGAGAAGAATCCAGAGAATAAATAAAGCTGCCAGCATAATCATAAGGCATACGACATTGAATAACCAAAGGATTTCCCCGATCATCCTCAAGAGAAACAATTCGGGATTTACAAGAGATATGAGCATCATGTCTCTTAAGCCAATCACCTCCAAGCAACAAATCAAAAGCATCGAAACTAAGAACATAGAAATCACCAGAGAATTTATGGCCAGAATAGAAGAGTCTCACATGCTTACAAATCCTATTAAGATTTGCGGGACCCCCAATAGGATTTGAAACACATAAAGGAACAGAAGTATACTCAGGAGAAAGGAGATGCTCAAACATATCACAAAGATCCACAGAAATAAAACTATGCGAAGCTCCAGTATCAAATAAAACACGAACAGGATGATGAAATAAAGAAAAGGTGCCCTAAAGAGTAACTTGATTATCACTAGGAGCAGGAGCAGGAGCAGGTGCAGGTGGAGAAGCAGAGGTAACAACAAAAATACCAGATGGCTTGCCCTTCTGATACAAAGGACAATCATTCTTAAAATGACCAGGCTACAGACAGACATGATAAAGGTTGTTCCTGGTACTCTGAGGTGGAGGAACAGCAGCACCAACTGAAGTAGGGAAACTATTTGCATAGTGTCCCTTCTGATCACACTTGAAGCAGGTAATGGTAGATAGGTCGATAGGGTGCCTCTGAGAAGGAGAAGATGAAGATCCCAATCCTGGATGCTTTAGCCAATTCTTCTTCTACTGATGGAAATTTGGCTTTCTCTTCTTAGAGTAGTAGAGGAAGACTAAGATATAGGAGCACTAGCAACAGCAGGACCCTTAGAAGTAAGGTTTTCATAACGAATAGCCATATCCATAAGCTCGGTGAAAGTGCCATGAACATGAGAAATAAGACGATCATAGAACTCTGGGCGAGCTCCAGCTATGTACTTCTCGTTCTTCTTAAGTTGGGTGTCAATAAGGCTAGGACCAAACTTGGAAAGTTCGTTGAACTTCCGCTCATACTCAGAAAAGGACATGGTACCCTGCTTGAAATCCATGAATTCATGATAAAGCTGAGATTTCCCGGCTTCGGGTATCCATTTTTCCATAAAAGCCTCCCTGGAAAGAAGATACAGAAACAAAACTTAAGATAGATTCAAGAGAAAGGAAATGGGAACAAAATTCAAGATAACACAAAGGATACCTAAACTGCTCCCACGAAATATCACCCTTGTTAGTGTGAGCTATAATAGACTCCCACCAATCCAAGGCTGACTCTTGTAGCTGCCAAGCTGCTAACTGATGCTTCTGGGCATCAGTAATCTCGAGACCGATAAAGATCCTCTCTAAACTCCGTAACCATTGTTGGGCTTCGATAATGCTCTCTGAACCAATAAACTTGGTACCACCAAGCCGAGAGAATTCCTTACAGAGGACAGTAAACCTAACAGGTGCAGCAGGTTGAGGAGCTGGGGCAATACCACGACCCCTGCCTCTGGCATTTCCACGATTCATCCTGAAAAATCAAGAATGAATTTTAGGACAAAGGTAACGAGAAGACAAAGATAAGATAAGATAAGGCAAGATAAAATCACTTGGATGAATATCCTAATTAAAGAAATTTCTATCAAGGTAGATATGAAAAGAAGGAAGTTTAGAAAATTTGCTTTTAAAACAAGAAAAATTTATATCAAAATAATCTTTGAAAATTCCTTTGAAAAAACATTTTAAAATCATTTTATACTTTGAAAATACATTCTCTCACAAAGAAATGATTCTGAGGTTGATTTCACTCATTCTAGGGTATTTCTATCCTATCTCCAATGAGTTTTTGCTCCATAGGCTAAGTTTGCCTAAAACCAAAGCTCTGATACCAAATGTAATGACCCACTATTTTGGAACATTCAAATCGACCATAATCCACACATGTCAGACTTGAATAATGCAAAATAATAGATTGTAATAAAATTTGGAGCAAATAAAACCAATCATAGAATAACAGACACAGAATATCAGAATAACTTGCAGTAGAAAATAAAATAAATAGTGGTTCATGAAGCCACTACAATACAAAGTCTCAAAACAGATTTCAAAATACATAGTCTGAAAAGCAGATACAACCGAAGTCTGAATACATAAGTGTAGTAGAAATCCAAATACATATGTCTCTAATACAAAGCTGACATAGAAATACTGAATGGAAATAGATAGTAACTAGATAAATGATGATCTCCAGCAGTCCTAGCTCCAGAAGGTGAGATCCAAAGCTGATACTCAGGCTGACCCGAGCGTAAGGCAAAACACAAAACACTCGAGTCAGGACATACATACTTATACAATGTAAACCAACTCAAGTGAACTGTAATAAAAGGTACAAGTAACTTAAAGAATGCTTGGAATTGCCCATTCTTTAAGGATCCGTTAAACTATCTACTATGTAGTAATATTCACTATTATAATAATGTCTAAATATAAAATAATCTTACTTTAAAATAGCATTAAGGAGTGACCCAATATTCCCCTTAATACGTAATAGTCCCAGTAGTCTATCCAGTATTAGCATACTCCCAGGTTAGGGGCTACCCTCAATACTCCACAGGCATGGGGAAATCCAAACTCGTAGTAAAGCTCGATATGGTAGGTTACACGACACAACTAGGCAATGCCAGGGTAGATATACCAATTACGCGTCCGGGCTGGTGGAAACGCATAACTGCCACTACCGCCCACCTCGAGCCACACTCCTAAAATCAAGGGGTGCACCTAATCAATCACAAAAGTAATAGAATGGTATCGAAGAAGTGTGTCCGATCAGAGGTGCTACCTTATTGGCCCGTCAATCGCTCCTGTTTTAGCCACCTTATGCTAACTCACGGGAGTTGGGTCCACGTAAATATAACTTTAGGATCGTCGCCACCATCCTACTTCATTCTGGAAACTCCACCGTGTACATAGTTGTTAAAGTGGTTTTCGGTATCGACAGAGAGTATGTCCATATCTGATCCAGGTCTCTATAACAACCAATCGTTATGATAACCCGTGGTTATAAATTTCAAAATAGTTTATATTTCAAATCAAAATACTTCATTTAAACCATTTAAAAGTGAAGTCATTATACCTTTAAATCAAATATTAAATTCCCAAAAATTTAACATTTTGAAACTTGTTTATTTAGTTAAATACTTTAAAACATTAAGATTTCAACTTTCGAAGCATTTAGAATAATGCTGCGGTAATTTATATTTGAAACAATTCATTTCAGCAAGACAACATTTAAAACTGCTGTAGTAGTTCAATTACATTTGAAAACAATTCAATTCAGAAAAGACAGCATCTACAAAACTGTTGCAGTAGTTCAGTTACATTTGAAAATCTCATTTCAGCAACTGCGGCACTTATCAAGTGCTACTGTAGCCTTTTTATTAGTTTCAGATTTTAGATTTTCTTTCTGCAATCACAGCACTTACCAAGTGCTGCAGTAGCCTTTAGTGAATTAGCCTTTAGTTCATTTGCATCAACCACAGCACTTACAAAGTGCTGCAGTATCATTTACTTTAGATTTTAAGTTAATTTCAGAAATGATAGCATTTCTGAAGTGCTACTAATTCAATTTCCAGATTTATAATAAAATTCCAGAAACAATTAAACTTCAGTTTACCTAATCTTAACTTATAAAAATCATATTTTTCCACTTTAAAAATGTTCATTTAAATACCCTTTAATTTATGATTTTTATAAAGAAAATTTTCACAATAAAATCAAATTTTCCAATAATTTCACTTGTTAAATTCAAGTGTACCATTTCCCATTCTTTTCATTTTTAACAATTTACCTTAACACTTAAATTTAAATTCCCATTCCAAAAATACAACTTAATTTCCATTTTTTTTCTTTACTTAAACTTTTCATTTTAAAAATCAAATCACAGATCTCCAAATTAAGTTATGTTTCAAATCACAATTTTTCCATTCATTTATTTAACATTTTTAATACATAGAAAAATCATTATCACTTTATTAAATCATTTTAAATCCAAATTTAAATCACAATATCAAAATTTTTACATTTAAAATACTTAAAAATTTTCCAGAAAAATATATAAAATAACCACGGGTCTGTATAATATTTTCTAACCTAGGTCAAGTGATACAAATAATATATCATTTCAATCCGTAATTTACAAAGAAAATCCGGGTTCTATCATTTCAAACCCGCAATCCCAAGTAAATAAAATAAATAAAAATCGCTCAGGCCTATGATTTCAGCCCATAACGATTTTTCCCTTTTCTAAAGTCCGTTCGGGTATGTATCATTTCAACCCATAGTGATTCTATTCTACAGGGAACTTGCAATGTGAGAACAGAAATAAATAACAGTATAACAAAATATAACATAGCAGATGATGTGACAGGTTTATAACAAAGTTTAACATCATATAATTTATATCACAGGCAGGTATAATCATGTATAACAATTCTACACATTCACTTGGTGTCACTTCACAATTTTATAAGTATGAATGTCAAGCGTGAATAACTCACCTTTTTACGCAGGAGTTCGCAAATAAAAAAAAACAAATAAATCCCAGAAAGCACGATAGCACGATTTTTGATTCAAGTTGAGAGAGAGTCAAGATTTTGATCTTGTATATAACAAATAAAACAAAGCAATATATAAATATATTTTCAACACCAAATATATTGAAACAAATTGAAATAGAATTAACAAAAGACACAAATGGCTTAACCATGCTTTGAAATCACAAATGCTTGACCACGACTCAACATATGCTCGGCCACAACATGTTTATAGGTGGAAATTTCTCGGGTTTGGCTCACTAACACACGGCTAAACTAGGGAAGATGAGGAGTTTAGAGTTACAAAAATGGAGGAATGCTAAAGGTCAAGGCTAGGAAAGGAGTTTAGTTCACCATCTAGGCTCGGCCAAAGGTCAAGTGGGCTCGGCCTTGGTCAGGTACAGGTCTGGTGATGGCTGAAGTGATGGCCAAATGTGGTGTACTTGCTGGTGGTGGTGGCTAAGGGTGTGGCCGTGGTCAAAAATGAAGGGAATGGGAAAACTAGGCTCGGCTATGCATTTTTGCAAGGGTTTCAATGTTTTTGTGGTGATGGTTCAATCAAGTGGTCACGGCCAGATCTGGTCAGAGGAGGAGGAGATGTTGCCGTTGGTGATGAGTGGAAGATGATGGTGGTGGTGGTCGGTGAAGGAGTGGAGGCTATGGTCGAGCAAAGCTAGAGAGGAATCAAGGCAAAAATAATTAAAAATGAAGAGTAAAAGTAGAAAAAAGAGGAAGCCATTACCTAAAAATATTTCATAAATGAGTTGCCATGAAGAATGATGTTGAGAAAGAGTTTCTTACGTGAATAACAAATAAAAACTCATGGCTACAATAAAGAAAAAGAACGGCCAAGAATTGAAAAGGCTAGGCAATGAAAAGTCATAGGTTTTAAAGCTTTTTGTCTCTTAGAATTTCCACTTTATAAATTCAAAGTAAACAAATAAAATATCAAGTAAAGTAAATAAAAGACAAATAAAAATAAAGTGAAAATGAAAATAAACAAATATTCTTAGGAAAAATAAAATGTAAATAAAGAAAATAGTTTATTATATTTAACTAGGATTAAAATTTGCAAACAAAATACAATTAACTTTGGAAAATTATAACTATACTTCTAAAATGTTTTAAAAATAAAAATATTGAAATAAAATCTAATTTAAAATAATTTAAAAATATTTGCAAAAATATTGGGTTGTTATAGATTTATTGACTGAATTTGAGATGGACCAAATAAATCAAGATGAAGTAATTCAAGAGGTTTTGAAGTCGAAATCATATCTTTTAATTTAAAGGAACTTTTTCTAAGTTTTCCTAATTGACATGCATCACATAAACTATCTACTTTAAAATTCATTTTAGGGAGACCTCTTACTAGATCATGTTTTGACAGTATAGATAAGAGTTTGAAATTCATATGCCCAAATCTCTTATGCCAAATCCAAGGGTTACTTGTATTTGCCAAAAGACACAGGTTATCATTTGAAACTTTCATACTAAGAATATAAATATTCTTTTTCCTAATTCCCTCAAATATTATGGTTGAATTATTATCTTCAATGTGACACTTATCTTTTTCAAATTTAATTTTATATCCTTTATCGCAAAGTTGACTAATACTTAGCAGATTATGTTTCAGATTCTTAACTAGCAAAACATTAGTAATAATAGGAGTTTCAGAGTTATCGACATTGCCGATGCCAATCACATATCCTTTTGAGTTGTCTCCAAAGTTAACCAGTCCTCCGTCTTTGTATATTATATCATTCAGCATATCCGGATTACCAGATATGTGCCTAGAGCATCCACTATTGAGTATCTATTTATTCTTTTTGATCTGCACAATTTGTCCATTGTGGATTGATTCCTCAACACCCATAAAACATGTTTCCAACACATCATACAATTTTGGTAGACAACTTGAATTTGAATATCGATTATATGCAGACTCATGAGACAGTGATGATCTGAATATTTCTAAACTAGTATTAACAAGTTTTTCAAACATAGCCATTTTAAAAGCTTTTTCAAAATTCATATTATGAAACTTTGAAAACCTTGCTCTGTTACCAAATGTGAGAAATGCGGATTACGGATCTTAAGGCTAGAATTAACACTAGAGGGGGGTGAATAGTGTTTTAAGGAATTACTAATTCTTTTTGAGTTTATCTTAATTTGAACACAAATGTATGCAATATTCAGACATAGATATGATCACATAATCAAACACAGATGCAGATATAAAGAAAAAGCAATAAAGGAAAGAACACACCGGATTTTATACTAGTTCGGAGTTACCCTACATCCAGTCTCGCAACACAAGTATAGATTTCCTTTCAAAATCAATTCTTACAATTACACCCTCGATTTCAAGGCCACGAGGTACACCGCTCCAGATTCACAATCCTCTGGGTAGAGATACTTGATTTTATGGGCAACAAGTTCACCAGATTGATTTTTCAGGCTACAATCACACCTTTTCTCGCTTGATTGAATACAAAGAAATCTATAACTATGAATAGCACTGGGATCTTGTTGAGATAGTGATAGAGAATCAAACCAGAGATGATCTAGTTAGATTCAATGGTGATTTCGGTAGAGTAATGGTAAAAATGTATATAAAGAAATGTGGAAGAAGAAGAGGAGTGAAATCAGAGAAAATATTGAATGTAATTTCGTTTAAAACAGCCCCTATTTATAGTAGAACAACAGCCATGTCCATTCATGAAAGAATATGACGAATAGACACTTCCTTTGAAATTCAAACTTTTGAAATAAACTGTCACCTTGTCGATAAGGGGTCCTTGGGGTTGTCGACAAGCCTAAGTTATTTTTGGTAATTTGTTTTTCTTTGAAAATAACTTCTATCTTGTATTAAAACTATTTTAAACTTTATAAATATACTTAACTATAGTTTATATTTAAATCTAAGTATAAATATTAAAAGTTAAATATATTATAATTAAAAGATAGTTTAAAACCAAGGATAATTTGATATTGAAAATAAAGATTATTTTGAGGCTAAAAGTATTTTAAAACCAGGATAGATGTTTTTGATTTAAAAAGGAAGATTTTGAAATCATTTTGAAAACAAGATATAATTTTGTAAAACATTTGAATAAAAGTTAGTGGATACAAAACAATGTTCCACTAGATTTTTCGTAGGTTCCATCCTACTTAGTGTTCCATTCCTTTAACGGGCTCGAAGTGGATTCCATTCCACGAATAAAATGGATTTTAAGATGTCAGTGCTTTTCTAGGAGTTTTAACAAAATTCCTAACTAAATTAATTATCTTGAAATCTTGAACTCTTGATAATCTTGATACTTATGAGACTTGAATCTTGATATCTTCGATCTTGAGTTCATCAGTTCTTGAATCTCTATACTGTACTGTCTTCATTCTTTGGTACCTGTATATATATCATGCATATACATATATATCTAAACAATAATGTTAGTATTTATCTTTTATAATCTTATTCTAAGGTTGTTGTCATCAAAACCAACTTCTCAAGGACTAACAAAAATTATATACGGACACCATTGGTCAGTTTTAAATCATTCTTTAAATGGTAAAGTATGGTTGATTTATAAATTTAATTTAATGATTTTATTTAAAAAAATTATATTTGAAAATAATTTATTTTATATGTTTTAAAGCTTCAAATTATAAGTTAATATATGGTTTTAAAGGTAAATTTGAGATTTTAACTTATAATTTTATATAGTTTTAAATATAAATTTTAAATAGTTTAAAATTTAATTTTATAAAATATTTAATATATTTTAAATATATATATATATATTAAATTTAATTTAGTATAATAAATATAGTTTTGATTTAAGATAATAAATATATACTTTTATAATAACTTTAATAGATAAAAGATTTTTTTGTAAAGATTTTAGAATTTTTGTAAAAGGTTTTGTAAGGAATTTATAAAAGTTTTATAAGATATTTTATAATGGATTTTATAAAAGGATTTTATAAAAGATTTTATAAAGGATTTTATAATGGTTTTATAAAGGAGTTTATAAAGGTATTAAAGGATTTTATAAAGGGTTTTATAAAAGAACTTGTATAAAGTGATTTGAAAGCGGTTAAAGGAACTTGCGTAGAAGTTTATGAAAAGGGGAAGAGTTGTAAACTGTTTTGGAATTTATAAATAGCTTTATAAATGGTTTTAAAGCATATAAATAGTTTATAAATGGTTTAGGAGAGATTTATAAATTATTTTCAAAATTGATTGAGAGAAATCTTCCTCGGTATTTATGAATATATTTACACTTTTGGAATAAGTATATGGATATCTTGATATGAAAGTATAAACTGTTTCTGGATTTATTATTAAAAATATTTTAAATGACCATGGTGTGAAAAATATAACGGTTGGTTGCTAAAGAGACCGGGGTCAGATATTGTCATACTCTCTGCCAATTTTGAAACCACTTTAACAATTGTGTACGTGGTAGAGAATCCAAAACGAAGTAGGATGGTTTGGCAAACGCTACTGGTATGAGGTAAGAATGTAGCCATAACCTTCGGGTCAGCTTGATATGACTAAAATCAGGAGCCATAACCAGGCTAAGTGAGGTCGCTCCTCCGATTGGACAAGCTTCTTCGATACCATATCTGTTACTTTATGATTGATTGGTTGCGACAATCGATTTGAATATGGGAGTGTTGCTTGAGGTGGGCGGTAGCTACGGCTATACGTTACCACCAGCTTGGTTCTGCAATCTGGTAGAATCCTACCGTGGGTATAGCCTCGTGTGCCCTATCATATGCCATATCAAGCCCACTACGATTTTGTTTTGTGTCATACCTATGGAGTGCTCCCTAATAGCCCACCAGTTTACGATGGAGTTTACAGTACTGTATAGACTATGATGCCTATAAAAATGTGTTAAGACGGATATAGATAACGCCTTAACAATATTTTAATACTTTATTTACTGATAGACACTATATATATAGCGTATATTACTACATATAAATAGCTTAGAGGATCCTTAGGAGATGGAAAATCCCGAAACATCTCTTAAGTTCTTGCATGCACGTTATACATTGGATAGGAGATGTAAAACCCATAAACATCTCTGAAGCCATTACACTTATATTTATTTGCTGTTGATTTAACTTACATACGATCTTTTAGTTCCGACTTGAGTGTTTTTCTTTTCATTACGCTCGGGTCAGCCTGAGCTTTTTAGTGTTGAAGACTTTATTTCTGGAGGACGAAGACGGAGTTTGGTATATTATATTATTAGTAATTTTCCGCTGCATCATTTTTGATATGTCATTGTTTGTACTCTGATTATTGTAAAAATTTGTGTAATCAAATGTATACTATAAAACAGCTTTATGAACTGTTTATTTGAGTATTATATTTTGTCATTCCGCTGTGAGATTCTATATTTTGTTTTTCCTTCTTTCTCTTATTTAACCCACTGATAATCCTCCCTTTTGAATGGTTTGATTTGACATGTGTGGTTTATTGTCGATTTAAACCGTCCAAAAAGGTGGGTCGTCACACTAACGTCATACAGCTGAGGCGACAAATTATTTATTGAATATTGTTTCACTTCCAATGCTTCAACTCCGGACAAACTATAGTCGTTTGATGGATGCCATACCATGATTTACCTATAATCAAAGTGGATTATCCACATTAAAGTTCAACAATATTCTCATGTCTAGAGAACTGTGTAATATCGTCACTTTATGATTTTTAGGTTGGCGGAGTTGTTATTAACTAGTGGGAAACTCTTAGACGAGTCATTCCATAATTATCCAATAATTATCAATACATAATCTCTTAGTGCCCTCAGCAACCATTAACAATACATTGCCTAACATTTGGAGAGCGTTACGTACTCTGGTCTCAACAGATGTATAAATATCCTTTCTGGAACCATCTTGACCAAGAATATTTAAAATAATATATAATTTAGTATGTAATAATTTTCTAATGATTACAACTCTTGTAATTATTATCACATAAAATATTATTTAAGGATTTTCTATTAAATATGTTTAAATAATTAATATATCATAATATAACAAATATATAATAGAAAAAACCTTTTATTTCAAATGAGATTTTATTACAGAGCTAGTAATTTATAATAAATTACAGAATTACTTCTAGGGCATACCCTTGACTCTATTAATCTCTCACTTGCATTTGGGGCTAATTATGTAATCTTAATCCCATTGTTAGTACCTTATGTTTTGGTTTTGATGACAACAACTATAAGACATTATATAAAATATAGATATTAAAGTTTTATCAAGATATATATAGTATATAGTGCAGGATATTAGACAAGTATTAATTAAGAAGACTGTACAGTATCAAGAGTAGATTCAAGATGCTAATATAGAGTTTCAAGAGTTGGAGAATGAAGACTCATGAGTATTGAAGAGTCCAAGATTTCAAGATGTCCTAGATAAGTAATAGAGTCATCGAATTTTTGTTAAAACCCTGATAGCACTTTCTTTGTCTCTCTCTTTCTCTCTATTTCAAATAAGTTTTAAATATTTTTCAAATATCCTAGTTTTTTTAATAATATTTTCAAACATCTATTCAAAATATTTCTCAAAATAATTTCTTAACCTTTTATATTTACAAAGATATTATATTAATTTTTACGTATTTTTTAATTTATTATTTTTTTGGTATTTTAGTTTATATCTTCCTTTTGTTTATTTTTGATATTTATATTTTGATTTTAGATACTTACTTATAATTTATAATTATATATATATTTTTATATATATTATTGAATACTCTTATTAAATCTTTCAAAATTATTTTATAAAGTTTTTTGAAGTTATATTCCGATTAATATGTGTATAAACAATATTTAAATGGTTCTACAAAGTATCAAATTATTTTTACAAAGCAACGAATTTTCAAATAATATTTTTAAAGTGTTTTTCATAATACAAAGGGATATGTCGATATATCCTATCCATGTATGTCGACATAGTGGCTGTAAAATTCAAAATTCAAATTTGGATGGAAGTGTCTTTTCATCATATCTCTTCGTAAATGGACATGACCGTTGTTTCCCTATATATACCAGACTTCCAAACGAATTTTAATAACTATTTTCTTATTCTTCTCTCCACTTTTCACTCTCTTGATTTCTAAATCAGTCTTTACCCAAACTCTGCCGAAATCCAACCGAAATCAAATTCAATCGTTACTAGTTTGATTCTCCTTCATCTACTCTCTGATTTCTCTCATCTCTCTCACTTAAACCAAGATCAAAGTGCTATTCAAGAACTATATGATGAATTATAGTCAAGATCAAAGGTCTGAGTCTGTAAACTCTATCAAATCATACTCTTATACTTTGTGGTGTGCTTGGTATCCCTGAAATCCAAGTAGGTGTGATTGTAGCTTGTAAAATCAATTGGGTGTGCTTAGTAACCCGTAAATCTAGTTGGTGTGCTTGCAGCCCAAAAATCAAGTGACTCTACCCAGAGGTTGGGATTCTAGAGGGTGTGTCTCGTAGACTTGAAATCGAGATTGTATTTGGATTTACTAGTTGAAAAGAAATCCATATAAGAATTGTGCAGGACTAATTGTAGTGTAACTTCGAATTGGTATAAAATCCTAATGTGTTCTTTCCTTTTACTTTAACTGCATTCACTTTTATCTGAACTTTGATTCTGTGACTATTTCTGTGATTTTTAATTACATCATTCCAAGTAGAATCTTAAAGACTTTGAAAAATATTCATATAATATATTAAACACTATTCACCCCCTGCTTTAGTGTTAATTTAGCCTTAAGATCCCTATTCTGCTGACTCACAGCTATCTCTTTGACCATTTCACTTAGTACTAGTCGAGTTAGTCCCTTTGTAAATGGATTTGCTATGTTATCCTTTGTATCTACTCTTTTAATCATGACTGCTTCGTACCAACAAACTGTCCCATAATGTAGAATTTTCTAAGAACATGCCTTGACATTTGGTGAGATCTAGGTTCCTTTGCAATTTGCATTGCCGCATTGTTGTCACATAAAAATGTTATGGGTTTCTCAACATTTGGAAACATTCCTAGCTCTGCCATAAGCTTGCACATCCAGACCGCTTTTTTAGCTACTTCGTCAAGTGCGATGTACTTGGACTCCATCGTTGAATCAACTACTATCACTTGCTTAGAACTTTTCCAACTGATAGGTCCACTTTAATGTGAACACATAAGCAGAAATGATTTAATGCCATCAATGTCACTAAAAAGCTAGAATCTTTTTACCTCTTTATAAGGAGGTCTTCATTCCCATATATAAGGAATAATTTGGTATTTCTTAAATACTTAATAATATATTTCACTATCATCCAATGCTCTGGGACTAGATTGATAACAGCATATGCAACCAAATGCATAAGCCATATCTAGTCTAGTACATAACATAGCATACATGATTGAACCGATTGTAGATGCATATAGTATCTTCTTTATACCCTTCTCTATAAGTATAATGGATCATATAATATGGCTTATATATTAATATATGAGTATTTACTACTATATGTACTAAATTAGCAATATAACAGAATATAATAAAAATAAAAATAAACAAGCACACCAAAGTTTTTATATTGTTTCGGACCTTCCGTCTTACGTCCAGTCCCGAAGCTCCCCTTCGGTATTTCATAAACCAATAACCCTCGCTTCGCCTGGAGGAATAGGCTTTATACAAGAGAGTTTCTTTGACAAGCTTGTGTTAAAAAAACGGATATTGACTGCTAGTACAATTCCTCCTATAATCTCATTGGTGGATTGAAAATGTGTAATTCGTGATTATGGAATTTGTTTGATGATTTTTGAATGTAGAATAACAACGAACTCTTGAGATCAAAGTAGTAAGATAGTAAGTAAGCAAGTTGAAAATAATTTTTGATCTTGATTTATATTTATAGGAATCAAAGAGTTATGATAAAAGGTTGCAATCATTCATTTATGATCACTTTTGCTTAAAAAGATAAGTACAAAAGGGTGTAACTCTATCGGCCTTTTCTTGGAAACCCCAATATCACCATCACTTCCTTTATCGGCCTCTTCAAGTTGAAGAGTGATATCTACAAACTGGTTGAAAGGCACTTCTAATTTCAGAGGTAAAACCTTTTTGGGGTTCTTACTCAAAGCACAGATAAACCTTTGATTCTTTACAAGATCCAAAAGTTGTTGGGCAGACATGAATACGCCATCCAGAGAAGGACTACTGGATTGACCAGCGCTAGGACTGCCAGATCTAACCATTTCTCTTCTTTAAGAAAGAAAGAAGAGGAAAAATGTTGTTCTCAGAATGAATATCAAACAAACTTGATTGATAAAACAAGGCATCACAAAAGAAAATAGGATAGAACGGGTCCTAAGACTCGAATTAAATCCTAAGGCACGATTCCTAAGAAAGACTTAGGACAATGATCCTTGCAAGATTATTCTACATTGTTCCGAAGTTTGGCTCTGATACCAAGCTATGACGCCCCACCTTTATACTCACACTAGCCAAGGACACTACTGGGTAATGCCGTCGACTAGCACGAAGAATAAGGTTGTTGTGGAGCGACCATCTGTGTAATTGCTTTGTGCGAGTACCGATATGTCAAATAATATGACTTGCATTTCATTTCAAGAGGAAATCCGACATATCAAATACAAACTCAAAGCTACTACACAGTGGCTATGTGAGCTTCAGAACCAAATATAGAAATAAGCATAATGCAAATCAGTCATAGATATTCATATCACAAAGGCAGAAACATATATGAATATAACACATAAAAGTGTACATCAAAATAGTGGTCATACAAGATCCACTACATCACAAAAGAATAGGTACAAGTGCTAAGCAAAAGAATATGTATACATCGAGGAGTCTCTATCTCAAATGTATAAAAGCAAAAACTACTAAGCTAAAGTAGTTAACCAAAAGTCAGAAGCTAGCTCCTGCTAAGAAGTCAAGTGGAAGCACATGTAACACCTCAGTATGACCTGAGTATTGTTTAAGAAGAAAAATAATAAACGGATCAGTTTAGCTATAAATATCTTATGAGATGAGAAAGGATAAGAGATACCACAAAAATGTATGATAACAATAATGCCATACTGTGACAAGTATACATTCGATAAAAATAAAAATCATACAATATCTCAACTATCGTCAAATACCCAAAAAGAATATCACATTCTTTAGCTTATTCACCAAACCCTAAATATTGACAAAACATATCAATGTCAATCGCAAAATTAGTGAAACACAAATTCCAGAAATCAACAATTAGAAATCCAGAAAACACAAAAGGGGGAGGCCTATCACAAACGGGAACGTGAAAACTCACCAACACGTGTATCACAAACGTAACGCTATTCCAAGGTCGCTAACCATCAAGTTTGATCCGAGGCTCCATAAATGGCCCGAAGACCATGGGTCGCTACCCCACGATTTGAACTGAAGCTTCACAAACGGGGTTTAATCCCCCACATAAACGAAGAGACATGCTAGTCTAAATCACAAAATGATCATCATTGATCGATAAGTGTAAATTACACTAAGCTAGTAAATAAATAAGTTTAGCTTCATGTCCCATAACCACTGGCTTAACTTAAATATTTACGAACAAATTGTAGATTTGCACTCGAAAATTGTCACGAGATTTCAATCGAACAAGTCCAAGAATTAACCGACGAAGTAAACGCAAGCGTTTCATATCACTTGTTTTGCTAAGTCGTTTAATTAAATTTCTCATACGAATGAGGTAAAGGTTTGTATATACTAATAGATAAGAAAACGGTTTTAAAAACAAGCTTTGTATTAAAAGTAACATTGAGATCGTTTTTGTGAAAGAGTTTGAGTATTTACTACTAGTATAGAAACCTTTGTATTTAAAAATGACAAATCACAGAATTGATTGTAAAAACAATCTATCACCAGAAATCCACATTCGACAACGTGAATTCAAACCATAAAAATCGATATCAAATCCAATCAAATGGATATTCCCGAAAATCCATAAATGAAGTCATCAAAGTCGATAATAATTGACAACAACTAACCGGATCAACAAAAATCGATAAAATTTGAAAATCCACTCAAAAACAGCCAAAATAGGCAAAATTAAACAATTCCAGACGTCTGAAATTACCAACCAGACGTCTGAACCACTAACCAGACGTCTGGTTGGATTTCCAGACGTTTGGATTTTTCCTCTGCCTTTTTTTCTTTTTCTAGGGACCAATTCCAGACGTTTGGATTTTTCAACTAGGTCTGGATTTTCAACCAGACGTTTGGATTTTCAATCCAAACGTCTGAAATTTCCTACTAGGCAAAAACCAGCCTAGCCCAAATGGGCAAAAATCCAAACCGAAATGCGATCGAACGAGCGATGGATGCTAGGGATTTATGCCAATTGACAACCCATCCCTATAGGCTCTTCGATACACCAGCAATAACATGTCAAAACATCCAAAATAGGATCTTTAAAGATTTTGACTTTAAAATACCAAAATTGGAAAATTCACCAAATCAATTCAAATCAAAATCAATTGAACATGAAATAGATGTTAGGAATTCATACCTAACAACAATGAGCTATAGACATAGATGTGAGTTCAAGAATTTTAAAGTTTATACGATTATATATATATATATATATATAAATTTACAAATTCTTATTTTAACTTGAATCATCTGGGCCATCCACCTTTTCTTTCCACACCTTCGTTCCTTCACGCGTTCGTTCAAACCCATGCCGCGGTTCATCACTTACTTGCCGCGCCTCCCTCGATGATCGAAACACCATCACTCTACCACCAAACGACAACTCGTGCTCACCTACACCCATGCCTGAAACCATGAAGAGCTCTGCCACCCCTTTGCCGAGATCCAACCCCTTGAACGCCCTACCTTCATCGCTAGATTCTGGTGAATCCAAACCACTATAACAAAAATCCACCGTTGGATAGATAGTACTGGTTGAGCTCGACATTTTTGTTGTTGGAAGTTTTCGACGAAAGTGGATGGATGAGGAGATCGGAGGGGATGAAGTATGGAACGTTTTCGGCCATACATTTTGATGGCGGCGGCTGTAACCCCAGGGCTAGGGTTTTGAGTGGAAAAAGAAAATTATGAAGTCCTTTTATAGAAAATTTTGCGACACTATTCACCCGAAAATTTTTCAAACTCCAATCGAAGCATGCCGCCTGCCGTTTATAATGTTTTACCCCTATTTCGAACATAATGGAATATATATCGAGAGCCAATTCGATCGTATTTGAAGGATAGGTTTTCGAATCGACTTATTTTAATTTAAAATTTATTTAAATAAATTTCTACGCATTTTAGCTTCCCATGACTAAACCGTAAATTCGATCGACACGAAATTTGGAATCCTATAATAATATAACATTACGGATCCAATAAAACTAGTTTCGTCAAAATCCGAGACTGTATCAAAAATGGCTATTTTTACACGTTAATTAAATATTAAAATTTACAATTTCAATAAATTAACTTTTAATTCAATTTTAAAAGTTTACTAACATCATTCTAATTCAATAGAATTTAATTCAACTTTATAAATCATTTTCATTCACATAATATTCAAAATTCAATTATTTTTGCAATTTCAAATATTAGATTAGCAATTTAATTATCCAACTAAATCACTATATTCAAAATATAAGTTATTCAACTTATAAAATTAACTTGTGAATATTTAATATCAATTAAATATCCGAATTTCGAATGATCGAAATTCTGGGTCGTTACATTCTCCCCTACTTAAAAGAATTTCGTCCTCGAAATTAACAAGTAAGAAAAAGTCACAAAATCCATTAAGTTTTCAAAAACAAATCGTTCAGACTAGATTACCGAAATCATTTAAACATTTTAACATTTCGAAAATCCATTCGTTAAACTACTTATAAAACTTCTCTGAGTTTAAAAATCCATACTTAGTTAATTTTTGTTAGCACCAAAATTGGTCACTAACCTCTTAGAGAAAGATTGTGTAGAGATATAAGTGATGAAAGAAAATTAAACAGAGAAGAGAATGCTACTTTAAATGCAGAAAGTAAGAACACCAAATTTATAGTGGTTCAGCGTAATTGCCTACGTCCACTTTGAGGTTAAACTTTATTGATCTTCTTAATAGATGATTACAAATACAATTCGTGAATCAAATGCTTGAATGAAGTTGTTAAGTAGAGAAGATGAGTCTCAAAAATGGCAGAGTCTCCCCAGTCTTCTCTCCCAAAAAAAGGATCCCTCTTCACTGTGACCCTGCCCCTCTATTTATAGGCAAATATGGGCTGGACCTCCAAGTGGGCTTGGTGGCCAAACACTCTAGCCCGAGTACAGTGTTTGCTGCTTGCCGAACCAGGCATGCCGAACGTCATAATGCCGAACGGTCCTTTCTAAGCCGAATGGTACGTCTGATGTGTGGGGAGTGCAGGATGGTTGTAGTTGAAACCGAACGTATCCCTGTTTGAAGCTCTTGACCGAACAATGCTCCCTAACCGAACGATAGTGTCATGTTGAATGGTTATGTACACCGAACGTCTCCCGGATGCCGAGTACTTCCGTTGCTGAGTACTCCTGTTGGATGCCGAGTGATCTCGTTTCCCGGATGCCGAGTACTCCTGTTGGATGCCGAGTACTCCCGTTGCCGAGTACTCCTGTTGGATGCCGAGTGCTCCCGCTGCCGAGTTCTACATTATGCCGAACACTCCTGTTGCCGAGTGCACCTGTCGCCGAGTTCTATTGATGCCGAGCGCTAGCTGACGCCGAGCATTAGTTGATGTCGAGTGCTAGTTGACGAGTACTACGATATGCCGAACATTCTATGACGCTGTGTTCCACTGGAAGCCGAGTACTAGTTGTCTGGTCAAATCTCCAGGAAACACTTTCCCCCCAAAGCGTATTACGTGGCTGAATCGTGATACGCTTTGAATTGCATATCCCCCGTACTTCGCTTCGAATCTAGGTTAACTCTCTTTGGAGACGCTTTCTTGAGAATATCAGTGGTGGAGGTGTATGACGAGCGTGGTACAGATGCCGAACGAAGCAGTCGAAATCGAACACTCCTTATGCCGAACGACACTGCCTTCCGATGCCGAACACTCTGGCTTTGACCGGTTCCACCGGGTATAGCCCCTTCGACTTCCACTTCCCTTCCCTATAAAACCAGGTCTTTTCCTTCTTCTCCCTTTTACTTTTTTACTTCTGCCGTTCTTCGAAGACTTGTAATTCTATTCAGTCGTCCGAATTTAAAACTTAACCACACCATCCCCATCTCCGACCTACAAACTTAGGTATTTTTCCTCGTACGATTCAAGTAGGTTTCAAACGAGATGGCCGAGTGTGTCGCGTAGAAAGTTTTCGAGTAGGTCGTCTTTATTGCGTCTCTACTGCCGAACGATGAGTATGTGCTTAGTTCCTTCGCGTCGAACCGAAGCTGAAGGGAAGAAGAAAGAATGGAGGTGTTGGAGGAGGTAAGGGTGTTGTTTGGCGTAGCGCTGCTCCGGCGTATGTCGTCATGCGCCGGATGGTGGAATGGAAGGCTGCCGAGCACTACCTTGGCCGATCAAACCCAGGCCGAGCACTCATTAAAATGCCAAACTATAACTTAGCCGAACGAAGCTTTTAGCCGAACATTGACTTTAGCCGAACACTCCTTAGGTCGAACAATGACTTTAGCCGAACACCGCTTTAGCCGAACAATGACCTCAGCCGAACAATGACTTAGCCGAACAAACATACATGCCGACCTATACTTAGACCGAACATTCTCAATGCTGAACGAAGCCTAGACCGTACAATACAATTGCCGAACACCATTTAAATGCCGAACAGTATAAATGTCAAACTACACTTAGGCCGACCACTTCATAAATTAAATATTTTATGAATCTGGAACTGTAATCACCACCTGGTGGGCTTTTCGAGACGGTCAGCGATGACGGTCTTCGAAGACGACGATTCACAGCTCATTTTTATATCTTTTTATTGCTTGTACACGATTGCTTGCACGAGTTCACACATCACGTGGGGGGAAAGTTTGTGTTGTTAATTCTAATGTTCAACGTCTTTTGAGTATAGTTTTCTCGGGCACTTAGCCGGATTCGTTATTTATTGAGGATGTCAAGAAAGTCTAGCTCCGCCACTATATCCGACAGGCCTGGGCCGTCATCAAGGCCAGAAGCTGCTGATACTTCTAATCCGTTGACTTCTCCTGCTCACAACTTAGCACCTGATGCCCTGGAGGCAACAATTCTTCTAGACAATCCGATCGATTCACAAGCTTCGAAGATCAACGAAGCCGCTCTCCGACGGATATGCTCCATTCATGGGATCCCTTTCACCGACGTGTTGGTCCCTTCGCGACACGATCGTCCTCATCTGACCCCAGTCGGGTATACCGCCTGTAACAAGTTCATGTGTTGGATGGGCAGCGTGCCTCCGTTTAATTTATTCCTCCGGGATGTATTGCAGTATATCGACATTGCTCCGTCGCAGCTGCACCCGAACGGTCATGCGTTTCTATATGGGACCTACTTACTTTTCATGGCCGTCTTCTCCAGACCTCCAACCGTTGGTGATATCAGATACATCTATATGATCAAGAGACGGAAAGACAGTCCTTCCTTTATGTTCCTCGAGCCGTACCACAAATGCCAAATCTTGACAGGGGCATGTAGTAAATTCTCCATGTACAAACAGGAATGGTTCTATGTGCGCTGCCCTCCTGGTTTTGCGAGGAGATGGGTTGAAGGCAGTAAGTCTCTCTGCTGAGTCATTATTCGCATTTAACCGGAGTCATGTTTTTCCTAACACTTTGTTTCATCTTTTCAGGTATCAACCCGCGTCCGGAAGGCCGAGGATATTCTAAGGCTGTTGAAGCCATTAGAGCTCTTCCTGCCGAGGAACGAGACATCCGGACTATCATTTCAAATGAATCACTGTCGGGGTTTGGCTTGCTAGCCCCTGGTCGTCGGATCAGCCTTCCAGAAGGTGTCATCATTCCCAAACCTTCGTCCGGTAAAGGGAAAAAACAGGCCGGATCGTCGTCGCGTCGCACTCCCGATACGCACGAGGAAGGTAGGCGCAAAGAAGATGAAGCTCCTGAGACTCAAGACGAGAATGTGGGTCCCGCTTGGAATCCGACGGTCGAAGTCCAAGACATTGAAACGTCATCCTCCCTTTCGAAGAGAAAGAAGAAGTTAAAATATAAAGTTCAGAAGGAGAAAGTTGGTGGCACTTCAAAAGTCATGCCTATCCCGCCTGAGAAAGAGGCTTCCTCGCAGCACCTGGAAAGTTCCCTGAGGGGTCTATCGAACCTATCTATTCCCGATGATATACTTAATTATGGGTTTGATGATCCTGAAGCCCTCAAATTTTCTTCACCCGCTAGAGGCAATGCGGGAGTTCAACTCCCGGTCCAAGGAGACAACACTCCGATTAGTAAAGATAAACGAACGGGTCCGTCGGGGGGAACATTAGGACACGCACACACATACGCATTCCATCATACACTTCATTTTTTTTATTTCCCGGATTTTTCCTAACTCGTTGTTATCTCCATTCTTTGCAGGTGACATGGGACGCTCTCACGGACTCGATCGCCTTCATGGCTCTTCCATATTTCATCACTCCGGACGGGACTCAGGCTCAGGCAGACGTAGGGACAGGGATGATTACGAAGATAGAGACAATCGTCCCCACGATTCGTCTCACCGTAAGAAGGCATATTCTCAATCTTCACAGTCCCGTGATCCTCTTCCTCCAACTGAGCCAAATAAAGAGAAGTCTTCACAGAAGGGTTACCAATCTGATGCTCCTCGAGAACAACACTCCGGTTCATCGAGTACAAGGCAAGTTCGGGAGCAACGAAAAAGAGCGGAACTTCCAAAGCCTCCTCCTCCTACTCCTGCGGTGGACCCAACTGTTGCGGAAAAGATGGTCGATCTAAAGGCCAAGTTTCCGAAAATTTGCTTTGACGGTTTGAAGTTCCTCCCGGCTATTCACCATATTCCTAGGCACGTGAAGCAGAGTGCCATTGCCTGCAATAACGACGTCTATGTTCAACATGATGCGTTTGTGCACTTGGTGGAGAAGATCTCGGAGGTGTCCGTTGAGCGTCAACATGAGATTGATCGCCTGAAACTAGAGGCTGGCTGCGACAAAAACATCATCGAGCACCAAGACGTAGAGCTCGCTTCGTACAAGTCGAAGCTGGAAGCCGCTGAACAAAGTGCAAAAGATACTGCTGAGGCAGTTACTCGCTTAGAGATGGCTAACAAGAAGGAGCTTGATGAAGCAGTCCAGCGCAGCGGTGCCCTCGCCCTAGAAAAAGACTCTGTCCAAAAAGAGAGGGACGCGCTCGTCGTGCAAGTCAGAGAGCTGAAAGAATTACTCTCCAAGGAGAAGGAGGACAAGGTAGCTGCTCAAGAAGAATCACAACGATACTGTGATGAAATCGTTGCTACTCGTCTCCTGAAAACGAAGCTCGATGACGAACTTGCTGGGGTTGAGAAAATGAAGGACGAGCCCCGTGAGGAGGGCAAAAGAAAAGCTGCGGAGGAGATTGACTCTCGTCTTGAGGCGGCCGCAGAAGCCGGCAGGGAAGAAGTCAAATGCATGTTTGACCCGTTGATCGCTGAATATGGAGCCCGCGTCCTTATGCATCGCGACTTAACATTCTTGGGCGACGGCTACCTCGAATCCCTAGCTGAGGCCTGGGAAACTTTGATAAAGATCAGGAAAATCGAGTCGGGCTCTGAAGAGGTCGATGAGGATGCTTTGGTGAAGGAGTTCCTTAGGGGGAATGAGCCAGCGGATTTATCCGCAGCATTGATGCTTTATAGCAAAGGCTCTCCCCTTTCAAAAGAGAAAAGTGATGAAGCTGGCCCGTCTGGGGCTGAGACTATGGCTCCTCACACTGCTGCTCCTCCCGCTGCTTAACCGGTCGGTCGGCCGACACTTGACCCGTTCGAGCAGCACGCCGGCTATGACCCTGAAGATCCCGGGCTTGGTGTTCATGTGCTATCTCCTATTCTGGAGGTTGAAACCCCACGCGCAACCGATAGCCAACCAGAACCCGGTAGGAAACTCTTCTTTTCTAGAAGTTGAAAGATCCCGTCATTTTTCAGCAGTGGTTATTCGTTCTAACGCTCATTCTTTATGTTTTCATGTAGGCTGTTCTGACGCCGAGCCGACTCCAAGGAGCGATGATGCCAAGGAGGAGGCAGAGAAAAATAGCGACGCTGTCCATGCGGGAGTAATTCCTGGTCCCGATGCTCAAGTGATTGGGGCGCTAAATGATGATAAGCTTGACACTTCATCTCCTGCCGAAGGTAGTGATGAAATTGAAATCACTGGCGCCTCTGAGCATACTTCACAGATGAGCATGAAGGACCGCCTCGCCGTAGAGGAGAAGAAAAAGGCCGAGGTCAAAGTTGAACCTGGAATCCTGGAACTCACCGACCCGCGGAACAGACCTTTGAAAATCATTCTCCCGGGCAGGTCCAAACCACTAGATGTTCCATCTCCTACTCCTGACTCCGCTTCTTTAGCAAGCAAGAAATCCAAGAAAAAGCGTGAAGGAGAGGAGTCGTCGGAAAAAACAAAGGAAGACAAGAAGAAGAAACCGAAGAAATAATTAATACACTCGTTCAACGAGCTTCTTGCTTAAGTCCTGTAGCTTGTATAGATAAGTTCTCAACTCTAAGTTTTGTAGGAGTAACTGTGTAACCCCATTTTGAACTATTTGAATGAAGTTTAGTTTCTTTTTTGTTTGAATGATTCTCTTGCTTTTCTTTTGTTTGATGATTAACTGTAGTCGCATTATCTCCCAGTCCATTTTCGTGTTGTTCAAACATCTCCGGACGTGGCATATTTCTTGTTCTACATCTCTCGAGTACTTGGACTTTTTTCTAAATCTGTGCTCCGGGGATTTAGAGTAAGTTGATCCGCATTCAGGGGATTTGGAGGTTCGCATCGTTTATACTCTAGTCCGCATTCTAGGGACTTAGGATACTGCGATCCACGCTCTGGGGACTCGAAGATTTGCAATCGTTTATACTCTAGTCCGCGCTCCGGGGACTTAGAGTACTCCGATCCGCGCTCTGGGGATTCGGAGATTTGAGATCGTTTATACTCTAGTCCGCGCTCCGGGGACTTAGAGTACTCCGATCCGCGCTCTGGGGATTCGGAGATTCGATATCGTTTATACTCTAGTCCACGCTCCGGGGACTTGGAGTACACCGATCCGCGCTCTGAGGATTCAGAGATTCGAAATCGTTTATACTCTAGTCCGCGCTCCGGGGACTTAGAGTACTCCGATCCGCGCTCTGGGGATTCGAAGGTTTGAAATCGTTTATACTCTAGTCCGCGCTCCGGGGACTTGGAGTACTCCGATCCGCGCTCTGGGGATTCGGAGATTCGAGATCGTTTATACTCTAGTCCGCGCTCCGAGGACTTGGAGTACTCCGATCCGCGCTCTGGGGATTCGAAGATTTGAAATCGTTTATACTCTAGTCCGCACTCCGGGGACTTAGAGTACTCCGATCTGCGCTCTGGGGATTCGGAGATTTGAAATCGTTTATACTCTAGTCCACGCTCCGGGGACTTAGAGTACTCCGATCCGCGCTCTGGGGATTCGGAGATTTGAAATCGTTTATACTCTAGTCCGCGCTCCGAGGACTTAGAGTACTCCGATCCGCGCTCTGGGGATTCGGAGATTTGAAATCGTTTATACTCTAGTCCGCGCTCCGGGGACTTAGAGTACTCCAATCCGCGCTCTGGGGATTCGGAGATTTGAGATCGTTTACACGAGTCCGTACTCCGTATAGGATAATGTAATTCATCATCCGGTCATGGGGTATAGAAACATTAGTGATCTGTGTTTAATACGGCTTCAAGCCTTTATTAATGAAAATCAACTAAACTGCTCGATTACAACTTTAAAAAGAAACTAAGTTATGACTGAACGAAAACATGCAGGAAATAAAAGTGCCTAAAACAAGAAAGAAAACATGCTAAATGTAATAGTGCCACAGATGTTCACTGTTCCATGCTCGGGGGAGTGTCGTGCCATCAACGGTCGCTAGCTTGAATGTTCCCTCTCCAAGCTTCCGTTCAATGGCGTACGGACCTTCCCAGCTGGGATTCATACGTGATGGTACCGGGAAAACTCGTTTCAGAATGAGATCACCCACATCAAAGATCCTTGGGCGGACTCTGTCGTTGTAGTAGCGCTTGACTTGGTGCCTATGCGCTGCCGCCCTTAATTCGGCTTCTTCATGCTTTTCATCGATGCAGTCCAGTGATTCCAACAAGAGATTCTGGTTCGTCTTGGGATCATAGTATGTTACTCGGTGTGATGGAACTTCAAGTTCCACGGGTATAACGGCTTCAAAGCCGTATGCCAAGGCGAATGGAGTGTGGCCGGTTGCGGACTTGTGGGTAGTTCTATATGCCCATAATGCTGTCGGGAGTTCATCTACCCACTTGCCTCCAACCTTCTCCAGACGCTTCTTCAGTATGGACTTGATTATTTTGTTAACGGCCTCGACTTGTCCGTTAGCTTTTGGGTGTGCAACGGCGGCGAACTTTTTCTCGATGCCGTACTTTAAACAGAACTCTTTGAACTCTCTACTTTCAAATTGCATCCCGTTGTCCGTAATGATGGTGCGAGGAAGGCCAAAGCGGCATATAATGTTTCGTACAACAAAGTTAATGACCTTCTTAGAGGTGATTGTGGCCAAAGGTTCTGCCTCCGCCCATTTCGTGAAATAGTCGACTGCAACTATCGCGTATCTCGCGCCACCTCTGGATATAGGCAAAGAGCCAATTATGTCGATTCCCCAGATTGCAAATGGCCAGGGACTAACCATTTGTGTGAGTTCCGTTGCTGGAGTCCTCGGTATTTTCTCATATCTTTGACACTTGTCACACTTTCTTGCATAATCTGCGGCGTCCCGGTTTACGGTTGGCCAGTAATATCCATAGCGGAGGATCTTTTTTGCTAGCGTTTGCCCCCCAGTATAGTCTCCACATTCCCCTTCGTGAACCTCTCTTAAGATCCGCTTTGTCTCATCATGAGCGATGCATCGTAATAATAGGACTGAGAATCCTTTTCGATACATTGATCCGTCCTGCATTACGTATCGCGCGGCCTTTCGAAGGACCTGCCGTCTTTCGCTTCTTTTCTCTGGTAAAGCCCCGGTCGTTAGGTACAGTTTGAATGGGGTTATCCACGATTCCTTCTCGATTTCCATTTCCGACACGCGATCGACTTTCATCTCGTCTATGCTCGGGGCATGCAAGACTTCAACGGGATACAATCCCATTTGCTGTGCATCGCCGGTACTCGCAAACTTAGCCAATAAGTCGGCTTCTTTGTTCTGTTCGCGCGGGACATGTGAAATGTCATAACGCTCAAGATTTGATAGTAATTCTTGGACCTGAACAAGGTACGGAGCAAGCTTTCGTCCCTTTGCTTGGTAGTCTCCCCGCACTTGGTAAACCACCAACTGTGAGTCATAAAAGATTTCAACTGATTTGATCCCGAGTTCCCCGATGAGCTTCAAGCCAGCGATCAGTGCTTCATATTCTGCTTCGTTATTTGTAGCCGGGAAATCAAGCTTCAAGGCATAACAGATTGATCGGTTTTCCGGAGTTATAAGAACTATGCCCGCGCCGGAGCAACGGTCGTTTGATGCACCATCAGTGTATAATTTCCATCGAACGGGGGGAACGACGTCGTGATTATCCGGTTCGACGGGAATGGTAAACTCAGCGATGAAATCTGCTAATGCTTGCCCTTGGATGGCTCTTCGTGGTAAGTAGGCGATATCGAATTGGCTCAATTCGATGTTCCATTTTAGCAATCTTCCAGAAGTTTTCGGCCGTTGGAGTACCTGCCTTAGGGGTTGATCGGTATAAACGCTGATTGAGTGTGCTTGAAAGTATGGGCGCAGCTTACGTGATGCAATCACCAAGCAATAAGCCAATTTCTCGATTTTAGGGTAATTTCTCTCCGCCCCCGTTAAACGCTTGCTAACATAATACACCGGCTTCTGGACTCGATCCTCCTCACGAACTAATGCCGCACTTATCGCATGTGGGGATACAGCCAAGTATACGTATAACATCTCGTGGTCAACTGGTTTTGACAGCATTGGTGGACTCTCCAGATGCCTCACCAGATTCCGAAATGCTTCCTCACAACTAGACATCCATTCAAAATTTCTCTTCCCTTTCTTTATTATATCAAAGAATGGGACGCACTTGTCAGTTGCCCTGGATATAAATCGACTTAGCGCAGCTACTTTTCCATTCAAGCTCCGTACTTGCTTTATAGTCCTGGGCGCTTACACATCTCGAATAGCTTGGATCTTTTCTGGGTTAGCTTCAATTCCTCTAGCATTGACGATGAATCCCAAAAATTTCCCCGATGCAACGCCGAAGGAACACTTCAGAGGGTTGATCTTCATCCCATAATACCTGAGTATGTCGAACATTTCAGCCAAGTCTCGAATGTGGTCGTTTGACCGTCGTGACTTCACGAGCATGTCATCCACATAGACTTCCATCGTTCTACCCAGTTGGTCTTTGAACATTCGATTCACTAAACGCTGGTAAGTCGCTCCTGCGTTCTTCAATCCAAAGGGCATCACTACATAGCAATATAGTCCGACATTTGTAACAAAGCTGGTGTGTTCTTGGTCTGGAATATGCATCGGGATTTGGTTGTACCCTGAGTACGCATCCATGAATGATAACAGCTCGTGTCCTGCGGTGGAATCGACCAACTGATCGATCCTTGGCAACGGGAAACTGTCCTTTGGGCATGCTTTGTTCAAGTCGGAATAATCTACGCAAGTCCTCCATTTCCCATTCGCCTTTTTTACCAGCACGGGGTTGGATACCCATTCAGGGTAGATGGCGTCGCGGACGAACCCATTTACTTTGAGTTTGTCTACCTCCTCTCTGAGAGCAGCGGACCTCTCCGGGTCCATTCCTCTCCTTTTTTGTTTAACCGGGACATATTTCGGGTCTATGTTCAACATATGACTCGTGATGGCGGGAGAAATCCCACACATATCGGAATGCGTCCAGGCGAAAACATCAAGATTCGCCCGGCGGAAGTCTCTAAGGTCTTCAGTCATCGCGGGGCCAAGCTGTGATCCGATCTTCAGTATTCGCGAAGGGTCGTCATGGCTAACTGAAATGTCAATCGTTAATTCAGCCGGCAATGCCTTCTCTTCCCTGGGTTTCTCATCGTCGTCTCTCGGATCTATATCTCTGAAGATCCGAGAACTATGCCCGAGCCAGGGCTCGGGCACTACTTGTCAATTATCCGCATTAAGGATGCAGACGGGATTGTCCGCAACCTTTCCCTTCTCCCTTCGATGGGCCTCTCGGAGCTCAGCCACATAACAGGAACGACCAGCTGCTTGGTCGCCATGAACAATACCTACTCCTTTGTCAGTTGGGAACTTCAAAGTTAAACACCACGGGGCTAACGCTGCCCTAAACTCAGCCAGGGCCGGCCGGCCCAAGAAAACGTTATATGGAGAATCCACATCCAGAACTACGAAGGGTAGAATTTGCACCCTCCGACGCTCGCCTTGTCCCAGTTCAACTGGTAACTCAACATAACCCACGGCATCGGTCGCTGCGCCGTTAAAACCGTGTATACGAGCCTTGGACGGTTTCAAGTCCTTGGTTTCCAGTTTCATTTGGTCATAAGCCTTCTTGAAGATGATGTTGACTGAACTTCCGCAATCAATCAGAATTCTTTTTACATATGCTGGTCCGATCGTCGCAGATATGACCATCGGGTCGATGGTCGGAGCCTCTACTTGATCAGCGTCTCTGTTTCTGAACACTATATCATCTATCATTACGCGCTGCTGCTTAGCAGAGGTCCCATCCTCCACGTTCGAACAACACTCAAAATCTGCATGCTTCAGGGAACTTGCATATCGTTCCATCTCCTGCCAATTCTTATCTGCGGGGTGAGGTCCGCCGATAATTGTATTTATGACTAGTCTACCTACAGTTCGGGCAGGTTCCTCGGGATGACGCGGAGCTGGTGCACGGCCTGGGTTGGACGTTCCCTGTCCTCCTTCCTGTGGATCCTTCACAAATTCTTGCAACTTCTTTTGCCTGATTAACTTCTCGATAGCGTCGTGCAGGTGTCTGCACTCTTCCGTATTGTGCCCATAAGTCTCATGGAAGCGACAATATTTCCCCGTCCGCTTCTGTTCCTCAATTGATTCTTTTGGACGTGGCTTTCTGTACTGAAAAGTATTGCAGGTGGATAGGTAGATGTTCTCAAGCGGCGCGTTCAGCGGAGTATACTCGCTGTAGCTTGGAATTCTCGACTTCCACTTCCCCGCTTCTCTCTTCTTCCCTTGATTTCTTCCTCCAGACTCCTTAGGCTGGCCAGGCTTGTTCTGGACATTGACTTGGACCTTTCCCGAGCTGTCTCCGGACTGCTTCACAGCAATGTTGCTCTTCATAGGCTCTTGGACAGGTCCTGGTGCCTTATCTCGTCGTACCCACCTAGCTTCCTCTCTTCTTATGAACTGGTGTGCCTTTGAGTAGAAACGCTCTAGTGTAGTCGGAGGTTTTCCTGCCAGCCAGTCTCCAAACTCAGAATCTGGATCCACACCTCTCATTACCGCCATTAGAATTGCATGATCATTGGAATTACTGACTTCAGTTGCTGCAACATGGAACCTTTGTAAATATTCCTTCAATGATTCTCCAGGATTTTGGATTACACTTGACAGAGACATTACGTCCTTTGGACGTGTGGTGTGTATCCTGAACTGCTCAATGAACTTCTTTGCCAATTCGTCGAAATTTGATACGGACCACGGAGGGAGTCGGGTGAACCACATAGTAGCTATCCCAGATAGAGTAATCGGAAAGCATCTACACTTGGTGGCATCATTTGCCCTGGCTGAATCCATCATCCATTCGTACCTCATGACATGTTGTCTGGGGTCAGTCTTTCCCTCATACGCAGGGATAGTAGGCATACTAAACTTCCTGGGGTACGCCGCCTGCAACACAACATCTGTGAATGGAGTATGACTTCTTGATACTCCCCAATCGTCATTTGATAAGCCCTGATTCTCTTTCATCAATTGCCTGATCATGGCTGTCAGATCTGGTGTCTGTATGGAAGGTGGGAGGTTAGAGTCTGTTCTATGCGACTGTCCGTGCTGATGCCTCCTCTCCTGGCGATCTACCAATCGTGCGTCTTGAGGTTCGACATCATTAGCGTTTTGATGGTCTGGGTCTCCATCCTCCATTTGCACTCCGGTCCTGAAGTTTGCAGCTCTTGCTTGGTCACGATCTCCAGCTGTTTGAACAGTAGCTTCTGCCCGCGCAGCTTCAGTCTTATGGCGTCTACGCCTGGGAGGTTCGTCAGAAGAAGTTGAGATGTCGAATGAGGAATAAGGAGCGGGATTGCCCCCAACATTCTGTTGCTGCTGTTGAGTGAGCTGTGCCATCAGGTTGGCGTTAGCTTGCATCTGCTCTCCTAGTTGTCTCCTGCTTTCTCTGAGTTCTCTCATCAAGTCGTTGAACTCTATCCTGGTGACAACCGGAGCTTGGTCCTGAGCAGCAATTCCTACATCCGGAATTGTTGGTTGATTGCTAGGTCCTGCTTGTTGCACGCTAGCAGTCTCATGGGCATCTGCATTATGAGAAGCTGACTTGGTACGTGGTCTCGCCATTGTAGAGTTATTGGTATGAACTCTGAGTAGAATCAACGGATATCCTATCAATGAGTCGGATCTTCTTTGGGGGATTTGTTCAATCCAGTAGCTTCAAAGCAGATCCTCGAGGTCTGAGAATTCAATTCTCAGTGAAAGCACCAAAGTGTTAGCACCAAAATTGGTCACTAACCTCTTAGAGAAAGATTGTGTAGAGATATAAGTGATGAAAGCAAATTAAACAGAGAAGAGAATGATACTTTAAATGCAGAAAGTAAGAACACCAAATTTATAGTGGTTCAGCGTAATTGCCTACATCCACTTTGAGGTTAAACTTTATTGATCTTCTTAATAGATGATTACAAATACAATTCGTGAATCAAATGCTTGAATGAAGTTGTTAAGTAGAGAAGATGAGTCTCAAAAATGGCAGAGTCTCCCCAGTCTTCTCTCCCAAAAAAAGGATCCCTCTTCACTGTGACCCTGCCCCTCTATTTATAGGCAAATATGGGCTGGACCTCCAAGTGGGCTTGGTGGCCGAACACTCTAGCCCGAGTACAGTGTTTGCTGCTTGCCGAACCAGGCATGCCGAACGTCATAATGCCGAACGGTCCTTTCTAAGCCGAATGGTACGTCTGATGTGTGGGAAGTGCAGGATGGTTGTAGTTGAAGCCGAACGTATCCCTGTTTGAAGCTCTTGACCGAACAATGCTCCCTGACCGAACGATAGTGTCATGTTGAATGGTTATGTACACCGAACGTCTCCCGGATGCCGAGTACTTCCGTAGCCGAGTACTCCCGTTGGATGCCGAGTGCTCTCGTTTCCCGGATGCCGAGTACTCCTGTTGGATGCCGAGTACTCCCGTTGCCGAGTACTCCTGTTGGATGCCGAGTGCTCCCGCTGCCGAGTTCTACATTATGCCGAACACTCCTGTTGCCGAGTGCACCTATCGCCGAGTTCTATTGATGCCGAGCGCTAGCTGACGCCGAGCATTAGTTGATGTCGAGTGCTAGTTAACGAGTACTACGATATGCCGAACATTCTATGACGCTGTGTTCCACTGGAAGCCGAGTACTAGTTGCCTGGTCAAATCTCCAGGAAACAATTTTTTTCAAAACGAACTAATATCGTTTAACCTTTAATTCAAAAATCAAAATTTTTTCAAAATTCTCTAAAAAATTTCTAACGCCTTAATTTTTCAGAAAAATTCGCCATAGTCTCCTTTGTACGGTTCAATCGTAGTAAAATCACAATATATATATATATATATATATATCACAAATATGCATATCATCTTCTAGGATAAGGCATCCCATAGGGAAAAAATATAAAAGTACGATATGTAATCCGAGATATGTACCTTATATATTATTAGCGGGCATATTTGGCTAATATAGCGCGAAAGAGAGCTCTAAATGCGAAGCAACGCCATCCGCACCTACTAAACACTCAAAAAATAAATGAGAACACATATATGGAAAGTAATATCAATATATAACATATACCAATACAACAACTATACATGCCAATATAACAAATGCAATCTAAAGCAACAAATCCAACCATCAAACAACTATATCATCCAACTAACACCCAATAAACCAATATCTATCCAATCAATCCATAACCAAATCAATATACATTCATTTCTCATTGAATTGATTTTCAATATATTCACATTTGATTCATTAACATTGGTTTTACTAACATCCATTTATTCATATTCAATTAGTTTACATTCACTAATTTTAGTTCATTTCCAAATTAAATTAAATTCAATTCTATTTAGGTTCACTTACTTCCAACTTGAATTCAATTATTTATAGCTTTCAATTTTATTAATTCAATTTAATTAACACTTAATGAATCTCTATTCAATCAAACTGGTTTCGCCGAAATCCGAGACCGTATAAAAAATGACTATTTTTACACGTTAATTAAATATTAAAATTTCCAATTTCAATAAATTCAATTTTAATTCAATTTTAAAAGTTTACTAACATCATTCTAATTTAATAGAATTTAATTCAACTTTATAAATCATTTTCATTCACATTAAATTCAAAATTCAATTATTTCTGCAATTTCAAATATTAAATTAGCAATTTAATTATCCAATTAAATCACTATATTTAAAATATAAGTTATTCAACTTATAAAATTAACTTGTGAATATTTAATATCAATTAAATATCCGAATTTCGAATGACCGAAATTTTGGGTCATTATAGCATTGTTGCTTGGAGGGCAGTGTTAGCATTTCAAGTGAGATTGATATACAAAAAGGTAAACGTAACCTCAAGCGACACAACGGGGAATGACTAAAACATGGGATGTGTAGTAGGGTTATATGTGTCGCACCCATTAGGGTATGGTCATCACTCGATGTGGTTTGATATTTCCAGATTATATATGTTAGAGGCCCAGGTACGGTTGTTGATCACAACTGGGGTGGCGACGTATTATGTACTATCCAGTAAGGGTTACGTCGGTCCTGTGTTGGTCGGGGGTCCATATAAGGCCATCGATACATTTTATCTAGAGGTATACCGTGACAGACGGTACCTCAATAGCCTTGTCTCGATGTAATCCATTCTCCAATAATTGCCGTAAGGAATTAGTTATGCCCAAATATGTTAGAATGTGAGATGCAAGCATTTTAGCTATGTTCAATATTTATTTTAAATCTTAGATGCTAGTATAATATCATTGCATTTTCTATTGAAATGTTTTGGTTATCGTAAGATAAAAACCCGTCCGTATTTATGTGCGGCGTGGTCTTACAAGATACCTTTATTTTTAGAAGTGTTTATAAGTATAATAATTCAATTGTTTGGAGTTTACTCATGTAACACCTTTATTTTTAGTTGAACATTATTTAGGGCATTTAATTGGATAGATTAAATAGAATAATGTAAACGGTTAAGGAGAATAAGATTTGGTTAATTAATATTGTCATGCCATACTTAATTAGTTAAGAAAGATTGTTTTAAACGTAACATATAAGAGAATATGAGAGGGGCAGTTTGGATAGATCCAACTTTCACCCCTTAAACCATATCCCCCTCAAATCATTCTCACTTTACTCATTCATAAAACAATCTAGGAAAACCTAAGGAGGCCGGCTATTCTGAAGGGGGAGGAAGATCAAGATATCAATGGAAATTCACAAATCCAAGCTTAGGGATTCAAGAGCTAGATAAAATCTCAACTTCAACAATTAATCTAAGGTGAATAAAAATAAAACCATCTTCTTTTTGCTTTTGAATTCGGTTATGGATAATACTCAAATGATTGATGTTTTTTCCAAGGTATGGTTGTTTAATCACCGTTTGAATAGAATAATAGTTATTGGAATTTTTATGGAATTGTTTAAATGGGTTTTAATGTTAAAACCTAAGATTTTAATCTCCAAATGCTTTGATTTTCTGATATGTTGTATAAAATATTATTTTGGAGATGGGTTTTTATTTTCATAATTTTCCAAGTTAAAGAGAATATTTTATTAATTTCCTAAGGAGGAAATAACTTAATTTCAGGTTTAATTTATTTAAAATAGTTAAATATGGTTTTTGGATATGAAATTTTATGTAGCAAAGAGAAGGATATTCTCTAATTTCTATGAATTTTTGAGATTTTTTCCAAGTGATTTCAACTTACTATGAAATTATTATGTTGGATAAGCACTTAAAAAGATAATTAATTAAGGAAATTAATTAATTAATTTAATATATGTTTTGGACTTTGGAAATTGAATGTAGTAGAATTTCTGAAAAGGATTTGTAAAGCAATTATCTTATCCGATATAAAATGGACGAGAAATAAGATTTGGTGAGAGGTTTTAGCCTAAAGTAGTGACACAAAAGTTTTCATAAGAATTACGACAACGACATGCTACCATATGCCGTCGAGCCTAAAGATGAGGCCACATCATTGAATGTCGACATCAGTGAAGGAGGAAGCACCCGATAGCTACTTAAGTATCTGTGGAGTGATTCCTTCGGCGTCGAAGTGGACAACAGTGGCAACAAATGATTGGCGAAATTGTGTCTTCGTGATTCATTTAAACGTTTAAAAGCTTTAGTGTCGACGTTAACGACATCGCATGTCTTCATCACTATTTTAATGATGCCGCATCTCTTCTTTTGTTTTACAAATCAAGGCAATGACGCCGCTATTATGTCTTTGACTCTATATAAAAAACGGCATAATAGCCGAACTAGTTTAAGTATGAAATATTTATAATGACATCGAGGATTTTGGTGTCATTGTGCATCGGTGTTGGCAACCTTATATACTCAAAATTTTATATTGAATGGAGTCGGTAACGATGCATTGTAGCATCAATGCTGGTTTTCATCTTTTTAATGCCGAAGAGGCTTGTTTCAATAAAGAGGTGAAGAGGCCTAAGTTTTATGAGGGTCGATGACCCAATGTCTTTGGCAGTTAGCCAAATAACTTATAAAGGTTTAAGTTTTGTTTTAATAGGTTGATAGCCTATAGTTATTAAAGGTCGACAACATCAATTTCGACATGAATTTTTCTTGAACTTAAAAGAATTTAAGTTTTTGTCTTCGACCTTAGATATGGGTCGACATTGTTTTAAACCCACGTGAGTTATTATATTAAGGGCGAAGAGCCTTAATCCTTGTTGACACTGTTAGTACATCAACATTGATTTATATTAAATTATTGAAGGGCGGAGAGCCTAAGTTTTCTACTTCGACGTCGTCATTCGAGATACTAATACCATGTTAAATTTGTAAAATTTGACGCTATCATTGAGGACACCAATAGAGATGAACTTCGACATTGATCTTTATTAACTTAATAAGGGCGGCGAGCCTATTGTTTTATGACTTTGATTCTAAACATTGGGGATATTGATACTTTTTTTATTATAGGTGTCGACACCATCATTGGAGATACCAAAGTAGGTTGGTTTCAACGAACTAAATATGTTATTGACTTCGACTTTAAACCTTAGGGATACCATTGTTTGTTTTTAATAAGTTCGACATAGATCAATTGGGGATACCAATGTATGTCACTTTGATATGTTATAACTATAAGGGGATACATGTGGGTAACATGAATTAAAATGAACTGAAGTGAAACATATAGGTAACATTAATTAAATTGAAACATGTGGGGTAGCATGAATTAAATTGTTAAATGATAGGTTTATTGGCATCCTAGGAAAATTAGGGAATGTGAGATGGATAGTCCACATCATGCTAGAGATGGATAGTCTCTATGAGGATAATGAAGAGTTCATAACCATCCTAGGAAATTATGGGATGTGTGATGGATATTCCATATTATTTTAAGTTAAATGGAATATGTATGATGGATAGCCCATATAATTTTTAAACAATTAGACCATATGAGATGGGTAGTCAATATGGTAGGGGATGGATAATTCAAGTAATAATTGTATAGGAGATGGATAGTCCACATACTATAAATATGTTTAAATATGAAATAGATAGTTCACATAATTATATGACAGGTAGTCTAATTAAAATAAGACGGATAATTAGTTTAAATTTTGACATGTAGTCATTTCAAATTAAGATGGATAATCTAATGAATTGGGATGGGTAATCCAGCATATGTTGCATGATTATAAATGATAATTTTTTGTTCTAACCATTATAGTTGTAGGTGCATGGTATATAGTTGTTTTGTTTTGGTTAAGATACCAGTAAGGGGAAACCCCGTTCTGCTCAACGGTGTGGTCTCACAAGATATCTGTTTGGTTTAAGATGGTAGGCTATTATTCACACCATACTATTGTCTGACCCGAAGTTTTTTCCCCCTTAAACTCTAGGGTACTCATTGGAGTAGGTCGGAAATAAGGGCTTTCATGTTCTAGTTAGACGAATAAGCTTCCAAAGACGTGCATGAGGCAATCTAGCTATTAAGAACTATATCTATTCCGCTGTATAGTTTGGCTTTATCTATTTGAATGTAATGACAAAGTTGTATAGTTGCTAAGTATTTGAATTTGATCAACCAAGGTGGCATCTTCATATGTCGCTCTTAGAGTATTTAGTAATAATTATATTTTCTCTAAACGTGGGATTACGTTGGGATTATGTATTGAATATGAAATATCATTTGTCAAATGAGATATGAATTTTTTTTTATTAAACTATGTTAATTTTTTTCATATTCATGTGCTTCTAGTTGTTGATATGATTAACATTGCCGCATTTTATCGCCAAGAATTAATAAACATGGATGACTGCAGCATTCGTGGACGTTAAATTTGGGCCTTAGAATGAGGGATTTTACAATTTGGTATTAAAGCATAGGTTTATGATTAAAAGAATTTTAAACCTAAAGAGTTTTTGAAAATATAAATGATTGGAGAGTAAGATTATGAGATAACGCTATAATAACGTACTTATAATTGCTATATATAACTATGTATTCTCCCCACTCTCTTAGACCGTTCTTCTATATCTTATTAAGGCTCTTATGCTAATTTACGAGAAATAAAGATATGAAGGTAGGAAATAGAAGAGTGAATCTAGGTGGAGGAAGTACCACAACCAATGGAAATGCTTAGCCTAACACCAAGAGGAACCAGGGTTGATATACAAATGCTAATCAAAATGCAATGCCAATGTAGATGCCGGAACCCTACCAGTAGATATGGGGATTACTTATCAGTTCTACATCGGCTTGTTGTAAGCAGGAGCAGCTGCAGGGATAGCGGGAGGAAATGCTGCTAATATGGGAGGAGTTAATCCTATAGCACCAGCTGGTAATAACTATGCTAATTTGAGTCGAAATTACACCTATCTGGATTGAAAGCCTTTTCTAGGGACCAAGGATGCAATAAAAGTGGAGAACCAGCTATTGCACTGTGAAAGGATTTTTTCTCATTTAGGTCTGAATGATGAGGGGGAAAATGAGATTGGCTTTGAGACAGTTGTACGGAGCCACTTTATTCTAGTGGAATAGAGATACCATTGGAGTACCCAAGGATGAGTTGACTTGGGCATATTTTTGAAGGAGATTTGAAGAAATATTTTGGTCTGAAGTAGCTAAGTCTGCTTTTCTCAAGAAGTTTTTGAAATTCGAGCAAGGAGATATTACAATATTGGAATATTCTGCTAAGTTTGATGAGCTATCTAGATATGGATACGCTACTATTGACATCGTGACTAAAAGGAATGAGAAGCTCATCTTGGGGTTGGGGCCGGAGATTGCTAGGGTAACTATGTCATAGCTTAGAGATCCATCGAATGTAGTGGTGGATATGGCTATCAGGAATGAAGAAATGCATTTGACCTTTGGGAAAGAGAAGTCGGTAGAGAAACTGAATTCTTAGAATAAGAAGAGGAAATTCTTTAAGAAGAAGAGAGCTCAAAAAGATAGGGCTACCAAAAAGGGAAAATTTGATATAGTTTGTTAAAAGTGTGACAAGAAGGGGCACTGTGTTAACGAGTGTCGATCTGGCGATGGCAAGGTGGTTGTAGGGAACCAGAAGGTGAAGTGCTTTAATTGCGACCAAGTGGGGCATTATAAGAACAAATGTTTAGAAGCGGCCAAGGCTAACAAAGGAAAAGTTTTCACTTTAGGGTTATCATCTTCCAGACTAACTGCTGTCGAGAAAGGAAGTCTATGATAGAAGGTACGCTTTTGATTCATAACATACCAGTTAGTGTATCATTTGATATTGGTGCATCGCATTCATTTATATCTCAGTGTTTGGTAGATAAGTTATGTTTAGAACCATCAGACCTTGTTACTTCCTTAAGGATAGCTAATCCAATAGGAGGGTACACAACTCTGGGGATAAGGTGTGACCATCTAGAGTTTGTGTAGCTAGGTTATACTTTTGCCTGTAGTTTGTATGTATTCGATTCGCGGGTTTCAGGATTACTTTGGGTATGGATTGGTAGAGCAGATATGATGCTAGGATATTTTTCCAAGAAAGGAAAATATCATTAAGACACCCTGATAGCATTGACCGAATAGTATACTCAATTGAGAATTTGAGTCTAGAAATTTATTCTTTATTGGGTGCCACAAAAGTGAAAAATGGATTGAATCGGGTTTTAATTGTAAGAGAATTTGCATATATTTTTGAGCCGGTTATAGGACTACCACCGAAACAGGCTATTGAGTTTCGAATAGACCTTACAGTAGAAGCTAAACCCATGAGCAGACCACCTAATAGGATGACACCTACCGAGATGAAGGAGTTAAAGATACAGCTTGTGGACTTAGAAGAAAAGAGTTTTATTTAACCAAGTAGTTCGCTTTAAGGAGCGGCCGTGGTGTTCATGAAGAAACCGGATGGATCGTTAAGATTATGCATCGATCATCGTAAATTGAATGAAAAGATGATAAATAATTGATATCCTTTTCCAAGAGTAGATGATTTATTTGATAAGTTAGTGGAGCTAAAGTATTTTCCCAGTTGGATTTGGCGACAAATTTCCATTAATTAAGAGCGGTGGAGGACAGTGTTCTATTGATGGCGTTATGAACAAGCTATGGTTCGCACAAGTGGTTAGTGATGCCATTCGGATTAACTAATGCGCCAGCTTTCTTTGTGGATTTGATGAACCAGATTATCCATGAGCACTTGGATAGGTTCTTGTTGGTGTTCATTGATGACATTTTGATATATTTTAAGGATGAAAGTGATCATGAGATTCATCTTAGAACAGTGCTCGAGATGTTGAGGCAGCATCAACTGAAAGGGAAGCTTTCGAAGTGTCATTTCTAAAAGAAAGAAGTGAATTTCTTATTCATATAGTTTCAAAGAAAGGGCTGTCAGTCGATCTAGCCAAGATCGAAGCTGTTAACAGTTGGAAAACACCCAAGATGGTGACCGAGATAAGAAGTTTTCCTGGATTAGTTGGCTATCACTAGAAATTTATCAAGGATTTCTCACGGATAGCAGACTTTTGACTAAGCTAACTAAAAAGGACGTGAAGTTTATTTGGTCTGATAAATGCGATGAAGCATTCCTTATGGTAAAGCATTTGTTGACCAATGCGCCCGTGTTAGTCGTTCCAAATAGGAATCAGGATTTAGTGGTGTATACAGATGCATGTGGAACAAGATTAGGAGTTGTGTTGACGCAGAGAGGTAAAGTAATTGTCTAGATTCTCGGTAGCCCAGACCACCTGAAGTTAGATATCCGACTCACGATTTGGAGTTGGCAGTGGTGACTTTCGCATCAAAAGTGTGGAGACGCTACCTTTTAGGAGAACGATTCGAATTTTATATGGATCATGAGTCTTTGACTTAGAAAGAGTTGAATATGAGACAGTAGATGTGGCTGGATTTTTTAGCAGCTTATGATTTTGGTATTGAGTATAGACCAGGGAAAGGAAATAAAGTTGCAGATGCACTTAGCAGGAAACATCATAATGTGGTGTTAGCTAAGTTGGTAGAATGGAAGGATCTGGAAGCATTGACTACTTGTAATGTGCAGTTAAGATCGATTGCTAGTTCTAGTCAAAATATGGTCATGTTATCTTGCTTGGATGTTCAATCGGCATTGATCGAAAGAATTGCATCTAAGTAGAGAGATGATCCATTATTAGCCGAAAAGATTAGAAGGCTAGAATGTGGAACTGAGATCGATGATCTAAAGGATGTTAGTCTTGACTAGACGGGTTGGTTAAGGAAGAAGGGATGGTTATGTGTTCCAGATGTTGGAAACCTAAGGAGGGAAGTTCTTGGGGAGTGTCATCGATTAAAGTTTATGATTCATCCTAGGGGAACCAAGATGTATTAGGATATGAAAAGAAGTTTCTTCTAGGAAGGTTTAAAGAGGAATGTAGGCTTATGGGTAAAACAGTGTCTTAATTGCCAGCAAGTGAAATCCGAACATCAAAAGTAAAGTGGATTGCTTCAGTCTTTGGATATACCAGTTTGGAAATGGGATTCGATATCTATGGATTTTATTGACGGGTTGACAAGGTCAAATAGGGGATATGAGAGTATATGGATTGTGGTAGATAGACTGACCAAGAGTGCCAATTTCATTCCTATTAAGTCTACCAGGATGACGCATGTATTGGCTAAGTTATTCATAAAGAATATAATTAGACTGCATCAGATTCCTAGTAGTATATTCAGTGAGCGAGATGCATTGTTCACTAGTAAACTCTGGAAGAATCCACATGAGTTATTAGGTACCAAGCTTAAGATGAGTATTGCTTATCACCTGCAGACAGATGGGCAGACAGAGAGAGTCAATAAGATACTTAAAGATTTGTTGAGAGCTTATGTACTAGACTTGGTGGGCCATGAGAAGACCATTTGCACTTGTTTGAGTTTTCATATAATAACAGTTATCATACTAGTATAGGAATGACGCCTTTCAAAGCTTTGTATGGAAGTTGTACAAATCACCAGCATTTTGGTTAGAGATGGAGACAGATTGGTCCTTGGTACGATATGGTAAGACAAGCTATAGCGAAGATTGAGTTAATACGAGGTAGGATGAGAGAAGCTCAATCTAAGTAGAAAAGTTACGTAGATAAAATGCGTAAAGATTTATTGTTCTCAGATTGTATTTTCTAAGGTATCAACGATGAAGAGTGTGGTACGATTTAGGAAGTCAGGGAAACTGGCACCGAGATATGCTGAACCATTCCCTATTGTAGAGATGATCGAAAAGCTCGTGTACCAAGTAGAGTTACCGAGTAGTTTGGTAGGTGTACATAATGTATTTCATAGTTCTCATCTTCAGAAGTGTGTGCACGATCCAAAGACTACTATTGCTTCGATGACATTGGAAGATTTAGTAGTAGAACTGAATATGGCTTTTGTAAGACAACCAGTTTGAGTTGTAGCGAGAGATGAAAAGAGGTTAAGGAACAAGACAGCCAAGTTTATGAAAGTCTAGTGGAGTGACAACGAGAAAGACTGTATTTTAGCGACAGAGGACCGAATTATGGATACTTATCTTGAGCTATTATGATGGTATATTCTATATTTGTTGTATATTGACTTAGTAGCTAGTAGGATATACTAGCATTGGTTGCATGTTGATATGCTTGTTTTGTACTCCTTACTGAATTTCAAGGACGAAATTATTTAAGGATGAGAGTCCGTAACACCCTTATTTTTAGTAGAACATTATTCAGGAAATTTAATTGGATATATTAAATTGAATGATTAAAGAGTTAAGGAGAACAAGATTTGGTTGATTAATGTTGTCATGCCATACTTAATCAACTAAGAAAGATTGTTTTAAACTTATCATATAAGAGAATATGAGAGGGGCAATTTAGTTAGATCCAACTTTCAACCCTTAAACCCTCTCCCCCTAATATCATTCCCACTTTACTCATTCAAAAAAAAATCTAAAAAAACTAAGGAGGCCGACCATTCTAAAAGGGAGGAAGATCATGAAATCAGACGAAATTCACAAATCCAAGCTTAGGGATTCAAGAGCTAGATCAAATCTCAACTTCAACAATTAACCTAAGGTGAATAATAATGAAACCATCTTATTTTTTCTTTTGAACTTGGTTATGGATAATACCCGAATGATTGATGTTTGTTTTGCCAAGATATGGTTTTTTAATCATTGTTTGGATAGAATAGCGGTTATTGGAATTTTTGTGTAATTATTTAAATAGGTTTTGAGGGTAAAACCTAATATGTTAAACTCCAAATGCTTTGATTTTCTGATATGTTGCATAAAACATTATTTTGGAGATAGGTTTTTAATTTCATAATTTTCCAAATTAAAGAGAATACTTATGAATTTCCTAAGGCGGAAAAAGCTTAATTTTGGGTTTAATTTATTTAAATAAGTAAATATGATTTTTGGCTCTATCTGGTAAAGAGAAGGATATTCTCTAATTTCTGTGAATTTTGGGATTTTTCCTTGGTGATTTCAATTCACTATGAAATTATTATCCTTGATAAGCATTTAAAAAGATAATTAAATAAGGATATTAATTAATTAATTTAATATATGTTTTGGACTTTGGAAATTGAACGTGGTAGTATTTCTAAATTTGTAAAGAAATTGTCTTATCCAATAGAAATTGGACAAGAAATAAGATATGGTGAAAAGTTTTACACTAAATTAGTAATAAAACAGTTTTCATAAGAATTACGACAATGCCATGCTATCATACGTCTTCGAACCTAACGATGAGACCGCATCATTGAATGTCGTCATCGATGAAGGAGGAAGCACATGATAGCTACTTAAGTATCTATGCAGTGATTTCTTCAACGTCGAAGTGGACAGCAGCGGCAACAGATAAATGGCGGCATGGTGCCTTCATGATTCATTTAAACATTTAGAAGCTTTTCTGTCAACGTTGACGACGTCGCATGACTTCATCACTGTTTTAAATGATACTGCATCTCTTCGTTTGTTTTTCAAATCAAGGCAATGACGCCGCTATTATGTCTTTGACTCTATGTAAAAAGCGGCATAGTGGCCGAAGTTGTTTAAGTATGAAAGTTTTATGATGATGTTAAGGGTCTTTGTGTCATTGTACTTCGGGGTTAACGACCTTATATACTCAAAATTTTATATGGAATGGAGTCGGCAATGATGCAGTGTAGATTCGACGTTGGTCTTCATCTTTTTAATGCCAAAGTGGCTCATTTTTATATACATTGAAATTGTTTTAAAAAGGCGGAGAAGCCTAAGTGTTAAGAAGGTCGATGACTCCATGTCTTCGGCAGTTAGTCAAATAACCTATAAAGGTTTAAGTTTTGTTTTAATAGATGGATAGCCTATAGCTATTGAAGGTTGAAAGCATCAATTTCGACATGAATTTTTATTGAACTTAAAAGAATTCAAGTTTTTGTCTTCATCCTTGGATAGCGGTCGACGTTGTTTCAAACTCGTGACAGTTATTTTTATTAAGGCCGGAAAGCCTTAATCTTCCTTGTTGACACTATTAGGATGTCGATAGTGATATGTACTAAATTGTTAAAAGGCGGAGAGCCTAAGTTTTCTACTTTGACATCTCATTGGGGATACCAACTCCATTTTTAAAATTTGTAAACTTTGACACTATCATTGGGGACACCAATATAGATGAACTTTGACATTGATCTTTATTAACTTAATAAGGGCGGTAAGGTCTATTGTTTTATGACTTTGATTCTAAACATTAGGGATACCAATGCTATTTTGATTATAGATGTCAACACCATCATTGGGGATTTCAAAGTAGGTTGGTTTCGATGAACTAAATATGTTATTGAATTCGACTTTAAACCATGGGGATACCATTGTTTGTTTTTAATAAGTTTGACATAGATCAATTAGGATACCAATGTATGTCACTTTGAAATGTTATAACTATAAGGGATTACATGTGGGTAACATGAAATAAATTAAAACATGCAGGTAACATGAATTAAATTGAAACATGTGTGTAACACGAATTAAATTGAAACATGCGGCTAACATAAATTGAAACATGTGGGTAGCATGAATTAAATTGTTAAATAACGGGTTCATAGTCATCCTAGGAAAACTATGGGATATGAGATGGATGGTCCACATCATGCTGGAGATGGATAGTCTCTGTAGGGATAATGACAGGTTCATTTTCATCCTAGGAAAACAATGGGATGTGTGATGGATAAGCCACATCATTTTAAGTTAAATGGAATATGTGTAATGGATAGTCCACATTATTTTTAAATAATTCAACCATATGTGATGGGTAGTCAATATGGTAGGAGATAGGTAATCCAAGTAATAATTATATATGAGATGGATAGTCTACATACTATGAGTATGTTTAAATATGAGACAAATAGTCCATATAATTATAAGACGGGTAGTCAGATTAAAATAAGACGGGTAGTTAGTTTAAATTGTTACAGATGATCATTTGAATTAAGATGGATAATCTAATGAATTGGGATGGGTAATCCAACGTCTGTTGCATGATTAAATGCTAATTCCTATGTTCTAACCATTGTGGTTGCAGGAGCATAGTATATTGTTTTTAAGTTTTGGTTAAGATACTAGTGAGGGGAAAACTTGTTCCGCTCAATGGCGTGGTCTCTCTAGATATCTATTTAGTGCGAGATGGTTGATTATCATTCACACCGAACTGTTGTCTGACACGAAGTTTTTATTTTTCCCCTCAAACTCTCAGGTACTCATTTGAGTAGGTTGGGATTAAGGGATTTTAGGTCCAGATAGATGAATAAGCTTCCGTAGACGTACAGGAGGCAATCTAGCTATTAGGAACTATATCTATTTCCATTGTGTAGTTTGACTTTATCTATTTGGATATAATGGCAAACCTATATAATTGTCAAGTATTTTAATCTAATCAACCAAGAGGGCATCTTCATATGTCGCTCTTAGAGTATGTTGTAATAATTATATTTTCTCTAAACATGGGATTACAATTGGGATTACGTAATTAACATGAAATATCATTTATGAAATGAGATATAAAATTATTTTATTAGATCGTGTTGAACTTTTTTCATATTTATATGCTTATTATTATTGGTATGATTAGCATAGCCGCATTGTTTCACCAAGAATCAATAACTATGAATAACGGCAACATCATGGCCGTTAGTTTTGGGCCTTAGAATGGAGAATACTACAACTCACATCAGACCCATATTTGACCTAGAGATTTGCTTTCTTCCCTAAAACTCTTGGGTACTCAAATTTGTATGAGTAGCTAAGTAGTCCAGGTTCTAATAGAAGCATTTTGGAGGAGTATGCAGTAGATGGCTTCGCCATTACCTAGTCATCTATTTTATTTCCAATATGTGTGTACATTATGTATCAGCATTGTGGGGGCATGCAATTGTATCTCTCCCTGGCTGAAGTTAGTACCTGCTGTAACTCTGATGTTTCATTTTGGAAGTGACCATATGTACTATCTTATGTTTTATTATATATTATTGTCTTGCACTGTCGTATTCTATGTTTCTTTCTTCTTTTCTTTTCTTTTCTTTTCTTTTTACCCCAAAGGCTTGTCTTTCAAACACCTAGATGATTGGCATATGTATACCGTGGATGTATTAAGTGTCGTCTTAAGAGTAAGAAAGGCGAATCGTTACATATTTGAGCTTAGGTTAAGTGAACACCTAAGCCTTAATTGGGTCAACTCATTAGAGACAGGGTTAGTAATACCCTAGAATGAGTTTAGCCTATGAGAGCGCATAGTTGTAACATATATATATATATATATATTCGAATTATTATGATCAGCTTTGATATGTTTGATTCGGTACCCTTTTCCCTTAAGTTTATCTCGTTTAAGTATTCTTATGTTATCTTACTATATCCAGGTAGTAAGAATAAGTAATAGGGAAATATGAGGTGGAGGAGCTAGTAGCACCATGACCACCAATGGTCGAGCTTTGAATGTTGGAAGAGTTGGAGTAGTTGAAGAGGTAGCACCAGTGCAGCCCCGTGTGAACTTTGTAGCTTTATGCAAAGACTATACCAATCTATAAGGAAAGCCGCTTAAGGGCACGAAATCCATCATCGAAGTCCAAGCTTGGCTTTCTTCTTGTGAGAAAATTTTCAACGGGTTGGATATTTCATATAAGCAGAAGTGTTTCTTAGCATCTTGGTAGTTGTAAGATGGAGCGGTAGCACAATAGGACTCCGTTACAGCGAATGTTCTGAAGGATGATTTTCCTTGGGCTAGATTTAAGGAGGTGTTTGAAGATTAATTCATGCCCGCTGCAGGAAAGACCCGTTTGTATAGGAGTTTCTTGGATCTAAAGCAAGGAGATTTGTCACTAGCTGAATATGAAACCAACTTAATGAGCTATCGGTATTTGGTCCGAAGTTGATTGATACCCCACTTAAGAAGAATGAGATGTTTGTGATGGGAATGAGAGAAGGATTTCTGTGAAAGACGACTGGCCATCTGAAGGGACCTTTTAGGGATTTGATAAATATGCTTTTGAGGTATGAAGTTCTGGAGGAGAAGAAGCCGGTGGCAGTACCTAGTAAAAATAACAACAACCCGAACAAGGGGAAGTTCAACCCACAATTGATGAAGCAGTGGAAAGGAAAGTCGAAAGGAGATTAAGGGAACAAATTTAAGGTTGTTAAGTGTTTTCAATGTAAGTAGAAGGACCATCTAGTAAGGTTTTGTAAGAGTTCTGAAGCTTCAAAGCAGCATGCGGGATGTATCTCCCTAATGATTCAAAAAACACTTTACTACAACTGTCAGCAACCAAGGCACATGGAGAAGGATTGCTTGCTAAAGGAGAAGGGTCAGCAAGTCAAGATTTATGCCATCAAGGATGAACCATCAACCATAAGCGATGTGAAAGGGAAACGAGTTCTTGAAACTTTAATTGTCAATGATATTTTTGTTCGGGTATTGTTTGATACCGGGGCTTCCCATAGTTTTATTTCTATTGAATCAGTAGGTAAATTCCGGCTTTCCCTAAGAATTGTAGAAACCTCTATTTGTGTGTCAAACTCCATATAAGGTGCAACTAATCTATACATGGTTTGTGAGAATGTGCAAATTACTTACCTTACCCACCATTTTTCATATGGTCTGTTAGTTTAAGATTTTAAGCGGTTTGATGTTATATACTGTATGGATTGGTTGTCGAAGAATGAAGCTGTCCTATAATGTGTTAGAAGAACATTAAAAACCAAATCGAGAAACTTTGTGGAAATATCATATGATGATCTAGACAAGCAAATGAGTAGTTTTTTGTATGCCCTTGAATTGTCCCAGGTGGAGTGGGATCGATAGAAATTGTCAAGAATTTCCCTAATGTTTTTGATAAAATCAATAGTCTACCTCCACATTGAGAGATTGAGTTTCATATTGACTTAATTCCTATTGGATAAAATGGCTCCGAGAGAGGAGGAGTTAATGGATCAGACGAATGATTTGTTGTAAAGTGGTCTGATTAGACCAAATTGTTCAAGTTAGGGAGCAGTGGTAGTTTTTGTCGCAAAGTCTGAGGTTCTTTAATACTTTTTGTGGATTGTAGATAGCTGAACAAGCAGAAAATTCGGAATAAATATCCCTTACCCCGTATAGATGACATGTTTGACCAACTCCATGATGCTAAAGTATTTTTCCAAGCAGACCTTGCTGTAGGATATCACCAGATATGGATAGCAGAGGATAGTATATCCTTAACAACATTTAGAGGACTTGATTGTTTCTTTGAGTGGTTGGTTATGCCTTTTGGGCTAACTAACGCATCTTCTTATTTTCTAGATCTTATGAACCGATTTTTTAGTGATGTACTCAATACGTTTGTGTTGGTTTTCATAGATGATAGCCTTATTTACTCTAAGACCGATAAAGGACACAAATACCATTTGAAAGTGGTGCTGGAGATGTTAAGAAAGTATGTTTTAAAGCTAAACTTTCTACGTGTCATTTTTGATAGTCAGAAGTACGGTTCCTCAGACATGTTGTGTCGGGTCCGACGGATGTTCAAATCTTCTTAGACTTGGCCGGATATTACAGAAGGTTCATCCAAGACTTCTCCAAGATTGCCTTGCACCTGACCAAGTAGACGAAGAAAATGAGAAGTTTATTTGGACTTCGAAGTGTGAAGAAGCGTACGTTGAGTTGAATAGGAGGTTGACCACTCCAGTACTAGCTATTTCAAATGGAGGTAGAGAACTGACTGTATATATAGATGCTTACAGTGTAGGCTTGGGTGCCATTTTGATGCAGCATGGTAGGGTTATTGCTTATGCTAGTAGGCTATTGAAGCCTTATGAGCAAAAATATGCAACACATGATTTGAAGCTATTGGCTATTGTGCTTGCATTGAAGATGTGGAGCCATTCCTTCACACAGAAAGATCGAAATATGAGGCAGCAGCTAGCGATGGTTGGAATTTTTGGCGACATACGACTTGGATATTTATACACCCCGAGAAAGGAAAATGTGGTAGTGGATGCTTTGAGCAGGAATGCAACTTGGATCTTTTGGAAGTTACTCCGACTCTTCTTGGAGAGGAGTGCAAGCAGACAAAGGGAAGATTGGATTTTGGTAGAATTTATGCAAGGAGTTGAAGAATGTCAAAGTTCGGTTTTCAGATGGATTGCCGTGGTATTTTGAGGATGAATAAAAGGTTATGCATTTTGGATGTTGATGGCTTAGACAAGAAGTTTTGACGGAATTCCATAACCCAAGTTAAGTATCCACCCTGGAGTTAATAAGATGTACCGGGATATGAAGCGAGTATTTTAGTGGCCTGGGAAGAAGAGGTACATCTCAATCTATGTCAGCCGATGTGCGAACATGTCAGCAAATCAAAGACAATCACCAAAAGGCTGTTGGGTTGCTACAACCACTGGAGATCCCAAATTGGAAATGGGGGCAAGTATCAACGGATTTTATTGATGGGTTTCCCAGATCAAGGAAAAGAAATAAAGGTGTTTGGATCATTGTGGATCAGTTAACTAAGAGTGCCCATTTTATTTAGTAAATTGAACGAGGACTGCAGTAACATTGGCAGAAATTTATATGAGGGAGATCGTTCGACTGCATGGAGTCCCAATTAGCATTGTAAGTGATCTAGATCTGATCTTTACAAGTCAGTTTTAGGAGGCATTACAAGCACCTTTGGGAACAAAGCTAAGTTTGAGCATAGCCTACCATCCTCAAATGGATGAGTAAACACAGAGGGTAAACTGAGTCTTCGAAGATCTGCTAAGGGCATTGTTTGCGCCAAAAATGGTCACAAACCCCAAGTGTAGTGAAAGCACCAGCGTATGAATACAAATCAACAGTATTCACACACAAATCACAAATCTAAGCAAGTAACAAACAACAATCCAGAAATAATGAACGAAAACACGAGATTTATAGTGGTTCGGCTATCTCCGGCCTACGTCCACTCCAAAGTTTTTATCTTTTATTGATCGATGCTTGAAGATTACAATTTCCTATCGCGTAGTACAACGGATTTTATGATTATAATCTGAATCTAAGGCAGCAATGGTGATCTGGAGTAAATCTGGCAGAGTCCGGGTGCTCTTTAGCTCTCAAAGTTGTCCGACCTCTTTTCTGAATGACCAGGGGCTCTATTTATAGGTGTAGGAGGCTGATACTTCGCCTAAAATGAGGGGAGACCAGTTCTGGTACGTCAGGAGGCCCACATGGCCGAAATCTGGAGATCTGGGCCCACTTTGGGATCGATTCGACCCTTGGTTCGAATCGATCAAGAAATCATCCAATCTAGCTGAAATTTGGCGTGAACATTCTTCATCATGTGCTTAAGCTTCTGTGAAAATTTCATGGCATTTGGACTTGTAGAACTCGAGATATGATCGATTCAATGTTGCATTTCTGGAGAACAGGGATACTTCGAATCGATCTTGGTTCGAATCGATTCGGTCGACTCGATGCTTGCTGCGACGTGGCGCGTGTCTCTCGCTTCGATCCGTTTTGTACTCCGGTTTGACTGGGTCGAATCCATGGCTTGGATTCGAGGTAATGGATTCGAAGGATTCTCAGTTGAAATGGATTCGAAGATGATGGAGTCGAGGCAAGGGAAGTTCGACGAAGTCGAGGCAAGGGAAGTTCGATGGAGTCGAGGCAAGGGAAGTTCGATGGAGTCGAGGCAAGGGAAATTCGATGGAGTCGAGGCAAGGGAAATTCGATGGAGTCGAGGCAAGGGAAGATGATGGAGTCGAGGCAAGGGAAGTTCGATGGAGTCGAGGCAAGGGAAGATGATGGAGTCGAACAGTACCTTCTTCCTACCTTGTATCGATCGTATCTTCTCCGTACAAACTCCGATTAACCTGAAACTTGAAACGTAGCCTCTCCTAGTCCTCATCATCATTTCCAATCGATTCCGTCCTGATTGGAGCTCGACCAAATTTTGACGATATCCATTGCAGCCTTGTTTCCAATTGAACTCCAATCCTGATATCCAGCCGATTTGTTGATATTCCAGCTTTGACCAAAAAGCGGGATAACATTTGCCCCCCAAAACATGCCTTGTGATAAGAAGGCGTGTTTTGAATAATTCCGTATCTGATACCCAAAGTCCGTAGCCAATTCCATGTCCATCCGAACTCGAAGACCGAGCCTTTGATCCATTCTTATCCAACAGCCAATAGCCAAATCCAGGACCTCTCCGGGCCGATATCCAAATCTATAACCTCTCTGGGCTCTTGTCAAGCGCAATCCACACACGACGACCGTGGTCCAGTGTCCCTGGATGCTGATGTAACCTCTCCGGGTTCTTGCCAAGCGCAATCCACACCTGACGACCCTGGTCCAGTGTCCCTGGACGCAAGTAATGCCGTGGCTTAAGTCCTAAGCCGAATCCTGGTCGCTCCGGACCCTTGCTGAGCATAGTCCATACTCAACGACCTGAAACAATAATTGATAATAGGAGGCCTAAGTCCTAGGCCGAATCGTGGTCACTCCGGACCCTTGCCGAGCATAGTCCATACTCGACGACCGTTTATCAAAAACAATAAAGAATCCAATCAAAATCCAATCCGAAAATCAGAAATCCAAACCGACATCCAAAACAGAAAACCCAAAACAAAAACCAGTCATCCGAACGAAAATCCAAAGCAGAAAGCAAACAAAAACCAGGAGTTCAATCCAAACTCCAAAACCAAACCAGAAAACTAAGTGTCCAATCCAAAAACAAAAGACAGATTTCGCAAAACATGGCTTTGCGGTTTATCATCATTCAGAGCATGCCTAGGGGCTATCTCCGTCCCCATACATGTGTAAATGACTCGGTTGCTCGCCAATGGTTTGCTACTTATTTCATATTATCCTGATCAATTGATTACCAATCGACCATTATTCCTGTACCTCATATCCTCATGGTTTGAGGTAGGCGGTGGTTGCTCCTGCTCCACCGCTGCATTCCGAGCCCCAACATACTGCCTCAACTGCCCATTCCTCACATGCTCCTCAATTATATCCTTTAGGTGCCTGCAGCTGTTGGTATCATGCCCGTCCAAATCGTGGAAGAGACAATGCTTTCCAGATGCCCTCTCCCGCTCGGATGATTCTCTCCTAGCCGGCCTCCGGTAAGGAAGGCGATTCCGAGTTTCCATGAATATCCGCTCCTGCGTCTCGTTTAATTCTGTGTATGTGGAAAACTTTGGATCCTTCCATTGCTTCCTGGATTTTCCTGAATCGTCGCCCAACTTCCTTTTTCCTTTATCTTTGTCCGAGCTTCCGTTGGATGGTCCTCCACCCTCAGTCACATTCACCTCTTTTAACTTTAAGTCCATACATGCATCTTCTTGCCGAAGGAACCTTTCAGCTTCGTGGAAGAATTCCCCGAGATCCAGTGGCGGGTCTCGTACTAAAGATACTTTAAAATCTGAATCCTCTCTGACTCCCGACACTGCCGCCATCAAAACCATCGATGGATCCGGCCGATCCACCGAAGCAACCGCCGCATTAAATCGAGTCAAAAATGCTCTAAGTGATTCATCCGTCCTTTGCTTTACCGATGTTAACGTCATCACGTTCTTAGGTCTTTTGATATGAACCCGAAACTGTCCCAAAAACCTGTCCACCAATTCCCTCCAAGTCCTGATAGATCCTTCTTCCAGCTGCCTAAACCACATTGCCGCTAGGTCTGTCAAGTATAAAGGGAAACATCTGGCCATCACTTCCTCCGATGCCCCCAGCACTTCCATGTGTCTAGTATATCTCATCAAGTGATCTGTCGGGTCAGCCTTGCCATTATACACTTCCACGCTAGGTAACTTGAACTTAGGTGGATTCTGAGCCGTCCTGATTTCCCGAGCGAACGGACTCCTGTTTACTCCTTCCAAGTCTCTATTGGCCAAACCTCCGCGCATAGTCTTCCTGATGATTTCCATTAATCCAGCGTTGCCTGTTAGGTGTTGCCCCCCATGCTCCCAAGGGAATTCCGGCACATATTCTTCATGTGGCTCATTAGCCGCCACGTTGGCTCTAGCCTGTTGAACTCCTTCCAAAGGTCCTTCTGCATGGGATCCTGTGGGCCTGCCCCCCAGCCCTTGTTGATTATCTTCCGGTTCTGTATTCTGTCCTCCATTGGGTTCTGCAACCCTAGTTCCTTGTTCCACATTTGCAGTTGCTATAGTTGGTCCAAGGTTTTGTGTTCCTGCAGCTCTCATCTGCTCGAAGAAAGTCTGCATCATATCCTGTTGACTCTTCAGCAACCTCTCATGTAATGAATTCGCCATAGCTTCCATTTCGTCTCTAGTAATGTAGATCGAAGCTTGTCCTTCTCCAGCGCCAGAGGATGCCTCTTGACTTCCTCCCTGTTGGCTTCTCTCAGCTCTTTGCCTTGTTTGTCGAGTCATTGTTGAGTCAATCTGAATCCTTCAAACTTTCAAATATAACTCCAATCCGATGTAGCGGGTGCTAGTCCCTCTCAGTGAAAGCACCAAAGTGTTTGCGCCAAAAATGGTCACAAACCCCAAGTGTAGTGAAAGCACCAGCGTATGAATACAAATCAACAGTATTCACACACAAATCACAAATCTAAGCAAGTAACAAACAGCAATCCAGAAATAATGAACGAAAACACGAGATTTATAGTGGTTCGGCTATCTCCGGCCTACGTCCACTCCAAAGTTTTTATCTTTTATTGATCGATGCTTGAAGATTACAATTTCCTATCGCGTAGTACAATGGATTTTATGATTATAATCTGAATCTAAGGCAGCAATGGTGATCTGGAGTTAATCTGGCAGAGTCCGGGTGCTCTTTAGCTCTCAAAGTTGTCCGACCTCTTTTCTGAATGACCAGGGGCTCTATTTATAGGTGTAGGAGGCTGATACTTCGCCTAAAATGAGGGGAGACCAGTTCTGGTACGTCAGGGGGCCCACATGGCCGAAATCTGGAGATCTGGGCCCACTTTGGGATCGATTCGACCCTTGGTTCGAATCGATCAAGAAATCATCCAATCTAGCTGAAATTTGGCGTGAACATTCTTCATCATGTGCTTAAGCTTCTGTGAAAATTTCATGGCATTTGGACTTGTAGAACTCGAGATATGATCGATTCAATGTTGCATTTCTGGAGAACAGGGATACTTCGAATCGATCTTGGTTCGAATCGATTCGGTCGACTCGATGCTTGCTGCGACGTGGCGCGTGTCTCTCGCTTCGATCCGTTTTGTACTCCGGTTTGACTGGGTCGAATCCATGGCTTGGATTCGAGGTAATGGATTCGAAGGATTCTCAGTTGAAATGGATTCGAAGATGATGGAGTCGAGGCAAGGGAAGTTCGACGGAGTCGAGGCAAGGGAAGTTCGATGGAGTCGAGGCAAGGGAAGTTCGATGGAGTCGAGGCAAGGGAAATTCGATGGAGTCGAGGCAAGGGAAATTCGATGGAGTCGAGGCAAGGGAAGATGATGGAGTCGAGGCAAGGGAAGTTCGATGGAGTCGAGGCAAGGGAAGATGATGGAGTCGAACAGTACCTTCTTCGTACCTTGTATCGATCGTATCTTCTCCGTACAAACTCCGATTAACCTGAAACTTGAAACGTAGCCTCTCCTAGTCCTCATCATCATTTCCAATCGATTCCGTCCTGATTGGAGCTCGACCAAATTTTGACGATATCCATTGCAGCCTTGTTTCCAATTGAACTCCAATCCTGATATCCAGCCGATTTGTTGATATTCCAGCTTTGACCAAAAAGCGGGATAACAGGCATGTATCTTGGACTTTGGAGGATTGTCGGAAGATCATCTACACATGGTGGAATTCTCTTACAACAAAAGTTATCAAGCGAGCATTGGTATGACACCCAACGAATCTCTCTATGGATGACCATGCAAGTCATCGGCGTATTGGGCAGAAATCGAGGATCAAATAGTTTTTTCACCTGATATAATTCGGGAGGCTACGAAGAAAGTTGTGATGATCAAGAGGAGGATGAAAGAAGCTCAAGATCGATAGGAAAGCTATGCTGATCAGAGATGGAGGGATTCGAAATTTGCAGTCGAAGACTTTGTGTTTGTGAAGATTTCCCCAATTAGAGGAGCTGTTCGGTTTGGAAGGGTAGGGAAGTTGAAGTATGTTGGACCTTTTCAAATTCTTAAGAGGATTGGGCCGCTTGCCTATAAAGTTAAGTTGCTGGAGAGATTGTCGAGAGTTCATAATGTTTTCCATGTATCACATTTAAGGAAATATGTGCATAATCCATCGTTGATTGTTGAGCCATTTGTTCAAGAGGATTGGGCGATGGAATCAAACCTGACTGCGACAAGACATCCAGTTTGCTTTGTGGGTTAGGATGTGAATCAATTACGGAATAAGATGGTGAGATTGATTAAGGTTCAGTGGAGTATAGATCCTAGAGACTGCACTTAGGAAACAGAAGATAGCTTGAGGGAAGCTTATCCCGAGTTAATGATATAATAGTTGTTTGTTGTGTGGATTATGTACTTATTGTTTATGATGTAGTTACTTATCATGTATCTTTTATTTGTGTTTTATCCTATATGATATATGCCCTTTTTTAGTTATTCCGAGTTATCTTTTTGTGTGTTAATTTCGAAACGAAAAACTTTTAGGTGGGGGGGGGGGATATAACGGCCCGTAATTTAATCACTTTAAATATGAATATTTGATATATTTTAAATAATTATTTAATAGATTTTATAACTCAAATAAACCTCTTTTAAGTAATAACTAATGATTGTGGAGTTTTTTAAAATTTTGGTTTACAAAAATAATTAGTTTGGAGAAAAATAAAAAATATGATCAGAAATTATTTTTTGGATTTTTGACTTTTCATCGGCTAAAAGTTTTCGAAAAATGTTGTGTATACTAAAGTATATACACACTCTCTCTCTCTTATACAAATAACATATTCTATGTTAGAATTAAATATAGTAAAATAATTTACTTATAGTAAAAAAGTAAAGTTCACTTTTCCTTTCTTTTATAAAAAATAAAAAATAAAATATGAAAGGTAACTTCACATCAAGGTAAGTAGTGAAGTGATGGAGTGAAGGGGAGGTTGATAGCTTACGTGTGCAAGAGGGTAAGGTAGAGGTAAGATGTCAACTTCATGTGGAGGGTATAGAGTTAAGACTACAACAAAAAATCATTTTACCGAAGCCAAAACGGCGTCGACTTGGCATTGGAAAACCTGTTTGCAATGCCATGCTGACGCCATTTGTAACGAACTGGAATTTTCGACCCTCGCAAATCGACACTAATACGTCCATAGTATTACATGTTGAGATATCGAATGCTGGAAAACCCGATTGTTAGGGAAAAAGAAATAAGGAAGAAGATAAGAAGAAAACTAAACAACACAAAATCTCATAGCGGAACGAATAATCTATAATATACAACAAATCTTTACACCAAACTGTAATATATGTATATACAAACATCCATTAGAGTATACTAACCCATTTCAGCCTGGACAGTTATAACAGCTTATCCTCATAATTGCTGATAAACACAACAATGAATACAGCGGAAAATAACCATCTAAGTGAATAAGTCTCTAGGCCTCCAACTCATCTTCTAAAGCTCCAAAGCATCCAAACCAATCTGTGATATGCTCGGTCTGACCCAAGCATTATAATAAAATAAAACCCGAGTCAGTCTAGAAAACCAGCGTGAGAAAACACACCCAACTGGATTTTTAAAGTTATATCAGAATATTTAAAATCAAAAACTATCTCGTAAGCCATGCCGCACATAAACACGGATGGGTTTTTACCTTACGATAACCAAAACATTTTCTATAGAAAATCCATTTATATTATAATAATGTTTAGAGGCCAAAGTGAAATATGAATATAGCTGAAATGCTTTCATCTCATGTTTCAGCATAGTTGGGCAAACTAAATCCGTACGTCGCTTATTGGAGAGTGGATTCCATACAATGACTAGACTACTGGGGTACTGCCCATCATGGTGCATCTCTAGATAAAATAAAATCGAGGACCTCGCTTGGATCCCCTGCCAACACAGGACCGGCCTACCCCTTGCTGGATAGTACCGAATATGATCACCCCTCCGTTAATGGGCTCCGAAGCATACAATTTGAGAGATAATAGAGACTCTAGATAGGGATGATCATACCCTACTTGGGAGCGACCCACTTAGCCCTGCTGTATTTCCTTTGTTTTAGTCATTCCCGATTGATGAGGCTTAAGGCTACGATTACCTTTCAAGAACATTTACACTTAGAATGCTCATTGCCCTCTAATGACAATGTGCTGATAGCATTCGTCCATACAAGCCTGTTCTGAGTCCGAACGAAACCGAAGGAACTATTCCTACTACATCCATTTTGGATTCACCCTTAGGATTAGTAGCGATTAGCCCTTGCACTTCACATCTCTATCTTCGATTCCATGCTCTTCACGATGTCTTCACTTCGAAACGCTCGTTGGATCGAAGTGTTTTCGGATAACATATCCAATCCCAGTCTCTTAGAAACAACGTTTGATAATCTCCGGTAAACTCAACCCCGGTTCCTTAGGAAATAAACAGTCAAAGATAAGATCAGATATCACCTTCTAACCGTTAGTGGTGGGATTTCCTTATCATTTTCCTAGGAGAACGAAATGAGATTAATACGCACAGTACAACATCATCGGAGATGAATGTGCCACTCACATGTTTCTCCTATATATTTCCAAAGTTACGTTTGGGTCCATTTTCGATAATCGGTTATTTAACTATTGAATAACAACATTCAATCAAGGATTCATTCCATAAGGAAAAACGAACATTGGTTCAGCATATAAGCAGCCACTAGCCTCCTTTTATAAATCTTTCATAACTAAAACCATTTTTCTTGTATAAGAATACTTTTAAAAAGATATATCTGCAAACTCCTATATTTTCAATGCTTCGAAAATATCCATATACTTATCTCAACGGTACAAGTATATCCATAAAATCCAAAAAAGATTCTCTTTTCATTCAATTCTCAATTCATTTCTTAATTCCCTTACAATTCTCTAATACCATTTATAAACCATTTTATAAATCTCCAAAAAACCATTTATAATTCCTTTATAAAAGTTCAATCACTTATAAACTTCTTGTACATTTCAAAAATCATTTATAAACCCTTTATAAATCCATAAACCATTTATAAAACTTCTTTTATAAATCTATAATCCCATTTCTAAAATTTGTTTATAACTATCTAACCATTTATAAACTCTTTAACCTTGTAAATTATCTTTCCTTAAATCTTCAAACCATTTTATAAGATCCTTTATAAAATCCAAGTCTTTCAACTCTATTAATGGGTCTAGGAAACATTTATAAATAATTAAAAATATTTTACTTCAGAACACCATTATACAATAATAATTGTTAACAATAAATATTATAAATAAATGAAAATTATTAATTTTAAAACATCTTAAAAATAAAAATAAATAATTTCAAAATATTGTTTAAGAAACAATAATAATTAATCTTTTCCCTTTTTATAAATAATAATAATTTATTTTCAAAACCTTATAACTAAATCCTTATTTTTAATTTCAAACCATAATTATTTTTGAAATAATTAACCCTTCACATTTTAATAAATTCTTTTAAATCATATTACTATAAATAAATAACTTTAAACAATATTAATATAATTTAAATAACTTTAAAATAATATAACTAAAATTAGTTAACTTTAAAACAATATTAATATAATTAAATAACCTTAAAATAGTATTACTATTATTAAATAGCTTTAAAAGAATATAATTAATTAACTTTAAAATAATATTAATATAAATAGATAATCTTTAAAACAAAATATTTTCGAAACCCAATTTCGGATTTAAAAATCGTTTTCTGTCTCGAAAAGCAATTGCAATTCAATGGAAATTTATAGTATTCCAAATACCAATTTAAGGCCAATAATTATTCAATGCTTAACCAATATCGATATTGATTTTCTATCACTACCGGGTTTTAGTTTTCAAACAGATAACAATGTTTAACCACAATGTCCACAATCATGTTCATTATTCAATAATCTATATAAAAGAAATATTATTGAAACAATCCAACAATAGCGAGGAATCCCATTGGATCCCTCCAACCTGTTTTCCCCTACACCACAAACGTTATATAATCATAAATATATAAATCAACCACTTTGAGGTGATATTTGTATACAAAGGGTCATCCACTTTTACACAGGAATGTAAAAGGGTCTCATCCGCTCCAATAGGCGGGAATATATCCAATCCAACTAATATAAATATAGTAATTCATTCAAACAATCATCCAACAAATTTTATAAACTATATATCATACTAGTTAACCAAAAAGGTGAGTTCAACTCACCGAAATTCCAGTTGTCGCTTGTGCATTCTGGTTCCGTCTGAATTCGTACGACATTTGAATCCAGCGTAAAATTCAACAAGCTCTAATCTCCACTCAACCAATTCCAACTCGTAGTATTTGATGATACGATCCTAATGCGGCTAACCGCATTCAATTTGGACCTAAAACGAATTAGATATTTAGTTTACAAAATTCATTACTTAAATAATATTTGAAATTTACTAATTACATACTTAACTTAACTTAATCCCTCTCCCCCTTAATCTCTCTCCCTCGTCTCCCCCTCTCGATCTCAGGCATGAAAAAAAACGTGATCTTCAACCGATCACTGTTGCTGCCACGCCAAAGCTCCGACCACCACGACTCGCCAGGTAGTAGCCCCACCTCCTCCTCACCTAGCGCCACTGACCACGCCTTGCCTCAGCCACCTAGCCCGTCAAAACTCAAAACAAGATTTCCATTCAAATCATGATTTCTGGCGCCACAACCAACATCGTGCCACCAAATTTTGGCTGAAGGAGGCCCTGCCCCTCCCCTACATTTCATTAGTTGGAAGCTTCGCCCCAAAACCCCCCAAGTGGTCACAAAACGTCGAAACTTATATTTGCCGTTCATCTCCACCAGTGGCCATGACACAACAATCCGCCTCCATCCAACCATTGAATGTCTTCGCCATGGCTTCGTGCACGTTTCGCTAGTTGACGCCGTGACCTGAAATCGACTCGAGTGGCTCCGATGAATACGGGCCATTGGATTTTGGGCGTTTAAGTTTGAATTTTTTTCAAATGATTCTCTGTATTGGTTGCGTTTATATATAGGAGGGAAGGTACGAACGAACATAGGGAGGGTGTGGGTTGAGTTGATGCGGCATGGTGTGTGGTTAAAGTCATGACTGTGTGGTCAATCTATATATATTATTAAATATCAAGCTATATAATTTCAAACCCCAATCGAGACGTGCCGCCCGGCTTTCTATATGTTATACCACTATTCCGAATGCAATGGAACTAGTTTCAAATTTAATTTGATCGTATGCAAAAGATAGCTTTTTGAACCCAATAATTATATTAAATTTTCGATATTAATTTCAATGCGTTTCTATCCCGCACGACCAAATGATACGTCAATCCTTATGAAACTTGACGGTATACAATAATTCATTATTACACACCCAATGAAACTGGTTTCGTCAAAATCCCAGACTGTGCGCCAAAAGGTTATTTTTATACGTTAATTAAAATGAGTTATTCTCAAAATCATTCACCTTTAAATCCAATTTAAAAGTTTATTATCTTCATTCTTATTAAATAGAATTTAAATAAGCTTTGAATTTATGTTTACCCAGCTTAAAACCCAAGATTCAATTATTGATATAATTTCAATTATTAAATTCAACAATTTAATTTATCAAATAAATCGCTATATTTGAATTTCGAGTTATTTAGTCTATAAAATTAACTTTTCAATATTCAATATTAATTATATATTCCAATTTCAAATAACTAAAACTCTTGGTTGTTACATTCTTTCCCCCTTAAAAGAATTTCGTCCTCGAAATTGCCAAGGTAGGAAAAATGCCTAAACTCCTTACTTTTTGAAACCAATTAGTTGAAATAAATTACCAAATCCTTTTAAGCCTTTAACCTTCCAAAATCAATTTGTTGAATACTTGTTATTACTTCTACTAATTTCCAAATTCATTCATAGATTTCATCCTATATCTTCCCATTCAATCATTTCAGGTTATATCTAAAAATCAAATTTTGGTTATTAAAAATTTCTTCAAAATTTCTAACTCTTTAAATTTTCAAAAAACTTTGCCAGCGTCTCCTTTGCACGGCTAGATCAGAACAACTACAGATCGCCACTCAGGGCCCAGACCAGCAAAAGAAAACCAAAGCCAAGTGACTCAATCATAAAACCATCAAATTCAAATACAATTTAAACATGTACCTTTTAGTCGGGCAACCAAAATTTTCTTATGAAACTAAGGGCATCAAATGAGCTCTTGCTTTTGTATACCTACATCTTATTTACCAATGATATCCAACCATATAGTTCATAATCATATTATTATGCAAATTTCAATTTTGAACATTTGCTTTACTAAAGCCCGTACAATGTACATATATCATCCATATGCAATATCATGTCTAATCGCTCGCTCGATCACACAATCTCACTTCTGAACTAGTATCGATCACACGACCACTCTAGTGCGGACTCAGATCTGGTTCCTTGGTTAGAAACCGTCATTCTTTTTGCATAGCCATACACTATGATAGAGAACTCCATAATCAATCAAAAATCCATACTCAATGTTCGCCGTCAAGAATCGAGTGAAAAATCTAACTCGGATCGATGTAAATCATCTTGAAATAATGTACTCGAATCTGGATCAAACTGTTAAGCGAATAAATTAGCATCCGTACAACTTACGTATTTATTTCCATTGATTTCTTAGCTATACCAAATTCCTTTTGTTCACATTCATTTCATTACTTAGTATTGTTCTTTCAATACTAACATCACTTAAGAACCTTTCCATCAAAATTTATGTTTAAACAACATTTCACTTCATACTAAATTCGTTCGCGAATATCATTTCATAAAATTTTACTTAAGTTTTATAACAAACATCTTATACCACACTTCACATGTTTATTTCCACTCTATAACTTAAGTTCATATCTATTTCTAACCTTTTTCAATTTACTAATTTATTTAGTTAGCTCATTTCATCGATTTATTTCAATCCCAACAAATTCTTTTTTTAAAAATCATTTCATTTAGCCTAACTTAGGTTAAATTTCCTTTCAAATTTCATTTTATTTAACTTATCTTAAGTTAAATTTCATTCCAAAGTTCAATTTCAAATTTACTTTTCTAACCATTCATATTCAGCAATTTAAACATTGTTTTAATTACTGATTCTCACCATTTATAAGTTATAAAACTTATTTTCTCATAACATAAAACACTTAAAATGAAAATTTCCAAGGTTTAAACATCCTGTTTTTATTTCAAATCAATTTGAAATCGTATATATACATAATCCTTTTGGTATATCAAATCATTCTTTTTGGATTTCAAAACCAAAACCAGTTTTACCAAAATAAAATCACCATGGTAGCAACTCATCACATAGAAACTCGAAAATGAACGTCGATGATGCTGCAATCATCACTGGAATTATTTTCCAATGACCAAAGTGAGTTCAGTGCTTTCTTTCGCTTTAAAATTCCTTTTAAAATATTTCTATTCAATATATTTTCTAAATAATAATATTATTATTATTCCAAACTTTTAAAAACCGTTTCCAAAACCAACGGAAATTAAATTCTCAAATCCTCAGCTTTTAAACCCTTTTACTTACAATCATATTTATATATACTTCTAAAATTTCGTTTCAATTTATAAATCACATTTATAAACCATATATTTGTACAATTTCACTTGGGTTGTAAAAATCATTTCTTTGTTGTTAATCTTTGTTTTCATTAAAATATAACAACTTTTACCAGAACACAACAACAACAAATGATAACAGTCAAATATTATCATTCTTTAACAACCAAACACACCATATATACCATAATAATTTCTAAAAATTATTCCTTTATATATAAAATAATCAAGGTAAAATTATTTCATTTACCCAATTTCAAAACAATACCATGTCGTACTACTCTGTTCAAGTGTTTAGAGATCCCTATTAATAACTTTAATTACTCGTATTGACAAAATCCATAAGCCACTCAATAGATCAACCAACACAATATAAAACATTTTATATCAGCAACAAATACGCGCTCATATATATACACACTCAAACTCATTCTAGGGTGCTACTGACCCTATCTCCAATGAGTAATCCCCACCAAAGCCAAGGTTCTTGCTTAACCTTCAGCTCTGATACCAATTGTAACGATCGTAGGCTTTTCAACCATCCGTCATTGACGACCAATAGGCTTTTCAACCATCCCAGCACATCGTGGCATACACTAGTACCTCGAATCTGCTTTTAGGCCAGCCTCACGATTGTAAGCACCTAGCAAACCAATACATCAAGGCTATATACTATCTTTGAGATATGTAGGGGTAAGAGTCCCTTGCTCGGCCCCAAACAGAAAGCGAGAAACCCCTATTATGTTAATCCAACCAATGGAAACAGATCCGATCCCGGACTCTTCGAAACAACGTTCAATAATTTTCGGTAAACTCATCCCCGGTTCTTTTGGAAATAAACAGTCAAAGATAAGATCGGAGATCACCTCCTAACCGTCAGTGGACAGATTTCCTTATCACTGTCCTAGGAAAACGAAACGAGAACTCACGTGTTTCTCTTAGATATTTCCAAAGTTACGTTTGGGTCCGTTTTCGATAGTAGGTTATTTAACTATCGAATAATAACATTCAATCAAGGATTCATTCCATAGGGAAAAACCAACATTAGTTTAGCATATAAGCAGTCGCTAGCCTCCTTTTATAAATCTTTCATAACTAAGACCATTTGTAAATTTCTTTTATAAGAATACTTTTACAATGATATATCTGCAAATCCCTATATTTTCCATACTTAGAAAATATTCATATACTTTTCTCAACGGTATAAGTATATCCACAAAATTGAAAAAATATTCTCATTGCATTCAATTCTTAAATCATTTATTAATTCCCTTACAATTCTCCAAAACCATTTATAAACCATTTTATAAATCTCCGAAAAACCATTTATAATTCCTTTATAAAAATTCAATCACTTATAAACTTCTTGTACATTTCAAAAATCATTTATAAAACCTTTACAAATCCATAAACCATTTATAAAAATTCTTTTATAAATCTATAAACCTATTTCTAAAATTTGTTTATAAATATCTAACCATTTATAAACTCTTTAATCCTGTAAATAATCTTTCCTTAAATCTTCAAACCATTTTATAAGTTCCTTTATAAAATCCAAGTCTTTCAACTCTATTAATGGTCTCGGAAACATTTATAAATAATTAAAAATCTTTTACTTCAAAACACCATTATATAATAATAATTATTAACAGTAAACACTATAAATAAATGAAAATAGTTAACTTTAAAGCATCTTAAAAATAATAATAAATCATTTCAAAATATTGTTTAAAAAACAATAATAATTAATCTTTACCCTTTTTATAAATAATAATAATTTATTTTCAAAACCTTATTAGTAAATCCTTATTTTTGATTTCAAACCATAATTATTTTTTAAATAATTAACCCTTCACATTGTCATAAATTCTTTCAAACCATATTACTATAAATAAATAAATTTAAACAATACTAATATAATTTAAATAACTTTAAAATAATATAACTAAAATTAATTAACTTTAAAACAATATTAATGTAATTAAATAACCTTAAAATAATATTAATATAATTAAATAGCTTTAAAACAATATAATTAATTAACTTTAAAATAATATTAATATAAATAGATAATCTTTAAAACAAAATACTTTCGAAACCCAATTTTGAATTTAAAAATCATTTTCTATCTCGGAAATCAATTCCAATTCAATGGCAATTTATAGTATTTAAAAATACCAATTTAAGGCCAATAGCTATCCAATGCTTAACCAATATCGATATTGATTTTCTATCACTACTGGGTTTTAGTTTTCAAATATATAACAATGTTTAACCACAATGTCCACAATCATGTTCATTATTCAATAATCTATATAAAAGAAATATTATTGAAACAATCCAACAATAGCGGAGAATCATGTTGGATCCCTCCAACCCATTTTCCCCCGCATCACAAACATTATATAATCATAAATATATAAATCAAGCGCTTTGAGGCGAGATTCGTATACAAAGGGTCATCCGCTCTAACACAGGAACACAATAGGGTCTCATCCGCACTAATAGGCGGGAATATATCCAATCCAACTAATATAAATATAGTAATTCATTCAAACAATCATCCAACAATTTTTATCAACCATATATCATACTAGTTAACCAAAAAAGTGAGTTTAACTCGCTGAAATTCTAGTTGTCGCTTGCGTGTTCTGGTTCCGTTTGAATCCGTATGACGTTTGAATCCGTATGACGTTTGAATCCATCGTAAAATTCAACAAGCTCCAATCTCTACCAAACCAATTCCATCTTGTAGTATTTGACGATACGATCCTAACGCGACTGACCGCGTTCGATTTGGACCTAAAATAAATTAGATATTTAATTTACAAAATTCATTATTTTAATAATATTTGAAATTTACTAATTACATACTTAACTTAATCCCTTTACCCCCTAATCTCTCTCCCTCGTCTCCCTTTCTCGATCTGAGGCATGAAAAAAAACGCGATCTTCAACTGATCACTACTGCCGCCACGCCAAAGCTCCGACCACCGCGACTCGCCAGGGAGCAGCCCCACCTTCTCCTCGCCTAGCGCCACTGACCACGCCTTGCCTTGGCCACCCTAGCGCCGCCGAAACTCAAAATAAGATTTCCGTTCAAATCATGATTGTCGCTGCCACAACCAACTTCGTGCCACCAAACTTTGGCCGAAGGTGGCCCTGCCTTTCTTCTACATTTCACTAGTTGGAAGCTTCACCCCAAAACCCCCCGAGTGGCCACAAAACATTGAAACCCATATTTTTCATTCATCTCCATCCACGGCCACCACACAACGATCCACCACCATCCAACCATTGAATATCTTCACCAGGGCCTCGTGCACGTTTCGCTAGTTGACGTCGTGACCTGAAATCGACTTGAGTGGCTCCGATGAATACGGGCCATTGGATTTTGGGTGTTTAAGTATGAAAATTTTTCAAACGATTCTCTGTATTGGTTGCATTTAAATATAAGAGGGAAGGTACGAACAAACATGGAAAGGGTGTGGGCTGAGTTGATGGGGCATGGGGTATGGTCAAAGTCATGGCTATGTGGTTATATATATACATATATTATTTAAATTTAAAATATCAAGCCATATAATTTTTAACCCCAATCGAGACATGCGCTTGGCGTTCTATATGTTATAACTCTATCCCGACGCAATGGAACTGGTTTCGAGACCTAATTCGATCGTATGCAGAAGAAAGCTTTTTGAACCCAATTATTATATTAAATTTTCGATATTAATTTCAACGAGTTTCTATCCCGCACGACCAAACGATACATCCTATTATTACGAAACTTGATGGCGTACAATAATTCATTATTACGGATCCAATGAAACTGGTTTCGTCAAAATTCGAGACTGTGCCCTGGAAGGCTATTTTTAAACGTTAATTAAAACGAGTTATTTTCAAAATTTGTTAAATCACATTTATATCCAATTTAAAAGTTTATTATCTTCATTCTTATTAAATAGAATTTAAATAAGCTTTGAAATTATTTTTACCCAGCTTAAGACCTAAGATTCAATTATCCAATAATTTCAATTATTAAATTCAATAATTTAATTTATCAAATAAATAGCTATATTTGAAATTCGAGTTATTTACTCTATAAAATTAACTTTTCAATATTTAATATTAATTATATATTCCAATTTCAAATAACTAAAATTCTGGGTCGTTACACCATTTTTGACGTCGATAAAACTAGCGTGGAAAAATTTCCAACGCCTATTCCTCGCTATGCGCTAGGTGTTTTCCGATGCCTTTTCGACGCCGTTTTTTTCAATGCCATACAGACACCATTTTTAAAATACAAACTTTGGAATTTCCCACGTCTTTACGATGTCATTTCTAAAGCAATTTTACAGCATTTCTGTTGAATTTCTACCACTTAAACTCGATGTAAAACACATTCATTTCAGTAATGCCAGACGTACAATCAACCATATATCTCAATTAACAAAATAATACCACCAACAACATTATAGACAATAAAAACAATGACATAATCAATGAAACATTTAGACAACACACAACATTCATAGTATTATCCAATACAATTTAAACTAATGTCACATTAGCAAGTCTAAACAAAAATCATATATATACATCACAATGTCTAAAGTAAAAAAAGCATGACTGCATTTCAAACAAAAAAACTTCACTCGTCTTCTGCGTGGTCTTGGTCTCGACGGTCTCGATTCATCCAACAGTGGTCAATCCGATGTAAGCCATTTGCTTTGCTCTGCTGCCATTTGCTTTGCTGCTTGCTCTGTTGTTGTTTTCCTTGGCAATACCATTTCTGTTCACATTAATTTTGATAATAAGAATAAGTTATTATAGCAAGTGAAAATTTCATGAAAATTAAATTGAAAAGGTAAACTAATTGAATAAATATTTGTCTAGTTAATTGAATAAACATTTATCCAATTAACTTGATAATGCTAGTACATGCTACAAGTTAATCGGAGAGATTTAATTAAGGACAATTTTTTGATCAAGGCTTTGCAGAAAAACTAAATATCAAAATAAGCATCTTCAAAAACTAATTAGCAAAATAGGCCTCGTTTACGTTTGTGTTTGCGCAAAAATGGAATGTGCAAAGCCATTTTTTTAAAACTTAAATCTTGCGCATTTCATATTTGCGCAAGCTTTAAAATATAGCTTGCGCAAATATGGAATGCGCAAGCTTAATTTCGGGTATCAAAAGGACAGAGAGCTGAATCTGGAGTCATTATCATACCTATCCCCTTTCTTCCTAAAACCCTCCCCATTTCCAACTTCAAACCCATTTCAAATCCAAATATCTTAAGTCAAAATCATTTTTCTCATTATTTCTTCAAACAAACACTCTATTGCCCATAAAATGGAAGCTAGCTCTTCATCTACGTTGATTAGAGGTAATTATAATTCCTTTTTTGAAAATTAAGATGTAATTTTGCTATTGTTGATGTTGTTGAAAATGAAGAGTTATTGGTGGTGGTGGTGTTAATTATTAGACAATGATGTTGTTGTTGAATTAGTTGTTAGTGTTTGATGAATTGGGAAACCCTATTTAAATAGTAGTAAATTAAAAACCCTAATGTACACCTTAATTGTTTATTGTTTATTGTCCAACATAGCCGAATTGTTGTTCTCCTTCGTGCCAAACCGGCCATTCAGCGTGAGTTTCTCCGCCGGTGTATTGATGCTCTACCTCAGGCCAAGCAGGCCATCCAGCTGTAGTTTCGCCACCGGGATGTTGTGAAGCCTCCCCCTCTGCATGTGCCTCCTCCCATTGGCCTTGTCCACCCGCTAGTGTGGTATGTGTCTCCTCTGTACAACGCGGTGGCTCTTCTACAATGCGCTGCGGCTTGGCCGGCCTTCTTAGCTTGTTCCGACCCAAAATCGTGTCAAGTATTCGTCGTAGGTCAATGCACTTGCTTTTGACCTTGTCCGGCTCCATATGACTTTCTTCTACTTCGCCCACCACATCCAAAGCGCTGTATATTCCGCTTACCTAAACCATAAATCATAACAATGCATCAATATGACATAAAAATTGAACTATACAAAATTTGAAAATACAACACTTACCACATCACGTTCTAGAGGAGCATGGGGAGTGTATGCAACCAACTTCCTTGCCGACTTTTTAAGGATATAACGACAAGTAATTCGCCAATACCAATACTCGTACTCGCTCAAAGGTGTCGGAGGGTCGCATGCTCGTTCGGCACGATCAATTCTTGATTCCCAAATAGCAATACTTTCTTGCAAAAATGCCATCCAGCTAGTGGGTTCTGGGTCAAAGGGGACGACAGGATCGGGAATGTGCTGATAATCAAAGGAAAACTGTCTCATCACCCGACCGGGTGCATACAACTCAAAGTCCAGAAATAGAATCAGTCGGCTCTTAGCAATCCAACCGGCGAACGAATACTCAATTTCCAGATGTCCAAATTTATACACTAATGAATATGGTTCCCATGTAACCGCATCATCCGCCATCAAATCCAACTCATTACGGTAAAACTGTACATTTCTTGGCGTCTCACGCCAACTCCTAGCATAGTTCCACCTAGCCCCGAATGGAAGATACGGATCTAAGTCGGTAGGAATTCTAATAGACGGTCGTCCAATGGCAATATGCGACCACGACCATAGTTGCAACAACGTTGCAGAACCCCCTAAAAATTTTCGACGTTGCAAGGCAACGTTTGATAACTCACTATACAAATAGCATAGAACAGCACTACCCCAAGAATGATAACCACAGTCAGCCAAATCATCCAAAAATGGTAAAAATTTCAAACTTAATCTCCCTTTTGAATGATCGGGAAATAATCGGCAACTCAAAAAATACAATATCACGGCACGAGTGCGGCGAAGTATATCTAAATCGGTCGCCCCTTCGGGTAGTGGTTCAGAAAATTCGCTTTTAAACCAAGTCATTGACAAATCACTTTTAGACTTAACCGCCTCTCTTGGCGGAAAAATACCAAGCAAGTCATGAGCCAATTCGATGTAATCGATATCTAAATTTTGCACACATACCGGACGACCGTCTCCTTTAAGACCGAAAAGAAAATGCACATCCGCTAGAGTCACTGTCATCTCCCCGACTCTCATATGAAACGTCTTTGTTTCTGGCCTCCATCTATCGCATAAAGCGGTAAGAAGGTGATGATCGAGCCGAATGTAGTCGATTTGCATAGCTTTCCAAAATTTGGAGATTCGTAGATTCGGCTCCAATCTTGGATCTTTAAAATCGATCTCCTTGAGCTTGCTCGAATGATCGCATATCTTAACAGTTTCAACACCCTGCAATATATAAACAAATTATAATTATGAATTCATATTTGACTTCCCCGGTTTACCAATATCGAACATTTACCTCCATTAATGTGTCGTTTTGGTTCCTATGGTGTTCTTGAAGATAGAGAACACTTCTATCTTCGGGCCGAGGAGACAATTCTACAAACAACAACAACCATTTATCAATACAAAAACTATGTACAAAGTTAGGGTTTTTGCTATATTACTACTTCAAATCCTTTTGCATTGTCATCAAAGAAACCAACAATGTGAGTACATTCACATCAACATCATCAACACTACCTCTTCCGCAAACAACAACAATCATTTCTAAAGTAGTATCTTAATTTTCAAAAAAAGGAACTATAATTACCTCTAATCAACGTAGATGAAGAGCTAGCTTCCATTTTATGGGCAATAGAGTGTTTGTTTGAAGAAATAGATGAGGAAAAATGATTTTGACTTAAGATATTTGGATTTGAAATGGGTTTGAAGTTGGAAATGGGGAGGGTTTTAGGAAGAAAGGGGGTAGGGTTGAAGAATGACCCCAGAATCAGCTCTCTGTCTTTTTGATGCCCGAAAAAGAGCTTGCGCATTCCATATTTGCGCAAGCTTAAAATTATAGCTTGCAAAAAATGGAATGCGCAAGCTCCGTATAAAAAAAATATACCTGCGCATTCCATTTTTGCGCAAGTACAAAAGTAAACCAGGCCTATTTTGGCAATTAGTTTTTGAAGATGCTTATTTTGATATTTAGTTTTTCTACAAGGCCTTGGTCAAAAAATTGTCCTTTAATTAATGATGTTCATAATTGAATAAAGTGTCACTTAGAATGTAAAATTAGAACCTAAGCTTGACATTTTATATTTTCTAGATATTATCATGTTAAGAAATATACCTCAGCTTTAAAATCCTTTTCCTGAGTTGCTGAGTGCACGCCTCATAGTTCCTAAATGGTTAACATAGAGTAGTGAACTTGATTACCTCATTGCTAGCACAATTATTAGCCTCAACTTACTTTAGTTGGCATCATTTAAAATTGTCTCAATAAGAGATGACGATGCCTTAACAATAAAGCATGTAGATAAATAATTCTTTTTCAACTTTACCTATAAGCAATTGTAACAAAAATTAACTTCCACTTAATATGTTACAGCTAAACATGTTATAAATTTTGAATTATTTTTTTACTTTTAGAAAGGAAGGGGGTTTAGGATAATCATGAAACTCCATAAAGGAAAAAATGAGATGGTTTTGACCTCATGTAATATTGCTTGAATATGTGTTCACACATTGATAGTACAAATTATGTAATACTAGACAAAAGTTGGACATAATACTATTGCCTAAGACCACAATTATGTGTATAGATATATTCATATTATATTTAACATAAAATAACTTAGCATGAGCATTTATAAATTCTACTTTGGTCACAGTAAACATCTAATAAATTATCTTGAATCCAAATTGTGCAATTTGATGTCTTTAGAATTCAAATTAAAGAAAAAAAACTAAACTTCGCATACCTATAATTAATGATAGGTACCAAACTAAATTAAACTATACAGAAAATATCCCTAGATAGATAACAAACTAAACTAATATCATAAGTCAATAAGCAAGTTCTCTCACAAATTGTCATAGCATCTAAAACTTAACTAGTTATCCACGAACAAGCCAAAATTATATATAAACCATTCCAAGCAAAATTAACACTTATCTGTTTGTGAGATAATTACAGTTATTCTGTAACGACCCATAATTTTTCGATAATTAAATTTATTAAATTAAATAAGTTTTGGGGTTTGATATTGTGAAAATTAAAAATTTAATATTTAATAATAAGGTAATAGCTAGAATGAAATGTGATGGTATAAATTTAAAGCAATTGATAACTAATTTAATGTAATTCCAATTAATTGAAATAACTAAAAAGTTATAATTTGTTATAGATTATGAATTAATTGTAATAGTATGTGTATAAATTGATAATTGGATTAAAAGAGTAATTGATAATTTAAAAGTTGCATAAATTAATGAAATAATGTGTAATTAATTGGAATTGGATAAAATTAGTATTGTGTAAGTTGTTATAACATTTGTTGTAAATAATAAAATTTTAAATGCGATTAAATTTAGAAAAGGTGACAATTGTGATATGTTACCTATTTATTTAAGCTGTTGAATTAAATTGGAAATCAATTGCAATTAAATGTAATTAAATATTACATTAACAGAAATTAAGATGAAATTGGAGAATATTAATGTAATAAGATATAAACCAATGCTAACTATGCCCATTGAGTAATAACTGATTGAATAAAAGATTTAAATCAAATTAAATCAATTTATTGGAATTAAATTTTAATTAATTGGATTTAATTTCAGTTGAAATTGAACACTGTAACTGGTGTAATAATTCACACTGAATTGATATGTAAATTTGTTTTAAATTATTGTAAAAGTCTAAGTAATCAAAAATGGTGGAAATTGTTAGTTATAAAAGTTGAAGTAGAAAGTGATTTAATCAATTTAATATTAATTTATTTAATTAACATGAAAATAGCCGTTTTGGCCACTATCTCGGATTTCGACGAAACCACTTTCATCGGATCCATAACGGTGAATTATTGTACGATTTCAAGTTTCGTAGCGATTAGGCTTGTCATTTGATCGCACGGACTCAAAAACGCGTAGAAATCAATTTGAAATAAGATGATTTTAAAGCTAACTTCTTCATACGATGGAATTAAGACTTGGAACCTGTCCCATTGAGTTTAAAACTATCGAAAACATCTATTTTGATTTATGGAATGACCCACTTTCGTTTCGGAGGCAGAACGGGCTTTTTGGTCGGTATTGGTCGTCTATACAGATTCGATTGTGTTTATTTTCTTATCCGGCCTTGTTCATATAAATTGTTCTGTTCTAACCCTAGCATTCTTTCTATTTCTTATTCCTATACGTGCATCAACTTCTATCTGCTCCTTTCTTCAATGGCAGAAACAAATTCTAATTCCAAACGCTACAATTCAATCTCCAAACCAATTTCAAAATAAAACTCCTCCAAACCATATCAAATTATATACCGATTTGAAGCTCTCGACGAGCGTAATTTACTGGTGTGATTCGTTTTTGCAATCGAATCACCATTTTTCCAGAAATCGAAGTGAACCTCAGCCGTCCATTTTAGGTTTTGGACGATCCAACGGTAGATCTTTGCCCGATCGACGATCAGGAGGCGGCGTTGGGAAGGTGGAGTTGAGCAGGTCATTGGGGTGTCGTTCATTCATGCCAGATGTCGACAGATTTGTGACGATTGGAGGTTAAAGATGGTGGCGGTGGGTCAGTCTCTGGTGATCCTGGGCAGTGCGCGAGGCCGTGACGTGGGCGGCCTGTGATGGCGAGGTGGGTGCGAGCTCTCGATCTGGTGATGGTTTTGTTAGTAACTGAGATGTTAGTTGATTACTGAAGACTGAACAGTATAAAGACTCAAGACTCAAGATTCAGAATGGAAATATCAAGATTGAAGACTCTAGAGTATCAAGATCAAAATTTTAAGATAAGTGTCTAGTTTTTGTTAAAACTTCGTAATAGCACGGAAATCTTCATTCCAAATTTCATTTGGGATGGAACCCATTTCTATCTTCTTAGTGGCTTACAAACCCACGACAAGTAGCTTACAAACATACGACAAGTGGCTTACAAACCCACGAACATCCTGGTTTTGTACAAGTTATCGAGTCCTGACGTGATAAGATAGCTTGCAAAACTACTTTAAAATGGTTTTTCAAAATGATTTTCAAAACTGCTTTTCAAAATGTTTTAGCCTTAAAAATTATCTTTTCAAATGATTTTCAAAAAGATGTTTTAGCCTTAAAATATTCTTTGTTTTTGTTTTTAAATAAACTCTTTTTTTAAACTTCGTTTGTTTTTAAAACTATCTTCTGATTTTTAAATATTCTTTTATAATATATATATATATATATATATTTGAAATTTAAAATCAAATTTATATATACATTCTAAAAATATATTTTTCTACTCTTCTTTATTTTAAAACATAGGAAAATTAGTTTATTTTACTCCAGAATCATTTTATCTTGTTTTCCTTTCAATACCATTTTCGAAACAAATTTTACATTGTTTTTAACTAAGGGATGTCGACATCATGGGATACCCCATGTCGACATGGTGGCCGTTAAATTCAAAAGTTTCAATTTTCAAAAGAAGTATATTCGTTTAAATCTCTTCACGAATGGTTATGACCATTACTGGTCTATAAATAGCTTTCACAAACGAATTTTTTAACTAACTATTTTCTTATTTTCTTCACTCCTTCTTCTCCACAAATCTATATTCTAAAATTTTGATATTTTTAAGATCGTGCCAAAATTATGCCGAATTCTCAAGTGAATCAAATTAGAATCTCATTCTTTTTTGATTCTCTGCCCTCTCTCGAAGATTAAAGTGCTATTCAAAGTTATAGGATCAATTTGTAATCAAAAGTTTATCGAGTCTCTCTATAAGGTTTGGTTGTGTCTGGAAATAAATTGGGTGATCTTGTGTCCCGTAAATCAAGAGAGTTTGCCCCGAACTCAAAGACAGGAGGGTTCTTCAAGGCCTTTAGAAATTGAGGATTGTAATCTCGACATTGGTATAATAAAAATCTGTACGAGGTGTTTGCCTTGGTGCAGGACTGGACGTACGGTAACTCCGAATCAGTATAAAATCCGGTGTGTTCTTTCCTTTTACTGCTTTTTATTTACTTTCTGCATCTGTGTTTGATTCTATGATTGTTCTGTGAGTAAGTTCTGCATTTGTTTGTGTCATAATTTTAATTTAGTCGATATAAGTCTTAGAATCCATTAAACACTATTCACCCCCCCTCTAGTGTTAAATTAGCCTTAAGATCCTTAATCCGCACTCCCTTTCAATTGGTATCGGAGCATTGGTTTTCATAGTTTTCATAATCTGAAACTTGAAAATTATTTTAATGGCTACCAACACTGGTAATGTCAACTTTGGCACTAGTTCTATTAACACCAACACTAGTTCATTTTTAGAAGGTCAGTCTACTGTCAGACCACCATTTTTCAATGATAGTAATTATGAATATTGGGCTTGTAAAATGAAAATTTATTTACAATCAGTAGGATTAGACACTTGGAATATCACACAAACTGAGTATGTTGAACCAACTACCAATTTTGCCCAGTGGACTGCTGAGGAATAGGGTGTTGCATAAAATAACTCAAAGGCCATGAATATATTATTTTGTTCACTAGATAGGAATGAGTTAAATAGAGTGTCTGTTTGTAAGTCTGCATTTGAAATCTAGAAAACTTTGCAAGTTACTCATGAAGGAACAAGCAAAGTTAAACAGACTAAAATTTCCATATTAACTAATCAGTTTCAATTGTTTAAAATGCATGCAAATGAGTCCATTTCTTACATGTACCGTCGATTTCAAGATATTATTCATTCACTAATTGCACTAGAAAAAAGCTTTTCGGAGGAAGACCAAGTCAGAAGATTCTAAATTCACTCACTCCAGAATGGGATCACAAGACACTTGCAATCGAAGAAGCAAATGATATCAGTCTAATGAAAATAGAAGAATTGATTGAGAATATGATGTCTTATGAAGTTCAACTGCAAGGAAGAAGAGAAAACAAGGCTACAGAAAAGAAGTCATTAACATTCAATGCAACAACTGAATATTTGGAACCAAACAGTGATGAGGAGATTGCTTTCATGATAAGAAACTTCCGGAAATTCCTAAAATTTAGAAAAATGAATAATTACAAAAGAAATGATCAAAGGAATTCCAGAAATAATACGGAGAACGTCAACAATGATAGATGCTACAATTGCAATAAAGTCGGGCATCATAGGAAAGATTGTCCGTATCCAGATAAATAGTTGTTCCCTCCAAACAATGATTCGTCAAGGAAAAGAAAGAAAGCATACACAACAACTCTTGATGACTTAGACTCATCATCCAGTGACGATGAAAAGAAGACGGATAATTCAAATCCGTGTTTCACTGTTATTCATGAATCAGACGACGATGGGAGTATGGATCTAAAAATAGGGTATTTATTAGTAAGAAGTTTTTGTTGATGATAAAGGGGGAGAATTTATAAAATAGTAGTTGGCTTGGAGTAAGGGGGAGTTATGATTGGAGTAAGGGGGAGTCATGGAGTAAGGGGGAGTTATGGTATGGTAAGTATATTTTATAAATACAGGTTGTCATCATCAAAAAGGGGGATATTGTTAGGAACTGAGATGTTGGTTTTGATGACAACAACCTTTTTAACTTATCTTATTATAAAATATATACTAACATTATTGTCTATATAGATATGTATATGCAGGAACTATGAAGGATATATATATATATATATATATATATATATGTAGGTATTGATTACTGAAGACTGATCAGTATAAATACTCAAGACTCAAGATTCAGAATGGAGATATCCAGATTGAAGACTCTAGAGTATCAAGATCAAGATTTCAAGATAAGTGTCTAGTTTTTGTTAAAACTTCATAATAGCACATGCATATTTTTGTGTCATAATTTTAATTTAGTCCATATAAGTCTTAGAATCCATTAAACACTATTCACCCCCCTCTAGTGTTAAATTAGCCTTAAGATCCTTAATCCGCACTCCCTTTCAGGTTCGACGTAGGGGCGGCGATATGGAGTTTTTAGTAGCGGCTGAGGAGGGTTTAACGAGATCGCGTGCACAGTTGAGGCACTAGGGTTTGGATGGTGTTTCGTTGTTGATGTGGCTGAGAGCTACGGTAGATTTTTTTTTAGTTATTTTATTTTTAATCGTATAATGTTCTAACTATCATATATTTTCCATACGAGCTCGGATTTATGCGCGGTTTGTTTCATTGGGTTTGTATTGAAATTCCGGACATTATGAAATTTGTTTGAACAAATTCTAAGACAGTTGAATTTTGGGCCTCATTTTGGATTTCAATCGATTTGAAATCAAAGGTGAGTGTTTTAACCTACTCACAATTACTAAATTACCTCATGTTAGTTAAATTGAATTTATGATGTAATTAGAAATTGATTAGTTGACGTTTGGTATATTTAAATTGTCATTCCAGTTAAATAAGACTTTTATTGCATTTAATCGTCAATTAATTTATTATTGAATTTAATTGTCAATTGAAAACCTGCTAATGATAATCAGTTATCTATTAATGTTTATTGGTTTATTTGGATGATGATGTGATGTATGTTTGATTTGTTGATATTGGATGACTGGATGTTATATTTTATATTGTTATAACACTGTAAGTTCCCTATGGGTTGAAATGATACATACCCAAACGATCATATAGAATAGGGGAAAATCGTTATGGGTTGATATGATAAACCCAAGCGATTTTCATTGAAATAAATTTGGGATTGCGGGTTGAAATGATATATACCCGTAAATTTAAATATTTGCGGATTGAAATGATAAATATCCGTATCACTTGAACATAGGGTAGAAAATTATATACAGACACCGGATTGGTTAAATTAAATGATTTTAAACCCTTAAATCTTGAATTTGGTTAAATGATATTTTAAAGGAAATTGATTTACATAAACTGAATCATTTTGAGAATCCAAATTTAAATATTGGAATTGGAAATTGGCTTAAATTAAAATTTTAAAGTTGAATTTGAAGTGTAAACGAAATTTATCGAAATTGAGTTATTGAAATGTTGGAAACTGTAAATTTGAAAATCCATTAAAACTAGAATAGTTAAAATTTGATATTTCAAGATTTGAAATTGGTTTTTTGATTTGAAATCTAGATATGGTCCATATTTGTTGAAATGGAAGAAATAGTTAAATTTGATGTTAATTTTAAATTTATTATCTCATTATAAACTGTAAATGTTCTTTTAAATTCTAATTTTAAGATTTTCAACTATTAAAATAAGTTAATCTATTTTAAACAACTTAATCAATTTAAACTATTTAATTTATTTTAATCTAATTTAACCTTTTTAAACTAATTAACCTATTTAATCTATCTTAATCTATTTTAATTTATTTTAATATATTTTAACCTATCTTAAATCATTTAAACCTTATTAAACTATTTTAATTTATTTTAAACTATTATAAATTTATTTTAAACTATTTAATCTATTTTAACTCTATTTAATCTATTTTAAATTCATTTAATCTATTTTAAATCTAATTAATCCGTAATAAACCTATTTAATCTATTTTAAAACCATTTAAACTATTTTAAATCTATTTAAGGTATCTTAATCTATTTTAATATATTTTAAATTTATTTAATCTATTTTGAACTTATTTAACCTAATTTATATCTATTTAAAACTATGTTAAGCCAGTTAAACTATTTATAACTATCTAAATTATTTTCAAAATTTCAGATGGTGTAAAGTGGAAATGTTTATAATTAAAGCCTTGATTTTAAAGCGAATAAGGTTTAATAATGCTATAACATAAGTTGGGATTTGAAATGATATTTGCTGGTGAAATGACATATTTGAGTAAATATGATGATATTGAAATGAGAATTTAACCTAATTGTGAATATGATTTCGAAAGTGATATGGTTTGAATTGAATATGATATTTTGATAGCAATATGAAATGGTTTTGGAAATTTAAAAGAACCATCCGGTGTGTAATAAGTGGTTGGTTGTTAAAGAGACCGAGATCGGATATTGTCATACTCTCTGCCAATAACGAAACCACTTTAACAACTGTGTACGTGGTGGAGATTCCAAAAATGAAGTAGGATGGTTTGGTGTATGATTCTGTATGAGGTATTTACGTGACCCTGACTCCCGTGAGTCAGCTTAGATGTGACTAAAACAGGAGCCACATCGGGCCAAGTAAGGTCATTCCTCCTGATGGACATGCTTCTTCGATACCATATTATGACTTTGTGATGATTTGGTGGCCACCCCTTGATTTTGATTATGGGAGTGTGTTCCGAGGTGGGTGGTAGTAGCTGCTATGCGTTACCACCGGTCCGGATCCGCAATTGGTAGAATCCTACCTTGGCATTGCCTCGAGTGCCGTATTCACTTGCCCTATCTCGCCTTCTACGAGTTTTTTGTGTGTCATACCTATGGAGTGCTCCTTGATAGCCGACTAGTTTATGGTGGAGTTTACAGTATCTGTATAGATTACGACATTATATAAAATGTGTTAAGGATGATATGGGTAACGCCTTAATGCTATTTTAATACTTTACTTTACTGTAGACACTATTATAATAGCATATTGTACTATGTATGTAGATAGTTTAACGGATCCTTAAGAGATGGGAATCCCGAACATCTCTTAAGTTATTGCACTCACGCTAGACACTGGATACGAGATGTCAAACACCGTAAACGTCTCTGACGTCGTTACACTCATATTTATTTACTGTTGATTAACTTACATAAGATCTTTTAGTTCTTACTCGAGGGTTTTGCCTTTTCAATTCGCTCGGGTCAGTCTGAACCTTTCAGTGTACCGAAGACTACTTTTCTGGAGGACGAAGACGAAGATTTGTACTATTATTATTTATTTCTTTTATTCCGCTGCATCATACTATTCCGCTGCATTATTTATTTATTTCTGCTGTATGTACTCTGATTCTGTACTATAAAGTGTAATCAAATGTTATTTGTAAAATAGCTTCATGAACTGTTTATTTGATTATTATATTTTGTCATTCCGTTGTGAGATTCTATGTTTGTTTTTCTTTCTTTCTCTACTTTTTCTTATTTACCCCATAATAATTTGCCCCTTTGAATGGTTTGAGTTGGCATGTGTGTTGTTTTAAACCATCCAAAAAGGCAGGTCGTTACATATTCTAAAGTCAGTCTCCACATAATTTTCCTTTTTATTTTCCTGTAATTTGAACAGATTGAGGAAGCTTTGTAGAACAGAGTTTGTGGTAATCCTTGATTTAACATTAAAGCAATGACTAAACCAACTCATATACTATTTCACCAATGCACTAGGAAAATTTATGTGTTATTGCATTGGTAACTGACAAGGAGCTAACCCTGTAAAATTTATAATTTTGTTATATTTTGGCTTATAAAATTTTCAACTTGATCTCTATACTTTAATCCTAAATGTCAATGAATTTCCATGATTTAGTGTTAAGATGAAAATTGGCCTATCCATATAGTTATCCATTCAGTCTTTTTTATATATGAAGAATACACATCATTGACCACATGAATTTTTCTAGCAACGGCCTTATGGACTACTAAACATCACAATACCATATGTCTTGGTCACTGAAGGTGAATAAAAATTGAAAACTCAAACTTAGTCTATAAACTTCAATACAAACCAAAAAAATAGATATACAGCAATAGCAATACCTCAAGTTGTCCTTTTCCATAATCAGCATGCACAATAGTGGAACAATTAACTTCTCTATGCTCCAAAACATCTAAAGATTATTTACACGGTAGCTTTTTCAATATCTCCAAATTGCCTCCTCTAGTTGCAGCATGAACAACTTTATTCGTCATCTCCTCCCTAAAAACGATTAAATTCCCCGTATTCGACTTCCCATCCTATTCATTTTCTCCAACCAAACATTCCGGTTTCATTTTACAACCAAACAAAAGCCTAAAAACATCACTATTTTGCTCCTAGCACAAGCATATAAATATATTAGTAGCTCCATAATCTCCTTCTCCACATACACTTGTTTTTGACTAGATCTGGCAAGTTTAAGATGCAAGGCAGTGGTGATTTGGTGGCGATGTGGGTTTCGGTGGCTATGAGGGTTTTGGTGGCGATGCAGGTTGAACTCAAGGGTAGATGTAGAGATGCTAGATGTGAAGCGCATGTGGAGGCAAAGATGCACGGAGGCAGAGGCGCAGGTGGAGGAGCTGTTAGGGTTTTTTTATGGTGTGGGTTTTGGTTTGGGGTTAAAAAATTAAATGGAGAGAAAGGGATTTACAGTATAAAAATCTAGGGAGTACAACGACGTCAATAAGGCATCAGTAATTATCGATGCCGTTCTGACGTCATTTATTCATCCGATCGCCCTTCCATTATAATTGTCGGATTAATGCTTGATGTCAAGACGGCGTCAGTATTTTATGACATCATTTCGACGTCTTATTTTTGTTTTATAACTTTCCGATGCGCTGCCTTTTTGGCATCAGAATAGGGTCGGAAATATTCATAGTTATTTCATATGTTTTCTAGTAGTGTAAGGAAAAATAGGTAATTTTCATATTCCATTTTATATAAAAACAATTCTCATTTTTTTCAATCCTCATTTTTACTTCGTTTTCTCATTTTCAAAACTCTATCATCTTCTATTTCAAGCTCTTCTTCTTTTCATGGCTTCTTAAAAAAATTTGAGTTTAAAATCCTCTCTTATTCACTTTAAACCTTTTAAACAATAGCCAAAATACATTCTTTCTACCTTACACCTCCTCTCTTCCAAAAACAAAACCAAACACACCCTCTTAAAGTCAAGGCCGAGCCCACTCCACCTAGGCCGAACCAAAAATTTGCTTCCCAAGGCCCTTGAGGTCAAGTTTTTGGAAAGGAAAGTAGATGCGGGAGTTGGTGCTAAATTGTAGTGGTTTTGATTTATAGCTGTGTGGATTTTGGTGAGTAAATCTCACCTTTGAAAATAAAATTTTAAAATTTATTATTATAGAAATAATATTAGTTAGTAATTTACTTATGTGTATAAGTTTGGGGTGTATGTGATTGGTTTGGTTCCTACTTAATCGGAGGGTATAAGTGGTGTTTGGTTGTTGACTTGGAATATAGTCAAAGTGCTTATGTATGATGTATAAGTAAAAATCATTCCTTGTTATGGATGATATTTGCATGTATATATGCGTGCTTGGGTATATGGTTTGTTTTGTGTTAATTGGAAAGTAAACACTTGAACTTGTTTATTTTCGACACCAAGATCCCATGTGTATTTCCTTGTCTTTGTGATATACTTTCTAAAAGTTTCCAAACTGAACTTTTGGGTTTCAAACCTTTGTATCAAGTTGCTTATTAATTTAAATATAGAAGAAAAGGTTTATAGGCTATTTTTGATATGTAAAGCAAGTTATAAAGTTATGACCCATATAGCGATAGTCGTTATTGGATACAGTTCGTAAATCGACCACTTTTGTGTAAACAAAAAAGAGTTTTTACTTTAAATATTTTTGAAAAATATTTTAAAATATACTATAGGTATTTAAAAGGAATTTTGAAATATTAAAAATATTTTTAATAATTATTAATTAGTTAGTTAAGTAAAATTAATTATTAATTAATTAAGTTTAATTTATTAATTAAGCAAGATTTAATTATTAAATTAGCACGGTTTAATTATTATTTAAGTAAAGGTTCAAGTATTATTTAATTATTAATTAAATGGGTTTAATTATTATATAATTAGTATTTAAATAAAGGTTTGAATTATTGTTTATTTATTAAATAAAGATTTTTAATTTTAAATCACTATATGTCCAAAGGTTGGTTTGTTTAAAAGCAACTTTCTTTTATAAAGAATAGTTTGAAACAAAGGGATTTCTTTGTTTATGCTATTAAGTAGCCAAACAAATATGATAAATTATGTTAAAACATTGATACATTTTATTAAAATTAAATCATCTTATTTTAATAATAAATGCATATCGGTATGCTTTCCTCTATCTATGAGATCCAGAACCATATTTCTACGCGAGGTATAGAGAAGTCAAAATGTCGAAAACGTGATAAGTATAAGAGGGTTAGTTTTGATTGATGGGTCATAATGAATTAAGTATATGGAAGGTACTTCATTGTATACAAAACACTAAATTCTGAGGTATGGAACCTCATCTCTATCCCAAGAAGTAAGAATGTATGTCGAGCAAAGGTTAGTGATCTAACTTGTCCGACTTCATTGTTAATCAAGGAATAGTGTTGTTTGAGATCGGAAAGTAGGGACAAGTATAGGATGTATTATTTTTCATATACATATCTATACACACCCCAAATAGTGGATTTGTCCGCTATCGATAATTTGGCCCGTTTTAAAATCATTGAACGTTGGTTCGAAGACACCAGGATCGAGTAACATGAGCTATCCGAAAACCACTTCGAACCAACATAAGCGTTCGAAATGGAAAGATCTGGAAGGTGATGGAATCTAAGACGAAGATCTTTGAAGTGCAATGACTACTTGCTACTAATCCTTAGGATGATTCCAAATTGGATGTAGTAAAAGTAGTGTCTTTGGTTTTTTCATATCCCGAACAACTTGTATGGATGAAAGTTAGCATTGCATTGTCGCTTGGAAGGCAGTGTTAGCATTCCAAGTGGGATTGCTATATAAAAGGGTAAATGTAACCTCAAGACTCACAACCAGGAATGACTAAAATAGGGGATATGCAGTAGGATTATATGGGTCACATCCATTAGGATATGTTTATCACCCGATCTAGATCGATATTTCCAGATTATGCATGCTAGTGACCCAGGTATGGTTGTTGATCGCAACCGGGGTGGTGACATATTTGGTACAATTTAGTAGGTGGCAGGCTGGTCCTGTGTTGGTAGGGGGTTTATGTAAGATCCGTGGTATATTTTATCTAGAAGTGTACTATGATAGAAGATACCATGATAGCCTTGTCATTGATGGAATCCATTCTCCAATAAGCGCCTTACGGACTTAGTTACGCCTAAATTTGTTGGAATGTGAGTTGCAAGCATTTCAGCTATATTCAATATTTATTTTAAACCTAGAGATTATTATAATATCACTGGATTTTCTATTGAAATGTTTAGGTTATCATAAGGTAAAAACTCGTTTGTGTTTATATACGGCGTGATCTTACGGGATACCTTTATTTTTAAAAGAGTTTACAAGTATAATAATTCAGATGTTTGGTGTTTACTCATAACAAACCCATGCATATCCCGGAGTTTTTATTTCTTCCCTAAAACTCTTGGGTATTCAAATTTATACGAGTAGCCAAGTAGTCAAGGTTATGGTGGAAGCATTTTGGAGGAGCATGGAACAGGTGGCTTCACCGTTACCTAGTCATCTATTTTATTTCCGCTGTGTATGTGTATTATGTACCAACATTATAGGGCCAGGGAGATAACTGTCCCTGGCTGAAGTTAGTACCTATTGTAACTCTGATGTTTCATTATGGAAGTGACCATATGTACTATCTTATGTCCTATTATATATGATTGCCTTATGCTGTGAGATTCTGTGTTTCTTTCTTCTTGTCTTTTCTTTTCTTTTTACCCCAACGGCTTATCTGTCGAACACCTAGATGATCGGCACATAAATACCGTGGATGTATAACGTGCCATCTTTAGGAGTAAGAAAACGGATTGTTACATAGTCCATCATACCCTTCTATATGTTTTCCCAACATCCATCCTCTAAGCCAACGACAAGCCCTTTACTACAACACGAGTATGGCTATACGCCATATCCAAACATGCATTACTGTCAATCTTGCCCTCCTAACGTTCCTGTTGGCATCTCTCATCATCCACAACCTTACTACATTCTACCACACCTTAATCCTACTACCAACATTGCCCTATCATTGATTAAGCTGGTTGTACGAAGATCATTCATCCAGCATGTCGTTAATGATGTAAGATAACCAACAACAACATCATCATCTTAGTATGAAAAAGTTAGATACTCGCAACCGATATGCTATGCGGAATCTAACAAGGCAGTTTTCATATGGTCGTAAGACCCTGGCTAATGTTGATGTTGGTAGCAGTTTTGAAGAAAAATGAGATCAAGATGCAAATGCGGAAAATACTAAAGAAGGGGACGATGAAGCTATTGAAGAAATGCATATGTCTCAAAGCCCAGAGTACAACAAAAAGAAAATAAAAGGGAAATCATTGAGCGGTATGTTTGGCAGCCTTCGTAGGGAATCAAATTCAGTTGGATTTGACATTGGAATAGAGAACATTGAAGTTGAAACTGCTGAAAATGATGCAAGACCAATGATGCTAGAAGGAAGCAAGTTAAATTTACTCCATAGCATTACGTATCGCTTGCTAAATCTTGGATAGGAATTTCAAATGATAATATCACGGGAAACAACATGAAAGGTGAAATTTTTGGAAAAATGTTGTAGACCTCTACGATACTATAAAGTCGGTGAAGAGTGCTTAGGCTTCTTTAAGAGGAGGTTATTGAGGAACGAACCCTGCATGTCAAAAATACTTGGCAATAATAACCAAACTTGGGAATAGATAACAAAGTGGCGTTTCCCTTTATGACATTATAAGTTAGGTTTTAAGTTTTCCATTTAGGTTTCAAATTTTATAGTTTATTCACACATTTTTTTATTTATTAAAAAGATAAAAGAAGCACACATGGCTTACCAAGAGCAGTACGACTATCCGTTCAAGTTTCAAGAGTGCTTCGATCTTATTTCCTTTCTTTGAAATGGAAGAACCCAAATAACTTCAGGTTTTCACAGCAGAACAAGGCCAGTAGAATGAACTACTCCAATTCCAATTTAAGCGATCCTAGTTCTCAAGAAAAATCATCATTGTTCGGAAACACTGATAGTCGTTCACTTGGAAGAAAAAAAATAATTCAATTAGAGCAGCGAAATGCAGATTTGTCGAGATTCTTAGAAACTCAAGAAAAATTTATTAGTGAAACAAGAGAGCAGAGAAAGATTTACACCACAAAAGATGCAATCAGATACAGAGTTTCAACAAATTGTTATGCAATATTAAGAGTTTAAGCATCAGTCCCAAATACGAATGGAATTGATGAGAGAGAAGAATTGGATTGAGCTTATGACTTGTGATTTTAGCAAGCTTTTTCCTCTACAACAAGAACTAGTCATCGAACAATTTGAATCTTTGCAATGACCCGCCAAACCGCACAACTCAAGCTGACAATAAACCACACATATCCAACCCAAATTGAACGAAAGGACGGATAGTTAAGGGAAAGAAAGAGAAAAGGAGAAGGGAAGAGAAGAAAGAGAATAGAAAACTAAAACAACAACACAGAATCTCACAATCACAGTGGAACAATATATAATATAATATTAATAATCTTTACAGAAGAGAAACTGTTATATATATATATACATCCATCAAAGTACAACACAAATCACAATCATTAGCCTGGATAGTTATAACAACCTATCCTTACATATGTTGATGATTTCAATAACCAAGTAGCAGAAAAATATCCATATACGTGAATACAACTTGAAGACCTCCAACTCGTCTCTTGAGCTCTAATGCATCCAAAGCAATCTGTAATATACTGGGTCTGACCTGAGCATTATAATAAAATAGCATCCGAGTCAGTCTAGAAAACTAGTGTGAGAAAACACACCCAACTGGATTTTTAAAGTTATAGAAAATCTTTTGAAAATCAAAAGTATCTCGTAAGACCGTGTGACACATAAACATGGATGGGTTTTTACCTTACAATAACAAATATGAAATTCTCTGATATTATAATAGTGTCTAATGTACAAATACTTATTACTTTTAGCCGAAATTGTTACAGTAATTAAATTGCAGCTTAAAAGGTATACAACTAAAACCGTAAAGGCTCGTATTGGAGAATGGATTCCATACAATGACTGGTCTACTAGGGTACCGCTCGTCATGGTGCGTCTTTAGATAAAATAACATCGAGATCGAACCTATCGACCTCTGCCAACACACAACCAGCCTACGCTTGGGCCCCGGAACATAAAAATGAGAGATAAAAGCGACTCTAGATAGGGATGATCATAACCTACTTGGGGCGACCCACTTAGCCCTGTAGCATCTCGCATGTTTTAGTCATTCCTGGTTGATGAGGCTTAAGGCAACATTTTACCTTTATATAACATTTCCCACTTGGAATGCTAACACTTCCCTCTAGGCAACAATGCAATATCAGCTTTCATTCATAAAAGTTCGTTTTAGGACTGAATAAAACACTTAAGAGCTCCGTCTTCAAGTTCCATCATCCTCAAGATATCTTCGCTTCGCAACGCTTAAGCTAGATCGAAGTGGTTTTCGGATAACATATCCGATCCCGGTCTCTTTGAAACAAAATTTTATAGTTTTTGGTAAACTCAACCCCGGTTCTTTAGGAAACAAACAGTCAAAGATAAGAGCAGAGATCACCTCCTAACCGTTAGTGGAAAGATTTCCTTATCATTATCCTATGAGAATGAAACAAGATTTATACACACAGTGCAGCATCAACGGCGATGACCGTGCTATATAACTCACGTGTTTCTCCTAGATATTTCCAAAGTTACATTTGGGTCCAAATTTGATAGTCGGTTATTTAACCATCGAATAAAAAAATATTCAAATCAGGATTTAAAGTCCATATGCAAAACAAATATTGGTTAAGCACCAAGTAACACTAAGTGTAACAACCCGGGATTGCAATTACCGAATAATAAATTAAAATTATGATTTTAATTTAAATGGAGCTAAAAATGGATTTTTTTGGATAGGCTAATTTCTTTAAAATAAAGTTATTTGAAAAAAAACGGGTGGTTTTATAATGGTGGGTTTTAGTTGGCTAATGAAGCATTAAATAGTTTTAGTGAACATTAGGATGCCACTTCTCTTATTGGGTCAATTAGTGAAACCAAACCCATTACCCACCTCTATATATTATCTTAAACCCACCCTAAACCCTAACCCTCCTTTTCATAATTTCCTCAAACCCTAAACACCTCCTAAAAACCTAATTAATGGCCTCCATTTGGTAGAAGATCCATTTTCCTCTCCACATAGCTAATCTAGGTTAATACAAGCTAAAAGGTAAAGCAATCCTTCTCTAATCACTCTCTAATCTTCATTTTAATTTCTGAAATTTAATTTTAATACATGGTTTTTGGTTTATTTTGTTATGATGCCTCTTGATCTCCTCTCTCTAGCTTTTAGAGTGCACGCCAAGTGTTTGTGCATATTTTTCTTGCATTGGCTGAGGTAAAATTGCTAGCTAAATCCCTTTTTTTACTTGATGCTTCTGTAATTTTCATTTTGGAATTGTAGCTGAAACGAAATCAGGCATAACTTCTTCATTACTCATCCGTTTTTGGTCAGGTTTTCTGTGCTACAAACTAGATTCAATAAGAAACACTTTTTGCTCAGTGAGTTTTCTGTAATTTTGCCATTTAGATGACCTGAAATGCGTTCAAAGACAGAAGACCAATTCTGTCTTTAACAAGTTATCCTGAGTTTCAATCTGATATTGTTTTGCCTGTATCTCTCTCGCTTTTGATTTGAATTAGATAATTTTGGATGTTCTAGAAAGCTTAAAACATATGCTACAATTTTTGTTCAGTGAGTTTTCTGTAATTTTGAGGCTAACTAGGTCAAAAATTGATTTTTCTACTATCTTCCCGAGAGCGATACACATATTAGCTCTGCTGATGAAACTGAAACTATTTTGGTCATAACTTTTGAGCCGCTAGTCAGAATTGAATGATTTTGGACTTTCTTAAAAACTTAGAAACTAATTTACAACTTTCATGTTTTGTGTTTTGCAAAATTCTGAGGTTAAGAGAGTCGAAACCTCATTTATTTGTCGCTGTCTTGAGAATAAACGACAGCGACAGTGAGTTTACAAATCTGAGAATTGTAATCGTCATATCTCATTCATACTAAGTCTGATTTTGATGTACTTCATATTGTTGAAAAGCTTACACTTAGTAGAACAACTTTCCTTCAATAAGTATTTTTTGATTTTGAAGTTTGTTATATTAAAATATGAATTCTTTACCGCAGAGGTGAAATTTGTATAATGTGTAATCTCCAGATTTTTGATGATATTTTGACGATTTCAATAATTCCATTTGCATTCTTTTTAATGGAACAGAATTTAATTACCCAGCCCGAATGGGCTGGGGCTGCTATTCCAGGCTTAAAGCCCATTTGGGTCTGAGCAAATATTCCTTCAGCTGTGTTTTATTACCCTGTTTCTGTTCAGGGTTGCAACTTCATGACTCCACCACGGCTACGTCCGTTGTCGGAATTTGACGATTTTGGTCTCGATGGAAAGATGGAGTTATGAACTCCATATCTGGAAAGTTTGGTCATCATTTGAGTTATTTGACCCTTCTAATTTCCTGTCAGATTTGAGCCCAGATCACTGTAAAAAACAGTGCATTTCATGTTTCTGAGTCTGACTTTGGAACGTTGCTACGCCTTCGTTTCAAGTCGAAATCGAGTAATTCTTTTTGAAACTTGAAGTAGGAATGTCGGACTACATTCCTGCGAATTTCATAACAATTGTATTCAGTTTGCTAGTCCGAATATTTTTCCGAACATGGGTTCACAGCAATATTTGGCCTATTTTTCCAACACTTCATATTTTTGAGTTTTTTTTCTGGATTTATTGATTTCTTGAGATTTGTCTTTGGATTTCGCGCACGGACTTCGTAAAAATGTCTTAAAAGGATTTTTCACTCGAAATGGCTTTCGAAACTATTATTTAGTATTATTTTAATTATTAAATTAATTACTCCATAATAGGAGAATTTTTTTTAAAAAAGGACGTTTTAAAAGCGATTTCAATCCAAATAAAAATCCGTTTTCCGCAACTATTTTCTAGAATAAAATTCCACACTCACTTTTGTGCACTTCAAGCGAAGTGGAGAAACGGTTGGGAAAAAAACCCCGACCTATGGAACCGAGCGTACTTCCTTTCCGGTTAATCCCCGACCATTTCGATTGATCGTTTTGCCTTTTGGCACAGTTTATCGATGATATGCGATAAACTTTTGTTTACTGTTTTGAGTGTGGAGTTGGCTGAAGGTAAGTAAACCGATTAGGGCGAACCAGTGGTATGGGACATTGCGTTAACCCTTTTCGGGTTCCTTTCTAGATGTTTCCGACACATTTGCCTATTGGCGGCCAGTACTGGACCTCTGGGTCATTTGCCTTTTGGCGGTCTCTGGACATTCTGCTCATGTGAGTAGTATTATTGGTGCGTGCCTTTGGGCATTTACCCCCTGGGGTGTCACCAATCGCGCGTTTTTCCCTTGGGCGTGTGGTACCACAAAACTACAGTACTTGGCGATAACAACTCTGGTCGTGCACGTGCATTTTTCTGATGATTTCTATGTCACTTTTGGAGTTGGTCCTTCGTCACCGCTCGAGTGATATGTGTTTTACTATGTTGTATTGACTTTTGGGGTATGTTTCCTTTGCCTTTGGCGATATATCTTTGCTTTGGCATTGATTTATGGTTAGATTCCATATTATGTGTTATCGCTTATGGGCAACTATTTATAGCTTTTGCTACGCCGATGATATGAGGCATTATTGTTTACTCAACACTTGGGTGTTGATTATCTCTTTGGAGAGTTTATTTTTGGTTGATGATTATGTGATCGTCTATTATATTATGTGGTTTACATCGCTCCTCTATGGAGAAGTACCTTATCCTCTATGTTACCGCATTATTATATCTCAGTTTATCTAACTGATTATTTAGCTAGCCTGACCCGAGTGTTTTATGCTCGGGTCAGACCGAGTTGTTTCAGGTTAGGTCTCTGGACTTAGCTTGCTCCGTGCTTCCGCTTTTGACTTATCTACTATGCTGTTAGATAGCTTTCTTATTGTCCGCTTTATGCTACTTTGTTATTCAAACTTATCTGTACATATTTTTGACTCACATGTGTGAGCAGTGGCTTGTACCTACTTATGATATATTTGGATCTGTATTGACTATGTATTGTTCTAAGACTCTGCGTCTGTTATGTTATTCTATTCTGTGATGATTTTATCATTTAGTTATTATGTTTATTCTGATAGATCTTTAGCCATTGTAATTTCGTTATAAATATTTATTGGATATGTCGAATCACTTGAAAAAAAAATATAGATACCACATTTCGACGTATTCAGTAGATAGTTATAGTTTGATTACACATGGTCGCTTCCATTATACTCCATTCTCTGCTTTAGCAGACGGTATTACCCCATAATACTCTTTGCTAGAGTGGGTCTAGGAGTGGGGCGTTACAGTTGGTATCAGAGCGAGGTTCAGGAATAAGCATAATAAACACAGGACAGACACGTAGTACAATACAAATTGAATGGTCCAAATTAAAAAAATCTCTTCCTGGTGTCTTTTGATAGATAAGTTAGGAATATATGTAGGAATTCTTTTATATTCCGTAGTATTCTTTAATGAATTATCTATCATTAGATCGTGCATAACTCTATCTCCTTTTAACTTTCAGTATGTCTGGAAGGGGAGAACCACACATCAGACCGGTATAGCTGGGCAGCCCAGCAACTCTCAGCCGGAGGGCGTGTATATGACCACCGACCAGATCATGGAGCTGGTTCGGAATTCTCAGTCTCATACTCAGTCACCAGCTCCAGTTACTGAGGTTCTGCGCAAGTCAGCCTTTGCGCGTCTTTGCAGTGATTTTACTCATCTCAGAGGGAAGCCGTTCAGTGGCTCAGAGACTATTCTTGAGGTCCAGGCTTGGATTCGTGTATGCGAGCGTGTTTTTACTCGCATGGCTATCCCAGACCATGACTGCGTTCTTGTTGCTTCCAGTCAGCTTCAGAGTCATGCCTTGGATTGGTATGAGCTCCTTATCTCTAAGACCGATGAGACCACACTTACTTGGGACCATTTCCGTGAGCGCTTTTTGCTCAAGTTCGTCCCAAAGTCTGAGAAGAACTCCCTTGCTCGCCGCTTTATTGATCTTAAGCAAGGGAAGTCCTCCGTTTCAGACTATGTTTCTTCTTTTGAGGCCCTGTCCAAGTACGGCCTCGAGTTCATCAGCACACCACACAAGAAGAACCTCAAGTTTGTGGAAGGTCTGAAGAAGTATCTGAAGAAGCAGCTCATGCTTCAGCTCAAGCTTCCATTTGATGAGCTTGTAGATTCGGCACTTCATCTTGAGTCAGTCGAGATGGAGAAGGATAGTGATGATGGTGGAGGCTCCAAGAACTCCAACCAGAAGCGTGGCCCTTTTCAGAAGTCCAAGTTCTTTAAGAAGAAGAAGAAGACTGGCAACACTACCGCTCAGCTTCAGGCTCACACTCGGCCTCAGACTCAGTCTCAGCCCAGTGGAACACGCCCCGTGAGGAAGTGTTTCAACTGTGATTCTCCGGATCACATGATTAGGGAGTGTCCCAAACCCCTCTTTTGCCGCTATTGCAAAAGGGAGGGTCACCGCATTACTACTTGTCCAGTTGCTCCTACTAGTGCTAAGCCCGGCAAGCTTAATGCTGCCAAGGCTTCTACCGATTCTGATCAGCCTCGAGGTACGCATCCTTCCGTTCTTGAAGGCTCTATTTTGTTTCATGGTAGATCTATTAGAGTTCTCTTTGATACAGGTGCTTCTCACTCATTCGTATCAAAGGAACTAGTTGATATTTTGTCTCTGGATGTTTCTTGTATGATTACCTCTCTAAGGATTGTGAATCTGATTGGTGGATCCATGACCCTCAGCCTTTTATGTGAGAATGTTGACATCGATCTATGTGGTTTTTCTTTTCGTGCGAATCTGCACGTTATGGCTCATTTGGGTTTTGATATGATTCTCGGTATGGATTAGCTAGTTCAGTACGATGCCAAGATTATTTGTTCGGAGCGGGTATTATTCCTTCGTCATCCTGACTCGTCCACTCCATTAGCTCTTGTTCTTCGGGATGTTGAAATTTCCGAAGCTACTCTATTTGCTATTGATTCACGAGATGATGATATGGACATATCTCGTATTCCAGTTGTTCGAGATTTCCCCGATATCTTCGAACCAGTATCGAGCCTACCACCGAAGCGGGCTATTGAGTTCCGCATTGATCTCATTCCAGGAACTCATCCAGTTAGTCGTCCTCCCACGAGGATGTCTACTAAAGAGAATGAAGAACTCAAGAAGCAATTGATTGAGCTCGAGGCGAAGCAGTTTATTCGGTCCAGTTCTTCGCCATGGGGTGCTGCAGTGGTCTTCGTTAAGAAGCCTGATGGCTCCCTTAGGCTTTGCATCGACTATCGCAAGCTTAATGAGGTGACCATCAAAAATCGTTATCCATTGCCACGGATTGACGATATGTTCGATCAGTTAAACGGTGCGAAGGTCTTTTCCCAGCTCGACCTCACCATCGGATTTCATCAGCTCCGAGTCGCGAAAGATAGCGTTCCGCTTACTACTTTCCGCACTCGTTATGGTTCCTTTGAGTGGTTGGTCATGCCATTCGGCTTGACGAACGCACCAGCATTCTTCGTCGATTTGATGAATCGAGTATTCCGAGAATACCTCGATAAGTTCGTTCTGGTTTTCATCGACGATATTCTGATTTATTCTAAATCCGAGGCAGAGCATACTCATCATTTGAGGATCATCTTGGATACACTTCGTCAGCATCAGCTTAAGGCCAAGTTCTCCAAGTGTCATTTTTGGGAGAGCAAGGTCAAGTTCTTAGGCCATGTGGTATCTTCTGAGGGCATATTTGTCGATCCTTCCAAGATCGAAGCCATTCAGAACTGGAAGCAGCCTAAGAATGTGCATGAGATTCGCAGCTTCCTTAGTCTCGCCGGTTATTACCGTCGTTTCATCAAGAATTTCTCTCGTGTTGTTCTTCCGCTTACGAGCCTGACTCGTAAGGGTGTTCGCTTTATCTGGTCAGATAAGTGTCAAGCTTCCTTTCAGCGACTGAAGGAACTTCTCACTCATGCTCCTGTTCTAGTGGTTCCAGAGGGAAACCATGATCTTGTTGTCTACACCGATGCTTGTGGAAGCGGGCTTGGTGCTGTGCTTATGTAGAAGGATCGGGTAGTTGCTTACGCTTCTAGGCAACTGCGAATGAGGTTCGCTATCCTACTCATGATCTTGAGTTAGCAGCCATCGTCTTTGCCTTGAAGACATGGCATCATTATCTATTGGGCGAACGTTTCATTCTGTACACCGATCACAAGTCACTGAAGTATCTATTTAGCCAGAAGGATCTCAATATGAGGCAGCAGCGATGGTTTGAGTTTCTCACCTCATATGACTTAGACATTCAGTATACCCCTGGCAAGGGTAATCGTGTGGCTGATGCGCTCAGTCGCAAACACTCGGCAGTAGTTTCTATGATGATAGCCGAGTGGGATATTATTGAGAGTCTTTCTGTGTGCGATATTCGAGATCGAGCTCCGTCTTCTGATTCTCCAGTCTTATTGTCCAGTTTGTAAGCTCGACCTATTTTACTGGATCGCATTGCCCATGCTCAGCTGCAGGATCCAGACTTGTTGCATCTTATCCATCTTCTTGAGTCGGGATCCAGTGATGAGGCGTTGCTGAATTATTCTATTGATTCTCATCGGTGTCTTCGTAGGAAGAACCGTATATTGGTACCATCTGATCTATCGCTTAGGCGTGACATTCTGGACGAGTGTCATCGCACTAAGTACACCATTCATCCCGGTTCAAGTAAGATGTATGCCGATATGTGTCGGTTGTATTATTGGGAAGGTTTGAAGAGAGATGTTGCAAGTTATGTGAGCAGTTGCATGACTTGTCAACAGATCAAGGCCGAGCATCAGCGTCCATCTGGTCTTCTTCAGCCTCTTGAGATTCCATTGTGGAAATGGGATCAGATATCTATGGATTTCATCGACGGTCTACCTCGATCGAGGTCGGGCCGTACTTCTATCTGGGTTATTGTTGATCGCTTGACCAAATCGGCTCATTTTATCCCGATTAAGTCCACTAGGACTGCACCTCAGTTGGCCAAGCTCTATGTGAAAGAAGTCGTCCGACTTCATGGCATTCCTAGCTCTATCGTTTCTGATCAAGACGCTTTGTTCACTAGCCACTTCTGGAAGTGTCTACAGTCAGGTTTGGGCACAAAGCTAAACTTTTCTACTGCTTATCACCCTCAGACGGACGGTCAGACTGAGAGGGTGAATCGTGTATTGGAGGATCTTCTTCGCTGTTGTATTCTTGATTTTGGGGGTTGTTGGGAGGACCACTTACCACTTGTGGAGTTCTCCTACAACAACAGCTATCAGTCCAGTATTGGCATGGCTCCTTTCGAAGCTCTTTATGGAAGGCCATGTCGCTCTCCTTCATGTTGGTTAGAATCTGGCGAGAAAATCATTCTTGGTCCAGATTCAGTTCGGGAATCTTCTGAGATGATTACTCTTATCCGTCAGAGAATGAAAGAGGCGCAGGACCGCCAGAAATCCTACGCGGACAACCGTAGGAAGCCTCTTGAGTTCTCTATTGGTGATCTTGTCTATATTCAGATATCTCCTATGAAGGGGGTTGTGCGTTTCAGTTCTATAGGGAAATTGGCTCCTCGCTATGTCGGACTATTTCCTATCACGGAACGCATTGGCCCTGTTGCTTATCGTGTGGCTCTACCTGCTGATTTCTCTGGAATACATGATGTGTTCCATGTCTCTCAGCTTCGCAAGTGTGTGTGCGATCCTGATTCTATTACCGAGCCGCATATCGTGCAAGATTTGGAGATCTCACCCGATCTATCTTGGAAGCAGCAACCACTCCGTGTGCTTGATTTGGAGGTCAGACGTTTTCGAAACAAAGAGGTTCCACTTGTTAAAATTCAATGGTCACCCAATCCTAAGGACTGAAGTTGGGAGACCGAAGAATTTATCGAGCGTACTTATCCTGGTTTTCTTTCATCTTCGGGTATGAGTGAGCATCTATATTTATCTTTTGTTGTTTCTTTGGTGGATTAGAGGTTATAGACGACTTCCATATTTAAGGAATTGCAGGGATGCAATTTTCTTAAGGGGGGAGTCTGTAACAACCCGGGATTGCAATTACCGAATAATAAATTAAAATTATGATTTTAATTTAAATGGAGCTAAAATTGGATTTTTTTGGATAGGCTAATTTCTTTAAAATAAAGTTATTTGAAAAAAAACGGGTGGTTTTATAATGGTGGGTTTTAGTTGGCTAATGAAGCATTAAATAGTTTTAGTGAACATTAGGATGTCACTTCTCTTATTGGGTCAATTAGTGAAACCAAACCCAGTACCCACCTCTATATATTATCTTAAACCCACCCTAAACCCTAACCCTCCTCTTCATAATTTCCTCAAACCCTAAACACCTCCTAAAAACCTAATTAATGGCCTCCATTTGGTAGAAGATCCATTTTACTCTCCACATAGCTAATCTAGGTTAATACAAGCTAAAAGGTAAAGCAATCCTTCTCTAATCACTCTCTAATCTTCATTTTAATTTCTGAAATTTAATTTTAATACATGGTTTTTGGTTTATTTTATTATGAAGCCTCTTGATCTCCTCTCTCTAGCTTTTGGAGTGCACGCCAAGTGTTTGTGCATATTTTTCTTGCATTGGCTGAGGTAAAACTGCTAGCTAAATCCCTTTTTTTACTTGATGCTTCTATAATTTTCGTTTTGGAATTGTAGTTGAAACGAAATCAGGCATAACTTCTTCATTTCTCACTCGTTTTTGGTCAGGTTTTCTGTGCTGCAAACTAGATTCAATAAGGAACACTTTTTGTTCAGTGAGTTTTCTGTAATTTTGCCATTTAGATGACCTGAAATGCGTTCAAAGACAGAAGACCAATTCTGTCTTTAACAAGTTATCCTAAGTTTCGATTTGATATTGTTTTGCCTGTATCTCTCTCGTTTTTGATCCGAATTAGATAATTTTGGATGTTCCGGAAAGGTTAAATCATATGGTACAATTTTTTTTCAGTGAGTTTTCTGTAATTTTGAGGCTAACTAGGTCAAAAATTGATTTTTCTTCTATCTTCCCGAGAGCAATACACATATTAGCTTTGTGGATGAAACTGAAACTATTTTGGTCATAACTTTTGAGCCGCTAGTCAGAATTGAATGACTTTGGACTTTCTTAAAAACATAGAAACTAATTTACAACTTTCATGTTTTGTGTTTTGCAAAATTCTAAGGTTAAGAGAGTCGAAACCTCATTTATTTGTCGCTGTCTTGAGAATAAACGACAGCGAAAGTGAGTTTACAAATCTGAGAATTGTAATCGTCATATCTCATTCATACTAAGTCCGATTTTGATGAACTTCATAGTGTTGAAAAGCTTACACTTAGTAGAACAACTTTCCTTCAATAAGTATTTTTTGATTTTGAAGTTTGTTATATTAAAATATGAATTCTTTACACCAGAGGTGTAATTAGTATAATGTGTAATCTCCAGATTTTTGATGATATTTTGACGATTTCAATAATTCCATTTGCATTCTTTTTAATGGAACAGAATTTAATTACCCAGCCCGAATGGGCTGGGGCTGCTGTTCCAGGCTTAAAGCCCGTTTGGGTCTGAGCAAATATTCCTTCAACTGTGTTTTATTACCCTGTTTCTGTTCAGGGTTGCAACTTCATGACTCCACCACGGCTACGTCCGTTGTCGGAATTTGACGATTTTGGTCTCGATGGAAAGATGGAGTTATGAACTCCATATCTGGAAAGTTTGGTCATCATTTGAGTTATTTGACCCTTCTAATTTCCTGTCAGATTTGAGCCCAGATCACTGTACAAAACAGTGCATTTCATGTTTCTGAGTCTGACTTTGGAACGTTGCTACGCCTTCGTTTCAAGTCGAAATCGAGTAATTCTTTTTGAAACTTGAAGTAGGAATGTCGGACTACATTCCTGCGAATTTCATAACAATTGTATTCAGTTTGCTAGTCCGAATATTTTTCCGAACATGGGTTCACAGCAATATTTGGCCTATTTTTCCAACACTTCATATTTTTGAGTTTTTTTTCTGGATTTATTGATTTCTTGAGATTTGTCTTTGGATTTCGCGCACGGACTTCGTAAAAATGTCTTAAAAGGATTTTTCACTCGAAATGGCTTTCGAAACTATTATTTAGTATTATTTTAATTATTAAATTAATTACTCCATAATAGGAGATTTTTTTTTAAAAAAGGACGTTTTAAAAGCGATTTCAATCCAAATAAAAATCCGTTTTCCGCAACTATTTTCTAGAATAAAATTCCACACTCACTTTTGTGCACTTCAAGCGAAGTGGAGAAACGGTTGGGAAAAAAACCCCGACCTATGGAACCGAGCGTACTTCCTTTCCGGTTAATCCCCGACCATTTCGATTGATCGTTTTGCCTTTTGGCACAGTTTATCGATGATATGCGATAAACTTTTGTTTACTGTTTTGAGTGTGGAGTTGGCTGAAGGTAAGTAAACCGATTAGGGCGAACCAGTGGTATGGGACATTGCGTTAACCCTTTTCGGGTTCCTTTCTAGATGTTTCCGACACATTTGCCTGTTGGCGGCCAGTACTGGACCTCTGGGTCATTTGCCTTTTGGCGGTCTCTGGACATTCTGCTCATGTGAGTAGTATTATTGGTGCGTGCCTTTGGGCATTTACCCCCTGGGGTGTCACCAATCGCGCGTTTTTCCCTTGGGCGTGTGGTACCACAAAACTACAGTACTTGGCGATAACGACTCTGGTCGTGCACGTGCATTTTTCTGATGATTTCTATGTCACTTTTGGAGTTGGTCCTTCGTCACCGCTCGAGTGATATGTGTTTTACTATGTTGTATTGACTTTTGGGGTATGTTTCCTTTGCCTTTGGCGATATATCTTTGCTTTGGCATTGATTTATGGTTAGATTCCATATTATGTGTTATCGCTTATGGGCAACTATTTATAGCTTTTGCTACGCCGATGATATGAGGCATTATTGTTTACTCAACACTTGGGTGTTGATTATCTCTTTGGAGAGTTTATTTTTGGTTGATGATTATGTGATCGTCTATTATATTATGTGGTTTACATCGCTCCTCTATGGAGAAGTACCTTATCCTCTATGTTACCGCATTATTATATCTCAGTTTATCTAACTGATTATTTAGCTAGCCTGACCCGAGTGTTTTATGCTCGGGTCAGACCGAGTTGTTTCAGGTTAGGTCTCTGGACTTAGCTTGCTCTGTGCTTCCGCTTTTGACTTATCTACTATGCTGTTAGATAGCTTTCTTATTGTCCGCTTTATGCTACTTTGTTATTCAAACTTATCTGTACATATTTTTGACTCACATGTGTGAGCAGTGGCTTGTACCTACTTATGATATATTTGGATCTGTATTGACTATGTATTGTTCTGAGACTCTGCGTCTGTTATGTTATTCTATTCTGTGATGATTTTATCATTTAGTTATTATGTTTATTCTGATAGATCTTTAGCCATTGTAATTTCGTTATAAATATTTATTGGATATGTCGAATCACTTGAAAAAAAAATATAGATACCACATTTCGACGTATTCAGTAGATAGTTATAGTTTGATTACACATGGTCGCTTCCATTATACTCCATTCTCCGCTTTAGCAGACGGTATTACCCCGTAATACTCTTTGCTAGAGTGGGTCTAGGAGTGGGGCATTACACTAAGCCTCTTTTAACAAGTCCTCCTATTTACTTTGTAAATATTTGTACCAAAATACTTTTACAAGGATTCATTCACAAACACTTATATTTTCAATACTTGGAAATTTAAACTTATCTCAATGGTATAAGTATATTCACCAACACCGGGGAAGATTCTCTTTTTATTCAATTATATGTCATTTATAAACCTCATTATAAATTTCTAAAACCGTTTATAAACCATTTCATAAATCTTTGAAAATCACTTATGATCTCTTTAATCAATTTTAATTACTTATAACTCTTTTTAACTCTAAAATCATTTATAAACCCTTTATAAACCCTTAAAACCATTTATAAAAATCCTTTTATAATCTATAATTCATTTCTAAAATTCATTTCAAACATCTAACCATCATAATACTTGTTTACCCTCTTTCAATCTTCCTTTAAATCTTTCAAACCATGTTATAAGATTTCTCTTATAAAACTCACATCTGTCTATAAAACCCTATTTATAAATCTCGAAAACATTTATAAACAAATTCTAACCTTTTACTTTAAAATACTATTATATAATAATAAACATTATAAATAAATAAATATTAATTTTGAAAACATCTTAAACTAATAATTAATAAATTTCAAAAAAAATTGTAGTAAAACAATAATAATTTAACTTAAACGTTATTATAAACAATAATAATTAATTTCCAAAACCTTATTGATAAATAATTATATTTAATTTCAAAACAATATTAATATTCTAATTAATTAACCTTTCAAATATTAATATATTTATAACAACTTTAAAACAATATTAATATAAATAAACAGCTTTTAAAATATAATTATATTTTTTTGAACTTTCCACATAATTGTTTTCCATATTTATAAAGCTATATTTATAAATCTATTTTATTTTATGAAACTTCCTTTCATAAAATCCTTTTATTTATGAACCCTATTTATAACTCCATTCCTTCATAAATTTCACTTATTCTTAAATTCCATTAAAAATATCCATCTCCATTCGTTTTTAACACTGTCCCCTGATGGATAAATTCCTTTTATAAATTGCTTTAAATTTATAAAATATCGTTTAACAATCCCAATTTACCCTCACTTTCAATTTTCAAAATAGAGTCAACTATTTTCTAAAACAAAATTTCATATCTTATAATAAATCCACCATTTTATTTATTTCACCAATTTGTTAAATAATAGTAATTTCCTTTGTTTATAACAATGTTTATATACCATACATTTATTAAAAGAACATGATTTTACAAATCTTTACTTCATATGTAAAACATCACTTTATACAAAATGATTAATAATATTTATATCAAATATTTTCTATTTTCTTTTAAAACTATATCCTTTTATTATAAAAGACGGTCTTAGATTTAAAGTCTTTATCCACAATTTAAAATTTCTATTTAAAATATTTTATAAATCTTTATAATTTCTCAAAATCATACCTTTTGTTTTAAAAAAATTATTTAAACATATAAAATTTCCAAAATTACTTTGAAATCCAGTTTTATAACAATTATTATTTTATAGTATTTAAAATACCAAAAATAAGGTCCAATGTCATTGAAGCACTAATTAAGTAAAATCATGTCCATGTCATCAATTATAGCATCAAATATATAATATATCAATTTATATGAAAATAAATTCAATAGTGTGAGGAATCCTGTTGGATCCCTCCAACCTGTCTTCCTCCATTACATATAATATATAGTCAAAAAAAAATCAACCATGTAACGACCCGCCAATTTATCACTTTGATAAATTATATTTATTTTTAAATAAAAGGTTGATAATACAAATAATATTGTTTCGAGTGATAATAAGTAATAGTAATTTTTTTTGAATAAGTATTTATAAAACTATTTTCCTCGAAATCTAAATCGATAAAATGGCTGAAAATTGTTTTATAGATAAACAACTCTATAATTGTAAAACGTCACGCATGGAGCTGGATATATACACTTATTTTTACAATTAAACAAGAATATGAAATAAAATTAATTGATTTATTTTTTAGAATAAAATTTGTTTTTGACATTGTTAATAATGCTCTTAAATATGATAATTGATTTATTAAATTAAATTGAGATTTAATGATTAAATAATTATTATAATTATTCAAATAATGATTTTAAAAAGGTTATAATTCATTTTGAAGAGTTATAAAGTGATAATAAATCATTTATAATAGTTTTATAAAGAGATATATTTGATTTGAAAATATAAGGAAAAATTGATATCACTTTATCGGTATAATAGAGATTTTTGTAAATAATTGTTAATATAAATTTATATGGTTTTATAAATCAAATATGATAATTTTAATTCATCTAGAATGATAAGAAATTTATTTTCAAATTTTGTTTACAAATATATGTACGTTAAAGTATAAGGGAAAATGTGACTACGAATCGGTTCTCCGATCGACAACGGTTTATCAAACGAAAGTTGTTCGAAATCAATGCAACGTTGTTTATATATCATGTACACATATGTAACATACAAATGCATCCACTAACATGCACATGAACATATGTATACATGCATATGTACTTATACACTTACAAATACATACATAATGTAAAAATCTAAGATATTTTGTGCAAAGCTTCTTCCTTAAGCTTTCATAAGTCAACTTGTGCATACATGAAGTGGATGGAAGTGATGGGCACATGGTAGAAAGGCTTTTGCTGGCCTAAGAAGGAAGGGAGGTGTGTTGGAGAAGCCATGATGTGATGATGTGTGCATGGCTTCCTTTGCACTCTTCCTTTGGCTATAAATAGCTCACCCTGTCATCACATTTTTTCACTTTCTCCACTCTAGCCTAACTTCATCGTATTATACCGAAATGAGGAATTTCTTTTTTTGAAACCTTTCAAAATTTCAGTGGCTACAACTTTCTAGTTGACCACTTCTTCCCATTTTCAAGTTAGCTATGCTCAAAACTCCATTTTCTCCAAAGCATTTTCTAGCCCATTTTTAATGGTGGAAAATACCTCTTTTTCATTCGAGTATAACTCCTCCAAAATAGATCCAAATGAGGTAATTCTTTTATTCAAACCATGCGAAATTCTAGTGGCTAAAACTTTCATGTTTAGCACTTCTACTAGTTTTTGCAGTGCATTTTTGAGCTTTGTTTTGAAGAATCCGAGAATACCTCTCATTCTCTTTGCCATAACTTCCTCATTACTAATTCAAATTAGATGATTCTTCTCTTGACACTGTAGAAAAAATAATTTTCTACAACTTTTATGTTGACCATATTTCCAAATTCAGAGAGTTGACTGTCTAAAAATCCGAGAGAATATGACTTACTTTTAGGTCTAGTTTTTGGTACATTCAATGATAATCCGAGTCCTACACCTCATTTCCCATGCTTGGTCGACCACCACGTTTTGCATGGAATGGCCGCGCATGTTAGGATCACGAGTTAGTGAAGCTATAGCCTTTTTCAAATAGGAAATCAATGGTGAGAACTCCTAAACTATATTATATTATATGTTGAATGATGATAGTGATGTTTGCTAATGGACATTTAGTATGCTTTGATCATCAAGTTTGGTTGTTTTCGTATGAATGTTGAATACATATGCAAGTCACAAATATACACGTCGATAAGCACAAAGGAAATCACTTTCCTTGAATTAATGAAATGGTGTATATGGAAGTGTTAAACCTCTTAAAAATGGTTTACAATGTATTTGAAATGTTTTATAAACATTCAAAAGTGTTTTGGTCAAGTTTGAAAAGAAATGGAAAATTTAGTTAAAAATAAGCGCATTGCATAATGGCAGTTCGCTATTTCACGCTATAAAAGTCAAACTAGTGTAAAAGTTAGAATATAGCTCGGAATTCTTCGAGATAAGAATTTTCTGAACTATTATATCCATATTTTTCCAACGAAGAAAGAAAATTGAGATTTTGATAAGTAGATTTTGAAATATTAGTAAAACAAGCGTTTTGAAAAATCTCGAATTTGCAGTTTGGAATCCAAAACAGGATTTCTTTGAAAATGATGTTTTTAAATTGTCTAAAAATGTTAAATAAATCTTATACATCTTTTAAAATGTTTTAAAGTGATTTGAGTAATAAAAATGGATTTTCAAATAATAGAAAGTTGTTTTGATCAATATAGCTAAAAAGGCACTTTTTCAGAGCACTTTTTCATAACTTCTGAAATATAGTTTTAAACTTGATGATTCTTATCTAAATCTTTTATAAATGTTTTCAAACGGTTAAGAGTTTTAAAAATGATTTGGATGTTTTCTAGCTTATTGAAGAAAGTTCAAATAAATAAAAGCTATAATAAACAAGTGGTTTAATCTTAGCTCTAAAAGCCGACGAGTAGACTGGATTTTTCTATTCGTGAGATCCGGGTGTGAGGTGCTTAAAATAAGGAGATGTTTAGGAGAAACCAGTGCCCTGGCTCACCTGGCCTCTTTCCTGGGCGAGGGATAGATAAGGTCGAAATGTCGAAAACGAGTTAAGTATAAAACATTTAATTTTTAAATTAAATACAACTTGATTTTATGGACATGATCTTCTTGTACTCAGTGTTAAAGCCTGAAGAGGAAACTCATACTATTCGTGGAATTTAGAAGGTGATTTCACTGTTATTCCGCCTATAGTATTTGTTGAATACGGGGATTGATATTGAGTAGAATTAGATGATTTCTATATATTCTTCTAACTTAATAATTACTGGTTTTGGGATTAACATCCTAGATAATATAGTTTTAACTCGATCAAAATAAAGAGTTTTAAATTAAGAAATCATTTTTAGGATTTAAAAAAAATGATTTGGAAATATTCTCCTAAGTGTAAAAGAAATAATTCCGAATTATTCAAATTAAAAAGATTTCAAGGATCAAAGGTTTTGATAAGAGAGGTTTAATATTTCTGTATGTACCGGAGAGAATGTTTTAGAAATATATATCTACGAGGGATATTTTTGATAAAAAGAACTTAATCAATTAAGGAATGATTCCTTATTCACCTAAACCTCTTTTTATCGATGATTGGATCGAGGGACCCGGGGTCGGATCTGGGGAAATCCCTATCTGATAACCACTTCGAACCAATGTATGTGTTTGGAATATGAAGACCTGATAGATGGAATGAAGAATGAAGACCAGGGATTTTTCATGATGAAAGGACTGCTTGTTGATAATTCTGGTTAACTCCCAAATACTAAAGTAGTAGTGGTCCCTTCATTTCTGAAGTTCTTTGGGTTGCAAGGACTTCTCGCTACTAATCCTAGGGCAAATTCCCGACAGGATGTGGTAGGAGAGTACCTTCGGTTTCGTTCAATCCCAAAATGAACTTGTATGGATGGATGTATGCCATTGCATTCTTGAGATTTACATCGTTGATTTTTATAAAGTACATCTGTTTGGTGGCGGAGAAGGCAACTTCTCTTAGCTTAACACCCTTCTCTGAGACATATGAGCTTGGAGGTTGTATGTTTGTGGAAGTCAACAAGTGATCGATAGAATGGTAGTGTGGAATTCAAAGGAAGATGATGTGCTATGTGAAATGGTAATCGTTACCTTAGGCTTCACATCCGGAAATGACCGAAATAAGGTTGGATGCAGCAAGGCTATGTGGTTCGCAACCATTAGGGTATGATCATCCCCTTTTAGATATATTTCTTCCCGCTATGACGTTCGGGATGTAAATTAATGTGGTGTATGGTAATCGAGTGCTCGGATAGGTCGGTAATGACCGAGGTGCTGACAATTTCGGTACTATCTAAGGAAAGGTAGGTAATGACCGAGGTGCTGACAATTTCGGTACTATCTAAGGAAAGGTAGGCCGGCCTTGTGTTGGTAGAGGTGCAGATGTTCTGTTGACCTCGGTACATTCCTCTAGAGATGTACTGCCAAAAGGTAATCCCTGCACATAGTTATTTGTATGGAATCCATTCTCCAATAAGTGCCTACCATTTTGTTTGTAGAGCCTAGTATGCTGGAATTGACTAATGGTAATAATTTTGGCTATGATTAATTTACTTGCAAATGTTTTCAAAGATATGTCGCTAAAAATAATATCAAGTATTTTGACGTAGAATGTATTGGTTATCATAAGGTAAAAACCCATTCTGTATTTATGTGTGGCGTGGTCTTATGAGATACCTTTTTGTTTGAAAACGTGTATTTTGAGTTCTCGCACCAGTCCCATAACTGACCCGGAGTTTATTTTCCTATTTCCTTAAACTATGGGTGCCCTAATTTTCCCCGAGCGACCTAATAGTCAGGTTTAGTTTAGAAGAAAGCTGGATGGAGCTTGAAGCATGGAGTTTGAAGATTTTCAGAAGATTTTTATCTATTTCCACCCCATTCTTGTACTATAGTATTCCGCAAAATTTGTAAGGACGGAATTTTATAACTGTCCATGTTTAACTCTGATAAATGTATTTTAAATTTCCACTGTAAAGTTTATGTTGAAATAACATATATGAGATTCTTTTCTGTCTTTATTTTTCTTTCTTACCCTTGAGAATCCGCTTCTTTGGCACTTGGATCTACAACACGTGAATACCGAGGATGTATTAGTGTCGATTTCCGAGAGTCGAAGAAACAGGTCCTTCAAACTGCTCCGAGGCGGGATTCGTATACAAAGGGTCATCTGCTCTTACACGCAAACGTAATAGGGTCTCATCCGCTCCGGAGGCGGGAATTTATCCAATCCAACTAATTAAATAGTAAATCATCCAACCGATAATAACAATCAAAAATAAATATCCAAACATCGAATAAATAATTTTTATTGATAGAATTATATTTCTTGTTAACCAAAAAGGTAAGATTAACTGACACTGATTTTTGTTTTGTCAAAACGTCCCAGTTTGAATTAAGATTGAATAAATGTTCAATTTTAACCCAAATTACTACCAGCTCTGAATCTGTCCAATCCAATTCCATAGCGTGGCCTTCATCGATATGATCGCAACGCGAAACGTCGCACTCAATTTGGACCTCGATTGAATTCGATATGGGTTAATGAACATTTTAAAAAATTAAACTAAAATTAACTTAAATAAATAAGCTTTTAAAATAAATTACCCTCCTTCCTTCACGTACGCTCCAGGCACGAACACATAATCAACCGCGATCTTATTTCAACCACCGTCACACCCATGTCGCCCGCCACCATTTACCGCCTTACCTCACGCACCGTTATAACCACCCATGCGCGCACCTAAAACTTCACTGGGGATGACCAATCGAACCCGAAGGATACTACAAACGTGGCAAAAACTAGTCACCTCAGTGCGAAACTCGACGATCCCTCCATTGATTGTCTTAATCTCAACCTTCCCGATGTTTCTCTAGTGGACGTCGAGCTCCGATAAGGACGGTAGTGGCACTGTGAGTTATTGGCCGTTGGATTGAGCTTGTTTAAATTTAAAAGAAAAAGCAAAGGGTAAACCTTTTTCTTTGATGAACGTGACTATATAGCAGAAGGGGGGTATGGTGTGAACGTGGATAGGTATGGTGTGAGTTAATAGGGCATGGCCTTAAGCATGGGCTAACATACATACATACATACATACATATATATAATTTAATTTTAAAATATTCAACTTTCAACGTCCTAAAATTTTGAACTTCATACAAGGCGTGCTGCCAAGTGTTCAATATGTTATACCTCTATTTCGAACACAATGGAACTAGTCTCAAGACCTAATTCGATCATATGTAGAATATAACTTTTCAAACCCAATTATATTATAAATTTCCAAAATTAATTTTTATGCATTTCGAACTGGCATGTCCAAACGATATGTCCAATCACCACTGATTTCATCGGTATATAATAATTCATTATTACGAATCCAATGAAACTGGTTCCATTGAAACCTGAGACAGTGCCCCGAAAGGCTATTTTAACACATTAATTTAAAACAGATTATTATAAAAACTCGTTCATTCACTTTTAATTCAAATTTAAAAGTTATCTAGCTTTATCTTTATCAAAATAGAATCTAAATCAACTCCTAAAAATCATTTTTATTTATTTCAACTAAAAACCAAATAGAATTTAAATATTTTCAATAAACCGCTATATTTGAAATTCAAGTTATTAACTTATAAAATTGACCTTTCAATATTTAAAATCAATTAAATATTCCAAATTTTAAATTATCAAAATTCTAGGTCATTAAGTTCTCCCTCTTAAAAAAATTCGTCCTTGAAATTGCCAGGGTAAGAAAATGCCCAAACCCATTAAACTTTCAAAACCAATTAGCCGAAATAGATTACCAAATTCTTCTAAGTCATTCAACTTTTCAAAATCAAATAGTTGTAACTTCTTAAAAAAAACTTTTCTAAACCATCCAATTCATTCATAGTTATTAACTATTACTTTTCCAAAAATCAACTAATATCATTCATTCATTTATTCCAAGTTATAACTCAAAATCAAATTTTAATTATGAAAATTTTTCCCAAAATCCTCAAATAATTTCAAACTCTTAAATTTTCAAAAAAATTCGCCAGCATCTCCTTTGCGAGGCTCGATTGTATACAATATAAATATAATCTCAAATATACATCTCATCTTCGAGGAAGAGGCATCCCGTAGGGAAAAATATAAAAATACGGTATGTAATCCGAGATGTGTACCTTTTATTATATTAGCAAGCATATACAATCAATATAATACGAAAGCGAGCTCCAAATGCGAAGCATATGCCATCCGCACCTAATAAACACTCAACAACCAATGAGAACAAGTTTAGGAAAAGTAATATCAATATATAAAATAGATATACAATGGCTATATGCAAATGTAACAAGAGAAAAATAAAAAAATAATCTACATTCAATTAATTCATAACCATATCAATTTACATTTTTCAATGTCAATATTATATTTGTTAAAGCCCGTACGATGTACATATACCATCCGTATGCATAACCTACATGATCGCTCACTCGATCACATAATTTCACTTCCAAAATAGTATCGTTCACACGACCACTCTAGTACGGACTCATATCTGGCTTCTTGATTAGAAATAGCATTTCTCATCGCATAGCTATATACTATGATAGAGAATATCAGAACCAATCAAAAATCCATATCCAGGGTTCTCCGTCAAGAAATCAAGTCAAAAATCCTAACTCAGATCGATGTAAATCACCTTGAAATCATATATTCGAATCTGTATCAAACGGTTATGTGAATAAAATAATATACGTACAACTTACGTATTATTCCAATTGGTTTCTTATTATATCCCATTCTCTATAATTACGTTCAATTCATTAACATTCACTTATTAATATTCACTTTAAATATAATTTATGTTTAACAACATTTCATTCCATATTCAATTGACTTAGTACATTTCTTTTAATACTAATAACACTTAGGAACCATTCCATAAAACAATTATTTAAGTTAATTATAAACATTTTATACTACACCATTAATGTTTATTATTACTTCACAACTTAAGTTCATATTCAATTCTATCAAACAACCTTCCAAACCATATTTTCATTTTAAAACTTAAAGTTGAATTCCATTCTATAACTCAAGTTCGTATTTGTTCTATTAATTCATTTTTTTAATTCACTTTATCAATTCATCTAATCCATTTCAATTTCATTTAAACTTTCTTAACTTATACTTCATTTTATTTAATTCATTTCATTAACTCAATTTATTTACTTTACTTAAGTTAAATTTTAGTTTCATATCTCAATTCCAAACTTTCTTTCTTATCTAAACCATTTCCAAATTATAAGTTCAAAAACTTATTATCTTATGTTTTCTCAAAACATCTAGATAAAAAATTTCGGATTTATAAAGACCCGATTTTTATTTCAAATCATTTTGAAATCATATATATATATATATATATGATTCCTTTATATTTCAAATTACACTTTTGGAATATAAAACAAATTTGTTTTACCAAAACAAAACTTCAATGGTGGCAATTCATCACTTGGAAACTCGAAAATGAACGCCGATGATGTTGCAGTCATCACTCGAATTATTTTCCAGCAACTGAAGTGAGTTTAGTGCTTCCTTTCTCTTTTAAATCCCATTTTAAAATATTTATAACCAAAATATTTCCAAAATGACACTATTACTACCTTTCCAAAACTTTTGAAAATGGGATTAAATTTCTCAATTTCCTTATTTTAAATCCATTTCCATTTACAAATCATATCTATACATATACTTATACAATTTTCATTTCCTTTCCATTTATAAATCACAGTTATAAATCATACTCATATAATCTCATTTCTTATGTTATATCATTTCACAAATGTTGATTATTTTAATTATAATCAATATCTTATAAATTCTCCTTTTGATATAACTCCATTTACAATTGTTTATCTTTGTTCAGGTTACAAAAATAACGACTTTTATTAAAACAACAAATGATAATAATCAAATATTATCATTCACTAACAACCAAACATACTATATATAACTATAATAATTTCTAAAAAATTATTCTTTTATATATAAAATATAATTTGGGTAAAATTATTTCATTTACCAGTTCTCCAAACAATACTGTGTCGGTTTGCCTTTTTAAGCGTTTAGAAACCCCTATCGATATCGTGGCGTCCCACGTATTGACCAAAATCATAAGCCACTTAATATATAAATTAACACAATATAAAATTTTTATATCACTAACAAATACACGGTCATATATAATATACACTCAAACTCATAATAAGGTATTCCATTACCTTATCCCTTAATGAGTTACCCCACCAAAGCCAAGGTTCTCGTTTAACCTTGCACTCTGATACCAAGCGTAATGACATAGGCTTTTCAACCATCGAAAGTGATTACCGGTAGGCTTTTTAACCATCCCAACACCATCGTGGCATTCACTGGTACCTCGAATCTGCTTTTACGGCCAGCCTCGTGACTGTAAGCACCTAGCAAACCAACCCATAAAGACCTTATACTACCTCTCTGGGACGTGTAGGAGAAAGAGTCTCTTGCTCGCCACCAAACAGAAAGCGAGAACCCCCATCATGTTAATCCAACCAATGGAAACAAATCTGATCCCGGTCTCTTAGAAACAACATTCGAAAGATTTCAGTAACTAAATCCCGGTTCTACAAGAAATAAACAGTCAAAGATAAGAGCGGAGATCACCTCCTAATAGTTAGTGGCTGGATTTCCTTATCATTGTCCTATAAGAACGAAATGAGTTTTATATGCACAATACAGCATCATCGGCGATGACTCTGCCATATAAATCACGTGTTTCTCCTAGGTATTTCCAAAGTTACGTTTGGGTCCAATTTGATATTCGGCTATTTAACCATTGGATAAACAAACATTCAAATCATGATTCAAATTTCATAGGCAAAACAAACATTGGTTAAGCACCAAGCAACGCTAAGCCTCTTAAAACAAATCCTTCCATTAGCTCAAATTACTTTGTAAATATTTGTACCAAAATACTTTTACAAAGATTCATTCACAAACACTTATATTTTCAATACTTAAAAAATATCCATACACTTATCTTAACGCTATAAGTATATTCACCAACACTGAAGAAGATTCTCTTTTTATAAAATTATTAGTCATTTTATAGACCCCATCATAAATTTATAAAACTATTTCATAAATCTCTAAAAATCACTTATAATCTCTTTTATCAATTTCAATTACTTATAACTCTTTTGAATCTCTAGAATCATTTATAAACCCTTTATAAACCCCTTAAAATCATTTATAAAAATCCTTTTATAATCTATAACTCATTTCTAAATTTCGTTTCAAACATCTAACCATTATAATACTCTTTTACCCTTTTTCAACCTTCCTTTAAGTCTTCCAAACCATGTTATAAGATTCCCCTTATAAAACTTAAACCTGTTTATAAAACTTTACTTACAAATCTCGAAAACATTTATAAACAAATTCTACCTTTTACTTTAAAATACTATTATTATTATAATAAACATTATAAATAAATAAATGTTAATTTTTAAAACATCTTAAACTAATAATTAATAAATTTCAAAACATTCTTAATGTTGAGTCAAGATTTTTATATAGTTTTGATTTCTGACAAAGGGATAAACCGTGATCGACAAAAAGAAGTTATTCATTGAGACACAACGAGCTTCATACGTTAGAGGTTGATTATTTGGTATGTTAGTAGTATTAGTTATGTTAAAATCTATCCTCAAATAATCATGCATCTCAATAGAGTCGATGTATATACGTTTTGGATGACATTGCACATTCACTGTGCAATTTAACAGGGACCGGTCGACCAGTCCAAAACCAGGCGGTCGACCGTTCCTGTGTAAATTGCACAATGAACGTGCACACATGCACATAACGTCTATATATTTGAAATTTTGTCTACTGGTCATTTTTGACCTGTCGACCATTTTTAAACAGAAAGCAACCTTTCCCAAAAGACACTTCTTTCTTTAATGGTTGCTTCTCTTACCTTTCATCAATGATCACATCTGTTAATGGCTACTCTTCACAAAGAGTTACAACCATTTATTCTCTATATAAACATATCTAAATCGTTGATTGAAATACAACAATTCTTTGCTTTAAAATTCTGATCTTAATTTCTAAATACTCTTGCATTCTAAAAGCTCTCTACTTCAAATTGCTTATTGAATCATTGAAATTATTTCATATCTTTCGATTCAAATAAGTAATATACTTCCTTCAATCTTCACAAACATCATTCACATATTTTGAGGATAAGATTACAGGAAGGGTGTACTACAAGTGACAAATCAGTGTTATCAAGAGCACAAGTTGTCAACGACAATTGTATTTGTTTTTGTTGAAGTCCTCGGTGTTGTAAGAGGCACGAAATCCCGTTCGGCTGTTCGGGTGTTGTAAACCTGTTCCTCCGGGTGAAGCGAGGTAGTTGGTTGTGAAAATCCAGATAGAAGTCTGGGACTGGACGTAGGACGGGAGGTCCGAACCAGTATAAAAATCCCTGGTGTGATTTTTACAGTTTACTGCATTTACTATTCTATATCTGTGAATTGCTATATAGTTAGTTTATTGAATATTTACTTGTATAGCAATTGTAAATAATATTCCGCATATATTATTAGTCCATATTACACGATCCATAATTAGTGTGCACAAGCGTACACACTTTCATTATTCTCCCCCTTTTTGATTGATGACAACATAGTTATGAATCTCCCCCTGTATATGATCTCCCCCTGAGATTGTGCCTGTAACTCTATATTTTCCTGCATATATACTGTTAGCACAATTTTCTCCCCCTTTGTCATCGACAAAAAGGAGTTTGTTAAAATAGAGGATATAAATTATATAATCCAGAGTATAAGCAAAATAAAACTACTACCATAGATCAAGAGTTAAGAGTCACATAATATGATAATACCCAAGAGTCTAGTACGAATTAAAACGCGACACTATTTAGTACAAGTGCCAGATAATGTCTTAAAGCAAGAACTAAAGTCATAATTTACACATAATAATAGATAAAGAGATAAACTAAAAGGATTCAATCTGACTCTGTCTCACCCTCCTCTTCTTCTTCTTCTTCAACAAGCTGAGTTTTTCCGTATCCACGTCCATGACTCATTCCCGAGCTTGTACCCTCCTCCAAGGATGTCCAAGCAAAAGTAGGAGGAGCTGGGCGCTTGCCAGGGTCTTGAGTTGACATGGATGAGGATGATGCTCCACATGATATTGCCTCCCATATAGAACTGAAGAACGACTTAAGTTTGTTAAAGCGTTTATCCATTTTTGTATCCATGCGCTTAAGTCGTGCTTCGAGAAGAAATTGATTTTGAGCAATAGTGTTAAGTGATTCTTTTGTTGAGGAAGATGATCTTAAAAGTTTAACTTCTTCAGGTTTAGGACGGGATGAACGGGAGGAAGCTTCTCTATGTCCTTGGTCTTTCCATTGTTCAAAAGGCATAATATTGAAGTATGGAGCTGGAAGCTTCATTCTTGTAATCGAAGCTTTGTTGATGGCTTTTGGTTTGGAAATAGAAGACTTTGGTGGTTCAATGCCACAATCGAGCAAGAGTCGCATAATATACTCGTTATAAAACAAGTGTGGCCTAGAACTATCATTTACTTTCAAGATCTCATCAAAGATCATACCAATCCAGTTTATACGAATGCCCCCATAGATTGCGTATAATGCCTTGAAATTTTCTTTATAGACGGCATCAAAATTTCCAATTCTTGGTAAAAGAGAGTGCATAAGAGTATGATGAAGAATTCTTGCAGACGGCCGTAAACCAATAGACTTAGTGCTATCCTTGTCATCTTCAATAAATTGATGACTAATTTGATTACGGACATGAATATTGCAAAAGTCATTTGAGAATTTTTCACCAATAAACCGAGAACCAAGAACATTTGCCATCCTATCACATGAGATAAACACTTCTTTGCCATAGACAGCGGACCAAAAGCAAAAATTGGGATCCTCAGGCTTGTTTTTCTCTAAATTTAGATTAGCATAGAATAACTTGATCATGACATGGTTAATTTCCACATTGTTTTGATCATAGTCAAGTAGATTTGCAATGTCAGCATCCTTTGCGAAATCTAGGATACGATAACTAGAGAAATCTGAGAATTTAACAAACGAACCCGGATGGATAGTAAAATCTTTCATGTCATTCCATCTCTTGAGTGAAATTGGATCCACAAGACATTTCTTGATAGAGAGATCAATGGGTTGTGTTTCTGAGGTAGAAGCTTGCTTTAATTTCTTTTGTTGAGGAGCCATTAGGGATAAATTTGAAGAAAGAAATTTAATAAGAGAAAGTAGGGTTTCTGGGATTTGGGGGAAGAAGACTGGTTTGAAGTAAAAGAGAGAGATAAAAAAAAAGTGAACGGAAAGTTATATTAAAAAAAACAGAATATACGTAACCGGTCGACCGGTCAAAATGGGGCGGTCGACCGTTTTTATCCAGAGTGCAAAACGGTCGACCGGTCCATTTTTAGCTGTCGACCGGTGCTGTTTTGGAAGCACAGTTCAGCCTGTTTTCAATTTACTGTGTCCTATAAATTGTATATCACTCTTATTATAATATTTAAATGTTATTAAATGAGTGATTACAAAAGAAAATAAACAACGATACAATATAAAAATAAAATTAATGAAGAGTGGGAGAAGGAAGATCGGTTGAATCTTCGTTGATATCATCAATGCGAGCCTTCCAAGATGACCATTTTTCAGTTGCCCCTTCATTCTGAGCATAGTTTCTGTCCCATGAGTTTGGGGTTCTAGAAGATGAAGGTGCATTTGGCATCGGCTCATGAACATCTCGTTTGTTTGTTCCACAGAAGAAGAATGCCATTCTTTCTAAAATAGATAATCGTGCCGAAGTCTGCTGTTGTTCATGATGAAGCTGTTGTTGTCCATAATGAAGCTGACGTTGAAGATCTATTTGATGTTTTTGATAGTGATGAATTTCATCGATCTTCTCTTTGGTATGAGGAGAACAGAATAGCACTTTCTTTGCCTTTTTTGATTTAGGCGTACTTCCAGGTGTACGAGAGCATTGATGATGGCACTTTGGTTTATATTTTGGTGTTTCAGGAGAAAAATATTCTTCTGGCTTAGAACTTGTAACGGAAATGTGTGATTTTTGAGCACACTCATCACAAATATGTGCCATAGAAAATTTTGTATTTATGATTAGATAAGGGAAGATGAATAAAACGAATGTTTTTTACAGCTTATATAGACAGTCCTTATATATAAGCCTATGATCAAGAGTGAAAAGAGGAATTTGATGGTGTAAACAATAAGAGGCTCAAATTAAAAAAAGCTTAAAATAGCTATAGTAAAAAAAATAATCAAACGAAAGAACTTAAAAGTTTAACATCAGTAATTATTAGACAAGGTCTTTTAAAGAAATTAAACCAAGCTCTCTTCGTAATCTAATAAAACTAGATTCGAGCAAAGGTTTAGTAAAAATGTCCGCTAATTGATTATCAGTTTGGACATATTCAAGACATATATTTCCTTTTTCAATATTATCTCTAAGGAAATGATGACGGATATCAATGTGCTTGGTTCTAGAATGATTCACTGGATTTTTAGAAAGATTTATAGCACTCGTGTTATCACAGTATATAATAGAATTTGATAAATGAATATCAAAATCTTGAAGTGTTTGTTGCATATATAATACTTGAGTACAAGCGAGAGCCGCTGATATATATTCGGCTTCACATGTTGATAGTGAAACACAATTCTATTTCTTACTAAACCAAGAGACAAGTGATTTTCCAATAAAATGGCACGTACCACTTGTACTCTTTCTATCCGTTCGAGAACGTCCAAAATCAGCATCACTATATGAAACTAATTCGAATGGACATTCTGTTGGATAAAAAAGACCGAAATCTTTTGTATTATTAAGATAACGAATTATACGCTTCACTGCTCGTAAATGTGATTCCTTTGGATTTGCTTGAAAACGAGCACATAGACAAACACTCATCATTATATCTGGACGACTAGCTGAAAGATAAAGAAGAGAACCAATCATGCTCCGATATAATTTCTGGTCAACACTCTTACCATTATCATCTTTTTCAAGATGTGTTGTTGTACTCATTGGAGTTGGTTTACCAGATGTATTTTCTAATCCGAAGCGCTTGATAAGATTTCCGCAGTATTTTTCTTGATTAATAAAAATACCATTCGGAAGTTGTTTGATTTGAAGTCCAAGAAAGTATGACAATTCTCCCATATGAGACATTTTGAATTCTTTGGTCATAATACTTGCAAATTCCTTACAGAGTTTATCATTTGTTGAACCAAAGATGATGTCGTCTACATATTTCTGAATAACTAGAATATCCTTTTGAGAATGTTTGATAAACAAAGTTTGATCGACTCTGCCTATTTGAAATCCTGAGTTAATAAGATAGCTACGTAATCGTTCATACCAAGCACGAGGTGCTTGTTTTAAACCATACAGAGCTTTCTTAAGTTTGAACACATGGTCAGGATATTTTTCATGTACAAACAAAGGAGGTTGTTCGACATATACATTCTCTTTGATAAATCCATTAAGAAATGCACTTTTGACATCCATCTGATAAAGTTTGAAATTATGATGACAAGCAAAAGATAATAGGATTCTAATAGCTTCTAGTTGAGCAACTGGTGCAAAAGTTTCTTCATAATCGATACCTTCTTCCTGATTGTACCCCTGTGCTACTAACCTTGCTTTATTTCTGGTGATATTCCCTTGTTCATCAGCCTTATTTTTATAGACCCATTTAGTACCAATCACTGACTGATCGGTTGGTCTTGGAACAAGTTCCCAGACGTCATTGCGCACGAACTGATTTAGTTCTTCTTGCATGGCAATGATCCAATATTCGTCGGTAGCTGCTTCTTTAGGATTTTTAGGTTCGATATTTGATAGAAACGCAACATGACCCATTTGATGTAATTGACTCCTAGTTCTTACTTGTGAGTCGACCTCCCCAATTACATTTTGAACCGGATGGTGTCTCAATAATCTTGGAGGGGAACGTATTTCACAAGCTGGTTGTTGTTGAGAAATATTTTCAACAATATTTTCAGAGTCAGAGTCATAATTTGTGATGATAGGAGTGTCGGAAAGTATAGTTTCGTCATCATCAGATTTTGGTTGAGAGGGCTGAAAGATTTCATCGAAGGAAACATGAAGAGATTCTTCAATAGTTTTGGTTCGTTTATTGAAAATACGATACGCCTTGCTTCTTTCCGAATAACCGACAAATATTCCTTCATCAGCTTTCGGATCAAACTTTCCGTTTCGTATTTAAAATGAAACATTTTGAACCAAATACTTTGAAGTAAGATATATTTGGCTTCCTTTCGTTAAATAATTCATAAGACGTATTCTTGGTGAGTGGTCGAATGGACACACGATTCAAAACATAACACGCAGTGGCGACGGCTTCTGCCCAGAAATGTTTTGGTAAAGTGGATCCATTTAATAGCGTTCTTGCACATTCTTGTAATGTTCGATTTTTTCGTTCTACAACTCCGTTTTGTTGTGGAGTTCTAGGAAACGAAAAATTGTGGTTAATACCTTTCTTTGTACAAAAATGTTCAAATTCGTTATTTTCGAATTCACCACCATGATCACTTTTTATGTTTTTAACTTTTAGCCCTTTCGATTTTTGAATTCTTTTGACGAAAGATTTAAAATGTTCAAAAGTGTCACTCTTGTTTTTCAGGAAAATAGACCATGTATACCGAGAATAGTCATCAACTATTACAAATACATATCGATTATGGTTTATCGACTGAACCTGTGTTGGTCCGAATAAATCCATATGTAGTAACTCAAGTGGTTGTAATGTTGATATGACTTTCTTGGATTTAAAAGATGATTTGGTTAATTTTCCTAATTGACATGCATCACAGATATTGTTAACCTTAAAAATCATTTTGGGTAGTCCTCTAACTAGATTGTTTTTGGCTAGCTTGTCAATAGTTCTGAAGTTTATATGACAGAAGCGTTTGTGCCATAGCCATGGATCATTATCATTAGCCACAAGACACATATCTGAGTTATGATTAATATTCATATTCAGAATATATATTTCTGTCTCTATAACCTTCGAAAATTAAATTATGATCTTTATCTAGAATACTACACTTATTATTTGAAAAAGAAATTGTAAAACCCTTGTCACATAATTGACTGATACTAAGTAAATTGTGTTTTAAATTTCTAACTAGCATGACATTTGTAATAAGAGGTGAGTTAGATGTACCGCAATTGCTCACATCGCCTTTGCCGATGATATAGCCTTTTGAATTATCTCCAAAAGTGACGGAGCCACCATCTGAGTATGTAATATTTGTTAATAAGCTCTTGTCTCCAGTCATGTGCTTCGAGCAACCACTGTCCAATATCCACTTTCCTCTTTTCTTAAGTGGGACCTGCAAAAAATAAAATTAAGTCCATGGTACCCACTTTTTATGGGGTCCTAAGAGTTAGGTCTTAGGAGTCCAAACCCATACGGGTCCGGTATCCCCTTTATATATATAATTAGTATTAAGATGTACAGTATTCATGAAATTCTGAATATATTTATTCCTAATCAAATTGTTATTTGTTTTAGGAACCCATATTTTGATAGTCTTGACATTTTTCTTCTGAAATTTCACAACTGGTTTTGGTTTGGAATATAATAAACTAAGATTTTTCTTAGCTCCAGTATTTTGTACTTTCTTTTTCCTTTCATTACCAAGATGTTTCTTGGTTTCTTGTTTCCTATATCCCAAACCTTGTTTATTTGAAACAGATTGTGAACTTTCAATGATTTTTGTCAAATTTTCTCGACCTTTGTTAAAGTTAGAAACATTTTGAGTTATGTCATCTAACTTAGTTTGTAAGCTCGCCTTTTCTAGGTCCAGATTTTTGACTTTTGCCTTAAGCTCATGATTTTCAGTAGTGAGAGCATCATTTTTCTCTTTTTGAGTTTCAATTTCTTGACTCAAAAGAGATAATTGAGAGTCAACATTAGATGATGATTCTTGAAGTTTTTCAAGTTCTTCTTCTAATATTTTCTTCTCGTCTTTTAACATATCTCGTTCAAACTCTGCTCTACTCAAATCTGCTTTGGCTACTTTTAATTGACGTTTTATGTCTTTATATTTGACTATCAATTCAGAATTAATATCAAGTAATTCATCAAATGTAGGAATTTGTACCTCATCTTCTGTTGCCATAAAACAAACATTAGCTTGTTCATTCTCCTGATCACTTTCACTTTCAGATGAGGATGAGTCTGAATCATCCCATGTTACTGAGAAGGCTCGTTTCTTTGACTTGTCCTTCTTATGTTTGAATTTATCATTTTCTGACTTCTTCTTCTGTTCTGGACAATCCTTCTACATGTGCCCCTTTTTGTGACAGTTGAAACATTCTATAGTTGATGAAGATGGTTTGTTTGATCCAGGTTTCCTTTTGTTGTAACGACTGGCTTTTCGATATTTTAGGAATTTTTTGAATCCTTTTGCAATGAATGCTAGATCTTCATCTTCAGAATCTGATTCATTTTCATCTTTCTCAGCATGAAATGCTACATTTTTCTTTTCTTCTTTCTGTTCTTTTCTAGCCTACAAATTTGCTTCATAGGACATTAAATTTCCTATCAATTCATCTGGCTTCATGATGGAAAGGTCATTAGCTTCTTCAATTGCTAATACTTTTCCTTCCCATTCACTAGTCAGAGAATGTAGGACTGTTGAAACAACATCAAAATCTGAATATTTTTGTCCTAATCCGATAAGTGCATGATGAATAGTTTGAAACCTTGAATACATATCATTGATTGTCTCATTCGGTTTCATTTTGAAATTTTGAAACTGACTTTTCAGCATGGCTATTTTGGCTTGTTTAACCTTGTTAGTACCTTCATGAGTGGTTTTCATCGTTTGCCAAATTTGATATGCAGTAGTGCAGATACTAACACGGTTATATTCATTTTGGTCTAATGCATAAAACAACATATTTATTGCCTTTGCATTTACGGCTGCTGCCGTTTTCTCAGCCGTTGTCCATTCTGAATATTCAGTTGTTGGATTTACTATTTCTTTTTGAGTAGCATTCCAAGCATCATAGCTATTTGATTGCATAAAAAATGACATACGTGTTGCCCAATAGCTATAGTTGAGACCATTAAAGAATGGAGGTCTTTGTGTTGATTGACCTTCCGTGTAAGTGTTAGTGCTAGTGCTTGCGTTATTTGCCATATTACAAGAATATATCAAATAACGGTGTTACGGTTATATGATGACCGTGCTCTGATACCAAATGAAAGTGTGTACGCTTGTGCACACTAATTATGGATCGTGTAATATGGACTAATAATATATGCGGAATATTATTTACAATTGCTATACAAGTAAATATTCAATAAACTAACTATATAGCAATTCACAGATATAGAATAGTAAATGCAGTAAACTGTAAAAATCACACCAGGGATTTTTATACTGGTTCGGACCTCCCGTCCTACGTCCAGTCCCAGACTTCTATCTGGATTTTCACAACCAACTACCTCGCTTCACCCGGAGGAACAGGTTTACAACACCCGAACAGCCGAACGAGATTTCGTGCCTCTTACAACACCGAGGACTTCAACAAAAACAAATACAATTGTCGTTGACAACTTGTGCTCTTGATAACACTGATTTGTCACTTGTAGTACACCCTTCCTATAATCTTATCCTCAAAATATGTGAATGATGTTTGTGAAGATTGAAGGAAGTATATTACTTATTTGAATCGAAAGATATGAAATAATTTCAATGATTCAATAAGCAATTTGAAGTAGAGAGCTTTTAGAATGCAAGAGTATTTAGAAATTAAGATCAGAATTTTAAAGCAAAGAATTGTTGTATTTCAATCAATGATTTAGATATGTTTATATAGAGAATAAATGGTTGTAACTCTTTGTGAAGAGTAGCCATTAACAGATGTGATCATTGATGAAAGGTAAGAGAAGCAACCATTGAAGAAAGAAGTGTCTTTTGGGAAAGGTTGCTTTCTGTTTAAAAACGGTCGACAGGTCAAAAATGACCAGTAGACAAAATTTCAAATATATAGACGTTATGTGCATGTGTGCACGTTCATTGTGCAATTTACACAGGAACGGTCGACCGCCTGGTTTTGGACCGGTCGACCGGTCCCTGTTAAATTGCACAGTGAATGTGCAATGTCATCCAAAACGTATATACATCGATTCTATTGAGATGCATGATTATTTGAGGATAGATTTTAACATAACTAATACTACTAACATACCAAATAATCAACCTCTAACGTATGAAGCTCGTTGTGTCTCAATGAATAACTTCTTTTTGTCGATCACGGTTTATCCCTTTGTCAGAAATCAAAACTATATAAAAATCTTGACTCAACATTCTCCCCCTTTTTGATTGATGACAACATAGTTATGAATCTCCCCCTGTATATGATCTCCCCCTGAGATTGAGCCTGTAACTCTATATTTTCCTGCATATATACTGTTAGCACAATTCTTAATAAAACAATTATATTTAATTTCAAAACCTTATTGATAAACAATTATATTTAATTTCAAAACCATATTAATATTCTAATTAATTAACCTTTAAAATATTAAAAAATTTATAATAACTTTAAAACAATATTAATATAAATAAACATCTTTTAAATCATAATTGTATTTTCTTGATAAAAATCCATACTTAACTTTTTACATAATTGTTTCCATATTTATAAGCTATATTTATAATGCTCTTTTATTTTATGAAACTTCCTTTCATACAATCCCCTTATTTATGAACCCCATTTATAACTCGATTCCTTTATAAATTTCACTTATTCATAAATTCCATTAAAAATATTCATCACCGTTCATTTTTAACGTTGTCCCCAGATGGGTAAATTCCTTTTATAAATTTCTTTAAATTTATAAAATATCATTTAACAATCCCACTTTACCCTCACTTTCAATTTCCAAAATAGGGTCCACTATTTTCTCAAACAAACTTCCATTTCTTTAAATAAATCCATCATTTGATTTGGTTCACAAATTTATTAAATAATAATAATTTCCTTTGATTTATAGCACCATTTATAAATCTATACTTTTATTAACAAAACATCATTCCACAAATATTTACTTCATTTGTAAAAAGTTACTTTATACAAAATGATTAATAATATTTATATCAAATATTTTCTATTTTCTTTTAAAACTATATCCTTTTATTATAAAAGATGGACTTAATTTAAGATTTAAAATTCTTTATCCACAATTCAAAATTTCTATTTAAAATATTTTATAAAACTATAAATTTATAATTTCTCAAAATCATACCTTTTGTTTTAGGAAAATTATTTAAACATATATTTCCAAAATCTCTATAAAATCCCTTTTGTATCAACTATTATTTTATAGTATTTAAAATACCAAGAATAAGGACAAGTGTCACTCAAGCACTAATTAAGTAAAATCGTGTCCATGTTATCAATTATAGCATCCAACATATCGTATATCAATTTATATGAAAATAAAATCAAAAGTGGGAGGAATCCCCTTGGGCACCTTCAACCTATCCCCCTGCATCACATACATTATATAATCATAAAATTATAAATCAATCGCTTCGAGGCAAGTTTCGTATGCAAATGGTCATCTGCTCTTATACGAGAACGTAATATGGTCTCATCCGCTCCTCGGGCGAGAATATATTCAATCCATCTAATTAAATAGTAAATCATCCAACAGACAATAACAATCAAAAATAAATATCCATACATCCAATAAATAATTTTTATTATCAAAAATATATTTTTGGTTAACCAAAAAGGTGAGATTAACTCATGTTGATTTTTGTTTCGGCAAAACATCCTAGTTTGAATTAAAATTGAACGAATGTTCAATTTTAACCCAAATTTCTATCAGCTCTGAATCTATCAATTCCATAGCGTGGCCTTCGTCGATACGGTCGCAATGCGATTCGTCGCGTTTAATTTGTACCTCGTATGAATTTGATATGGGTTAACGAACGTTTTAAATAACTAAACTAAAATTAACTTAACTAAATAACCTTTTAAAAAAAATTGCCCTCCTTCCTTCACGTATGCTCTAGGCACGAACACAGAATCGGCCGCGACCTTATTTCGACACCTGCCGCCGTCGTGCGCCCATGCCGCATCACCGCCAACGTTCACCGCCGTACCTCGCATGCCGCTATAACCGTCAACACGCGCGCCTAAATTTTCGTCGGCAATGACCAATCAAACCCAAAGGCTGCTGCAAACATAGCCAAAAACCAATCGCCTTGAAGCGAAACTCGATGATTCCTCTGTTGATTGCGCTCATCTCAACCTTCCCGACGTTTCTCTAGTTGACACCGAGCTCCGATATGGACTATAATGGCACTGTGAATTATTGGCCATTGGATTGAGCTTGTTTAAATTTAAAAAGAAAAAAGAAAATGGTGAACCTTTTTCTCTGATGAACATAACTATATAGTAGAAGGGATGGGGCATGGTGTGAACGTGTATAGGTGTAGTGTGAGTTGATGGGGCATGGCCTTAAGCATGGGCTAACATATATATATATATATAATATTAAAATATTCAACTTTAAACGTCCTAAAATTTTGAACTCCAAACGAGACGTGCCACTAGGCGTTCTATATGTTATACCCCTATTCCAAACATAATGAAACTAGTCTCGAGACCTAATTCGATCATATGCAGAAGATAGCTTTTAAAGCCCAATTATATTATAAATTTCCTAAATTAATTTCTATGCGTTTCGATCCCATATGTCCAAATGATACGTCCAATCACCACGAATTTCATCGGTATATAATAATTTATTATTATGGATCCAATGAAATTGGTTTCATTGAAATCCGAGATAGTGCCCCCAGAAGGCTATTTTTACATGTTAATTTAAACGAATTATTATAAAAACTAGTTCATTCACTTTTAATTCAAATTAAAAAGTTTTCTAGATTTATCTCCATCAAAATAGAATTTAAATCAACTCCCAAAAATCATTTTCATTCATTTCAATTCAAAAGCAAATAGAATTTAATTATTATCAATAAATCGCTATGTTTGAAATTCAAGTTATTAACTTATAAAATTGACCTTTCAATATTTAAAATCAATTAGATATTGTGCAGTTAAAGCGCTCGGCAGATTAAATGCGGTGGAGGTGCAAAAAGTCATAGCGGGGATACATCGAGGATGTAGCGGGATATAGTGGAAGACTCTATAATAACATATAAAACTCGTACTTAATATTTTTAAAAATATATAAATGGTAATTAAATGAAAAATTAACATTCAATTGAATTATAATTAATACATAAATAATATTAAATAAAAACATATGCTGTTATATAACATAACTGAATTTAGTAGAATATTAGAGTATTTTCATTTCTAAAAATATATTAAAATTCAATTAAATAAATTAATTTCATAATTTTTATAATATATAAATGTCATTTTTCAATTCATTTCTTTTACAAAAGATATAGCGGAAATAGCATAATATAGCGGAAATAATGGGATATAGCGGAAATAGCGGGGCTTAAAGCGGAAAGGCTACATTTGGAGCTATATGGAAAAATCGTAGTGGTAGAATTCTAATATGAGATATAGCATGGTTATAGCGGGGCATTAACTTCACAGATTAGATATTCCAAATTTTAAATGACCGAAATTTTGGGTCATTACAATCTTATAAGAAAGAGAGAGAGGAAGTGGAAGCACAAGTAGAAGTGCCAATTATAAGGATGTATATTGGGTGTTTAGTGTTTGTTTTATTAATTATGTATTTGTGTGGTTAATGCGCTTAGACTGAGTCTGCAATCTTACTTCATGATTTTATTTCTATTAAAGTATAATTATTTGACAAAAAAATTTCCATTAGCAAGAAGTAAATATTCAACAAAGCTCTCCTTGGTAAACAATTTCCATACAACAACTTAGGAAATAAGTTCACAAAGAAATTTACAAAATCCTTAGTATGCATTCTACACAACTTAGTAAAAAAAACAACTTAAGAACACTTAAACAAAAAAGTAATTGGTCACGTAATTCAAAACGTCCTACTTGATCTTCAGTATGCTTTACTGTTGAAACATATTCCTCTATCGAGTTAATGTTTCTCTAAGGTTTATAATTTGAACCCCTAATCGTGTCTAGATAATTATTTATTGGCTCTTATGCCCACCTCCTTTAGACTCCACAACCATGTTAAGAATTATGATACTTGCATACACAATCTTTGTGACGCCCCACCTCTATACCCACGCTAGCCAAGGACACTACGGGGTAATGCCGTCAACTAGCATGGAGAATAAGGCTGCTGAGGAGCGACCATCCGTGTAATTGCTTTGTGCGAGTACCGATATGCCAGATAAAAATAAAAAATTTCATCTCAAGAGGAAATCCGACATATGGATACAAACTCAAAGCTACTACACAGTGGCTATATGGACTTCGGAAACAAATATAGAAATAAACATAACACAAATCAGTCACAGACAGTTCATATCACAAAGGCGGAAATAGATATGAATATAACACATGTAAGTGTACTTCAGAGTAGTGGTCAAATAAGATCCACGATAATACAAAAGAATAGCATCACGTGCTATACAAAAGAATAAGTACACAACATAGAGTCTATATCTCAAATGTGTACATCCAAAAACTACTAATCTATGTAGTTAGCCAAAAGTCAGAATAATCCAGAAGAGAAGTCAAGTAGAAGCACCTGTAACATCTCAGTCTGACCCGAGTATTATTTAAGAAGAAAATAATAAATGGATCAGTCTAGCTATAATTATCAGATAAAATGAGATAAGAAGAGATATAATAAAAACGTATGATAACTAAGAATGTCATACTGCGACAAGTCTACATAGAAAATCAACTAAAGGCATACAATATCTCAAGAATCTCATAGCATCAAAAGAATGTCATATTCTTTATTTAATTCACCAAGCCACAATAAAATGACATACTCATCAATGTCAATGGTAAAAGCTGGTGAAACATAAATTCCAGAAATCACAACAAGAAATCCAGAAATCATAAGAAAAGGATGGCCAATCCCAAACAGGAGCATGAAAGCCGGAACATTGACGCAGTGCAAACGGTACGTCCAATGAACCGAAAAGCCGAGACATCGATGTAGTACAAACGGTACATCAGATGAATCGAACATTGACACAGTGCAAACGGTACGTCCAATGAATTGAACATTGACGCAGTGCAAACGGTACGTCCAATGAACTGGAAAGCCGAGACATCGATGTAGTACAAATGGTACATCAGATGAATCGAATATTGACGCAGTGCAAACGGTACATCCAATGAATCGAACATTGACGTAGTGCAAACGGTACGTCCAATGAATCGGAAAGACAATACAATTCAGAACATTGACGCAGTGCAAACGGTACGTCCAGTGAATCGGAAGGCCGAGACATCGATGTAGTGCAAAAGGTACATCAGATGAATCGAAACACATTAAAAGTACTTGGGTTGCCAGCCCACAAAGAAATGAGACGAATCTCAATAAAATGAAGTACAGTCCTTCACATGGACAAAGAGACATCGCACATTGCTAGTCTAAACCATAAAATGATCATCATCGATCGTCAAGAAGTGTCGATTACACTAAGCTAGTAAATATAAGAGTTTAGCTTCATGTCCCATAACCACTTGCTTAACTCAAATATTTACGAACAGATTGTAGATCTCCACTAGAAAATTGTCACAAGAGTTTCAATCGAACAAGTCCATAAATTAACCGACGAAGTAAACGCAAGTGTTTCATACCACTTGTTTTGCTAAGCCGTTTAATTATATTTTCTCATACGAATGAAGTAAAGGTTTGTATATACTAATAGATTGGAAAACGGTTTTAAGAAATGAGCTTTGATATTGAAAATAGAGTTGAAATCGTTTTGATGAAGAAGTTTTGATATTTAATACTAGTATAGAAAACCTTTATATTTTGAAGTGACAAATCATAGAAGTGATTATAGAAACAATCAATCATAAAAATTCACATTCGAAGACGTGAATAAAATCCAAAGAAATCGATACCGAATCCATCAAAATGGATACTCCCAAAAACCCGAAGAAAAGAAGTCATCAAAGTCGGTAATAAATGATAACAACAAAAGGGGAACAACACGAATCGATTAAAGTTGGAATTTCAAACAAATAGGCAATATAGGAAAAATTGGCAAATAGGAGCAGGTCGGTCAACCGGACCCTGGGGTCGGTTGACTGGACCAGAGGCATAAATTCTCGAGTAGCAGGTCGATCGACCGGACCCTGGGGGCGGTCGGCCGAAGCCTGTAACCTGCACTCCCCAAAACAGAGGCATGGAAATGCTAGAGTAGCAGGTCGGTCGACCGGACCCTGAGGTCGGTCGACCGGAGCCTGTTTCCAGCACTCCCATGCCAATCAAATGAATGCCAATCCCTTCCGAAATGCAATCGTACGAGCAACGGCACTAAGGGTTTACGCCCATCGACTACCCGGCCATATAAGCTCTTCGATTCATCACCAAAAACATGATCAAAACATCAAAGTTAGGATTTTCAAAGAATTGAACTCAAAACACTAAAAATTGGAATATTCACCAAATCAATCCAAACCAAAAGCAATTGCACAAGAATAAGTGCTAGGAATTCATACCTAACAATCGAAGATAGTTATAGACTAAGATGTGAGATAAAAATCTCACCTTTGAACCCAAATCAATGAAGAAGAAGCTTGAAAGCAATGTCAAGGGCGATCACTCTTCAATTCCAACTCAACAAGCTTGAATCAAAGCTTTAAAGAAGGACATTCCCAAAGTTAGGTTTAGGAATAAACTGAAATTGAAGAGGAGAAGAAGATAGAGAAGATGAAGAGGAGACTTACCAATGGGTTCTCTTTGAATTTGGAGCTAGAAGTTGGAGTTTGCAAGAGGGACTAGGGCTAGGAGTTTCTAATCCCCTTTCTCTTCCCCCATTTTCAGTTTTGCTTGAGTGTTTGGAGAATAAGAGTGAAGTGAAGAGGAGAGGTGGACTGAGCTAGGGTAATAAGTTGGGATATTGGGCTGAAACCTAACCCAAAGCCCTAAGTGAAAAGTGACAAAATTCTCCTAACTCTAAACATATCGAAGCTTATACTCAAAAAGGTGGCAAACGGCATTTCGAACTCAAAGGAAGTGGTCTCGAGTCCCAATTCGACCGTATGCAAAAAGTAGCTTTTCAGACTAAAATCCGACTAATGATTAAATATTTAAATAAAATATTTAAATATAAAAATTCGATAAATATGCGGGTTGTTACAGACTCCCCTCCTTAAAGAAATTGCGTTCTTGCAATACTTAAGAAGGAAATAAAGAGTAACAATCATAAAAGCATATCAACACAAAAGAAGATTTAAAATATGAAGTTCACCAAAAAGAGCACGAAAGAATGAGTCTGGATGTGATCGCCCGATGAATTCTCTGGATTCCCAAGAGCAATCCATAGGATTCGAAAACCATCGAACTTTCACAAAAAGAACATCTTTATTTCGAAGGCGCTCAACCTCCGAAGCAATGATGTGAATAGAATGTTGCTCATAAATCAAATAGGTGAAACTTCAGTTTCATCAATAACATCGGGCTCAAAAAATAAAAATCGGAATCCAAAAGGCATTTTCGTAAAATAAAAGACGTGGAAAACGTCATAAATAGCTGAAAATTGAACCGGTGCAACGGCGTAGCACAAAAGCGGTACGCTCAAGAAACTAGAAACTCGAATAATTTAGAACAACGGCGTAGTATAATAACGGTATGCCAGATGAACCAAAACACAAAACAATTCGGAACACCGACGCAGTACAAACGGTACGTCAAATGAACCGAATTCCATAAAAGAACATCGGACGCTAGTCCATAAAAGAAATGAGATAAAGCTCAATAAAACGAAGTATATCAAAACGTCCGATGGACTTGATAAAAAGATAATTCCATTCAGACATCATCAAAGAATCAACCACTTGTTGTTTACAACAAAGTGCATTGGCAACACGGTTCCTCTTTCCGGGAATATACAAAGAATATCAAGATCATAAGATGCAAGGAACTCGATCCAATATTAAGTTCCTTATGAGAAAATAAATATTCCAAAGATTTATGATCGAGGCGGAGAACAAATTTCTCCCCCAAAAAAATGATGATGCCAAACTCTAAAAGCGAAAACAATAGCCGCGAGCACTAGATCATGAGTGGCATACCTAGTCTCGATCGGCTTTAATGATTTAGAAGCACAAGTGATAGCACGTTCTCTTTTGCAAGAGAACGACATCCAAACCAATACGATTAGCATTGGTACTAAAGATAAAGTCTTGGTTCCCATCGGGAATCACAAGAATAGGAATATCGAAAAGAAAGAGCTCTTTTAAATTGATCCTCTTTTCCCAAAAGCTAACATTTTCAAAATTACAATTACATTTATGTAATTATCTTTTCAGAAAAACTTTTATTTTACAAGTCAATGTATCGTGTCTGATTGTCTCATCAAAGCATTTAGGAAATTCCTATCGATAACGTTGATCAAGCGCATCGACCAGAATTCTTAAAGCACTCAATGGGCAATACAATCACTAAATCATCTTCTATATGATAAACATGTTTCTTAAAAACTTTTAAGAATATTCTTTGCTCGTTTAAGAGAAAAAAATCAAATTGTACTTATAAATAAATCTTATGAAAAAGATTTGCAAAATTTTATTTGCTGTTTTCATCCAAAATCAATATATGGAAGAATGGAGTCATCGAGATTGTAGAATACTCGATTTACAAAATGGATGAAATAAGTTGGACAAACTGAATGACACAATAAGTCATTCATAAGTTTCATAACGAGTGCGGAATGCGGTAAATGGAATGCTAACTCCCACAACTCGTAGCAAATAAAAATCGGTGGCAAGGTCGAGCTAAAAAGATCTTATCACCACTTAAAAGATTGCTTAGGTGATAATCCTAAATCAAACTCAAAAATACCGGAAAATTCTCAAACTACATGAATGAGAGAAATAACACTTTCCTCATCATGTGAGCTTAAAGAATAAAATGATGCCATCAAATTGGAATCAAAATCACAAAGGAAAAACAGAAATCTGCTTAACAGATTGAAAATGTCGAAGATGAATAGTCCACATGGGATAAAGGGTATGGCTATATAAAAATTAAGTTAATCCTTACAAAAATCGATTCTGAAGCCTAAGTAAAAATCAGCTCGGAAAGATAAATCACATAAAATAATTTCGACATCAATATAAAGCAAATTGAGTGTTGCAGATCCACCAATCCGGATTCGCAATCCTCAAAGAAGTAATCAAGCCCATAAATGTCTAAAGAAAAAGAATCACAAGTTCTTTTGATATAAAAATGATGAGATGAAACCCATATAAAAAAAGAACTCGAATAAGACAATCACAAAATAAATGTCATCAAGGATAGAATGGATACCTTGACCAAGAGAAGTGTCACTAGGGGCTTGAACAACATTTATCTTTCCCTCTCTCTTGTTCGGAAGTTTGAGGCATGAAGATAAAAGATGTCCCGAACCTTTGCAATAACGACAGAAAAATGGTTTCGGGCACTCATTTGCATAGTGGTCCGTAAGGCCACAATTGTAGCATCGTCCACGACTAGAGGTAGGAGTCTTTGCTACCGAAGATTCTTGCTTCCCTTTCTTGTCGGGAATTTGATTGGGGCCTTTGAACTTAATAGGCCTTTTCATGTTGTTGTTGAAGTTTTGTTTAGCACCCACAACTTCAACATCACACTCTCTATCGGCCTCTTCAAGACGAAGAGCGATATCAATAAGCTGATCAAATGAAACCTCGAGTTTCAGGAGTAATGGCTTCTTAAGATTCTTATTCAAGCCATAGAAAAATCTCTGGTTCTTCTTCAACGGGGTGTTAATGTATTCAACCCCGTATTTGGAAAGAGATTCGAAAGATGCGACGTAGTCCGTCACAGAAGATTCACCTTGAACAAGGTCGATAAAACGCCGGGCCAAAGTTACTTTTTCAGCCTCCGGCACAAATTTCAATTCAAATATTTCTCGGAATTGCTCCCAAGTGAGATCCGCTTCAATGATTTCAGAAATTAGAAGCTCATACCAATCCAATGCTCTTTCTTGGAGCATGCTAGAAGCCACTTAGACTCGGTAGAGATCAACAAGATTCATGCGAGAAAAGATGCGGTCGCATGATCTAAGCCAAGCTTGAATTTCAATGACACTCTCGGATCCCCGGAATGGCCTTCCACCCAAATCGGTATAATCTCTACACAAGCGTGCAAAACCGGATCGAGGATGAGTATGCTCTGGAATGGGTCCGATAGCTTGAGCATTCTTAACAAGATCTAGAAGCTGCCGGGCAGACATAAATACTCCCTCCTGAGGAGTAGCACTGGATTGACCGGCGCTGGGACGGCCAGGTCTAACCATTTCTTTTCTTTTAAGAAAGAAATAAAAGAGAAAAAGGTTAATCTCAGAATGAATATCAAACAAACTTGATTGATAAAACAAGGAATCATAAAAGGAAATAGGATAGAACGGTACGAAGACCCGAATCAAATCCTATGGCACGATTCCTAAGAAAGACTTAGGACATGATCCTTGCTAAATTATTCTACATTGTTCCGAAGTTTGGCTCTGATACCAAGCTGTGACGCCCCACCTCTATACCCACGCTAGCCAAGGACACGACGGGGTAATGCCGTCAACTAGCACGGAGAATAAGGCTGTTGAGGAGCGACCATCCGTGTAATTGCTTTGTGCGAGTATCGATATGCCGGATAAAAATAAACTTTTCATCTCAAGAGGAAATCCGACATATGGATACAAACTCAAAGCTACTACACAGTGGCTATATGGACTTCGGAAACAAATATAGAAATAAACATAACACAAATCAGTCACAGACAGTTCATATCACAAAGGCGGAAATAGATATGAATATAACACATGAAAGTGTACATCAGAGTAGTGGTCAAATAAGATCCACGATAATACAAAAGAATAGCATCACGTGCTATACAAAAGAATAAGTACACAACATAGAGTCTATATCTCAAATGTGTACATCCAAAAACTACTAATCTATGTAGTTAGCCAAAAGTCAGAATAATCCAGAAGAGAAGTCAAGCAGAAGCACCTGTAACATCTCAGTCTGACCCGAGTATTATTTAAGAAGAAAATAATAAACGGATCAGTCTAGCTATAATTATCAGATAAAATGAGATAAGAAGAGATATAATAAAAATGTATGATAACTAAGAATGTCATACTGCGACAAGTCTACATAGAAAATCAACTAAAGGCATACAATATCTCAAGAATCTCATAGCATCAAAAGAATGTCATATTCTTTATTTAATTCACCAAGCCACAATAAAATGACATACTCATCAATGTCAATGGTAAAAGCTGGTGAAACATAAATTCCAGAAATCACAACAAGAAATCCAGAAATCACAAGAAAAGGATGGCCAATCCCAAACAGGAGCATGAAAGCCGGAACATTGACGCAGTGCAAACGGTACGTCCAATGAACCGAAAAGCCGAGACATCGATGTAGTACAAACGGTACATCAGATGAATCGAACATTGACACAGTGCAAACGGTACGTCCAATGAATTGAACATTGACGCAGTGCAAACGATACGTCCAATGAACTGGAAAGCCGAGACATCGATGTAGTACAAATGGTACATCAGATGAATCGAATATTGACGCAGTGCAAACGGTACGTCCAATGAATCGAACATTGACGCAGTGCAAACGGTACGTCCAATGAATCGGAAAGACAATACAATTCAGAACATTGACGCAGTGCAAACGGTACGTCCAATGAATCGGAAGGCCGAGACATCGATGTAGTGCAAACGATACATCAGATGAATCGAAACACATTAAAAGTACTTGGGTTGCCACCCCACAAAGAAATGAGACGAATCTCAATAAATTGAAGTACAGTCCTTCACATGGACAAAGAGACATCGCACATTGCTAGTCTAAACCATAAAATGATCATCATCGATCGTCAAGAAGTGTCGATTACACTAAGCTAGTAAATATAAGAGTTTAGCTTCATGTCCCATAACCACTTGCTTTACTCAAATATTTACGAACAGATTGTAGATCTCCACTAGAAAATTGTCACAAGAGTTTCAATCGAACAAGTCCATAAATTAACCGACGAAGTAAACGCAAGCGTTTCATACCACTTGTTTTGCTAAGCCGTTTAATTATATTTTCTCATACGAATGAAGTAAAGGTTTGTATATACTAATAGATTGGAAAACGGTTTTAAGAAACGAGCTTTGATATTGAAAATAGAGTTGAAATTGTTTTGATGAAGAAGTTTTGATATTTAATACTAGTATAGAAAACCTTTATATTTTGAAGTGACAAATCATAGAAGTGATTGTAGAAACAATCAATCATAAAAATTCACATTCGAAGACGTGAATAAAATCCAAAGAAATCGATACCGAATCCATCAAAATGGATACTCCCAAAAACCCGAAGAAAAGAAGTCATCAAAGTCGGTAATAAATGATAACAACAAAAGGGGAACAACACGAATCGATTAAAGTTGGAATTTCAAACAAATAGGCAATATAGGAAAAATTGGCAAATAGGAGCAGGTTGGTCAACCGGACCCTGAGGTCGGTTGACCGGACCAGAGGCATAAATTCTCGGGTAGCAGGTCGGTCGACCGGACCCTGGGGGCGGTCGGCCGAAGCCTGTAACCTGCACTCCCTAAAACAGAGGCAGGGAAATGCTAGAGTAGCAGGTCGGTCGATCGGACCCTGAGGTCGGTCGACCGGAGCCTGTTTCCAGCACTCCCATGCCAATCAAATGAATGCCAATCCCTTCTGAAATGCAATCGGTCGAGCAACGGCACTAAGGGTTTACGCCCATCGACTACCCGGCCATATAAGCTCTTCGATTCATCACCAAAAACATGATCAAAACATCAAAGTTAGGATTTTCAAAGAATTGAACTCAAAACACTAAAAATTGGAATATTCACCAAATCAATCCAAACCAAAAGCAATTGCACAAGAATAAGTGTTAGGAATTCATACCTAACAATCGAAGATAGTTATAGACTAAGATGTGAGATAAAAATCTTACCTTTGAACCCAAATCAATGAAGAAGAAGCTTGAAAGCAATGGCAAGGGCAATCACTTTTCAATTCCAACTCAACAAGCTAGAATCAAAGCTTTAAAGAAGGACATTCCCAAAGTTAGGTTTAGGAATAAACTGAAATTGAAGAGGAGAAGAAGATAGAGAAGATGAAGAGGAGACTTACCAATGGGTTCTCTTTGAATTTGGAGCTAGAAGTTGGAGTTTGCAAGAGGGACTAGGGCTAGGAGTTTCTAATCCCCTTTCTCTTCCCCCATTTTCAGTTTTGCTTGAGTGTTTGGAGAATAAGAGTGAAGTGAAGAGGAGAGGTGGACTGAGCTAGGGTAATAAGTGGGGATATTGGGCTGAAACCCAACCCAAAGCCCTAAGTGAAAAGTGACAAAATTCTCCTAACTCCAAACATATCGAAGCTTATACTCAAAAAGGTCGCAAATGGCATTTCGAACTCAAAGGAAGTGGTCTCGATTCCCAATTCGACCATATGCAAAAAGTAGCTTTTCAGACTAAAATCCGACTAACGATTAAATATTTAAATAAAATATTTAAATATAAAAATCGATAAATATGCGGGTTGTTACAATCTTTGAAAGAACTCTTGCATCATGAAATCGAGCAGGGTTCCATAAAATCTGAAACCTTTCTTGCAAAACATCGAATGTACATTCGATGTCCTTTTTGTAGTTTGTTAATTTCTCCGCAAAATACTTCTCCTTATCATTGCTTACGACCTTATACCCTTGCATTAATGTTCTCCACTTCAAATATATGTCATCTATAAGGTAGTATCCCATTCGATGCATGATATTACCGAGTTTGTATTCAACATCCATTGACTGTCCTTTTTTTCAATATAATGCGATTGACTTAGTGCATAATTTCCACTAGTTTTGTTAACTATTATCCCCAGTATGTGTCGACTTCATTTAAGTCTTTCATTTTGAATTACGTGGATAAATATAACTTGGTATCTTTTATGCCTTTGATATTTATGCTAAATATCAATAGATCATCTACATACGGACAAATGACGACTCCATATTCTTTGGTGAACTTAGAGTAAATACATTTGTCTGCACTATTATATTTGAAACCATATTCTTATCGTCGAGTCGGATTTTTCATGCCACTATTTGGGTGCTTGCTTCAGTCCATACAATGATTTTGTTTAATTTGTAAACCTTTTTTTATTACCAAGAAGTATAAACCCTTCAAGTTGCGTCATGTAGACTTCTTCGTTAAGTAACAATTTAAGAATGTCGTTTTCACATCCATTTGATGTATGCACAACTAATACGTTGACACTAAAGCTATCAATACTCGAATGGATGTGATTCTTGCCTCAGGAGCATAGGTGTCGAAGAAATCAATTCCTTCTTTTTATCTATATCCTTTGCCTGCCAATCTAGCCTTAAAAGTTAGTACGCTGCCATCATTATTATGTTTTCTTCAAAACATCCGTTTGCAGTCGATTATCTTTGATCCTTGAGGTAAGTCTGTTACTTCCCACATATTGTTTGATAAAATTGAGTCCATTTCATCATTAATTGCTTCTTTCCAAAAGGCAGAATCTCTAGATGTTAAAGCCTCTTTATATTATTTTGGGTCATCGTCTGTATTTAGCACTATAGGTATCTTATTAAGAACTTCGGTTTTATTCCTTCCACAAGAAATGCTATAACTTGAGAAGATACGAAATCTGGACTAAAGTTTTTCTCTCTTCGAAATCTCTGTGTCCTTATTTCTATTTTTTTCTTCTATCACCTTCCTTTTATTGTTGGTACAATGTGTAGGAGCATCTTTTTGGTAACGATATTGGTGCTTGGTGACTGATTTGTAGTTGAATCGTCTTTGAGTTTATTTTCCATAAACTCAACATATCATGATATAATAATCATGTTAGATGATAAGTCTAACAATCTATATGCTTTGGAGTTTTCAGCCCTACGAATTTACTTTTCAAGGCTCTTAGACCTAGTTTAGTCCATTTTGGATCAGTCACCCTATAGAAGGCAATACACCCCCACACCTTTAGATATCTTAGATTTTGATTTTTATCATTCCATAACTCAAATGGAGAGACTTTAGTTTTCCTTGAGGTGATTTTATTATGTAAATGACATGCAGACAGTAATTCACCACCTCATAAGTCAAGTGGTAATTTAACATTTAACAGCATAGAATTCACCATATTAGCCAAAGTTCTTTTTTTCCTATTAGCTAAGCCATTTTGTCGTGGTGTAAAAGGAGCTATGTGTTGATGAATAATTCCATGTTCTTCGCTAAAGTTAGAAAATTCAATGGAGAAGTATTCTCCTCCTCTATCACTTCGTAAGATCTTTATTTTCCTACATTTCTAATTTGCAACTTCTGTTGTATAGCGTTAAACATATCAAAGGCTTCATCCTTATTTCTAGGCAAATACACACATGTGTATTTAGTGAAATTGTCCATAAAGTTAATGAAGTACCTTTTTCCACCTCTGGTTAAAACTCCACTTTAATCACATATATTAGAGTGAACTAAATCCAAGAGTTCCAAATTTCTTTCAACGCTTGGAAAAGGTTTCTTAATCATCTTGGCTTGTATACATATTTTGCATTTATCATGCTCATTATTTGTAACAAAAATAAGACTATGTTTAGACATATATTTCAGAGATTTATAGTCTAAATGTCCTAAACGTGCATGATAGAGATAAAGAATCAATAGTGCAAGCAGAATATTCCTTTATTTCATTAATACTAAGTTTGAACATCCCATTACAAGCATAACCTTTACCCTCAAACATACCATTTTTGGATAGAATTGAATTACCAGCCTCTGAGACCGATTTGACACCGCTTTTGCATAAGATTGATGCAAAGGCCTGGTTCTTCTTGATATCAGGAACATATACCACATTAGTGAGGGTGATTATCTTGTTGGAAGTGAACCGAATCTTCACATTTCCTATTCCCAGAACTTTTACCCCATTGTCATTTCCCATAAGCAGTTCTTGCTGATCAACAACCTCCTTATAAGTTTTGAAAAGATCTCCATTGTTACAAACACGAACCGTTGCACTTGAATTAGACCACAGTCTAAAGTTTTTGTTTCAACAATAGCCATGTGCAAGTCAGTTATCACGTCAATCTGTAAATCCGAAATCATAGCAATGATATTTTGCATTTCCTCAGAATTAGCCATATTTGCACTTGTAGAGTTTCATTATTCTCTTTTGGAGGAGCCCTGCACTCCCTTTTGTAGTGCCCAAGTTTACCACGGTTAAAACACCCATATTCCTATTGTCTTTTAGATTAGAGTTGTTTCCTGCTTGCTCTTGTTGTTTAACTTAAAGTTCTGGTTTTGACTGCTCTTTCTCTTTGTTCCAGAATTCACATTATTCACGTTATAGGATGGAAAAACAACATCACGAATTCTATTTTCTTGTTCAACTCATATGTGTTTTCCAATCTTTTCTAACGAGAGTTCCTCCGTCATGTGTAAGAGCTTTTTACGGCAGTTGTTCCAACTTAGTGGAAGTTTTGCGATTATAGCCCCACGTGAACAGATTCTGGAATTTGCACATTCAAATATCTAAGTTTGCTAACTATGGCTTGTAATTCATGCATCTGATCCATTATAGAAAAATTGCCTTTCATCTGAAATTCAGTGTATTGTAGGGTGAGAAACTTATCCATTCCAATCTTTCATGTCCTGTCCTTTGTTTCTAGTGCATCCCATATCTCCTTAGGCGACTTCATTAGAGTTTAAAGGTCGTATATACGATCATATAAGGTGTTAAGAATGTGGCCTTGGGATAGCAATTCATCGTCTTCATGTTTCAATCTCTACTGCTTTAATTCTTCAGTGTCCCGTTTGATTGGAGGAGGAAGCGGCGGAAGGTTTTCATCCATTACGTATGAGACCTTCATGGTGGTAAGAAGGAAATTCATTTTTTCTTTCAAGCGCATGAAGTTGGTTCCATCCGGTCTGTCTAACCTAACAAAGTCTTGGTTCATCGGTTTGAACGCGGATTCTGCCCCTTTTTCCATGGCGAATATTGCTTTAAGAATGTAGGAAACAAAGAAGGATCAGAGTTGAGTCCGGTTTTGAGGCTCGTAGACGATTTCCTTAAAGTAATATTTGCCTCCACTCGCTTAGAGTTTTCTAACGGGGTTAATGGCAAACTGCTTCGTAGGATATAACAAAACTCGAATCCAAAGAGTAGCAATGTCTGTGGATTTATGGGAAATTTATTGTAACGACCCGCCAATCCGCACTATTCAAGTTAACAATAAACCACATATGTCCAACCCAAATCGAACGGAAAGACAAATAGTTATGAGCAAGAAAGAAGGAAGAAGAAGAGAGGATAAGAGGAAGAAATTAAAAATAACACAGAATCTCACAATCGCAACGGAAAAATATATAATTTAATATTAATGGTCTTTACAAAGAGAAACTGTTATATACATACATCCATCAGAGTACAACAACAAATTACAATCAACAGCCTGGACAGTTATAACAACATATCCTCACAATTGCTGATGATTTCAACAACAAAACAACGGAAATAAAACATATACGTAAATATGTCTTGAAGACCTCCAACTCATCCCTTGAGCTCTAATGCATCCAAAGCAATCTATAAATATGCTCGGTCTGACCCCAGTATTATAATAAAATAACACCTGAGTCAGTCTGAAAACCAGTGTGAGAAAACACACCCAATTGTATTTTTAAAATTATAGAAAACCGTTTGAAAATCAAAAGTAACTCGTAAGATTATGCCACACATAAACACGGATAGATTTTTACCTTACGATAACCAAAGAATTTCATATGAAATTCTCCAATATTATGATAGTGTCTAGATACTACTTATTAATCTTAGCCAAAATTGTTACATTAATTAATTTCGACATAATAGGTATACAACCAAAAATGTAAAGGCTCGTATTGGAAAATGGATTCCATACAATGACTAGGCTACTAGGGTACCCCCATCATGGTGCATCTCTAGACAAATAACACCGAGGACCTCGCTTGGATCCCCTTCCAACACAGGACCCGCTTACCCATTGCTGGATAGTACGAACATTATCACCCCTTCGTTAATGGGCCCTAAAGCATAAAAATGAGATATAATAGCAACTCTAGATAGGGATGATCATACTCTACTTGGGAGCGACCTACTTTGCACTGCTGCATCTCCCCTATTTTTGTCACTCTCGGTTGATGAGGCTTGAGGGTACATTTTACCTTTTATATAGCACTTCCCACTTGGAATGCTAACACTTCCCTCCAGGCAATAATGCAACATCAGCATTCATCCACACAAGTTCGTTCTGGGACTGAACGAAACACTTGAGAGCTCCGCCTCCAATTCCATCACCTTCAAGATTTCTTCACTTCGAAACGCATTTGGCGGATCGAAGTGGTTTACGAATAACATACCCAATCTCGGTCTCTTCGAAACAACTTTTTGTTAATTCCCGGTAAACTCAACCCGGTTCTTTAGGAAATAAGTAGTCGAAGACAAGATCGGAGATCACTACCTAACCGTTAGTGGACGGATTTCCTTATCATTGTCCTAGAAAAAAAATGAGATTTATACGCACAATACAGCATCATCGAAGATGACTATGCCAGACAACTCACGTGTTTCTCCTAGATATTTCCAAAATTACGTTTGGATCCAATTTCGATAGTCTGTTATTAACCTTATCGGATAACAATCATTCAATTAGGAATTTAATTCTATAGGGAAAACCAACATTGGTTAAGAACCAAGCAACACTAGGCCTTTATTAATTAATCTTTTATTATTTACATTCACTTTGTAAATGTTTGTCGCAAAATCCTTTTACAAATATATATATATATATATATATATCCACAAATCCTTATTTCTCAATACTTAGAAAAATATTCATACACTTATCTCAAAACTATAAGTATCTTCAGAAAAACCAAGAAAGATTTCCTTCCTATACGATTCAAAAATCATTTACAAATCCCTTACCAATCCTAAATATTTATAAAAACATTTATAAACTTAAAAACAATTTTTAAATATCATTCCTCAAATCATTTATAAACTTTTTTATAAATCCCTGCAACTATTTATAAGGCTCTTCTTATAATTTTATAAAAACCATTTGTAATTTTCCTTTGTAAATATTTAAAACCATTTATAAAACTATCTTACCCTTTTAACCAATCTGACTTTACATTTTCCAAAACATGTTATAAGATTCCTCTTATAAAAACCCCATCTGTTTATAAAACTTCATTTATAAATCTCGAAAATAATTATAAACAAATTCTATTTTTTTACTTTAAAACACTATTTTATAATAATAAACTTTATAAATAAATAAATATTAATTCTTAAAACATTGTAAAATAATAATTAATATATTTCAAAACATTCTTAAATAAACAATAATAATAATTTATCTTCAACATTTTTGTAAATACTAATAATTAATTTCCAAACTTTACTGACAAATAATTAAAATTAATTTCATACCATATTAATAATTTAAATAATTAACCCTTGAAAATATTTAGAATATCGATAAACAACTTTTAAACAATATTAATATAAATAAACAACTTTTAGATCATAAGTATAATTCGTTGATAAAAATCCATACTTAACTTTCCACATAATCGTTTCCATTTTTATAAAGCTATATTTATAAATCTCTTTATTTATGAACTCCATTCATAACTACATCACTTTATAAATCTCACTTATTCATAAATTCCATTAAAAACATCAATCACCATTCGTTTTTAACGTTGTCTCTAGATGGATAAATTCCTTTTATAAATTCCTTTCAATTTATAAAATATCATTTAACAATCCCAATTCACCATCACTTTCAATTTCCAAAATAGAGTCAACTATTTTCTGAAACAAACTTCCATATCTTATAATAAATCCATCATTTGATTTATTTCACCCATTTGTTAAATAATAATAATTTCCTTTGATTTATAACACTGTTTATAAATCCACTCATTTATTAATAAAACATGACTTTGGAAATCTTTACTTCAAACATCACTTTATTAAAAATTATTAATAATATTTATATCAAATATTTTCTGATTTTGTTTAAAACTGTATCCGTTTATTTTAAAAGACGGACTTAATTTAAGATTTAAAAATCTTTATCCATAATTTAATATTTCTATTTAAATTTTTTTTATAAACTATAAATTTATAGTGTAAAAAACAACGTTACCTTTGATTGTAAAATAAATTACTTCTTCAAATGATTCAAGTTTAATTATTTAAAACATATAAAATTTCCAAAATCGCCTGGAAATCCCTCTTTTAAATTAATTTTGGTATTTTATGGTATCATAAAATACCAAAATATAAGGCCCAATGCAAATAAAGCACTAATAAGCAAAATCATGTCCATGTCATCCAATATAACATCCAACATATCATATATCACTATATATATGAAAAATATAATCAACAGTGTGAGGAATCCTATTGGATCCCTCCAACCCGTCGCCCTGCATCACATTCAGTATATAATCATAAATAGAAAAATCTACCGCTTCGAGGCGGGATTCGTATTCAAAGGGTCATCCGCTCTTACACGAGAACGTAATAGGGTCTCATCCTCTTCAATAGGCGAGAATATATCCAGACTAATAATATAAACTAGTAAATTATCCAAACAGTCAATAACAATCAACAATAAATTATTCACACATCCAATCAAAAATTTTATTGACTAAAAAATTTATGGTTAACTAAAAAGGTGAGATTAACTCATTTTGATTTTAATAATCACCAAAACATTTCGTTTTGAATTTTTAACCCAAAATTCCAACTAGCTCTGAATCCATCCAATCCAACTCCATGCATAGTACTCGTTGATATGAATGCAACGCAACTTGTCGCATTCAATTTGGACCTCGTACGAGAAAGTTACGGATTTGTTAACATATGATATAATTAAAATTTAATTAACTAAAATTAGATAAGCTTTAAACTAAAATCTTTCTTCCATCTCATTTCACTTCCAGGAAAACACACAGGCGCTCGAACCCAATGTCAACGACGTTTCCATGATGGTCGCTCCTCCCACACTTCACCGGAGTTCGATCGAACATCACCGTTCGAACGCCGATGCTCTGTCGCGCCTACCACCCAAGCCTCATCGCACAAGATCGAAGAAATCACCATCGAATCAACTCCAAACACAGCACGAGCGCAGCACCTTCACACATCCATTCGACGATGATTCGATGATCCGACTGTTGATCTTGTAGAGCTCGTCGAGATCTTCATCTTCCTAGTTGAAGTCGAAGCCTGAAAGCACGTGGATGTAGAGAAATCGAGAGAGGAAAGCCAGTGATTTTTGGCCATTAAAAATTTATAATGGGGGCGGTTGATAGAACTAGGGTTTGGATTGCAAAAGTAAAGTTTTTATGTCCTTATATAGAAAATTTCACGGCACTATTCATCCATGAAAATTTTAACTCTAAATGAAGCATGCCGCTTGATGTTCTATAAGTTATACCCATATTCCGAACACAATGGAATATATATCGGGAGCCAATTCCGTCATACACAGAAGATATGTAATGACCCAGAAATTTTGATGATTTTTATAACGTAATTAACTGAAATTTTGCTTGTAATTAAATAATTGAATTTTGAATTGAAAATTTGATATTTGAAATAAGTCTATTTTTAATATAGCAACTCGTAAATTTTCATTGGAAAATATGAAAGTTAGTTCTATTGTGTAGCTTTCAATTTCAATTTAAATCAGTTAATTTGATGAAAATAAAATGTTTTCGAAATCTGTATACTTTTATATAATAAAAATGTAAACTATTTTCTGAGTAAGATGCCATATTTCGTTTCGCCAAATTTGGACTTCTCTAGCCCCGTTTATCTTATTTTTGACAAATTGGTAGTAGTTTAGCGGCAAAATATCGAATTTTGATAGGACGGTCGTAGCGCTGATATTTGTGTACCGTTATGATTATCTCATCGTGTTGATCTTCGCAGTATATTCATTTGTTAATTTCGGTGCCCGGTTGATGCAGCCCAGAATGGAGAAGTCATAGGTCGTGAACGACCTAACATGTTGATAGGTCGAGACCGACCTAAGGAGGAGATTAACGAGTTAACATGTGAAAAATGGTGGAAAGTTCAAGTTTTAGGTCGCAGCCGACCTAATGAAGTCTTTAAGTCATTCCAACGACTTAGTGAAGATCGGCAACGACCTAGTGGGAATGTGCGAGTTAACAAGATACTGGAACGACCTAACGTGTTTCTAGCTCGTATACGATCTAACGACTTAAAAAATAGGTCGCTGGAACGACTTACCGAGTTAACTTGTATACGACCTACCGAGTCACACAGTGAAGAGGCAGAGCAATGTGGTGAAGTGTTAGGTCGTAAATGACCTAACGAGTCAAGAGATAGGTCGGTGAAGACTGGAGGCGTGGATCTTCTCTACCGACTTAATCTCGGCGGTTGATTTCTTAAGTCGTACCTGTTTGATTTTTAGGTCGTTACCGACCTAAGTTAGGTCACTGAAGCTTGGTGCCTGGATTCTATTGCCGACTTAATCTGAACCGTTGAAGTCTTAGGTCGTTCTGTTTGTAAGTTATAAGTCGTCTTAAGTTGAGTCGTGTGTTGTATGTTGTAGTTATTTTGAACATGTTGTTAAGTCGTTTTGTTATAAGACTTAAGTCATGATGTTTGTAAGTCGTAAGTCGTCTGACTTTTTAGGTCGTGACTGTTAGGTCGGCGACGACTTAGGAGTTGTATTTTTTTTTCTGTTTTGCGTGTTGTAGCCTATAAATAGGCAAGTTGTTTCATTTGTAACGTTGTTGATTTTTGAATAAAATTCTCTTTTGTTAGCTTTGTGCTTTCATTCAAATTGGTAGTTGAGTGTAATCTCCTATCTCCTCTTTCGGTTAATCGAGTGCGCTCGATTCAACGATTGTAGAAGCCGATTCGCGGAATCGAGTGCGCTTGATCAACGCTTGAAGAATTGAAGATCTTTGAACCCGGTATCGTGCGCGATCAACGAGTTCGGGATAGCTAGAATTCGGTATCTTCGGATCAACGAATTCGGGCATTTCAGTATTCATCAATCCATCGATTGCTACTTTCACCGATTGAAGATTGTTTTGTTTAATCCGCTGCGTCAGTTTTGGTATCAGAGCTTGTTTTAGCCAATCATAGCTAAATCGAGACTTGGAGCCTATTTATTTTGAAGTTGAAGTGATAGCCGAGAGCTTGAAGTGTTGAGCCGTGATCAAGTTGAAGTGTTCGACTTTGTATTGAAGTTTGGAGATCGGATTCGAGTGGGAGGTCGAAACTTTGTTCATCGTGTTCATCGTGATTTGCAACAAAGTGGAAGTTTTCGATCCGTTTCATTTTGGATCAAAGTCTGAAAAGTGTTTGAAGTTTGAAGAGTTTGTGAAAATTTCAAGTATGCCGCCAAGGAGAGCTAATCGTCACCAAAACGTTGAAGCTTTGTATCGAAGAGAAGAAGCTGACGAGATGGAGCAAAGAATCAATGAAAACTTTAGTGAAAAGCTTAACGAAGGAATTGGTCGGTTAGAGAAGATGATGTTAGAGATGAATCAAAATCGGAGAAGGGTTTCACCTAAATCTAACCATGGGGGAAGTAGAGTCTCACCACAATCCAATCGAGACAGAAGTGTTGATGATGATCAAAGGCGTGGGAGGAACGTGAATGATCGTGAACGGAGGAATGTAGATAGAAGGGATGATGGTGGTAAACGTGATGGGAGTAGAGATGTGGGTGGACGAGATAGACAACGATATACATCTGATTTTGAAGAGGAGTATGATGGTGGTAGTGTTCGAGGACAAGGACGAGGACAAGGAAGAAATTACTCTGAGTATGATCACAAGTGGGAGTCGGGGATGAAGACCGAAATTCCTGAATTCAAAGGTGGTATGCAAGCGGAGGAGTTTCTAGATTGGATGGCTAATGTAGAAGAGATTTTTGACTTCAAGGAAGTTCCAGAACATCGTAGAGTGAAGTTGGTTGCTACAAGGTTGAGGGGTAGAGCTTTGGCGTGGTGGCAGCAAACCAAACTTACACGTGAACGGATGGGGAAGTCAAAGATTGAATCTTGGGAGAAGATGAAGAAATTGATGAAAGCGACATTCTTACCTTATAATTTTCAATCTCTTATGTATCAGAGGTTGCAGAACTTGAGACAAGGAACGAAATCTGTGAATGACTATGCTGATGAATTTTATCAACTGATTGCAAGGAACGATATCATGGAGACAGAAGAACAGTTAACAGCCAGATTTGTTGGAGGATTGCGAATGCAGATTCAGGATATGGTTAATATGTTTGATCCAAGATCTGTAGCGGAAGCACACCAGAAAGCGTTGGCTTGGGAGAAACAGGGAAGACGAGGAGGAGGTGTGTTTACAAATTCCAACAATCCAGTGAAGGGAGTTAGTGGGAGTTCTAATGTTTCTAAACCTATCAGTAGACCAGTAGTGAAGGAGGCTGAGAAGACAAAGGTTAACAACGGTTTCAAATGTTACAATTGTCAGGAATTTGGTCACAAAAGTAGCGAATGTCCAAAGCCGAAGAAGAGAGCTATGATAGCAGAGGTTGAGGATGAGGATGAAGAAGCCGAATGTTCCAATTCACCACCTGATGAGGAGGAAGAAGAAGTGTCGGGAGACGAAGGTTATAATCTCATGATGAAGAGGTCCTTTTTAACACCAAAGCAAGAGGAGGATTGTAGTTGGTTAAGGAGCAATATTTTTCAGTCAACATGTACTATTCTGGGGAAAGTTTGCAAATTTGTTATTGATGCTGGAAGCTGTGATAATATAATTTCTTCCGAAGCTGTGAGGAAGTTGGCGTTAAAGACTGAGAAACATCCGAAACCGTACAAGCTAGCTTGGTTGAGGAAAGGCGGGGAGGTGAAGGTTGGACGAAGGGCTCGTGTGAATTTTTCAATTGGAAAGAAATATAAAGACGAAATCTGGTGCGATGTGGTAGATATGGACGTTTGTCATTTGTTGCTGGGAAGACCGTGGCAGTATGATAGAGCAGTACAACATGATGGGCGTACCAACAGTTACAGTTTCATGTTTGAAGGCACAAAGATTACTCTAGTTCCAAAGAAGCGACAACAGGAGGAAAACAAGATGAAGGAGATTGAATAGCTTAAAACCTTGTTATCTTTGAAGGAGTTTGTGAAGGAAGTAGAGGAGGAACCTGAAGTGTTCTTGTTGATTGGGCGAGAGAGTCAGGAAGAGGTTGAAATCCCAGAAGAAGTAAAACCAGTTTTGAAAGAATTTGACGATGTATTTCCAGAGGAGTTACCAACGGAATTGCCACCGTTGAGGGATATACAACATCAGATAGAACTTGTTCCAGGTGCTGTATTGCCACACAGACCACATTATCGAATGAGTCCGAAGGAACATGAAGAGTTGCGGAGGCAAGTGGAAGAATTGCTTGAACAGGGGCGTGTGCAGGAGAGTTTAAGTCCTTGTGATGTACCAGCTTTATTGGTACCCAAAAAGGATGGAACGTGGAGGATGTGCACTGACAGTCGAGCATTGAATAAGATTACTGTGAGATATAGATTTCCAATGCCGAGGTTGGATGACTTGTTAGATCAAATAAGCGGAGCTACTATATTTTCGAAGATTGATTTGAAGAGCAGATATCATCAAATTCGTATCAGACCAGGAGATGAGTGGAAGACTGCTTTTAAAACCAGGGAGGGTCTATACGAGTGGTTGGTTATGCCGTTTGGCTTATCAAATGCTCTGATTACTTTCATGAGGGTGATGAATCAAATTTTTAGACCATTCATTGGGAAGTTTGTGGTGGTGTATTTCGATGATATTCTGATATATAGTGGAAGTCCAGAGGAACATTTGAATCATCTGAGAGAAGTGCTGATGGTACTGCGACAAGAACAGTTTTATGCTGCAATGAAGAAATGCGTGTTCATGACGCATAGTGTTTTATTTCTGGGGTATGTTGTGTCGGAAGAAGGAATACAGGTTGATCAAAATAAAGTTGAAGCTATCAGGGATTGGCCGCAACCCAAGACGATAACGGAAGTTCGTAGTTTTCACGGGTTGGCTTCATTTTATCGAAGGTTCATTCCACACTTTAGTAGTGTGATGGCACCTGTGACTGATTGTATGAAGGGTAAACAGTTTACATGGACGGAGGAAGAAGGAGTTGCTTTTGAGCGAATCAAGGAGTTGTTGACGACAGCACCAATCCTAGCATTACCTGATTTTCAGTTGTTGTTTGAATTACATACTGATGCGTCAAAGGTTGGGATTGGAGGAGTGTTGAGTCAAAGGGGTCGTCCTATTGCCTATTTCAGTGAGAAGTTGTCAGGAGCAAAGATGCGATATAGTACATATGATGTGGAGTTTTATGCTGTTGTGCAAGCTATTAAACACTGGAGACATTATCTATTCCAGAAAGAGTTTGTTCTGTATACTGATCATGAGGCCTTGAAACATTTGCAAGGGCAAGACAAGATTTCAGCAAGACATGCATCTTGGATTGCATATCTGCAACAGTTTACTTTTGTTGTGAAACACAAATCGGGAGTGACGAATCGTGTGGCTGATGCTTTGAGTAGGAGGAATCATTTGTTGACAACAATGAAGGTTGAAGTGACGGGGTTTGACATGTTGCCGAAATTATTTGTTGAAGATCCTTACTTTATGAAGTTTGTTGATAAAGTCAAGAATGGGGAGACGAATGAGTTCGTGATGGTAGATGGTTTTCTGTTCAAGGGAAATCGATTGTGCATACCTGATTGTAGTTTGAGAATGAAAATTGTGAAGGAGCTACATGAAGAAGGACATGTTGGGAGAGACTGTACATTACAGTTGATTTCACAATCTTACTTTTGGCCATCGATGAGGAAAGAAGTGGGAAGGTTTGTGGAGAGATGTCATGTTTGCCAAGTTTCTAAGGTAACAGCGACAAATGCGGGACTGTATATGCCGTTACCCGTGCCTGTAAAACCATGGGTGGATATCAGTATGGATTTTGTTTTGGGTTTGCCTAGAACTCAAAGGGGGAATGATTCTATATTCGTTGTGGTGGACAGATTTTCCAAAATGGCACACTTCATCGCTTGTAAAAAGACAGCTGATGCCGTCCGGGTTGCTGAATTATTCTTCAAAGAGATATATCGTTTACATGGTTTACCGGAATCCGTTGTTTCTGATCGGGATACCAGATTTTTAAGTCACTTTTGGATAAGTTTGTGGAAGATGGTCAGAACAAAGTTGAAGTTTAGTAGTGCCTATCATCCGCAAACAGATGGACAAACGGAAGTGGTTAACCGAACACTGGGAAACTTGTTGAGATGTCTTGTGAAAGATAACCTGAAGAGTTGGGACATGAAGTTATGCCAGGCAGAATTTGCTCATAACCATGCGGTGAATCGTAGTACAGGGTTCAGTCCATTCCAGATTGTATATTCCAGTTTACCGAAGGGACCGTTGGATTTAACGGTAGTACCACAATCAAAGAAGACAGTTAAGAAAGCTGCTGATTTTGTTGATGGATTGGCGGAATGTCATAAAATCGTTCAGGAACGATTGGAGAAAGCAAATGATAAAAATAAACGACCTGCAGACTTGAAGCGAAGGAATGTTGAGTTTAATGAAGGAGATATGGTTTATGCAGTGTTAACAAAAGATCGTTTTCCAGTAGGCGCGTACAATAAATTGAAAGCACGAAAGATTGGTCCAGTGGAAATTTTAAAGAGAATCAATGAAAATGCTTATAAATTGAAGCTGCCAGATGATGTGTATACGTCTGACGTATTCAATGTCAAGCATCTCGTACCATATCACAGGAATGAGTTTGTTGGGGAAGATGCAGAAAGTGCAAATTCGAGGACGAATTTTTCTCAACCTGGGGAGGATGATGCAGCCCAGAATGGAGAAGTCATAGGTCGTGAACGACCTAACATGTTGATAGGTCGAGACCGACCTAAGGAGGAGATTAACGAGTTAACATGTGAAAAATGGTGGAAAGTTCAAGTTTTAGGTCGCAGCCGACCTAATGAAGTCTTTAAGTCATTCCAACGACTTAGTGAAGATCGGCAACGACCTAGTGGGAATGTGCGAGTTAACAAGATACTGGAACGACCTAACGTGTTTCTAGCTCGTATACGATCTAACGACTTAAAAAATAGGTCGCTGGAACGACTTACCGAGTTAACTTGTATACGACCTACCGAGTCACACAGTGAAGAGGCAGAGCAATGTGGTGAAGTGTTAGGTCGTAAATGACCTAACGAGTCAAGAGATAGGTCGGTGAAGACTGGAGGCGTGGATCTTCTCTACCGACTTAATCTCGGCGGTTGATTTCTTAAGTCGTACCTGTTTGATTTTTAGGTCGTTACCGACCTAAGTTAGGTCACTGAAGCTTGGTGCCTGGATTCTATTGCCGACTTAATCTGAACCGTTGAAGTCTTAGGTCGTTCTGTTTGTAAGTTATAAGTCGTCTTAAGTTGAGTCGTGTGTTGTATGTTGTAGTTATTTTGAACATGTTGTTAAGTCGTTTTGTTATAAGACTTAAGTCATGATATTTGTAAGTCGTAAGTCGTCTGACTTTTTAGGTCGTGACTGTTAGGTCGGCGACGACTTAGGAGTTGTATTTTTTTTTCTGTTTTGCGTGTTGTAGCCTATAAATAGGCAAGTTGTTTCATTTGTAACGTTGTTGATTTTTGAATAAAATTCTCTTTTGTTAGCTTTGTGCTTTCATTCAAATTGGTACTTGAGTGTAATCTCCTATCTCCTCTTTCGGTTAATCGAGTGCGCTCGATTCAACGATTGCAGAAGCCGATTCGTGGAATCAAGTGCGCTTGATCAACGCTTGAAGAATTGAAGATCTTTGAACCCGGTATCGTGCGCGATCAACGAGTTCGGGATAGCTAGAATTCGGTATCTTCGGATCAACGAATTCGGGCATTTCAGTATTCATCAATCCATCGATTGCTACTTTCACCGATTGAAGATTGTTTTGTTTAATCCGCTGCGTCACCGGTACGCGGCGAAGTCCGTGAAACGGTTAACCGTACCGGTATCCGTTTTGAGCCTTTTGGCTTCTATTGCTTTTCGTTATCTGCCGTGTTAAATCAAACAGCTATTGCTTTTTCATATTCCCAGAATTCAAACCAGTGGCTGTCACTATTCCCTGTTTCAATTAATACAGCTGGTTCCTACTTATTCTCTTTCTCCATTGTTCTGTTTGTTTCCTTCTTTATAAGAATAAAATAATATAACTATGTTGCCAGAGAATTATACCTGCTCTTATTTTTCCTTTATTTTTCATCTACTTTCTTCTTCGTTCCAAACCATCACCGAAGACCGCCTTCACTTCCCTCTTCGACAGCCGATAGCAGCCCACTGACCTGGTCGAGCGCCACCATTCGACCCTGACCCATCACCCAATAACAACTCACCAGCAATAGTCTTCCACGTCACTCCCCTCCGCCTTGCCTCGCAACCACCCTCTTCCCCTTCTGCTCTCCACCCCTTCACCATACACAGCCACACCTTGCAATGACCACCGGAAAACCCGATCCTCCCTAGCCGCAACACACAGCCAACCTCTGTCGCAATCCCCTCCGCCTTGCCCACGTTGCAGCCGCACGTCCTCCTTGTGCCATACGGTGCTTCTCTGCTGTAAATCATATATATATGTAAACTTGTATATATAGTTGCTTGAAATCTTGTTATACTCTGACCTGAACCGTGCAACCTTTACCTCTCTATATAAAGGTATATATTTACAGTATATATTGTTATGTGTTTACAGTATAAAGGTTTATATAAGTTTGTATATAATGTGTTGTGTATATATATAAAGTTATACGAGTTGTATAGAATCTGTGGATATGTATATAAGTTTATATTAGTATATTATATAGTATCGGTTCGTATAATATCATATAGTATTATATATATATAATCTGTTTACGTTAGTTTATATCTGTTATATAAAGTAGAATTTGGTTTCGATAACTATCATATATTGTATATATAAAGTATATTTACATATGGGGTACCGTATATATTTTAATGTAATAATAGTGATAAAGTACATTTATATATATATACACACACATAAGTCTGCAATTTTGTTTATATTCATTCTTCCTTTTATAGTTTATATATATATGTATGTATGTATGTATGTATAGTAAAAATTTGTAATCTCGTTTTCTTTTTGCTGTGACGAAAGCAGAAATATATATATATATATATATATACCTATACAAAACTATATTTTACATAAGTCAGTATAGAACTGTTATTTGATCGTACATATATCGTGTATATATATATATCTCTTTTTTTTCGAGATTTGATATATTATAAATATAAAGAGTATTGAGAGAAAAAAATTATATGTTGCAGTATAAAAGTCCTGTTTATATACAAGTTTATATAAGTTTGTTTATTATATGTTGTATATATATATAAAGTGATACGAGTTGTGTATAACCATGTCGTTTGTATATATATATATATATTAGACTGTGTAAGTCTGGATGTATATATCTGTTTAGAAAGTATACTTTGGGGGTAACTGTCTGTTATAAATTATATATATATACTTATAAATCTAAGCTTGCTTGCTATTACATATTGTGTGTATATATATACTATAAAGTTGATTCTTTTATTCTGTTCCATATATATATATTGTTTTTTTAGTGACCTTAAATATACAACATAGGTATTTTGATTTTTATTTGATGGGTTAAGAAATAATGATTTTGAAATAAATATATATATATATATATATATATTTGATTTTAATATATATATGTTTTAAACTTAATATTTATTTTAAAATGTATATGTATTTTTATTTGAATATTGGTTTTAAGGAAAATAATAATATAATATACATCTCATTTAAATTATATCAAGCTGATTCTGATTTGTTTTATCGATTCTAATTTATTAGCTTTGTTCGTCGAATTCGTGTCCATCTTGCTTTGCTTTGGAATTCGTGCTTGGATTCGTAACCCATTTAATTTTTCAAATCTCTCTAGCCTCGAAAGGTGAGCAATCACTCACGATTAACATTCTTATATTTAATAAATTTAATCCACTTGAAACGACAATTGAAATATATTGTTGCTAGTTATTTAATTGTTAAATATGATATGCCATTATCTGCAATTGTTCACCTATGATATATGACACCATATCCTGTTGTATTAATTTATTACTGATGATATATGCCTGTTGTTGATATATTATATTATTATCATATTTGTTCTCACTCTGCAAGTTCCCTGTTAAAGTAGAAATCCCTGTGGGTTGAAATGATACATACCCGAACGATCTTGTAGAATAGGGGAAAATCGTTATGGGTTGAAATTATAAACCCAAGCGATTTTCATTGATTTTAAATTTTTGGGATTGCAGGTTAAAATGATATATACCCGTAGATATTTAAATGGTGGATTGAAATGATAAATATCTGTATCACTTGACCATAGGATGGAAAATTTTATGCGGACACCGTTGGTCTATGTTTTGAAAATGACTTCCAAAGTTTTGAAAGGAAATATATGTGTTTTAATAAATATTGTTTTTTTAAATAATATATATAAATGTTAATTTATATAAGTCAAAATTTTAGATTTTTAAAATTATATGTTTTGGAAATTTTAAATTTATAAGTTAGTTTTGAAAATAAATTTTTTAAGATTTTACTTATAATTTTACTATTTCAAAAAATATATATATATATAGATTTTATATAAAATAAATTAATAATAATATTTAATTTAATTAGTATATAATATGTTTAAGTATTTATTTAAATTTATATTAATATTTTTTAAAATAAATTTTTATAACTTTAATAATAAAGGTTGGGAAGATAAATTAATGTTGACATTGAATTTAAAATTTTGTTAATAATTGAATTTAGATAAGCATTGATTTAAACTTATTGAATTTGAGATTTTAAGGATATGATTTATAACTTGATTTTTGAAAAAGTGATTAAAGGAATATTTTCAAATTTAAATAAAATTGAAATGGGATATTTAGTTTTATTTAAATTTGAAATTTGAGATTTTTGAATTGATTAAGTGAATGTTTCAAAACTAAATAATAATAATAAAGTTGAATTTGAAGTGTAAATGAAATGTATCAAATCGAGTTATTGTAAATGTTGGAATATTTAAACTTTGAAATCTATTGAAATTGAAATGGTTTAATTTGTAGTTCAAGTCTATATTTGAAATCTATATAAATTAAAATGGTTTATTGAGAGATTGAATTGAATTGAAATTGATGAACTGGGATTGAATTAAATTGAATTTTGGAATTTGAGTTGATTTGAATCGATTTATGAAATTGGAGGAAATTATTTTATTATAAAGTATTTTAATATATATATATAAACTATTTTAATTTCTAGCTATTTTAATATATATACTATTTTCAACATCTCAACTATTTAGGTGGAAAGTGTTATGATTTCCAAAGTGTTATGATTTGTCAAGTGTTATGATTTCAAAAGTGTTATGATTTCTAAAGTGTTATGAATTCCAAAGTGTTACGATTTCAAAAGTGTTATGATTTCGAAAGTATTATAATTTTGAAAGTGTTATAATTCTGGAAATGAATATTATATAAAGTAAATAATGATATCGAATTGATATGGGTTTGAAATGAATATAATATTTTGATATGAAGTATAAACTATTTGAAATGAAATGACCACGGTGTGAAATAAGCGGTTGATTGTTAAAGAGATTGGGATCGGATATTGTCATGCTCTCTGCCAACACCGAAAACCACTTTAACAACTGTGTACGTGGTGAAGATTCCAGAAGGAAGTAGGATGGTTTAACGACGATTCTATATGGTATTTACGTAGCCCTGACTCCCGTGAGTCAACTTGATGTGGCTAAAACAGGAGCTATACCGGGCCAAGTGAGGTCATTCCTCCGATCGAGCACATTACTTTGATACCATTCTATTGCTTTTGTGATTCAATTGGGTGCACCCTTTTATTTGGGAGTGTGTCACGAGGTGGGCGGTAGTAGCTGTTATGCGTTACCACCAGTCCGGGAGTTCAAATTGTATATCTACCCTGGCATTGCCTCGAGTGCCGTGCCACATGCCCTATCGCGCCTTCTACAAGATTTTTTTGTGTCGTACCTATGGAGTGCTCCCTGATAGCCCACCTGCGGGTGGAGTTTACAGTATCTGTATAGACTACGCATTATAAAATGTGTTAAGGGAGATATGGGTAACGCCTTAACGCTATTTTAATAGTTTACTTTACTATAGACATATTATAATAGCGTATATTACTACATAGTAGATAGTTCCACGGATCCTTAGAGGATGGAAATCTCAAACATCCTTTAAGTTACTTGTATTTCAGTTGACATTTCACTTGAGTTGAATTTATTAATATAAGAATGTAAATCCTGACTCGAGTGTATTGTGTTTTGCTTTATGCTCGGGTCAGACTGAGTGTCACAGCATTTGAGACTCACCCTTTGGAGTTTGAAGATTCGCTTGGAGTTCCATATATCTATTCAGTTTATTCTAGTCATTCACGTTCAGACTCGTCAGTTGCTTATGTATTAGAGATTCATTTGTATTTGAGATTCTATTGTATTTTACTTTAACTCTGATGTTTATATAGTAGCTTCATGAACTACTATTTATCTTTTCCGCTGCTTATTGTTGTAATACTCTATGTCTGTGATTAATTTTATTTACTATATATGCTGAGTTTTTCCAAATATAAAATTAATAATCTGTTGTTTTGAGCCATTCAATTCTGACATGTATGGATGCGAATGGTTCGTAACAGCAGGTCGTTACAAGATAGGTTTTCAAAATCAAATTATTTTAATTTAAATTCCTTAAATTAATTTCTACACATTTCGAACTCGCACGACCAAACTATACGTCCGATCACCACGAAATTCGACGGCATACAATAATTCACTATTACGGATCATATGAAACTGGTTTCGTCGAAATCCAAGAGTGTGCCCCACAAAGTTATTTTTACATGTTAATTAAACCGAGTAATTCCCAAAATTGGTTTAATCACATTTAATTCAAATTTAAAATTTTACCTTCTTCCTTCTTATTCAAATAGAATTTAAATCGACTTTAGAAATCATTTTCATTCATACTAAATCCAAGATTAAATTTTTTAAACAATTTCAAACATTAAATTTAACAATTTAATTATCAAATAAATTGTTATATTTTAATTCAAATTATTTAACTTATAAAAATAAATTTTCAATATTTAAATCAACTAAATATTCCAAATTTCAATGATTGAAATTTGGGGTCGTTACACTCTTTCCCACGTAAAAAGAATTTCGTCCCCGAAATTACCAAGCAAGAAAAATGTCTCAAACCCATTAATTTTTCAAAAACAATTATTTGAAATAAATTATCAAATTCATTTAAACCTTTTAAGTTTCAAAATCAATTAGTTAAAACTTCTTATAAAAACTTCTCTAAGTCTTCCAATTCATTTCCTAGTCATTAACTAATATCATTCTAAGTTACAAAACTAAAAATCAAATTTTAGTTATTAATTTTTTTTCAAAATTCTCAAAAGTTTTCCAACGCCTTAAATTTTCTAAAAATTTCACTACCATCTCCTTTGCGCAACTCGATCATCAAGATTTTACAATGTATATATAATCACAAATATACATCATCTTCGAGGATGAGGCATCCCATAGGGAAAAATATAAAAATACGGTACGTAATCTGAGATGTGTACCTTATTAGAGTATTAGCAAGCATATACAATCAATATAGCGCGAAAGCGCACTCCAAGTGCAAAGCATACGCCATCCCACCTATTAATCACTCAACAAATAATGAGAATAAGTATATGTAAGGTGATATCGATATATAACATATACTAATACAATAACTATATGCAAATGAAGCAAATGCAACAAGAGAAACCATCAAACAATTAATATTCATCCAATTAATGCATAATTATATCAGCCTGCATTTTCAACGTCGACTTTTAATTTATAAAAGCCCGTACGATGTACATATATCATCCATACGCAAAACCATACCTGATTGCTCGCTCAATAACACAATTTCACTTCTGAACTAGTATCGTTCACACGACCATCCTAGTGCAGACTTAGGTTCGGTTCCTTGATTAGAAACTATCATTCTCCTTGCATAGCCATATACAATGATAGAGTGTGATAACCCGGATTTCTGGACATCTGTAATTGATATAATAATTGGATAAATTAATAGAAATACTGAAGTATAGATTGAACAAATGAATCTGATCAAATAAATATTTATATTTGTAATTGTGTTGTGTATATATATATATAGATATAGATATAAGAAGATTTTAAATAAAAATATTATTATTTTCAAACAAAGTGAATTTGTGGTTTTTAAGTAAATATATTTTATATGAGTTGATTTTAAATTGGATTTTTAATTAAATTGAATTTGAATTAGAATTCAAAGGATAAATATCTTAAATATATTTTGGACTTGAAAATATATTATATATGATTTTATTTAGAATATAATTTGTTTTCTTTAAAAGGATTTATTCTTATAAATTAAGATATGTATTTATTAATTAGGAAATTAATTTAAAAAAAAAAAACCTTATAAACATTTAAAAATTTATTTATGCATGAAAAATACATGTGTTAAATTATAAACCTCCTTATTAACAAGTGTTAGATGATTAAGTAGGAAGAAGACAAGTGTCACTTTTATTTTAATTTTCTTTTATTTTTAATAAAACCTAATGTAACTTATATAAACACATATCCATTCTCTTCTCATTCCTTTTTCTATCTTCATTTTTCAAAAAGCCTGTACACGGTTTAAAACCAGAAATAAAATTTCAAACAACAATCCACTTTTACCAATCTCAGTTTAAAGCAAGATTTCATCTTCAAAAACTAAATAAAGCAAAGATCATCTCAACAAAATCAATAGCAGGTCAAAGCAAGTTTAAAACAAAAGCATACAGTAAAGTATGGCAGCAAATTAAAGTTCAAAAACAACTCAAAGATCATCTCAACATTCAAGCAAGCTAAGATTAGGATCAAATACAAGTTTCAGAAACAAAAGTATTTCCAGATCATCATCAAAACTAAATATCAGATAAATAAATCAAGAGATCCTGTTCTCTGCTTTTACAAAGCAGGTGAGTAAACAATTCTTATTTAAAAGTTTTAAAATCTGTTGAAACCTTGTTGCATGCAGTAAAACTTTAAATAAATTGTAAAAGTGGTTGTCTGATTGTTTTATATGATTTCATGTGTATATACTATGAATATTTTTGAATGCATGTCAGTGTTAGCTCTGTTCTTCACTTCCAGATTGCAAGTAGGATTCAAAAGTTAAATGCCCTTCATCTGATATTCTTTAGACTTCAATGTATAAACAAATATTGGTTGTTATAACAAGATATCAATTTTAAAAATATTTTTAAGTCCAAATATAAAGTCAGTTTTAAAATAAAAGAAGAAAACAGTGAAACTTAAATCATATCAAAATTTCAGTATAAATAATTGGATGATTCATGAATATAATCAGTTGTGTTTTCAAAATCTATGATTTTTAGAAAAAGAATCATGATTTTTAAGCTTCTAAATCAAGAGGAATCGAGTGTTGAACGGGTTTGGTGTTTTGAGGCTTTTCTGGTGATCGGCGAGGCTTGGGATCTCGGGATTGCTACTGGAGTTAGTAAGGGAGTGGGCGAGCTGGGGAAAAATGCTCATTGGATTTTACGATCACCGTGGCGGTGGCGTGGCGACGATTTAGGGTTTAGCTCAAGTTTTAGTCGTGGTCAAACTTCGAACTTCAGCGTCATCATCGATGTATCGAGTTGGGTCAGAGGTAGGGGAATCGAAGCAAGGAACTCTGGCGAGGGTCTGGACAAAGTGGCGAAGCTCCAGATCATCGGAGGTGGCGAAGCGTGGAGGCTTTAGATGATTGGGTTGTTCCAGGGGAGGGTCGAGGTTGCTCGAAATTCGAATTCATGCTCGTTCCAGGATTTGGGTGGTCGGGATCGGAATGGTAAAGCGAAGTCGACTTGTCAATGGTGGTCTTGGAGGCCGGAACTTCGTCGTGGATGGGTGCAGGTGCACAGCGTATCAGAGTATCAGTTTTTGTTGTGAGAAGAAGTAGGAGATGAGGTCTCGGGTTGGACTCGGGGAAAGTAAAGGCTTGGCTCGAGATTATACTCGAGTGTTTAGTGGGTTCAAAGGAGGTAGAAAGAAGAGGAATGTCGGGAAAAAATGGAGTGTAGCTCGAGAATTTGATTGGGATTTTTGGGTTAAGCACGAGCAACTCCAGTTTGTCTCGAGTTAAAGGAAGGGTATTAACAAGTTTTTAAGTTAAACATAATCAAATTTTAATTAATAGGGTATTGGGTAATTAAAGATTTATTAATGAAGATAATTAAAGAGTAATTAATTAATTAATTAATTAGTAGTGGAAGGTTGATCAATGTAATTAATTAAAGTTTGGTAATTAAAGTAAATGATTTATCTTGAAAGGATAATTAAGGTTTTAACGATTAACGGTTAATTTAATTTAAGTATAATTAACTAATTTAATTAATAAATATAAGGTTTATTAATTTATAAGGGTTTAGTTAATTACTTAAGGATTAATTAATTAAAAATTAATTAATTAAGAAATAAGATTAATTAATTAATAATTAAAGGTAATAAAAAAAAGGAAATTACTTATGGAAGTAATTAAATGGAAGTGATTAAGGGTTAATCACTTGATGATATTAATTAAAGGATAATTAATATAATTGAATTGAAGTTAATTAATTAAAGATTAATTAATTAAAGGATTAAGGTTAATTAATAATGTGATTAATTACTAGTTAAGGTAACTAATTAAAAGAGAGTAATTAATTAAGGAAGTAATTAAGGATCATTAATTTATATAATAAATAATTAAGGGTTCATTAATTAAGATAAATTAATGAATATGGTTAATTAAAGATTAATTATTTAATTATAGTAATTTAATGATAGTAATTAAAAGTAAATTATTGTGTATGGTTAAGGATAATTATTTGAATGTAATTAAAGATAATTAATCAAAGGAGATTAATTAAGGAAGATCATTAAGAGATAATTTATATATATTTGTAATTAATTAGGATTAAGGTAATCCAAGTAATTAAAGGATAATAATTAATTTAATTAAAGGTTAATTAAATTGATTAAGAGTTTATCAAACTTACTTATGGATGATTGATTGATATTAGTACTGGATGATTTGGGTATGATATCTATGATATATGCTGTTTTGTGAGATGAATGTTTGATATGAATTATTTATTGTGATATTGTGATTTATCTATCTGTTTATATCATCCTGAATATAAGTTTAAATGTTTAAACCCTTAAACAACTTGGACATTTAAAATGATGACATTTGAATTCGAAGAGACCGGGGTCGGGTATTAGTAAATACCCGAAACCACTTCGATTTGAAATCTTCCATAATTCTTTATAGATTGATATGTGAAATCAATAAGCCGGTTTGGGATAATATGGACCATTTAAACTAAGTTGGATACTTAGATATTGTTTTGTGAAATAAGTATTGACTATATAAGTTGTTTACTTATACTAAAGTACGAGTTACCCCGGGTTTTAAATAAGTTCTATAAATTGGAATTTCTTGTTAGATGGGTTTACTCACGCTGGTTTCCAGCCTGACCCGGGTGTTACTTTGATGTAATGCTCGGGTCAGACCGAGTATTACAGATTTCCAGGTAAGGACGTTTTGGAGCTCAGGAGGCGAGCTGGATGGCAGGAACGTATGGAGTGTATTCCGCTGTGATATATTATAGTTGTCCGAGACATGTAAATTCTAACTGTCTAGTATATTTGTGAATGTTGTAACTCTGATGTTTAAAAATGTAATTAACAAATACAGGTTTTCTTTGTATAAATGCTATTATTTGTTATTATATTTAATCCGCTGCGAATGTGAGATGTTGTGTTTTCTGTTCTTCTTTCTTCTTTCTGTTTCTTTCTTCTATCTCTTTTCTTTTTCTCCTAACTATCTGGAATTTTCGGGTTCGAAAATTCCGGGTCGTTACAGTTGGTATCAGAGCTGAAGGTTAAGCGAGAACCTTTGCTCTGGTGGGATTACTCATTAAGGATAGGGTCAATGGTACCCTAAAATGAGTTGAGTGTATATATATATGAGAGAACGTACTTGTTATTTTCTATATAAAGATTTTAAATGGTTTTAAAGGTAAATGATTTTATATAAAATTATATTTGATATATAAAGCAATATTTCTATTAAGATAATTGGTTGTTAAATTATTGAATTAAATATAAGTAGTAATATTAATACAACCAAATTTAAATTAAATGAAGATAAGTTTGAAATGAATTCAAACTGAAATTAAAATCTTGAATTTGTAGAAGTGTTATCAGAATAAAGAAAATAATGAATTGGTTTCCAGATATGATAATCTTGGTTATTATCATAAATGATTGTTGTATTTAATAATGAAATTTGTTAATGATTAAGTAAAATGAAATGTTTTAGGGAATTAAACTTTTAGGTAAGTATGACTTATAAATTGGAATTGAAGATAATCTAAAATCGTCAAATTTTAAATCTAAATCCAAAAACTTGAAATTGTTTTAAAGAAATTTGTTTTTAATTAAAACCAAAGGTGGTTTAAAAATTTAAGGTATAACTTGGTGTGTAAAGGAAGTAAATATGTATAAATGAGGATATACATAATATCAAAGATGATTTGAAATAACTCTTAGTGTTGAGTTTTAAATTGGAATATGATATGAAAACCCAAAGTGATAAGTTTTTGAATTTATAAATGGGAAGATTATTATTATAAGGTTTAAAATTTGAATGGGAATTCAAATTGGGTCTAGTTGACTAAATTAAATTGAATTTAACTTAAGGGAAGTTAAATGAGTTTAGAATGAACAACTTGAATTGGGAATTTCAAGATGAAATTGAAATTTAACTTGGAAAGTTAAAAATGGTGAATTTGATTAGTTTAAATGAATGAAGAAAAGGATTGTGATAATATATCCATTATAGAGATAAATGAAAATTAAACCTTAATTTGAAATTAAGGATATGGAATCCCTTTTAAACTTAAGATTTGAATATTAAGAATTGAATTTGTAACTTAAAATTGTTTAAGAATCAGTTTCAAAGTTGGAAGATAAAATTGGGCAATAAATTGAATTTTGAAGATAAAATTTCTTTGAACTTTTAATTTGAACTTTAAAATAAGTTAAGTAATGATAATTTAAAATGTAATTTTGGATTTTGGATCCAGAATTAATTGGTTTAAAGGTTGATTTGATTTAAAGGTAAGGGTTAATTTGACTTAAGTGATTAAATCAATATTTAAAATATTTAACTCAAATTTATATAATTCGAGATGGTTTTAAGTTGAGATTTAAATTTAATTAGTTCAAATTGGATTTGATTTGAGTTAATTTGGAATTTGATTAAAGTTGAATAAGTTAAAAAAAAAAAAAAAATCAAATGAAAATTGATTTGAATTTGGAAAGGAATTAAGGTTAATTCAACTTGAATTGGGATTAAATCAATTTCAATGGAAATTGAAGTATTGAGTCAATTTAAATGGAAGTAGAAATTTAAATTGAATTGATGGGGAATTGAACGGTTTGACTCTGGACTATTTTCAAAGTAATTTGTTTTAATATAAACCTATTTTTCCAAACTATTTACTATACAAATCCTTCTTCTTAAACCCCAAACTCTCTTATACTTATTTTACAATTATTTTGGAACTATTTAACTATTTTGAAACTGTCTTATAAACTAATTACTATTTTTCAGTTACTTATATCTAATCACTATTTTAAAAACTATTTTGCAATTATCTAACTATTTTATACCTACTTAACTATTTTATAGCTATTTTACAAAACTAATAACTATTTTTCAACTGCTTATCTATTTTAAACCTTTTCAAGTTATTTTTAAATTTAAATAGGTCAGAGTTCAGACTATTTGTAATTAAAGTAACAACTCAATTGGAAATGGAAGCAATTGAGAATAAGTGAATGAAATTAAAGGAAATGTGAATAGAAAAGAGAATTGATTTGGCTAATAATCAATAAAGATAAATACGTAGGATGTACGTATATTATTCTGTTCGCATAGTGATTTGATCCAGATTCGAACACAGAATTTCGAGATAATATTATCGATCCGAGTTGGGATTTTCCGCTCGATTTTCGACGGCGAACCTGGATATGGATTTTTGATTGGTTCTGGATATTCTCTATCATAGTTGTGACTATGTAAGGAGAATGACGGTTTCTGATCAAGAAACCAGATCTGAGTCCGCACTAGGAAGTCGGGTGGACAATACTAATTCGGAAGGGAAGTTGTATGATCGATTGAGAGATCAGATTTATATAGCGTACGGATGATATGTGTACATCGTACGGGTTTGAATGAAATATATATTTTATGGATAAAAACTGTAAAATGATTTTTAAATGAAAGGGTATATTTTGAAAAATAAATGATGAAATAAAATGGGAGTTGAATATTTCTGTGATTAGAACTCATTTTATAGAAGAGAAAAAAATATGGTTAATAACTGTATAAAGGATTTATCAAATTTGAATATTTGATTTAAATAAAGTTATATATCTTTGTGTATAAGATAAATCTTCCCTTGTTGAATATATAGCCAGAAGAAAAAGGGTTTTGAAAATATTTGAAGTATAAAAGAGGTTTTATACAAGTTTGAAATGATCCAAAGATTTTCAAAGTTATATATATATATAAAGGATCTTATGAGGATTTGGGAAAAGGTTTTGGGAACCTATATAATTTGGAAAAGGCTTTTGATTTTGGGAAAATCAATTTTGGATTTTGGAAAGCCTAGTTTGAGAATTATCGATTTTGGTAATCGATTTTGTGTAAAGGAGATTTTGATAAATCATAAAGGGTATGATTTGAAGATACTATAAGTATATAGTATAAAGTATTTTGAGAATAGCTCTGGGGAAAAAGGCGCTTCCTTGAAATGAACTTCTCAGGAGTACTACTGGGTGGTACTGCCTTGAGCCCCAAGGGGGGTTTCTAAAGTTGATCCTGTGAGGAGTCCGGACAAAACTAGTTCCTGAGGATTATTTGTGTAGCGAAAGTCGAGGGGCTGGTGCCCACAGAGACATTTGAGTTATGCTGTGACAACAATTTAACTCAATGTCACTGCGATCTACTGCAGACCATAGCGGAAGTCATGTGTGCCGCTGAGAGCCAACTGTCTACGTTTGATTTTATATCGGTAGACTGTGACACTATGGTAACATAGCGAAAGTCGTTTGTGCTGCTGAGAGCCAACTGTCTACGTTTGATTTTATATCGGTAGACTGCGACCTATGTGGGAGAAGTTTCATTTTGACAGCGAAATCGTGTGTGCCGCTGAGAGCCAACAGTTACATGGACTTTTGCTGTGATGGCAACGTAACCCTAAATGTAACTGCGATCTGTTGTGGGTTCCATGGTGTAATCAGTTACATGGACTTTTGCTGCGATGGCAACGTAACCCGTGATGTAACTGTGACCATGGATGGGGGTGATGATTTTCAGAGCATTCTCACCAAAGATATTTCCTCAATTTCAAAAATGTTTTCTATATTTTCAATAAAATCATTTTCCAAAATATTTTCACTGGGTGTTGGAAACGGGTCTGCTAAGTACTTATAGATTTTCAGTCCTACGTCTGATCAACGTATGACCGAATTCTGTGAGAACAAGGATGGACTGGTTGAGACATCGAGTTATAAAATGTATTTTGATAATATTATGTAAATTTTTAAAAAAATGTTTTGAAAAATTTAAATAAAGAGAGTTAAGAGTTAAGATGTCTAAGGAATAATTAAACTGATAATCAACATTGTAATAAAATTTTTGCTTCGTTCCTTTTCGAGGACGAAAAGATTTAAAGGGGGGAGGAATGTGATAACCCGGATTTCTGGACATCTGTAATTGATATAATAATTGGATAAATTAATAGAAATACTGAAGTATAGATTGAACAAATGAATCTGATCAAATAAATATTTATATTTGTAATTGTGTTGTGTATATATATATATAGATATAGATATAAGAAGATTTTAAATAAAAATATTATTATTTTCAAACAAAGTGAATTTGTGGTTTTTAAGTAAATATATTTTATATGAGTTGATTTTAAATTGGATTTTTAATTAAATTGAATTTGAATTAGAATTCAAAGGATAAATATCTTAAATATATTTTGGACTTGAAAATATATTATATATGATTTTATTTAGAATATAATTTGTTTTCTTTAAAAGGATTTATTCTTATAAATTAAGATATGTATTTATTAATTAGGAAATTAATTTAAAAAAAAAAAACCTTATAAACATTTAAAAATTTATTTATGCATGAAAAATACATGTGTTAAATTATAAACCTCCTTATTAACAAGTGTTAGATGATTAAGTAGGAAGAAGACAAGTGTCACTTTTATTTTAATTTTCTTTTATTTTTAATAAAACCTAATGTAACTTATATAAACACATATCCATTCTCTTCTCATTCCTTTTTCTATCTTCATTTTTCAAAAAGCCTGTACACGGTTTAAAACCAGAAATAAAATTTCAAACAACAATCCACTTTTACCAATCTCAGTTTAAAGCAAGATTTCATCTTCAAAAACTAAATAAAGCAAAGATCATCTCAACAAAATCAATAGCAGGTCAAAGCAAGTTTAAAACAAAAGCATACAGTAAAGTATGGCAGCAAATTAAAGTTCAAAAACAACTCAAAGATCATCTCAACATTCAAGCAAGCTAAGATTAGGATCAAATACAAGTTTCAGAAACAAAAGTATTTCCAGATCATCATCAAAACTAAATATCAGATAAATAAATCAAGAGATCCTGTTCTCTGCTTTTACAAAGCAGGTGAGTAAACAATTCTTATTTAAAAGTTTTAAAATCTGTTGAAACCTTGTTGCATGCAGTAAAACTTTAAATAAATTGTAAAAGTGGTTGTCTGATTGTTTTATATGATTTCATGTGTATATACTATGAATATTTTTGAATGCATGTCAGTGTTAGCTCTGTTCTTCACTTCCAGATTGCAAGTAGGATTCAAAAGTTAAATGCCCTTCATCTGATATTCTTTAGACTTCAATGTATAAACAAATATTGGTTGTTATAACAAGATATCAATTTTAAAAATATTTTTAAGTCCAAATATAAAGTCAGTTTTAAAATAAAAGAAGAAAACAGTGAAACTTAAATCATATCAAAATTTCAGTATAAATAATTGGATGATTCATGAATATAATCAGTTGTGTTTTCAAAATCTATGATTTTTAGAAAAAGAATCATGATTTTTAAGCTTCTAAATCAAGAGGAATCGAGTGTTGAACGGGTTTGGTGTTTTGAGGCTTTTCTGGTGATCGGCGAGGCTTGGGATCTCGGGATTGCTACTGGAGTTAGTAAGGGAGTGGGCGAGCTGGGGAAAAATGCTCATTGGATTTTACGATCACCGTGGCGGTGGCGTGGCGACGATTTAGGGTTTAGCTCAAGTTTTAGTCGTGGTCAAACTTCGAACTTCAGCGTCATCATCGATGTATCGAGTTGGGTCAGAGGTAGGGGAATCGAAGCAAGGAACTCTGGCGAGGGTCTGGACAAAGTGGCGAAGCTCCAGATCATCGGAGGTGGCGAAGCGTGGAGGCTTTAGATGATTGGGTTGTTCCAGGGGAGGGTCGAGGTTGCTCGAAATTCGAATTCATGCTCGTTCCAGGATTTGGGTGGTCGGGATCGGAATGGTAAAGTGAAGTCGACTTGTCAATGGTGGTCTTGGAGGCCGGAACTTCGTCGTGGATGGGTGCAGGTGCACAGCGTATCAGAGTATCAGTTTTTGTTGTGAGAAGAAGTAGGAGATGAGGTCTCGGGTTGGACTCGGGGAAAGTAAAGGCTTGGCTCGAGATTATACTCGAGTGTTTAGTGGGTTCAAAGGAGGTAGAAAGAAGAGGAATGTCGGGAAAAAATGGAGTGTAGCTCGAGAATTTGATTGGGATTTTTGGGTTAAGCACGAGCAACTCCAGTTTGTCTCGAGTTAAAGGAAGGGTATTAACAAGTTTTTAAGTTAAACATAATCAAATTTTAATTAATAGGGTATTGGGTAATTAAAGATTTATTAATGAGGATAATTAAAGAGTAATTAATTAATTAATAAATTAGTAGTGGAAGGTTGATCAATGTAATTAATTAAAGTTTGGTAATTAAAGTAAATGATTTATCTTGAAAGGATAATTAAGGTTTTAACGATTAACGATTAATTTAATTTAAGTATAATTAACTAATTTAATTAATAAATATAAGGTTTATTAATTTATAAGGGTTTAGTTAATTACTTAAGGATTAATTAATTAAAAATTAATTAATTAAGAAATAAGATTAATTAATTAATAATTAAAGGTAATAAAAAAAAGGAAATTACTTATGGAAGTAATTAAATGGAAGTGATTAAGGGTTAATCACTTGATGATATTAATTAAAGGATAATTAATATAATTGAATTGAAGTTAATTAATTAAAGATTAATTAATTAAAGGATTAAGGTTAATTAATAATGTGATTAATTACTAGTTAAGGTAACTAATTAAAAGAGAGTAATTAATTAAGGAAGTAATTAAGGATCATTAATTTATATAATAAATAATTAAGGGTTCATTAATTAAGATAAATTAATGAATATGGTTAATTAAAGATTAATTATTTAATTATAGTAATTTAATGATAGTAATTAAAAGTAAATTATTGTGTATGGTTAAGGATAATTATTTGAATGTAATTAAAGATAATTAATCAAAGGAGATTAATTAAGGAAGATCATTAAGAGATAATTTATATATATTTGTAATTAATTAGGATTAAGGTAATCCAAGTAATTAAAGGATAATAATTAATTTAATTAAAGGTTAATTAAATTGATTAAGAGTTTATCAAACTTACTTATGGATGATTGATTGATATTAGTACTGGATGATTTGGGTATGATATCTATGATATATGCTGTTTTGTGAGATGAATGTTTGATATGAATTATTTATTGTGATATTGTGATTTATCTATCTGTTTATATCATCCTGAATATAAGTTTAAATGTTTAAACCCTTAAACAACTTGGACATTTAAAATGATGACATTTGAATTCGAAGAGACCGGGGTCGGGTATTAGTAAATACCCGAAACCACTTCGATTTGAAATCTTCCATAATTCTTTATAGATTGATATGTGAAATCAATAAGCCGGTTTGGGATAATATGGACCATTTAAACTAAGTTGGATACTTAGATATTGTTTTGTGAAATAAGTATTGACTATATAAGTTGTTTACTTATAGTAAAGTACGAGTTACCCCGGGTTTTAAATAAGTTCTATAAATTGGAATTTCTTGTTAGATGGGTTTACTCACGCTGGTTTCCAGCCTGACCCGGGTGTTACTTTGATGTAATGCTCGGGTCAGACCGAGTATTACAGATTTCCAGGTAAGGACGTTTTGGAGCTCAGGAGGCGAGCTGGATGGCAGGAACGTATGGAGTGTATTCCGCTGTGATATATTATAGTTGTCCGAGACATGTAAATTCTAACTGTCTAGTATATTTGTGAATGTTGTAACTCTGATGTTTAAAAATGTAATTAACAAATACAGGTTTTCTTTGTATAAATGCTATTATTTGTTATTATATTTAATCCGCTGCGAATGTGAGATGTTGTGTTTTCTGTTCTTCTTTCTTCTTTCTGTTTCTTTCTTCTATCTCTTTTCTTTTTCTCCTAACTATCTGGAATTTTCGGGTTCGAAAATTCCGGGTCGTTACATAGAGAATATCCGGATCAATCAAAAATCCATATCCAGGGTCGCCGTTAAGAAATCGAGTGAAAAATCCAAACTTGGATCGGTATTGATCACCTCGAAATTGTATATTCGATTCTGGATCAAACAGTTATGCGAATAAAATAATATACGTACAACTTACATATTTATTTCAGTTTACTTCCATTTAATTGATTTACATTCAATCATTTACATTCACTTTATTTACCCTCGATCCATTTACATTCATTTGTTTACATCCAGTTATTCACATTATGTTTAACATTTCATTCCATTTTCAATTCATTTACGGATCAATTCATAAAATCATTTCATTTTAGCATTTCCTAAACTAAATTTTATTTTGTTTTCGCTTAGTATATTTCTTCAATACTAGCAACACTTAACAACCATTCCATAAATTATTTACTTAAGTTTATTATAAATATTATTATATAACATTTCTAATGTTTATTTTCACATCATAACTTAAGTCCATATTTAATTCTATTAAGCAGCATTCCAACCATATTCAATTCATTTTGCAACTCAAATTCATATCCATTCCACAACCGAAGTTGTATTTTATTCTAAAACTCAAATTCATCTTTCATTAATTTATTGCAAATCAAATTCAATTTCATTTAATTCATTCTCTTACCCCACTTGAGTTCAATTTCATTTCAAAAATCATCTCATTTAACTTAACTTAAGTTAAATTTAATTACCTATCTCAATTTATGATTTTCATTCCTTAACATTCACATTTAACAAATTTAAAATTTGTTTTTAGCTCAACATTCCTCAAATCTATAAGTTATACAAACTTATTTACTTAAAATTTCATGAAATTTATCTGACTCAACTTTATTCACATGCTATATCTACAGTTCAGGGTTATATAATCACTTTATGACTTAAGTGTATATTCATTTCATTATTTTATCCAATTCATTTCAAATCCCATTTCAAATTCATTTCACCCTTTATTCAATTTATTTAACTTAACCTAAGTTAAATTTTAATTTCATATCTCAATTTCAAATTTCTTTTCTTATCTATACTATTTTCAAATTAAAAGTTCAAAACTTATTATCCTAGGTTTTCTCAAAACATTTAGATAAAATTTTAGGTTTTTAACACCCAGTTTTATTTTCAAATCATTTTGAATCTGTATATATATATATAAATATAACTCCTTTATGTATCAAATTACTTTTGAATTTTTAAAATCAAAACTTGTTTTATCACAACATACCCCAATTTTAAATTTCTCAGGTAGCAATCTCTTACTTAGAAACTTGAAAATGAACGCCAATGATGCTGCAGTCATCACCAGAATTATTTTCCAGTGACTGAAGCGAGTTCAGTGCTTTCTATTTCTTTTAAATTTCATTTAAAATATTTCTAACCCAAAATATTTTCATAATAATACTATTATTATTTTTCTAAAACCTTTCGAAAAACAATTTCTAAAATCAATGAGATTTAAATTCTCAAACTTCTTATTTTAAATCCAATTTTATTGACAAATCATATTTATAAATATACTTAGGCAATTCCATTTCCTTTCCATTTATAAATCACGTTAATAAATCCTATTTATAAAATATCACTTCTTATGTAATATTATTTTACAAATGTTGATTATTTTAATCATAATCAATTCTCTATAATTCATATTTACACATGTTTATCTTTGTTTAAATTATGATAATAACAACTTTTGTTAAAACAACAAACAACAAATGATAGTAATCAAAATATTATCATTCTCTAACACCCAAAACACTCCATATATAATTATAATAATTTCAAAAAAATTATTCCTTTGTATATATATAAAATATAATTTAGATAAAATTATTTCATTTACCCACTTTAAAACAATACTGTGTTGGTTTGCCTTGTTTAAGCGTTTAGAAACTCATATCGATATCATGGCGTCCCACCTATCGACCAGAATTCATAAACCACTCAACAGATAAAATTTATAAAACATATTTATAATCACTAACAAATACGCGCTTATATATACACACTCAAACACATCCTAGGGTCTCGCTTACCCTATCTCAAATGAGTAAATTCCAACCATAGCCTAGGTGTTCGCTCAACCTAAGCTCTAATACCACGTGTAATGACCCACCAATCCGCACTATTCAAGTTGATAATAAACCACACATGTCCAACCCAAATCAAATGGAAAAATGAATAGTTATGGGAAAGAAAGAAGGAAGAAGAAGATAAGAGAAGAGGGAGAAATTAAAAACATCACTGAATCTCATAATCGCAACGGATCAATATATAATATAATATCAATGGTCTTTACAAAGAGAAACTGTTATATACATACATCCATCAAAGTATAGCAACAAATTACAATCAACAGCCTGGACAGTTATAACAACTTCCTCTCACAATTGCTGATGATTTCAACAACAAAACAACAGAAATAAAACATATACGTAAATACATCTTGAAGACTTTTAACTCGTCTCTTGAGCTCCAATGCATCCAAAGCAATCTGTAAATAAGCTCAGTCTGACCCGAGCATTATAATAAAATAACACCCGAATCAATCTGGAAAACCAGTGTGAGAAAACACACCCAACTGGATTTTTAAAATTATAGAAAACCTTTCAAAAATCAAAAGTATCTCGTAAGACCACACCGCACATAAACACAAACGAGTTTTTAGCTTACGATAAACAAAACATTTCATATGAAATTCTTTGATATTATAATAGTGACTAGATATAAATACTTATTAATCTTGGTTGAAATTGTTACATTATTTAAATTCCAGCATAATAGGTATACAACTAAACTCGTAAAGGCTCGTATTAGAAAATGGATTCCATACAATGACTGGGCTATTGGGGTACCGCCCGTTATGGTCCATCTCTAGACAAATAACACTGAGGATCTCGCTTGGATCCCCTGCCAACACGGGACCAGCTTACCCCTTACTGGATAGTATCGAATATGATCACCCCTCCGTTAGTGGGCCCTAAAACATATAAATGAGGTATAATAGCGACTTTAGATAGGGATGATCATACCCAACTTGGGAGCGACCAACTTAGCACTGTTGCATCTCCCATGTTTTAGTCATTCCTGGTTGATGAGGTTTGAGGCTACGTTTTACCTTTTATATAGAACTTCTCACTTGGAATGCTAACACTGCCCTCCAAGCAACAATGCAACATCAGCATTCATCCATGCAAGTTTGTTCTGGGACTGAACGAAACACTTGAGATCTCCGTCTCCAATTCCATCATCTTCAAGATGTCTTCACTTCGAAACACATTCGTTGGATCAAAGTGGTTTTTGGATAACATACCCAATCCAGCCACTTCGAAACAACTTTTCGATAATTCTCGGTAAACTCAACCCCAGTTCTTTAGGAAATAAACAGTCAAAGATAAGGTCGGAGATCACCTCCTAACCGTTAGTGGACGGATTTCCTTATCATTGTCCTAGAAGAACAAAACGAGATTTATATGCATAGTACAACATCATGGAGATGACTATGCCATATAACTCATTTGTTTCTCCTAGATATTTCCAAAAATACGTTTGGGCCCAATTTCGATAGTCGGTTATGTAACTTATCGGATAACCATCATTCAATCAGGAATTTAATTTCGTTGGGAAAACCAACATTGGTTAAGCACCAAGCAACACTAGGCCTTTATTAATTAATCTTTTATTAAATAAATCCACTTTGTAAATATTCGTCGCAAATCGTTTTTCAAAGATATATATATATATATATATCCACAAATCCTTATTTCTAAATACTTAGAAAAATATTCATACACTTATCTCAACACTATAAGTATATTGAAAAAACTGAGAAAGATTTCCATCTTATATGATTAAAAATCATTTAAAGATCCCTTACCAATCCAAAACATTTATAAAACCATTTATAAACTTAAAAACCATTTATAAATATCATTTCTCAAATCATTTATAAACTTTTAAATCCATGCAACTATTTATAAGGCTCTTCTTATAAACCTATAAAACCCATTTACAATTTTCCTTTATAAATATTTAAAACCATTTGTAAAACTATCTTACCCTTTTAACCAATCTTCCTTTACATTTTTTCAAAACATGTTATAAGATTCCTCTTATAAAAAACCCATTTGTTTATAAAACTCCATTTATAAATCTCGGAAATAAATATAAACAAATTCTAATCTTTGACTTTAAGACACTATTTTATAATAATAAACATTATAAATAAATAAATATTAATTCTAAAAACATCTTAAAATAATAATTAATAAATTTCAAAACATTTTTAAATAAAAAATAATAATAATCTATCTTCAACATTTTTATAAATACTAATAATTAATTTCCAAACTTTACTGACAAATAATTAAAATTAATTTCATACCATATTAATAATTTAAATAATTAACCCTTCAAAATATTTAGAATACTGATAAACAACTTTTTAAAAATATTAATATAAATAAATAACTTTTAAATCATAAGTTTATTTCCTTGATAAAAATCCATACTTAACTTTCCACATAATCATTTCCATATTTATAAAGCTATATTTATAAATCTCTTTATTTATGAACTTCATTTATAACTCCATCCCTTTATAAATCTCACTTATTCACAAATTCCATTAAAAACATCAATCACCATTCGTTTTTAACGTTGTCCCCAGATGGAAATATTCCTTTTATAAATTCCTTTCAATTTATAAAATATCATTTAACAATCCCAATTAACCCTCAATTTCAATTTTCAAAATAGAGTCAACTATTTTCTAAAACAAACTTCCATATCATATAGTAAATCCATCATTTGATTTATTTCACCCATTTGTTAAATAATAATAATTTCCTTTGGTTTATAACACCATTCACAAATCCACTCTTTTATTAACAAAACATAACTTCGCAAATCTTGACTTCATTTGTAAAACATCACTTTATACAAAATGATTAATAATATTTATATTAAATATTTTCTAATTTCTTATAAAACCATATTCTTTTATATTAAAAGACGGACTTAATTTAAGATTTAAAAATCTTTATCCACAATTTAAAATTTCAATTGAAAATATATTTTCTAAAACTATAAATTTATAATATAGAAAAAACCTTAGCTTCGATTTTAAAATAAATTATATGAAGACCCAGATTTTCGGACCAGTCAAAATCGCCGAAAAACCCGTCCGTTCTAAAACTACGAATGAAAACTACCAAATTCATACACAATATTTGATAAATATTCAACACTATTAAATGTATAGAAAAAAAATTCAATTGGATAAGTCATCAGAATAATCAATTAAATCTATTAGGTGTGCTTTATTACATACCAAATACAAATACAAATATATCTACCATTGCACAACTCTAATGAGAGAGACAGTAATAGTAATTCTTGCAAACACAATCAACAGAAAAATGTTATGTTATTATTGGGGGTGCATCACTACCACTTGTGACTGCCTACATACCTCTATCTAATTGGGTACCAAATTAGATACAGGATCAAGCCAATGTAGTTCTCCTACCACAAATAGGACTTATGGAGCCTACGATGCAACAAACAATATGCAATTCCCAAATCTACCCACTTAGGCTTAATCTTCAATTTTAGATTTTCAAAATCTAATTAACTTTACAAAAATTATCTCTTTGGACTTTATTCCCGAATTCTTATTTCAAAACTTTTAATATATATATATATATATATATATATATATATCTTTAATATTCAAACTAGTCCTTTACTTCGGGATCTGAAAACAAATCACATTTTTGAAACGATATCAATATACAACATACAAAACTATATGCTACCCAATCTCGGGAGGTTTCTAGCCATAACCAGGCCCCTGAGTCTAGCCTTCCGAATAAATAATAAATTGGTGCATCCCTCTATTCCAAGAGCGGACTACACCGAGGCTATAGAACATCTACACCTCCTTTTCCCATGCGTTTGGTAGATTATGGGTTACCCGAATCTTTGGTAACATAACAAATCACTTTATATCCCGAAGTGGCAAAATCATTTACTCTAATAATTACAAATACTTCAATTCTATAATAATTTCCATTTTCAAATCCTTTCAAAAATCATTTAAAAACTACCGGGCTTAGTCCTCGAAAATCTTTCCGTTTTATAAAACATTGTTATAAAACCATTCTTTACATAAACCACTTTTATTATATAATCGCTTCAAAATATTTATTCTCCAATATTTCTATTTTTTTCCAAAGAAACCATTTCATTTAAAAGATAAAATATCTTTTATTTCCAAAATTTTAATAAATATGTTTTATTATAATTCCTGCTTATATCGAACCCTTAAATTAGGTAATAACATTGTTATGTTGACTCCCAGGCGTGACTCAATGTGACATCCCGGAATTTCTAGCAATATCAATTTAATAATCTATATTAAAAATTAAATTGATTTGATAATAATTGTTAATTAGATTTAGAATTGATATAATAATCTTCTTTTAAATAAATATTTAACTGATAATTTATCTTTTAAAAAGCTAATAAATTGTTTTCTATTTATAATGTATATATATTTGTATATATTGTAAATAGAAATCTTTGGTTGGAAACTAATAAATAAATAAAGCTTGTTTTCTAATTCTAATATATTTCTGGAAATTTGGAAATTAGGATTTAATATAGAATGTATAATTTTAAATAGTTAAGGTAAATGTTTAATTGAATTAAATATATATCTTAGCTTAAGTTCAAGAATTAAATAAAAAGGTTTGTTTTAAAATATGGTTTAATAAATATGAGATATTAATTTATTTAAATAATAATAGGAAGTTATAATCACGTTTATAAATTATTTAATTAGACAAATTATTGTTTTCAAATAACATTTAGTAATGTATTGTTATATATATAGATATATATATATATATAGATTTAAAATAGTAGTGTTATTTTCAAAGCAAATACGTTGTTATATATGTATATATATAACTTGATTTAAAATTAGATTTTTGAATTTATTTTGAATTTAAAAGTCTTGAAATTTAAAAGAGTAAATATTTAAAATGTTTGGATTTTAAAAGATCATTGTATAAGCTTTTATTTGTATATATATATATATATACATAGTTTTGTTTTATTTTCCCTAAAATGAAATTCATAAATATAAACAATAAATATAGTGGAAATTAGCCACAAGGGCCTCTTTAGCAAGTGTAATTAGTTTCTAGGACACACAACTGAAATAATTACTTTCAAGGACAAAACGTACAATAATTAGTTTCTAGGACCTAAAAACCTATGAAATTATGTCCTTGAAAATAATTGGACTGCTGACTTTGTCCTTGAAAGTAATTATTCTGCTGACTTTGGCCTTGAAAGTAATTTCTTTGAATGTGTGTCCTAGAAACTAATTGGACTGCAAAGTTTGTCCTTCTGGTGAAATGCCCCATAAATATATATATATAGGGAAATAAAAATAAGTATTTGAGTTAGAAAATAGAAGAAGGAAATAAACTAAGTATAAAAGTAAACACATCACCAAAATTCTAAGTTTCTAACCATATGTTAATAAACTATAAATATACTTATCTATATTTCAAAGCATAAGACTAATGCAAAGCTATAAGCACATAAATGAAATACTTAGATACTTCTGGAAAACATTGTGGCAATGCATTTAGACATAAAATATAGGATAAGTATAAAAGGAAACACATGTTCATGCTTGTACAAGAAGGATAAATTAAGTATGTACACTGGAAGGCAAGGAAATAAACAAGTTATCTTCATTGTTGCAGGCAAGAAAATATATACAATGATATATTAGTACCATACGAAATTTAAAATATAGGAAGTTGTAGACATAAGGACACAAGGCATTAAATGTTGATATCTCTGGTACATTTTATATCTCATTTCAGCCTCCTAAAGAGATAAAAATTGTTATCCCGCTTTTTGGCAAGGCCGTGACACCAAAAAGTTGACTGGAAAACTAAAGACAGTTCGTCGTAAAAAATCGATTACACACAAGCTCACTATGGATATCGATGAATTTTGTCTGAGTCCGGATCGAGCCACGATTAACAAGACATAACAATTGAAGCCAGGGAAGCCAACATTCCAAGTTTCAAGACGATTCGAGTTCGTACTCTCAACTTATGATCGATACAAGATGAAGGAGATCCCCCTGATTCGAATCCATAGGTGGAGCCTATGTTCGAATCCATCAACATCTGTTTGCTCCGAATCGATCGCTACCTCCTTGTTCGAATCCATCAGATGGTCAAGCTTTGTATCCATCACTCAAATCCATATTCGAATCCTTCAGTTATCCTTAGTTCGAATCCATGAAGACATCCTACTTCGCACCCAACAAGAAGCTCCGCTTCGAATCCACGCATGGGTGGCATGTTCGAATCCATTGAAGTGCTTTCCATCGAATCCATCCAGCTGCGATCGACTCCCTATCGATTGAGACACTTTAGCTATCGATACGAAGTAGGTGTCATTCGAATCCAGGGATTTTTGGTGTCTTCGAATCCATTGAGTCAAAGCGGCGAAGTCTCCGGGATGACTCGATCAAACTGGCGACAAAAGAGGATCGATGCGAAGTTCACACTCCACGTCATCACAGAAGCATGCTCCATCATCGATTCGAAGCAATCGATTCGAAGGGGATCGATTCGAACCAAGCCTGTCAACCGGAAATGCCATCTTGAATCGATCATATCTCGAGATCTACAAGTCCAATTGCTATGAAATTTTCACAGAAGCATGCACACATGTTGAAGAATGTCCACACCAAATTTCAGCTCGATTTGACAATTTCCTGATCGATTCGAATGGACTTCGAATCGATCCCAAAGTGGGCCCGGATTTCCTGAAAGCGGGCGTATGGGCCCCCTCACGTGCCAGAAGTGGTCTCCCGAAGTTTTAGGCAAAATATCTGCCTCCTGCACCTATAAATAGAGCCCCTGGTCATTCAGAAAAGGGGTCGGACAATTTTGAGAGCTAAAGAGCACCCAGACTCTGCCAGATTTACTCCAGATCACCACTGCTTCCTTAGATTCAGGCTTAGCTCAGAAAAACCAGTTGTACTACATTAGAAGAAATTTTAATCATCAAGCGAACATCAATAAAATCATCAACTTCAGAGTGGACGTAGGCAAGATCGCCGAACCACTATAAATCTCGCGTTTATGTTCATTATTTCTGAATTGTGATACTCTGTTTGCTTAGATTTGAGATTTGTGTGTGAATATTGTTGATTTATATTCATACACTGGTGCTTTCACAACATTCGGGGTTTGTGACCAATTTTGGCGCAAACACTTTGGTGCTTTCACCGAGAGGGACCAGCACCCGCTACACAAGATTGGAAGCTCAGATCTGAAAGCTTGAAGATTTGAAAGACAATGACCCGACAAACAAGTAGAAGGCAAAGAGCTGAGAGAAGTCAGCACGAAGGAAGTCAAGAGGCTTCCTCAGGAGCAAACCAAGCTTCAGCCTTCATCACCAGGGATGAGATGGAGGAAATGATGAGAAGACAAGAAGAAATGATACAGAACTTGCTTCAACAGATTGGGCAACTTGGAGCACAAAATCAAGGAACAACCAGAGTCCAGAACGGAGCAGGACCGTCCAGCGCAGCGCCGGAGCTGGGGGGCACACACTTAGGACATGTTGATCCGAACCAGGGAAGAGAGACAAGGACATCCGAGCAACCTGGAAGCGATAGAGGGATGAACGCTCAGCCAGAGGGGCAGACACCCGAAAGCTCACACGGACTCGGGGGGCAGATCGGAGGTAGTGAACGAGGACTACAGCTTGGAGACAACGATAGATTGGTAGAGATGGTCAGGCGAGCCATGAGAGGCAGATTAGTAAACAGAGATCTTGAAGACGTGAACAAGAGTCCCTTTTCTCCTACGATTAGGTTGGCTAGGAACCCACCAAAATTCAAACTGCCAATAGTGGAAAGGTATGATGACAGGACGGATCATGCAGTCCATCTAACGAGGTATATAAGGCACATGGAAGTGCTGGGGGCATCACAGGAAGTCATGGCCCGGTGCTTTCCATTGTATTTGACAGACATAGCAGCTTTATGGTTCAGACAGCTAGAGAGCGACTCCATTGGGACATGGACCGATTTGATTGAGAAATTTATGAGGCAATTCAGGGTTCACATTTCAAGACCCAAGAATGTGATGAGTTTGGCAACACTAAAGCGGAAAATTGGGGAGTCTTTGAGGAATTTCCTGACGCGATTCAATGCGGCAACGGCATCGGTGGATCGGCCAGATCCATCCATGGTTATGATGGCAGCTGTGTCCGGAGTAGCTGACGGCACAGAATTCAAAAATTCATTAACTAAGGATCCACCTATGGACCTAGGAGAATTCTATCACGAGGCAGAAAAGTTTTTGCGATTGGAGGACGCTAATGCTGAAAGAGAAGAAGGAGAGGGAATAGAAGTTTATGCAATTAAAGACAAAAAGCCTCTCGAAAAGGACTCAGGCAAGGATAAAGGAAAACGAAAGGCTGAGGATAGTGGTGACGGGCCAAAGCAACTGCGGAGAGAGCCACGATTCACCACCTACTCAGAGCTGAATGAGAGTTTGGAGCAAATCTACCAAGATACACGAGAGCAAGTTCCCTACCGTAGGCCAATACGAGGGGACCCCACTGTTGACGAGATCAGACAGATATTGCTTGTTCCATGAACTGAACGGTCATAACACTAACGACTGTAGACATCTAAAGGATGAGGTGGAAGGGCACATCAGGAACGGTATGCTACTTCAGTATGTGAGAAGGCGAGCTCCAGCAGTGGAGCCAGAGCGACCACCGTCTACATCAGCTAGGGGTGACCCTGAGCCGGGACACCGTATGGTTATCAATTAATTGAAATAACGATGAACAAGTCGTAAACCTCTCACCAACATGGGTAAGTTATTTACACATGTGCGAGATCACGAGCGGTCCATAGGCATGCTCTGGATGACTATTAACCCTATCGTTGTGGGAGTTTACACTTTGACATCCTTGCTTTGCTTTTGTTTCATCTTGATTTGAACATTTGAGCTTGATTCTGTTTAACATTTCTGCTTAAGACTTATTTCCAATGAAAAAATGCTACTTGTGATTTCATAACGGCTAAGCCACTTACACATGTACGGGATCGCGAACGGTCCCTAGGCATGCTCTGAGATGGCAATAAACCGTTGCAACAAACAATCCGGGAATTCACCCGAACATGAAACCTGGTATCGATGATACTAAGTCCCTCCCCGGGCACACTCAATTCGCCTCGAACGGCACCCGACTGCGAACGGTCACAAATCGCCTTGAACGGCACCCGACCACGAACGGTCACAGTCCACCAAGTATGACATTCGATCGCGAATGATCACATTTTGCCACGAACGGTCCCATATCGCCGCGAATGACATACGACCCCAAACGATCGTCATTCGTGGTCAAATAAAACTATCAATTTCTTTACAGGTCATCAACAGGATATGAACATCCGGCTTATGGCATTACAAAACACACCTTCCAATCGGAAGGCATGTTTTAGGGGGCAAATGTTATCCCGCCTTTTGGCAAGACCATGACACCAAAAAGTTGACTGGAAAACTAAAGACAGTTCGTCGTAAAAAATCGATTACACGCAGGCTCACTATGGATATCGATGAATTTTGTCCGAGTCTGGATCGTGCCACGATTAACAAGACATAACAATTGAAGCCAGGGAAGCCAACATTCCAAGTTTCAAGACGATCTGAGTTCATACACTCAACTTATGATCGATACAAGATGAAGGAGATCCCCCTGATTCGAATCCATAGGTGGAGCCTATGTTCGAATCCATCAACATCTGTTTGCTCCGAATCGATCGCTACCTCCTTGTTCGAATCCATCAGATGGTCAAGCTTTGTATCCATCACTCAAATCCATATTCGAATCCTTCAGTTATCCTTAGTTCGAATCCATGAAGACATCCTGCTTCGAACCCAACAAGAAGCTCTGCTTCGAATCCACGCATGGGTGGCGTGTTCGAATCCATTGAAGTGCTTTCCATCGAATCCATCCAGCTGCGATCGACTCCGTATCGATTGAGACACTTTAGCTATCGATACGAAGTAGGCGTCATTCGAATCTAGGGATTTTTGGTGTCTTCGAATCCATCGAGTCAAAGCGGCGAAGTCTTCGGGACGACTCGATCAAACTGGTGACAAAAGCGGACCGATGCGAAGTTCACACTCCACGTCATCACAGAAGCATGCTCCATCATCGATTCAAAGCAATCGATTCGAAGGGGATCGATTCAAACCAAGCCTGTCAACCGGAAATGCCATCTTGAATCGATCATATCTCGAGATCTACAAGTCCAATTGCTATGAAATTTTCACAGAAGCATGCACACATGTTGAAGAATGTCCACACCAAATTTCAGCATGATTTGACAATTTCCTGATTGATTCGAATAGACTTCGAATCGATCCCAAAGTGGGCCCGGATTTCCTGAAAGCGGGCGTATGGGCCCCCTCACGTGCCAGAAGTGGTCTCCCGAAGTTTTAGGCAAAATATCTGCCTCCTACACCTATAAATAGAGCCCCTGGTCATTCAGAAATGGGGTCGGACAATTTTGAGAGCTAAAGAGCGCCCAGACTCTGCCAGATTTACTCCAGATCACCACTGCTTCCTTAGATTCAGGCTTAGCTCAGAAAAATCAGTTGTACTACATTAGAAGAAATTTTAATCATCAAGCGAACATCAATAAAATCATCAACTTCAGAGTGGACGTAGGCAAGATCGCCGAACCACTATAAATCTCGCGTTTATGTTCATTATTTCTGAATTTTGATACTCTGTTTGCTTAGATTTGAGATTTGTGTGTGAATATTGTTGATTTATATTCATACACTGGTGCTTTCACAACATTCGGGGTTTGTGACCAATTTTGGCGCAAACAAAAATCTCTGACCTAATTTATAAAATCTTGTACAACCCTGTAACTCATTTTATAAATCAATCTATCTCTTCTCGTTTATAAAAACTTAGCATTTTCATTTTTACAAATTGAAGTATCATTCAAATAAACATCATCATTCTACAAATTCGAAACAACAAAAACAAGATGATTACAGGAAGATCAAAGCAATAATATTTTCCAGTTTATAAAAAAGAAGAAGTTCCAAGCTATTTCAAATGGGCTCTGTCTTCATTCTAGAACCTGGTGAGTAACATCACATTTTTCAAATATAAGTATAATTATGGTTGCCTGTTGTTTCTGTGATATATGTATGGTGTTTATATGTGTATATATATAAGTGCAATGTGCTGTGAATGTATATGAATGTATATCTGAGTGTATGCCTGAAAACAACTCTGTTCTTTGTTTTCAAACTCAAGAATTTAAATAAAATTCTTTATCTCTTGATCAAACCTTTGTTAGGGTTTAAGTTCTAAACAAAATTTGTTGTTGAATCATAGAGTAAGTTTTTAAAATTTTATTTAAGTTAAAATAAATTTAATTCTACTCTGGAAAACTCTAAGAATAGGAAAGCTTGAGTTTTGTGAAAATTTCAAACATCTTAGTTTATAAATTCAGGGTTATAAACCGAATACTCAAACCAAACCATGATTTTTACAACTAAAATTATAATTTTTAGAGATGGGATGAATGAGCAGTTCTGGGTTTCTCTAAATATGAAAATTTGGGTCTCTCTGGTGATCAAGTGGATAGGGAAGCTCGTTGTCTTTCCTGGAGGTGGAGATGTGATCAGGGAATAGTGGAAAATTAGTGGATGGTGATGCAATTCATCAGAGAAGATGCGGCTGTCGAATTTCTTTTAGAACCCTAAATTTCCCTAGGTTGATGTATCAAACTCTGCGTTGCATGTAGTTGATCGAGTGTAGAGTGTTTTGGCGTGGTGATAGCTGGGTAGTAGATGGAGTGGTGGCCGGAATCGCAGGGGTTCAGATGGTCGGAGGTGCGAGAGCGAGGTGATGACAGGGTTTTGATGGTGGTTCCGGTTTTGGTTCCAGGTTGGGTTAGTATACTCGAATTCGATTTCGAGGTAGAATTAAAGTTCTGATGGTCGGGGTTGTTAAGTGGGAGGAATGTCGACTTGAGGAAGTCATCGTTGATGGTCGGAAGGGGGTGGTTGGCTGGTGCATGTGCACCGTGCACTTTTGTTCCTGGTGAAGCTAGATTTCGGGGAAATTGGATACTCGAGTTTATCTCGAGACAATTGGGGAAGTTGCCGAAGTTTCTCTGTGTGCGACTCGAAGTAGTTGAGTGGGAGTTCGGGTCTTCGGGTATGTTGCCGGGTTTTAAAAAAAAACTGTCCAGTTTAAAATTTTAAACTGAATTTAAAGTCAAGCAAGATTTAAACAGGATTTAAATAAAATGTTAAATATGGATTCAGATTTACTTTTGCATCCCAGGTTTAAAATAATTTAAGTTTTAAGGAAATTAAATGTTTTTAACAACTTTAAAGTATTTAAAGTATAATTTAAATGGTATGAATTGAAAATGGATTTGGTGTAAATTCTTTTAAAATTTCCTTTATAAACAGGTATTTCTTTAACATGTGAATTGAAAAGTCATTATTAAAATTTAGTTTAAGCCTTATATAAGATATAATGGTATTTATTTTAAATCTTGAAATATGAATGAAATTTAAATGTAAATTTGGAAATGAATGTTTTTCAACATATTTATAGGTGACAATTAAATCATTTAATAGAATGAGTTTTACCTTAAATCTAAGAAAATAATGATTTGTAGTAATTAAGTTAGTAACCTTAAGTTAAAGTTAGTAATTAAGGTTAGAGTAAATTCAATAAGGAAATATTCAATTGTAATTAAGAACTAATTAAGTTACAGATAAAAACTTAAAATAATTTAATAATTAGAGATTAATTAATGGGTTGTTAAAGATAAATTAAATTGTAATTAATATTGATTAATCTAAGTTTAATTTCTTAAGAAAAGAAATTAAGAATTGTAAATAGTTAATGAAGGTCATTAACTTAAGATTTGTTAAATAATTAATTAATGTGATAAATTTTAATAATTAATTAGATTAATTGATTAAAGAGAATCATTTGTGAAATTGTCTAAAGTAATTACTTAAATGAAGTAATTAAGGAATTTATTACTTAATATAATTAATAGGGTTTAATTTGATTTGTTTAAGTTAATTAATTAAGTTAAATTAATTTAAAATAATCATTGGATGATTTGATAAGTATAATTACTTAAATGTAATTAATGAAGTGTAATTACTTAATGAAGTAATTAATGGTAATTACTATATGTAATTGATTGAAGATGTTTTAAGTATGATAGTAATTTGGATTAAATTACTTTGTGAAATTAATCAAGGGATTAATTGAGATAATTAATTAAAGGAGTAATTAATTATAATGATAAAGTAATTAAGGGTAGTTAATTACTGAATGGGATTAATCAGGAATGATTAATAAATATGGTTTAATTAAAGATTAATTTCTTATTGGAATTAATTTAAATGAAATAATTAATTAAAATAGGGATCATTAATTTATATAATTAATGATATAATTAAGAATTGATTCATTAAAACTAATTAATCAATAATAAGTGATTTTGAAGAATTAATTAATGTAATTAATTAAGGATAAATGTAATTAATTATAGTTAATTAATAAATGAAGTAATTAAAGTTAATTACTATATTTAGTTATAGATAATTAATTTGTGAAATTAATTAAAGGATAATTACTTGAATGTAATTAAAGGATAATTAATCCAGGATGATTAATTAAGATGGAAATCTAGAGAATGATTAATTAATTGATTTGTAATTAATTAATGGTTAAGTAAGCAGGATTTATAGAATGAAGTAATTAATTTAATTTACTATAAATTAATTAGAGATAAGTAATTAATTTAATTCATTTTAAATTAATTATAAATGATGTGTTTATGAATCATTAATTAGGTATTGATGGATGATATTGATTTCCTTGAATGGTTTGAAATCTCAGATATGAGATAAATAATGCTGTGTGATATAGATTGTCTATTTATGATGATATTGTAGATTATCTACCTGTGATATGTAGATTATCTATCCGTGATATTATGAATTATCTATCTGTGTGTATATAGATAATGAAATGAATTGTTTTAACTTTAAAACAACTTGGCCTTAAAAGATACGGTTTGGATTTGATGAGACCGGGATCGGGTTTCCAGATTTGGATATCCAAAAACCACATCGATCCAAATAACGATAGGTCGTGAATCTCAAGTGAAGATGAAGATTCAGAGTGCAAGGGTTATTGTTGTTAACTCTGAGGGTGATTCCAAAATGAGTGTAACGAGATAATGCCTTCGGTTTTGTTCGAACCCGGAACGAACTTGTATGGATTGAATGCTTTCAGAACATCGTCAGGTGGACGATGAGCATTCTAAGTGATGAGTTCTGATAAGGTAATCGTGACCTCAAGCCTCATCAACCGGGAATGGCTAAAACAGGGGAGGTGCAGCAAGGCTTCGTGGGTCGCACCCACTTGAGAGCGAGATATACCCCTGTCTAGATGTCCCTTTTTATTTTCGGGTGTGTGGGCAGTTTTGAGCTCCCACTGCCGGGGTTGTCTTTGTAACGATACGGATTTTCGCGCTCGAAAATCGACATCCATACTTTACATCGTACTCGAATGTCGTAGATTCGAGCGTTGAAATCCGAGTCGCCGGAGCTTATAACACAGTTAAGTAAATATCACAGCGGAATAAAGAGAATATAGATATACAACATCTGATACAATATCCAGATACAATGAATATCTATATACATCAGAGATATGATACAATAAATTGCAGCGGAAAGAAAAATAGATAACATCAGCAGCGGATAATCTTCATCTCCAAAGCACGATCCAGAAATAGCTCGAACTCCCAATAACGAGGCACAAAGATAAGCAAGTGCAGTCCGATCCAAAGACTGAACTAGCTCCAGATAACCTACTAATCTGACTATCTGAAAAACCAAACTCTAGACTGCTCGTGTAGAAAAATTTTGAGCATCCAGAGTTTAGGAAAGAAATAATAAACTCCGGATCAGTCATGGGACAGGTGTGAGCAACAAAAATAGTTTATCTTTAAAACAAATAGCAGAGAATTTTAAAGTCAATTCGCAATGCTTTTGGAAAATGAAACTACCATAAGACCTCCCACCACACACACAATGCAAACGCAGAATTGGAGGAGATTTCTTCTTATGATAGTCAAAGATGTTTACTACGCAAAAATCAAATCATTTGATATTATTACTAGTGCATAGTGCAGAAAACAATTTCGAAAGTAGAATATAAATCTTAGCCAGCATAGACATTTCGCACTTATGCCTACTATAGCTACCATGTTCAATAGCAGGTTACCACCACATTCCATGGCAGGTAATACAACTAAAACCGTACAAGGCTCGTATTGTTTTGTTTGGATTTCCAACAAATGGTCAGGCTAAGGAACTTCCTATTCCACGAAAGAAACGCCTCTGGCGGGACGTTCCGAGAACCAACTGTTCTCTGCCAAACAAGGCCGGCAACCCCTTTTCCCAAGGGATAAAAGAAACCTCAGATATGCCACCCCCGGTCCTTTGGGACCTTTAACCGAGGTACCTCTAATCCAACATCACACGTCATAAATAAAGTGTGTCCACATGAGTAAGTATCTGGGCTCCATACCATGATACTACCCTTTTCCAGAAGGAATGGTCATACCCTAGGGGAGCTACCCCTGAAAACCTTGCCGCACAATTCCTGTTTCGACCATTACCGGGTTGTGAGGCTCGACGAAGTCTCGTCCACAAAGCTACGCTTTTTCAAAAAGCCACGCTTTGGGTCAACAGATGATCAACCTATGATCACAAAGATAAATGATCAAACAAATGATCATATCACAAATGATCAAACACTGATCATCACACAGCAACACTCAGCATGCCACATTACCAAATTGGGATATATCGCTGATAAATTTCAATTACATAACCTCTGAGCTCGTACGTCTCAGAGAAGGGTGTTAAGCTAAGAGAATAAATTCTCCGCCACCAAACAGATATGTATTTGAAAGAAATCGGCTTTATATCTCAAAGTGTAATGTCAGACATGTATCCATATAAGTCTGTTCCGGGTTCGAACAGAACCGAAGGCACTTCTCACGAAGCCCTTGCAATTCCGGATAACTTTCAATCACGTCCGGACTTCCCGTCACAAAAGAGTGATATAAATCTCTATACCGGCGCGACTCAGTGCAGAGACATTCGACAGGTTGTCCTTTCATTTTCGAAAAATATCCGGTCTTCAACACCGGTCTTCAAATGCTATCCATATACGACGTATCACTATTCGGAATGAGTTATACGACCCAAAGGTCCTTTCCCGGCTAACCCGAATAGTGAGCGTAATATTCGAAAACATATGGATATTGGGATTTCAATTAAGTCACAATTTAAACCCAAACTTTCTTTTCAAATGGTTTAACAAATTACCATTTTAATCTTTTTAAACAAAAAGATTCAATTCACAAAGTTCACTTAATTTCACAAAGATTCCTTCACAGATTTTCCAAATCGATTTCCATTTCAGTTTAATTAATTCGTTAAATCTGTAAATCAAAGATTTAACCAATAGCTTTCAAAACAATTCCATTTCAAATGGTTTAAACAAAACATCATTTTAAATCTGTTAAAAATAACAGATTTGATTCATAGCTTTCAAAACAATTCATAACTTGGAAAATCCATTTTTCAATTTACTTGAAATTCCTTTAATTAAACTGGAATTTCATTTCTTATCTGAAAGCTTTTATCATTTGAAAACAAACAGTTTTCATTTCGGAAAATCTGATTCATTCATACGAGTGGAAATCCTTGGGTTAAATTCAAATTCCCAACTTATACTTTTAAAATGGTTTAGATTCATACAAACACCTTTATATCATCTTTTATCAAATCATAGATTTAATTTCAAACTTGAATTCAAATTTAAATCTAATTATTTAAATTTTCAAAACTCGATTAAGTTATTCAAAATAACTTTTATCTTTGAAATTCTATTTCAAAAGCTTTTCACTTTTTATTTTAAACCCAAATTTCAAATTTCAAAATCAATTGAAATTAAAATTTCAATTTCAAAAACATCAAATTTAAATTATCTGTGACTTAACCGATTTCCACGTGAAATCCATATTTGTGTGTGTAAAGGTGTAGTCTAGGGGTTTAACACAATAGTGCAACACGATGAATCATCACAGATCAAAATACAGGATATAGTTGATAAGCGATATAAACTATACGCTTATCGTTCATTCACAGATCACAGATATATATCACAGGTAAGTAAACTACAGATCACAACATAAATCAGGGTGTATCACAAAGCATCATATATCAGGGATATCAAACAATTAAATCATCCAATATAATCTGCATCCATAAGTAAGATCAATAAATTATCTGATTAATTCAAATCAGATTAATTTCTTATGAATTACTAATCCTGGTTAATTAACATTAATAAATTACAAATCATTTTGATTAATTATTCTTTAATCATTTATTATTAAATCATTAATAATAAATTTACTAACCTTTGATTATTAATTAATCAATCTTTAATTATTAAATAATTAACCTTTAATTATTTAATTATCTTTTAATTAATTAATTTTTCTCAAATTAATCATCCTAATCAATGTATTACATTATTCTTCAAGTAATTGTTGCTTAATCACTTGGTCTATCAGCTTTAATCATTAATTAATTTTTTTATTAATAATCTTTAATTTACAAATTAATTGTTCTAAGAATAATTAATCCTAACTTTAAGTTTAAAAACCTTAATTAATTTAAGCAATTATCTATTTCATTAATTTATCACATGAATTAATTATCCCTTTAATTCCCTTAATAATTGAATGAATTATAATTTATTAAATTCAAATTTAACTTTAAGATAAAATCATTCATATCGATATTTGGAAAACATTCATTTCCAAACTAAATTTCAAATTCCTTTAAAAACACTTTTAAACACTTAACCACTTTAAGTTAGAAATAAATTTAACTTAAAACTTTATTTATTTACAACTAAGTGTCCAAACTGACTCGAAGTTATATTTAAACTTTGATTTAAAATTTGAATTTAGTCTTAAATTTTCAAAACAGAACAGTTCAGGTTCAAAACCTGGAACAACTCTCTGACCCGAGCGAATTTTAATTAAACTCGAGCCTTCGTTCAAAATTCGCGAGCAAAATTCAAAACTTCCCGAACACAAACCCGAGAATGAACTCGAGACCCATCTTCTTCCCCACAACTTCACCCAGACACACAAGTATACGCGTGCACGCGAGCTCGTCGCCCCTCCGGCCAACATCGATCATCTTCCCTCATCGGCGACTGAACCCCAACCCTGTTCCGACATCAAGATCCCCATCGTCTCCTCGAATCGAATTTGAGTAAAAACCCAAACCTGGAAACAGCGACACCTACCTCACCCAAACCTAGAACGCCGCCGTTCTCACAACCACGATCACCAGGAAACTCGAAATTCCAGCCACACGCTCGTCTACGACCCTTCTTCCACCTCCCAAAGTTTCGTTCAACTCGGTTTAACAGAGGTGACAAAAATCACCTCGTTCCAGATCACAACAAACCCAATCATTAAACCCTAGAGCCGCTTCATTCTTACATCTCATACAATAGAAAAATTATATTATAATTTTCTCAACTTCATTGATGGGCAAGCCAGCTTCGATCAAAATTTCAACACTCAACGTTCATTCGATCACCAGTAATCGACCCAAAAGCATATTTCGTTCTAACCAAAAATGCTCATTCAATACTTAACTAAAAAATGTGATTTTAGTTTTAAAAATCATGACTTGGAGTATGAATTCAATATATAATCTTGAATTTATATTTTACAACAATCGATTTTATCACATATCTACCTACTTGCCTGTAAAACAAAGTTACTGTGTATATTTTACACCTCAGGGTTTAAATCAGCTTTTAACAATCTTAATATAAGTTTAAATATTTTGTTTTGGGTTAAAAGCTTAACTTAGCAATGATTAAATGAGAATCATATGAGATTTTGAACAAATATACAACCTGTAACACCTTCCAAAGTAGTACAGAGCAATCCCATCAATATTCAAAAATCAAAGCATATACAACCATATCATAGCAATCTCCTGAACTGTTATTTTATCAAACTTAAAGCTTTTAAATTTCTTGTTTACTCACAGATCTAAAGAAGGAGATACCGGGTTAAGTTACTCACCTTAAAAAGAAAGAACAGAGAAGGTTGAAAAATTGTTGAACTGGCTTTTAAAATTTGCAAATTGAAGCTTTTCCAGGCTGAAGCTTCTTTTTTCTTGATTTCCCTTGTTTGCCTTGATTTAATTAGTTTTGGTTTGAATCTTATTTACTTCAGATTTTAACTTAGTTTGATGGAAGAAACTGAGATGAAGCCTGTTTATTTAAAGTGAAGTTGTAGTTCACTTCAGTTTTTTTTTTCTTAGTTTGAATGGACGAATCTAGGTAGAAGGTGATACATATAAAAAGAAGTTTACAGGTAAAAAATATTGCTTTGTACAATAGTTTGGCAGGGATATTTTAATCTTTGTTGGCCGAGACAATATGTTTTTGGTGGTTGATATATTTTTCGAGTTGACCTTGCCTATACCAACATTAAATGCTAAAGTCCTTTATGCCTTCATACTTGTGATACATATCTTTGCTGGTACAGGGAATGTTATCTTTTCTAACTTATATTTATTATCTGTATATATATATATACACTTTTCACTTGCAAGCATTCATATGTATTTGTTTACTTGTTCATCTTCAAGTCTTGTATACATTTCTATTTCTTTGTTTTGAATATATATATAACTATCTTTTTATGCAAGCTTACATATATATATTTTTTCTCTTTTTATACAAGCTTACATATATATATTTTTTCTCTTTTTATACGTAGTTTTATACTCTTGCTTGCATACTTGTCTTTATAATTAACTGAATATATTTTATTTTGTTTACTTACTTATTATTCACTTTGCAAGTGCTTTGTAATAGAAACGCATTTCTATTTTTCATGTCGTTTAAATTTTTATTTACTCATTTTTATTCCATATACATATATATTCACATATATAAAATATTTAAATTTAAATTTATATGATTTATATCAAATTTATTTTGTATCGGGGAAACTCGAATCAATTTATCAATTGATTTTACAAATTTTTATTCAAAAATTTATTTAATTATAAAATTTAATTCAAAAAAATTCAATAAGTTATTAATTTAAATAAATTTAAATTTCGGGGTCGTTACAAACTTCCCCCCTTAAAAGAATTTCGTCCTCGAAATTCGCAGGCACGAAAACAATCGCAGAGATAGATAGATAGATTCGATCTCCTATAACTCCTCTAACACAAGATACAGATTCCGAATTCAAGTCGGAATATCCCAGAATACATACCAATTTTTCCCTCTTCGGACTTTGGTATTCACAAGAAATTTCGATAGAATTTCAAATTTAGTTTTAAACGATATTGTTTTATCGATTTGATTCAATTTTATCCTCATATTCTATTAATCAATTTGATTCAATTTAAAATTTTCAATTTCAAATTCATTAAGGTTTAAATCCAAAAGGCTGATAAGAAGTCGATGAAGATACGAAATAAGAATCTCCTACAACGATTCGTAGAACTACCATCACACCGAAACTTCTTCTTGTAGCTGATACGAAGAAATGAAAAGAATTTGGAAACGAATCAAAGAAAATTGATAGAGAAAGATTGTTTCCACTGTTGCAGGGTATTGACCATTTATAGTCGCATTCCCTGTCCCCTACTTCTTCTTGTTGCACTCATACTCACTATCAGTGGATAGTAAGAGAATTTACTGAGACGTTCAGACGGATATCTTAAGGATTATACTCATTCTAGAGTTTACTTCACTCTATCTCTAATGAGCTACTTAATGTGTTATACTCCTGAGCTAAAGTTCAACCTTAGCTCTGATACCAAATGTAACGATACGGATTTTCGCGCTCGAAAATCGACATCCATACTTTACATCGTACTCGAATGTCGTAGATTCGAGCGTTGAAATCCGAGTCGCCGGAGCTTATAACACAGTTAAGTAAATATCACAGCGGAATAAAGAGAATATAGATATACAACATCTGATACAATATCCAGATACAATGAATATCTATATACATCAGAGATATGATACAATAAATTGCAGCGGAAAGAAAAATAGATAACATCAGCAGCGGATAATCTTCATCTCCAAAGCACGATCCAGAAATAGCTCGAACTCCCAATAACGAGGCACAAAGATAAGCAAGTGCAGTCCGATCCAAAGACTGAACTAGCTCCAGATAACCTACTAATCTGACTATCTGAAAAACCAAACTCTAGACTGCTCGTGTAGAAAAATTTTGAGCATCCAGAGTTTAGGAAAGAAATAATAAACTCCGGATCAGTCATGGGACAGGTGTGAGCAACAAAAACAGTTTATCTTTAAAACAAATAGCAGAGAATTTTAAAGTCAATTCGCAATGCTTTTGGAAAATGAAACTACCATAAGACCTCCCACCACACACACAATGCAAACGCAGAATTGGAGGAGATTTCTTCTTATGATAGTCAAAGATGTTTACTACGCAAAAATCAAATCATTTGATATTATTACTAGTGCATAGTGCAGAAAACAATTTCGAAAGTAGAATATAAATCTTAGCCAGCATAGACATTTCGCACTTATGCCTACTATAGCTACCATGTTCAATAGCAGGTTACCACCACATTCCATGGCAGGTAATACAACTAAAACCGTACAAGGCTCGTATTGTTTTGTTTGGATTTCCAACAAATGGTCAGGCTAAGGAACTTCCTATTCCACGAAAGAAACGCCTCTGGCGGGACGTTCCGAGAACCAACTGTTCTCTGCCAAACAAGGCCGGCAACCCCTTTTCCCAAGGGATAAAAGAAACCTCAGATATGCCACCCCCGGTCCTTTGGGACCTTTAACCGAGGTACCTCTAATCCAACATCACACGTCATAAATAAAGTGTGTCCACATGAGTAAGTATCTGGGCTCCATACCATGATACTACCCTTTTCCAGAAGGAATGGTCATACCCTAGGGGAGCTACCCCTGAAAACCTTGCCGCACAATTCCTGTTTCGACCATTACCGGGTTGTGAGGCTCGACGAAGTCTCGTCCACAAAGCTACGCTTTTTCAAAAAGCCACGCTTTGGGTCAACAGATGATCAACCTATGATCACAAAGATAAATGATCAAACAAATGATCATATCACAAATGATCAAACACTGATCATCACACAGCAACACTCAGCATGCCACATTACCAAATTGGGATATATCGCTGATAAATTTCAATTACATAACCTCTGAGCTCGTACGTCTCAGAGAAGGGTGTTAAGCTAAGAGAATAAATTCTCCGCCACCAAACAGATATGTATTTGAAAGAAATCGGCTTTATATCTCAAAGTGTAATGTCAGACATGTATCCATATAAGTCTGTTCCGGGTTCGAACAGAACCGAAGGCACTTCTCACGAAGCCCTTGCAATTCCGGATAACTTTCAATCACGTCCGGACTTCCCGTCACAAAAGAGTGATATAAATCTCTATACCGGCGCGACTCAGTGCAGAGACATTCGACAGGTTGTCCTTTCATTTTCGAAAAATATCCGGTCTTCAACACCGGTCTTCAAATGCTATCCATATACGACGTATCACTATTCGGAATGAGTTATACGACCCAAAGGTCCTTTCCCGGCTAACCCGAATAGTGAGCGTAATATTCGAAAACATATGGATATTGGGATTTCAATTAAGTCACAATTTAAACCCAAACTTTCTTTTCAAATGGTTTAACAAATTACCATTTTAATCTTTTTAAACAAAAAGATTCAATTCACAAAGTTCACTTAATTTCACAAAGATTCCTTCACAGATTTTCCAAATCGATTTCCATTTCAGTTTAATTAATTCGTTAAATCTGTAAATCAAAGATTTAACCAATAGCTTTCAAAACAATTCCATTTCAAATGGTTTAAACAAAACATCATTTTAAATCTGTTAAAAATAACAGATTTGATTCATAGCTTTCAAAACAATTCATAACTTGGAAAATCCATTTTTCAATTTACTTGAAATTCCTTTAATTAAACTGGAATTTCATTTCTTATCTGAAAGCTTTTATCATTTGAAAACAAACAGTTTTCATTTCGGAAAATCTGATTCATTCATACGAGTGGAAATCCTCGGGTTAAATTCAAATTCCCAACTTATACTTTTAAAATGGTTTAGATTCATACAAACACCTTTATATCATCTTTTATCAAATCATAGATTTAATTTCAAACTTGAATTCAAATTTAAATCTAATTATTTAAATTTTCAAAACTCGATTAAGTTATTCAAAATAACTTTTATCTTTGAAATTCTATTTCAAAAGCTTTTCACTTTTTATTTTAAACCCAAATTTCAAATTTCAAAATCAATTGAAATTAAAATTTCAATTTCAAAAACATCAAATTTAAATTATCTGTGACTTAACCGATTTCCACGTGAAATCCATATTTGTGTGTGTAAAGGTGTAGTCCAGGGGTTTAACACAATAGTGCAACACGATGAATCATCACAGATCAAAATACAGGATATAGTTGATAAGCGATATAAACTATACGCTTATCGTTCATTCACAGATCACAGATATATATCACAGGTAAGTAAACTACAGATCACAACATAAATCAGGGTGTATCACAAAGCATCATATATCAGGGATATCAAACAATTAAATCATCCAATATAATCTGCATCCATAAGTAAGATCAATAAATTATCTGATTAATTCAAATCAGATTAATTTCTTATGAATTACTAATCCTGGTTAATTAACATTAATAAATTACAAATCATTTTGATTAATTATTCTTTAATCATTTATTATTAAATCATTAATAATAAATTTACTAACCTTTGATTATTAATTAATCAATCTTTAATTATTAAATAATTAACCTTTAATTATTTAATTATCTTTTAATTAATTAATTTTTCTCAAATTAATCATCCTAATCAATGTATTACATTATTCTTCAAGTAATTGTTGCTTAATCACTTGGTCTATCAGCTTTAATCATTAATTAATTTTTTTATTAATAATCTTTAATTTACAAATTAATTGTTCTAAGAATAATTAATCCTAACTTTAAGTTTAAAAACCTTAATTAATTTAAGCAATTATCTATTTCATTAATTTATCACATGAATTAATTATCCCTTTAATTCCCTTAATAATTGAATGAATTATAATTTATTAAATTCAAATTTAACTTTAAGATAAAATCATTCATATCGATATTTGGAAAACATTCATTTCCAAACTAAATTTCAAATTCCTTTAAAAACACTTTTAAACACTTAACCACTTTAAGTTAGAAATAAATTTAACTTAAAACTTTATTTATTTACAACTAAGTGTCCAAACTGACTCGAAGTTATATTTAAACTTTGATTTAAAATTTGAATTTAGTCTTAAATTTTCAAAACAGAACAGTTCAGGTTCAAAACCTGGAACAACTCTCTGACCCGAGCGAATTTTAATTAAACTCGAGCCTTCGTTCAAAATTCGCGAGCAAAATTCAAAACTTCCCGAACACAAACCCGAGAATGAACTCGAGACCCATCTTCTTCCCCACAACTTCACCCAGACACACAAGTATACGCGTGCACGCGAGCTCGTCGCCCCTCCGGCCAACATCGATCATCTTCCCTCATCGGCGACTGAACCCCAACCCTGTTCCGACATCAAGATCCCCATCGTCTCCTCGAATCGAATTTGAGTAAAAACCCAAACCTGGAAACAGCGACACCTACCTCACCCAAACCTAGAACGCCGCCGTTCTCACAACCACGATCACCAGGAAACTCGAAATTCCAGCCACACGCTCGTCTACGACCCTTCTTCCACCTCCCAAAGTTTCGTTCAACTCGGTTTAACAGAGGTGACAAAAATCACCTCGTTCCAGATCACAACAAACCCAATCATTAAACCCTAGAGCCGCTTCATTCTTACATCTCATACAATAGAAAAATTATATTATAATTTTCTCAACTTCATTGATGGGCAAGCCAGCTTCGATCAAAATTTCAACACTCAACGTTCATTCGATCACCAGTAATCGACCCAAAAGCATATTTCGTTCTAACCAAAAATGCTCATTCAATACTTAACTAAAAAATGTGATTTTAGTTTTAAAAATCATGACTTGGAGTATGAATTCAATATATAATCTTGAATTTATATTTTACAACAATCGATTTTATCACATATCTACCTACTTGCCTGTAAAACAAAGTTACTGTGTATATTTTACACCTCAGGGTTTAAATCAGCTTTTAACAATCTTAATATAAGTTTAAATATTTTGTTTTGGGTTAAAAGCTTAACTTAGCAATGATTAAATGAGAATCATATGAGATTTTGAACAAATATACAACCTGTAACACCTTCCAAAGTAGTACAGAGCAATCCCATCAATATTCAAAAATCAAAGCATATACAACCATATCATAGCAATCTCCTGAACTGTTATTTTATCAAACTTAAAGCTTTTAAATTTCTTGTTTACTCACAGATCTAAAGAAGGAGATACCGGGTTAAGTTACTCACCTTAAAAAGAAAGAACAGAGAAGCTTGAAAAATTGTTGAAATGGCTTTTAAAATTTGCAAATTGAAGCTTTTCCAGGCTGAAGCTTCTTTTTTCTTGATTTCCCTTGTTTGCCTTGATTTAATTTGTTTTGGTTTGAATCTTATTTACTTCAGATTTTAACTTAGTTTGATGGAAGAAACTGAGATGAAGCCTGTTTATTTAAAGTGAAGTTGTAGTTCACTTCAGTTTTTTTTTCTTAGTTTGAATGGACGAATCTAGGTAGAAGGTGATACATATAAAAAGAAGTTTACAGGTAAAAAATATTGCTTTGTACAATAGTTTGGCAGGGATATTTTAATCTTTGTTGGCCGAGACAATATGTTTTTGGTGGTTGATATATTTTTCGAGTTGGCCTTGCCTATACCAGCATTAAATGCTAAAGTCCTTTATGCCTTCATACTTGTGATACATATCTTTGCTGGTACAGGGAATGTTATCTTTTCTAACTTATATTTATTATCTGTATATATATATACACTTTTCACTTGCAAGCATTCATATGTATTTGTTTACTTGTTCATCTTCAAGTCTTGTATACATTTCTCTTTCTTTGTTTTGAATATATATATAACTGTCTTTTTATGCAAGCTTACATATATATATTTTTTCTCTTTTTATACAAGCTTACATATATATATTTTTTCTCTTTTTATACGTAGTTTTATACTCTTGCTTGCATACTTGTCTTTATAATTAACTGAATATATTTTATTTTGTTTACTTACTTATTATTCACTTTGCAAGTGCTTTGTAATAGAAACGCATTTCTATTTTTCATGTCGTTTAAATTTTTATTTACTCATTTTTATTCCATATACATATATATTCACATATATAAAATATTTAAATTTAAATTTATATGATTTATATCAAATTTATTTTGTATCGGGGAAACTCGAATCAATTTATCAATTGATTTTACAAATTTTTATTCAAAAATTTATTTAATTATAAAATTTAATTCAAAAAAATTCAATAAGTTATTAATTTAAATAAATTTAAATTTCGGGGTCGTTACAGTCTTGTTTGGGACTGTCCAGTAAGGGATGGTCCCGGCTTTGTGTTGCAGGGACTTAGGGTGGGTCCTCGGTACGCTGATCTAGGCCAGGTACTGTGACGGGCGGTACCCCAGTAGCCCTGCCATTGTATGGAATCCAAAATCCAATAAGTGCCATCGGATTTGATTGTAAACCTAGTATGCTGGAATTTAATAGATGTAACAATTTCGGCTATTTCTTATTTACTTGAAAACCCTAGACCTATTATAATATCACTAGATTTCCTATCAAAGTTTTGGTTAGCGTAAGGTAAAAACTTTTCCATGTTTATGTGTGGGAAGTCTTACGTGATACCTTTTGTTTTAAAGGATTTTCAAAGTTAAACAACTTTAACATGTTACTCATACCAGACCCATGTGTGACCCGGAGTTTATTTCTATTTTTCTTAAACTCTCGGGTACTCAAATTTTTACGAGTAGCCAAGGGATTCGGGTTAGCTTTGACGAATTGTGGAGGAGCAATGGAGCAGGAGGCTTCAGCGTTGTAGATATATATAGTGTTCCGCTGTGTTGGTATCTCTGTGTTGTATTTGAGTTGTATCGAGTTGTATTAACTAGACAGCTGTTTATAACTGTCTAGTATGTGATGTATTATCTGTGTAACTCTGATTGATGTTGTATATTATGTAACATCTATGTGATATATTATATTTTATTCGTTCCGCTATTGAGATTCTGATGTTGTTTCTTCTTTCTTCTTTATCTTTTCTATTTCTCACCCCTTTCTTTCTTTAAGATGATGCAACTTTCTAGTAGTAGAAAGTTGGGTCGTCACACTCAACCCTCGACAATATCTGAACAATTTAAATACTAAAGCCTGCACGAACTTTGTCGAACTATCGTGCAAGATTTTAGTTGCTCTTAGGCGAAATCCAATTTCTAATCATTATTAAGCTGTACCTTTGTAACAATATTTTATGCACATTATTTTCATCATCACATACGACTAAGATATCTAAAGTTTGGTGAATGTCAAAAACCCCACTAATATCCATATTTAATTACATATTCCATTTTAAAGTCCTTAGCCAAATCCGGTAACATATATTGATTAACTGTTTTACTCTGATAAGAGATTTTGACTTTAAGTTGACCACCAACTAATATGCCCTTGAACAATGTTTTACTTTAAGTAGTTCAATCAGTACCCAACCATGGTCATAACATGATTGTCATATCATGTGATTAACCATAATCAAAGTGCAGTTAACTACTTAAGGTCTTTGATATTTATTTGAAGCATACGGGCTTTCCCTTCGACATTTTCCATCCCTCGTCCAAGTCTCCTTGGATCTCACAGACAAAACACATGTACTAGTCGTTTTTGCATACCCCATTAAGTATTTAACTTCTAAATTTTAAAATACTTATTAATTATCCAAATATAATATCAAGCAACACAACAAGTACAAAAGCATGTCATAACAACATAGAAAATAAGAGTAGAGAAGAGGTAGGTTTTCTCACAAAAATTTGCTTTTCGATCTAACTTTGTTACAACGGATTTGACTATAACTTTGCTACTACTACACGAAACTTCTTGAAATCCGCTATTGCTCCACTATCTTGATTTTGAACTTAAGTGGACTATTAACTTCTAATTTCCCGACAAAACTTTGTTACTACTTTAAATTATTTTAAGCTAGCATGGAAGCCATTAAATCTCTTAGGAAGAAGGAGAAAGCTTAGAAAAGAAAGAAGAAGAAGAATGAAAAGTGTGTGTAAAAAAGTGAGAAAGTGTGTTGGTATTTATAGGAAATAATTTGGATTAAAATAATATTTTGTAAAAAGACCAAAATACCCTTCACTTATACTTTAAGCAAACTAATTTTTTTCAACACTTAAGATCACATTTCAAATCATTACTTTATGTCATTTTAACTTAAGTATTAAGTAGAGAATATAATAATTATGTTTGTTTGATTTGATGTTTACTTTTTGACTTTTATAACACTTTTTGTCTTTTTATGCTTACTTTTTGTTAATAACATTCTAGAATTTTCTAAGTATGTTTAGTAAAAGTAATTTTGATAAGTGAATTAATTAGTGCTTATACTATTTGAATATGCATTCATATATTAGAAAATAAAGGTGTAACAACCTTGTGACAACTTTAAATCGACAAAACGTTGATTTTCGACAATGTTTTACGGTCACATTTTGACGTTTTTGTTAAATTATTTATTCATGTAAACCCAACTTTAAATAAATTTATTATCATTTTTAAATAATTAAAAAAGTATATTTGGTTTATAAAAAATGTAAAACAATATCAAAATTCATTTGCAAAATATGACATTGATATTGTTAATGCACGCGAAATTTGTCAATCACTATAACATAAGTATATATATAACTATATAAATTTTATCAACCTATTATTATCTTTATATAATGATTTCAAAAGGAGTTATTCATCTTTTAAAACAATTGTTTGACAGTATATCCAATTTCATCCAAAACCAACTTTTGTCAATTTTGTCAATGTTATGGTAAAAGTCCAAAATCATTATTCAATTCTAAAAATAAGTTTACCATTCTTATTTATTATATAAAACATGATTATTTAAGTTTGAAAATTCTATATTTGAATATTTAAATACATTAAATATTTAATTTTCATAGTGGTAAAATTACGGGTCGTTACAGACTTCCTCCCTTAAAAGAATTTCGTCCCTGAAATTACCCAATACAAAAACTCAAAGGTTTTGCCCAAAATATTTATTTTTAAACTTTTGCCTGTAAGATGTACATAGATCACCCGTACGCAATATCTGATTCGATCTTCTATTCGAATCCACTACTTTACTTCCGAACTAGTATTGATCCCCTGATCCTTTAGTGCGGACTCTGACCAGGTTTTCTGATCAGAACTTTAGTTCTTCTTGCATAGCTCTCATCAATGTATCCAACCCTAAATCCTCATCAGTGTTCATCGTCAAGAATCGAGTGATAAATCCTCTTTCGGATAACTGTCAAACACATCAAAGTTCGACACTCGATTCTTGGATTAAATAGCGTGACGAAACAATCCATATACTTCATATGTATTTACTAACCTTCCCAAAAATTTTATGAAAATATTTCATAAAACTTTAATCTTTTATTCAAACTTTTATAAAGATGCTACTTTATAAATAATCATTTTATCTTTTTATTATAATACATCTATAAACATATCTTAGTGGTTTCTAAAAAAACTCATTTTCAAAATAATTCATTAAATTGATAAACTACCATAAACTTCCTTTAACTAATATCAAATGTGAAAACTTCCTTTATATATATATATATATATATTCTCTTTACCTTTACTGTTTTAATATATAAAAGTATCAATATACATATTTAGTTGCTTTAAGTATATTCATAATTTACTTAACAAGTTTTACTTACTTTAAAATATACTCGAAGAGATTAAAACAATTACTATCAAAACATTGTTAAAATGAACTTCTCTTTTCGTAACAAGTTAATTATAATTTTTCCATCTTTTTATAAAAGACTCTAATACTTGTTATTATCATTAAAATCCCATTATTAAAGATCCAAATATACCCATAAGATTTCTTCCAAAGTGTCGTTTAAGGGTTTAAAAACAAATGTTGCTAAAACATCATTTACTACAAACCCAAAACCATTCAATATTAACTTTAAATATTTACTTTAAAGATAAAAGCATACCCATGCTTATCAATTAAGATAATACACTTTGATAAGGATTGACAACCATTAATTTGTCAATTACTGGTTTACATTATCCTTTTTATCTTTAGATAATTATATTGATCGAGTAAGTCAAAAATGATACCAAGGAACTAGGTACTACCAATAGTATCACATATTTCTTCAACAAGAAGGAGAATACTTAAGAGAAGCGTTTACCATCCAAACACATCTCCTGCCCATTTTTAGTTACTTTCGAGTCACTTGAATTAATTAATCATAAGATCTTTTTTCGTTTTCAAAAGCTCTTTTTTTATATAAATAATACTATTATTATTCCTTTTCCAAAAATCATTTGAAATTCCTTTCGAAAATATTCGAAATTTAAATTCTCATAAATTCCTTTATAAAGCACGTTTTAAATATCCAGTTTATAAAATTACGTATATAAAAAGTATTCATAAGATTTATTTATCTTAAATAAATTCCTTTAATCTTAAACCAAGATTATCGAATACCCCATAGTCAAATTGTGAAACTAAATTCATGAGGTGTTTGTGCTTAAACTTTTAAATTAAACAACCGATCAATTTATGATAATACCTGAGTATTACCCTTTCCTTAATACTATATTACTTGAAAAATATTCTTTATATTCAAAATATAATCGTTGGTAAAATTATTTCGTTGACCAATTTTCAAAACCAATCATTTGGATCTTATGGGGATAATCTTCCTCGATCGAAAACCCACCATTTCTAAGCGGATATTCTGGCTGTTCCTCTTCGTCGCTAGAGGGAACTATAAGGCTATCCTTCTCGCCCCAATTCGCTCTAGAGGACTCCCGTTCCCGTAACTTTCACCATATGGTTTACACAAGACAAACAATCATTCTTTTAGGCACGAGTAGTAGGTAATTACTAGCGTAGAGATGTCTGGTCAATACTCAGAAAATGTTTCGAGATTTATTTCAAAAGATGGCTTTTTAGAATTCTTTGTATAAAAGGTTTTATTATTTCGAAAATTCTGTGGAAATTTTACCAAAATATTCTTTTCTTTTCAAATACATATATATATATTTTAGGTAAAAATGATTTCATACAAAACCAAATTCTTTTGTACATTTTATTAGCAAATACGCGCTCATATATAATACCCTCAAACTCATTCTAGGGTTTTGCTAATCCCATCTGTAATGAGTTACTCGTCCTAGTGAATTACTATCCCTATTTCTGATGAGTCTTTTACCCCTATCAGGCTCAGGTGTTCGCTCAACCTAAGCTCTGATACCAAATGTGACGACTCGGATTTTCGGACCAGTCAAAATCGCCAAAACCCGTCCATTCTAAAACTACGAATGAAAACTACCAACTTCATACACAATATTTGATAAATATTCAACACTATTAAATGTATAGGAAACAATTTCAATTGTACAAGTCATCAGAGTGATCAATTAAATCTATTAGGTGTTCTTTATTACATACCAAATACAAATACAAATAAATCTATCGCTGCACAATTCTAATGAGAAAGACAGCAATAACAATTCTTGCAAACACAATAAATAGAAAAATGTTATGTTATTGTTGGGGCTGCATCACTACCACTTGTGACTGCCTACGTATCCCTATGGTTTTCGATAAACAACTTTTAAAAATATTTAGAATATTGATAAACAACTTTTAAAAAATATTAATATAAAAAAATAAATTTTAAATCATAAGTATATTTCCTTGATAAAATTCCATACTTAACTTTCCACATAATCGTTTCCATATTTATAAAGCTATATTTATAAATCTCTTTATTTATGAACTTCATTTATAACTCCATCCCTTTATAAATCTCACTTATTCATAAATTCCATTAAAAACATCAATCACCATTCGTTTTTAACGTTGTCCCCAGATGGAAATATTCCTTTTATAAATTCCTTTCAATTTATAAAATATCATTTAACAATCCCAATTCACCCTCAATTTCAATTTTCAAAATAGAGTCAACTATTTTCTAAAACAAACTTCCATATCATATAGTAAATCCATCATTTGATTTATTTCACCCATTTGTTAAATAATAATAATTTCCTTTGGTTTATAACACCATTCACAAATCCACTCTTTTATTAACAAAACATGACTTCGTAAATCTTGACTTCATTTGTAAAACATCACTTTATACAAAATGATTAATAATATTTATATCAAATATTTTCTAATTTCTTTTAAAACCATATTCCTTTATTTTAAAAGACGGACTTAATTTAAGATTTTAAAAATCTTATCCACAATTTAAAATTTCAATTGAAAATATATTTTCTAAAACTATAAATTTATAATATAGAAAAAAACCTTAGCTTTGATTTTAAAATAAATTATATGAAGACCCGGATTTTCGGACCAGTCAAAAATGCCGAAAAACCAGTCCGTTCTAAAACTACGAATGAAAACTACCAACTTCATGCACAATATTTGAAAAATATTCAACACTTTTAAATGTATAGAAAAAAATTCAATTGTATAAGTCATCAAAATAATCAATTAAATCTATTAGGTGTGCTTTATTACATACCAAATACAAATACAAATAAATCTACTGTTGCACAACTCTAATGAGAGAGACAGTAATAGTAATTCTTGCAAACACAATAAACAGAAAAATGTTATGTTATTATTGGGGGTGCATCACTACCACTTGTGACTACCTACGTACCTCTATCTAATTGGGTACCCAATTAGATACAGGATCAAGCCAATGTAGTTCTCCTACCACAAATAGGACTTATGGAGCCTACGATGCAACAAAGAATATGCAATTCCCAAAACTACCCACTTAGGCTTAATCTTCAATTTTAGATTTTCAAAATCTAATTAACTTTACAAAAATTATCTCTTTGGACTTTATTCCCGAATTCTTATTTCAAAACTTTTAAAATATACTAGTCCTTATATATATCTTTAATATTCAAACTAGTCCTTTACTTTGGGATCTGAAAACAAATCACTTTTTTGAAACGATATCAATATACAACATACAAAACTATATGCTACCCAATCTCGGGAGGTTTCTAGCCATAACCAGGCCCCTGGGTCTAACCTTCCGAATAAATAATAAATTGTTGCATCCCTCTATTCCAAGAGCGGACTACACCGAGGCTATAGAACATCTACACCTCCTTTTCCCATGCGTTTGGTAGATTATGGGTTACCCGAATCTTTGGTAACATAACAAATCACTTTATATCCCGAAGTGGCAAAATCATTTACACTAATAATTACAACTAATTCAATTCTATAATAATTTCCATTTTCAAATCCTTTCAAAAATCATTTTAAAACCACCGGGTTTAGTCCTCGAAAATCTTTCCGTTTTATAAAACATTGTTATAAAACCATTCTTTACATAAACCACTTTTATTATATAATCGCTTCAAAATATTTATTTTCCAATATTTTTATTTTTTCAAAAGAAACCATTTCATTTAAAAGATAAAATATCTTTATTTCCAAAATTTTAATAAATATCTTTTATTATAATTCCTGCTTAACCAATATTTTTATCGAACCCTTAAATTAGGTAATAACATTATTATGTTGACTCCTAAGCGTGACTCAACCCTCGACAATATCTGAACAATTTAAATACTAAAGCCTACACGAACTTTGTCGAACTATCGTGCAAGATTTCAGTTGCTTATAGGCGAAATCCAATTTCTAATCATTATTAAGCTGTACCTTTGTAACAATATTTTATGCACATTATTTTCATCATCACATACGACTAAGAAATCTAAAGTTTGGTGAAAGTCAAAAACCCCACTAATATCCGTATTTAATTGCATAGTCCATTTTAAAGTCCTTAGCTAAATCCTGTAACATATATTGATTAACTGTTTTTGTAACATTCCCCCTTCTGACCGTCTCCAGTCGGTAATTAAACCAACTCGAAACGTTCAAAAAGACGAATTGTTATTTAGTTTATAAGGTTTAAACAGAATCAGCCACAGAAACACAGAATAATAACACTGAATTTAAACAAATGAGAATTTATTTCATTACTATAAATCTTTTTATATACATCAGAGTTTATACAATTTTAATACTGATACAGCGGAATATCTTAAAATACAATTTTCTTCTGAAAACTAAAGTGATTCTTTACTCTCTCTCTCTAACTTCGCTGCTCGAAAATCTTCAAGCTGTAAAAATACTCGGTCTGACCCGAGTATTATATTCAAAAGAAAATAATACACAGGTCAGTCTAATTCAAACCAGTTTATTAGTGCATAGAGGCAATAATAATTTAAATAGACGACAGTCAAAATAATTCCCGTCTATCCGACTCTTTAAACAAAGAAACCGGATAACGAAAATTTTAACACTAAACAGTGTTAACAATAAATCAGCAGATTTAAATCATCAACAGAGATAAATAAACAATTTATCAATCGACTAAATCAATTTAAACAATTGAAATTGTCACTTTAAAACCCATCAAGACTCGATTGGCTGCCGTACACGCACGCGTGTACGGCCTCGCCAATATGGCATAAAAATCAATGCATCAAAAGCAAAAGAAAAATCGATTCAAATCTGTCGAGTTTGGGTGGCTGCAGTGCACGCACGCGTGCACTGCCTCGCCAATATGGTAATGAAATACGCCAAAGACCAACAACATCAAAATCAAATGGTATCAACTAAAGTCAAGGCAACATGAAGTCTACGACTCAATTTGCAAGTCCAAACCAATACACAGTGTAAACTAATGCACTGAGCAATGACACAGACAATTCTAACGTGTGTCAAAGACAAGCATGTGAGATATGCAACAGATATATATGGTGATGCACAGGCAAGACTATGAATGCAACGTACATACTGCAGTGGAGCATAGCATGTGCATATGTGAACAGCAACTACAAACTGATCATGAACATAACCAGAGCTCAAATACATGTGAACTCAATTGGGCAATACAAGGTAAGGATATGAGCAATGCAGGTAAGCCAGGTTACTACATGAATGAACTATCATAAGCATGGCAACATGATTATCAGAGACTAGAGGGGAATTCAAAGCTAAATGCAACAACATGAAACTGGACAGTCCATACGTGTCAACCAGACAACAAGTAAAGTCGACAAATACTTCATCACAATGATGACCAGGCGGCTAAGAAGGAAACACTTTAATACTGAAAAATACTTACACATGCATGTAGCTAGGAAGACTTACACACGCAGGCAGTATCAACTATGGTCTGTAACAAAATAATATGCACTCAAGGTTCCAGGAGCAGGAGGTACATGCATATACAAGTTGATGCAAACATTCATGAACACAAAGACATGACTTGAATAAACAATGACACTGCATACTACAGGGAAACAAGTACAGAGAAACCAGAATGCAAGTAGTATTACCGCAACTTGAACCAGACTAGGCAGCCAGCATATATACAACTCAACTTCTCAATGAATACCTGGAACAAAATGCCAACTGCCTCGCATGGTACAAACAATAGCAACCGAAATTGATGCAATGGATATGTGATGAAATGCATAGCATACATAGGGCTCCAGTTACAACCTTAAGAATGCATATATGAACCAAAGATCAAACTACATCAGGGCATGACCAAGTGCAGTTTACAAAAAAAAACTATAACATCACCATAGCAGCTCCAATCAAGTGGGTAGTCTGTTCATATCAGTTAAATTTATTTAACAGGGAAGTATGCCAAGACTAAATGAAGTATCTGTTTTGTTCTCTTCCTTATGACCCAGTATAGTATCAGTTCTCATCAATTTAAATTCACTTAACAGAGCAAAAGGAAGCAAACAACACCCAAATTTTGTTTGATCACCGAGAATTGATCAAAACATATTTTCCATTCAATCAAGAACTGCTCTTAACCTACTGAACTAAAAATCATCAGATAAGTTTTAAAAAATCCTATCACTGAATGTAGGTTCAAGTTATATAACTGAATTAATGTTTTAAAATGTTCAAATTTTATCATATGATCTGTCTTTTCAAAGTGAAACTGAGTTTACAGAGTAAACTCTTCAAAATCAAGTTCGAGACAATTCCTGGACCATGTTTTTAAGTTGAAGCAACTTCTTTTATTTAAATTTTTATTTGTACGAATGAATATGTACAAGATCCACAAAGTGTACACAGTAAAGTCTACAGACAAACGTGCTAGCATGAACAGGTTCAGGTGATATACAAGCAGCACAAGACAATATTCAAGTGCAGACTCAAGTGATGCAACTCAGATTGAACAACTACAAGACTTCATAGTACAGACAAAATAAAGAATGGCCATACACATATATACATACAAGAATGAATGTATACATATGATCAGAGCCTCAACCAGACAAACCAAGCTCGAGGCAATATGAGTACAACGAAAACATGAAGTGAATGCAACAGAAGTTCAAGCCAGACAAACACAATGCAAAAGTAGTCTCAATATAGTAATGACAGCAGACATGAATATTCACAACAAACAACTCAGTGCAGCAAAGACGATAGTGGCAACTACACAAACCTCGATTACCAGTGAACAACCAGACAACATCAATACAATATTTAAAGTCTAGAAACAATGTGATTTAGATCAGGAGTAAAGTTCAAATTCAATGCAGACGCTAACAAGTCGAGATGAACAAATGGAAGTGTTGAAATCGCGAAAGAATACATAAGTCAAGTGATAAAAATTCAAGCTCGTATCTGTAATTTTTTTTTTGAATAGTCAAAACAAATCAAAAGAGGAAAGTTTTAAATGCCGTGTGAATCAACATCAGAAACTCCAAGCAACCGATTAAATCATAAAAGCACAAGGCACTACAAATCGAATGGAGATGAATTAGATGTGAGGGGCAAAAACCACTCACCTTGTTCGACGCGTACTGAAGTAGCCGCGAGCAAGAAGACAAAGCCCTTAATTCACCAGAGGATCGAGCAAGCCCAAGAATTCAAAACCCTAATTTGCAAAAAGTCGAAGCTCTAGCCAATCTCACAGAAGCGAACGCGAGGCCAAAGCCCTAGTTTGGACAAAGAGGAACGGGCTCTAATTTGGAATGAGGAATGAACGCAATTTAATTGATCAGAGGAAGTCGCCATTTTTATTTTTTTTCTTCGATTGTTTTCGTGAACGAATGAGGGAGAGAGGGAAGGGTTTCGTGGGTTTTACAGAGGAAAGGGGTAAAACGTGGGGGGTATGGCTTTAGGGTATGGGCCGGTGTAAGATATTTTTATTTTATTTTTTCTTTATTTTATTTTTTTTTCTTTTTCATTTTCTTTTTCTTTTTAAAACTGATTTGTTTTGTATTTAATTTGTTTTGTTTAATTTAGTTGTTAAATTTTAAATTATGTGTATAATATTTATTTATTTCGTATCAATAAAATTTTAAATAAAAGAATTCCAATCCCTTTACCAATTTCAATAAAATTAACAGAAATTAATATTGCCAATTTGACGAAGATTTTATCGTTATAAAAATTTCAACAACAAACAGAAATTATCTGTCAACATAGATCGTTTATCGATGATCAAAATTTTGGGTAAAAATCCCGGTTGTTACAGAAATTCAAATTGAATTCAATTAAATTTTATACGCGTTTATACGTCGTATATTCACAAAACAATTCCGATAAATACAAAAATTGAAATCCAGTAATAATTCAATATTACGGACCCAATGAAATTGGTTTCGTCAAATTCCGAGACTGTGCCTCGGAAGGTTATTTTTAAATTCAATTCAAACGATAATATTTCAAAATTGAACAAATCGCTTTCAAAATCAATTCTGAAGCTTCTATTATCTTCAGTATTATCTATATGAATTTTCTAAGCCTTTAAATTATTTTTAGCCGGCTTAATATTGAAGATTCAAATTTTATTCAACTTTCAATAGATTAATTTCAAAAATTAAATCGCCAATTCATTCTGATAATTTGAAATTCAAGTCAAATCATCATTCAAATATTTAAAATTAATTAAATATTTTCAATTTAAATTGTTCAAAATTCAGGGTCGTTACAAACTCCCCTCCTTAAAAACTTTTCGTCCACGAAAAGGAAAAGTTGTTAAAATTTCATCGATATTTATACTCTAGTCAATTTTTTTACTAAACTTAAAACTTATTACAAATAAATGAATATAGGATTCATTCCATTTGTTTAATCTCACTAGTTCTGTTTATCTTCTCTTTTATTCAATGATTTCTACAATCATTGATTTCTAAAATCAAAACGCAAAAGTCTTTTATCAACATTTTCAATTTACAACTCAGATTCAAACTTAAAATTCTTCACGTTAGAGATTTATATAATATATATATCTCTTCCAAAGCTGTGGACTTTCAAAACATTACAAAGATCCTCTTCCTTAGTTCATTAGGTAGGAATTTCGTAATTTTAATTTCAAATCATTGATTTGCTATTTACAGTTTGAAAATACTTGCTAACTCGAAATTTAACAAGTCCATCTTCGTTCTCACAGACATTAGACATACGCTGGCCAGGCGTAGGTCTAAAAATCTCCAAGTACTAAACATACTTGCTTCAATTCCCGGTGAAAATACTTTTAAAAATTCTTTTAAAAAATGGATATGGAAAGCACGTTCCCCCATGGATTACAGTTCCACCCGGCGGTTACGCTACTATCCCAGTAGAGTCGCTTGTGGCTGTAGATTTCACATCTCTTAAATTTCGCCATGGTTGTCGCCATAGATTGCAGTACACACGGCGGTTACGCTACTATCCCAGTAGAATCGCTCGTGTCTGTAGGCATCACGCCCCTCAAATTTCGCCTGGCATTAGATTGCAGTTTACTCGGCGGTTACGCCACTATCCCAGTGGAATCGCTTGTAACTGTGGGCATCTCGCCCCTCAAATTACGCTAATCATCAATCAAATCTAATCTCATCGCGATGAACTATCGCGAAGGATTTCCGATTCAAATAGTCACTCTGACTAAAATTCTACGTAGCTACGAATTTCAAATGGACACTCATCGAGAGTTCCAATACCTTCTCTAATAATAAATGGAAGGTACTTTTCCACATCCTCAGTTTAGAAAACATAATATCATATATGTAGTACTTTCATTTCACATTTCGTACATATAACATCTATATAAACATACATAAGATTTCCATAACAATGTCTTTCTAAACTAACGGTTTCAAATTTACCGCATTCATATATATAAGTTCTAAAACTTACATATTCCATATTCATAACAAAATAGAGGATTTCAAATTTTCCTCTAAGTCGATTTGGAAATTTAAGGTTATCTCAAACCTAATTCATATTCATAATTCCATTCATTATCAACTTTCACATTCGATTTGAATTACATGCTACATCGTCAATTCTCAACACAGAATTGATGTCTATCGATATATAACCTCTGAGCTCGTACGTCTCAGAGAAGGGTGTTAAGCTAAGAGAATAAATTCTCCGCCACCAACAGATATATATTTAATAGAGATCAATTGCTATGTCATCAATTCACAATGTTAGACATACAATCCAAATCATCATCTGAAATTCAAAGCTCAACTTATATTGTCTTTGATGTCGAAGTTAAACTCAATTTTAACTTAACGATTCAATCTTTTGAAAAATTTCAAATTGAACAAATTGTTCAAATTCTCATTTAACTTTTCAACTTCGACTTCAAAAATGAATTTCAAATCATTTATCCCTTACGGAATATATTCACAACATTTCATATTTGGAAAAACATTTCCATACTTATTTAAAAATAAGTAATTCACAAATCCATTTTATTTTCAACATTTGAAAATATTCCATATACTTAAATCAAAATTAAGTATATATTTCATCTTTAAGGAAATCATTCTTTTTCACATATTTATTTGAGTCAAAAACGAATGTTACGTAAAACATCGTTACGACAACTCAAAATCACTAGTATAGGGATTCGAAATTTAGATAGATGTATAAATCCCAATACTATACAAAACATTTCCTTTCGGAAATCATTTACTATAACAACAGTGTTATAGTCCACCATTTCCTTATATCTCGAAAACGTCTATTTCAACAATGAATGTTGAAATCTATGGTTTCGATATTCAATGCCTTTGAAAACATCTTTTAAAACAATTAACTTCGTTTTAAAATATCGCTTTCCAAACATGTCCATTTTATTCAATAATGTATTCACTGTCCAAAATCGTGAATATACTTCTTTTAACAAACTATACAGAATTTTACTTATCAAAATAAGTCAGTTTCGAATTTATAAACAACGTTTATAAATTCTATTCCTATTCATAAAGACTTCAATTTATAACAAATCACTTTATTAACCATTCCTTTATAACTCGGTTTTATATCAGAATTTAATTTATAAGTAAATTACTTATAAATTCTTTTATTTCGCAACTTCGAATCATTTTATAACTTCACATTATAAAACTTTTAATTCTGAAACTTTTCATCCACTTATGAAATCCATTAAATATTTCACTTTTAACACTTATACAATTCCAATATCTTATTAACACTTTCAAATCTTCAATTTAAGCCGTTTATAATAATTCAAAATTTCCAATTCAATTTATTACATAAATTTATCAGTTTTCCATTAGTAAATCATTCATCGACTTGGTTTCCAATTTAATCACATTTGATTCATTCACATTCAATTAGCTTACTTTCACTAATTTACATTCAAGTTAGTTTGCTTTCAATTCAAATCAATTTTGATTCTCTTTAAATTTACTTACCTTTCAATTTGAATTCAATTACTTAGCTTTCAAATTCCATTAATACAATTTCATCAATACTTAATGAATTTCTACACGATCAACTAGCAATCAATGCACATTCAACTTAACCAAATTTATTTACTCTGCTTACATTCAATCTGGTTCAACATACTTAATTTCAATTGGTTTATATTCTAATTCAGATCGAATTTTTATACTCACCATATTCACAAATTCACTTTTACAATTAAAGTTGAATTTCCTTTATATAACTCAAATTCATATTCATTACATCACTTTATCAATTCATTTTGATATCAAATTCATTTTGATATCAAATTCAATTTGATTCAATATTACTTAAGCCATGTTTCATTTTATCTCTACTTGCATTTATTTTCACCATAAAACTTAAGTTCGCCTCAAATTTATTTGAAATTCTATTTTTATTTAACTTAACTAAAGTCAAATTCATATCACATTTCAAAATTCAGATTTTGTTTACTTAACAAAACTGTTTAACCATTTTAAAACTGGTTTTACTTAAACTTTCTCATTTTATAAGTTAAACAACTTATTAATTTAAACTTCCCAATTCATATCATATAATCACTTATCTTTTAAGTTTAAATTTCCATCTCAATAATTTATCAAATCAAGTACGATTTATTTAACTTCCTTTAGTTAAACTTCAAATCGTATATTTATTAACCCTAATTCAATTTAATTTAACTTTTCTTAAGTTAAAAATCTTAATTTTCAAAAACAATTTTATACTTCTTTGGATTTGAAAAACGTTTCCTTTTAAAGTGTTTCTAGTAACTATTCATATTAAACATCATAAACTAAGCTTTGTGTAAACCAAAGCTCTGATACCACCTTGTAACATTCCCCCTTCTGACCGTCTCCAGTCGGTAATTAAACCAACTCGAAACGTTCAAAAAGACGAATTGTTATTTAGTTTATAAGGTTTAAACAGAATCAGCCACAGAAACACAGAATAATAACACTGAATTTAAACAAATGAGAATTTATTTCATTACTATAAATCTTTTTATATACATCAGAGTTTATACAATTTTAATACTGATACAGCGGAATATCTTAAAATACAATTTTCTTCTGAAAACTAAAGTGATTCTTTACTCTCTCTCTAACTTCGCTGCTCGAAAATCTTCAAGCTGTAAAAATACTCGGTCTGACCCGAGTATTATATTCAAAAGAAAATAATACACAGGTCAGTCTAATTCAAACCAGTTTATTAGTGCATAGAGGCAATAATAATTTAAATAGACGACAGTCAAAATAATTCCCGTCTATCCGACTCTTTAAACAAAGAAACCGGATAACGAAAATTTTAACACTAAACAGTGTTAACAATAAATCAGCAGATTTAAATCATCAACAGAGATAAATAAACAATTTATCAACCGACTAAATCAATTTAAACAATTGAAATTGTCACTTTAAAACCCATCAAGACTCGATTGGCTGCCGTACACGCACGCGTGTACGGCCTCGCCAATATGGCATAAAAATCAATGCATCAAAAGCAAAAGAAAAATCGATTCAAATCTGTCGAGTTTGGGTGGCTGCAGTGCATGCACGCGTGCACTGCCTCGCCAATATGGTAATGAAATACGCCAAAGACCAACAACATCAAAATCAAATGGTATCAACTAAAGTCAAGGCAACATGAAGTCTACGACTCAATTTGCAAGTCCAAACCAATACACAGTGTAAACTAATGCACTGAGCAATGACACAGACAATTCTAACGTGTGTCAAAGACAAGCATGTGAGATATGCAACAGATATATATGGTGATGCACATGCAAGACTATGAATGCAACGTACATACTGCAGTGGAGCATAGCATGTGCATATGTGAACAGCAACTACAAACTGATCATGAACATAACCAGAGCTCAAATACATGTGAACTCAATTAGGCAATACAAGGTAAGGATATGAGCAATGCAGGTAAGCCAGGTTACTACATGAATGAACTATCATAAGCATGGCAACATGATTATCAGAGACTAGAGGGGAATTCAAAGCTAAATGCAACAACATGAAACTGGACAGTCCATACGTGTCAACCAGACAACAAGTAAAGTCGACAAATACTTCATCACAATGATGACCAGGCGGCTAAGAAGGAAACACTTTAATACTGAAAAATACTTACACATGCATGTAGCTAGGAAGACTTACACACGCAGGCAGTATCAACTATGGTCTGTAACAAAATAATATGCACTCAAGGTTCCAGGAGCAGGAGATACATGCATATACAAGTTGATGCAAACATTCATGAACACAAAGACATGACTTGAATAAACAATGACACTGCATACTACAGGGAAACAAGTACAGAGAAACCAGAATGCAAGTAGTATTACCGCAACTTGAACCAGACTAGGCAGCCAGCATATATACAACTCAACTTCTCAATGAATACCTGGAACAAAATGCCAACTGCCTCGCATGGTACAAACAATAGCAACCGAAATTGATGCAATGGATATGTGATGAAATGCATAGCATACATAGGGCTCCAGTTACAACCTTAAGAATGCATATATGAACCAAAGATCAAACTACATCAGGGCATGACCAAGTGCAGTTTACAAAAAAAACTATAACATCACCATAGCAGCTCCAATCAAGTGGGTAGTCTGTTCATATCAGTTAAATTTATTTAACAGGGAAGTATGCCAAGACTAAATGAAGTATATGTTTTGTTCTCTTCCTTATGACCCAGTATAGTATCAGTTCTCATCAATTTAAATTCACTTAACAGAGCAAAAGGAAGCAAACAACACCCAAATTTTGTTTGATCACCGAGAATTGATCAAAACATATTTTCCATTCAATCAAGAACTGCTCTTAACCTACTGAACTAAAAATCATCAGATAAGTTTTAAAAAATCCTATCACTGAATGTAGGTTCAAGTTATATAACTGAATTAATGTTTTAAAATGTTCAAATTTTATCATATGATCTGTCTTTTCAAAGTGAAACTGAGTTTACAGAGTAAACTCTTCAAAATCAAGTTCGAGACAATTCCTGGACCATGTTTTTAAGTTGAAGCAACTTCTTTTATTTAAATTTTTATTTGTACGAATGAATATGTACAAGATCCACAAAGTGTACACAGTAAAGTCTACAGACAAACGTGCTAGCATGAACAGGTTCAGGTGATATACAAGCAGCACAAGACAATATTCAAGTGCAGACTCAAGTGATGCAACTCAGATTGAACAACTACAAGACTTCATAGTACAGACAAAATAAAGAATGGCCATACACATATATACATACAAGAATGAATGTATACATATGATCAGAGCCTCAACCAGACAAACCAAGCTCGAGGCAATATGAGTACAACGAAAACATGAAGTGAATGCAACAGAAGTTCAAGCCAGACAAACACAATGCAAAAGTAGTCTCAATATAGTAATGACAGCAGACATGAATATTCACAATAAACAACTCAGTGCAGCAAAGACGATAGTGGCAACTACACAAACCTCGATTACCAGTGAACAACCAGACAACATCAATACAATATTTAAAGTCTAGAAACAATGTGATTTAGATCAGGAGTAAAGTTCAAATTCAATGCAGACGCTAACAAGTCGAGATGAACAAATGGAAGTGTTGAAATCGCGAAAGAATACATAAGTCAAGTGATAAAAATTCAAGCTCGTATCTGTAATTTTTTTTTGAATAGTCAAAACAAATCAAAAGAGGAAAGTTTTAAATGCCGTGTGAATCAACATCAGAAACTCCAAGCAACCGATTAAATCATAAAAGCACAAGGCACTACAAATCGAATGGAGATGAATTAGATGTGAGGGGCGAAAACCACTCACCTTGTTCGACGCGTACTGAAGTAGCCGCGAGCAAGAAGACAAAGCCCTTAATTCACCAGAGGATCGAGCAAGCCCAAGAATTCAAAACCCTAATTTGCGAAAAGTCGAAGCTCTAGCCAATCTCACAGAAGCGAACGCGAGGCCAAAGCCCTAGTTTGGACAAAGAGGAACGGGCTCTAATTTGGAATGAGGAATGAACGCAATTTAATTGATCAGAGGAAGTCACCATTTTTATTTTTTTTCTTCGATTGTTTTCGTGAACGAATGAGGGAGAGAGGGAAGGGTTTCGTGGGTTTTACCGAGGAAAGGGGTAAAACGTGGGGGGTATGGCTTTAGGGTATGGGCCGGTGTAAGATATTTTTATTTTATTTTTTCTTTATTTTTTTTTTTTTTTTTTTTTCTTTTTCTTTTTAAAACTGATTTGTTTTGTATTTAATTTGTTTTGTTTAATTTAGTTGTTAAATTTTAAATTATGTGTATAATATTTATTTATTTCGTATCAATAAAATTTTAAATAAAAGAATTCCAATCCCTTTACCAATTTCAATAAAATTAACAGAAATTAATATTGCCAATTTGACGAAGATTTTATCGTTATAAAAATTTCAACAACAAACAGAAATTATCTGTCAACATAGATCGTTTATCGATGATCAAAATTTTGGGTAAAAATCCCGGTTGTTACAGAAATTCAAATTGAATTCAATTAAATTTTATACGCGTTTATACGTCGTATATTCACAAAACAATTCCGATAAATACGAAAATTGAAATCCAGTAATAATTCAATATTACGGACCCAATGAAATTGGTTTCGTCAAATTCCGAGACTGTGCCTCGGAAGGTTATTTTTAAATTCAATTCAAACGATAATATTTCAAAATTGAACAAATTGCTTTCAAAATCAATTCTGAAGCTTCTATTATCTTCAGTATTATCTATATGAATTTTCTAAGCCTTTAAATTATTTTTAACCGGCTTAATATTGAAGATTCAAATTTTATTCAACTTTCAATAGATTAATTTCAAAAATTAAATCGCCAATTCATTCTGATAATTTGAAATTCAAGTCAAATCATCATTCAAATATTTAAAATTAATTAAATATTTTCAATTTAAATTGTTCATAATTCAGGGTCGTTACAGTTTTACTCTGATAAGAGATTTTGACTTTTAGTTGACCACATGACCACCAACTAATATGATTCTAACCTCTATAATGAAGGAGATGAATCCTCCCTTGAACAATGTTTTGCTTCAAGTAGTTCAATCGGTACCTAACCATGGTCATAACATGATTGTCATATCATGTGATTAACCATAATCAAAGTGCAGTTAACTACTTAAGGTCTTTGATATTTATTTGTAGCAAACAAGCTTTCCCTTCGACATTTTCCGTCCCTCGTCCAAGTCTCCTAGGATCTCACAGACGAAACACGTGTACTAGTTGTTTCTACATACCTCATTAAGTATTTAACTTCTAAATTTTAAAATACTTAATTAATTATCCAAATATAATATCAAGCAACACAACAAGTACAAAAGCATGTCATAACAACATAGAAAATAAGAGTAGAGAAGAGGTAGGTTTTCTCACAAAAATTTGCTTTTCGATCTAACTTTGTTACAACGGATTTGACTATAGCTTTGCTACTACTGCACGACACTTCTTGAAATTCGCTATTGCTCCACTATCTTGATTTTGAACTTAAGTGGACTATTAACTTCTAATTTCCCAACAGAACTTCGTTACTACTTTAAATTAGTTTAAGCTAGCATGGAAGCCATTAAAGCTCTTAGGAAGAAGGAGAAAGCTTAGAAAAGGAAGAAGAAGAAGAATGAAAAGTGTGTGTAAAAAAGTGAGAAAGTGTGTTGGTATTTAAAGGAAATAATTTGGATTAAAATAATATTTTGTAAAAAGACCAAAATACCCTTCACTTATACTTTAAGCAAACTAATTTTTTTCAACACTTAAGATCACATTTCAAATCATTACTTTATGTCATTTTAACTTAAGTATTAAGTAAAGAATATAATAATTATGTTTGTTTAATTTGATGCTTACTTTTTGACTTTTATAACACTTTTTGTCTTTTTATGCTTGCTTTTTGTTAATAACATTCTAGAATTTTCTAAGTATGTTTAGTAAAAGTACTTTTGATTAGTGAGTTAATTAGTACTTATACTATTTGAATATGTATTCATATATTAGAAAATAAAAGTGCAACAACGTTGCGACAACTTTAAATCGACAAAACGTTGATTTTCGACTATGTTTTACGGTCATTTTGACGTTTTTGTTAAATTATTTATTCATGTAAACCCAACTTGAAAATAAATTTCTTATCATTTTTAAATAATTAAAAAGGTATATTTGGCTTATAAAAAAATATAAAACAATATCGAAATTCATTTGCAAAATATGACATTGATATTGTTAATGCGCGCGAAATTTGTCAATCACTATAACATAAGTATATATATAACTATATAACTTTTATCTACCTATTATTATCTTTATATAATGATTTTAAAAGGAGTTATTCATCTTTTAAAACAATTGTTTGACCGTATATCCAATTTCATCCAAAACCAACTGTTGTCAATTTTGTCAATGTTACGGTAAAAGTACAAAATCTTTATTCAATTCTAAAAATAAGTTTACCATTCTTATTTATTATATAAAACATGATTATTTAAGTTTGAAAATTCTATATTTGAATATTTAAATACATTAAATATTTCATTTTCAAAGTCGTAAAATTACGGGTCGTTATAGACTTCTCCCTTTAAAAGAATTTTGTCCCTGAAATTACCCAGTACAAAAACTCAAAGGTATTGCCCAAAATATATATTTTTAAAATTTTGCCTGTACGATGTTCATAGATTACCCGTACGCAATATCCGATTCGATCTTCTATTGGAATCCACAACTTTACGTCTGAACTAGTATTGATCCCCCGATCCTTTAGTGCGGACTCTGACCAGGTTTTCTGATCAGAACTTTAGTTCTTCTTGCATAGCTCTCATCAATGTATCCAACCCTAAATCCTCATCAGTGTTCGTCGTCAAGAATCGAGTGATAAATCCTCTTTCGGATAACTGTCAAACACATCAAAGTTCGGCACTCGATTCTTGGATTAAATCTTGCGACGAAACAATCCATATACTTCATATGTATTTATTAACCTTCCCAAAATTCTTATGAAAATATTTCATAAAACTTTCATCTTTTGTTTAAACTTTTATAAAGATGCTCCTTTATAAATAATCATTTTATCTTTTTATTATAATACATCTCTAAACATATCTTAGTGGTTTCTAAAAAACTCATTTTCAAAATAATTTATTAAATTGATAAACTACCATAAACTTCCTTTAACTAATATCAAATGTGAAAACATTTTTTATTTAGTTAAAACTTACTGAATCAATTTAGCACTCCTTTATTAATTGAAACTTCCTATATATATATATATATATATATTCTCTTTACCTTTACTGTTTTAATATATAAAAGTATCCATATACATATTTAGTTGCTTTAAGTATATTCATAATTTACTTAACAAGTTTTACTTACTTTAAAATGAACTTCTCTTTTCGTAACAATTGATTATAATTTTTCCATCTTTTTATAAAAGGCTCTAATACTTGTTATTATCATTAAAATCCCATTATTAAAGATCCAAATATACCCATAAGGTTTCTTCCAAAGTGTCGTTTAAAGGTTTAAAAACAAATGTTGCTAAAACATCATTTACTACAAACCCAAAACCATTCATTATTAAAATATTTACTTTAAAGATCAAAGCATACCCATGCTTATCAATTAAGATAATACACTTTGATAAGGATTGACAACCATTAATTTGTCAATTACTGGTTTACATAATCCTTTTTATCTTTAGAAAATTATATTAATTGAGTAACTCAAAAATGATACCAAGGAACTAGGTACTACCAATAGTATCACATATTTCCTCAACAAGAAGGAGAATACTTAAGAGAAGCGTTTACCATCCGAACACATCTCCTGTCCATTTTTAGTTACTTTCGAGCCACTTGAATTAATTAATCATAAGATCTTTTTTCGTTTTCAAAAGCTCTTTTCTTAAATAAATAATACTATTATTATTCCTTTTCCAAAAATCATTTGAAATTCCTTTCGAAAATATTCGAAATTTAAATTCTCATAAATTCCTTTATAAAGCACGTTTTATATATCCAGTTTATAAAATTATGTATATAAAACGTATTCATAAGATTTATTTATCTTAAATAAATTCCTTTAATCATAAACCAAGATTATCGAATACCCCATAGTCAAATTGTGAAACTAAATTGATGAGGTGTTTGTGCTTAAACTTTTAAATTAAACAACCGATCAATTTATGAGAATATATGAGTATTACCCTTTCCTTAATACTATATTACTTGAAAAATATTCTTTATATTCAAAATATAATCGTTGGTAAAATTATTTCGTTGACCAATTTTCAAAACCAATCATTTGGATCTTATGGGGATAATCTTCCTCGATCGAAAACCCACCATTTCTAAGCGGATATTCTGGATGTTCCTCTTCGTCGCTAGAGGGAACTATAAGGCTATCCTTCTCGCCCCAATTCGCTCTAGAGGACTCCCGTTCGCGTAACTTTCCCCATATGGTTTACACAAGACAAACAATCATTATTTTAGGCACGAGTAGTAGGTAATTACTAGCGTAGAGATGTCTGGTCAATACTCAGAAAATGTTTCGAGATTTATTTCGAAAGATGGCTTTTTAAAATTCTTTGTATAAAAGGTTTTATTATTTCGAAAATTCTTTGGAAATTTTACCAAAATATTCCTTTCTTTTCAAATACATATATATATATTTTTTTAGGTAAAAATGATTTCATACAAAACCAAATTCTTTTGTATATTCTATTAGCAAATACGGGCTCATATATAATACCCTCAAACTCATTCTAGGGTGTTGCTAATCCCATCTGTAATGAGTTACTCATCCTAGGACATTACTATCCCTATTTCTAATGAGTCTTTTACCCCTATCAGGCTCAGGTGTTCGCTCAACCTAAGCTCTGATACCAAATGTGACGACCCGGATTTTCGGACCAGTCAAAATCGTCGAAACCCGTCCATTCTAAAACTATGAATGAAAACTACCAACTTCATACACAATATTTGATAAATATTCAACACTATTAAATGTATAGGAAACAATTTCAATTGTACAAGTCATCAGAGTAAATAATTAAATCTATTAGGTGTTCTTTATTACATACCAAATACAAATACAAATAAATCTATCACTGCACAACTCTAATAAGAAAGACAGCAATAGCAATTCTTGCAAACACAATAAATAGAAAAATGTTATGTTATTGTTAGGGCCGCATCACTACCACTTGTGACTGCCTATGTATCCCTATATAATTGTACCTAATTAGATACAGGGTCAAGCCAACGTAGTTCTCCTACCACAAATAGGACTCATGGAGCTTACGATGCAACAAACAATATGCAATTCCCAGAAATACTCACTTAGGCTTAATCTTCAATTTTAGATTTTCAAAATCTAATTAACTTTACAGAAATTATCTCTTGGACTTTATTCCCGAATTATTATTTCAAAACTTTTAATATATATATATACGCACACATACATACATACATACATACATACATTCTTTAATATTCCAACTAGTCCTTTACTTCGGAATCTAAAAACAAATCACCTTTTTGAAACGATATCAATATACAACATACAAAACTATATGCTACCCAATCTCAGGAGGTTTCTAGCCATAACCAGGCCCTTGGGTCTAGCCTTCCGAATATATAATAGATTGGTGCATCCCTTTCTTCCAAGAGCGGACTACACTGAGGCTACAGAGCATCTGCACCTCCTTTGCCCATGTGTTTCGTAGATTATGGGTTACCTGAATCTTTGGTAACATAACAAATCACTTTATATCCCGAAGTGGCAAAATCATTTACACTAATAATTACAACTAATTCAATTCTATAATAATTTCCATTTTCAAATCCTTTCAAAAATCATTTTAAAACCACCGGGTTTAGTCATCGAAAATCTTTCCGTTTTATAAAACATTGTTATAAAACCATTGTTATATAAATCACTTTTATTATATAATCACTTCAAAATATTTATTCTCCAATATTTCTATTTTTTTCAAAAGAAACCATTTCATTTAAAAGATAAAATATCTTTTATTTCCAAAATTTTAATTAATATCTTTTATTATAATTCCTCCTTAACCAATATTTTTATCGAACACCTTATAGTCAAACTATGAAATTCTAATCACAAGGTGTTCGTATTTAATTATTCTCAATTTATTGTCTACCCAGCCCATGTGTATAAAAAAGGTAAACTGCTCATAAACTGGTCGAGCCTAATTCAAACAATCAATCAATGAAATAAACACAACAATAAATGATAATCAATGCTTCATTCTATCAAATATTTATAACACTTTTAATTTTATCTTGGGTTAAAATGGTTTGATATTTATTTTGAAGCATTCGGGCTTTCTCTTCGACATGTTCCATCCCTTGCCCAATTCTCCTTAGATCTCACATAGCACATCATCTTTCCTCTTTGAATGCCACATTGCCATTCCGTAGTCACATTACTGATTTCTACAAACGTATAACTTCCTGAGCTCGAATGTCTCGGGAAAGGGTGTTAAGCTAAGAGAAGGTGTCTTCTCGGCCACCGACTGATATACATTATATAGAGACCACTCATTGTGATTTAGAATGCAAGGTCAGACACTCGTCCATACAAGTTGTCTAGGAACAGGGCAAACCGAAGGCACTCTCCTACCATATCATAACATTAGTAGCGAATAGTCCTTGTGTTTCTAAGATTTTTCGTAATAAAGAGACCACCCTACTATAAGTATTTCGGGAGTTATCCTTAATCAAATCAACAAGTAGTCCTTTGTTACTATTCGTCTCAATATCTTCAACTTCTGATCTTTTACCTAGAATACATAGATTGGTTCGAAGTGGTCTTCGGATAGGAATCACCCAAATCCGACACCGGTTCCTTCGAAACCAATCATCGATAAAAGGAGGTTTTGTGAATAGGGAATCATTATCTAATTGATTAAGTTATTTTTATCAAAATCTCTTTCGGAGATAAATATTTCTAAAGCATTCTTTCCAGTATATACGTGATCATTAAACCTCTCTTACTAAATCCTTTGATTACATAAAACCCTTTTTATATTCCAAATCATTTCATCTTTTCTTGGGAAAATATTCCAAATCCTTTATTTAAATCTAAACAAAGATTTCCAAATCATAACTTTTAACATGGATCAAAAACAATTTTATTCAAGACATCGTTTACTATAAATCCAAACCAATAAATTTTAAGTATAGGAATTTAAATTAATTCCAAATTATTTTACTTAAATCTAAACAAAGATTTCTTAATTCAAAACTCTCAATTTCGGTTGAGTTAAAAACATGTTATCTATGATATTAATCCAAAACCAGTAAATATTAAGTGAGCAGAATCTATAGAAATCATCTAATTCTACTCAATATCAATCCCCGTATTCAACAAATACTATGGGCAGAACAACGGCGAAACCACCTTTTAAATTCCATGAATAGTACGAGTTCCCTCTTTCGGCTTTAACACCGAGTACAAGAAGATCATCTCCAGAAAATCCAAGTTGTCTAAATCTTGGAAAACCTTATTCTTTATTCTTTAGAAAATTTCGATCCAAGTAAACCAAATTCACTATCCCATCCGTCGGGCTAGTCCAGATAGCCAGGAAGAGCAGGAAATTGATTTTCCAAACCCAAGCCTAGACACTATCTCTGTGACACCCATAAGACGGTCAAGTTATTTGATCGACTCTAAATCATTAAAACATTTTAACCATTTAATAAATCCTTAAAATTACCTTAAAACACTTTATTAATCATTCAAAAACATTTATAAAAGTTTTGGATAAGAATCGATAAGCTTAAAATTATATTTCAAAAGTTATAGAAAAGTGCTACGAAAAAGTGCTGCGGAAAGTGCATTTTAAGCTATATTGATCAAAACGACATTTAAATATTTTAAAATCCATTTGTATTACTCAAATCACTTTTAAAATATTGTAAGGATTTATAAGATTTATTTCACATTTTTAAACAATTTAAAACATCATTTTCAAAGAAATCCAGTTTTGGATTCTAAACTGCAAATTCGGGATTTTTCCAAAACTCGTTTTACTCATTTTTCAAAATCTACTTATCGAAATCTCGATTTTATTTCTTCATTGGAAAACTATGGATATAATAGTTTGGAAAATTCTTATCTCGAAGAATTCCAAGCTATTTTCCAACTTTTACACTTGTTTGACTTTTATAGCGCGAAATCGCGAACACCGTTACGCGACGCGCTTATTTTTAACCAAAATTTCTATTTCTTTTCAAACTTCACCAAAATTCTTTTAAATGTTTAAAAAACATTTAAAATAGATTTTAAACCATTTTTAAGAGGTTAAACACTTCCATATACACCATTTCATTAATACAAGGAAAGTGATTTCCTTTTGTGTTTATCCACGTGTATATTCATGACTTGCATATATTTTCAACATTCATACGAATACAACCAAACTTGATGATCAAAGCATATTAGACATCCATTTGCAACCATCATATCATCATTCAAAATAAAATATAGTAATTTAGGAGTTCTCACCAAAATCCAACCAAACTTCCTACCAACATGTTAATTGATGTGATGTTTACTTTTGACTTTTCTTTTTTACTTACTTTTGTTAATTATTTTTATAAGTTTCTGAGCATGCTTTAATAAAGTAAACCTAATTAGTTAATTGTTAATTACTACCTATATGTTACAATGTATATAAAAATGTGTACATAAAGCTGCAACGACGTTGCGACAACTTTAAATCGACAAAACGTTGATTTTCGACAAAATGTTTTACGGTCACATTTTGAATTTTTGTTAAATTATGTATTCATATAAACCCAACTTGAAAATAAATTTCTTATCATTTTTAAATAATTAGAACAAGTATAGTTGACTTATAAAAATAATATAAAACAATATCAAAATTCATTTGCAAAATATGACATTGATTTTGTTAATGGCGACAAAATTTGTAAATCACTATAACATAAGTATATATATATAACTATAAAAATTTTATCAACCCATTATTATCTTTATATAATGATTGTGAAAGGAGTTATTCATCTTTTAAAACAATTATTTGACCGTATATCCAATTTCATCCAAAACCGGTTTTTGTCAATTTTGTCAATGTTACGGTAAAAGTCCAAAATCTTTATTCAATTCTAAAAATAAGTTTATCATTCTTATTTATTATATAAAACATGATTATTTAAGTTTGAAAATTCTATATTTGAATATTTAAATACAATAAATATTTCATTTTCAAAGTGGTAAAATTACGGGTCGTTACAAATTACCCCTTCAAATAATTCAAGTTTAATTATCTAAACATATAAAATTTCCAAAATCGCTTGGAAATCACCTTTTTCAATTAATCACTATTTTATGGTATCTTAAAATGCCAAAATATAAGACCCAATGCTACTAAAGCACTAATAAGCAAAATCATGTCCATGTCATCCAATATAACATTTAACATATCATATATCATTATATATATGAAAAATAAAATCAACGGTGTGAGGAGTCCTGTTGGATCCCTCCAATTTGTCCCCCTACGTCATATATAGTATATAATCATAAAAATATAAATCAACCTCTTCGAATTGGGATTCGTATACAAAAGGTCATCTGCTCTTACACGGGAATGTAACATGGTCTCGTTCGCTTCAATAGGCGGGAATATATCCAAACCAACAATATAAACTAGTATATTATCCAAACAGTCATAACAGTCAGCAATAAATTTTTCACACATCCAATCAATAATTGTATTGACTAAAAATATTTATGGTTAACCAAGAAGATGAGATTAACTCATTTTGATTTTAATAGTTGCCAAAACGTTTCGTTTTGAATTAAAATTGAACGAACGTTCAATTTTAACCCAAAATTCCAACTACCTCCCAATCCATCCAATCCAACTCCATAGCATAGTACTCGCTGACATGAATGCAATGCAACTTGTCGCGTTCAATTTGGACCTCATACAAAGTTACGGATTTATTAACATATGATATAATTAAAATTTAATTAACTAAAATTAAATAAGTTTTAAACTAAAACCTTTCTTCCCTCTCATTTCACTTCCAGGCAAACACACGAGCGCTCGAACCCAACGTCAATGACGTTTCCACGATGGCAGCGCCTCCCATGCTTCACCGAAGTTCGATCGAACATCACCGTTCAAAAGCCAATGCTCCGCTGTGCCAACCACCTAAACCTCATCGCACGCGATCGAAGAAATCGCGGCCAAATCAACTCCAAACGCAGCTTGAACATGGCCCCCTCATGCATCCATTCGTCGATGATTTGACAATCTGATAATTGATCTTGTAGAGCTCGTCGAGCTCTTCATCTTTCTAGTTGAAGTCAAAGCCTAAAAGTGCATGGATGGAGAGAAATCGAGGGAGGAAGGCCTGTAATTTTCGACCTTTAAAATTCAAAAGGGGGCGGCTGATAGAACTAGGGTTTGGATTGGAAAAGTAAAGTTTTCAAGTCCTTATATAGAAAATTTTGCAGTACTATTCATCTGTGAAAATTTTGAACTCCAAACGAAGTGTGTCGCACGGCGTTCAATATGTTATATCCCTATTCCAAACACAATGGAATATATATCGGGAGAAAATTCCATCATATTCAGAAGACTACTTTTCAAAATCAAATTATTTTAATTTAAATTACTTAAATTAATTTCTACGCGTTTTGAACTCGCACGACCAAACGATACGTCCGATCGGCATGAGATTCGACAGCATAAAATAATTCATTATTACGGATCCAATGAAATCAGTTTCGTCAAAATCCGAAACAGTGCCCCCAAAAAGCTAATTTTACACGTTAATTAAAATGAGTAATTCCCAAAATCAGTTTAAATACTTTTAATCAAATTTAAAAGTTAACTATCTTTATTCTTTTTCAAATAGAATTTAAATCGACTTTAGAAATCATTTTCATTTATATTAAATCTAAGATTAAATTATTTAAACAATTTCAAACATAAAATTTAATAATTTAATTATCAAATAAATCGCTATATTTGAAATTCAAATTATTTAACTTATAAAAATAAATTTTCAATATTTAAAATTAATTAAATATTCCAAATTTGAATGACTGATAACCAGCACTTAAAACCGTCTTTACATCAGGTGGTTCGGTGTTTCGATGATCCCTACCTTATTGACCGCAACTTCTGTATTTATTATCGCCTTCATTGATGCTCCTCCAGTAGATATTGATGGTATTCGTGAACCTGATTCTGGGTCTTTACTTTATGGAAACAATATTATCTCTAGTGCTATTATTCCTACTTCTGCAGCTATAGGTTTGCATTTTTACCCGATATGGGAAGCAGCATCTGTTGATGTTGGGTCATTACGTTTATGAATTGAGAAGAGGAGAAGTTAAAAAATAAAATTGATGTTGGAGGCGTATGTATATAGTGCACGGACGAGTGTTAGGCGAAGAGGTGCAACCGTTAGAAAATAGTAGTAACTGTTTGCAATTGACAATTCAAATTTGAAGAGGAAAAAATACGTTCAAAAATTATGGTAGTTGGCACCCAATAGTCATACAATTTCTGGTCCCCTTCTCGCACACGCGCAAGTGCAAAGTGCTAAGTGCTTTTCGTGCGTGCATGTTATAGCAGTGTCCCCTTCCCTTCTCCTTTAGTTTTTCTAACTGATAGAGCATGTGCGGATTCATATATATACACAAATATTAAAAGAATTTTTCCAATGTAGGACTAATATTTTTATTCCCATCTTTATTAACAATCCACCTCAACAATCCCCCACTAGATTGTTTTATTGATGATAATCAGTATTATCTTAGCTTAAGATTATGCATCATATATGGTATCTATTCGATTAAACCATATATTAGTGAAAATATTTCAAGACCTTAAAGAAGAGCTGGGCGGTCTTAACTCATCAAAATAGGCTCCACAACAAGGAAGTGATCGACCCTCATTGCTCTAAGAGGTCGACCGCTATGGTCGACCCTTACGGTCGACCTTTAGGTCGACCCCTTGAGGTGCTGGGTCTATTCTTCCCTTATTTTGGAAGGTATTTATTTTATTTTACCGTTGCTTGATTATTTATCGATTTCATACCCTAATTAATTTTTAACATTAACTGCTAATTTTTAACGTTACTTAACCCTCAAGTCTAATCACAATTAATTTCAAACTTCAAATTAGGGAATTAATTATAATCCTATCTAACTTATTTTAAATTTGAAGACTTCAAACGCTCTTAACTTCTTTGTTCGAGCTACATTTTCAACATACTATATATGGGAATTAATTAGAATTTCACCTCGAATGCAATGGTATAACTTACATGGTCAAATTCCAACTTTTATAAAATTTCCATTTTCTACATTATCACATTTAATTTAATTTACTCCATTTATTTATAGTACATTTTACAGGGTGTTCCACTTTACTTATTGAATCAAAATCATTTCCAAAAAACTAGCAAGCTTCTAAAAATGTATAATTCTCTGTTAATTTTAACAAGCGTTTCCTTTTAAAAATCATGACATTTTTCTTCAATTTAAATTATCCAAAATGGTTTGACTTAACTTAGAAAAGTGGACATGTAAATGTACATATTCCTTTACAAGTAAGAATTTTTCACAAAGGTATAATTTAAAAGATTGTGATATTTTAACCTACTTTATATACATGTATCTATGTATATATGTATTCAAAGTGTGATAAACATTTATAAAAGACATTTCCAAGCACCGTTCATTTCATATTTATATTTAAAAGTTGGGTTTTATATACTTCTCAATTTTCCTTTCAAAAGTTTCATTGTCAAAAACAAAGTACACATCAAATGGAAAGTCCAACAATATGTCTTACTCTAAACTTCTTACAAAAACAAAAGCTTTAAAGTAGTTATTGAAAATTACTTTTATTAAACATTTCTATGTTGAAGCTTAAAATAAAGGGTTACTAGTTTAAACATCAACTTCTATACTTTTCGAAAAATCTCAAACACCGATATTTCTAACTCTTTTCTTTTCAAATTCTTTTAATTAAATTTTGATAAAGTACGTTTGGTTATCTCATATAAAATTCACAAAGCAATTCATTTTTCTTTAAAAAATCAAACATCCAATGTTTCTAATTTTTTAGAAAATATTTCTAGTGGTTTATCACATAAATTGGAATAGATGAAAACAACTTAATTCACACATATATCTATCAATGCTTTAAGAGCATATGGTTTTAATTCCTCTACTATTAAAATGGTTAACTCAAGTATATCCACAAATAAAGTGTCCAACTCTAATGTAGGAGCACTAGCAATTCAATATGGACTTCTACAACCATTTCTATTATAAAACAGGACTTCCACTTTATTAAGGATTTGTATTCTAACCTTGAAGAGTCATTCTTTTATTATTCCTTTATGCCTTATCGACGTAATAGTTATCTTCTATAAGTCCAAGGGTTCTACTCTTCATTTTCTTCATCCTTAGATCTAAAATTTACTCACCATCATCAGCTGGTATTGGTAACCTCTATTAGCTTTCCTTTGTGAGTAAATTATAATACATATGATGGACTTATTTTTTCACTCCAACCTATTATAATATTTAACATTTATTTTGACTCATAGTTGTACGCTTATATAAGGACAAGCCTACAACTACCTTATAAGCCAAATATGTAGAGTGTGGCGTATAAATAAACACACACACAGATATATATATATATATAATAGAGATTACAAATACGTTCTTCCATATCCTTAAGGAATTCTGAACCTAAGTTCCGATGCCAAATGTAACAATCGCACCTCCATACACACCAATTCAAGGCCCTAAATGGCACTTGAACTCGCGTCGTGCTAAGAAATATGAGTCGTTGATTTTTAAAGGACACATAGACGATAATAAAATTTGAAGCATTCTATACTTTCAGATCTGCAATGGCCCTGCTTTCTACGTGTATAAATAAATAATTTTATTAAAATAAAAGTGATTGAGTTTGATTTGTGATAATAAATATTTTAAAAATAAATTTTTAATTAATTAAAATCTATTTAATAAAAGATTTCGTTAACAAATTGAATTAAATTAATAAATTCTTTTCGAATAATTACTGAAATCAAATAAGATGCTTTAATCAATACGTAATATTTTGAAGTGTAAATGATTTTAAATGTTTTGGAATAGTTGAAAAATAAATTTATTCTGTATTAGCATGATGAATTAATAAATACCAATAAGCGAGCGTCGAATTGAATAAAATTGTCAACTATCAAGATGTAATTTGTAAAATGAGGTATGAATTAATTTATACTATAGTGAAATTTATTTGAACATCAAAATTCAAATTTAAATAAATTGGGAATTAACTGAAATTAAATTGAATTTAAATCGGGCCCATGACAATTAAGGTCCAAACCCATTTCCTTCTCTCCATACTTTTGGAAATTTCCCTTTGCTTCCCGACTAAGCCCGAACCCATTTCCTTTTATCTGATTTAGGCTTAGTAATCCCCAAATTCATTCACGATAAAACTAGAATTTGTGAATATTAAAAAAAATGTCGTGTGTTATTGTTGAAGGCCGACGATTTTAGGAGGGTTGCGACCGGTGATGGGCGACAATATTGATCGCGATTAAGGCATTGCATCAGAACAAAAGGCACGAGGCACGAGCTTTGGCGATCTTGACATGGTGCAGGTTTGGATCACGTGATCGAGGGGAGGCTGGTACATGCAACAAATGGCTATGATGCTGTGGTCGACGGTGATGGGTGTAGGCAGTTGTGTGGGCAAAGCTGGGTATGGAGATAAGCGACGTGAGGTGTTATAACAGTTTTTATAGGCTCATGGTGGAAGGGTTGTGCAGTCAAGAGTGGAGCAATGGCTATTGAGGGCTGGAGACGTAGTTGTAGATGACGGTGATAATGACGCGCGACGATGAAGGGTAATGAGTCAGTTGCGGTCCTTCTCGCTTGGAATTTCGGCGAATTTTCTTACTCACAATCAGGCTTTTGGATACAACCCCTTTCTATTGTTGTGGTTTCAAATAGAATTCCCCATTTATCACTGATAATTAATAGTTGTGTGGATGAATTGATTTAAATATGGATTATTTGATGATAGAATGCTTGGTTGATATGGATTATTTGCTTGATATTGGTGGCTTTTGGATGATATGGATTGAATGAATGTCATGTGCTTTGGTAGAGTTTTGTTGTGTATGCATATTGATTGATTTTGATGATGATGTTAGTCGCACATTACACTTAAATTGATTGAAAAAGAAGAAAATGAATTAAAGATGTAAATTTGAAACAAATAAATTATTTTGGTGATAATTAACGAATTCTAGAAAGATGTTTTTATTTTTAATATTGAGAGTATTGAATTAATAGAAGATTTAAAAGAGGAATGATTATGGAAAAATATTTATAAGTTAAATAATTTTGAGGATATTATGTGTAAGTCTATAATATAGTGGATCAATTATACAAATGACAAGTATATGACTAATTTAAACAATATTGTATTAATATTAAAATATGCAAATAAGAATAATCACACCAGGGATTTTATACTGGTTTGGACCTCCCGTCGTACGTCCAGTCCCGAAGCTCCTCTTCGGAATTTCCTTTCACCGAATAACCCTCACTTCACCCGGAGGAACAGGTTTACAATAGCAGATTATCTTTGTCAATTGTGTGTTCTCTATTACACGAATTTTGACTATATAGTGCAAATGCTTCCAAACTATATATCTAGAGATTGTTGTCTATGAGGAACTATATATTTGGAAGTGTAGAGTACAAGTAGAGATTGCTAGAGATCAAGAATATATCAGAGTAGAAAGCGCAAGTAAGTCAGCTGGTTTTTTCTCTTGAATTCCTAATGTTATTTATAGTGGTAGAGAGATCCTTTGTGTAGTTGCATCTATTAGTAAGTGCTCTATGGTCGCTTCTAATGGTGATGAAGAGTTGCAGTGAAGAGGAGTGATCGTGTCTTTTCAATTGTGACAGTTGTACTTTGAATATACACAGCCGAGTTCAAAATCAAACGTCTGGAAAATATTTCAGACGTCTGGTTCTCATATATTTTTTGTATATAGTTGCTTGTTAGACGTCTGAGTATATTAACCAAACGTATGATTCTGTCTGATATGCGAACCAGAGAATTCAGTCAAACGTCTGGTCTGTGCACTCAGACGTCTGGATTTGTGCATGTTGCTTTTCCTGTGCCTGTATCATTCCTTTTCCGATTCTCTCGACTTGTAGCCTCTTGATACTTCTTTTGGGTCTTGTTCTTGTCTCTTTGGTGATGTTACTTTATCAATTACCTGTAAATATAGATATATATGCATATTCGATTTCCATTGTATAGTTGTTATCATCGAAACCATAGAATTGATTTCCTAACAATCTCCTCCTTTTTGATGATGACAACTATTCAATGTACTTATATATATATTATAAATCTCCCCCTGAATATGTGCTTATTTTGATTGTTTTATGATTATACTTATATTTCTCCCCCTTTTGCATTATCAAAAAGAATTATAAAATTGAAGCCAATCATCAAAATAAACAAACAAAGAAAGTTTCATTAAACTTGAAGTATGATTACAAGCATAGATTTGTACAAAAATTGATATGCAAAAATCCTAAGTTCTATGATTCCTTAAATCTATGATTCCTTTGGAGAAGCTTTATTTTGATCATCTTCCTTTGGTTCTTCTTTTTTAGAAGTGCTAGCTTTTGAAGGAGATGTCAAAGCTTCTTTGAGAGGTTCATCCTCAGAGAGTTTTGAATGTTTTACGGGAGGAGAAGATATTGGGGTTGGCCAATCTTCAGACGGTGGTGTTGGACCGCGAACTCGTTGTAGTACTTCTTTAAGAACCGACAAGACAGTGGAAAGGGATTCTTCAACAGTAGCAAGGCGCGTAGCAAATGATATTTCGAAGCTGTCAATTCGCTTAGCCAAAAGCTTTTGATTTTGAGATAAAATTTGTTGGTTTCGTAGAATGAGATCTCGAATACTTTCGTTTGGATTTGTATCCGTTCGAGTCTCCATTATTTCCTCTTGTCCCGGATAATCAATGGGTGCGGGGGGAGGATGAGTGACTTCTCAATGTTGTTCCTCCTCTTGGGATGGATCAATGTGAGGTTAAGGAGGAGGCTCAACTCTTCTAGATTGACGATTGTGCGTCCAATCTTCGAAGGACATGAACTCTGGAGGGGTTTTGAGTAGATGCATCAGAGAGAAGAATTTGGTGGAAGCATACTTAGGCAAGATTTCTTCAAATGTTGATAGGTAGGATGGGATATTGTGTGAACGAAGAAGTCTCATAATATAAGCTGGGTAAATAATTGACGGCCTTGATCGAGTCCAAAAATGCTTCAGCTCGTCGAAGATGAATTTGGCCCAATTTACTCTGGTTCCACTAAATAGAGCATATAGGGATTTGTGCTCTAATTCGGTGATTTGCTCGTGACTACCCATTCGTGGAATAATTGTGTTAATTATCATATGAGTTAGAAGTCGAGCTTTTGGACGTAGAAATCTGGAGGCAAATTTTGGAATTTCGTCCTCCCAAATTTGATGAGTTATATTGTTCCGTGGCTTGAAGCGCATATCCTAAATGTTGTATAGATCTTCCCCTGTGTCAGAGCATCCTAGTGTTCAACCTATTATGCCTGGAGTTAATCTAATCATGTTCCCATACACGCTAGACCAGAGCCAGTTATCCTCATTTTCAGTGTTCCACACCGAAGTACTGTCTAAATTCGCATAGAATAAAAATATGGCTAATTGATCTATTTGGACATCATTAGGGGTAAAAGAAATTAGGGTTTCCAACCTGGCATTTTCACATAGTTCATCGAGATCATACATAGGGAATTTAAGGAGATTGTAGAATGGACCTATGTGGAGTTTTTTCTTTTGGATGTCTTCATACCTTTTGGTGGAATGCGGTGCTTTATTCATCCACCTTTCGATCTGTTCATCAGAGCATACCTGAGGATTTGAAGATGAGGCCGGTTGGTCTTGTTTTCTCTTTAACATCTTGGCATTCTTAGTGCGAGGAGGCATTTTGATTAGTTTTGGTTAAAAATGATTCTTTAGAAGGGTAATCATCTCTGAGAAAATCGTAGGGTATAATAATTTTTGAGATAACAGTAAAAAATGATGTTATCTGGTCGAATATAAATGGTCGTTTGGGAATCAGACGTCTAGATTGGAAATCAGACGTCTAGATTGGAAATCAGACGTCTGGTTTGCCCTATATTGAGTGTATAAGATAAAATTAGACGTCTGGATTTTTGATGTAGACGTCTGGTTTTATCGAATTTGAAAAATCGTAGAGGTAGAGAACTATGGCAGACGTCTGGATCTTACTTCAGAAGTCTGAAATGTTCTGATTTTTATTTGTAGAAGACAGAGCAAAATTTCAGATGTCTGGGGTGTATCAGACGTCTGACATATGCACAATTCTTAATTTTTAGACGTATATCATTGTGTCAGACGTCTGAATGATATAGGTAGACATCTGAAATAAGCAGTGTGGCTAAAAATAGCCTAAAATTTGATGGTTTTGCTTATTTCTCGAATTCTTATAACAAGTAATTTTATTGTTATGAAATAAAATAACAAATAAGCATATATACATACAAATATAATTTATTTAGAAGGCGATGGAGTTTTACGATCTCCTGAGTTGTCATCCCTCTATGGTTTAAGTGGAGACCATATATTACCACGTTCATGGGTTCTTGGAGAGCCAGAAAATCGTCTCGGTGACGGATCCGAAGGAGTACGATATGAAGATGAGGGATCTAAAGAACTACAAGGTTTTGGGAGTGGATCATGGACATCTTTCTTTCGTGACGAACATAACTTCATCGCTACTTGTTCCAAAAAGCTTAGGTGACGTGCTGTGACTTTTTGTTCAAAATATAGTTCTCTTTGAAGATCTATCTGTTGTTTCTGATAATGATGAATTTCATCAATTTTCTCTTTTATGTTAGGAGATACAAATAGAGATCTTTTAATCTTCTTGTTATCGGGAGTAAATCCCATATGATATGAAGTCCACCTATGCATTGGTTCATGAATTGGTGTGGGTGTAGGAAGTCGATGGGGTGTATCAACCGAGCTATCTGGCGTAGGCATTGAGATGGAGATATAAGAGTTATCAGAAGACATGGCTATATTTTGTTTGATGAGAAAAAATAAGAATTGTATTTATATATTTTTCTCTTGAAGTATAACTTTTTATATATGTTAAAAATTTATTTTTAGAGAAACTAACTATCTAAAAAAACAAAGGGTGTATGAATTACTGATTATAATTTGTGGATAGAAAAATACTTGACTAAATATAGGCTATATGAAGCAGGAATTATTCAGTAATAAGATCATGAAGAGAGCAAATCCCTAAATCACGTCGGAGTTTAATAAAAGTTTGTTCATTTAATGGTTTTGTAAAGATGTCGGCTATCTGATTTTTGGTATTTACGTATTCTAATGAGATATTTCCTTTTTCAACATTGTCTCGTAAAAAATGATGTCGTATATCTATATGTTTAGTTCGTGAGTGATTGACAGGGTTTTTTGATAAATTTATTGCACTTGTGTTATCACAATATATTGGAGATTTATTGATACTTTTGCCGAAGTCCGTAAGTGTTTGTTGCATGTATATTACTTGTGCACATGCTAGAGCTGCTGAGATATATTCGGCTTCGTAAGTAGATAAAGAAACACAATTTTGCTTTTTGCTAAACCATGAAACTAATGATTGTCCGATAAAGTGACATGTTCCACTAGTACTCTTACAATTTGTTCTACACCCTCTGAAATCTGCATCACTATATGAAACTAGTTCAAATGATGATCCTTTAGGGTAAAACAAACCATAATCTCTAGTATTAGATAGATAACGTAAGATACGCTTAACAGCTCTTAGATGAGATTCTTTTGGTTTTGCTTGAAATCGAGCACAAAGACATACACTCATCATAATATCGGGTCGACTAGCCGTTAAATAGAGTAAAGAGCCAATCATGCTACGATATAATTTTTCATCAAAGTCTTTTCCATTTTCATTTTTTCTAAATGAACAGTAGTACTCATCGGTGTTGGTTTGCTTGAAATTTTATCCATTCCAAAACGTCGTAATAAGTCGTTACAATATTTTTCTTGGTGAATAAAAATACCATTTTCAAGTTGTTTTATTTGTAAACCTAAAAAGAAATTTAATTCTCCCATGTGAGACATTTCAAATTCATTTGTCATAATTTTTGAGAATTGACTACATAGATTTTCATTAGTTGAACCAAAAATAATATCGTCTACGTAAATTTGCACAACTAAAATATTGTTATCTTCTCGTTTAATAAATAAAGTTGTATCAATTTTACCTATTTGAAAACCCGATGAAATTAAGTGATTTTTAAGTTGTTCGTACCAAGCTCGAGGAGCTTGTTTTAAACCATATAAAGCTTTTTGTAATTTAAAAACATGATCGGGATATTTTTCATGAGTAAATAAAGGAGGTTGTTCAACGTATACGTTTTCTTTAATAAAACCATTTAAGAAAGCACTTTTGACATCCATTTGAAGCAATTTAAAATTGTGATGATTTGCAAAAGCGAGTAAGGTTCGTATGGCCTCGAGTCTTGCTACTGGTGCAAAAGTTTCATCGTAGAAGATGCCTTCTTCTTGATTATAACCTTGAGCAACTAAACGTGCTTTATTTCTTACAATATTTCCATTTTCGTCAGCTTTGTTTTTAAATACCCATTTTGTTCCTATAACCGATTGGTCTTCAAGTCTTGGAACTAGTTCCCAAACATTACTACGTTCAAATTGATTCAATTCTTCTTGCATAGCCATTATCCAAAAGTTATCATTTGAAGCTTCTTTATAATTTTTTGGTTCAAGATTTGACATAAATGCTACATGGCTTATTTGATTAAGTTGATTTCTAGTTACTCTAGAATTGAGATCTCCAATGATATTATCTTTTGGATGATTCTTAAGAATTCTAGGAGATAGTATTAAAGTGTTATTTTGCACGTTTGTTTCATTATTAATAGAATTTGTTGAATTTGTTATTGGAATAGTCTCTTCTTCATCATTAGTATGATTGTTAAATAAATTTTCGTTGAACGAAACATGTAAACTTTCTTCAATAGTATTATTCCGTTTATTGAAGATTCTATATGCTTTGCTATGATCAGAATATCCAACAAAGATACCTTCATCGACCTTCGGATCAAATTTTCCTAAGTTATCTTTTGTATTTAATATAAAGCATTTTGAACCGAAAGTTTTAAAGTATGATACTTTAGGTTTTCTTCCAAAAATATTTCAAAAAAAGTTTGTTTAGTCATAGGGCGTATGGTTACTCGATTTAATACGTAACAAGCTGTGGCAATAGCTTCTGCTCAAAAGCGTTTTGGTAAACCGCTAATATTTAATAATGTTCGTGCACATTCTTGTAACGTATGATTTTTTCTTTCTACTACACTATTTTGTTGAGGTGTTCGAGGAAAAGAAAAATTATGGCTTATTCCTTTCTTATTGCAAAAATTAGTGAAAAGGTCGTTTTCGAATTCTCCTCCGTGATCACTTCGAATATTTTTAATTTTCAAGTCCATTTGCGTTCTAATTCTTTTAGCAAATATTTTAAACATTTCAAAAGTATCGCTTTTATGTTTTAAAAACAAGGTCCATGTATACCTTGAAAAATCATCAACTATGACGAAAACATATTTGTTGTGATTTATAGATCGTATTTGTGTTGGACCAAATAAATCTAAATGTAATAATTCTAATGGTTGTTTTGTATAAATATTATTTTTAGATTTGAAAGAGATTTTCTTTAGTTTTCCAATTTGACAATCGTCACATAAATTTTCTACTTTGTAATTTATTTTAGGTAAACCTCTAACTAACTCATATTTTGCCAATTTATTAATACTTTTCAAATTGATGTGATAAAAACGTTTATGTCATAACCATGGATCATTATGTTTGGCGGTTAAACATAAATTTGAATTTTTATTTATATTCATGTTTAATACATAAATATTTTTGTTTCTAAAACCTTCAAATACAAGTTGTTTGTTATTATCTAAAATATTACATCTATCTTTTTTGAAATTTATTTGAAAGCCTTTGTCACATAATTGACTAATGCTTAGTAGATTGTGTTTTAGATTTTCTACTAATAAAACATTTGTAATAATAGGAGAGTTAGAAATACCATAATTGATGACTTCTCCAGTGCCAACGACATATCCTTTTGAATTATCTCCAAAGGTTACCGTTCCACCATCGATGTATGTTATATTTGATAACATTTTTGAATTTCCAGTCATATGCTTGGAGCATCCGCTATCTAGTATCCATTTCTCCTTATGTTTTATTTTGGGTACCTGCAAAATAAAAGATGTTTTAATTGGTACCCATATATTTTTATTAGGGTCCTAATTGTTAGAAGAAGGTAGCCATACCCATGATGGTTTGGTACCTTTGTAAATATAATTTTTATTATAGACTACATTCTCTAAGAAATTATCAATATGTTTTTGTTTAATCAATTTATTATTTGTCTTAGGAATCCAAATTTTAATAGTTTTGGTATTCATATTAGACATAGATAATCCTTTAGTTTTTGTATACAAAAGATTTTTTGCATTATTTCCTTTTTGTTTAGAAATATTTTTAAATCCTATTCCATTTCTATTTCCTGATGGTTTTGAAGTTTTGATAAGATTTTCCAAATCTTGTTTCCCTTTATTGAATTTTGAAACATTATTCGTGATTTTATCTAATTTTTCTTTTAATTCTAAATTTTCAATTTCCAATATTTCAATATTGCTTTTTAAATTGTTTTTTTTCTTTTAGTGAATCATCCTTTACTATTTTAGTGTTTTCAAAATCAATAGTAATAGCCTTACTTTCTATCAAATTATTTTTAATTTTTTCTTGAGATAATTCTAGTTCTTCTTCTAAGAAATTTTTTTCATCTTTTAACATTCCTACTTCAAGTTCCAATCTATTTATTTTAGCTATATATTCTTTGTTCAATTTTCTAATTTGTCTAAATTTATCATCTAATTCCATGCTAAGTTCTAATAGTTCGTCATAGCTAATTTCCGGACATACCTCATCAGTTTGTGCCATAAAACACACATTGGCTTGTTCTCCATCACTATCACTTTCAGATGATGAAGAATCTGAGTCTTCCCATGTTACTTTGAAAGCCTTCTTCTTCTTGTATTTTTCAAATTTGTTCTTCTTTTTATCATTATTGAGTTTAGGGCAATCTTTCTTCATATGTCCGTATTGATCACATTCATAGCACTTAATTTGAGATAAGTTTATTGTGTTGGACTTCCCTTCTTTTTGGAATTTTGTCATCTTTCTAAATTTCTTGAATCTATTATAATTCTTGGCAATGAAGACTATCTCTTCTTCATCTAAATCAGAATCATCATTTTTTGTTGCTGGAAATGCTATGTTCTTCTTTTCCGAATTTAGTTCTTTTCGTGTCTACAAATTAGCTTCATATGACATTAAATTTCCTATCAACTCTTCAGTTTTGAGAGTAGAGAGATCATTAGCTTCTTCAATAGCTAATACTTTCCTTTCCTAATCTGATGTTATAGAGTTGAGTATTCGAGAAACTAAATCAAAATCGGTAAATCTAACTCCTAATGCCATAAGATCATGTTGGATAGTTTGAAATCTAGAATACATAACAACAATAGTTTCATTTTGCTTCATTTTAAATGACGAAAATTGGTTTTGCAAAATTGAAATCTTAGTTTGTTTGACCTTTGTTGTACCTTCGTGTGTAATTTGTAAAGTACGCCAAATGTCAAATGCAGTAGTACATAACATGACACGTGAAAATTCATTTTTATCTAGAGAGCAAAATAAAACATTCATTGCTTTAGCATTGTTTGATGATGAGGTCTTTTGTGCATCAGTCCATGTGTTCATAGCAGTAGTAGGTGCTTCATATTTATTTTGAGTGGCTGACCAAATTTCTAGACCATTAGCTTCCATAAAAATTCTCATACGTGTTGACCAATATGCATAGTTAGAGCCATTAAAAAGTGGTGGTCGTGCTGTGGATTGTCCTTCTTGAAAAATACTTGTCGTATCAAAAATGATTCAAAAACGTGTTACTGTAATTTGATCAAAGCTTGCTCTGATACCAAATGTAAGTCTATAGTATGGTGGATCGATTATACAAATGACAAGTATATGACTAATTTAAACTATATTGTATTAATATTAAAATATGCAAATAAGAATAATCACACCAGGGATTTTATACTGGTTCAGACCTCCCATTCTACGTCCAATCCCGAAGCTCCTCTTCGGAATATCCTTTCACCGAATAACGCTCACTTCACCCGGAGGAACAGGTTTAAAATAGCAGAGTTCCTTTGTCAATTATGTGTTCTCTATTACACGGATTTTGACTATATAGTGCAAATGCTTCCAATATATATCTAGAGATTGTTGTCTATGAGGAACTATATATTTGGAAGTGTAGAGTATAAGTAGAGATTGCTAGAGATCAAGAATATATCAGAGTATAAGAGTAGAAAGCGCAAGTAAGTTAGGTGGTTTTTTCTCTTGAATTCCTGATGTTATTTATAATGGTAGAGAGATCCTTTGTGTAGTTGCATATGTTAGTAAGTGCTCTAAGGTCGCTTCTAATGGTGATGAAGAGTTGCAGTGAAGAGGAGCGATCGTGTCTTTTCAATTGTGACAGTTGTACTTTGAATATACACAGCCGAGTTCAAAATCAGACGTCTGGAAAATATTTCAAACGTCTGGTTATCATATATTTTTTGTATATAGTTGCTTGTCAGACGTCTGAGTATATTAACCAGACGTCCGATTCTGTCTGATATGCGAACCAGAGAATTCAGTCAGACGTCTGGTCTGTGCACTCAGACGCCTGGATTTGTGCATGTTGCTTTTCCTGTGCCTGTATCATTCCTTTTCCGATTCTCTCGACTTGTAGCCTCTTGATACTTCTTTTGAGTCTTGTTCTTGTCTCTTTGGTGATGTTACTTTATAAATTACCTGTAAATATAGATATATATGCATATTCGATTTCCATTGTATAGTTGTTATCATCGAAACCATAGAATTGATTTCCTAACATTACGAACAAAATTATTTTGGAAAATGATGAATTTTAGGATTTTATAAAATAATGGAATTTTTAAGATTTATATTTTTATTAATTATTTGATGATTTTAAAGATATTTAGAGGATATTTATGAAATGATGTTTGAAATCTATATTTTTAAAGTAATAGGTGATTTGAATTTAATAGAGGGGAAATTTATAAATATTTTGAAGTCACTGCAAGTCGAATGCAATTTATTTTAAATATGAAATGGAAATTCTCATTTATGTGGATTTGACATAATAACGAGAAGTGATTTTTTGGAAGTAGTATATTAATTTTGAAATAGAGTTTCAGTGTGATGATTAATAGCTTTAAAAGAAGTGTTTGAAAATAAATAAGGATTCTAAATAATGATTTTGAAGTTATAGATTTGGAGTTGTAAATATTTTTTTTGATTGGGGATATTTTTAATATTTGAGATTTTAAAGGTATTTAGAAAATATAAATTCCTTTGAAGTATTTCTATATTATTAAGTAGGAAACTAGAAGTGAAAATATTTTTGACGGTTTAAAATTTATTGACGGGTTTGAACGAAGGTTTCTTTGAAACCAAATAAATTGTTTCGAAATATGTATTTTTGAAATTAGATATGAGAATCAATAATTATTATTTTTAGAGAAAAAGAAATAAATGAAGGAGATGTCCGTTGAATTAAAATTTAAATGTTTTTATAAAAAGAGGAAAACAAATGAAGTGAAATAGACTTAAATAAAAATCTTCATCTCATTAAATACTAATTAAATAATACCTTAATGCATGTGGATGATTGTTGATTTGTGTGTTACGAACGAGATGAAGTAAAATTACACATTGTGTTGAATTATAAAATAATAAAATCAAAGAATAATGAATTGAAGAACGATTTAAGCAAGAGTAAATTAATAAGCGAAGTGTAAATTTTCTTATATTGATTAATTGAGGGTGTTGTGTATTTAACTATATTTCATCGAAAGATATGGGACGTCCGTGTGGGGTATATTTATTTACTCAACACAAGTATAATGTTGGGTAATTCTTTAAGAACCATGTATTTGATATTTGGATATCAACGAATCATGCTATATTATACAGAAATATTAATCGATATTATTTGGATTTCTGACTTGACATGTGAGGTAAATTATATTATTTCTTTATTTTATTTAAAGCGGGAACATGATTATCTCCTCTTTTGAGTGGATCGAGGTGTGTGAAGTCCCTTACATAGATGTGATGGCTAGAAGTTTTTGCTAGCCTCATCTTAACTTGGCCGACCGTGGGGTAACTCCCCGATGGTTGGGGCGACAAGGCCCCCTCGTCGCATGGTCACAGTCTGCTACATGGGTCAACGGGATGAATATAGAACGAGGTGAGGTGGTTGACGATGGAAGTGAGGTGCGGGGAGGTATGGAAGTGACATGCGTTTATTCTGCAGCTAAAGACTAGTGAGGATGCCCACAAAATATTTTCGAATAGGTTCTCCCTTTTCATCTGAGAAGCCACGAGGCTCGGGTGTAGACTCACTCGGCTTCTGGCAGTAGCAATAACAATAGCACATATAATAACAGTAGCAGTAATAAAATTAAAAAATGAAGAATAAAATGAATAAATCAAATACTACTAAATAAATATGAATTAATTGATGTTTGATGTGTGTATGCATTGTGTACGATGTATGGATATGAGTGATGTGTGTGATGCATGTGATGTATGATATGTGTGTGATGTGTGATGTATAATGTTTAGATGAGTGTGATGTGTGCGATGTGTGAGATGTGTATGATGCCTGAGCTGTATGCGGTGTGATGTATGCGATGGATGCTTGATGTGTGTTGAGTGATGTGTGTGATTGTGCCTGTTATATTTGGTTATTTTTATGTTTAATGTTTTATGGATGTTGTTCGACGTGTTGTAGGTGTTTATTATTCCTTTTGTTAGATTTTTTTAATTATGTTGTGTATATGTTATTCCCTGAGATATCATTTATATTCTCACCATTGAATCTGGACATAGTCCGACCCATTTATTATTTATATGATAATTCGGTCAGTCCGAGATATTTCAAGTTCAGGGACGGTGTGTCCAGATTGCTTATTGGGTTTAGTTGAAGGCTATATTACTAGATGCATAGTATATTGTGTATTTAGACTCTTGTATGTATATGTTGTTGTATAAGATGTATTAGATCTATCTTGTATAGATATTTGAGAATTAGTAGGTATTTGACTTATTTTTATATCCCACTCAGATTTGTGTATATTTTATACTATATTTTTATAGATGCATTGATGACTCTGTGTTCTCTATGGTTCAATTTATATTCTGTATTGTTCTATCCTCGGGCAAGACATGTTTATTGCTTTGTAGTGAGACTGTTTACATCGAGGTGATCTGTTTTTATTATATGTGACGTATTAATTGTTTGTCCAGGGGAATATTCACATGCGCTTCACCCATATCGCCTCATTCTCCGTGTTATTCGACAGTATTACTCGGTAATACTCTTGGATAATATGGGTATAGATGTGAGGTGTTACATTTTATATCACATAGTAGAAATAAAATAAAATATAAGTACTGAAAATACAGTTCAGACATATGGTTGCTTGATGCAAAAAAAAACATACCTAGGTGTTTAGGCATTTGAATCCCCTTCTCAAATGCTTTATTTAATTTTCAGTCGTCTGACCTAATTTTCACCTAATTTTCAGATTTTTGTTTTTCTTCATTTTGGGTTATCTTCATTTATCTACTTCATGATTTCAAATATGAATTAAAGGACTCATTTCAACCAGATTCATATGTATAACCCGCATACCTTTTACACGATTTTAACTTGTTAATTTCAATGATTATATACGTATGTTTGCACCTTATTATTTAAACCTACCTAAGCACTTTTCATGTAAATTCTACGTATTTTCCAAGTTACAAAATCAGTTTAATTTAAGTCGAAACAAAGGATATTAGACTTCTTCATTTATTTAATCCAACCAAACATTATTAACCAAGGTTTAACTTCATAGATTTTGATGTGAAGTTCACTAATCTATCGTCTTCTTCTTTTTCAACAATTGTTCAATTAAACTAACAACTAAAGTTTTCCCATCATTCATCACCCATTCTGATTCAAAATTGAAATAGTAATTCAAACTAGGTCTAAATTGGATTATTATTCAAATTTAGCAATTATATTTGTAAATCACATAGAAACAAAAAGGAACCTAATTACTTTTGATCAACATAAATGTTGCAATCAACCCACTCACCTTTTTGAAACTTTTCTTTTTCTAACCTCGATTTAAATCTACATCTCCTTGATTCATTCGTCTTCCTTCTCGTTTTCTTTTCTAATTTTGATCTCTCCCTGTCTTCTTTAATTTGATGTGTTTTATTTTTATTTTTAATAAGAATATTTGAAGAAGAGAGTAGGAAATGTTTGGGTTAGAGAAGTTGTGTGGAAGAAGGAGATAAGAATCCCTTAGTGGCGGCTAGGGTTTCGAGTCAAGAGAATGTAAGCTTAGCCTTGTATTTATAGTTATAAAGTAGGGTTTTCTGGTCTAAGCCTGAAATTAGAAATTATGAAAATGCCACTGGTTACATTTTCATTAATTTAACGTGTTTTATCAAATTCAACAAGTTACATATGTTTCTTAACTAAACGATGTTCCAGACGTAATGGAGTGACCTAATTGTAACGTTTGTGTAAATTTATTATTCTTTCCTTTAATATAAAATTATATTTTTGCGCTTATTAATATTTTAATTGATTTATTAAAATTTCCAAAGTGTTACATAAAAGATCTGTTGCCAGGAAACATAAAGCTATCAAGAATAATAAAAATTGTTGAAGACATAGTGCAAACGAAGAGAAGTAACATCGTAGATAGAGATATGATGAAATGGACTACAACACCCACATCATAACAGATTGAAAGTATATGGGTAAAAAAGACCGAGGTAACTTGCCGGAGCAGATTAGTCTGTGTAGATGGTAAATCCACATATGAGATTTATCAATATACAATCCTCCTGGGATTCACAATACAAGAAGATGATTTAGCCATCACATAAGAAGATGAGTATTAGAAGGCAATAACAAGGCTGAAACTTGACATATAATTACCAAAAAATTCCAGAAAATTATAATATAAATCACAAGAGAATTCTTTGGGAGGTGATCTGGAAGAGTTTGTTATAGATTTTAACATTCTATGACACAGTATGGACTTATGTGTAACTCTTCGACAATTGGCTTTTCCTTCGTCTTGTATTTTGTACTTTAACTTGTCTTAGCTCTAATTCGTTACAAACTCCTTTATCTGATATATTCGATTTATGATTCATCTCTAAGATTATATTGCATCAACTCTTGTCTCTTTATTTAGCTCAGATACATCGTCTTATATATTTAATATTATGTTGAAACTCTAAGACTTTGTAAATTATAGCAAATCTCCTCTCTTTGCAACAAAACCTGTAATATCTCATTGAAATTCATTAGTGGCATTGTTGCATAGCTGTTATTTTCAAAACACTTAAAATATGTTCCTAACATTCTCCCTTTTTGATGATGACAATTACACAAATTATAAAATAAAATATTAAATAGCTCCCCATAAATATGTACTTTATATCTATTTATATACTTCCTTAAATATACTTCTTTTCTCTAGTTTTCTCCTCCTTTGTCGTCAATAAAAAGAGATAAAGCTTAGGGTATATATAGACATATCATAGCGCCCCTCTAATTTTGTAATATACGATAATCTTCCTCTTAATTTTTTAAATTAAGACAACTTTTATAATGCAAATCATTGAAAATACGTTGGAAAAGTGCTATTGTCTTAAGAAAAATATTCTTTCTACGTATTCCTTTCAAAAGCATATGTATTCCAAAAAAATTCTTAGGAAATACATTATACTTCGTCAATAGTTTTTACAATAAAACAATGAAAAGCTTTTATTGATATTTAGGCAATTGGGTTTATATAAATATCAATGCTCATTTTTAGAAGCTCCATAAAAAATGTTTTTTCATTAGTATACACACATTTCTTATTTGGTACGAATGCTAAAAACCCTATAAATGCACTCATTTATATATTTATCGTCAAAACATTTAATGAGTAGAAGCTCCATAAAAAATATTTTTCATTAGCATACATACATTTTTCATTTAGTAAGAATGTTAAATACCCTATAAATACACTCATTTATATATTTATCATCAAAACATTTAATGGATATGTACAAATAATCTTTTTAAAGCACTTTTACCCACAGAAGTAATTTTCTTATATAAATATATCTTTAAATTCTGGCAAGTACTTTTGTGTATAAAATAATCTAAAATATCTCAATTTTTGCCAAACACCCCTATAATCATTTATATCTTTTCCCATTTTTTGTCAAAAATAAGCAATAACTTATTAAAAATAATATTTTTGTAATAAAACCATATTAAAAATGTAAAGATAAGATTACTGAATTTCACCGATTTTTTTCATTTGTAGCGTCGTTTCCACACGCATCAGCAAATTCAGATCCATCTCCCCCTCAATATGCGACTACAAATTTTTTGTAGTTCCATTTTTTCATAAACACTCGTTCTTCATGAGATATACCGAACATTTGTTATTCATAATCCATCTTATCTTTCAAACTTTTCTTATCTTTCAATCTTTTTCAAGTACCTACAAAAGATAAGATTTTATTTTGTATCCTACATCAGGGTCGAGGGCTTAGGTCAAAGGTAACTATACCTAAGAGGGTTTGCTAGAATCTTCGAGAATAAAATTTCCATTATTTGTTACCATATCAAAATAATCATCAATGTATTTTCCTTAAGTTTTCAAGTTAACAAGAAGCAAATACTAAGATAATTTTTATTCATGTTTTTGTTAATGATTTTGTACTTCTACTGATATTAGAAATATTATAGCCTATAGAAGTACTCTGGTCTCTATAAATTTTACTCGAAATCCGGTACTAACATTAGCATTTTTACTATACATAAAAACATATCTAGTGCTATCTCTACAATTAGTTTTATTGTATCCACGCCACTCTTATTATTAATAGGTCTATAGTTTAATAAAATCAAATTTAAACCATTTTGACCCTTGTTAATTTTTGTGTCTTTTTAATTAAACTCTTCAAATTTATGTTTATAGGCATGATTTTCCTCTTTAAAAGATTCATTGCTATTTTTCAGAGTATTAATTTCTTTAATTAATTTAGATTTCTCATCTTTTAATGCAAAATTCCCCATTTATAATTTAAATATATGAATTAGTTAAAGAAATTTGCAATTTATCATTTTGATTTTACAGATTAGCAATTTCTAAATCTTTCACATTTAAAAAATCATTATTTATCAAAACATTATTTTTTAATTTAGATTTCTCATTTTCTAGTTCTCCAAACTTATTTTCACAAGCTTTTAATTTTTCTAATATAATAAAATCAAGTTTTGATACTTTTTCAAATTTATTGAATAATCTATCATATTGATTGGGTGGTTGATTTAAAGTACCTTATTGCAGTTTGTAGTCGCTTCAACAATTATTCCATGACAAGGTATGAACTTACAACGTAACTCTTCGACACTTGGTTTTTTCCTTTGCCATTGTATTTTTGTACTGACTTGTCCGAGCTCTGATTTATTGCAAACTTTTTTATCCGAGTTTATATTGCATCAAGTCTTGTCTCTTTTTTTAGCTCAAGTACGTCGCCTTGCATATTAAACATCAAATGAAACTTCAAGATTTTGAACATTTATATAACTAATCTCCTCACTTTACTACATAACCAGTAATATTTCACTTAACATCTTTAGTAGTACTGTTGTATAGTTATTGTCCTTAAAACACTTAAGCCACGTTCTCAACAATATGAACAAAAGGAACCATATTAGACAAAGAAGAAGTAAAAACACTTTAATTTGCCATATAATACTTGCATCATATATTGTAATTTCATTAGTATAATCCAACTCAACTTTGGGTTCTTCATAAGAAAATGGTGTTGTTGGTGAATAAAGCAAAATTTAATTAATTTTTATATGAGTAGAATACGAGTGGTAAATTCAAGTAAGAGTAAAGCGGGCTTGAATGATAAATAATACGATCTTGTACTTGATTTTTCAGGTTTCACTTAGGGCATCTCAATTAGTACCTAAATATGCAAAAGTGAGAGTGGTTCCCTTTTTCCTTTCCTTCCCCATGCTCCGGTAGGTTGCATTTGGGCTTGGTGAAGAAGAGAGAATGAGAATCCTTCCATTATTTAGGAGTGTGGATTCCTTAAATAAGAATCTGAAAATCGTATATGGAATAAACTTCTTTTTACGTAAAGTATACTAGGATATCGTTTGTTTACAGTAAGTGACCATTCATTTGATCGCTTATTGATCAACAAGAACTTTGAAGTTGTTTGCTTTGAACAAGTGTTCGTACCTAAACACTTATTTGGTGGAAAAGCATTACACATTTTTATATTATTTTTACTAATTCTAAACGCTTAATGCTAATTTCTTCCATATATAGCCTCACTTATGAATGTTACATCATTATAAATAGAATGACTAAAATTCAATAATTTGAAAATAAAAATTATTATAATAAATTTTTTTTAAAACCATTTAACTTGATTTAAAAAAAATTAAGTTATACTTCAGTTACATTTCTAAATTCGGATGCATATTAAAAAAAAAAAGAAATCAAATGAAATAATGTTTAAAGTTCCAAAAAGATATTTAAAACTGCACATTTCTAAACAGAATTTTGATAACTTTTTTTAATTAAAATTTTTAATTTAAATTTATGAAAACTTAATTGAAGGATGTTAATCTATTTGGAAAATGGAACTTTGAAATATAATACTTAGGGCATCTCCAGTGGGTTACGCACGTAATATTCAGGGTCCTGAATATTACGTGCGTAATCTTGTAGGAGAGCGCACCGGTCTGGCGCCCATTTTATGGGCGCCAGACCATAGGCGCCCATAAAATGGGCGCCTGATGCCAGGCGCCCATTAAATGGGCGCCTAGCATCAGGCGCCCATTTTATGGGCGCCTGAAATGCAGACGCTCATAAAATGAGCGCCTGCCCCCTCCCCTACCCATCCCCTCCCTTTCCTCCCCATTTTTTCTCTACCTTTAATTTTAATTTTTTTTTTAATTAGCAAATCTAAACGAAATGCCGCCGCGTCCAACCAAAATCGCTCGAAGAACGGTTCACAGACATCCAGCGGAGCAAGCTGGACCGTTACATGTTCCGCCGCCACCTGGAGTTTCATCAGACGATCTACGTGTATTACACGAGCTTCCAGATGGTTATCGGCATAGAGCCGAATCCGCTTTGACGACCGTACAGGTATAAATTGCACATTAGTATATTTGATTATTTTTATATGTACATCACATAATCATATTAAATAACTGTTATTCTGTCAAAAATTAATAATTCATAAATTATCTTTAGGACCATTACATTCATTGTCGGGGTAGTTGGGCTAAGTGTATTACCCAGTTTTATGATTCTCTTCCCGGTCCTATTGCTGAGAGGCTACAGGCTAGTCCTTTTGGTCTTTTTTTGTCGATTAGGCCTGTTCAGTCCTTTGATCGACCTCTCATTCAGGCATTAGCTGAGAGGTGGTGGCCCACCACGCATACGTTTCATTTTTCAGATTTTGAGCTTGGTATCACCCCAGTTGATTTCTACGTGTTCACTGGCATTGAGATTGGACGACATGGTCTTCGACCTTTTCCATTTGATGATTTGTACGAGTCCCCCAATCTGTTTACTGTTTTTCTACCATTGATAGATGTTACCTGCGTCAGTAGTGGTTCTGTTAAGTTGACTTACCTGCAGCAGTACATCACCACTTATATAGCTAGAGCCGATATGATGGATGCAGTCACTAGAGCATTTCTGCTGTACTTGTTTGGTTCGACCTTTTTTTCGAACCAAAAAGGTACGGTTCGACTAGGTTATTTAGCATCTCTTGCTAGATTAGACCAGCTACATACTATTGATTGGGGCACAGCGATATTAGGCACCCTTTATACCGCTCTAGATTCATTTGCGCTTGGCGATGTCAAGCAGATGTACGCTTTTTGGTATATTTTGCCGTTATGGTACTACGAGTACACGGCAAACATGCATCCCCGCATACAGGACATGGCTAGTCAGGCTCCTGAGCAGTACTTCCCTAGGATGAGAAGGTGGGAGACTATGCAGTACGTACATCATGTTCCCTTAGGTGTACGGCATGACTTGATGGAGGCTAGGTCACAGCTTGATATGCGTAGTCGAGGTAACATCATTCGTACTCCTTGGGCCTCACATTGGACTCATCTAGCAGATGCAGGTCTTATGGTGGACGACCATCCCATGATGGTTGCGTATTCTCTATCTAGACGTAGGGTTGCTTTGCATACACCTGCATTTATGCCTATGTGGTATTTGGGAGAGAGGTGTGCTTATCAGATTACCGGTGATCGTCGTATACCATATGATCCTTTATCTTGTGAGGACATGTTTGGTAGACATAGGGTGATTGGCGATCATTACTTAGATGCTCTACGACAGGCTGGGTGGGTGGATAGCAGTACTTTCTTCATCGATGGAGACTACGATTCTTATTGGGCTAGAGTAGCACCCCGTAGATTCATCGTACCAGATTATGTTCGTGGGGTCAACTCTGATCATATAGGACCTCACATGGCAGCCGGTAGAGTTCAGGTACCGCAGGTTTCATTTGACCCGATTCCGTCACAGTTCTCGCAGACTCCCATGCAGTTGGAGCCTGATACTACTTTTAGAGCATATGACGTGACAGGTACTATGATTGAGCAGCCTTTAGTCTTTCCAGACCACCCTGAGTTTCCTGGTGTGCCTTCAGTTGGGTTATATCCTCCGTATGAGGTACGTTTGTTGTTTATTGCCCTTTTTCCTTTATTTTATGCTTAGTTTCTTACTATGTCAAATATCATCTTTATGTAGTATGCTGCTAGATTGGACCAGGCCAGAGTTTCACTTGGTGTGTTTCGCGATATGACTCTTGCACATACACACACCATGCATGATATGTACATGCAGCATACACATATGCTAGAGACGCAGATTGATCAGCTGTCAGCTAGACTTGCTATATATGAGCCTTTCGGATCACAGGGCGGAGGTGAAGCTGGTCCCAGTGGGTATGATGCTGGTGGTTTAGGTGAGGATGATGGGGGTGAGGAAGATGATGAGGACGAGGGGGAGGATGGTGAGGATGGTGATGGGGATGACGATGATGATGACGGAGATGATGATGACGGAGATGGGGATGATGATGACGATGACGGAGATGATGGTGATGGTGATGATGGTGATGATGATGACGACGACGACGTTGCATCCCTTTAGTTGTATACCTTTTAGTATATGCATAGCGAACGTTTTATTATATGTTGCAGTTCATATATCTTATGTACTTATGTCATTGTCTGAGTGTTTGTTTATATAATTTCACTTTCTTGGATTTTGGCTAATAATGTTCGAGTATGCTATGAATTATATATGTTTGTGTATGCTGTGAATTATATATGTTTGTGTATACTGTGAATTGTATATGTTTGTGTATACTAGTGACATTAGAATTGAAGACATACGAACATTGATAAAAAACGACACAGTAATAATAGAACATAAATATGAATATACTAGACGTGACGATTAAATTGCAACTCCTGTAAAGAAATTCGAAGACGTCTTATCTCCTGTTCTAGTTCGTTTGCATAGGTTATTCCCCTTGGACATAAAGGATCATCCAACCATTCCGCGTAATTGCAACCATTAGGCCAGAATTGACATATTTGGATTCGACGACCAATATTTTCTCCATCCGCACGTACTACAACTTCAACTCCATACCCACACTGACAACAAACTGGGTACGATTCAACTTCTTGCTCAGTGGGAGGTTGAACTACTTGAACCTGGTTCTCAGGTTGTTCATATGCATGACGAACAACATGTTGTTCGTATGGTGGTTCAACCACTTCCTGAAGTCTCAGCTGCTCAAGATCTGGAAATTGACCGCGGACATCTTCATAGTGTTGTTCTTGATAATTGATAAGCCAATCCTCATCAGTATGTGGACTTTCCGTATGCACGTAACCTGCATCTGAATCGATAGAAGAAGGCCAAGAAGGCATTGGATGATGAATTTATTGTTGTGATTGAGGAAGAAGATGATTATGAATGATGAATAAGTAAATAAGAAAGCGTATATATAAACAAACAGGTAGTAGGGGAATGATAAAAACAACAGACATTATTTGAAAAGACAAGTCAGAAAGCTCTCCACACATTAACGACCGTTACATAACCAACTACCAATATTGTTATCTTAAGGCCATCCAAATCTTTCTAGCCAATTTTGGCGTATGAAGTATGCATCATGGCCAATGAACGGAGTGCGGTATTTTAAATTGTATCGACCGTCATATGTCGAACGTGTATTCTCAAACACATTTTCCGATATTACCTCATTAATAATCTTTGTGTAACGCGTGCATGCCCTAGTAAAGTTTCTGTATGCTGTCCTGACCTCTTGAGCCGTACGTCTAACTTGACAACCCACGTCGTTGTTGTACAGTTCAGCCAGAGTCTCCCAAAAATGAATTACCATTACCTCCTGATTGTCGCACATCTCATCGGTTTGTATGTAGTACTGCATAAGTAACTTCAATTCATGAGACTTAAATGTCATGTTGGACAATGTAGTTTGAATAATGTTAAGTTTTTAAATGATTTCAACAGATAACGATTTGTTAATTTATAGAATGGATGTTGATTCTCTCCACTCAAGAATCTTGACCGGCAGATGAACGTGGCTACAGTATTTGATTTGACTGCACACTGAGCCACCTTCTCTCCACTCAAGAAAGCAGAGAATCTTGACCGGCAGATGAACGTGGCTACAGTATTTGATTTGACTGCACACTGAGCCACCTTCTCTCCACTCAAGAAAGCAGAGAATCTTGACCGGCAGATGAACGTGGCTACAGTATTTGATTTGACTGCACACTGAGCCACCTTCTCTCCACTCAAGAAAGCAGAGAATCTTCACCGGCAGATGAACGTGGCTACAGTATTTGATTTGACTGCACACTGAGCCACCTTCTCTCCACTCAAGAAAGCAGAGAATCTTCACCGGCAGATGAACGTGGCTACAGTATTTGATTTGACTGCACACTGAGCCACCTTCTCTCCACTCAAGAATTTGTCTATACATATAACCATTTGGATCTCATACTTGTTCACCTCAATTAAGTCTAACAAAACATTCACATATCAAACAACCATCCTCAAATAACAAACAATGTCTGGAAATTTACTAAAAGCTATATTGCTATGCGACAGTGACTCTGAAGAAGAAGCGTATGCGTTAGCGCATCAACAAGAGGAGGAGGAACTGATGGAGATATACCGTGAAGCATACGGTTCAACTTCTGGAAAACAAGGCGGTTCAGTTATGGGTCGGAAATATATCAACCGTAACCAGCAAGCATTTCATAAAACACTTATGCAAGATTACTTTGCCCGTGATCCAACTTACGGTCCAGAGATGTTTAGACGACGATTCAGAATGAGTCGTCCATTATTTTTAAGAATTCTCGAAAGTATTCAGCAGAATAATAATTATTTTGTTTACAAGCAAGACGCCGCAAAAAAACAAGGTTTAAGTGGACATCAAAAGATGACCGCAGCGTTGAGGATGTTAGCGTACGGTACACCCGCCGATGCCCTTGACGACGCATATCGTATTGCAGAGAGTACGGCATTGGAAAACCTAGATCACTTCTGTCAGTCAGTTGTGGACATTTATGGGACTGAATATCTTCGTTCTCCAAACGAGGCAGATGTAGCGCGCTTGCGTGAAATGCATGAAAGCAAAGGCTGGCCTGGAATGCTTGGAAGTCTAGATTGTATGCATTGGGAGTGGAAGAACTGTCCAAAAGCTTTTCATGGAGCATATAACGGTAAAGAAAAAAAACCTACTATCATCCTAGAAGCGGTTGCCTCTAATGATTTGTGGATTTGGCATGCTTTCTTTGGAATGCCAGGTTCTCTTAACGACATAAACGTTGTCGAACGATCTCATTTGTTTAATGATTTAGCGCAAGGTAAGTCAACTCCCTTATCATTTACTCTTGGTCATAATACATATGAGCATGGATACTATCTTGGAGATGGAATTTATCCCAAATGGAGTACGATTGTAAAGACATTTGCAAACCCAATGACAGCAAAACAGAAACAATTTGCTGCAATGCAGGAAGGACAAAGGAAGGACGTAGAAAGGGCATTTGGGGTCCTTCAAGCAAGGTTTGCAATGGTCAGGAATCCATGTAGATTATGGAAGAGATCAAAAATGGCTGCAATTATGTTCTGCTGTATAATTTTGCATAACATGATCATTGAAGATGAACGCGCTATGGACTATCCCGATTTCGAGTATGATGGGGCAAGACAACCCCCCGAATTGTTTCGCACAGCTACGTTACGAAATGAAGGACAGTACGCAATTCATGTCGATAATCATGAAGTATATCGTAATGCTGCTATTCATAATAGACTGCAAAGGGATTTAATTGAGCATATTTGGAATTCTCATGGAAATCAATAGTTCGGGATGGTGGATCTTTGTTTAATTACATCTGTTTGCCTTTTTATTTCTGTAACGAAGTGTAGAATGCTATAATTTTTATCTTTGTAATATCATTTATGTTTTTTGAAATACATCTTTATTGATGTCTACATAATGCATCGAAATAAATGACATCCCATTGAATATTTTAAAACTAAAAATAACACATGATTGAAAATATAAACTGAAGGTACATGGATATTTAACTGCAATAACTTAAAATATCACATGAATATTTCAACTACATATGTTTTGTTCCCGATCTACTCTCAACAATGCGTTGTTTGTACTCCATCCAATATTGCATTGTAATTGGGTCCATTCCGGTGACATCCTTTTCCATTACTAAGGTCTCTTGGCGTTGCCGTTCTAGCTCAAACCGGCCCTTCTCAATCTCGGCCAGTTCTTTTAACACGGCAAGCTTTTCTGCACTCCCCCTTTGACGTTCTGCATTTTCTCTCGCATGTTTTTCATGCATTTGGGCTAAACGAGAATCGATTTGAGATTGAACGGCAATTTTCTTCTTAGCTGCTCGTTGCCCCATCGGTCTAGCATCTTCATCAAATGCGGGTTCTGCTTCTTCGTCTTCGTTATCTGGGCATACATTAGAGTCCATCTGAGAAGAATTGCTTGGGCTGGAATTATAATTAGTTCGTCTTGTTTTTTTCTTGCCCTTCGAGTTCGTCTGAACATCTCTTAAGCTTTTTGCAGTGTTTGAGCTCCATTTTTGTTGACTAACAAGCAAGTCGTAGCAGTTTGCAAACTGATAGTAGTGGGGTTTCTTGGTACCATTTTCTCTTGGAAATAATTTCAAGAATTGATCGTTCGCCATTCTCTTCTAAAAAAACAGAAACACAAAATGATATATTAACAAAGTGATCAGAATGAATATAAATTAAAAATAATATTTTTCAAAACGCTACCAATTCAGCTTCGCCACCCATTCCACTTGGATTTGCTGTTCTTATTTTGTGAATCTGCGACTCGTAGAATTGTGTTTGTCGATTAATCTTCCCGAAACGACCGGTGATTGCAGACATTGACCTCGTCTTTTCGACATGCTTTTTATTGTACGCAGTCATGACTTTTGCCCAAAACGCCTCTCCACTTTGGTCATTCCCCTTTACCGAGTCGTTAGAAAAATGACAGTAAATATAACACAAATCCTTATCTTCATCGCCAGACCATGTAGCAGAAGAATGGAAGGATAGAGGGGGAGCGGTTTGGGGATGAACATTTTGAATTGGTTGAGAATCAAAATCCCAGCTATCCATATTCATCGCTTCGGTATATGATTGAAAAGGATGAGACATACTTTCAATATTATGGAATTGAGAATATAATTGTAATAGAAGAAGAGATGTGTGTTTTACAATCTGAAAAATAGTCCTATATATATAATGAAATCACAAATATGACCGTTTATAGCCGTTGGGGACAAAATATGACCGTTTATAGCCGTTGGGGACAAAATATGACCGTTTATAGCCGTTGGGGACAAAAATATGACCGTTTATAGCTGTTGGATTTCAACATGATACGATTTTTTGATAGCCGTTGGAGGAGTTTGGCGGGGTTGGGCTTGGGCGCCCATTTTATGGGCGCCCAAGCCCTGGCGCCCATTTTATGGGCGCCAGAGCTCTGGCGCCCATAAAATGGGCGCCAGGGCTTGGGCGCCCATAAAATGGGCGCCTGGGCTTGGGCGCCCATAAAATGGGCGCCCAAGCCCAGTTCAGGATCCTGAACCGGATCCTGAACATTAAACTTAATATTCACTCTGAATTTGACGACTGGGAAGACTTTTTGGCCTCAATTCAGAATGTAACCTAACGATTGGAGATGCCCTTAGAATTCAAATCTCTCGAAATTAAGAAAAATCAAATAATTTTAACAGCAGGTAAATCTTTTTATTAGTTCAGATCAAGAGTTTATCGCCTCACCGTTTAAATGAACGCTCTCCTGAGATGCCTTAAGTCATTATCTACTTTATACTCTCGAGGAACTATTTTAGTTTACTCTTTCTGCACAGCAGACGTATATTCCTTGTTCTTCTCTTCCCTTTGAACTAAAGTCGAGTGATTGAAGGGCTTGCACTGCGATTTCGTCTGCTTCTAGATTAAGATTTTCGATCTTTTAAGTATGCTTATTTTTCTGCTTTTACTTTTGGATTTTTTTTGGTTGAATGCATGTTCTTTGTCTAGATCTAAGTATAATTATAAAGTTCATCTCCCCTTAGACTTGGAAAAAATTTCAAGAATAATCGAGTTAGTAATCTTTGCTGGGAAAATTTGAAAAATATTGGCTTTCTTAGAAATATTGTCTTGAGTATGGATTTACCTGCTGCTTTGATCTTTAGATTTTTCACACTTGGTTCATTGATTTGGCCGCAAAAGATTTTTCTTTCTTTCTTTTTATTGCCGGTAACTTGTGGAAACTATGGATGTTAGTGTTACCCAGATATTTGCAGATTAATTAATCAAGTTACAATTTGATCTATTGACCAAAAAAGTAAAGAAAAAAGACAGGCGCTTGCTTTTCTATCTACTTAGTTTGCAATGTAAATGAGAGATTTTAACATTTTTTGGTTGTTTGTAATACAAACTTTGTATTGCGTATTGTGTGTTCTTTAATTATATGTATAATTCTTCTTAAAGGTGCAAGCAAAGTTATATGCAGGTGTTATTTAAATATATGTTCATTATTCCACAAGCGTGTCTTTTCAGTAGCTATTTATATATAGTTACAGCAAACTCTTGAAAAACCAGTTGCCTTATTTTTAAGCTAAATATGTATAATTCTTAAATAAATTTCCTATCTTTTTAAGGCCTGGAGTGTTGCAAATGAATGAGCATTTCACTGGGAAATGTGAGGCGTTAAATGCATTGGAATATGAATAATCCCACATATTAAAATAAAATAAACATGATGTATCTATATACTTAGATGTAGACACTATTATAGTTACTATGAGACAAATAGAGACATGAAAGCATGGCCATCTTAGTGGGTAGTGCACCGCACCACCCTGTGCGCTCCCGCGTCCGCATCCGCGGCGTGGACGAATGGGCGTTTGAGGCAGCTGACAGTTCGCTTGGCTATTCAGACCAGACGTCACATGAAATTCACTAATTTCTCATGCACTTCTTCCCCCCACAACTCTGTTCTTGATAAACCTCTCTTGAGTGCGTTCGTTACTCTGTGATTGTTGCACAACATCACAGAGAAAGGTCCGTTTCATCTTGAAAACAATTGCTCAACATCCTTAAGCGCCATAGAGTGAGCAATATTGTTTCAAGTAAATAGTTTTGACTGGATTCAGACAATCTAAAACTTATCATTAAATCATCAAAAACGTTACTTTATTTTATCATATAATCTGTTCATGCAACTTCATTTTTAGTAACATGGAGCAACAAATAAAGCTTGTAAACCTTGAGGAACCAAGCTTCTTGAGGAAAATATGGTTGTTTATGTTTTGAAGGGAATATAATATGTAGTAAGTGATTGATGAACAACAACAAGCCTTTATTCAAAATTTTGTCTGCCACATGAACTAATTTCTTCCATGATTGTCTATGGAGTAGGAAAAATGGTTTCTTTCTTTTTTAACTAATGCTAGTGAAATATTTGAGAAATGGCGGAAGAGTCGAAGAAGTTTGATGGATGGTTTTGCTTTTGGTGCACATATTCTTGCTTGATTGGGTTGTAGAAAATATTGTTTATTTTCATATTTGGGAGTGTTGTCCATATAATTTTTTTAGTTAACTACATGAATTATTCAAGACTTCTGATTGTGGAAACAATGTACAAGTGGAAACTTGTTAGGATTATATGGTAACTTAAGATGCTGAAGGATTGATCAAGTCGTTCTTTTCTATGAATAATTGTGTATTTTTACCGAGATGTGTCTGCATGTATAAGGAAATTATACATAGACAAAATTTGACACAATTAATCTAGACGGTTGAATCTTCCCCTATTTTCCACCTTTCATATAAGAAAAAAAAATTCCAACGATCAAGATTTTTTGTTTTAGATTTTGTGTTTTACTGTGTCTCAATAGCCAATCCTATAGTGTCACAAACTGTGTCTATATTTCATGTCCCATTAAATTTCCCACGCACAAAATAATAATGTTTTCTCATTTCAAGCAATTTTGGTGATTTGTTATTTAGTTCATGTACTTCATTAACAATGTAGTGTCTTTTATTTATAAAATTTAATTTAATTTCTCTTATCTAATTATGTTCTTTTGATTACGTTGTTCTTTGATTGCTTTAGATGATTTTTTTCCCACTATATATATTGCTGTTAGTTCATTTTATCTGTAGTCGAAGGCTTTAATGTCTAGCTGATGATTTTAGGTTATATTTTTTTCTTTCTAATAACCTTATATTTGCTCTTATGACAATATGTTTTTTCCATTAATATGAAAATGACAAATAAATTTGTCAATTATTGGTGGTTAATAATTTTATTTTTATGTTTTCATGATGCTATACTTGATATATTATTTGTTGACACTCATTCCTTATACTATCTTTCAATCCTAAAAATGTTTTGAACTCCTACAAAAGTGAATCAATGTTCACTTGGGGTTGAAAATGCGCTAATTCTTCTAACGATAAAGATGCGCCTTGTTTGTTTTATGCATATATAGTGGATGTACATTCATATTGGTAATATGAAGATCTATACAATTTATCGGCTTGATTTTTTGTGCTACTAACTCTTTTAATGTGCTTAAAAATATGTTATCAAGCACCTCTAAAAATATATTTCAAACATGTAAAGTTATCTAGAAGTACATTTAAATATTCACACTTTTCTAATTAATATAAATATCCATAAAGTATAGATAAGAAGCATAAAATATACACATATTGAAATACCTTTTCGGGTAATTTTATATTAATCTATTATTTATAACCAGAAGGTTTTGTTGACATTTAAGCCGTATTCAATTAGAACTAAGTAAAAACGGTGGATAATTCATTAGTACCAAAAAGGAAATTAAAATAAAAAACATTATAATGTCACATTTTTCTTATAAGAAAACATGATTTTACATTTTATAAAACATACTGATTAATAAATTAGAATGATTCCATAATTACAATCAGCTATATTGGATATATAATTTATCTTTAAAGTGATTGTTCCATAATAACGCTCTTTTTCCTTACATATACGTAACAATATCAATATAGGAAGATGTTCACTTTATAAACACATGATATCGCAAAAATAAATTTCTCTACAATTTTCATTTTAAATAAGACTTAGAATTTTTTATTCTACCTTTGGGTGATTTCTTCATCGGTAAATAGGTATATTTGTTGCTTAATATTTCTTTTCACCATTACTGGATTAATGTATGGTGGATTTTGTTTTATTTACTATTTATCTAATGAATTGTTGTTGTCAATCCTTATCATCAATTAAAGAAGCAGGTTTGGGTCTATAGGAATCATCCATTGGGTTTCAATTATAGTCAATAATATTTAATGTCATATATGGTTAGATACAAATTTGAGAACAGTAAAATTGATTATTTTCTAAAAATACACCATCCTCTTTGGTAATGTTATTGATTAACAGTTATTCTTTTCACTCTTCTCTCACTTTTTATGTAGGTTGGTCAAACAAAAATGTACACAATTTAAATTCATATCTTAACGTGTAATACAATTTTATGGTGAAATAGTTTTGAAAATAGATTTTGGGAAAAACCATTATAACTTAGGTGGGTTCAAAAATAATCTTTATGTGGGATTGTTATATAAACCATAACAATTATATTATTTCGAAAGTTTCTTATTATTTAAGGATTTTAGAGATCATTAAATAGGTATAATGTTTTCAACTGGATCTATGACTCAAACAGGTGTTTTATTTCTATTCTTCATGATTCCTTTTTTCTCATATATTTGAAACACGGTAGCAATATGTATGCTTTCAAAAATTCTTCTTGATCGCCGTACGATGTCATTCGGGCTCCCATACTGTCGAGTATCCATTATTTGCAAATATGTCCCTAAGATGATCACTTAATTACATCCAGTTTTGAGGCGATGCATGGAAGCATCTTGGTACCAAAGAGCACACATAACGGTTGTTGGGAGTTTTTGAAGCTCATGACATTTGTTTCTTTTTTTCAACATGTATAATTTTTAATGTATACATGTGTTCACATCATTTTTGTTCAATTTGGTTATCTTTTGTTGGATATGTTGGATGTTCAACCATACTTAAGTTGATGTTGATTTCAGCTCCACTACAAAACTTGGTCAAAACACGTTGGACTCCATGTTGTCTAATACTTCGCTTCACCCAGAACTTGATGTGTAAAAATATTGATTAACATTATATATAAAAATAGGTATGTCTAACCAAAGCTCAAGGCATGTCTGGAAATTACAGACTACATGTTACTGTTTTCACCATTGATACAAATTTCAAGAAATACACATCCACTTGACTTTTTTCTTAAAGTTTAGATTTGTTGCAATCAATATTTTTCTTAGTTTTATGTCGATAATAATAACAATTCAAGATAAATATTTGACTATGGTTTGTCGTTAATGTAATGAGACTCGTCAAATTTATTTTGGAGGAAGCATGCTCCCTTTTTTCAAGTTGCAACCACAAATATAGTATACAAAATCTTTTAGTAATATTAAATAATGTGAGGATATACTATTAGTTTATATGGTTGTCAAAGACAAAATATTTTAAATAAGAGATATCATTAAAATAGTTGTTGATTAAATTTTTAGCCAACCTCGAAATTATGATTAGAAGTATATATTAACAAAGATAATTTGGTCATGCATGGTGATGAACTATAATGCAAGCAAAATAAATTACATAAGGTTTATAGTAATTCAATCTTGATGAAGATCTACGTCCACTATGTGTACCAAAATCAGTGCTATAAGTGTTAGTTCATGGACATATGTCATATATCGATTAAAATAATTTATTAATATTCTATGTAAAAACTGAAAAAATTGATCATACTATCTTTGTTGATACATTCTCAAACTTTTATTTTGGGGACTAAAAGTTGAATGTGTCAAATTAAATTACATTTTCTTTGCAATACTCATTAGGTGTAATAATAATAAATAAATAGAGTTTCACATGTAACCATTTTAGCAACCATAACTGCAAAATTTAGTTACCACTTCTATTAAAGTAGCGTTTCTCTTAATTTCAGCTATTATATTAGTATATCTTCAGATGACACATCTATTTGAGTAACCCTCATACTGATTGAGTTATTTGTATAATTTGTTAATTAATTCTCAAGAAAGTCATGTGTGATCTTAATTAAAACCATCGCTAAAATTGATTTAGAACCGACAAAAGATAGGTGTTTTTAAATTTTCTCTTCTACTCATGTATTTGGGATTTGTAAATGTTGGATTGTAGGTTCTATCTTACACATGATTCTTTGGTGCATAAATCAATCACATCCTATTACCTTGAATAGTCGATTAGTATTTCCTTTATATTTAGTAATTTTTTCATTCAACTCTGTGCAGGTAGTCTTTTGGAGGAACAAAAACTATCACATTGTCATGATTACTTTAATAAGTTCAAAATGGAGATTACTTATGTTTGATATTGACGACGACGACGATGATGATAACAATGATGACGTTGAAGATGACAAAGATAATGAGATTAAATGTTCAACCCGAATCACAAAGTATATCTTATCCTCACCCTTCTTTTTTAATTCATAACAATCGTTGAAGTAATGTTTATTTGGTATATGTTATGGTTCATTACGTAAGCCAATATTAGGAATAGTGCAATAGCTTTTATTATTATTATTATTATTATTATTATTATTATTATTATTATTATTATTTATAGAAAAAGAATTAAGTTCATGAAAATGCACAACAAATCATTTATTGTCCATTGTGGGCTATAAATGGATTTTGTGTATTGTAACGTGTCATTTAACAATTTTGATGCTTCATGCTGTTTTATTACCATATTGGCTGAAAATGACCAATATATTAGTTGAAACTCATTCAAGTCAAGTATGATAGCTATGGTACCATTTATATGTAGCATTAAACATGCATTTTAGCCATTATAACATTCTACTTATGTAGACTTGCTATGTTAATTTAAGAGAAACGAAAGGTGAGACAGTAGGTTTATTTTCTACCTTGCCGAGTTTAAGCGGCATTCAGTTTTTCAACCTTCAAATTATCTTACAAATGCAGCATTTTCTGAGGCTAATGAAGATGCTAGGTCGTTAGATACAACAACCTAGTTAAAGCCCGTTAAGCTTTTAAAAGTTCGAATGATTTGCATGAAAAATTTGCTGTGTTGGAAAAACAACAACCATTGAAGAAAAGAAATGATACAAACAGTCTCTGTTGTCAGATTCGATTTTCAATGAAGCAAAACAGAACCCAGATACTGAATATGGTGAGAATGCGTTAATAGAAGCGTCATTGGTGAAAGCAGATAATGCTGGTGTTACGGCCAGTAGTATAGTGGTGGCTCAATTGGATCAGATGATGGGTTTTCAGTTAATGCACTATTGAGTAAGATAATGGAGCTGAAAATGTCCAAGAAGATTGAGACGGGCGCACTCTCTTCCAAAGTGTGGGATTTGCTTAAAAAGGTAGGTTTCTGTTTCTTAGTTAATTCAGAAGGCAATGCTACAGTGAAAATTTCAATGTCAAACTATTGCTTTTCAAATATCATTGTATGCCAGTCATAATATTGTCTTTGTATTAAGTAGAAAAAAAAAAGGCATTATATGAAGGGCTAGTCTTCATACCGTCCTTACATTAAGCAAAAAATACATATAAAAGGTCAGTCTTCCTATTGTCATTACTTTGGAATATCAAATGGTTATCTGGTTGTTACATAAATGCAACATAATTAATACGATGCGGTATACGGATATATTAACATGATATTGTTACATAAAATAAATAGAACGACGTGGCCTTTAATGGTCGTAGATGCAACATATATTTAATTAAAGCTGATTAATTCCTGTTGTTTCCAACATTTATTTTGCCTCTCATCCTCTAAATCTATTCCTATTCAATTTTCGAGTACTTTTTATACTATAAAATTCAACAAACGCTCGAATATGTCTTCTGATACTCAGGTATAACAGTGATGATGTCAATGAGATATCCTGCTTCTTAATTGGATTCACGTATAACAGTGATGATGAAATGCCTACTATAAAACTTAATTTCAAGTGGTTCACAGAAAATTTGCAGAGTTATATGAAAGAAAACAGCATGCAGCTTCAGCATGGGAATTTCTCAAATGCTTTAGTTGCTATTTCTCGTGAAGCTGCATCACTTCCTCCACCAAAGCTGAAAAATGTCAGTCGTTTGCGAACCGAGCATCAAGCGTAAGTCTGTGTAAACTTTCATTATTTACTAACATTACTAGCTAATTAAGATTTTTCATTAGAAATGAGTCCTGAATTATTTGTTTGTCATTCAATTCATACAGCTATGAACTTCCGGACGGGCATCCACTTTTGGAAGGAGTATGTTTTTTTTTCTTCTTCTTTTCTCGTACATATATTCTGACATTTTCCATTTTCATTCATTTTAATGATATCACATTTATCTCCTCCAATTATATTACAGTTGGACAATAGAGAGCCTGATGACCCTTGTAAATATCTGTTAGTTATATGGACACCAGGCATGCCCAATTTATTTGCTGTTCACACATTTTTAAAATCTTCCTTCATTGTATTTTGGTTATTTAATGCTAGCGATTTGATGTAATAGGAGAAACTGCTGAGTCAAATGAGGCCCCAAAATCATGTTGTGATTTTCGAGATTCAGGCAAAATGTGTGGAACGGACACTTGCTTTAGTTGCAGCAGCAAAACTGAAGCAGAGTCTCAAACAGTCAGAGGCACTATATTGGTAACTTCTGACCTTTGAATTTTATCACTGAATGTTTACTTACTACAATATTGTGCATATCTGATGCTTGAAGTGAAAAAAAAATTGTGCGTACAGATTCCTCGTAGGACAGCAAATAGGGGAAGCTTCCCATTGCCTCAAATTAGAGAAGCACCGATGATGAGTCCGTGTAGAAGTAAACAATGATGATGTAAATGAGATTCAATGATCAACCCGAATATCCAACCAAGTTTCCAGTTATCCATCCTCACTACTATTCTCATTTTGGTATGACATTTCGAGTTCTGGAGCAGTTATCCTCTGTGAACTTACAATTTTTAAACTGAAACTTGGCTGCTTTAAAGGTGCAGATAACTACTGTTCTATTAGAAGATTGGCTTTTAGTGTCTTGAACCTTGAGCAGCTCGGAGCTTGGAACGTTTCCTGCAAGCTGAAATTTAAGCAAAAACTTTCTATGTTCTTTTCGCATTTATGTACATTTATGGAGTGTTGACTTATGTGCTTCAAATAAACTGCAAGCCTTTGCAGTAGAGTATCAACTTTATCCCGCATGTTCATGAAATATAGAACTACGTTGTGAATTTTCTGAGCTTCTATTGTTTGAGCATCAACTTTAAACCTTTCGGCCCTTGTTGGCAAATCAACTGAGGTCCAGTGGCCCACAACCCAAGTGTTGCGTGTATGAGACTCAGGGTTATCATCATGTTCGCAATCTTGAAATATGTGTGGATTCGAAATTAATAGTTTATATCATTTATTTAATTGCGTAAAACATGTCACACAATAAGCATAGTTGAAAAAAAGAAAGAAAGATGGTTTGCACCGTAAGAGTAAAAGGTGCAGTAAAGAAACTGAAATTGTACAAAAAGTTGTGCCGTTTATTTTTATATAACACGCTCTTTTAATTACACGCTGCAGCACATGTTGGAAAGAATGAAGAAAATCAGGTAGCTTGCTTTGTAAATAGTGAAGAACGTAATAAAAACAATCACAAACCCTGGCGCAAGTCGCCTCATGTGCGACTGTGCTGTCACTCGCTCAGCCATTGGATCAAACCAGATGGTGGGCCCCACTTCTGATTTAATGCAAAATATATTATAAAAATGAAAGCGAACCACTGAAGCGAGTAAAGCGACTGAGAATTTAAAGTAACTGGGAATTTAAAGCGAGTACGCATGCCCGCTCTCTAAAAACATATCAAAGAGGATATAAAATTTAAAAGCAATAAAGAATTTTGAGAAAAAATTAATACCATACTACAATTAAATTTGAGTTTTTTTTTTCAATAAAATCAATTTCAAGCATTATGATCTAGTATACTGGTTTATTTTTTCAAAAATTTGAGAGAATAATGTTTGTTGGAATAAACCAGTATGCTAGATCATCGAAACTTGCTAAACGGTTAAAATGTTTGTAGATTTTTTTTCGTGTCGAACTATCATATATTTTATAAGTGAATTAAACAACCACTTTGAACCGATAGTTTTGTGTACATCTAGGATTGTTAAATTGAACCATAAAATTCACTAATTTTGTCTAAAAAGATTAAATATAAAATACGTGTCATACTGCTCATTTGACATAAACATGCTGCAATACGACTCTTCAACTGGAATCCATCTAGACAATTCACTCCATGCAGAATTCGAGCTAGCCACATTTGGACCGTAAATTGCAACCAACGATTCTAACAAAACTTAGCATCCAAGGCATCAATTTTAGCCTCTCAAGGCAAGATCTCCGTGACTATAAATGGAGGATCCCATGCACTTGTACAAGAATTGACTTTTTGACATTCAAGACATACTATTACTAGTTTTATGCTTTTGTAATAGACATTAAATACCATTTATAATCAAATACCCAGGCAATAAAAGAAGAAGCCATGTTCGATATAGATCTCTTCCAGATCGAACCACTCTACATTATGTCATTTGCTTTATTTACATCATAATACACTCCTTATTTTACATTTCTAATGATGTTTTAGTGTGTAAATTCTACTTCTAATTATCACTTCTTGGTTCGCTAGAAATCTAGTCAACATTTTACCATTAGGAAAGGAGGGCCTTCACCTCAAAGCTCCCAACTTTCGTCACCTTCTTCTCTTTAAACAATCTATTCTCCTCTAAAACACTTTCATTATGCAACCTAGCGATAGTGAAGCTTAGGTCAATAGCTCTAGTGGCCACCACACCGATGGTGGCACTAGAGCCAGTGCCATCAGCCTCATCCTATGTATGAGCAATGGCATGCGATTCAACTTGGTTAGTCTTGTTTAGAATGAAGTATGCTTTTTAATTCTATTTTTCTATTGCATGCATTGTTATATTGGATACAAGTAATGTTTTATATACGCTAAATATATATAAGTAGAAAATCCTTAACAAAGAACTTTATCAATTGATTTGCGAACGTGTTTGCAACAATGTGTTTTGGATTGATATTCAAATAATTATTTCATAAATGTTCCCAGTCAAGATACATCATGAAAATAATATCGATACATCAATTGAGACTACATACATAACGTGTAACGACCCCGGATTTTATATATATTTAAACTGATAATTAAATTAATTTTGGAATAAATTTTTTGAAATTAATTGATAAAGTGATGCGAGTTTCCCCGAATTCAAATATATTATGTATAAATTATTTAAACTTTAAATATTGTATATATATGTATATATGTGAATATATATGTATTTGAGCATATATGAGTAAATTTGAAATTATATATATATACACACACACATATATATATATATATATATATTTGATTTGAATTTAAATCGTAAATAAATGGTTTAAAAGTATAGATACAAATTATATAAGATAAAGTATAAAATAAATACATTGGATAAAATCTAATAACAAATTAAAATCTAGAAATTCACCTCTATGACAAAATGAATATAAAAATAATTAGTATTAAATTTAAAAAATAAATATTTGAAATAGAAATAGGAATACAAATATATAAGATAAAATTATAGAAAATTTATATAGTAAACACATTAGTTAAATTAAACAATATATTCATTTATATTACAAAATTTTAAATTATAAAACAAAATAAGATAAATGCATTAAATAAACTATAACAACATATTAAATATAAAGATACATTCAAATATAAAGACAAGTTAAAAACAAACAAAAGAAGGAAACAAATACATATAAAATTATGAAACAAGTAAACAAAAGAAAATAAAATACATGTGTGAAAGCTTGCATAGAAGCCATCATGTTTCTCAAACATGTACAACCGAGAGAAAATTTATAAATAAAAATTTGAATGGTACAAGCCATTAATGCAGCCCCCAAACAAGTATACATCAGCCTCTAAACCAAGAAAATATCCCTAATTTTTTTTGTACAAAATATTATATCACTTGTACAACATAATATATCACCTGTACAACAAATTTTTTATACCCTGTACAAAACACATCTCTGTATATTTCCTTTATCACTTTCTCATTTCAGTTCGATCATTTTAAAACTGAGATAATATCATCTCATAATCAAACAAACACCCACTTGAAAACATTTAAACAACAAAACAAATTTATACAAGTCTAAGATCAAGAAGGAGAAGACCTCCAGTATCAAATTCAAGCAAGATCTTTCAACTTTACAAATTCGAATTCTAAAAAAGCATCAACTTTCAAGTTGAAAACTTCTGGAAATCAGAATGTTCGAGGTGAGTATCAACTAGCAACTCCAATTTGAGCATATATTTGAAAGTGCTGTGTGTATATATATATATGTATTAGTGTGTTTCTTCTTCTCTGTTTGTTTTACAGAGTAACATTATAACAAGAAAATTCCATTTTCTTGTTTTCTAATCAACATCAGGCATCGATTTTGAAACAAATTAGTCATGTTTAAGTATGGTTTATAATCTAAAAATAGTTTCATGAAGTATAAATGTTTATAGAAGGAAAAAATCAAATTTTTACAGTAGAAACCTTAATTTCTGGAAATTTCGAATGTTACGAAATATTGATTCAAGTATATAACTTGAATCCTTACTGGAAGCGATGATTTTTAAAGTGAGTTTGATGATTTTTAGAGGTGGGGTTTGAGAGCAGTTCGAAGATGATCGAGATGGGTAGTTTGATCAAATTCCGGCATTACGATGAACTAGCGGGGTCGGGTTTGCTACTGGAGATAGACGAGCCTATGGTGGTTCCAGGAAAAATGAGGCGATGGCGTGTAGTCGATCATGGCGGCGGCGAGAAGCTTTCAAAATCTGGTGACCTAGTTTTGACGAGGCTGTGTGATTGGGTTCGTTCGTCATCGCCAGTAGATCGAGTTCGACTTGTTTTGGGTAGACGATGGCTCGGTGGTTGACGAAGCCATAGCTGGATGTTCGAGTTGACTGGTGGTCGGAGGCGCGGCGACGAGACATTTCTTTCGTCACTGTTTTGGTCGTGATGGCTCGAGCTATGCTCGATTTTAATTCCGAGTTGATTTTGGAGTTTTGGTGGTCGTGAATGGTTCTAGAGTCGATCGTCGACTTGCTCGACGTAGTGGCGGTGTTGGAAGATTGCCAAAGGCGATGTGCACGTGCACGAACCTTGGGATGTCTGCCTGGGTATTCGCCTGGAAGTGATGGGAAATTCTCGCGTGGGACTCGAGTGATTCGTGGTGTTTACTCGAAGCAAGAATAAGATGTCTCGGGTCAAAATTTTGTGACAGGCTTTTCAACTTGGACCTATTTTCTGCTTTGAAATTTTAAAACTAAATTCAAATTTATCAAGCAAGGATTTAAAACCGAGGTTAAATCAAAAGTAAATGTAATTCAAGTTTGAATTGGAATTTAGTTTGGAGATAAATAAAGTTTTGAATTTAAATTGTTTTTAATAACTTAAAAGCAATCAAATAACTTAGAGAAGTTTGAATTTAAAATAGATTTGAAATTGTAAATAAAAATTTAAACAAGTTGGAATTTAAAATCTTAAACCTGGACTGAAAGTTGAAGTTGAATTCCGGATTTTGAAATGAAATTGAGTTTTTATAAATTTAAATCTTTAAATAAGTTTAAGAGTTAAGGTCTTCTTTTAATATGTGAAATTTAAAGTAGATTGATTTTAAACTTTATTAAAGTTAAATAAGAATCCATTCTAAATCTTGAAATAGAAGTGAAGTTTTAAATGAAAATTTGAAATGAATGGTTTCAACCATATTTATAAGTGATAATTAAATCATAAATAAAAAGATGAGTTTATCTTAAGTAAATGAAGATTTAATGAATTGTAATTCATTTATTTATTAAGTTAATTAATCTTGATAATTAATGATTGTATTAATTAGTGATTATAAGTTTTAAATTTATTAATTAAGGTTTAAGTTAATAAATGATTGGAAATTAGTTAATTTGAAATCAAGAACTAATTAATTTATAATTAACATTTAATTAATTAAATAATTTGAATTAATGAGTTATAAATGGTGAATCGATTTATAATCAAAAAATGATTAATATAAGAAATTTTCTTTAAAAAGGAATTAAAGAAAATTTAATAGTTAATGAAATCAATAACTAAGATTTTATTTGAATAATTTAATTAATGTGATAAATTTTAACAATAAATTAGATTGATTAATTTAATAACAATCAAGTGTGGAACTATTAAGTAAAATTAATTAATCACAGTAATTGTGGAATTAATTATTCAGTATAATTAATTGAGTTAATTGAATTTGTTCAATTTAAATTTCTTAAGTATAAATTCAGAATGATCACTTGATAATTTGGGAAATTTTAATTACTTAGAGAAGTAAATAATGGATAATTACCGAATGTAATTAATTGAAGGATGATTTGAAATTGGAGTAAATTATTTGTTAATAAATTAAAGGATTAATTAATAATGTGGATTAATTAAGATTTATTTAATAATTAAAGATTAATTGGTTCATTAATTAAGAATAATTAGTTAAAAATTAAGGGTTAACTAATAAATTTGAAAGGAAGATTTATTTCAAATAATTTGTAATTAAATTATGATAATTAAACCGGATTAATAATTGACACATCTGATTTAAATTAATCAGTTGATTAATAAAATTTACTTGAGAATGTTTGGACTTGACTAAATGATTGAATTGTTGATATTCCCTGATCTATGATGCTGTGTGATATATATTCTGATTTGTGTGTGATCTGTACTGTAGTTCATTTATCTGGGATGAATGTAAATTATTATCTGTAACTTATATATCTGTGATATGTGATATGTCAATGAAAGATAAGCATTATAATTTATACCGCTTATCAACTATATTTCTGTATTCTGATCTGTGATGATTTATTGATGTTGCACTACTGTGTGAAACCCCTGGACTACACCATACACACACAAATATGGATTTCATGTGGAAATCAGTTAAGTCACAGATTTTTAACAATTTTTAAAGAATTGAATTCTTGAATCCATATAGTTTTAGAAATTGGAATTGAGAGCTTTGCAAATGAGTTTCAAATGTAAAAGTTATTTTAAATAACTTAATAAAACTTGATATTTTAGTAATTTGATTTGAATTTGAATTCAATATTTAGAATTGAATTCAATGATTTGGGAAAACTAATTGTTTTCAACTGATAAAAGCTCTCATATAAGAAATGGATTTCCAATTTGAATTAAAGGAATTTCAAGTTTGAATTGAAAGTGGTTTTCCAAGTTACGTATAAATTTTTGGAAATGATTTTGAAAGCTATAAGTTAAATCTTTGTTTTAAAGATTTAATGAGTTAATCCAATTGAAATGGAAATTAATTTGGAAAATCTGTGAATGAATCTTTGTGAAACTGGGTGAACTTTGTGAATTAAATCTTTTGTTTAAAAGATTAAAGTGTGGAAATTGTTTAAACCGTTGAAGGTTGTTAAAATGAATCTTTTTGTTTAAAGATTTGAAAATGGTAATTTGTTAAACCATTTGAAAAGAAAGTTTGGGTTTAAGTTGTGACTTAACTGAAATTCCATTATCCATATGTTTTTAAATATTGCGCTCATTATTCGGTTTAGCCAGGAGAGGACCTTTGTGTCACATAACCCATTTCGAATAATGATACGTCGTATATGGATTGCATTGAAGACCGGTGGTGAAGACCGGGTATTTGCGAGAACGATAGGATAACCTATCGATTGTCTCTGCACCGAGTCGCGCCGGTATAGAGATTTCCTAAATGATGGGAAATCCGATCGGGATTGTGAATACGCGGATTGCAAGGGCTTCTTTGGAAGTGCCTTCGGTTCTGTTCGAACCTGGAACAGACTTGAATGGTTGTATATCTAACACTACACTTTGAGATATAAAGCTGATTTCTTTTAAATACATTTATGTTTGGTGGCGGAGATTTATTCCCTTAGCTTAACACCCTTCTCTGAGACGTACGAGCTCAGAGGTTATGTAGTTGAAGGTTATCATTGATATACTCCCAAATTGGTAGTGTGGCATGCTGAGTGTTGCTGTGTGTTGATGGTCATTTGCTGATCATTTGTTGATCAAAGCATGGCTTTGTGAAAAAGCGTAGTTTTGTGGAGGAGACCTCATCGAACCTCACAGACCGGAAATGGTCGAAACAGGAAAGATGCGGCAAGGTTATTGTAATACCCCAAAATTTTGTGAAAAATCATTTTTATAAAATGATTTAATTTTTGAAATATTTAGATTTAAATATGGTGAAATTTTTGGGAATAAATAGTGTGCAAGGATATGTGGGCACATGCACACTGGAAATGGCATAAGGAAAAGATTCAAAAATTTTTGGAAAAAGAAATGATGATAATAAAATAAATAGACTGAGCAAGGAAGCATTTCAAATGTGATTTTGAAATATAGATTATTGATCAAATAAAAAAAAAGATCAAAAAAAAAAGATATGTACACCTATGCACCTGTATATTTTCTGTGAGCAGAAAGTGTTAAAGAAAAACAATAAAAAGGAAACATTAAAAATGACATGAAATGTAATACAAGTCAATATGCTTGTGTAGGCAAAAATAGCAAAGGGGATTCTCAGAAATAATTAAAATATAAAATATGGTAGTCACACTTTTAACATGACTAGGTGAGTAGCCATTTTCTGAAAAAGTAAAGGGAAGAAAATACTGCCTTCAACTAATTATTATGGCCGGGGTATTAAGGAAGAAAATGAATGAAAAATGCATGAAGATGGTTAGGTCAGAAATGGAATTTTGTTTTAACAAAACCCTAGTGGAAAAATGCATATAAATAGGCAGTTTTAGCCAGTAAAATTATCTTTACCCCGAGCTGCACAAAAATAAGAAAGGAAGAAAAATATTGGAAGGAAGGAGAAAACACTCATACAAGGATTTTCTGGATTAATAAGAAGAAATATTTAGGTGAGTAACCTCACTGAGTTCATGGCATTAAGACCTAAGATGAGGCAGCCACTTTTTATATTGCCATTTATATATTTCTGGTTTTGATGTATATGATTTCATCAATGCTTTTTGGATGTCTTATTTTAAATCTGATATGATTTAATATGGATGTTTTTGGTGATCTTTGCTTTGTTGAGACATTTGTCTCTGGATGTGTATCATATTATTTTATTTTTACTCAAAAATGTTAAAGTCCAGAATCTTAAAATCATATAGAGAATACTCTCAACTGTTATAGATCTATGGCATGGAAACTTAAAAAAAAATGTTGGGAGCTGCATTATACTTGGTATAAGTGCCGAGGCATGAGAAGAAAGATGTTAAGGGTGCAATAGAAATTTTCTAAGTGCTGGGCCCTTAATCAAAAAAAAAACTCACAAGCTAAAATTATGATTGAACCAGATCATGAATCTGAATCAATCATAAAGGCTTGCAGATCAATATAATAAGAACATGCCATGCCTCCTTTACAGTTGAAAATATTCTTATATTTTACTGAGATCAAGACATATTGACCCCATTTAGGAAATAACTGTCTGCTTATTTCTGATGAGAATTATGCTAGGAAAAATTATGGATGTTTCCATGTTTGCAGTGACATGTTCACTTAGCATATTTGATGATAGGATTTAAGTCAATACACTAGTAAATAAACTAGGGAAGGGAAGGCCAAGAAGGCTGCTGGAATGCTTGTCATATTTGAAGTATGCAAGTTGGCACATGGTTTGTTTAAGCCCTGAGATCTTTGTGCAATGATGTGAATTAGTTCATTGCAATGTGTCCCTGTGATTCCTTAATAGCAGATGAGGCAGGAATTTAAATTGAATTATACAACCTGTAAATGAAGAAATAGGAATATGAATATTTCTTAGGTTGGTTGGTATGGAACCATGATGGTTCCAGTGAATGCAAATGTTGCAAATAGATAATTATGTTTGCATGGTTATGTACGCAAGTGTAAGAATGATAGATGAATATATCATACCAGAATCAACTTATTTATACCATGTTAAAGTAATTGGTTGCAGAAATTTGCTTAAATAACTAGTTGGTACTCTTACATTCTCCGTTGCTTAATATCATGAATGTATTGATGTTACTCATACCAGATCTTAGATCTGACCCTTGTTTGCTCATCGCATATGGGGTGTCTCATTTTAAAATGAGGCAGCCACTCATGCTCTTTCAGGGAACGCAGGCACTAAGTAGAAAATGAAGTTATGGCTATTATGGAGGAGTGAATGAACATGCTAGCTAGTTTCAATAAGAGCTTAAATTGATTATATCTGCATGTATTCAGGAAAAATTATGTTTCTAAGATTTCCAGTCATGTAATGAATATTCTATGGTTAGTGATCAAGTTGCTCTTATGTTCTGTAAAGTGTTAGATTAAATTAGTTGTTTTGTCGAAATCATTGTATGTTAAGGTTTGATTTGTTTTTGAAGTAGAGCCTGGAACGTAAACAAGAAAAATATGCTCAAGTATTAGCTATGGAAACCTGGTAAAGAAATATACAATTATGTGAGCAATTGCTTTGCAATTATATTATGCATTAGACAATCTTTAGTTATTTTAAAAACCCTGAGTTTTGGAGTAAATTTTGAATTTACCTTGAAGAATACCTTTAAGTATCTAATTGTTTTTCCTCTGAATTATGTCTACAAATGGTGCAAGTCTACTTTCTAAATTGTTTTGAGAAAAGTAATTGTATGGGAAGGCTACAGGTATGATGCAAATGACTGGCATTTCAATTGCCATGATCAGGTACCTGGCATGACACAGGGCATATGAGTTAACCAGCTTCAAATGAGTGAAGTTTTGGTTGATTATGTCCGGTTGTGTTTTGTTAGTAAAAAAAAAATACCTTTCAAAAAGCTTTAGGTCATTTAGCACATGTTTTACCATAACCAATTTTCAAAGTCATAACAGATATACCATCTGGACAGGCTTGCACAAGCAAACCTGGAATTATTCTTATGAATATTTTTAAGTTCAAATTCTTGACATAGCAATTCTTATGCAAATACACAACTCACTATGTGTCATAAGATTAAGGCAAAACAAGTCACATAGATTGAATCTTAAATAAGAAAGTTTTTTTTTAGAAAATACATAAGTGGAAAATGATAAGTGAATATATCATTTCTGGCCTTAGCCAAATATCAATACCTTTGATCCATGATCTGAAATAAAAATCTCAAGAATCTTGAAATTTAGCTGACATGGTAAAATTGATATTAAAAACTATCAATTAGAATGAGCAAGTTCATATAAATTAAATATGCATAGAATTTACTGACTTATTACAAATATTCAAAAGTATATAGTAATAAACTTTAGGCAGAATTGCTAAAATCCAAATCAAACAGAATGCTCTTGTACAACAAATAAAAATAAAGTATATACTCTGAATTTAAACAAGAGGAACACATACATCTTCATATGTATGTGTATATTATTAGAAATACACTGATATGTTTATATTGGTAATGAGTTTGAATCCTGGTTTGAATTGTTTGAAAGAAAATGACTCTGATAATTCAAAGGAAATTTAAATCAAACTTAAAAGTGCAAATGAATATATGTGGACATTCAAATACATATAAATTAAATGTGTATATGCATGTACACATATTATATCTATGAAAAAAAAAACCCTATGAAATTAAGGTAGAAATAGGAGGGTCATTTCAGTTGGTATCAGAGCGAGGTTGCATTGATTGCTAAGTAATATAGAAATGTATTATGTCTGTTTGTTTTGGATGAAATAATTTAGATAATTAAATAGTAATCATAGAAGTACTCATAATATACTAATACCATTTGCCCAGAATTTAGTTAGCAGACCATGATAGGGAGGGGATCTCATCACAATGCAGGACCCAGTGCACCTCAAATGCTTGATATGCAAGAATTTGTGAGGGTTTTAAGAGATGGAATTGGGCATAGGCCTGAGAACCCACATGAAGAGCTTTCAAAACTACTAAAGACTTATTCCAATTTGGGAGGCAGGAGTTTTGAAGGAACTGAGAATGTGATGGAGATTCAAGCATGGTTGAGAACACTTGATAGGATTTTCAATGACATGTAGTTAGATGACCAAAGGAAGAGGCAAGTAGCTTCAAGACAACTGAAAGGGGTAGCTTTAAGCTGGTGGGAGGTGATCATAGCTGGAAGAAATGAAAATGAAATCACTTGGAATCAGTTTAAGGAGATGTTGGAGGCAAGATTTGTACCAGCATCAGCCAAGACCACTTTGCTTGAAGAATTTATCAAACTTAGGCAGGGAACTTTGAATGTCACTGAATACACTCAAAAGTTTGAGGGGCTATCTAATTATGGAGCAATGCTAGTGGCAGATGAAGCCTCCAAAAATGATAGGTATATAAAAGGTCTGAACCCAGGACTTAACAGAGCTATGCTACCATATGCAGATAGAACTTTTGATCAAGTAATTGATCTGGCCTTGAAACTGGAACAACATGACAAAGAAAGAGAGAAATATAGGAATTTTAAGAGCAACAACAAGAAGGATAAGGGAAGATATCACCCTTATGATAAAAAGAAGGAGGAGGCAGACAACAGGAAGAGTAAAGATACAAAAGCCAATGATACTAAGAAGAAATTGGTTTACCATCATTGTGGTAAAGAAGGACACATCAAACCAAGGTGCCCAGAGTTAAAAGAAGGAGCCTTCAAATGCTACCTATGTGGGAAAGAGGGGCATATGAAGAGAAACTGTCCTAAGAATAAACAGCAAGGGAAATTGGCAACTTTGGAAGGTAAAGGCAAATCTGCAGTGAAAATTGATGCTGAAAATCATGGCCAAGTGGAAGGTACATTACTCATTTGTGCCATACCCATACCAGTAGTATATGATACTGGAGCAACACACTCTTTGATTTCTTATGAAATAGTTAAAGTGTTAAAATTAAACTGCATATTGGTTGAAACCCCATTGCTTGTACAAAGTCCCCTAGGGAGTTCTAGTGTTTTGAACATGAATTGTGTGGATGTGGAGTTAAACATAGGAGGAAATATTTTTATTTCCTATTTATATGTTTTAAATTACCCAAATATAGGAGTTATATTGGGGGTAGATTGGTTAAGGCAATTTAAAGCCATAATTAATTTAGACTCATCCACCATATCATTGCAAAATTCTAGAGGCCAGAGGATCACAGTTCTATGTGAAGTAGCTAAGGAAGGGAAATTATATCATTTAGTTGACTTAGAAAAAGATCTCAGTGAACTAACCATTGAAGAAATTCCCATAGTTAATGAATACTTGGATGTGTTTGGGGAAGTTAAGGGTGTTCCACACCACAGACCAGTTGAGTTCCAAATTAATCTCATTCCAGGGGCAAGTCCAATAATCAAGAAACCTTATAGAATGGGGCCAAGTGAACTGAAAGAATTGAAAAATCAGTTGGAAGAATTAGAAGGCAAGGGATTTATAAGGCCAAGTAATTCCTGCTGGGGTTCTCCAGTAGTGTTTGTAAGAAAACATGATGGTACCTTGAGAATGTGCATAGATTACAGAGAACTAAATAAAGTAACCATCAAGAATAAATACCCATTGCCTAGAATAGATGATCTCTTTGACCAACTCAATGAAGCTAAATTATTTTCTAGACTAGACCTAGCATCAGGATTCCATCAAATGAAGGTTGAAGACTCAAGTGTTAAGTATACTGCATTTAACACAAGATATGACTTATATGAATTTATGGTTATGCCATTTGGTTTGACAAATGCTCCTTCATATTTTGTTGATTTGATGAATAGAATATTTAGAGATTATTTAGACAAGTTTGTACTGATTTTTATTGATGACATTTTGATTTATTCCAAGACAGTGGAAGAGCATAAAAATCATTTGCATTTAGTTTTGTCAAGACTAAGGGAAAATGATTTAAAGGCAAAATTTTCAAAATGTGCATTTTGGAAAGAAGAAGTACATTTTCTTGGGCATGTTATCTCTGCCAAAGGAATATCAATAAACCCTAATAAGGTAGTGGCAATCCAAGCATGGAAAAGGCCTAGTACCATCAGTGAGATTAGATCATTTATGGGGATGGCAGGATATTATAGGAGATTTATAAAAGATTTCTCAAAAATATCATCACCACTTACCAATTTAACTAGAAAGAACCAAGCCTTTGTATGGACAGAAAAATGTGAGCAAGCTTTTATCAAAATAAAAGAAGCTCTGATTAATGCACCAGTATTGAGAGTGCCAGAAGGAAATGAAAATTTAGTTGTGTACACTGATGCAAGTGGCTCTGGGTTAGGGGCTGTGTTGATGCAGCAAGACCAGGTGGTAGCCTATGCATCTAGGCAATTAAAGCCACATGAAACAAGATATGCAACCCATGATCTTGAACTAGCAGCAGTTGTATATGCTTTGAAACTTTGGAGACATTATTTGGTAGGTGCCAAATTCATTTTGTACACTGATCATAAGGCATTGAAATATTTATTCTCACAAAAAGATTTGAACATGAGGCAACATAGATGGGTAGAGTTCCTAGCTGCCTATGATCTAGATATACTGTATACACCAGGCAAGGCAAATAAAGTTGCAGATGCCTTGAGTAGACAACATGCCAAAGTAGCCATGTTGATGATGGAAGAATTTAAGGATTTGTCTATACTTACTGATTTGGAAATTGAGGAAAATAGTGGGGTACAAATGATGCCCATTAAAGAAGATGAAGGAAAAGGGAAATTAAGTATGATATCTCTGCAATCAGATTTACTTCTTAAGATTGGGAAAATGCAGGAACAAGACCTAAACATGGTGGAAAAGAAAATGCTCATATCAAAAGGGGAAGAAGTAATAAATTATCAAGTTGATAAAAATGGTTATTTAAGGAACAGAAATAGGATATGTGTTCCAGAAAATATAGAATTAAAGGAGGAAATATTAAATGAGTACCATAGGAGTAAGTACTCCATACACCCAGGTAGCACCAAGATGTATCAAAATTTGAAAAGAAATCTTTGGTGGAAGGGGATGAAGTCAGATGTGGCCAGACATGTTGCAAGGTGATGACTTGCCAACAAGTCAAGGCAGAGACACAAAGGCCATCAGGACTAATGCAACCCCTTAGTATACCACAGTGGAAGTGGGAGGATATATCTATGGATTTCATAGATGGTCTGCCTAGATCTAAAAGGGGAAACACAAGTATATGGGTAATAGTGGATATGCTAACTAAGGTAGCACATTTTATCCCAGTTAAAACAGAAAGAAATTCTCCAAAATTGGCTCAAATATTCATGAAAGAGGTAGTAAGGTTGCATGGCATACCCAAAACCATTGTGAGTGATAGGGATACCATCTTCACCTCAAGGTTTTGGAAAAGTTTTCAAGAGGCCATGGGGAGTGAATTGTGCTTAAGCACTGCCTACCATCCACAATCAGATGGTCAAACTGAGGTGGTGAACAAAGTCTTAGAGGATTTGTTGAGAGCATGTACACTGGACTTTGGAGGCAACTGGGAAGACCACCTCCATCTAGCTGAATTCACATACAATAACAGTTACCAAAGCACCATAGGGATGGCACCATTTGAAGCCTTATATGGCAAGCCATGTTTATCACCTATATGCTGGGTAGAGACTGGAGAAAGGGCTGTTCTAGGACCTGAATATGTTAAAGAAACTATAGAGAAAATTGGGTTAATAAGAAAAAGAATAGCAGCAGCTCAAGATAGGCAAAAGAAATTTGCAGATAGGAAGAGAAAGCAAGTGGAATATGAAATGGGAGACTTTGTTTTCATCAAGATTTCACCTATGAAGAAAGTCTTGAGATTTGGCAAGCAAGGTAAGCTCACACCAAGGTATGTTGGACCCTATAAAATTCTGGAAAGAATTGGTTCATTGGCTTACAAATTAGAATTACCAGAGGAAATGAAAGCAATGCATAATGTTTTTCATGTGTCCCAACTTAGAAGATGGGTACATGATAAAGAAGACATTTTGGAAAAGCCTACCAAAAGTCAAATAAATCCTGACCTGATTTATAAAAAAGAGCCAGTGGGGATTATAGCCAAGGAAGAAAAGAAATTAAGGAGCAAAACCTTGGAACTAGTTAAGATCCAGTGGAGTAGTGATCCTAATGACTGCACATGGGAGTTAGAGGATAAGATTAGGATGGATTATCCTAAGCTTTTTGCAAATTAAAAGGTAATTTTTTTTCTTTCTCTGGAAAAATTTGTTATGCATGGTTGATATGGTTGAATTTGTTTGCTTATGCATATGTTTGATAAGTTTTCATAAAAGAAAATGATGCTTGTTATAAATGTTAGAAAAATTGTGAGGACACAATTCCTAAAAGGAGGGGTGAATGTAATACCCCAAAATTTTGTGAAAAATCATTTTTATAAAATGATTTAATTTTTGAAATATTTAGATTTAAATATGGTGAAATTTTTGGGAATAAATAGTGTGCAAGGATATGTGGGCACATGCACACTGGAAATGGCACAAGGAAAAGATTCAAAAATTTCTGGAAAAAGAAATGATGATAATAAAATAAATAGACTGAGCAAGGAAGCATTTCAAATGTGATTTTGAAATATAGATTATTGATCAAATAAAAAAAAAAGATCAAATAAAAAAAAAGATATGTACACCTATGCACCTGTATATTTTCTATGAGCAGAAAGTGTTAAAGCAAAACAATAAAAAGGAAACATTAAAAATGACATGAAATGTAATACAAGTCAATATGCTTGTGTAGGCAAAAATAGCAAAGGGGATTCTCAGAAATAATTAAAATATAAAATATGGTAGTCACACTTTTAACATGACTAGGTGAGTGGCCATTTTCTGAAAAAGTAAAGGGAAGAAAATACTGCCTTCAACTTATTATTATGGCCGGGGTATTAAGGAGGAAAATGAATGAAAAATGCATGAAGATGGTTAGGTCAGAAATGGAATTTTGTTTTAACAAAACCCTAGTGGAAAAATGCATATAAATAGGCAGTTTTAGCCTGTAAAATTATCTTTACCCCGAGCTGCACAAAAATAAGAAAGGAAGAAAAATATTGGAAGGAAGGAGAAAACACTCATACAAGGATTTTCTGGATTAATAAGAAGAAATATTTAGGTGAGTAACCTCACTGAGTTCATGGCATTAAGACCTGAGATGAGGCAGCCACTTTTTATATTGCCATTTATATATTTCTGGTTTTGATGTATATGATTTCATCAATGCTTTTTGGATGTCTTATTTTAAATCTGATATGATTTAATATGGATGTTTTTGGTGATCTTTGCTTTGTTGAGACATTTGTCTCTGGATGTGTATCATACCGTTTTATTTTTACTCAAAAATGTTAAAGTCCAGAATCTTAAAATCATATAGAGAATACTCTCAACTGTTATAGATCTATGGCATGGAAACTTACAAAAAAAAATGTTGGGAGCTGCATTATACTTGGTATAAGTGCTGAGGCTTGAGAAGAAAGATGTTAAGGGTGCAATAGAAATTTTCTAAGTGCTGGGCCCTTAATTAAAAAAAAAACTCACAAGCTAAAATTATGATTGAACCAGATCATGAATCTGAATCAATCATAAAGGCTTGCAGATCAATATAATAAGAACATGCCATGCCTCCTTTACAGTTGAAAATATTCTTATATTTTACTGAGATCAAGACATATTGACCCCATTTAGGAAATAACTGTCTGCTTATTTCTGATGAGAATTATGCTAGGAAAAATTATGGATGTTTCCATGTTTGCAGTGACATGTTCACTTAGCATATTTGATGATAGGATTTAAGTCAATACACTAGTAAATAAACTAGGGAAGGGAAGGCCAAGAAGGCTGCTGGAATGCTTGTCATATTTGAAGTATGCAAGTTGGCACATGGTTTGTTTAAGCCCTGAGATCTTTGTGCAATGATGTGAATTAGTTCATTGCAATGTGTCCCTGTGATTCCTTAATAGCAGATGAGGCAGGAATTTAAATTGAATTATACAACCTGTAAATGAAGAAATAGGAATATGAATATTTCTTAGGTTGGTTGGTATGGAACCATGATGGTTCCAGTGAATGCAAATGTTGCAAATAGATAATTATGTTTGCATGGTTATGTACGCAAGTGTAAGAATGATAGATGAATATATCATACCAGAATCAACTTATTTATACCATGTTAAAGTAATTGGTTGCAGAAATTTGCTTAAATAACTAGTTGGTACTCTTACATTCTCCGTTGCTTAATATCATGAATGTATTGATGTTACTCATACCAGATCTTAGATCTGACCCTTGTTTGCTCATCGCATATGGGGTGTCTCATTTTAAAATGAGGCAGCCACTCATGCTCTTTCAGGGAACGCAGGCACTAAGTAGAAAATGAAGTTATGGCTATTATGGAGGAGTGAATGAACATGCTAGCTAGTTTCAATAAGAGCTTAAATTGATTATATCTGCATGTATTCAGGAAAAATTATGTTTCTAAGATTTCCAGTCATGTAATGAATATTCTATGGTTAGTGATCAAGTTGCTCTTATGTTCTGTAAAGTGTTAGATTAAATTAGTTGTTCTGTCGAAATCATTGTATGTTAAGGTTTGATTTGTTTTTGAAGTAGAGCCTGGAACGTAAACAAGAAAAATATGCTCAAGTATTAGCTATGGAAACCTGGTAAAGAAATATACAATTATGTGAGCAATTGCTTTGCAATTATATTATGCATTAGACAATCTTTAGTTATTTTAAAAACCCTGAGTTTTGGAGTAAATTTTGAATTTACCTTGAAGAATACCTTTAAGTATCTAATTGTTTTTCCTCTGAATTATGTCTACAAATGGTGCAAGTCTACTTTCTAAATTGTTTTGAGAAAAGTAATTGTATGGGAAGGCTACAGGTATGATGCAAATGACTGGCATTTCAATTGCCATGATCAGGTACCTGGCATGACACAGGGCATATGAGTTAACCAGCTTCAAATGAGTGAAGTTTTGGTTGATTATGTCCGGTTGTGTGTTGTTAGTAAAAAAAAAATACCTTTCAAAAAGCTTTAGGTCATTTAGCACATGTTTTACCATAACCAATTTTCAAAGTCATAACAGATATACCATCTGGACAGGCTTGCACAAGCAAACCTGGAATTATTCTTATGAATATTTTTAAGTTCAAATTCTTGACATAGCAATTCTTATGCAAATACACAACTCACTATGTGTCATAAGATTAAGGCAAAACAAGTCACATAGATTGAATCTTAAATAAGAAAGTTTTTTTTTTAGAAAATACATAAGTGGAAAATGATAAGTGAATATATCATTTCTGGCCTTAGCCAAATATCAATACCTTTGATCCATGATCTGAAATAAAAATCTCAAGAATCTTGAAATTTAGCTGACATGGTAAAATTGATATTAAAAACTATCAATTAGAATGAGCAAGTTCATATAAATTAAATATGCATAGAATTTACTGACTTATTACAAATATTCAAAAGTATATAGTAATAAACTTTAGGCAGAATTGCTAAAATCCAAATCAAACAGAATGCTCTTGTACAACAAATAAAAATAAAGTATATACTCTGAATTTAAACAAGAGGAACACATACATCTTCATATGTATGTGTATATTATTAGAAATACACTGATATATTTATATTGGTAATGAGTTTGAATCCTGGTTTGAATTGTTTGAAAGAAAATGACTCTGATAATTCAAAGGAAATTTAAATCAAACTTAAAAGTGCAAATGAATATATGTGGACATTCAAATACATATAAATTAAATGTGTATATGCATGTACACATATTATATCTATGAAAAAAAAACCCATATGAAATTAAGGTAGAAATAGGAGGGTCATTTCAGTTATGAGGGTCGCTCCCTTTAGGGTATGTCATTTCCTTCTGGAAAAGGGTGGTATCAGGTATGGAGCCCTGATATTTAACCTATGTGGTTGCTCCAATCTCATTTACCTGTGTGATTGTTGCTGTGTGATCGAGGGCCCTCGGATAAAGGTCCCAAAGGACCGGGAGTGGCATATTCGTGTAGTAGTTACCTAGTGTAAGGGGTAACCCGGCCTTGTGTTGGCAGAGAGCTAGTTAGTTCTCGGGACGTCCCGTCAGAGGCATATCTATGTGGCATAGGAAGTTCCTTAGCCTGACCATTTGTTGGAAATCCATCTTCCAATACAAACCTTGTATGGTATTAGTTGTAGAACCTGCCATTTACTAATGGTGGTCACCACTGTTTAAATGGTAGCTATAGTAGGCATACAATAATGGTTGTATGTTGGCTAAGATTAATATTGTATTTTCGAAAGGATTTTCACACTATGCACTAGTAATAATATCAAAAGAGTTTGTTTTGCATAGTAAGCATGTTTGACTATCATAAGAGGAAATCTCCTCCAATTCTGCGTTTGCATTATGTGTGTGGCGGGAGGTCTTATGGTAGTTTCATTTTCCAAAAGCATTGCGAATTTCAATGTTTAAAATTCTTTTGGTGTTTGTTTTAAAGATAAAATGTTCTTGTTACTCATACCAGTCCCACGACTGACTCGGAGTTTATTGTTCCTTTCCTAAACTCTGAGTGCCCATAATTTTCCACACGGGCAGTCTAGAGTTGGGGTTTTTCAGATAGTCAGGTTTAGTAGATTATCTGGAGCTAGTTCAGTCCTTGGACGACTGACCTTGCTTAGCTTTGTGCATCGTGATGTTGGTTCGAGCTAGCTATGGATTGGAGCATTCTATTAGAGACATTCTATCCGCTGCTGGTGTTATCTATTTTCTTTCCGCTGCTATTTCTTGTATCATATCTCTAATGTATATTGATATCTGTTGTATCATTCTGTTGTATCATATTGTATCAGATTTTGTATCTGTCATTGTATCAATGTTATATATATTGATATATTCTTTTCTTCCGCTGTGTTGTTGTACTTAATGGTGTTATATGCTCCGGCACGAGTCAAATTTCAACGGTTGAATCTGCGGCATTCGAGTACAAGTGAAGTGCGGGTGTCGATTTTCGAACGTTGAAATTTGGAACGTGACATCTTGGTATCAGAGCTAAGGTTAAACTTTAGCTATGGAGTATAACACATTAAGTAGCTCATTAGAGATAGGGTGAAGTACCCTAGAACGAGTAATCCCTAAGATATCCGTTCGAATGCCTCAGTAAATTCTATTACTATTCACTGATAGTGAGTATGAGTGCAAGAAGAGAATGAGATAGGGGACAGGGAAACACCACCACGAAATGGTCAATACCCTGTAACAATAAGGAACAATCTTTTCCCTATCAATCTCTTTTGTTCGTCATCTTTTCTTAATTCTTTGATAGTTCCTGGTAGATCCAGGAAGGAGATTCGATATATTTGTATGGGATGTAAACTCCAAATAAGTCAGTCAGAATTATTTGTTTGGATGTATTGGCTGCCTTGTTTGCTTTGTTTGTTATGGTTGATAGGTATACTTTAGTTCTAAACTAAAAATTCTGGAATTGTATCCATATATCTATCTATTCTTTGGGATTCCGAATATATTCTACGAATGGTTAGTTATCCCTTCAAACTAACCGATATCACTCCATATTTCGTAGATCTAGATGACCCGAGTATAGTGTGAAAAACTTAATATATTCGTTCTTGTAGCTATTATTGATATTCTGATTTGGTAAGCCAAATGCAGAATAGATATTCAGTTTGATTTGATGAAATAATCTTCATCTATCTTTGTGTCTCCCTGTGCAATTTCGAGGACGAAATTCTTTTAAGGGGGAAGATTGTAACGACCCCGGATTTTATGTATATTTAAACTGATAATTAAATTAATTTTGGAATAAAATTTGTGAAATTAATTGATAAAGTGATGCGAGTTTCCCCGAATTCAAATATATTCTGTATAAATCATTTAAACTTTAAATATTGTATATTTATGTATATATGTGAATATATATGTATTTGAGCATATATTAGTAAATTTGAAATTATATATATATATATATATATATTTGATTTGAATTTAAATCGTAAATACATGGTTTAAAAATATAGATACAAATTATATAAGATAAAGTATAAAATAAATACATTGGATAAAATCTAATAACAAATTAAAATCTAGAAATTCACCTATATGACAAAATGAATATAAAAATAATTAGTATTAAATTTAGAAATAAATATTTGAAATAGAAATAGGAATACAAATATATAAGATAAAATTATAGAAAAATTTATATAGTAAACAAATTAGTTAAATTAAACAATATATTCATTTATATTACAAAATTTTAAATTATAAAACAAAATAAGATAAATGCATTAAATAAACTATAACAACATATTAAATATAAAGATACATTCAAATATAAAGACAAGTTAAAAACAAACAAAAGAAGGAAACAAATACATATAAAATTATGAAACAAGTAAACAAAAGAAAATAAAATACATGTGTGAAAGCTTGCATAGAAGCCATTATGTTTCTCAAACATGTACAGCCGAGAGAATATTTATAAATAAAAATTTGAATGGTACAAGCCATTAATGCAGCCCCCAAACAGTATACATCAGCCTCTAAACCAAGAAAATATCCCTAATTTTTTTTGTACAAAATATTATATCACTTGTACAACATAATATATCACCTGTACAACAAATTTTTTATACCCTGTACAAAACACATCTCTGTATATTTCCTTTATCACTTTCTCATTTCGGTTCGATCATTTTAAAACTGAGATAATATCATCTCATATTCAAACAAACACCCACTTGAAAACATTTAAACATAAAATAAATTTATACAAGTCTGAGATCAAGAAGGAGAAGACCTCCAGTATCAAATTCAAGCAAGATCTTTCAACTTTTCAAATTCGAATTCAAAAAAAGCATCAACTTTCAAGTTGAAAACTTCTGGAAATCAGAATGTTCAAGGTGAGTATCAACTAGCAACACCAATTTGAGCATATATTTGAAAGTGTTGTGTATATATATATATATGTATTAGTGTGTTTCTTCTTCTCTGTTTGTTTTACAGAGTAACATTATAACAAGAAAATTCCATTTTCTTGTTTTTTAATCAACATCAGGCTTCGATTTTGAAACAAATTAGTCGTGTTTAAGTATGGTTTATAATCTAAAAATAGTTTCATGAAGTATAAATGTTTATAGAAGGAAAAAAATCAAATTTTTACAGTAGAAACCTTAATTTCTGGAACTTTCGAATGTTATGAAATATTGATTCCAGCATATAACTTGAATCCTTACTGGAAGCGATGATTTTTAAAGTGAGTTTGATGATTTTTAGAGGTAGGGTTTGAGAGCAGTTCGAAGATGACCGAGATGGGTAGTTTGATCAAATTCTGGCGTTACGATGAACTAGCGGGGTCAGGTTTGCTACTGGAGATAGACGTGCCTATGGTGGTTCCAGGAAAAATGAGGCGATGGCGTGTAGTCGATCATGGCGACGACGAGAAGCTTTCAAAATCAGGTGACCTAGTTTTGACGAGGCTGTGTGATTGGGTTCGTTCGTCATCGCCAATAGATCGAGTTCGACGTGTTTTGGGTAGACGATGGCTCGGAGGTTGACGAAGCCATAGCTGGATGTTCGAGTTGACTGGTGGTCGGAGGCACGGCGATGAGACATTTCTTTCATCACTGTTTTGGTCGTGATGGCTCGAGCTATGCTCGATTTTAATTTCGAGTTGATTTTGGAGTTTTGGTGGTCGTGAATGGTTCTGGAGTCAATCGTCGACTTGCTCGACGTAGTGGCGGTGCCGGAAGATCGCCAGAGGCGATGTGCACGTGCACGAACCTTGGGATGTCAACCTGGGTATTCGCCTGGAAGTGATGGGAAATTCTCGCATGGGACTCGAGTGATTCGTGGTGTTTATTCGAAGGAAGAATATGAAGTCTCGAGTCAAAATTTTGTGACAGGTATTTCAACCTGGACCTGTTTTCTGCTTTGAAATTTTAAAACTAAATTCAAATTTATCAAGCAAGGATTTAAAACCGAGGTTAAATCAAAAGTAAATGTAATTCAAGTTTGAAATGGAATTTAGTTTGGAGATAAATAAAGCTTTGAATTTAAATTGTTTTTAATAACTTAAAACAATCAAATAACTTAGAGAAGTTTGAATTTAAAATAGATTTGAAATTGTAAATAAAAATTTAAACAAGTTGGAATTTAAAATCTTAAACCTGGACTGAAAGTTGAAGTTGAATTCCGGATTTTGAAATGAAATTGAGTTTTTATAAATTTAAATCTTTAAATAAGTTTAAAAATTAAGGTCTTCTTTTAATATGTGAAATTTAAAGTAGATTGATTTTAAACTTTATTAAAGTTAAATAAGAATTCATTCTAAATCTTGAAATAGAAGTGAAGTTTTAAATGAAAATTTGAAATGAATGGTTTCAACCATATTTATAAGTGATAATTAAATCATAAATAAAAAGATGAGTTTATCTTAAGTAAATGAAGATTTAATGAATTGTAATTCATTTATTTATTAAGTTAATTAATCTTGATAATTAATGATTGTATTAATTAGTGATTATAAGTTTTAAATTTATTAATTAAGGTTTAAGTTAATAAATGATTGGAAATTAGTTAATTTGAAATCAAGAACTAATTAATTTATAATTAACATTTAATTAATTAAACAATTTGAATTAATGGGTTATAAATGGTGAATCGATTTATAATCAGAAAATGATTAATATAAGAAATTTTCTTTAAAAAAGTAATTAAAGAAAATTTAATAGTTAATGAAATCAATAACTAAGATTTTATTTGAATAATTTAATTAATGTGATAAATTTTAACAATAAATTAGATTAATTAATTTAATAACAATCAAGTGTGGAACTATTAAGTAAAATTATTTAATAACAGTAATTGTGGAATTAATTATTCAGTATAATTAATTGAGTTAATTGAATTTGTTCAATTTAAATTTCTTAAGTATAAATTCAGAATGATCACTTGATAATTTGGGAAATTTTAATTACTTAGAGAAGTAATTAATGGATAATTACTGAATGTAATTAATTGAAGGATGATTTGAAATTGGAGTAAATTATTTGTTAATAAATTAAAGGATTAATTAATAACGTGGATTAATTAAGATTTATTTAATAATTAAAGATTAATTGATTCATTAATTAAGAATAATTAGTTAAAAATTAAGGGTTAACTAATAAATTTGAAAGGAAGATTTATTTCAAATAATTTGTAATTAAATTATGATAATTAAACCGGATTAATAATTGACACATCTGATTTAAATTAATCAGTTGATTAATAAAATTTACTTGAGAATGTTTGGACTTGACTAAATGATTGAATTGTTGATATTCCTTGATCTATGATGCTGTGTGATATATATTCTGATTTGTGTGTGATCTGTACTGTAGTTCATTTATCTGGGATGAATGTAAATTATTATCTGTAACTTATATATCTGTGATCTGTGATCTATAAATGAAAGATAAGCGTTATAATTTATACCGCTTATCAACTATATTTATGTATTCTGATCTGTGATGATTTATTGATGTTGCACTACTGTGTGAAACCCCTGGACTACACCATACACACACAAATATGGATTTCACGTGGAAATCAGTTAAGTCATAGATTTTTAACAATTTTTAAAGAATTGAATTCTTGAATCCACATAGTTTTAGAAATTGGAATTGAGAGCTTTGCAAATGAGTTTCAAATGTAAAAGTTATTTTAAATAACTTAATAAAACTTGATATTTTAGTAATTTGATTTGAATTTGAATTCAATATTTAGAATTGAATTCAATGATTTGGGAAAACTAATTGTTTTCAACTGATAAAAGCTCTCATATAAGAAACGGATTTCCAATTTGAATTAAAGGAATTTCAAGTTTGAATTGAAAGTGGTTTTCCAAGTTACATATAAATCTTTGGAAATGATTTTGAAAGCTATAAGTTAAATCTTTGTTTTAAAGATTTAATGAGTTAATCCAATTGAAATGGAAATTAATTTGGAAAATTTGTGAATGAATCTTTGTGAAACTGGGTGAACTTTGTGAATTAAATCTTTTGTTTAAAACATTAAAGTGTGGAAATTGTTTAAACCGTTGAAGGTTGTTAAAATGAATCTTTTTTTTAAGATTTGAAAATGGTAATTTGTTAAACCATTTGAAAAGAAAGTTTGGGTTTAAGTTGTGACTTAACTAAAATTCAATTATCCATATGTTTTTAAATATTGCGCTCATTATTCGGTTTAGTCGGGAGAGGACCTTTGTGTCACATAACCCATTTCGAATAATGATACGTTGTATATGGATTACATTGAAGACCGGTGGTGAAGACCAGGTATTTGCGAGAACGATAGGATAACCTATCGATTGTCTCTGCACTGATTCGCGCCGGTATAGAGATTTCCTAAGTGATGGGAAATCCGATCGGGATTGTGAATACCCGGATTGCAAGGGCTTCTTCGGAAGTGCCTTTGGTTCTGTTCGAACCCGAAACAGACTTGAATGGTTGTATGTTTGACACTACACTTTGAGATATAAAGCTGATTTCTTTTAAATACATTTATGTTTGGTGGCGGAGATTTATTCCCTTAGCTTAACACCCTTCTCTGAGACGTACGAGCTCAGAGGTTATGTAGTTGAAGGTTATCATTGATATACTCCCAAATTGGTAGTGTGGCATGCTGAGTGTTGCTGTGTGTTGATGGTCATTTGCTGATCATTTGTTGATCAAAGCATGGCTTTGTGAAAAAGCGTAGTTTTGTGGAGGAGACCTCATCGAACCTCACAGACCGGAAATGGTCGAAACAGGAAAGATGCAGCAAGGTTATGAGGGTCGCTCCCTTTAGGGTATGTCATTTCCTTCTGGAAAAGGGTGGTATCAGATATGGAGCCCTGATATTTAACCTATTTGGTTGCTACAATCTCATTTACCTGTGTGATTGTTGCTGTGTGATCGAGGGCCCTCGGATAAAGGTCCCTAAGGACCGGGGGGTGGCATATTCATGTAGTAGTTACCTAGTGTAAGGGGTATCCCGGCCTTGTGTTGGCAGAGAGCTAGTTAGTTCTCGGGACATCCCGCCAGAGGCGTATCCATGTGGCATAGGAAGTTCCTTAGCCTGACCATTTGTTGGAAATCCATCTTCCAATATGAACCTTGTACGGTATTAGTTATAGAACCTGCCATTTACTTATGGTGGTCACCACTGTTTAGATGGTAGCTATAGTAGGCATACAATAATGGTTGTATGTTGGCTAAGATTAATATTGTATTTTCGAAAGGATTTTCACACTATGCACTAGCAATAATATCAAAAGAGTTTGTTTTGCGTAGTAAGCATGTTTGACTATCATAAGAAGAAATCTCCTCCTATTCTGCGTTTGCATTGTGTGTGTGGTGGGAGGTCTTATGGTAGTTTCATTTTCCAAAAGCATTGCGGATTTCAATGTTTAAAATTCTTTTGGTGTTTGTTTTAAAGATAAAATGTTCTTGTTACTCACACCAGTCCCACGACTGACTCAGAGTTTATTGTTTTCTTCCTAAACTCTGGGTGCCCATAATTTTCCACACGAGCAGTCTAGAGTTTGGATTTTTCAGATAGTCAGGTTTAGTAGATTATCTGGAGCTAGTTCAGTCCTTGGACGACTGACCTTGCTTAGCTTTGTGCATCGTGATGTTGGTTCGAGCTAGCTATGGATTGGAGCATTCTATTGGAGACATTCTATCCGCTGCTGGTGTTATCTATTTTCTTTCCGCTGCTATTTCTTGTATCATATCTCTGATGTATATTGATATCTGTTGTATCATTCTGTTGTATCATATTGTATCAGATTTTGTATCTGTCATTGTATCAATGTTATATATATTGATATATTCTTTTCTTCCGCTGTGTTGTTGTACTTTATGGTGTTATAAGCTCCGGCACGAGTCAAATTTTAACGGTTGAATCTGCGGCATTCGAGTACAAGTGAAGTGCGGGTGTCGATTTTCGGACTTTGAAATTTGGAACGTGACATCTTGGTATCAGAGCTAAGGTTAAACTTTAGCTATGGAGTATAACACATTAAGTAGCTCATTAGAGATAGGGTGAAGTACCCTAGAACGAGTAATCCCTAGGATATCCATTCGAATGCCTCAGTAAATTCTCTTACTATTCACTGATAGTGAGTATGAGTGCAAGAAGAGAATGAGATAGGGGACATGGAAACACCACCACGAAATGGTCAATACCCTGTAACAATAAGGAAACAATCTTTTCCCTATCAATCTCTTTTGTTCGTCATCTTTTCTCAATTCTTTGATAGTTCCTGGTAGATCTAGGAAGGAGATTCGATATATTTGTATGGGATGTAAACTCCAAATAAGTTAGTCAGAATTATTTGTTTGGATGTATTGGCTGCCTTGTTTGCTTTGTTTGTTATGGTTGATAGGTATACTTTAGTTCTAAACTAAAAATTCTGGAATTGTATCCATATATCTATCTATTCTTTGGGATTCCGAATATATTCTACGAATGGTTAGTTATCCCTTCAAACTAACCGATATCACTCCATATTTTGTAGATCTGGATGACCCGAGTATAGTGTGAAAAACTTAATAGATTCGTTCTTATATCTATTATTGATATTCTGATTTGGTAAGCCAAATGCAGAATAGATATTCACTTTGATTTGATGAAATATTCTTCATCTATCTTTGTGTCTCCCTGTGCAATTTCGAGGACGAAATTCTTTTAAGGGGGAAGGTTGTAACGACCCCGGATTTTATATATATTTAAACTGATAATTAAATTAATTTTGGAATAAAATTTGTGAAATTAATTGATAAAGTGATGCGAGTTTCCCTGAATTCAAATATAATCTGTATAAATCATTTAAACTTTAAATATTGTATATATATGTATATATGTGAATATATATGTATTTGAGCATATATGAGTAAATGGTTTAAAAATATAGATACAAATTATATAACATAAAGTATAAAATAAATACATTGGATAAAATCTAATAACAGATTAAAACCTAGAAATTCACCTATATGACAAAATGAATATAGAAATAATTAGTATTAAATTTAGAAATAAATATTTGAAATAGAAATAGGAATACAAATATATAAGATAAAATTAAAGAAAATTTATATAGTAAACACATTAGTTAAATTAAACAATATATTCATTTATATTACAAAATTTTAAATTATAAAACAAAATAAGATAAATGCATTAAATAAACTATAACAACATATTAAATATAAAGATACATTCAAATAAAAAGACAAGTTAAAAACAAACATAAGAAGGAAACAAATACATATAAAATTATGAAACAAGTAAATAAAAGAAAATAAAATACATGTGTGAAAGCTTGCATAGAAGCCATCATGTTTCTCAAACATGTACATCCGAGAGAAAATTTATAAATAAAAATTTGAATGGTACAAGCCATTAATGCAGCCCCCAAACAAGTATACATCAGCCTCTAAACCAAGAAAATATCCCTAATTTTTTTGTACAAAATATTATATCACTTGTACAACATAATATATCACCTGTACAACAAATTTTTATACCCTGTACAAAACACATCTCTGTATATTTCCTTTATCACTTTCTCATTTCAGTTCGATCATTTTAAAACTGAGATAATATCATCTCATATTCAAACAAACACCCACTTGAAAATATTTAAACAACAAAACAAATTTATACAAGTCTGAGATCAAGAAGGAGAAGACCTCCAGTATCAAATTCAAGCAAGATCTTTCAACTTTTCGAATTCAAAAAAAGCATCAACTTTCAAGTTGAAAACTTCTGGAAATCAGAATGTTCAAGGTGAGTATCAACTAGTAACTCCAATTTGAGCATATATTTGAAAGTGCTGTATATATATATATATATATATATATATATATATATTAGTGTGTTTCTTCTTCTCTGTTTGTTTTACAGAGTAACATTATAACAAGAAAATTCCATTTTCTTGTTTTCTAATCAACATCAGGCTTCGATTTTGAAACAAATTAGTCGTGTTTAAGTATGGTTTATAATCTAAAATAGTTTCATGAAGTATAAATGTTTATAGAAGGAAAAAAATCAAATTTTTACAGTAGAAACCTTAATTTTTGGAAATTTCGAATGTTACGAAATATTGATTCAAGTATATAACTTGAATCCTTACTGGAAGCGATGATTTTTAAAGTGAGTTTGATGATTTTTAGAGGTGGGTTTGAGAGCAGTTCGAAGATGATCGAGATGGGTAGTTTGATCAAATTCCGGCGTTACGATGAACTAGCGGGGTCGGGTTTGCTACTGAAGATAGACGAGCCTATGGTGGTTCCAGGAAAAATGAGGCGATGGCGTGTAGTCGATCATGGCGGCGGCGAGAAGCTTTCAAAACCTGGTGACCTAGTTTTGACGAGGCTGTGTGATTGGGTTCGTTCGTCATCGCCATTAGATCGAGTTCGACGTGTTTTGGGTAGACGATGGCTCGGAGGTTGACGAAGCCATAGCTGGATGTTCGAGTTGACTGGTGGTCGGAGGCGCGGCGATGAGACATTTATTTCGTCACTGTTTTGTGACATGCTTTTCAACCTGGACCTGTTTTCTGCTTTGAAATTTTAAAACTAAATTCAAATTTATCAAGCAAGGATTTAAAACTGAGGTTAAATCAAAAGTAAATGTAATTAAAGTTTGAATTGGAATTTAGTTTGGAGATAAATAAAGTTTTGAATTTAAATTTTTTTTAATAACTTAAAAGCAATCAAATAACTTTGAGAAGTTTGAATTTAAAATAGATTTGAAATTGTAAATAAAAATTTAAACAAGTTGAAATTTAAAATCTTAAACCTGGACTGAAAGTTGAAGTTGAATTCCGAATTTTGAAATGAAATTGATTTTTTATAAATCTTTAAATAAGTTTAAAAGTTAAGGTCTTCTTTTAATATGTGAAAATTAAAGTAGATTGATTTTAACCTTTATTAAAGTTAAATAAGAATTCATTCTAAATCTTGAAATAGAAGTGAAGTTTTAAATGAAAATTTGAAACGAATGGTTTCAACCATATTTATAAGTGATAATTAAATCATAAATAAAAAGATGAGTTTATCTTAAGTAAATGAAGATTTAATGAATTGTAATTCATTTATTTATTAAGTTAATTAATCTTGATAATTAATGATTGTATTAATTAGTGATTATATGTTTTAAATTTATTAATTAAGGTTTAAGTTAATAAATGATTGGAAATTAGTTAATTTGAAATCAAGAACTAATTAATTTTTAATTAACATTTAATTAATTAAATAATTTGAATTAATGAGTTATAAATGGTGAATCGATTTATAATCAAAAAATGATTAATATAAGAAATTTTCTTTAAAAAAGTAATTAAAGAAAATTTAATAGTTAATGAAATCAATAACTAAGATTTTATTTGAATAATTTAATTAATGTGATAAATTTTAACAATAAATTAGATTAATTAATTTAATAACAATCAAGTGTGGAACTATTAAGTAAAATTATTTAATAACAGTAATTGTGGAATTAATTATTCAGTATAATTAATTGAGTTAATTGAATTTGTTCAATTTAAAATTCTTAAGTATAAATTCAGAATGATCACTTGATAATTTGGGAAATTTTAATTACTTAAAGAAGTAATTAATGGATAATTACTGAATGTAATTAATTGAAGGATGATTTGAAATTGGAGTAAATTATTTGTTAATAAATTAAAGGATTAATTAATAATGTGGATTAATTAAGATTTATTTAATAATTAAAGATTAATTGATTCATTAATTAAGAATAATTAGTTAAAAATTAAGGGTTAACTAATAAATTTGAAAGGAAGATTTATTTCAAATAATTTGTAATTAAATTATGATAATTAAACCGGATTAATAATTGACACATCTGATTTAAATTAATCAGTTGATTAATAAAATTTACTTGAGAATGTGTTGGCCTTGACTAAATGATTGAATTGTTGATATTCCCTGATCTATGATGCTGTGTGATATATATTCTGATTTGTGTGTGATCTGTACTGTAGTTCATTTATTTGGGATGAATGTAAATTATTTTCTGTAACTTATATATCTGTGATCTGTAAATGAAAGATAAACGTTATAATTTATACCGCTTATCAACTATATTTCTGTATTCTGATCTGTGATGATTTATTGATGTTGCACTACTGTGTGAAACCCCTGGACTACACCATACACACACAAATATGGATTTCACGTGGGAATCAGTTAAGTCACAGATTTTTAACAATTTTTAAAGAATTGAATTCTTGAATCCACATAGTTTTAGAAATTGGAATTGAGAGCTTTGCAAATGAGTGTCAAATGTAAAAGTTATTTTAAATAACTTAATAAAACTTGATATTTTAGTAATTTGATTTGAATTTGAATTCAATATTTAGAATTGAATTCAATGATTTGGGAAAACTAATTGTTTTCAACTGATAAAAGCCCTCATATAAGAAATGGATTTCCAATTTTAATTAAAGGAATTTCAAGTTTGAATTGAAAGTGGTTTTCCAAGTTACGTACAAATCTTTGGAAATGATTTTGAAAGCTATAAGTTAAATCTTTGTTTTAAAGATTTAATGAGTTAATCCAATTGAAATGGAAATTAATTTGGAAAATCTGTGAATGAATCTTTGTGAAACTGGGTGAACTTTGTGAATTAAATATTTTGTTTAAAACATTAAAGTGCGGAAATTGTTTAAACCGTTGAAGTTTGTTAAAATGAATCTTATTGTTTAAAGATTTGAAAATGGTAATTTGTTAAACCATTTGAAAAGAAAGTTTGGGTTTAAGTTGTGACTTAACTGAAATTCCATTATCCATATAGTTTTAAATATTGCGCTCATTATTCAGTTTAGCCGGGAGAGGACCTTTGTGTCACATAACCCATTTCTAATAATGATACGTCATATATGGATTGCATTGAAGACCGGTGGTGAAGATCGGGTATTTGCGAGAATGATAGGCTAACCTATCGATTGTCTCTGCACTGAGTCGCGCCGGTATAGAGATTTCCTAAGTGATGGGAAATCCGATCGGGATTGTGAATACCCGGATTGCAAGGGCTTCTTCGGAAGTGCCTTCGGTTCTGTTCGAACCCGGAACAGACTTGAATGGTTGTATGTCTGACACTACACTTTGAGATATAAAGCTGATTTCTTTCAAATAAATTTCTGTTTGGTGGCGGAGATTTATTCTCTTAGCTTAACACCCTTCTCTGAGACGTACGAGGTCAGAGGTTATGTAGTTGAAGGTTATCAGTGATATACTCCTAAATTGGTAGTGTGGCATGCTGAGTGTTGCTGTGTGTTGATGGTCATTTGCTGATCATTTGTTGATCAAAGCATGGCTTTGTGAAAAAGCGTAGCTTTGTGGACGGGACCTCATTGAACCTCACAGACCGGAAATGGTCGAAATAGGAAAGATGCGGCAAGGTTATGAGGGTCGCTCCCTTTAGGGTATGTCATTTCCTTCTGGAAAAGGGTGGTATTAGGTATGGAGCCCTGATATTTAACCTATGTGGTTGCTCTAATCTCATTTACCTGTGTGATTGTTGCTGTGTGATCGAGGGCCCTCGGATAAAGGTCCCAAAGGACCGGGGGTGGCATATTCGTGTAGTAGTTACCTAGTGTAAGGGGTAACCCGGCCTTGTGTTGGCAGAGAGCTAGTTAGTTCTCGGGACGTCCCGCCAGAGGCGTATCCATGTGGCATAGGAAGTTCCTTAGCCTGACCATTTGTTGGAAATCCATCTTCCAATATGCACCTTGTACGATATTAGTTGTAGAACCTGCCATTTACTTATGGTGGTCACCACTGTTTAGATGGTAGCTATAGTAGGCATACAATAATGGTTGTATGTTGGCTAAGATTTATATTGTATTTCCGAAAGGATTTTCACACCATGCACTAGTAATAATATCAAAAGAGTTTGTTTTGCGTAGTAAGCATGTTTGACTATCATAAGAAGAAATCTCCTCCAATTCTGTGTTTGCATTGTGTGTGTGGCGGGAGGTCTTATGGTAGTTTCATTTTCCAAAAGCATTGCGGATTTCAATGTTTAAAATTCTTTTGGTGTTTGTTTTAAAGATAAACTGTTCTTGTTACTCACACCAGTCCTACGACTGACTCGGAGTTTATTGTTCCCTTCCTAAACTCTGGGTGCCCATAATTTTCCACACGGGCAGTCTAGAGTTGGGGCTTTTCAGATAGTCAGGTTTAGTAGATTATCTGGAGCTAGTTCAGTCCTTGGACGACTGACCTTGCTTAGCTTTGTGCATCGTGATGTTGGTTCGAGCTAGCTATGGATTGGAGCATTCTATTGGAGACATTCTATCCGCTGCTGGTGTTATCTATTTTCTTTCCGCTGCTATTTCTTGTATCATATCTCTGATGTATATTGATATCTGTTGTATCATTCTGTTGTATCATATTGTATCAGATTTTGTATCTGTCATTGTATCAATGTTATATATATTGATATATTCTTTTCTTCCGCTGTGTTGTTGTACTTAATGGTGTTATAAGCTCTGGCACGAGTCAAATTTTAACGGTTGAATCTGCGGCATTCGAGTACAAGTGAATTACGGGTGTCGATTTTCGGACGTTGAAATTTGGAACGTGACATAACGTTTGCCATATGATCGACGGTGAATTACTTATGACCGTTGGGAACACTAAGTAATTTTTGTTTGATATAATGAAATACGCTGTAAATAATGTTCATAACCATAGTTATGTTTTATATTGACGACGACGACGATTATAACAATGATGATGTTGAAGATGATGACAATGATGAGATTTGATGTTCAACCCGAATAACCAAGTATATATTGTCCTCAACCCTTTATCAATTTATAAAAATTGTTGAAGTAGTGTTAATTTGATATATATTGTAGTTCTTTATGTAAGCTAGTATATTAAGAACAGTGCAATGGCCTTTATTTTGGAAAAAGAATCGGGTTCATGAAAATGGACAATAAATCATTTTCTATCCAATATGAGCCATAAATGGTTTTTGTACATTGTAATAAGTTGTTTTAAGACTTTTGATGCTCCATATTATAATATTATCATATTGCTGGAAAATGGTCAGTATATAAGTTAAAACTTCAAGTTAAGTATGATAGCTATGGTACATCTAAATGTAGCATTAATTTGACGATCCATCTCCTCGACTCTAGTGTCGATTTTCGAGAGTCGAGGAGACGGGTCGTCATAATTAGAATCTAATTTTGGACATTAAAATACTTCTACCTATAATATTCTACTTAGTTAGAAGTATTTCTACTTTGCTATGTTACTTTAAGAGAAATGGAATGTGACGACCGCCCATGACTCCTGCACTAAACATAGAGATAGTGCGCTGAAAAATGTGCCAGGCAGCCATGGATGATCGTCAGGGGTAAGTTAAAACAGCAGAATCTATCGTATTACTCACAGCACATGGATAAAATACAATAGAGAATATATATAGTGAAGCTTAGCAAAATAGAATCTCATCAATTAAGCTTCATAATAGTTGAATACAAACATCTGAATAGTCAATACATCAAGCCTCACTACATATCACTCAGAGGATTATACAAGCAGCGGAACATCCAGTACATATAGTAAGAATATAATATGCAAGCCTCCAGCTCGTCTTCGTCATCAGCATCGTCGGAAACTAAGAACAGCACCTGTCACCTGCTACCTAGTCTGCCCATCCCAAAATGGATGAACAGCCCAAGGTAATAAGAGTTGAACATAAAACCTTGAGTCAGACAACAGTCTTAGTGAGCGGTAAATTAACTAACAACATACCAAAAGAGCATAAAGGTAAAAGGAATAGGAATCCAACCCTCCCACTCCACCTCTTTCTACAGTGATAGCCCCCAGACACACTAAGCAGAAGTAAACATAGTAAAGCACACATCTAAAGTAAAGAAATTATCACTCGAGTCAAGGGCAATGTTTTCCAAGTACAAACCCCAAGGCCTAAACCAAGATCAGATAAGCACCCAGAGAATATTGCTCTTGAGACCGAATGACGATACAACCAAACATCCATGACTCTGGCTATCACTGTTATCATTGCTTCGATACCACCGTTAATTGAATGACCGGCACATTCTTTCAGCCGTCCGTCAAGGGCCAATGGTAACCCCAGTTCTAGACAGAACTCCGCACGTCGTCGCAGCCCGTGCCTAGGACTATCGAATCTACCCAGAGTAATCGACCACCAACTGTAGTCTTTTGGGACTATCGAATCTGCCCAGCGTACTCTTGCTTTGAGCCTGTTAGAACCTTCAACAACGATGAAAACTCAGCCTTCTAGTCATCCTCCTCGACGACTATTCTCATTCTAGCTCAAGCGCCTCTCGAGCCAACCATTATCCTCAAACTCAAACCATTTCACCGAGTCATCAACATGCTTGGAATGATCCCGTCTGGATTAGACCAAGGCTATCTCACATCATGCCTCGCTTTATCTCATCATAGCAAAGCCTCATCTCATCATCATCATCATCGAATCTATCCATATGAGCTTTATCATCCGCGTCATATGCCACGAGCAGCTTTTCTTATTCAAGAGCCTTTCCCTTAGCTTTTGAATCATCTTCAACCAACTTGTCCAAATCAAATCATCAATCAACTAATTTATAACAATTAATCAAGTCAATCATTAATCCAAGTAATCAAGCATTCAAACATGAACTAATAAACAATTATAACAATAATGGCAATCTTGTAAATAAAGAGTCTAAATCTAACAAGCATGAATCATGAGCAATATCTCTACAACTTGATGAATGAACTTGCATAGGTTACCATATAGTAAAATGGATGTCAAATCATCATGAACAATAGATCTATACTTAGGTTTAAGAAAATGCATGGAAATCACTATTTTAACACAAAATCAAGCCACCAATCCGATATACTCCTTTGGATCCGTGTGAGAGATAACCACCACTCACCGAATCATCTAAACACCTTAAAAGCAACAAACTTCATATCTGGACAGCGAAGGATCTAGCTCGATTCTCCAAAATTCCGCTTCAAACGATGAAATCTGTCTTCGATGGTTGTAGATCTTCAATCAAAGCTCTTGGATCTTCGATTTGATCTTCGATTTGGATGGAAGGAATCACAAAATTAAAGTGGAGAAAAGAAGTGAAGAAGTGTAGTTCTCGAGCTCTCAAAATAGCAGCACTTAGTCGCTTCAAAATCCGGATCCCAAAAAGTGAGGAAAAACACGTGTATTTATAGGCAGTTCCTTAAGTCGTCCGCCCCCTTAAGTCGTCCACGACTTATGAAAACCCCACGACCTACGACTTACGACTTAGCAAATCCTACGACTTAACGACCCAAACCTATGCGCATCCACGACCTAACGAGTTAGCAAATACTACGACTTAACTTCATAAGCCCTTACGCGACCTACGACCTAACACTCATAAGCGGCTTAGCGACTTAACGCTACACGACCTAACGATCTAACAGGAGTACCGACCTAACACTTCACCTTCACGCGACCTAACAACTTAGCCTTTACGCGACCTAACTAGGTCATCCCACGACCTAACTACACCCAACATACTAACATAGGTCGTCTATGACCTAACTAAACATGGCATAGCGATCTCAATGACCTATCCTTAACTCGTCCACGACCTAACTTCCTTACGTCGTTAACTCACTCAATCCCTAGGTCGCTAAACCCCTTAAGTCGCCAACTGCTACCACTATCTTCCTTAGGTCGCTTGACCGACCTAAACTATAACACGACCTAACCCCTTAGGTCGTCTAAACCCTTAAGTCGTCTACTCCTTAAGTCGTCTACTCCTTAAGTCGTCTACTCCTTAAGTCGTCAACTTCCTTAGGTCGTCAACTTCCTTAGGTCACTCACCTTAGCCACTAAGTCACTCCATAACCCAACCTGCTACACGACCTAACTCTAGACGACTTAAACTCTGGTCGACTTAATAACACTAACGACCTAATGACAACAGTTTTACGATCTTTCGATCCGTAGAAATACGGGTCGTTACATTCTCTCCCCCTTAGGAATTTCACCCCCGAAATTCCAAACAAACAAGAGAAATCAAAAACTATTCCGCATGCCTACCATCCATAGTGTGATATCCCGGAAATTTGGCAATATCAATTTAATAATCTTTATTAATAATTAAATTGATTTGTTGATTTATTTTATAAATTGACAAGTTTGTTCATTTTAAAAGGTTAATAATATTTTAAATTGGCAAATTTATTTCTTTTGAAAACTAATAACATTTTAATTTGGGAATATCTTTTCTAAAATTTTAATTAGGAAGATTTATCTTACTAAAACTAATATAAGTGTTTATATTTATAATGTATATATATAGGTATATATATTATAAATAGGGAGTCTTTAATTTAATAAAAGGATAAGTTATCAAATTATAATATATATGTATATATATATTGTTATTTGAAGTTATGTATTAAAATTAAATATGATAATTATAAAGCTAATGTTAAAAGTATTTTCCATTTAGAATATATATATTTGCATATATTGGAATGGAAAGAATATTGAATTTGAATTTAATAAGATGTTTTCAAACTTTAATATTTATATAATTTGTAATTTGGAAATTTGTAATTTAACTTAATACTTTTGAAAATGATATTTATGATTTAAATAACAAGAATAATTTCTTATTTAAAAATATATATGTAAGCTTAAGTTTAAATAAGATTTAATTAAGAAGTTCAATTGTATTTTTTTTAGATTCTTTTCTTTTTAAAATTCAAAATGGTTTGTAAAAATATATATATAGTTAAGCTCAACTTCTTAAGCATTTATAAATATGTTATATATATATATATATTTGATTAAAGCATAAGTTATTATAAATAATAGTTTTTCACACTTGTATATTTATATAGAAATCTTAAAGCTTATTATAAAAGGATAAATACATTTTTATGCATATAGATATTTTTAAATATACATGTAGGATTTAAATAAATCAAAATAAAATGGAATTAATACTTGTAAATTAATTAAAGACAAGATAAAACACTTGTAAACATTTTAATACTTGGTAAAAACATTTGTAAATTTAATAGCATATGTGTAAGCAAAGTAGAGTATTAAGGGGACAAGTGTCAATTTCCTTGATAATTTAATTTAAAATTATTATAAATAAAAGAAGAAAAATCTGTTTTCTCTTTTCAGTTTTAAGATTATCTTTTCTTCTTTCTCAACAAAAAGCAATTCGAATCTAAAATTGCAAAGAAGAAATGTAAAAACTGGAAATTCTAATGCAAACTTAAAGGAGATCAAAGGCAAACTCAATAGCATCTTCAGATCTTCTAATACAATCAGATAAGAAAGATAAGAAGGCAATTCAGTAGCAGTTCCAAATCAATCAACAGGAAGTCTATATTCAACTAAGCAAAAGAAATCAAGTTCAAAAAATCAACATGCAGATGATAATTCAAAAGCCTGGAAACAAAATCTGTTTTCTGTTTTAAATTACAGGTGAGTAAACTTAAGTTTTAAAAACAGTTTTAAAATTTTGTTTCCACTTTGTTATGTGAAGAAAATCATGTGTTAGCCTTCATGTTTGAATTGAAATGGATGTATGCATGTATACTAGTATTGTTGCCTGTGAATAACTAGTTATGTTGGAATATAGGCTCTGTATGTTTACAGAGTTTAATTTTCTTTTTAAATATATACATCTCATCCTCTAATCACTGTTAGCCATTTAGTTGTGAATGAAAGATGTTTAAAATCATATAATACGCTACTGGAAATAAGTTATGGAATTTTCTATAAATTATTTGTCTGGAAATTTTATGAATAACAGCGAATACATTTTTATGTCAAAAATCAACTAATTCAATTACAAATTTGGATTACATGAATGTATTCGAGGTTGAAAATCATGATTTTTAATATGAGTTTCATGATTTTTAGTTCGATAATTTGTGAGAATTTTCGAGAGAAACGCTTTTGGCATTTTTGTTGATTGCCGAAGATCGGCGGTGACTGGGAAGTCGGAGTTTGGACTGGAGGTGGTTGGGATGTCAATGCACTCGGTAAAATTAGTATGGTGATTTTTAAATGGTCGTGGTGGTCGGAATTTGATGAGATAGGGTTTAAGCTCTGTGTTTGTCGTGGATGTTCAAGTGAGTTTCGCGACGTCGTGACATTATCGGAGTCGACCACGAGTTCGCCGTGGGTACTGGTAGTCGAGACGGAACTATGGGAAGAAGGGCGAGGCTTCTCAAGGCTGGAATCGACGGTGACGAGGATATTCTGGTGATGTTCGTTCCAGGTGATGGGTTTACTATCTCATTTCGATTTGCATTCGAATCGAGAAGATTGGAAGGGTCGTACGTGATGCTATGGTCGAAGTCGAGTTGCCGGAGGCCAGAACGGAGTTCATCGACGTCCAGTCGTGGTGTGCACGTGCACGAGCACGTTGGCGTGCATCTGAAGGTTGGGATTTGGGGAAGAAAGCATTGGCTCGGGTGTTCGTTCGAGAATTATCGAGTTTTACTCGAAGCAGGGTGAAGTGAGTTTTGACTCGAGTTTATTTCGGGAATTCTACGTGTTTTGCTCGGGTCGAGTAGAAGCAGATTTTAAGGATTTTGAAAGAAAATGCTTCAAGTTTTAAAACAAGGAAACTTTGTTTCTGTAGTGTTTCTGAGTTTTAAAAGCAAAGTTAAAACAAGATTTTAACTATTAAATTAAATTGTTTTCTAGAAATTGTTTTAACAAGATTTAAATAATTTAAATAAATAAGTTTTAAAGAATAGAAAATAGAATTTTCAAAATGATCTTTGTATTAAAATTTATTTAATGACTTTGAAAAGTTTCAAAGATTTTAAAGGTAAAAATTAAATATTGTAATTGTTTAATTATAATTTTAATTAAGATTTTGATTTATTAAAGGAAATTAATATGTGAAATTAATAAGGATAATTCATTTATTGAAAATGATTTAAGAGTAACTAATAATTTAATTAAGATAAATGGTTTTCTTAATTAAGATCTTTAAATATAAGAAGTTAAGAAATTTGAAAAAAATTACTGAATGTAATTAAGTAAAATTATTTAATAAAGTAATTAGAGGATAATTATTTTATTAAATAGAAAGTAATTAAGAGTTAATTACCTAGTGTTATTAATTAAATAATTTATTTAATAAGTTAATTAAGGGATTAAGGATAATTAATAAGGTAATTAATTATTTGTTAAGGTAATTAATTAAAGGTAATTAATTAAGGGAAGTAATTAAGGGAAGTTAATTACTGGATTAGATTAATCAAACATGATTAATAATTATGGTTTAATTAAGATTAATTATTTAATTAATTTAAATATAAATAAATAATTAAAGATTGTAATTAGGAATCATTAGTTTATAATTAATTAATGATGTAATTAAGAGTTAATTAATTAAGATTAATTAATCAAATGATAAGTGATTAATTGTAATTAATTAAGGCTTAAAGTAATTAATTATAATTAATTAATTAATGAAGTAATTAAAGGTTAATTACTGTATTTGGTTAAGGATAATTAATTTGTGAAATTAATTAAGATAATTACTTAAATGTAATTAAAGAATGATTAATCAAGGTGATTAATTAAAGTGGATAATTAGAGAAAGATTAATTAATTTATTTGTAATTAATTAATGATTATATAAGTAAGATTTATAATGAAGTAATTAATTTAATTTATTTTAAATTAATTAAGAGATGAAGTGATTAATTTAATTCACTTTAAATTAATTAAAGATAGAGATAGTTAATTTAAATCAATTTTAAATTAATTATGTTATGATTAAGTAAATCATTGCTTATATAAGAATGGATGACATTGATTTGTCTTGAATGGATGTAATCTCAGAAATGAGATAAGTAATGTGGTGTGGTATGAATGCTTGGTTGCATTATAATGGTAATATAGATTAACTATTGTGATGTTGATATGGATTACCTATTTGATTATGAATCATCTGTTTAAATGATAATGTGATTATCAATTGTGATGTGTGAATTATCTATCTGTATGAATATAGATAAGTTGAATTGTTTTAACCTTAAAACAACTTGGCCTTAAAAGATACGTTTTGGATTTCGATGAGACCGGGATCGGGTTTCCGTATACCGGTATTCCAGGTCTGGAGACCTGAATACCACATCGATCCAAATTAACGATAGGTCGTGAATCTCAAGTGAAGATGAAGATTCAGAGTGCAAGGGTTATTGTCGTTAACTCTGAGGGTGATTCCAAAACGAGTGTAACGAGATAATGCCTTCGGTTTCGTTCGAACCCGGAACGAACTTGTATGGATTGAATGCTTTCAGCACATCGTCAGGCGGACGATGAGCATTCTAAGTGATATGTTCTGATTAAAGGTAATCGTAACCTCAAGCCTCATCAACCGGGAATGGCTAAAACAGGGGAGGTGCAGCAAGGCTTCGTGGGTAGCACCCACTGAGAGCAAGATAGATCCCTGTCTAGAGGTCCCTTTTCTTTTATTCGGCTTAGTGTGTGGTTGGTCGCGCCAACTACGGGATTATCTTGTTCGGGATTATCCAGTAAGGGATGGTTCCGGCTTTGTGTTGCAGGGGAGCGGGCGTACTCCTCGGTACGGTGATCTAGGCCACGTACTGTGACGGGCGGTACCCCAGTAGCCCTGCCATTGTATGGAATCCAAAATCCAATAAGTGCCGTACGTATTAGTTGTGCCCAACTATGTTGGAATGTGAGATGTAAGCATTTCAGCTATTTCTGTATTTTACTTGAAAACCCTAGACCCTATTATAATACAATCGGATTTCCTATCAAATGTTTTAGTTAGCGTAAGGTAAAAACTTACCCATGTTTATTTGTGGGGAGTCTTACGTGATACTTTTCTTTTCAAAGGTTTTCAAAGTTAAACAACTTTAACCCGTTTACTCACACCAGACCCATGTCTGACCCAAGTGTTTATTTTCTGTTTTATTAAACTCTTGGGTACTCAATATTGTATTGAGTAGTCGAGAGATTCAGGTTAGTGTTGACGAATACTGGAGGAGCTGAGGAGCAGGAGGCTTCAGCGAGTAGATATATAGAGTTTCCGCTGTGTTTGTATTAGTCTGTATTGTACTGATGTACTTGTGTTGTATAATAGACAGAAGTTTATAACTGTCTATTCTGTGATGTATAAATTGTGTACTCTGATGTATATGATACTATGTAATATCTTATGTGATAATATATTTCTCGTTCCGCTGTGAGATTTCTGATGTGTTGTTGTTCTCTCTTCTTTTCTTTTCTTCTTCTATCCCTTTCTTTCTTCATAACGATGCGTCTTTCTGGGCAAAGAAAGCCGGGTCGTTACTTATGGTATCGGAGCATAGGTTGAGCGAATGCCTAAGCTTTTGGTTAAGTGAATATCAGAACACTAGGTTGAGTGAATACCTAGGTTCGGAAGGGTTGTTCATTAGAGATAGGATCTGTAGAAACCTGTTTGAGTGTGTATATATATATACGAGAGCGCGTATTTGTTAGTTATATAAAATGGTTTTATATTGTGTTAATTGATCGGTTGAGTGGTATATGGATTCTGGTCAATACGAGTAGCTAACGTTATTGATAGGGATCTCTAAACACTTGAACCAGGCCAACGGACACAATATTGTTTTAAAGAGGTAGATGAAATAATTTTACCCAGAAATAATTTCTATATAAAAAAATATATCATTTTAAATATATATATTTATGTATTTCTACCTATTTATTGGGTTACCTGTTCGGGTTTTCCAATATAAGTTATAAAGGTAGATAAGGTGGTAGTGTGTGTAACACAATTACCAATAGTTGGAGTTTGAATGTTTGAGGTTGGAAGTGTATTTGTCAAGACTGTAAACCTAATACCGTCTCGAGTGAACTTTACAGTTGTGTAAGGATTTCACAATCTCTGAAGGAAACCTGTTAAGGTTCGGAGTTTATCTTTGAAGTTGGATGAGTAGAGTTGGATCTGTCAGTTGGGCAGAAGCGAGTGATAGTATCTTGGTATCTTCTGGAAGAAGTAGCTGTGTGATGAGATGCAGTGACTATGGATGTTCCCGAAGATGTTTTCCTTGGAACAAGTTAATGAAGTGTGTCTGCTTCGGTGTTGTGGTTGAGTTCAGCATGGTGTTTCTATTTGGTTTGGGTTCGAGTTTCTCGAAGAGCTTTGGAGTAAGAAGTCTTTGGTCTATGGCAGCAGTGCGGCTCAGAGTGTTCTATGTTGGCAGAAAGTTTCTGGCTGAGCAGTTTTTCTGAAGGTGAAGTTCAGAAGCAGTAGAGTGAATCCATTTCTTCGATGGATTGGTTAGTCAAATATAAGCTGTTCTGATTAGTAAAGAGAGAACAGTTATCTTTGGAAATTAGGCCAAGCTGATCGCAAAAGTGACTTGCGATTGTTTAAGTATTCTCTTGGGATTATTGGAGATTGAGATTCCGTATCAACTTGATTCGTGGAGTTACCAGAAGTTCAGCTTAGTAGAAGGATGTCTCCGAGAGAAGAATTTGGGAAGCAGCTCAGAATTCTTTGGAGAGGGATTGATCACACCGAGTTTTTCTGGAGAAGTTTCTGCGAGATGTTTCTGACCAAATGGAATGGAGTCGCTAAGATTTTATGGTCTGATGAACTTTGGATGATCAAGTTTGTGCTCGAGTTTCTCCGATGGCATTCTCATCTGTTCAAGATCAGAATTGTGCAGCGAAAGCAAGATAGCAACTATTCTAGAATGGAATCAATCGAGAGTTGTAATTTTCTTCGAGTAGAGGATTTCTATAGGAAATTCAAGTGTATCTCTAAGTGTGAAGAAATTTTCGGGATTTGGAGGTAAAGTTGTCAAGTGCAACTGTTTTGACTATTTCAGATAGGAGAGGTAGTTCGAAGTTCTCTAATGAGTGTGGAGTAGAGTTATGTTCTGTATTCGGTGTATTTTTGGAAGAACCATTTTGTTGAATAGAATCCAGAAATTTGTTTGATATTGGTCTGGTTTGTTTCAAGAGGCATCAGCAAGAGTTAAGCTGATCAAGAAGAATGAAGTGACTCAGGATTATCAGGAGAGTTATGTACATAAGAATTGATGGAATTTGGATTTTGAAGTTGAAATTTGGATATTGTTTAAGTTTTTTCCGATCAAAGGAGATATAAGATTTAGTAAGACTGAAGAGTTAGCTCCGGAAGTACTATGAGATTTTTCTGTGTTCTTTGGAAATTAGATTTTGATCCCCAGGATTGAGTTGCCAGTTCGGATAACTGGAATTCATTTTATTTCACATATCTCTGAGGAATATGTGTATGATTCATCGAGTGATGGAATCAGCAGTTCAGAAGGATAGTTGGGATGGTTTTGAGTTAGTCTGATATCTTGTTCAGATTTGTGATCTAGAAAGGAAGGACTTCTAGATTATTGTAGATAGTTAGTTTAGATCCTGTAGAACGAGTCTCCCGGTATATATATATACTTGGGGAAACTCGAGTAAATTCTATCCAGATTTTGACTGGATAGTTAAATTTGTTTGATTAAATTGTTTGCTATGGTTGTTAGAATATGATTGATATCTATGGTTGCTGTTTAAAATAAAATTTTGCTGGGTTATTAAATTATCTTTGCTTTTAAATTTCGGGGACGAAATTATTTTAAGGGGGGAGGAATGTGATATCCCGGAAATTTGGCAATATCAATTTAATAATCTTTATTAATAATTAAATTGATTTGTTGATTTATTTTATAAATTGACAAGTTTGTTCATTTTAAAAGGTTAATAATATTTTAAATTGGCAAATTTATTTCTTTTGAAAACTAATAACATTTTAATTTGGGAATATCTTTTCTAAAATTTTAATTAGGAAGATTTATCTTACTAAAACTAATATAAGTGTTTATATTTATAATGTATATATATAGGTATATATATTATAAATAGGGAGTCTTTAATTTAATAAAAGGATAAGTTATCAAATTATAATATATATGTATATATATATTGTTATTTGAAGTTATGTATTAAAATTAAATATGATAATTATAAAGCTAATGTTAAAAGTATTTTCCATTTAGAATATATATATTTGCATATATTGGAATGGAAAGAATATTGAATTTGAATTTAATAAGATGTTTTCAAACTTTAATATTTATATAATTTGTAATTTGGAAATTTGTAATTTAACTTAATACTTTTGAAAATGATATTTATGATTTAAATAACAAGAATAATTTCTTATTTAAAAATATATATGTAAGCTTAAGTTTAAATAAGATTTAATTAAGAAGTTCAATTGTATTTTTTTTAGATTCTTTTCTTTTTAAAATTCAAAATGGTTTGTAAAAATATATATATAGTTAAGCTCAATTTCTTAAGCATTTATAAATATGTTATATATATATATATATTTGATTAAAGCATAAGTTATTATAAATAATAGTTTTTCACACTTGTATATTTATATAGAAATCTTAAAGCTTATTATAAAAGGATAAATACATTTTTATACATATAGATATTTTTAAATATACATGTAGGATTTAAATAAATCAAAATAAAATGGAATTAATACTTGTAAATTAATTAAAGACAAGATAAAACACTTGTAAACATTTTAATACTTGGTAAAAACATTTGTAAATTTAATAGCATATGTGTAAGCAAAGTAGAGTATTAAGGGGACAAGTGTCAATTTCCTTGATAATTTAATTTAAAATTATTATAAATAAAAGAAGAAAAATCTGTTTTCTCTTTTCAGTTTTAAGATTATCTTTTCTTCTTTCTCAACAAAAAGCAATTCGAATCTAAAATTGCAAAGAAGAAATGTAAAAACTGGAAATTCTAATGCAAACTTAAAGGAGATCAAAGGCAAACTCAATAGCATCTTCAGATCTTCTAATACAATCAGATAAGAAAGATAAGAAGGAAATTCAGCAGCAGTTCCAAATCAATCAACAGGAAGTCTATATTCAACTAAGCAAAAGAAATCAAGTTCAAAAAATCAACATGCAGATGATAATTCAAAAGCCTGGAAACAAAATCTGTTTTCTGTTTTAAATTACAGGTGAGTAAACTTAAGTTTTAAAAACAGTTTTAAAATTTTGTTTCCACTTTGTTATGTGAAGAAAATCATGTGTTAGCCTTCATGTTTGAATTGAAATGGATGTATGCATGTATACTAGTATTGTTGCCTGTGAATAACTAGTTATGTTGGAATATAGGCTCTGTATGTTTACAGAGTTTAATTTTCTTTTTAAATATATACATCTCATCCTCTAATCACTGTTAGCCATTTAGTTGTGAATGAAAGATGTTTAAAATCATATAATACGCTACTGGAAATAAGTTATGGAATTTTCTATAAATTATTTGTCTGGAAATTTTATGAATAACAGCGAATACATTTTTATGTCAAAAATCAACTAATTCAATTACAAATTTGGATTACATGAATGTATTCGAGGTTGAAAATCATGATTTTTAATATGAGTTTCATGATTTTTAGTTCGATAATTTGTGAGAATTTTCGAGAGAAACGCTTTTGGCATTTTTGTTGATTGCCGAAGATCGGCGGTGACTGGGAAGTCGGAGTTTGGACTGGAGGTGGTTGGGATGTCAATGCACTCGGTAAAATTAGTATGGTGATTTTTAAATGGTCGTGGTGGTCGGAATTTGATGAGATAGGGTTTAAGCTCTGTGTTTGTCGTGGATGTTCAAGTGAGTTTCGCGACGTCGTGACATTATCGGAGTCGACCACGAGTTCGCCGTGGGTACTGGTAGTCGAGACGGAACTATGGGAAGAAGGGCGAGGCTTCTCAAGGCTGGAATCGACGGTGACGAGGATATTCTGGTGATGTTCGTTCCAGGTGATGGGTTTACTATCTCATTTCGATTTGCATTCGAATCGAGAAGATTGGAAGGGTCGTACGTGATGCTATGGTCGAAGTCGAGTTGCCGGAGGCCAGAACGGAGTTCATCGACGTCCAGTCGTGGTGTGCACGTGCACGAGCACGTTGGCGTGCATCTGAAGGTTGGGATTTGGGGAAGAAAGCATTGGCTCGGGTGTTCGTTCGAGAATTATCGAGTTTTACTCGAAGCAGGGTGAAGTGAGTTTTGACTCGAGTTTACTTCGGGAATTCTACGTGTTTTGCTCGGGTCGAGTAGAAGCAGATTTTAAGGATTTTGAAAGAAAATGCTTCAAGTTTTAAAACAAGGAAACTTTGTTTCTGTAGTGTTTCTGAGTTTTAAAAGCAAAGTTAAAACAAGATTTTAACTATTAAATTAAATTGTTTTCTAGAAATTGTTTTAACAAGATTTAAATAATTTAAATAAATAAGTTTTAAAGAATAGAAAATAGAATTTTCAAAATGATCTTTGTATTAAAATTTATTTAATGACTTTGAAAAGTTTCAAAGATTTTAAAGGTAAAAATTAAATATTGTAATTGTTTAATTATAATTTTAATTAAGATTTTGATTTATTAAAGGAAATTAATATGTGAAATTAATAAGGATAATTCATTTATTGAAAATGATTTAAGAGTAACTAATAATTTAATTAAGATAAATGGTTTTCTTAATTAAGATCTTTAAATATAAGAAGTTAAGAAATTTGAAAAAAATTACTGAATGTAATTAAGTAAAATTATTTAATAAAGTAATTAGAGGATAATTATTTTATTAAATAGAAAGTAATTAAGAGTTAATTACCTAGTGTTATTAATTAAATAATTTATTTAATAAGTTAATTAAGGGATTAAGGATAATTAATAAGGTAATTAATTATTTGTTAAGGTAATTAATTAAAGGTAATTAATTAAGGGAAGTAATTAAGGGAAGTTAATTACTGGATTAGATTAATCAAACATGATTAATAATTATGGTTTAATTAAGATTAATTATTTAATTAATTTAAATATAAATAAATAATTAAAGATTGTAATTAGGAATCATTAGTTTATAATTAATTAATGATGTAATTAAGAGTTAATTAATTAAGATTAATTAATCAAATGATAAGTGATTAATTGTAATTAATTAAGGCTTAAAGTAATTAATTATAATTAATTAATTAATGAAGTAATTAAAGGTTAATTACTGTATTTGGTTAAGGATAATTAATTTGTGAAATTAATTAAGATAATTACTTAAATGTAATTAAAGAATGATTAATCAAGGTGATTAATTAAAGTGGATAATTAGAGAAAGATTAATTAATTTATTTGTAATTAATTAATGATTATATAAGTAAGATTTATAATGAAGTAATTAATTTAATTTATTTTAAATTAATTAAGAGATGAAGTGATTAATTTAATTCACTTTAAATTAATTAAAGATAGAGATAGTTAATTTAAATCAATTTTAAATTAATTATGTTATGATTAAGTAAATCATTGCTTATATAAGAATGGATGACATTGATTTGTCTTGAATGGATGTAATCTCAGAAATGAGATAAGTAATGTGGTGTGGTATGAATGCTTGGTTGCATTATAATGGTAATATAGATTAACTATTGTGATGTTGATATGGATTACCTATTTGATTATGAATCATCTGTTTAAATGATAATGTGATTATCAATTGTGATGTGTGAATTATCTATCTGTATGAATATAGATAAGTTGAATTGTTTTAACCTTAAAACAACTTGGCCTTAAAAGATACGTTTTGGATTTCGATGAGACCGGGATCGGGTTTCCGTATACCGGTATTCCAGGTCTGGAGACCCGAATACCACATCGATCCAAATTAACGATAGGTCGTGAATCTCAAGTGAAGATGAAGATTCAGAGTGCAAGGGTTATTGTCGTTAACTCTGAGGGTGATTCCAAAACGAGTGTAACGAGATAATGCCTTCGGTTTCGTTCGAACCCGGAACGAACTTGTATGGATTGAATGCTTTCAGCACATCGTCAGGCGGACGATGAGCATTCTAAGTGATATGTTCTGATTAAAGGTAATCGTAACCTCAAGCCTCATCAACCGGGAATGGCTAAAACAGGGGAGGTGCAGCAAGGCTTCGTGGGTAGCACCCACTGAGAGCAAGATAGATCCCTGTCTAGAGGTCCCTTTTCTTTTATTCGGCTTAGTGTGTGGTTGGTCGCGCCAACTACGGGATTATCTTGTTCGGGATTATCCAGTAAGGGATGGTTCCGGCTTTGTGTTGCAGGGGAGCGGGCGTACTCCTCGGTACGGTGATCTAGGCCACGTACTGTGACGGGCGGTACCCCAGTAGCCCTGCCATTGTATGGAATCCAAAATCCAATAAGTGCCGTACGTATTAGTTGTGCCCAACTATGTTGGAATGTGAGATGTAAGCATTTCAGCTATTTCTGTATTTTACTTGAAAACCCTAGACCCTATTATAATACAATCGGATTTCCTATCAAATGTTTTAGTTAGCGTAAGGTAAAAACTTACCCATGTTTATTTGTGGGGAGTCTTACGTGATACTTTTCTTTTCAAAGGTTTTCAAAGTTAAACAACTTTAACCCGTTTACTCACACCAGACCCATGTCTGACCCAAGTGTTTATTTTCTGTTTTATTAAACTCTTGGGTACTCAATATTGTATTGAGTAGTCGAGAGATTCAGGTTAGTGTTGACGAATACTGGAGGAGCTGAGGAGCAGGAGGCTTCAGCGAGTAGATATATAGAGTTTCCGCTGTGTTTGTATTAGTCTGTATTGTACTGATGTACTTGTGTTGTATAATAGACAGAAGTTTATAACTGTCTATTCTGTGATGTATAAATTGTGTACTCTGATGTATATGATACTATGTAATATCTTATGTGATAATATATTTCTCGTTCCGCTGTGAGATTTCTGATGTGTTGTTGTTCTCTCTTCTTTTCTTTTCTTCTTCTATCCCTTTCTTTCTTCATAACGATGCGTCTTTCTGGGCAAAGAAAGCCGGGTCGTTACACATAGCAATTAACAAACCATGCGTCCAATTCTAGCCTAGCATGTAGAATTCTAAAACTAGAACAAGTTACAATGTCGTGAGATGACACGACACCTTATGGCCATACCTCGAAGAGTTCAGGATGAGCTGCCTTCATCCTCTCTTCCACCTCCCATGTACAATCGTTATCATCATCACTCCATTGTATCTTGAGCAACTTAACTTCCTTCCTCCTAAGCTGTTTCGTGTCAGTTCCCACAACACAAAGCGGCTTACGAGATCTCTTATCAACTAGGTCAACTTCAAAATCTTCACAGCTATCAGCAGAAACCACAGTATTCGAGTTGTGCACATACTTCCTTAGATACGATACATGAAAAACATTGTGCACACTCGCCATCTTTTCTGGTAACTCCAATTTATAGGCGAGCTTTCCAATTCGCTCAATGATCAGGAATGGTCCAACAAATCTCGGAGTCAATTTTCCTTTCTTCCCGAATCGAATAACATTCTTCAGTGGAGAAATCTTCACAAAAACCATATCTCCTACGTCGAATTCCAAATCCTTACGACGCTTATCGGCATAACTTTTCTGTCGGTCTTGGGCTGCCTTCATTCGTTTCCAAATGATCTCTATGCAATCCGAAGTCTGTCGAATCATTTCTGGCCCAAGTATCAGCTTTTCTCCTGTTTCTAACCAACATGTCGGGGAGTTACACGATCTTCCATACAATTCTTCATACGGTGCCATACCATTGCTTGACTGGTAACTGTTATCATATGAAAATTCCACCAAATGAAGGTGATCTTCCCATGATCCTCCGAAATCTAAAACACATGCCCTGAGGAGATCTTCCAAAACTCGATTGACTCTCTCGGTCTGACCATCTGTTTGGGGGTGATAAGCTGTACTCAAACACAACTCGGTTCCCAAAAATTCCTGGAAGCTCTTCCAAAATCTACTAGTGAACAATGGGTCTCGGTCACTCACTATACTTTTCGGAATACCATGGAATCGAACTATCCACTTAACATACAGCTCAGCCAACTTTGATGCAGTCCTGGTTGATCGAACAGGAATGAATCTTACACTCTTAGTCAAGCGATCAACGATGACCCAAATCCCTTCATTTCCCGTTCTTGTTCTAGGTAGCCCATCAATAAAATCCATCGATATTTGCTCCCACTTCCATGTAGGAACTTCTAATGGCTGAAGCAATCCACTGGGCTTCTTCTGCTCAGCTTTTACCAATTGGCAGTTCATGCACATGGAAATAAAATTTCCAACATCCTTCTTCATACCTTCGCAATAATAGGTTCTCTTCATATCCCGATACATCTTATTTCCACCTGGATGAATTGTCAACTTTGAGTGATGACTTTCCTTCAGAACTTCATTTCTCAATTCATCTATATCGGGAACAACTAGTCGTCCTTGCTTCCGAAGCCAACCCTCTCGATCGACCTCGAATCCTTTATCCTTTTCTGGGTCCAATCCAGATTCCAAATCACGGATAATCTTGACAAGTTTATCGTCTCGCTTTTGGCTCTCGCTAATTCTTTCCACAAGAGTCGGTCTTATCGATAAGTTTGCCAACATCTCCGGTTCCAATTCACATCTGGGCCTGAAGTCAAATCCAGCTAAATACTCGAGATTCTTCCATTCTGAAAACATGGCACCAAATCCTGCATGTCTTCGACTTAACGCATCTGCCACTACGTTACCCTTTCCCGGAGTATAGGCTATACCAAAATCGTATGATGCCAAAAACTCTAGCCATCGTTGCTGTCTAAGATTCAAATCCTTTTGGGAGAAAAGATACTTCAACGACTTATGATCTGTAAACAACTCGAATCGAACTCCCAATAGATAATGTCTCCACATCTTCAAAGCAAATACAATCGCTGCCAACTCCAAATCATGAGTCGGATAATTCCTTTCATGCGGCTTCAGTTGTCGACTTGCATACGCAACAACTCTATTCTTCTACATCAGCACTGCTCCAAGTCCAGTACCACATGCATCGGTGTAAACCACCATCCCTTCATTTCCACTTGGAATAGTCAAAACAGGAGCACTTGTCAATCGCTCTTTCAGGATTCTGAAAGCTTGCTCACACTTAGCATCCCATATGAATACTTGGTTCTTTTTCGTCAATCCTATTAATGGTGCAACTACCTTGGAAAAGTCTTTGATAAATCGACGATAGTATCCTGCTAATCCAAGAAAACTCCTCACATCAAATGCATTCTTAGGTCTACCCCAATCCTGGATTGCTGCCACCTTAGCGGGATCAACTGCTATTCCATTTCTAGAGATAATATGGCCTAAGAACCTCACTTCACTCTTCCAGAAGTGACACTTCGAAAACTTAGCCTTCAGCTGATGTTTCCGTAAGATTTCCAAAACAATACGCAAGTGCGTCTTGTGCTCTTCTTCAGTTCTGGAATAAATCAAAATATCATCCACGAACACTAGTACGAACTTGTTCAACTGATCTCTGAACACTCTATTCATAAGATCCACAAAATATGCTGGCGCATTGGTCAATCCAAACGGCATTACCAGCCACTCAAAGAAACCGGATGGTGTCCTGAAAGCAGTCTTTGGCACACTATCCTTAGCCACTCTTAACTGGTGAAATCCCGTTGCCAAATCCATCTGAGAAAACACCTTAGCTTCGTGAAGCTGATCAAACAAGTCATCTATTCTCGGCAATGGATACTTGTTCTTCTTAGTCACTTTATTCAGCTCACGATAATCCACACACAACCTCAACGATCCATCCGCTTTGGTTACAAACACAACTGGTGCACCCCATTCGGACACACTACGCCGAATGAATCCCTTCTGTAAAAGATCATCAACTTGCACCCACAACTCTTGCTGTTCCCTAGGCGCCATCCGCCTAAGAGGCATCACAACAGGTCTGGCTCCTTCAACTAGATCGATACGAAACTCGATCTCCCTATGCAGCGGTAACCCTTTGACCTCATCAAAGACATCCTCAAATCCATTAGCGATTGACACCGATGACAGTCCATCCCGTGGAACAACCAGCGAATACATGAAGCTCATGAAGAAGCCTTCCTCATGCTTACATCGTATCACAACCTTTCGCCCATCCACATTCTCGACTGTCACCTCCAACCTTTCACAATCAACCTTTGCCGCATACTTCCTAAGCCAGTCCATACCCAAAATAATTCCAAACCCCGCAAAGTTCAGAACAAAAAAATCACAAACAAAAGAGCAATCATGACTCGATACAACCAAACCACGGCATTGCATACACAGACAGGACGAACCCCCAACTGGATTAGTCACAACCAATGGTTTATCAACGATATCCGGTTCTAGACCCAACCGGCCTACAAGTTCAGTACAAACAAAAGAATGCGACGCCCCAGTATCGAATAACACTCTAACTGGAACACCACATATGGAAAGAGTACCTTGAACCACCACACTCTTTCCTTTCTCTTCTGCAGTAGGAGATTTTGAAGATGATGGAACAGCCCCCAAAGCATAAGCTTGCACAATCTGCTTGTCCTTCTGCGGTTCTGGACAATTCTTCTTAATATGCCCCGGCTTGTCATAGTTATGGCACTTCACCGGCATCTTTGGATTCTTGCAATCTCTGGTGAAATGGCCCTTCTGCTGGCTATTGTAGCAGGTCACTTCGCCCTTCGGCTTCTTCTGGCCATCCTTACCCTTTTGCTGCTGCTGCTTCCTCTTCTTGTTTCCACCCTGCTGTGGTTTAGACTCCTCCTTGGTCATAGCAACAACAGATCCTTCTTTAGGAAACAGACTTTCGTGCCTGAGAGCTTTCTCCACAAGCTTCTCAAATGGATCGTCCAAATGATCCACCAACTGCCTCCCAAGATAACTGTCCAAGCCTGTCACAAACTTCTCGTTCTTCTGATATGAAGATTCAATATACGACCGGGCATACTTGGACAAAGCTTCAAACTCAGAAACATACTCAAGAACTGGTCTTCCATCTTGCTTGAGCTCTACAAACTTCTTAAACAGACCAGACTTCTGAGATGTAGAAATGAACTTAGCTTCAAATCTAGCTTGGAATTGCTCCCAAGTAATTTCTTCCTCTGGAGTATCAATGGTGATAGATTTCCACCAATCAGAAGCTCTTCCTTGAAGCTGTTTTGATGCGAGCTTCCTTTTGGTTGCAACCTCGATTCCAAAGTCACCAAAGATCCTTCTACAAGCATCTATCCACCTCTGGACTTCAATGGTTGACTCTGTTCCCAAGAAAATCTTCCCTCCAAGAGCAGTATAGTCTTTACACAGCTTAGCAAAATCCACCGGTCTTGGAGTTTGAACTTGAACTCCAACATCTACTGATGGCCCCGGAGCTGGCATCCTTCTCATGATCGAAGTCATCATAGCCTCGAACATAGCAGCATAATCAGTAGCCCCCTCAGTAGCACGGCCTTCCCTAGCAGCTGGCCTCCCTCTTCGACTCATTCTTAATATCTATAAAAGAAATGATCAGCACACGTTGAGAAACAACTGCATAAAGGACTCAAATCCTTCTAAGCTACTATATTATATATAGTAATCATCCATCAAAATACAATTACGTCTCTCATACGTAGTTACGTCAGCGAGCGTTGGGTAAAATCGATTAACCAAGGCTCTGATACCAAATGTGACGACCGCCCATGACTCCTGCACTAAACATAGAGATAGTGCGCTGAAAAGTGTGCCAGGCAGCCATGGATGATCGTCAGGGGTAAGTTAAAACAGCAGAATCTATCGTATTACTCACAGCACATGGATAAAATACAATAGAGAATATATATAGTGAAGCTTAGCAAAATAGAATCTCATCAATTAAGCTTCATAATAGTTGAATACAAACATCTGAATAGTCAATACATCAAGCCTCACTACATATCACTCAGAGGATTATACAAGCAGCGAAACATCCAGTACATATAGTAAGAATATAATATGCAAGCCTCCAGCTCGTCTTCGTCATCAGCATCGTCGGAAACTAAGAACAGCACCTGTCACCTGCTACCTAGTCTGCCCATCCCAAAATGGATGAACAGCCCAAGGTAATAAGAGTTGAACATAAAACCTTGAGTCAGACAACAGTCTTAGTGAGCGGTAAATTAACTAACAACATACCAAAAGAGCATAAAGGTAAAAGGAATAGGAATCCAACCCTCCCACTCCACCTCTTTCTACAGTGATAGCCCCCAGACACACTAAGCAGAAGTAAACATAGTAAAGCACACATCTAAAGTAAAGAAATTATCACTCGAGTCAAGGGCAATGTTTTCCAAGTACAAACCCCAAGGCCTAAACCAAGATCAGATAAGCACCCAGAGAATATTGCTCTTGAGACCGAATGACGATACAACCAAACATCCATGAATCTGGCTATCACTGTTATCATTGCTTCGATACCACCGTTAATTGAATGACCGGCACATTCTTTCAGCCGTCCGTCAAGGGCCAATGGTAACCCCAGTTCTAGACAGAACTCCGCACGTCGTCGCAGCCCGTGCCTAGGACTATCGAATCTACCCAGAGTAATCGACCACCAACTGTAGTCTTTTGGGACTATCGAATCTGCCCAGCGTACTCTTGCTTTGAGCCTGTTAGAACCTTCAACAACGATGAAAACTCAGCCTTCTAGTCATCCTCCTCGACGACTATTCTCATTCTAGCTCAAGCGCCTCTCGAGCCAACCATTATCCTCAAACTCAAACCATTTCACCGTGTCATCAACATGCTTGGAATGATCCCGTCTGGATTAGACCAAGGCTATCTCACATCATGCCTCGCTTTATCTCATCATAGCAAAGCCTCATCTCATCATCATCATCATCGAATCTATCCATATGAGCTTTATCATCCGCGTCATATGCCACGAGCAGCTTTTCTTATTCAAGAGCCTTTCCCTTAGCTTTTGAATCATCTTCAACCAACTTGTCCAAATCAAATCATCAATCAACTAATTTATAACAATTAATCAAGTCAATCATTAATCCAAGTAATCAAGCATTCAAACATGAGCTAATAAACAATTATAACAATAATGGCAATCTTGTAAATAAAGAGTCTAAATCTAACAAGCATGAATCATGAGCAATATCTCTACAACTTGATGAATGAACTTGCATAGGTTACCATATAGTAAAATGGATGTCAAATCATCATGAACAATAGATCTATACTTAGGTTTAAGAAAATGCATGGAAATCACTATTTTAACACAAAATCAAGCCACCAATCCGATATACTCCTTTGGATCCGTGTGAGAGATAACCACCACTCACCGAATCATCTAAACACCTTAAAAGCAACAAACTTCATATCTGGACAGCGAAGGATCTAGCTCGATTCTCCAAAATTCCGCTTCAAACGATGAAATCTGTCTTCGATGGTTGTAGATCTTCAATCAAAGCTCTTGGATCTTCGATTTGATCTTCGATTTGGATGGAAGGAATCACAAAATTAAAGTGGAGAAAAGAAGTAAAGAAGTGTAGTTCTCGAGCTCTCAAAATAGCAGCACTTCGTCGCTTCAAAATCCGGATCCCAAAAAATGAGGAAAAACCCGTGTATTTATAGGCAGTTCCTTAAGTCGTCCGCCCCATTAAGTCGTCCACGACTTATGAAAACCCCACGACCTACGACTTACGACTTAGCAAATCCTACGACTTAACGACCCAAACCTATGCGCATCCACGACCTAACGAGTTAGCAAATACTACGACTTAACTTCATAAGCCCTTACGCGACCTACGACCTAACACTCATAAGCGGCTTAGCGACTTAACGCTACACGACCTAACGATCTAACAGGAGTACCAACCTAACACTTCACCTTCACGCGACCTAACAACTTAGCCTTTACGCGACCTAACAAGGTCGTCCCACGACCTAACTACACTCAGCATACTAACATAGGTCGTCTACGACCTAACTAAACACGGCATAGCGATCTCAACGACCTATCCTTAACTCGTCCACGACCTAACTTCCTTAGGTCGTTAACTCACTCAACCCCTAGGTCGCTAAACCCCTTAAGTCGCCAACTGCTACCACTATCTTCCTTAGGTCGCTCGACCGACCTAAACTATAACACGACCTAACCCCTTAGGTCGTCTAAACCCTTAAGTCGCCTAGTCCTTAAGTCGTCTACTCCTTAAGTCGTTTACTCCTTAAGTCGTCAACTTCCTTAGGTCGCTCACCTAAGCCACTAAGTCTCTCCATAACCCAACCTACTACACGACCTAACTCTAGACGACTTAAACTCTGGTCGACTTAACAACACTAACGACCTAATGACAACAGTTTTACGATCTTTCGATCCGTAAAAATACGGGTCGTTACATGGAAGGTGAAATGATAAGTTTATTTGTTTTTACCTCGATGGGTTTAAGCGACATTCAATTTTTCAACCTTAAAGTAAACTTGTATTACAAGTGGGTAGATATGTATTACAACACTAATTTGAAGGAATCATGAAAATTATTACAATAGTAAGAGCACAATCAGCAATAACTTGTTCAGTTAAAAAACCAGCTACCATGCAATCGGTTGTGGCTTGTTTAGTTTGCTGTGGCTAGTTCAAGTTGATTTCATGGCTGGTTGACTGAACATGGGACTGATTTTAAAATGGCGGATACTTTCCCGTTTTATAACTAAAATGGCAAAGCCTTCGCCGTTTTAATTACAAAACGATAAAATCCCCGTCTTTTAATTCCCAATGTTAAAATTTTAAACGACTAGTTTACATCGGCTACTTTATACCCCAACCCCATATATACCATAACATCCCTTCTTTCTTCTTCCACACCAATATTCTTCACTTCTTTCTGCTCTACTACGTAATGCCTTCTTCTGCTAAATGATCAAGCAAAAAAATAGTAAGCGAAGAATCCATCTCTACTTCTCAAAATTGTCCATTCGATCTGTAACAACCCGTAATTTAATCACTTTAAATATGAATATTTGATATATTTTTAAATAACCAATTAATATATTTTATAACTCAAATAAACGTCTTTTAAGTTATAGCTAATGATGGTGGTATCGTTTTAAAATTTTGGTTTACAAAAAAAATTAGTTCGGAGAAAAATCGAAAATGTGACCGGAAATCATTTTTTGGATTTTTGACTTTTTAGCGGCAAAAAGTTATCGAAAAATATTGTGTACACCAGAGTATATACAGACACACACTTCTATAAGCAACATATGTTATGGTTAGAGTTAAATATGGTAAAATAATTTATTAAAGTAAAAAGTAAAGTCGACTTTTCCTTTCTATTATCAAAAAATGAAAAAGGTAACTTCACATCATGGTAAGAAGTGAAGTGATGGAATGAAGGGGAGGGGGTTGATGGATTGCATGTGTAAGAGGGTAAGGGAGAGGTGAGGTGGCAACTTCATGTGGAAGGCATAGGGTTAAAGGAAAAAAGGTAATTTTCATATTCCATATTATATAAAAACAATTCTCTTTTTTTCAATCCTCATTTTTACTTCATTCACTCATTTTCAAAACTCTATTATCTTCCATTTCAAGTTCTTATTTTCATGGCTTCTTAATTTTTTTAAGTTTAAAATCCTCTCTTTTCCACTTTAAAACCTTAAAACAATAGCCAAAATACTTTCTTTCTACCTTACATCTCCTCTCTTCCAAAAACCAACCAAATACACCCCCTTAAAGTCAAGGCCGAGCCCACTCCACCTAGGCCAAACCAAAAATTGACTTCCCCAGGACCTTAAGGTCAAGTTTTTGAAAAGGAAAGTAGATCGGTGTGTTGGTGCTAGGTTGTAGTAGCTTCGATTTATAGTCGTGTGGATTTTGGTGAGAAAATCTCACCTCTGAAAACAAAGTTTTGAACTTTATTATTGTAGTAATAAAGTTAGTTAGTAGTTTACTTGTTAGTACCTTAGGTATTAGTTTTGATGATAACAACTATATATACTTATATAAAGTGGAAATTAGCCACAAGGGCCTCTTTAGCAAGTGGAATTAGTTTCTAGGACACACAAATGAAATTAAAACTTTCAAGGACAAAACGTAAAATAATTAGTTTTTAGGGCCTAAAAACCTATGAAATTATGTCCTTGAAAGTAATTGGACTGCTGACTTTGTCCTTGAAAGTAATTATTCTGCCGACTTTGGCCTTGAAAGTAATTTCTTTGAATGTGTATCCTAGAAACTAATTGGACTGCAAAGTTTGTCCTTCTGGTGAAATGCCCCTTATATAAAATACAAATACAAATGTTTTATCAAGTTATATATAATATATTATGCAGCATATTAGATAGGTGCTGATTAAGAAAACAGTACAGTATCAAGAATAGATTCAAGATGCTAATATAAAATTTTAAGAGTTGGAGAATGAAGATTCATGAGTATTGAAGAGTTCAAGATTTCAAGATATACCAGATAAATTATAAAGTCGTAGAATTTATGTTAAAACCTTGATAGTACTTTCATGATCTCTCTCTCCTTCTCTAATTTTGTTTTAGATATCTTTCAAATATCCTGTTTTCAAAATAATCTTTTCAAACATCTATTCCAAATATTTCTCAAAATAATTTCTTAACCTTTTATATTTACAAAGATATTATATTAAGTTTTCAAGTAGTTTTTAATCTATTATAGTTTTTTCTATTTTAGTTTATATCTTCCTTATGTTTATTTTTTATATTTATATTTTGATTTTAGATATTTACTTATAATTTATAACTTTATTGATTTTATACATATTATTTGCATTATATTGAATACCCTTATTAAATCTTTCAAAATTATTTTATAAAGTTTTATTAAGTTATATTTTGATTAAAATGTGAATAAGCTATATTTAAATGATGCTACAAAGCATCAAATTATTTTACAAAGCAATAGATTCGAAAAATGATATTTTTAAAATGTTTGTCAATTTTGTGAAGAGTACGTCGACATACTCTATCTATGTGTGTCGACATAGTGACCGTAATTTTCAAAATTCAAATTTGAATGCAAGTGCATTTTCATCGTATCTCTTCGCAAATGGATAAGACTTTTGTTTCTCTATATATACCAAACTTCCAAACGAATTTTTATTCTTCGTTTTTATTATTTATCTCTCCTCCTTTCACTCTCTCATTTTCTAAATCAAAATATACTCAAACTCTGTCGAAATTCAACCATAATTGAATTCAATCATCACTAGTTTGATTCTCCTTCATCTACTCTTTAATTTCTTTCATCTCTCTTTCTCACTCAAACCTAGATCAAAGTGCTATTCAAGAGGTATAGGATCAATTGTAATCAAAATTGAAGATCCGAGTCTATAAAAGTCTATCAAATCATAGTGCTATACTTGTGGGTGTGTTTGTGGCCCGTAAAATCAATCAAGTGTGCTTAGTAGCCCGTAAATCTAGTGGGTGTGCTTGTACCTATAACGACCCGTAAATTTTAACGATTTTTAATAATGTAATTAACTAATTTTTTCTTAAAATTAAACAATAAAAAATTTTGAAATGAAAATTTGATATTTGTTATGCGTCTATTTAAACATAGAAAATGTCAAATTTTCATCAGAATATATGTAAGTTTATTCTGTTGTGAAATTTTCAATTTTAATTTAAATGAGTTAAATTTGATGAAAATAAAATATTTTCAAAATCTAAATATTTTTATATAATAAAATTGTAAATCATTTTCTAAGTGAGACATCATATTTCATTTTGCCAAATTGAAGGTTATACAAAAGAAAACTTAGTAATAAAAATGTTCAAACTAAATTTTTGCTTAATAGAAATGTTGTAAATAAAAGGTAAATTGTATAGTGCTCAATTACACTCAGAAACATTAATAAAACTTACCCGGAAAAAGTTTGAATGTAATGAGAACATGTAATTGAATAGTATACAATATAAAATGTAAGTAATAAGATGTCCAAAATGAAGTTTTGTTAAGGGGATTTATAAATAAAAATTTAGAGATTATAATAAATGTTTATACACTTAATCTATGTTGCAGGATATATTAAGTGAAATAAATTTAATAAAAAGAGAATGCTATTTAAATAAATAAATTGAATGTAAATTAATTGAAAGTGAGTTAATTAGAATAATGATAAATGGAATTTATATGGTTTTAAATTAATAGTTGTATCTGGTACTATATTTAGAATCTATCTTTCCTTTCTGTTACTTCTATTCTCCTATCTCGTTTCTTTTTTGGGACGAAAAATTTTGAGTGGGGGAGAGTGTAACGACCCATAAATTTTTACGATTTTTAATAACGTAATTAACTAAATTTCTCTTGGAATTAAACAATAAAAAATTTTGAAAATGAAAATTTGATATTTGATATGCGTCTATTTAAACATAGCAAATGTCAGATTTTGATCAGAATATATGTAAATTTATTATGTTGTAAAATTTTCAATGTAAATTTAAATCAGCTAAATTTGATGAAAATAAAATATTTTCAAAATCTAAATATTTTTATATAGTAAAATTGTAAATCATTTTCTGAGTGAGATGTCATATTTCGTTTCGCCAAATTTGGACCGCTCCACCTCCGTTTATCTTATTTTCGGTGTTTTAGCAGCATTTTTGGCAGCAAATATCGAATCTGTTCATCTGTTAACATGTACCATTCTGTTCATCTCATCGTGTTGATCTCTGTAGTATATTCATTTGTGCATTTCAGCGTCCGGTACGCGGCGAAATACGTGAAACGGTTCGTCGTATCGGTACCCATTTTGAATCTCTAGTGTGTTCTATGAATTTATATTTGTCCACCGGTTGATAAACAAATGGTCGCTACTTTTCAAATTCTCAAAATTTAATATTTCCGTTTGCTATTCCCCACATTCAACTTATATTTTCTGGTTCGTCCTTTTAGTTTGCATTCTTCCTCTTTCTTATTTTGTTTTGTTCTGAAGTAAAGAAAAATTTAATAATATAATATTGTTTATATATAATTTTATCGGCTATCTTCATTTTTGTCTCGAGCCACCACCTGGCCTTGCTTTCCACTAGAACAAATCTGCTGTGCTCCTTTGTCGTCCATCCATTCCCTGCTCCGATCCCCTGAACCACGCAACCCTTCACCTTGTTGCCTAGTTTTCCCATCGCCATGCCACGTCAGCCTATTGTCGATAACACCATGCAAACTGCCAGCCGATCCAACCCATCTCAACCCCTCTTCCCATACCCTATCCACAGCCTGAACCGAGCCCGGCCTTCCATAGCCCTTCGCCTCCATGCAACGCGACCAACCACCTTCCCACCGTGACAGCCCTCCATCACCATTTGACTCGAACCACCCACAACCTTCCACACGTATGCAACTTCCCTCCATTTGCAAGTCTCACCGACCCAATCCACAACCTTCTCATCACCACAGTCTTCTCGAAGCAGCCATCTCGCCACCTCCTCCCCACCAGATCCGAGCCCACCCACTTCACCGTTGCTTCTCACCTCACCAGACAGCCGATAGACACATACGCCCATCTCAGCCTCTGCCTGCTGTGTTCTTCCACTCACAGTCTCAGCCACCTCACTGCTCCACCCACCCATGCCACGTCCAGCAACGGCCGAAGCCTCCACCAAGTCTAGACTCCTGGCACAGCCCACCAGATCTGATCCAAACCCCTCTCTTTATCCACCTTCCTCCGCCTGCACGTTAGCAGCAAACCGAACCCACCAGCCACCTCAATGCTTTATCACCTGAGCCACCACTTCCCCTGGCCATAGCTGCCTCTTCCCCAAGCACTTCTCCTTCTTATGTTTCTATTTACATGTCTAAATATAATATTCATGTAATTTAGTAGATATGTATGTATGTTTATAACAATATTGATTTTAAAGTGTGCGTGTGTGTGTGTATAGATTTTATTTAAATATGTGTTTCAAATTGAATATTGATTTTAAATATAATATATATATTTCATATAAAATTATATATATATTGTTTTCAATGATTCCAAGCTATCAATCATCGAATTCGTGTTCATCATACCGTGCTTAGGAATTTGTGCTTGGATTCGTCACGTCTTCTTCTTGTTATTTCTCTAGCCTTGAAAGGTGAGCGATCATTCAGGATTAACATTCTTGTATTTAGTAAATTAAATTCACATGAAATGACGATTGAAATATGTTGTTAAATTTGAATTTATTAGTAATTAAATCATTAAATATGATATGTTATTATTTGCATTGGTTCACTTATGCTAATTGACAGTATTAACACCAATAACCTGTTATATATATGTTATATTGTCAATTTTGATATATGCATGTTGTTGATATGTTATTATCATATTGTTCTCACTGTGCAAGTTCCCTGTTAGTTTAGGAAATCCCTATGGGTTGAAATGATACATACCCGAACGATCTTATAGATTAAGGGAAAATCGTTATGGGTTGAAATGATAAACTCAAGCGATTTTCATTGATTTTGAAATTTTGGGATTGCGGGTTGAAATGATATATACCCATAAATATTAAATTATTATGGATTGAAATGATAAATATCTGTATCACTTGACCATAGGATAGAAAATTATATACGGACACCGTTGGTCTATTTTGGAAAAATGATTTCTAAAGTTTGAAAGGAAATATATGAGTTTTAATAAATATTGATTTTTAAATATAATATAAATATATTTTATTTTTGTAAAATTTAGATTTTTAAAATTAGATGTTTTAGAAATTTTAAAATTATAAGTTAAGTTTTAAAATGTAAATATAAAATTTTACTTATAACTTTATTATTTTTAAATTATAGAATTAAGATTTAAAATAGATTTAATAATAAAAATTTAATAAAAATTTAATTTAACTAATATATATAATACGTTTTAAACTATTTTGAAATTATATTAATATTTTGAAAATATATTTTGTAATAACTTTAATAAAATAAAGGTTGGGAAGATAAATTAAGTTAATTTGCAGTGTAATTTGTTAGAGAATTGAATTAAATAAGGATTAATTTGAAACGTATGTATTTTAAGATTTTGAAAGGTATGATTTATAACTTGATTTAATTAAAGGCGATTAAATGAATATTTTCAAATTTAAATAAAATTGAATATTTAGTTTTGATTTAAATTTGTAATTTGAGATTTTATTTTAAATGCTTATAAAAAGTGATTAGGTGAATGTTTTAGAATTAAATATAATTGAAGATTGATATTTAATTTTTAATTTTTTTCAATTTGCAGTTTGAGATTTTATTTAAATGTTATTAAAAATGATTAAGTGAATATTTTCACATTTGAATAAAATTAAAGTTGAATGTTGAAATATAAATGAAATTTATATGGTAAGTACTTGAATATTTAACTTTGAAACTTATTGAATTTGGAGTGATAGTTCCAACCTGGATTTGAAATCGATATAAACTGAAATGGTTTTATTAAGAATTTGAATTGAACCTTTAACCCTTTATTTGAAATTGTGAAACCGAGATTGATTTGAATCGAATTTTGGAACTAAGGTTGATTTGAATGTATTTGTGAAATTAGAAGGAACAATTCTAATTTGAAACTATTTTGATATAAATTATTTTAATCTATAACCTATTTTTAAATATATAAACTATTTTAATATATAACCTATTTTTAAATATATAAACTATTTTTAATTTATAACTATTTCAATATATATAAACTATTTTCAATATTTAAACTGTTTAAGTTGGAACTGTTATGATTTAATGGATATAAAGCGAATATTTTGATATGATGGTTTAAACTATTTTGTGGGGATGATTTTGGAAATGGAAATGATTTAAAGGAAATAATGATTTCGAAAGCGAATATGATTTCGAAAGTGATATGATTTCAAAAGTAATATGATTTCGAAAGTGAATATGATTTCGAAAGCGATATGATTTTAAATGAATATGATATTTTGATATGAAGTATAAACTGTTTGAAATATAAAAATGACCACGGTGTGAAATAAGCGTTTGGTTGTTAAAGAGACCGGGATCAGATATTGTCATACTCTCTACCAATATCGAAAACCACTTTAACAACTGTGTAGGTGGTGGAGATTCCAGAACGAAGTAGGATGGTTTGGCGACGATTCTATATGAGGTATTAACGCAACCCTGACTCCCACGAGTCAGCTTGATGTGGCTAAAACAGGAGCTATACCAGGCCAAGTGAGGTCGCACCTCTGATCGAGCATGCTCCTTCGATACCATTCTATTACTTTGTGATTTGATTGGGTGCACCTTTGATTATGGGAGTGTGTCTCGAGGTGGGCGGTAGTAGCTGCTATGCTTCACCACCAGTCCGGGAGTGCAAACGGTAGAATCCTACCCTGGCATTTCCTCGCGTGCCTCGTCACATGCCTTATTGCACCCTCTACGAGTTTGTTTTGTACCTTACCTATGGAGTGCTCCTTGTGTATCCCATCAGTTTGGTGGGGCTTACAATATCTGTATAGACTACGAGAATATATAAAATGTGTTAAGGGGAATATGGCTAACGCCTTAATGCTATTTTAATAGTTTACTTTACTATAAACATTATATATGTAGCGTATTGTACTATGTATGTAGATAGTTTAACGGATCCTTAGAGGATGGGTATCCCAAACATCCTTTAAGTTATTTGCGTTTCACTTGACATTTAACTTGAGTTGATTTACTGGTATAAGAATGTTAATCCTGACTTGAGTGTTTTGTGTTTTGCTTTATGCTGGTCAGACTGAGTGTCACAGCATTTGAGACTCACCTTTGGAGCTTGGAGCTTTGCTTGAAGATCTGTCCTACATCTATTCAGCATTCAGTTTTTCAGTTGTTTATGTTCATACTTATCAGTTGTTGTAGTATTTGAGACTACTTTGTATTTGATATTTCTGTTGTATTTTGTTTTAACTCTGATGTTCTATAGTAGCTTCATGAACTACTATTTATCTATTCCACTGCTTATTGTTATATTACTCTCTGTTTGTGATTCTGTGATTGATTTATTTACTATACATGCTAAGTTTTGCCAAATATAAATTAATAATCTGTTGTTTTGAGCAATTCAAGTCCAACATGTATGGGTGATTTGTCGATTTGAATGGTTCGAAATGCCAGGTCATTACAGTTGGTATCAGAGCCAGGTTTAGGCAAAACTTAGCATATAGAGTAAAAATTAATTATATAATCTTCTTCATTCGAGCTTGAAAATCATTGTTAGGATTTCCTTTGATTAGGATTTTCTTTTGAATTTTTGGAACTTTTCCCTTTGGTCTAGAATCCACTCTTGTCTTCTCCCGTTCGTGTTCATTTTGACACTAGGGCATCCCATAGCTCTATTTCTGTTGAGCTCTGTAATAAATTTGAGCACATCTTGCAATCTCAATTTGCAGCTTCATCTTTGTGTGTGACTAATCCCATCGGTGGTCCTGCCAACCTTAGTATGATTTGTAAAGGGGCGAAACTCCTTTACAACATGCATCGATTCACCGGAGGTTTCTACATCCTCGGTTTTGATGATGCCATCTTTTGCAAAGCCCGAACCATAGTTTCATCTTTTCGCTTGATTCTCAGCCTTGTGATCTTGACTCTACCCCGATAGTCAGGGATTATCCTGATGTTTTGTTGAAGTCACTTCTCTTCCTCCCAAGCGGGAAATTGAATTCCACATCGATCTTATTCTTGGAGCTCGATCTTGCTATTGGTTTTCACCAGCTTTATGTAACTGAGGAGAGCATTCCCAAGACAGCTTTTCGAACGGCGAATGGTTTCTATGAATGGTTTGTCATACCTTTGGATTAACTAATGCTCCTGCCTTCTTTGTCGATCTCATGAATTCGCATTCTCCACGATGTCTCAACAAGTTTGTCCCTACTTTCATTGATGATATTCTCATCTTTTCTAAATCTCGATTGACCGGTTAAGGTCAACGCAATTAATATAAGTATATCCATCTTTCCTCTTTTGTAATTTAATTATCTTATCTTCCTTTTGAGTCTATCTTCTTTGTTAGAATTCTCTTTGATTAGGGTCCCTCTTAATTTGAATCTCTATCCTTGTTCTAAAATCCATTCTTGAATCATCCTGGAGTGTATTTGTAACTAATATAAAAATGTTTTATATTGTGTTGTTTGAGTTGTTAAATTTGAATTTTGGGTTTCGATCGATTCGTCTGGCCAACGCTATCGATAGGAATTCCAAAACACTTGAACAGAGCAAACTGACACAATATTGTTTTCGAAATTTGTAAATGAAATAATTTTATGTATGATTATATTTTATAATTTTCTGAAATTTGATGGTTAAATGAATTGGTTGTTAGAAATGATAATACTAGATTATCATTTATTGTTTTGTCAATATTCCTAAACCATTAAGTATTGCCATTTGTTATAAGAAGTTGAAATTTTATAAACATGGTTTATAAATCTGTTTTGCAAATGAAATGAATTTAAATTAAGGATTTGAGAATTTAATTTCTGGTGCTTTTCTAACTTTGGTTTTCAATGTTTTGAAAATATATTATTTGGAAGTATTTTCGAATGGTAATTGTTTCCAAAGAATTTTAAAAGAAATAAGCCTGTACTCTCCTCTGATGTCGCTGGAAAATAATTTTGATAATGACTGCAGCATTATCGACATTCATTTTCGAGTCTCAAAGTGGAGAGACCACTTAGTAGCTTTGCTACACTTTTGTTTTGGAAAATGGATTTGATTTGAATTTCTTGAGTATGATTTGATGTATAAAATATATATATGTATATATTTATTCCAAATGGTTTGAAGTGAAACTGGAAATTTAACTCTTAAATTCTATGTTAAGTAATGGTTTTAAATTATTTAAATAAAGCAAAGTTTTGAATAATTGGAGTATCTAAATTGAGAAATGTAATTGAAACAACTTGAAACAGTTGAACTGGGATAAAATTAATTGTATAATAATCAATTGCATTTTAAAACATAGATATAACTTACCTGAAATATTCAAAGAGTTAAAATGTTTATGTGAATGTAATTGCAGGTTATACAAAAGAAAACTTAGTAATAAAAATGTTCAAACTAAATTTTTGCTTAATAGAAATGTTGTAAATAATAGGTAAATTGTATAGTGCTCAATACACTCAGAAACATTAATAAAACTTACCTGGGCAAAGTTTGAATGTAATGAGAACATGTAATTGAATAGTATACAATATATAATGTAAGTAATAAGAGGACCAAAATGAAGTTTTGTTAAGGGGATTTGTAAATAAAAATTTAGAGATTATAATAAATGTTTATACACTTAATCTATATTACAGGATATGTTAAGCGAAATAAATTAAACAAAAAGAGAATGCTATTTAAATAAATAAATTGAATGTAAATTAATTGAAAGTGAGTTAATTAGAATAATGATAAATGGAATTTATATGGTTTTAAATTAATAGTTGTATTTGGTACTATATTTAGAATCTATCTTTCCTTTCTATTGCTTCTATTCTCCTATCTCGTTCCTTTTCGAGGATGAAAAGTTTTGAGTGGGGGAGAGTGTAACGACCCGTAAATTTTAATGATTTTTAATAACGTAATTAACTAAAGTTTTCTTGAAATTAAACAATAAAAAATTTTGAAATGAAAATTTGATATTTGGTATGCGTCTATTTAAACATAGCAAATGTCAGATTTTCATCAGAATATATGTAAGTTTATTCTGTTGTGAAATTTTCAATTTAAATTTAAATCAGTTAAATTTGATGAAAATAAAATATTTTCAAAATATAAATATTTTTATATAATAAAATTGTAAATCATTTTCTGAGTGAGACGGCATATTTCGTTTCGCCAAATTTGGACAGCTCTACCTTCGTTTATCTCATTTTCGGTGTTTTAGCAGCATTTTTGGCAGCGAATATTGACTTTTGATAGGATGATCATATCTTTCTGTCTATGTATCATTCTGTTCGTCTCGTCATGCTGATCTCCGCAGTATATTCATTTGTGCATTTTGAAGCTCGGTACGCGGCGAAATCCATGAAACGGTTCGTCGTATCGGTATCCATTTTGAATCTCTAGGGTGTTCTGTGACTTTCCATTTGTCCACCAGTTGAAAAACAAGTCACTACGTTTTAAACTCTCAAAATTTAATATTTCCGACTTTCACTATTCCCCACATTCAACTTATATTTTCTGGTTCATTCTTTTAGTTTGCATTCTTCCTCTCTCTTCTTTTGTTTTGTTCTGAAGGAAAGAAAATTTTAATAATATAATATTGTTTATATATAATTTTATCGGCTATCTTCATTTTTGTCTCGAGCCACCACCTGGCCTTGCTTTCCACCATAACAAATCTGTCGTGCACCTTTGCCGTCCATCCATTCCCTGCTCCGATCCCCTGAACCACACAACCCTTCACCTTGTTGCCTAGTTTTCCCAGCGCTATGCCACGTTAGCCTATTGCCGATAACACCATGCAAAATGCCAGCCGATCCAACCCATCTCAGCCCCTCTTCCCATACCCTATCCAGTGCCTGAACCGAGCCTTCCACGGACCTTTGCCTCCATGCAACGCGACCGACCACCTTCCCACCATGATAGCCCTCCATCACCATGTGACTCGAACCACCCACAGCCTTCCATACGTATGCAACTTCCCTCCGTTTGCAAGTCTCACCGACCTAATCCACAATCTTCCTATCACCACAGTCTTCCCGAAGCAGCCATCCGCCACCTTCTCCCCACCAGACCCGAGCCCACCCACTTCACCGTTGCTTCTCACCTCACCAGATAGCCGACAGCCACATATGCCCATCTCAACCTTTGCTTGCCGTGTTCTTCCACTCACAGTCTTAGCCACCTCACCGATCCACCCACCTATGCCACGTCCAGCAACGGCCGAAACCTCCACCAAGTCCAGACGCCTGGCATAGCCCACTAGATCTGATCTGAACACCTCTCTCTATCCACCTTCCTTCGCCTACACACTAGCAGCAAACCGAACCCACCAACCACATCACCGCTTCACCACCTGAGCTGCCACTTCCCTTGGCCGTTGCTGCCTCTTCCCCGAGCACTTCTCCTTCTTATGTTGCTATTTACATGTCTAAATATAATATTCATGTAAGTTAGTAGATATGTATATATGTTTATAATAATATTGATTTTAAAGTGTATATATATATATTATTTAAATATGCATTTCAGATTGAATATTGATTTTAAAATATAATATATATATTTTGTATAACATTATATATATTGTTTTCATCGATTCCAAGCTATAAAATTTGCTCGTCGAATTCGTGTTCACCGTGCCGTGCATAGGAATTTGTGCTTGGATTCGTCGCGTCTTCTTCTTGTTTTTTCTCTATCCTCCAAAGGTGTGCGATCACTCACGATTAACATTCTTATATTTAGTAAATTAAATTCACGTGAAATGACGATTTAAATATGTTGTTAAATTTGAATTTATTGGTAATTAAATCGTTAATTATGATATGTTATTATTTACATTGGTTCACTTATGCTAATTGACAGTATTGACACCAATAACCTGTTATATATATGTTATATTGTCAATTTTGATATATGCATGTTGTTGATATGTTATTATCATATTGTTCTCACTCTACAAGTTTCCTGTTAGTTTAGGAAATCCCTATGGGTTGAAATGATACATACCCGAACGATCTTATAGATTAAGGGAAAATCGTTATGGGTTGAAATGATAAACCCAAGCGATTTTCATTGATTTTGAAATTTTGTGTTTCGGTCGAAATGGTATATACATGTAACGACCCGTAAATTTCAACTGTTTTAATAACGTAATTAGTTGAAATTTTGTGAAATTTTAAACGATAAAATTTTGAAATAAAAATTTGATATTTGGAATACGTCTAGTTAAACATAGCAACTGGTAAATTTTCGTCCGAAAATATAGAAGTTTATTTCGCGCGTAAATCCACTTCAATTCAATCAGTTAAAAAGCGTTGAAAATAAAATTTTTCCGAAACTTAAATATTTTTACATAGAAAAATTCTAAACCATCTTCTGAGCAAGATTTCAGTTTGTCGTTTTTCCAAATTTGGACATCTATTGCTCCGTCGTTCTTATTTTCTGCAAAATAGCAGTATTCTGGTACCGATATCGATTTTTATCGGATGATCGTACCACTGATTTCTATATACCGTTTTGATCGTCTCGTCGTGCCGATCTCTACGGTATATTCGATTGTCAAATTCGGAGTTCCGTTGCACGTTGCACTTTGCGTAACGCCTTTCGTATCGGTACACGTTCGTGCCTTTTGAGTTCTTGTGCCTATTCAAATTTCCACGGTATATCATTCCAATAGTCACCAACCATTTATATCACCATAAATTCACTTTTGACTTTTGAATTCTCTGGTTGTTAGTATTCCACCGGTTCCAATATACTTCGTTCGTTTCAAATCATTTCATTTGCTGAGAAGAGAAGAAATAAAAGAAAAGTGAAACGCATCTTATCATATTTCCAGCTCCTCTCCTCTCCTCTATTTTCTTCTTCAATTTATTATGGCAGCCTCCCCAAACCAATTCATCAACGTGACCCGATGTTCCACCCCACCATCACTGCTCCACCTCTTTCATTTCGTGGCCTTCACGCATTCTTCTACCACCATCGCATCCCTCTGCTTCTCTTCCTATCCCGCGTCCAACCGTCCGCAGCAGCTCAAGGCCACCACGTCCACCTGGCCTCGGCCACATCCCGCGCCTCCACCAACTCCGACCAAACTACACTTCCACCATTCTCCCATCCCTCCTCAACGATTTGCCATCCGAGCGCCTGCATGTCGTTCATCTCCTCTATCGCAGCTCCGACTTCATCCAAATCATCCAAAGCAGAGCGTGATATCTTCCCTCTGTTATATAAATAGGTAAATAAGGTTTACAAGTTTTCGTATAGATTACAAGTTAGTTTGTAGTGCTGTTTTTCGAAACAAGATATGCATACTGTAGTTTACATAAGCATACTAAATTTAATATATATATGTTTTGTAAAAAAAAAAAAAAAAAGGAAAAAAAAATATTCGCACTTGTATATTGGAATCACAACCGAGCCTACTTCTTTTGCAATACTACAGGCTTACTATATTATATATGATTCTGTTTTTTTTTTATTTTGTTTATATTTCTTTCAACAGCATATGAGGTATGTACTTATATATTTAAAACGTTACCTTATATATATGTATTATATTACTAGTTTTAATTGACTTTGATTTTTGAAATACTTATATATGTCTGCATATATACATTGTCACATGTATATCTTAATGGTTACAATAGTATAATATATAAATATTTTACACGCAAGCTTAAGTTATACAGTATATATAATAAAGCATGTGATATTGATCTTTATATAAATTTTAAGATGTGAGTTTACATGATCTGTTTGTTTTTACATAAGTTTATATTATAGTATTTTAAAGTATACATGATAGGTTAGGACGAAATGAATATAATAAATATGTGTTGATTTTTTTTTTTATATCATACATATATACTGAGTTTAATATATATATTTTTAAGATTTTAACAATAAATTTTGAAATACATATATATATTGAAATTGTAATGTATTTGAATTTAGAATATGATTTTTATCTATATATAGTTATATATATAGGTTCACCTATACCTATTATCTTCATCGATCCAATTCTGATTTGATTTCGTCAATTCATATTGATCAGCTTTGCTTTGGATTTGTAACTCATCTCATTCTCGTTCATCTCTAGCCTCGAAAGGTGAGCACTCACTCACGATTAACGTTCTTTTATTTATTAAATTTGATTTCAATTGAAACGACAATTGAAATATGCTGCTGTTAGTTAAATAAACTGTTATATATGTTATTGCCTGTATCAGTTCACCTGTGACATCTGACACCATTATCTGTTAATTATTTATGCGATGATAATACAGTTTGGTTGATAATTGATTGATTGTTGAATTTATATTGGACGTTAAATTGTTAACGTTAAAATGATAAAAAGAATGCAATTGAACTTGATATAGGATAGTTAAATGTTAAATTTGATTAACTGACATTTGTATAATATGACCCCTTTAACTGTTAAATTTATTGACACGTAGGATTGTTAACTACATCTTGAACCATCAATTGTATGTTGCTTAAACTGATGATGTATGAAATTGTAAATAAATGACAAGTGAAAACCGTAATGTAATAATCTTTAATCTACATGAAATGATAGTGTGGATTCTAGAAATAATTATATTAATTCGTACAAATAACAATGCGAATTAATATGGTTATTTCGGGATTATTTGAATTGATTATTGGATTGATATTGATTGTTGTTCTTGCTTGTTTATTTACTTTGACACCATCCCAGTTATCACACTGCAAGTTCCCTCTGTTATGCTTTGATTTTGAATTGAATTGGAATCGGGTTGAAATGATAAATACCCAAATTGAACTTTGACCTACGATAGAAAATTAAATAAAACCCGATTGGTCAATAATTTGATTTAAAATAAACGAAGATTTTATTTGAATAAAGAATATGGTTTTGAAATGAAGTTGAAATTTGAATTTTTGATGAAAGGAAAATGTTAATATTTAATAACCTGAAACAAAATATTAACAATGTAATTGATGAGGAATATTGTTTAATTTGAGAAATGATTGAATTAAGTTTGAAATTATAATTAAGTTTGAAATTATTAAACTTTGAAATTATTTAATAATTAAGTTTGAATTATTTAATAATTAAATAAGATTGAATTTTAATGATTAAATTGAATTGGATTTCTAATAAGAAAATTGAACTTTTGAATAAGTGAATTTTGTTCGTAAATAATTGAAATTGAATTTCTTTATTAATTAAGTTTGGAAAATCATTTAAGTAAGTAAATAGGTGAAATTGAATTTCTTTAACAAGAAATAAAATGTGATATTTTTGGAATTAATGTAAGACTTGTAATTGAAAGAAATGATTTGACGAATTTAATTTAATTCAAAATTGTAAGTGATTTAATGAAGTTGGACTTAGGAAATTGATTTAATAAATTGGAAATTTAATAGAAATCGTTTTGAATGATAAAGTAACTTAACGAATATTAAATGAAATCGATAAATGAGTTTAAATTGATTTGAATGTTAAATAGAATTTATTTAAATGATTTCGGAATGAAACTTATATACGAACTTGAATCAATATGTGAATTGTTTTAAATAGAAATTGAAATCGAATTATAAGATTTTGAAACGGAAAATTGGAAGTTTTGAAATGAAAATTTGGAAATTGTTTAGAAAGACAAATGAAGTGTTGATTTACGAATTCTATTTGAAATTGAAATTGATTTGGTTTTTGAAATATATAAACGACCAATCGGTGTAATAATTACGAAAGTTATTAATGAGACCGGGATCGGTAATGGATATACTCTCTATCTGAACCGAAACCACTTTAATAACTAAACGCGGAGTGTTGATCCAGAACGAAGTGGATGGTTTGGTGTACGTGTTGACTGAAGAAAGAGAACGATAATGGATGACCCCTGACATGACTAAAACAGGAGCCGCGCCGGGCCATTGAGGTTCGCCATCTCTAGCGGACACACTTCTTCGATACCATATCTATTACATTTGTGATTCGATTTGGGTGCACCCCTCGATTATGGGAGTGTTGTTTCGCGGTGTTGGGGTAGTAGCTGCTATGCCCAACATCAGTCCGGATCACGCAACTACTAGTATCCTAGTTGGTATCGCCTCATGTACCTTGTCATACTGATTATCCTATTCGCGACCACTACGATTTTGATTTGTACCTTTAGTATATGGATTGCCCTCTGGTGACTTCCGGTTTTGGGGAAACTACGGTCTTGTATATGCTTTTGGGAATAAACAGGTTAAGAGGTGTATGGGCCCTGCTTAACCCTACTTTGATATCTTTATATTACTGATAGACATTATCTACTTAGCGTACATTACTACCTAGTAGATAGTTTAACGGATCCTTAAAGGATGGTTATTCCAAACATCCTTTGAATTACTTGTATTTCAATTGTTATTTCACTTGAGTTGGATTTATTAATATAAGAATGTTAATCCTGACTCGAGTGTTTTGTGTTTTGCTTTACGCTCGGGTCAGACTGAGTAGTTCAGCTTTCGAGACTCACCTTTGGAGTTGGAGCTTTGCTTGAAGATCCAGCCATCTATTCTGCTTTCAGCATTCGATGATTCCAGTGATGTATTCTGATTTGTATCTGATGTATCGTATTACTCTTCTATTGTAAACTCTGATGTATTTTTATATATTCATATAGTAGCTTCATGAACTACTATCTCTTTTATTTCCGCTGCATTTATTACTCTGTGTCTGTGATCTGTGATTATATCTATTTACTGTATATGTTCAGTTTTGCCAAATTTAAATTAACAACGCGGTATTTTGAGCAATTCAACTCCGGCATGAGTGTCTACCTATACACTTATAATGGACGCGAATGGTCCAAAATGGCGGGTCGTTACAGTTGGTATCAGAGCCAGGTTAGCTCTAGGCAAAACTTAACATATAGGGTAAATGTATTTACAGAATCACTCCCATTCGAGTTTCAATCTCTTCCTTTTGATTCAATTCCTTTGAATTTTGGAACGTTCCACTCGGTTCCGAAATTCATTCGTGTCCTTCACTATTCGTCTTCTTTCAATTCTGGAGCACCCTATAACTCCATTTTGAATGATATCTATAATAGATCGGCGGTCTCGCCAAACTTTGAATGATTCGTAAAGGGGCAAAACTCCTTTATAATAGGCATCGATTTACCGGAGATTTCTATATCCTCGGTTTACGATGCTATCTATTCCCTGCTATACCTGAATCTCATCTCTAGAGGTCGAGTGTTGAACTACCTCGGAATTCAGCATCGATCCTATTCTTGAAGTTACGGACAACCGGTTAAGGTTGCTCGTGAATTAAATAAACTTATCCATCTCCCGATTCTGTTATTGAATCATCTTATTTTTTCTTTCGAATTTGTCTTCGAATCAGAATTCTCTTTGATTTGAGTCTATCACAAATTTGAATCTCTATTCTTGCTTTGAAATCCATTCTTGTATCATCAAGCGAGGAAGTGTATTTGTAAATCTATATAAAAATGTTTTATATATTGTGTTGTTTGAGTTGCTGATGTTGATTTGGGTTTTCGATCGATTCGTCTGATCAACGCTATCGATAGAATCTCCAAAACACTTGAGCAGAGCAAACGGACACAATATTGTTTTCAAATTTGTTTGATTATATTGTGAAAATATAAGTAAAATTTTCTGGAATTTAATAGGTAAATTAAATTGTTGTTTGAAATGATAATATTTGATTATCATTTATTGTTCTAAATGAATTTATAAATATGGTTTATAAATTGATTTGGAATTTGAAATAAATTTAATTCAGAAATTTGAGAATTTATTAGTTTCCGGTGATTTCAAACTTTGGGTTTTAAAATTTTAAAGTATATATTATTGAAAGTATTTTCGAATAGAAATCGTTTTCAAAGAATTTTTTTAAAATGTTGAAATCAGTGCTCTTCTCTTTGTCGCTGGAAAATAATTTCGGTGATGGCGGCCGCATCATCGACATTCATTTTCGAGTTTCGAAGTGGAGATACTATTCTGTAGCTTTGCTACGGTTTTGTTTGAAAATAATATTTTGATTTGAATTTCTTCAAAATATTTTGATTTATCTATATATAAGTATCTTATTTTAAAATTTAATTTGATTTGATATAAATATATTATATATAACTCTAAATTGTTTAAAGTTAATCGGAAATCTAATTCTTAAATTTCGTTAAAAGATGATTTTAATTATAAATAAAACCAAAATTTGTTATAAATATTTAAACTTGAATAATTGAATTGAGCAAAATTTTATTTGTATATTATTCAACTGCATTCTAATACAACTTACCTAAATCATTCAGAAGTTGAATATGTAATTGGATAATATCTAAGATAAATTGAATTTATAAATAAAATTTGAGTATTTATAATAAAGGTTATACACTAAATTTTGATTATAAAGATGTTGATAAAGTTAGATAGGATAATAAGTAAAACTCAGTTGATAATGAAATAAATTTGTTTTGAAAGAATTAATAAATTGAAATTTGATCAACATATGAAAATACTTTGAATTTAAAAGCAATTAGTAAATATAAAGTAATTTAAATCGAAACTTGTACGGTTTAAATTAATTTATATGGGTTAAATATATGTGATAAGATATACTAAGTAGAATAAATTTAATAATAATTTGGAATTAAAGAATTAAATCTTTTGAAAATAAAAATGACTATGATAAAAGACTATTCAAATTTATGGTTTTAGAAATTGTAAATTGAAGATAATTGGATAATAAGATAATGAATTTAGAAATAGTTGAGATTGATTTTAGTGAAATCAAATGGATTAAATCAATTATTGAATATCAATTAATTTAAATTTGAATTTATATGGTTTAAATTAATTGTTATTTTGTATTTCAAATCTGTTTTCTTTCTGGTTGTTTCTATTCTCCTACCTCGTTCCTTTTCGGGGACGAAAAGTTTTGAGTGAGGGAGAGTGTAACGACCCGTAAATTTCAACTGTTTTAATAACGTAATTAGTTGAAATTTTGTGAAATTTTAAACGATAAAATTTTGAAATAAAAATTTGATATTTGGAATACGTCTAGTTAAACATAGCAACTGGTAAATTTTCGTCCGAAAATATAGAAGTTTATTTCGCGCGTAAATCCACTTCAATTCAATCAGTTAAAAAGCGTTGAAAATAAAATTTTTCCGAAACTTAAATATTTTTACATAGAAAAATTCTAAACCATCTTCTGAGCAAGATTTCAGTTTGTCGTTTTTCCAAATTTGGACATCTATTGCTCCGTCGTTCTTATTTTCTGCAAAATAGCAGTATTCTGGTACCGATATCGATTTTTATCGGATGATCGTACCACTGATTTCTATATACCGTTTTGATCGTCTCGTCGTGCCGATCTCTACGGTATATTCGATTGTCAAATTCGGAGTTCCGTTGCACGTTGCACTTTGCGTAACGCCTTTCGTATCGGTACACGTTCGTGCCTTTTGAGTTCTTGTGCCTATTCAAATTTCCACGGTATATCATTCCAATAGTCACCAACCATTTATATCACCATAAATTCACTTTTGACTTTTGAATTCTCTGGTTGTTAGTATTCCACCGGTTCCAATATACTTCGTTCGTTTCAAATCATTTCATTTGCTGAGAAGAGAAGAAATAAAAGAAAAGTGAAACGCATCTTATCATATTTCCAGCTCCTCTCCTCTCCTCTATTTTCTTCTTCAATTTATTATGGCAGCCTCCCCAAACCAATTCATCAACGTGACCCGATGTTCCACCCCACCATCACTGCTCCACCTCTTTCATTTCGTGGCCTTCACGCATTCTTCTACCACCATCGCATCCCTCTGCTTCTCTTCCTATCCCGCGTCCAACCGTCCGCAGCAGCTCAAGGCCACCACGTCCACCTGGCCTCGGCCACATCCCGCGCCTCCACCAACTCCGACCAAACTACACTTCCACCATTCTCCCATCCCTCCTCAACGATTTGCCATCCGAGCGCCTGCATGCCGTTCATCTCCTCTATCGCAGCTCCGACTTCATCCAAATCATCCAAAGCAGAGCGTGATATCTTCCCTCTGTTATATAAATAGGTAAATAAGGTTTACAAGTTTTCGTATAGATTACAAGTTAGTTTGTAGTGCTGTTTTTCGAAACAAGATATGCATACTGTAGTTTACATAAGCATACTAAATTTAATATATATATGTTTTGTAAAAAAAAAAAAAAAAGGAAAAAAAAATATTCGCACTTGTATATTGGAATCACAACCGAGCCTACTTCTTTTGCAATACTACAGGCTTACTATATTATATATGATTCTGTTTTTTTTTTATTTTGTTTATATTTCTTTCAACAGCATATGAGGTATGTACTTATATATTTAAAACGTTACCTTATATATATGTATTATATTACTAGTTTTAATTGACTTTGATTTTTGAAATACTTATATATGTCTGCATATATACATTGTCACATGTATATCTTAATGGTTACAATAGTATAATATATAAATATTTTACACGCAAGCTTAAGTTATACAGTATATATAATAAAGCATGTGATATTGATCTTTATATAAATTTTAAGATGTGAGTTTACATGATCTGTTTGTTTTTACATAAGTTTATATTATAGTATTTTAAAGTATACATGATAGGTTAGGACGAAATGAATATAATAAATATGTGTTGATTTTTTTTTTATATCATACATATATACTGAGTTTAATATATATATTTTTAAGATTTTAACAATAAATTTTGAAATACATATATATATTGAAATTGTAATGTATTTGAATTTAGAATATGATTTTTATCTATATATAGTTATATATATAGGTTCACCTATACCTATTATCTTCATCGATCCAATTCTGATTTGATTTCGTCAATTCATATTGATCAGCTTTGCTTTGGATTTGTAACTCATCTCATTCTCGTTCATCTCTAGCCTCGAAAGGTGAGCACTCACTCACGATTAACGTTCTTTTATTTATTAAATTTGATTTCAATTGAAACGACAATTGAAATATGCTGCTGTTAGTTAAATAAACTGTTATATATGTTATTGCCTGTATCAGTTCACCTGTGACATCTGACACCATTATCTGTTAATTATTTATGCGATGATAATACAGTTTGGTTGATAATTGATTGATTGTTGAATTTATATTGGACGTTAAATTGTTAACGTTAAAATGATAAAAAGAATGCAATTGAACTTGATATAGGATAGTTAAATGTTAAATTTGATTAACTGACATTTGTATAATATGACCCCTTTAACTGTTAAATTTATTGACACGTAGGATTGTTAACTACATCTTGAACCATCAATTGTATGTTGCTTAAACTGATGATGTATGAAATTGTAAATAAATGACAAGTGAAAACCGTAATGTAATAATCTTTAATCTACATGAAATGATAGTGTGGATTCTAGAAATAATTATATTAATTCGTACAAATAACAATGCGAATTAATATGGTTATTTTGGGATTATTTGAATTGATTATTGGATTGATATTGATTGTTGTTCTTGCTTGTTTATTTACTTTGACACCATCCCAGTTATCACACTGCAAGTTCCCTCTGTTATGCTTTGATTTTGAATTGAATTGGAATCGGGTTGAAATGATAAATACCCAAATTGAACTTTGACCTACGATAGAAAATTAAATAAAACCCGATTGGTCAATAATTTGATTTAAAATAAACGAAGATTTTATTTGAATAAAGAATATGGTTTTGAAATGAAGTTGAAATTTGAATTTTTGATGAAAGGAAAATGTTAATATTTAATAACCTGAAACAAAATATTAACAATGTAATTGATGAGGAATATTGTTTAATTTGAGAAATGATTGAATTAAGTTTGAAATTATAATTAAGTTTGAAATTATTAAACTTTGAAATTATTTAATAATTAAGTTTGAATTATTTAATAATTAAATAAGATTGAATTTTAATGATTAAATTGAATTGGATTTCTAATAAGAAAATTGAACTTTTGAATAAGTGAATTTTGTTCGTAAATAATTGAAATTGAATTTCTTTATTAATTAAGTTTGGAAAATCATTTAAGTAAGTAAATAGGTGAAATTGAATTTCTTTAACAAGAAATAAAATGTGATATTTTTGGAATTAATGTAAGACTTGTAATTGAAAGAAATGATTTGACGAATTTAATTTAATTCAAAATTGTAAGTGATTTAATGAAGTTGGACTTAGGAAATTGATTTAATAAATTGGAAATTTAATAGAAATCGTTTTGAATGATAAAGTAACTTAACGAATATTAAATGAAATCGATAAATGAGTTTAAATTGATTTGAATGTTAAATAGAATTTATTTAAATGATTTCGGAATGAAACTTATATACGAACTTGAATCAATATGTGAATTGTTTTAAATAGAAATTGAAATCGAATTATAAGATTTTGAAACGGAAAATTGGAAGTTTTGAAATGAAAATTTGGAAATTGTTTAGAAAGACAAATGAAGTGTTGATTTACGAATTCTATTTGAAATTGAAATTGATTTGGTTTTTGAAATATATAAACGACCAATCGGTGTAATAATTACGAAAGTTATTAATGAGACCGGGATCGGTAATGGATATACTCTCTATCTGAACCGAAACCACTTTAATAACTAAACGCGGAGTGTTGATCCAGAACGAAGTGGATGGTTTGGTGTACGTGTTGACTGAAGAAAGAGAACGATAATGGATGACCCCTGACATGACTAAAACAGGAGCCGCGCCGGGCCATTGAGGTTCGCCATCTCTAGCGGACACACTTCTTCGATACCATATCTATTACATTTGTGATTCGATTTGGGTGCACCCCTCGATTATGGGAGTGTTGTTTCGCGGTGTTGGGGTAGTAGCTGCTATGCCCAACATCAGTCCGGATCACGCAACTACTAGTATCCTAGTTGGTATCGCCTCATGTACCTTGTCATACTGATTATCCTATTCGCGACCACTACGATTTTGATTTGTACCTTTAGTATATGGATTGCCCTCTGGTGACTTCCGGTTTTGGGGAAACTACGGTCTTGTATATGCTTTTGGGAATAAACAGGTTAAGAGGTGTATGGGCCCTGCTTAACCCTACTTTGATATCTTTATATTACTGATAGACATTATCTACTTAGCGTACATTACTACCTAGTAGATAGTTTAACGGATCCTTAAAGGATGGTTATTCCAAACATCCTTTGAATTACTTGTATTTCAATTGTTATTTCACTTGAGTTGGATTTATTAATATAAGAATGTTAATCCTGACTCGAGTGTTTTGTGTTTTGCTTTACGCTCGGGTCAGACTGAGTAGTTCAGCTTTCGAGACTCACCTTTGGAGTTGGAGCTTTGCTTGAAGATCCAGCCATCTATTCTGCTTTCAGCATTCGATGATTCCAGTGATGTATTCTGATTTGTATCTGATGTATCGTATTACTCTTCTATTGTAAACTCTGATGTATTTTTATATATTCATATAGTAGCTTCATGAACTACTATCTCTTTTATTTCCGCTGCATTTATTACTCTGTGTCTGTGATCTGTGATTATATCTATTTACTGTATATGTTCAGTTTTGCCAAATTTAAATTAACAACGCGGTATTTTGAGCAATTCAACTCCGGCATGAGTGTCTACCTATACACTTATAATGGACGCGAATGGTCCAAAATGGCGGGTCGTTACAATACACGTAAATATTAAATTATTACGGATTGAAATGATAAATATTCGTATCACTGACATTAGGATAGAAAATTATATACGGACACCGTTGGTCTATTTTTGAAAAATGATTTTCAAAGTTTGAAAGGAAATAGATGAGTTTTAATAAATATTGATTTTTTATAAAGATATTTTTTTTATATTTAGATTTTTAAAATTATACGTTTTAGAAATTTTAAATTTATAGGTTAAGTTTTAAAATGTAAATTGTAAAATTTTACTTATAACTTTATTATTTTTAAATTATATAATTAAGATTTAAAATAGATTTAAAATTTAATAAAAAAATTAATTTAACTAATATATATATATATATATATAATATGTTTTAAACTATTTTGAAATTATATTAATATTTTAAAAATAGATTTTGTAATAACTTTAATAAAATAAAGGTTGGGAAGATAAATTAAGTTAGTTTGTAGTTTAATTTGTTTGAGAATTGAATTAAATAAGGATTGATTTAAAACTTGTGGATTTTGAGATTTTGAAAGGTATGATTTATAACTTGATTTAATTAAAGGCGATTAAATGAATATTTTCAAATTTAAATAAAATTGAATATTTAATTTTGATTTAAATTTGTAATTTGAGAATTTATTTTAAATGCTTATAAAAAGTGATTAGGTGAATATTTTAGAATTAAATATAATTGAAGTTAGATATTTAATTTTTTATTTTTTTTAAATTTGTAATTTGAGATTTTATTTTAATGTTATTAAAAATGATTAAGTGAATATTTTCAAATTTGAATAAAATTAAAGTTGAATGTTGAAATATAAATGAAATTTAAACGGTAAGTGTTTGAATATTTAACTTTGAAACTTATTGAATCTGGAGTGATAGTTCCAACCTAGATTTGACACTAATATAAATTGAAATGGTTTTATTGAGAATTTGAATTAAACCTTTAACCCTTTAATTGAAATTGTGAAACTAAGATTGATTTGAATCGAATTTGAAACTAAGGTTGATTTGAATGGATTTGTGAAATTGGAAGGAACAATTCTAATTTGAAACTATTTTGATATAAATTATTTTAATCTATAACCTATTTTTAAATTTATAAACTATTTTAATCTATAACCTATTTTTGAATATATAAACTATTTTTTAATTTATAACTATTTCAATATATATAAACTATTTTCAATATTTAAACAGTTTAAGTTGGAATTGTTATGATTTAATGGATATAATGCGAATATTTTGATAAGATGGTTTAAACTATTTTGTGGTGATGATTTTGGAAATGTAAATGATTTAAATGAAATAATGATTTTGAAAGTGAATATGATTTTGAAAGTGAATATGATTTCGAAAGTAAGATGATTGAATAAGATTTCAAATGTGATATGATTTTAAATTAATATGATACTTTGATATGAAGTATAAACTATTTGAAATATAAAAATGACCACGGTGTGAAATAAGCATTTGGTTACTAAAGAGACCGGGATCAGATATTGTCATACTCTCTACCAATACTGAAAACCACTTTAACAACTATGCACGTGGTGGAGATTCCAGAACGAAGTAGGATGGTTTGGCAATGATTCTATATGAGGTATTAATGCAACCCTGACTCCCGCGAGTCAGCTTGATGTGACAAAAACAGGAGCTATACCGGGCCAAGTGAGGTCGCACCTCCGATCGAGAATGCTTCTTCGATACCATTCTATTACTTTGTGATTTGATTGGGTGCACCTTTGATTATGGGAGTGTGTCTCGAGGTGGGCGGTAGTAGCTGCTATGCGTTACCACCAGTCCGGGAGTGCAAATGGTAGAATCCTACCCTAGCATTGCCTCGCGTGCCTTGTCATATGCCTTATCGCGCCCTCTATGAGTTTGTTTTGTACCGCACCTATGGAGTGCTCCCTGAGTATCCCATCAGTTTGTTGGGGCTTACAATATCTATATAGACTATGGGAATATATAAAATGTATTAAGGGGGATATGGGTAACGCCTTAACGCTATTTTAATAGTTTACTTTACTATAGACAGTATATATGTAGCGTATTGTACTATGTTTGTAGATAGTTTAACGGATCCTTAGAGAATGGGTATCCCAAACACCTTTAAGTTATTTGCATTTCACTTGACATTTCACTTGAGTTGATTTACTGGTATAAGAATGTTAATCCTGACTCGAGTGTTCTGTGTTTTGCCTTATGCTCTAGTCAGACTGAGTGTCACAACATTTGAGACTCACCATTGGAGGTTGGAGCTTTGCTTGAAGATCTGTCCTACATCTATTCAACATTCAGTTGTTCCAGTTGTTTATGTTCAGACTTATCAGTTGCTATAGTATTTGAGACTACTTTGTATTTGAGATTTCTGTTGTATTTTGTTTTAACTCTAATGTTCTATAGTAGCTTCATGAACTACTATTTATCTATTCCACTGCTTATTGTTATATTACTCTGTGTCTGTGATTCTGTGGTTGATTTATTTACTGTATATGCTAAGTTTTGCCAAATATAAATTAACAATCTGTTTTTTGAGCAATTCAAGTCCGACATGAGTGGATGATTTGTCGATTTGAATGGTTCGAAATGCCAGGTCGTTACAATAACCCAGAAATCAAGCGACTTTACCCAGAGGTCGGGATTCTAAAGGGTGTGTCTCGTTGCCTTGAAATCGACATTGTATTTTCATTTACTAGTTGAAAAGAAATCCGTAAAAGGAATTGTGCTAGATTGGATGTATGGTAATTCTGAACCAATATAAAATCCTGGTGTGTTCTTTCCTTTTTAATTTCGCTGCATTTATTTTTATCTGCACTTTAATTCTATGATTGTTAATTACATCATTCCACATAGAATCTTAAAGAATTTGAAAAATATTCATATAATCCATTAAATACTATTCACGCTCCTTTAGTATTATTTAGCCCCATGACCCCTATTCCGCCAACTCACAATTGGTATCAGAGCATTGGTTTTTAAAGTATTCATCTTCTAATTTTTGAAAATGTTTAAATGGGTACCAATATTGGTAATAGTAATGTTAGTAACGCTGTTAATACACTTGTTAGTAACTCATTTGTCGAAGGACAATCTACTGTTAGACGTCCACTTTTTATTTGTAGTAATTACACATATTGGTCATGTAGAATGAAATTTTATTTACAGTCAATTGGTTTATACACTTGGAATATCACACAAAATGAGTTCACTAAACCCGGGACTAATTTTGCACAGTGGACTGTTGACCAAAAAGAAGTTTCACAAAGTAATTCTAAGGCTATGAATATATTATTGTTCACTAGATAGAAATAAATTTAATAGAGTATTTATATGTAAATTTGCTTTGAAAAGCAATTGCACAGTGTAACTCTAAGGCTATGAATATATTATTTTGTTCAGTAGATAAAAATAAATTTAATAGATTATCTATATATAAATCTTCTTTGACATTTAGAGAACTTTGCAAGCTACACATGAGGGCACAAGTAAGGTTAAACAGACCAAGATTTCCATGTTAACAGACCCATTTCAATTATTCAAAATGAGACCAAATGAGTCCATATCTAATATATATAGTAAATTTCAAGATATAGTACACTCACTTTTTGCACCGAGTAAAAGTTTTTCTAAGGAGGATCAAGTTAGAAAAATTCTCAATTCACTTACTCTTGAATGGGATCAAAAGACTCTTGCAATCGAAGAGGCTAATGATATTGGCATTCTAAAAATTGAAGAGTTAATTAACAATTTAATCTCTTTTAAAGCACAAATACAGGGCTAGAGATAAAGCAAAGCAATAGAGAAGAAATCTATAGCTCTTAATACAATGACGGATAATCTAGATTCAAAGAGCGATGAAGATGGAGAAATTGCTTTCATGATAAGGAATTTAGGAAATTTCTAAAATATAGGAAGATGAATAATTTCAAAAGAAATGAAAACAAAAATCCAGGAAGAGGAAGCAGAAGCGGAAACGGCATTAGATGTTATAACTGCGATGAACCTGGCCATTTAAAACGAGACTGTCCACATCCTGATAAACTGAAAACTACACCAAACATTAACTTATCCAGAAAACGGAGAAGAGCCTATACTGCAACATTAGACGGTTTAGACACATCTCCAAGTGATAGTGAATCAAATACAGAAATTGCTAACATGTGCTTCACTGCAATACATAAATCAGAAAAATGATGAAATAGATAAGAAAAAAGTACGCTTTTAATATACCAAAAGTTTTAATTTCTTGAATGAATTTTTCTTTGGTTGCTTTATTGGTTGTTAGGAATATCCTATAGATTAAATAATACTGGGTGAATATCGTATGATTATACCTTAAGTTTAAATATTTTATATATTTTAATAATATAATAATAATATAAAATATATTAAAATTATTTTTCTGTATATAAAATAACCATATATATATATATAATAAAATAGGATACAGTAAAACAAAAATCATTTTTGAAAAATTTGACATGTATGTCGACATACACCCCTAGCATATGTCGACATAGGCGGATTTTGAATTTCAATTTCAATTCAAAATTTAAATTTTCCTTCACCTTTTCACCAACTCCTATGTTTTGAAAAGATGTCTCTTGACCAGAGAACATGTCCTTTGATTCTTTATTTATTTATTTACTCTATCTCCATTCATTCATTTTTCAGTTTCATTTTCAAATTCAAAAATCATAAACTCTCTTATATCTTCAAATTACTCTTCAATTGCAACCTCAAGCAATCCTAAGGCAACCATGAGGCTTTCTAAAAAGATAAAAGAACTTTTTAACGATCAAGAAGCCATGCAAGCCTATATTAAGTATATATCTTTCAAAAAAGTCTTTCCTAGAAGATTTTCTATTTTTGAAGATTTTCCTACTTATGATCCTTTTAATCTTTGTTTGCAAAATGAAGTTCTTGGTTCAATCGATGCTTCCCAAAATAATTTGGTTTGTTATCCAAAATTGGTGAAGATGTTTTATGTAAATTTAAAAGGAAAGTTTTATAATGGAAGAGAAGGAGAAATTTAGAGTAGTGTCAAGGGGACACAAATTGTTTTAAATTGTAAACTTTTGGGTCTCATTCTTGGATGCTAACATAGTGAAATGGACCTTTCGACTTTTCAAACCGATTTTCAAAATTATAAAATAATCTATGACATTTTCAAAAGTAGCGATGATTTTGAATTTAAAAACAAAAAATTGCGTCCAAAAGCAAGAATTTAAGCCTTCTTTTGTAATAATGTATCACTCCTAGAACTGGTAATTATAACAACCCGACATTAAAAATTTTCAAAGCACTTTTCATTTTTTATGGTCAATACGACATAAATTGGTCTTAAGTCATTTTGGATGAATTTTTTCTAAAAATCTTTCTAAACATGAAAACACACTATTTCATTGTGTGTATCTGACTCGTGTTTTCAATTATTTTGGTGTTGAACTTAAATGAGAGGAAACAATTCCTCAAAAAATATTTGACAAAACCAACATTTCACTTATGCATATTTCATCCTTTTTCGAGCCTTATGAAATGCTTGCGGAAAAGGAACAAAGGTTGGCTTGGGAAGAGAAGCAAGAAATAAGAGAAGAGAAAGAAGAGGAAGAGGAAGGAGAGGAAATGGAAGTCAAGAAGGAAGAACAAGAAGAAGAGGAGGATACTTCCTCGGAAAGTATCAATATGCCAACTAATCCATCCAATAAAGATCTTCTCAAAAATCAAGAGAATATCATTCACAACCAAAGAAAGCTTAAGAAATCATTCTCAAAGAGTTTTACCTCAATTTCCAATAATAATACCTGATTTGGTTTGGATTTGATTGGTTTGATTTGTATGGACATGTTTGAATAGTGTGACATTAACTTTGTTGGATTGGATGAATATTTAGATTGATTACGATTATTTCATGATTATCAAATTTTACATATCACTTATTTTTTTTATACAATCATTCTCATCATCATTATGTATAATTCTTATATATATCAATTAGTATTTTATTTAGGGGTTGTTATAGTTAGAATCAAAGTAAGAGTTAGTGTTAGAGTTGTAGTTTTAAGTGGTTACTTTTGTTGATGACAAAGGGGGAGAAATATATAAAATCTAGGCATAGATTAAGGGAGAGTTATATTATATTTTGTATACAGAGTTGTCATCATAAAAAAGGGGAGATTGTTAGTACTTTATGTATTGGTTTTGATGATAACAACTATAGACATTATATACAATATAAATACTATTGTTTTTATCAAGTTATATATAGTATATAGTGTAGGATATTAGACAGGTGTTGATTAAGAAGACTGTATAGTATCAAGAGTAGATTCAAGATGCTGATACAAAGTTTCAAGAGTTGGAGAATAAAGACTAATGAGTATTGAAGAGTTCAAGATTTCAAGATATTCCAGATAAGTTATAGAGTCGTAGAATTTATGTTCAAATCTTGATAGCACTTTCCTGATCTCTCGCCCCTTCTCTAATTTTTTTTTTAAATATTTTTCAAATATCATGGCTTTCAAAAATAATCTTTTTAAAAATCTATTCAAAATATTTCTCAAAATAATTTCTTAACCTTTTATATTTATAAAGATATTATATTAAGTTTTTAAGCATTTTCTAATCTATTCTATTTTTTTGTATTTTAGTTTATATATTCCTTATGTTTAATTTTGATATTTATATTTTGATTTTAGATATTTACTTATAATTTATAGCTGTATTGATTTTATATATTATTTACATTATATTGAATACTCTTATTAAATCTTTAAAAATTATTTTACAAAATTTTATTAAGTTATATTTTGGTTAAAATGTGTATAAACTATATTTATATTATTCTACAAAGTATCAAATTATTTTACAAAGCAACGGATTTTCAAATAATATTTTTTAAGTGTTTTTCAATTTTGTGAAGAGTATGTTGACGTACTTTATCTATATATGTTTAAATAGTGGCCGTAATTTTCAAAATTCAATTTGAATGGAAGTGTCTTCTCGTCGTATCTCTTCGCTAACGGACATGACCTCCCTATATATACCAGACTTCCAAACGAATTTGTATTCATCATTGTTCTTTTTCATCTCTCCTCCTTCCACTCTCTCATTTTTTAAATTAAAATATGGTTAAGTTTGGCTCACATCCCTAACAAGTTTTAAAATAGAGAAAACATCCTTCACAACCAACATTTACGTTTCCGCTCCCTGTTTTCAAATTCACGCACGCAAAAGACCCAAATACCCTTTATGTTTTTAACTTTTCAAACGTGTATAACTTTATTTACAAAAATCGGATCAACATAACGTTTTCACCAAAAAATCGTAAATTTTATGAGCTTAGGAGGAAGGTAGTTAACTTGCTCAAGATACAATGGAGTGATGATGATAACGACTGCACGTGGGAGGAGGAAGAGAGGATGAAGGCAGCTCATCCTGAACTCTTCAAGGTATGGCCCTAAAGTGTCGTGTCATCTCGCGATATTGTAACTTGTTCTAGTTTTAGAATTCTGTACGCTAAGCTAGAATTGGATGCATGGTTTGTTGATTGCGATGGATGGTAGGCGTACAGAATAGTCTTTGATTGCTTTGTTTGTTTGGAATTTCGGGGGTGAAATTCCTAAGGGGGAGAGAATGTAACGACCCGTATTTTTACGGATCGACAAGTTCGACAAAATCTGTAATTTTAGCATTTTTGAGCCATTTCAGATTTTGAGCAAAAATGGCTAAGTCCTAAGTCGTTCACGACTTAGTGTCATAAGTCGTATATGACTTAGGGGATAGGAGCTACCCTGGGGATTTCCGAGTTAAGTAGTAAGTCGTGAGCAACTTAAGGAAAGTGCGACCTAAGGAGATAAGTCGTAGCTGGGCTAAGTCAGTAGGTCGAAGTTAACTCGGCAAGTGTTAAGTCGTAGGTTGTAAGTCGTCGCCGAGTTAAGGGATAGACAACCTAAGTAAGTGACCGACCTAGGGATTTACGACATAAGAGCTGACCGAGTTAAGTGATGAGTCGTCTAACCAGTTAAGTCGTATCCTTTAAGTCGTAGCCTATGTATTGAGTCGTAGACGACTTAGGAGTTGAGTCGCAACCCAGTTATCTGATGAGTCGTACCCCAGTTATCTGATGAGTCGTACCCCAGTTATCTGATGAGTCATACCCCAGTTATCTGATGAGTCGTACCCCAGTTATCTGATGAGTCGTACCCCATTTATCTGATGAGTCGTATCCCAGTTATCTGATGAGTCGTCTAACCAAGTAAGGCGCGTGCGCATTTAAGTCGTAGACAGGGGGTCTAGTGAGTCGTAGGCGCATGCTATAAGTCGGAGACGACTTAGGAGATAGCTGTTTTGTCGTGAGTCATAGGCAGAAGTGTGTTAAGTCGTTGAAGCCAGAAGTTAAGTCGTAGGGTGTTGAGTCGTAAGTCGTAGACGACTCATGAAGGCGGACGAGTTACGACTTAGGGTATTTTCTGCTATAAATAGGAGAGCTTCTCTTCATTTTTGGGATCCGGATTTTGAAGCGACGAAGTGCTGCCATTTTGAGAGCTCGACTTCTACACTTCTTCACTTCTTTTCTCCACTCTAATCTAGTGATTCCTTTCATCCAAATCGAAGATCAAGATTGAAGATTCAAGAGCTAAAGTTGAAGATCTTCATCTTTTCAAGTGAGATTTCTTCGTTTGAAGCGGATTCGTGATAGATCAAGCTTGATCCTTCGCTGTCCAGATCTGAAGCGTGTTGATTTGAGGTTGTTTTGGTGATTTGGTGAGTGGTGATTATCTCTCACACGGATCCAAAGGAGTATATCAGATTGTTGGCTCGATTTGGTGTTAAAATAGGGATTTCCATGCATTTTCTTCATCCAAAGTGTAGATCCATATAGATCCATTGTTCATGATGATGTTACATCCATTTTATCATATGTTAACCTATGCAAGTTCATTCATCAAGTTTGAAGATATATAATCCACGTTTTCATGCTTATTGGACTTTCAACTCTTTAATTACGAAAATGCCATTATTGTTATAATTGTCTACTTATATCATATTTGAATGCTTGATTGCTTGGATTAATGTTTGGTTTGATTGATTGTTATGAACTAGATGATTTATGATTAGATTTAGATCAAAGATGATTCAAAAGCTAAGGGAAAGGCTCTTGAATTGGGAAAGCTGCTCGTGGCATATGTAGCGGGATAATGAAGCTCTTATGCATAGATTTGATGATGTGATGTTGAGATGAGGCTTTGCGAGGATGTAATGAAGCGAGGAATCATATGATGAAGACTTGGTCTAATCCAGACGGGATCATTCCAAGCATGTTGATAACTCGGTGATATGATTCGAGTTGAGGATAATGAATGGATATGAGAATAGTCGTCAAGGAGGATGACTAGGAGGCTTGGATAGCATCGTTGTTGAAGGTTCTAGCATGCTCTAAGCAAGAGTACGTTTGGGCAGATTCGATAGTCCCAACGGCCAATTGTTGATGGTCGAGTACTCTGGGCAGATTCGATAGTCCTAGGCACGGGCTGCGACGACGTGCGGGAGTTATGTCTAGAACCGGGGTTTCCATTAGCCCTTGACGGACGGCTGAAAGAATGTTCCGGTCATTCAATTAACGGTGATATCGAAGCAATGGTAACAGTGATAGCCAGAGTCATGGATGTTTGGTTGTATCGTCATTCGGACTCAAGAGCGGTATTTTCTGGGTGCTTATCTGATTTAGGCCTTGGTACTTGGAAAACATCGCCCTTGACTCGAGTGATAGTAGCTTTACTTTAAATTGTATGCTCTGCTATGTTTGCTTCTGCTTAGTGTATGTCTGGGGCTATCACTGTAGAATGAGGTTGGAGTGGGAGGGTTGTATTCCTATTCTTTTTCCTTTATGCTCTTTTGGTATGTTGTTAGTTAATTTACTGCTCACTAAGGCTGTTGTCTGACTCAAGGCTTTATGTTTTAATTCTTATTGCCTTGGGCTGTTCGTCCATTTTTGGGACGGGCAGACTAGGTAACAAGTGACAGGTGCTGTTCTCTTCTCACGATGCTGATATCGAAGACGAGCTTGAGGGTTGCATATTATCTTCTTATTATATGTATTGGATATTCCGTTGTTATGTATTCTCTGAGAGATATGTAGTGAGGCTTGATGTATTGACTATGTGGATGCTTGTATTAAACTATTATGGAGTTTTATATGATGTCATTTTGTTCTGTAAAGCTTCACTATACATATGTTCTATTGTATTTTGTCCATGCGCTGTGAGTAATACGATAGATTCTGTTGTTTTATTTTACCCTGACAATCGTCCATGGTCGCCTGGCACACCTTACAGCGCACTATCTCTAGATTCGGTGCAGGGGTCATGGGCGGTCGTCACATTTGGTATCAGAGCATTGGTTAATCGATTTTACCCAACGCTCACTGACGTAACTACGTATGAGAGACGTAATTGTATTTTGATGGATGGGTACTATATATAATATAGTAGCTTAGTAGAGTTTGAGTCCTTTATGCAGTTGTTTCTCTAGATGTTCTAATCATTCCTTTTTATAGATATTGAGAATGAGTCGAAGAGGGAGACTAGCTGCTAGGGAAGGCCGTGCTACTGAGGGAACTGCTGATTATGAAGCTATGTTCGAAGCTATGATGACTTCGATCATGTGAAGGATACCAGTTCCGGGGGCAGCAGTTGATGTTGGGGTTCAAGTCCAAACTCCGAAACCAGTGGATTTTGCTAAGTTGTGCAAGGACTATACTGCTCTTGGAGGGAAGGTTTTCTTAGGAACAGAATCAACTATTGAGGTCCAGAGGTGGATAGATGCTTGTAGAAGGATCTTTGGTGATTTGGGAATTGATGATGCAACTAAGAGGAAGTTGGCATCAAGGCAGCTTCAAGGAAGAGCCTCTGATTGGTGGAACTCTATTACCATCAATACTGCGGAGGAAGAGATTACTTGGGAGCAATTCCAAGTTAGGTTTGAAGCTAAGTTCATTTCTACAGCTCAGAAGTCTGTTCTGTTCAAGAAGTTTGTGGAGCTCAGGCAAGGTGGAAGATCAGTTCTTGAGTATGTTTCTGAGTTCGAAGCTTTGTCCAAGTATGCCCGGTCATATATTGAATCTGCTTATCAGAAGAATGAGAAGTTTGTGACCGGCTTGAATAGTTATCTTGGGAGGCAGTTGGTGGATCATTTGGATGATTCATTTGAGAAGCTTGTGGAGAAAGCTCTTAGGCATGAGAGTCTGTTTCCTAAGGAAGGATCTGTTGTTGCTGTGACCAGGGAAGAGTCTAAACCCCAGCAGGGTGGAAACAAGAAGAGGAAGCAGCAGCAGCAGAAGGGTAAGGATGGTCAGAAGAAGCCGAAAGGCGAGGTGACTTGCTACAACTGTCAGCAGAAGGGCCATTTCTCAAAGGATTGTAAGAATCCTAAGGTGCCGATGAAGTGTCACAACTGTGACAAGCCGGGGCATTTCAGGAAGAATTGTCCAGAACCGAGGAGAGATAAGCAGATTGTGCAAGCTTATGCTTTGGGAGCTGTTCCGTCGTCTTCGAAAGCTCCTACTGCTGAAGAGAAAGGAAAGAGTGTGGTTGTTCAAGGTACTCTTTTCCTATGTGGTGTTCCAGTTAGAGTTCTATTTGATACTGGAGCGTCGCATTCGTTTGTTTGTAATGAACTCGTAGGCCGGTTAGGTTTGGAACCGGATATTGTTGATAGGCCATTGGTTGTGACTAATCCAGTTGGGGGTTCGTCTTGTTTGTGTATGTTATGCCGTGGTCTAGTTGTATCGAGTCATGGTTGCTCTTTTGTTTGTGATTGCTTTGTTCTGAACTTTGCGGGGTTCGGAATTATTTTGGGTATGGACTAGCTTAGGAAGTATGCGGCTAAGGTTGATTGCGAGAGGTTGGAAGTGACAATCGAGAATGTGGAGGGGCGAAAGGTTGTAATACGATGTAAGCGTGAGGAAGGCGTCTTCATGAGCTTCATGTATTCGCTGGTTGTTCCACGGGATGAACTGTCATCAGTGCCGATCGCTAATGGATTCGAGGATGTCTTTGACGAAGTCAAAGGGTTGCCGCCGCATAGAGAGATCGAGTTTCGTATAGATCTAGTTGAAGGAGCCAGACCTGTTGTGATGCCTCTTAGGCGGGTGGCGCCTAGGGAACAGCAAGAGTTGAGGGTGCAAGTTGATGACCTTTTACCGAAAGGATTCATTCGGCGTAGTGTGTCCGAGTGGGGTGCACCAGTTGTGTTCGCAACCAAGGCAGATGGATCGTTGAGATTGTGTGTGGATTATCGTGAGCTGAATAAGGTGACTAAGAAGAACAAGTATCCATTGCCGAGAATAGATGACTTGTTTGATCAGCTTCACGAAGCTAAGGTGTTTTCTCAGATGGATTTGGCAACGGGATTTCACCAGTTGAGAGTGGCTAAGGATAGTGTGCCGAAGACTGCTTTTAGGACACCATCCGGTTTCTTTGAGTGGCTGGTAATGCCGTTTGGATTGACTAACGCGCCAGCATATTTTGTGGATCTTATGAATAGAGTGTTCAGAGATCAGTTGAACAAGTTCGTACTTGTGTTCGTGGATGATATTCTGATTTATTCCAGAACGGAAGAGGAGCACAAGACGCACTTGCGTATGGTTTTGGAAATCTTGCGGAAACATCAACTGAAAGCTAAGTTTTCGAAGTGTCACTTCTGGAAGAGTGAAGTGAGGTTCTTAGGCCATGTGATTTCTGGAAATGGAATAGCGGTTGATCCCGCTAAGGTGGCAGCAATCCAGGATTGGGTTAGACCTAAGAATGCATCAGATGTGAGAAGTTTTCTTGGATTAGTTGGATATTATCGACGGTTTATCAAAGACTTCTCCAAGATAGCTGCACCGTTAACAGGATTGACGAAGAAGAACCAAGTGTTCAGTTGGGATGCTAAGTGTGAGCAAGCTTTCGGAATGCTGAAAGAGAGATTGACAAGTGCTCCTGTTTTGACTATTCCAAGTGGGAATGATGAGATGGTGGTTTACACCGACGCATGTGGTACTGGACTTGGAGCAGTGCTGATGCAGAGGGATAAAGTTGTTGCGTATGCAAGTCGACAACTGAAGCCGCATGAAAGGAATTACCCGACTCATGATTTGGAGTTAGCGGCGATTGTATTTGCTCTGAAGATGTGGAGACATTATCTGTTGGGAGTTCGATTCGAGTTGTTTACGGATCATAAGTCGTTGAAGTATCTTTTCTCCCAAAAGGATTTGAATCTTCGGCAGCAACGTTGGCTAGAGTTTTTAGCATCATATGATTTTGGTATAGCTTATACTCCGGGAGAAGGTAACGCAGTGGCAGATGCGTTAAGTCGAAGACATGCAGGATTAGGAGCCATGTTTTCAGAATGGAAGAATCTCGAGTATTTAGCTGGATTTGACTTCAGGCCTAGATGCGAATTGGAACCTGAGATGTTGGCAAACTTATCGATAAGACCTTCTCTTGTGGAAAGGATTGGTGAGAGCTAAAAGCGAGACGATAAGCTTGTCAGGATTATCCGTGATTTGGAATCTGGATTGGATCCAGAAAAAGATAAAGGATTCGAGGTCGATCGAGAGGGTTGGCTTCGGAAGCAAGGACGACTAGTTGTTCCCGATATAGATGAATTGAGGAGTGAAGTTCTGAAGGAAAGTCATCACTCGAAGTTGACAATTCATCCAGGTGGAAATAAGATGTATCGGGATATGAAGAGAACCTACTACTGGGAAGGTATGAAGAAGGATGTTGGAAATTTTATTTCCAAGTGTATGAACTGCCAGTTGGTGAAGGCCGAACAGAAGAAGCCAAGCGGATTGCTTCAACCATTAGAAGTTCCTACATGGAAGTGGGAGCAGATATCGATGGATTTTATTGATGGACTACCTAGAACAAGAACGGGAAATGAAGGGATTTGGGTCATTGTGGATCGTCTGACCAAGAGTGCGAGATTCATTCCTGTTCGATCGACTAGGACTGCGTCAAAGTTGGCTGAGTTGTATGTTAAGTGGATAGTTCGTTTCCATGGTATTCCGAAGAGTATAGTGAGCGATCGAGACCCATTGTTCACTAGTGGATTTTGGAAGAGCTTCCAGGAAGTCTTGGGAACCGAGTTGTGTTTAAGTACAGCTTATCATCCCTAAACGGATGGTCAGACCGAGAGAGTCAACCGAGTTTTGGAAGATCTTCTTAGAGCTTGTGTTTTGGATTTCGGAGGATCATGGGAAGATCACCTTCATTTGGTGGAGTTTGCATACAACAAAAGTTACCAGTCAAGTATTGGTATGGCACCGTATGAGGCATTGTATGGAAGACCGTGTAACTCTCCGACATGTTGGCTGGAAACTGGAGAAAAGTTGATGCTTGGGCCAGAGATGATTCGTCAGACTTCAGATTGTATAGAGATCATTCGGCAACGAATGAAGGCAGCCCAAGACCGTCAGAAGAGTTATGCTGATAAGCGTCGAAAGGATTTGGAATTCGACGTAGGAGATATGGTTTTTGTGAAGATTTCTCCACTGAAGAATGTTATTCGATTCGGGAGGAAAGGAAAATTGACTCCGAGATTTGTTGGACCATTCCCGATCATCGAGCGAATTGGAAAGCTCGCCTACAGATTGGAGTTGCCAGAGAAGATGTCGGGTGTGCACAATGTTTTTCATGTATCATATCTACGGAAGTATGTGCATGACTCGGATACGGTGGTTTCTGCTGATAGCTATGAAGATTTCGAAGTTAATCCAGTCGATAGAAGACCTCGTAAGCCGCTTCATGTTGTGGAAACCGACACGAAACAGCTTAGGAGGAAGGTAGTTAACTTGCTCAAGATACAATGGAGTGATGATGATAACGACTGCACGTGGGAGGAGGAAGAGAGGATGAAGGCAGCTCATCCTGAACTCTTCAAGGTATGGCCCTAAAGTGTCGTGTCATCTCGCGATATTGTAACTTGTTCTAGTTTTAGAATTCTGTACGCTAAGCTAGAATTGGATGCATGGTTTGTTGATTGCGATGGATGGTAGGCGTACAGAATAGTCTTTGATTGCATTGTTTGTTTGGAATTTCGGGGGCGAAATTCCTAAGGGGGAGAGAATGTAACGACCCGTATTTTTACGGATCGACAAGTTCGACAAAATCTGGAATTTTAGCATTTTTGAGCCATTTCAGATTTTGAGCAAAAATGGCTAAGTCCTAAGTCGTTCACGACTTAGTGTCATAAGTCGTATACGACTTAGGGGATAGGAGCTACCCTGGGGATTTCCGAGTTAAGTAGTAAGTCGTGAGCGACTTAAGTAAAGTGCGACCTAAGGAGATAAGTCGTAGCTGGGCTAAGTCAGTAGGTCGAAGTTAACTCGGCAAGTGTTAAGTCGTAGGTTGTAAGTCGTCGCCGAGTTAAGGGATAGACAACCTAAGTAAGTGACCGACCTAGGGATTTACGACATAAGAGCTGACCGAGTTAAGTGATGAGTCGTCTAACCAGTTAAGTCGTATCCTTTAAGTCGTAGCCTATGTATTGAGTCGTAGACGACTTAGGAGTTGAGTCGCAACCCAGTTATCTGATGAGTCGTACCCCAGTTATCTGATGAGTCGTACCCCAGTTATCTGATGAGTCATACCCCAGTTATCTGATGAGTCGTACCCCAGTTATCTGATGAGTCGTACCCCATTTATCTGATGAGTCGTATCCCAGTTATCTGATGAGTCGTCTAACCAAGTAAGGCGCGTGCGCATTTAAGTCGTAGACAGGGGTTCTGGTGAGTCGTAGGCGCATGCTATAAGTCGGAGACGACTTAGGAGATAGCTGTTTTGTCGTGAGTCATAGGCAGAAGTGTGTTAAGTCGTTGAAGCCAGAAGTTAAGTCGTAGGGTGTTGAGTCGTAAGTCGTAGACGACTCATGAAGGCGGACGAGTTACGACTTAGGGTATTTTCTGCTATAAATAGGAGAGCTTCTCTTCATTTTTGGGATCCGGATTTTGAAGCGACGAAGTGCTGCCATTTTGAGAGCTCGACTTCTACACTTCTTCACTTCTTTTCTCCACTCTAATCTAGTGATTCCTTTCATCCAAATCGAAGATCAAGATTGAAGATTCAAGAGCTAAAGTTGAAGATCTTCATCTTTTCAAGTGAGATTTCTTCGTTTGAAGCGGATTCGTGATAGATCAAGCTTGATCCTTCGCTGTCCAGATCTGAAGCGTGTTGATTTGAGGTTGTTTTGGTGATTTGGTGAGTGGTGATTATCTCTCACACGGATCCAAAGGAGTATATCGGATTGTTGGCTCGATTTGGTGTTAAAATAGGGATTTCCATGCATTTTCTTCATCCAAAGTGTAGATCCATATAGATCCATTGTTCATGATGATGTTACATCCATTTTATCATATGTTAACCTATGCAAGTTCATTCATCAAGTTTGAAGATATATAATCCACGTTTTCATGCTTATTGGACTTTCAACTCTTTAATTACGAAAATGCCATTATTGTTATAATTGTCTACTTAGATCATATTTGAATGCTTGATTGCTTGGATTAATGTTTGGTTTGATTGATTGTTATGAACTAGATGATTTATGATTAGATTTAGATCGAAGATGATTCAAAAGCTAAGGGAAAGGCTCTTGAATTGAGAAAGCTGCTCGTGGCATATGTAGCGGGATGATGAAGCTCTTATGCATAGATTTGATGATGTGATGTTGAGATGAGGCTTTGCAAGGATGTAATGAAGCGAGGCATCATATGATGAAGACTTGGTCTAATCCAGACGGGATCATTCCAAGCATGTTGATAACTCGGTGATATGATTCGAGTTGAGGATAATGAATGGATATGAGAATAGTCGTCGAGGAGGATGACTAGGAGGCTTGGATAGCATCGTTGTTGAAGGTTCTAGCATGCTCTAAGCAAGAGTACGTTTGGGCAGATTCGATAGTCCCAACGGCCAACTGTTGATGGTTGAGTACTCTGGGTAGATTCGATAGTCCTAGGCACGGGCTGCGACGACGTGCGGGAGTTATGTCTAGAACCGGGGTTTCCATTAGCCCTTGACGGACGGCTGAAAGAATGTGCCGGTCATTCAATTAACGGTGATATCGAAGCAATGATAACAGTGATAGCCAGAGTCATGGATGTTTGGTTGTATCGTCATTCGGACTCAAGAGCGGTATTTTCTGGGTGCTTATCTGATTTAGGCCTTGGTACTTGGAAAACATCGCCCTTGACTCGAGTGATAGTAGCTTTACTTTAAATTGTATGCTCTGCTATGTTTGCTTCTGCTTAGTGTATGTCTGGGGCTATCACTGTAGAATGAGGTTGGAGTGGGAGGGTTGTATTCCTATTCTTTTTCCTTTATGCTCTTTTGGTATGTTGTTAGTTAATTTACTGCTCACTAAGACTGTTGTCTGACTCAAGGCTTTATGTTTTAATTCTTATTGCCTTGGGCTGTTCGTCCGTTTTTGGGACGGGCAGACTAGGTAACAGGTGACAGGTGCTGTTCTCTTCTCACGATGCTGATATCGAAGACGAGCTTGAGGGTTGCATATTATCTTCTTATTATATGTACTGGATATTCCGTTGTTATGTATTCTCTGAGAGATATGTAGTGAGGCTTGATGTATTGACTATGTGGATGCTTGTATTCAACTATTATGGAGTTTTATATGATGTCATTTTGTTCTGTAAAGCTTCACTATACATATGTTCTATTGTATTTTGTCCATGCGCTGTGAGTAATACGATAGATTCTGTTGTTTTATTTTACCCTGACAATCGTCCATGGTCGCCTGGCACACCTTACAGCGCACTATCTCTAGATTCGGTGCAGGGGTCATGGGCGGTCGTCACATGTGGGTATGATTGTAGCTCGTAAAATAAATTAGGTGTGCTTAGTAGCCCATAAATCTAGCGGGTATGCTTGTAGCTTGGAAATCAAGTAACTCTACACTGAGGTAAGGATTCTAGATGGTGTATCTTGTAGCCTTGAAATCGAGTATTTACTAGTTGAAAAGAAATCCATACAAGGAATTATGCGAGACTGGATGTAGGGTAACTTCGAACTGGTATAAACTCCTGGTGTGTTCTTCCTTTTTTACTTTTACTGCATTTATTTTTATCTACACTTTGATTCTTTGATTGTTTCTGTGATTGTTAATTAAATCATTCCAAGTAGAATCTTAAAAAATTTGGAAAATATTCATATAATCCATTAAACATTATTGACCCCCTCTAGTGTTAGTTTAGCCTTAAGGTCCCTATTTCGCTGAAACACAATACTTAAGTGTATAAGTTTGGAGTGTATGTGATTGGTTTGGTTCCCACTTGAAGCGGAGGGTATATGTGATGTTTAGTTGTTGACTTGGAATATAGTCGAAGTGCTTATGTATGATGTATAAGTAAAAATCATTACATGATATGGATGACTTTTGCATGTTTATATGTGTGCTTGGGTATATGGTTTGTTGTATATTCGTTGGAAAGTAAGCACTTGGACTTGTTTATGTTCGACACCGAGATCCCGTGTGTTTTAAAACTTGTTTATTTTCTTGTCTTTGTCAAATGCTTTCTAAAAGTTTCTGAACTTTACTTTTGGGTTTCAACCTTGATCCAATTTACTAAATAATTTAAATATGGAAGGAAAGGGTTTAAAGGCTATTTTTCATAAGTAAAGCAAGTTAGAAAGTCGTGGTCCATATAGCGATAGTCGCTATGGATGCAGTTCGTAAATCGACCACTTTTGTGTAAACTAAAAAGAGTTTTTATTTTAAATATTTTAGAAAAGTATTTTAAAATATATTATAAGTATTAAAAAGGAATTTTGAAATATTTAAAATAATTTTAATAATTAATGAAGTAAGATTAATTATTATTTAATTAATTAATTAGGTAAGGTTTAATTAATTGATTAAGGTTTAATTATAAATTAAGTAAGGTGTAATTATTAATTATGTAAAGGTTTAAGTATTATTTAATTATTAATTAAAAGGGTTTAATCATTATTAATTATAATTAAATAAAGTTTTAAATATTATTAATTAAATAAAGATTTCTGATTTTAAATCACTTTATGTCCAAAGGTCGGTTTGTTTGAAATCAATTTTTTCTTGTATAGGGAATAGTTTTAAATACAAGGGATTTCTTTGTCTGTGCTATTGAGTAGCCAAACAAATACGATAAGTTATGTTAAAACGTTGATATGTTTTATTGAAAGCAAGTCATCTTATATATGATATTAAAAGCCAATGAGTAGGCTTTCCTCTATCGATGAGATTTAGAGCCAGATTTTCTAGGCGAGGGATAGAGAAGTTGAAATATCAAAAATGTTACAAGTATAAGTGGGTTCGATAAATGGGTCATGATAGGTTAAGTATATGGAAGATGCTTCGTTGTATGTTTAACACTAAATGCTGAGGTATGGAAACTCATCTCTACCCCGAGAAGTAAGAATGTACATCGAGTCAAGGTTAGTGCTCTAACTTGTCCGACTTCATTGTTAATAAAGGGATAGTACTGCTTGAAATCGAAAAGTCGAGACAAATTTAGGGTGTTTTATTTTCATATGCAAATCGATGCATACCCTAGATAATGGATTTGTCCACTATCAATAACTTGACCCGTTTTAAAATAATCAAATCTTGGTTAGAAGAGACTGGGATTAGGTAACATGAGTTATCTGAAAACCACTTCGAAACAACGTGCGCATTCGAATTGGAAACATCTGGAAGATGATGGAATCGAAGACTAAGATCTTTGAAGTACGAGTACTACTTGTACTAAACCTAAGGGTGATTCTAAATTGGATTTAGTAGAAGTAGTGCCTTAAGTTTGTTCATATCCTGAACAACTTGTATGGACGAATGCTAGCATTGCATTTGTGACAACCCATAAATACGTACCCTTTGAATCGATAATAAACCACACATATCCGACCCAAAAAGCACAGACTGACGGAAAGTCATGAGAAAGAAAAGAAGAGAGAAGAAGAGAAGAGAAGAAAGAGAGAAGATAGAACCAAACAGAACAATACAAAATCTCACATCGTAGCGGAAAACATATAATATCATTCCAATGATCTTTACAAAACAGAAACTGTATATACATACATCAATCAGAGTTCAACAATCAATCACCAATCATCAGCCTGGACAGTTATAATAACCTGTCCATAAAATTGCCGATAATATAAATGAAAAAGCAGCGAAAAATAAACAGATACGTGTATACGAAAATGAAGATCTCCAGCTCTCCATCGCGTAGTGTTCACGAATACGAACTCGATGCAACTTGTTTCGTAAAAAACGGACCTTGTATGAAGAAGTTACAGCATTTTAAAGTTTATACAATTATATATATATAAATTTACAAATTCTTATTTTTACTTGAATCATCTGGGCCATCTGCCTTTTCTTTCCCACACCTTCGTTCCTTCATGCATTCGTTCAAACCCATGCCGCCGTTCATCACTTACTTGCCGCGCCTCCCTCGATGATCGAACACCATCACTCTACCACCAAACGACAACTCGTGCTCACCTACACCTAGTGTTTTAAATCTCGGATTTTGGCCAATATCTCGGGAAAATATCTCGGCTATCTCGGGCGATATTTAAAACACTTATAACTAAATAGGCTGCCAAATCTCGGATTTTGGCTGATATCTTGGATTTTTCATCTCGGCCATCTCGGGGAGATTTAAAAGCCTGCCTACACCCATGCCTGAAACCATGAAGAGCTCGGCCACCCCTTTGCCAAGATCCAACCCCTTGAAGGCCCTGACTTCATCGCTAGATTCTGGCGAATCCAAACCACTATAAAAAAAATCCACCGTTGGATAGATAGTACTGGTCGAGCTCGACATTTTTGTTGTTGGAAGTTTTCAACGAAAGTGGATGGATGAGGAGATCGGAGGGGATGAAGTATGGAACGTTTTTGGCCATACATTTTGATGGTGGCGGCTGTAACCCTAGGGCTAGGGTTTTGAGTGGAAAAAGAAAATTATGAAGTCCTTTTATAGAAAATTTCGCGACACTATTCACCCGAAATTTTTTCAAACTCCAATCGAAGCATGCCGCCCGGCGTTTATAATGTTTTACCCCTATTCCGAACACATATCGAGAGCCAATTCGATCGTATTTGAACGATAGGTTTTCGAATCGACTTATTTTAATTTAAAATTTACTTAAATAAATTTCTACGCGTTTTAGCTTCCCACGACTAAACCGTAAATCCGATCGATACGAAATTTGGAATCCTGACAATGTCTGCAAACCCAAAAACGAAGGTGGGCTTGGTATCAGAAATCTTAATGATATCAGTTTAACTTGTAAGTTAAAGCTTTTTTGGAGATTTATTAGTGGAGATTCTTTATGGACCAAATGGATGACTTGTAAATATCTCAAAAATGGTAACTTTTGGACAATTTTACCAAAAAATAATCAATCAAATGCTTGGAATCAAATTTTAAAATGCAGAGATTTGGGAAAATCTCTTATTCAAAGAAAATTCAAATCTGGTTGTGAAACTAGTCTTTGGTTTGATCCGTGGTTTCAAAATGACTCTTTTATTAATAGAGTGGGTTGGGATAATCTTGTCATTTGTGGTGAAGCTAAAGCTAATGTTAATGTCATAATTAAAAATAATCAATGGCAGCCTCACCTGCACCCAATTACTAATCCTCATAAAAACTTTATAACTAATATCCCTTTAGACCCTAATGCAGAGAGTGATTATTGGGATTGGTTAGCTAGCATCAATGGTAAGTTCTCCTTTAAGAAAACTTGGGAGCATATTAGAAACAAGCAGCCTACTGTTGAGTGGTATAAGTGCATTTGGAACAAAGTGAATAATCCTAAGATGGCTATCTGTACTTATTTTGCTATCAAAAATAGATTGCCAACTCTGGATATAATCAATAAATGGGGGAGGAATAATCTTTCACTTTGTTCCTTATGCAACTTAGAGAATGAAACTGTTTCTCACTTATTTTTTGAATGCAATTTCAGTTATTACATATGGAGCCAGATAAAAACTAAGATGAGCATAAGCAATGTTAGCAGCATGGATCTAAAGTAGATTATCATGGATATCTCCAAACATTTTAAAGGAAAATCTCTTGAAAGAGATCTTGCTCATGTTCTAATTACCACAGCAGTTTATCATATTTGGAAGGAAAGAAATAATCGTACTCATAACAAGCTTAAAATGTCCAAAGAACAAAGATGGCTGATTATTGATAATGATAGCAGAATCATTCTTCAGAAATCAAAGAAAAAAGTTAAAGACCAAACCAATTTTGACTTCCTTGCGGATCTGTGGAGCAAAGGCACTGGTTGCAAGTATATAGAACATTATCTCCTCAATCCGAAGGCTCATCAAAATGACTTAAACTTTCATAAGCAGGCTACTCAAAGTGACAAAGAGCTCCACAGCAACAGGTATCTTAGAGATGATTATAATACCTACAGATTTACAGATCTGGGTCGCGATGACACCAGATCTGCAAATCTTAGCACGAGAAATCAAATTGCTGGCTTAAACAACTATACAAAATCTAGCAAAGCTGATAGTAGCATGAGAAACAAGCTCAATCAAGGGCTTTCTTATTGGGAGAGGGGTGAAAGCAGCGGCAAAGGGAAAACAAAGGAGATTTAATCTCTCGCGTTCGAGAATTTCTCGTCGCCATTTCTAGATTTTGTTTTTGCTTTGTTGCTGTGGTTTGTATTGTGTCGGCAACCCTAGGTAGGGTTTGTTTATGTCTAAGTGTTTGAGGTTTCAGGTTTTGTTGTGTATACCCGAGTTTTGTTGTAATTTTGGGCCGGGCCCTTCTACCTTCCTTCAAAAATAATAATAATAACATTATGGATCCAATAAAACTAGTTTCGTCAAAATCCGAGACTGTATCAAAAATGGCTATTTTTACACGTTAATTAAATATTAAAATTTCAAATATCAATAAATTAAATTTTAAAAGTTTACTAACATCATTCTAATTCAATAGAATTTAATTCAACTTTATAAATCATTTTCATTCACATAATATTCAAAATTCAATTATTTTTGCAATTTCAAATATTAAATTAGCAATTTAATTATCCAACTAAATCACTATATTCAAAATATAAGTTATTCAACTTATAAAATTAACTTGTGAATATTTAATATCAATTAAATATCCGAATTTCGAATGACCGAAATTCTGGGTCGTTACATTCTCCCCTACTTAAAAGAATTTCGTCTTTGAAATTACCAAGTAAGAAAAGGTCACAAAATCCATTAACTTTTCAAAAACTAATCGTTCAGACTAGATTACCGAAATCATTTAAACATTTTAACATTTCAAAAATCCATTCGTTAAACTTCTTATAAAACTTCTCTGAGTTTACAAATCCATACTTAGTTATTTTTTTCAAAACCAACTAATATCGTTTAACCTTTAATTCAAAAATCAAGTTTTTTTCAAAATTCTCTAAAAAAAATTTCTAACGCCTTAAATTTTCAGAAAAAATCGCCATAGTCTCCTTTGTACGGTTCAATCGTAGTAAAATCACAATATATATATATATATATCACAAACATACATCTCATCTTCTAGGATGAGGCATCCCGTAGGGAAAAATATAAAAGTACGATATGTAATCTGAGATATGTACCTTATATATTATTAGCGGGCATATATGGCTAATATAGCGCGAAAGCGAGCTCTAAATGCGAAGCAACGCCATCTGCACCTACTAAACACTCAAAAAATAAACGAGAACACATATATGGAAAGTAATATCAATATATAACATATACCAATACAACAACTATACATGCCAATATAGCAAATGCAATCTAAAGCAACAAATCCAACCATCAAACAACTATCATCCAACTAACATCCAATAAACCAATATCTATCCAATCAATCCATAACCAAATCAATATACATTCATTTCTCATTAATTATTCATTGAATTGATTTTCAATATATTCACATTTGATTCATTAACATTGGTTTTACTAACATCCATTTATTCATATTCAATTAGTTTACATTCACTAATTTACATTCATTTTAGTTCATTTCCAAATTAAATTAAATTCTATTTAGGTTCACCTACTTCCAACTCGAATTCAATTATTTATAGCTTTCAATTTTATTAATTCAATTTAATTAACACTTAATGAATCTCTATTCAATCAAACTGGTTTCGTCGAAATCCGAGACCGTATAAAAAATGACTATTTTTACACGTTAATTAAATATTAAAATTTCCAATTTCAATAAATTAAATTTTAATTAAATTTTAAAAGTTTACTAACATCATTCTAATTCAATAGAATTTAATTCAACTTTATAAATCATTTTCATTCACATTAAATTCAAAATTCAATTATTTCTGCAATTTCAAATATTAAATTAGCAATTTAATTATCCAATTAAATCACTATATTTAAAATATAAGTTATTCAACTTATAAAATTAACTTGTGAATATTTAATATCAATTAAATATCCGAATTTCGAATGACCGAAATTCTGGGTCGTTACAGCATTGTTGCTTGGATGGTAGTGTTAGCATTTCAAGTGAGATTGATATACAAAAAGGTAAACGTAACCTCAAGCGACACAACGGGGAATGACTAAAACATGGGATGTGAAGTAGGGCTATATGGGTCGCATCCATTATGGTATGGTCATCACTCGATCTGGATTGATATTTCCAGATTATATATGTTAGAGGCCCAGGTACGATTGTTGATCACAACTGGGGTGGTGACATATTATGTACTATCCAGTAAGGGGTACGTCGGTCCTGTATTGGTAGGGGGTCCATATAAGGCCGTCGATACATTTTATCTAGAGGTATACTATGACAGACGGTACCTCAATAGCCTTGTCATCGATGGAATCCATTCTCCAATAATTGCCGTAAGGAATTAGTTATGCCCAAATATGTTGGAATGTGAGATGCAAGCATTTTAGCTATGTTCAATATTTATTTTAAATCTTAGACATTATTATAATATCATTGCATTTTCTATTGAAATGTTTTGGTTATCGTAAGATAAAAACCCATCCGTATTTATGTGCGGCGTGGTCTTACAAGATACCTTTATTTTTAGAAGTGTTTATAAGTATAATAATTCAATTGTTTGGAGTTTACTCATGTAACACCTTTATTTTTAGTTGAACATTATTTAGGGCATTTAATTGGATAGATTAAATAGAATAATGTAAACGGTTAAGGAGAATAAGATTTGGTTAATTAATATTGTCATTCCATACTTAATTAGTTAAGAAAGATTGTTTTAAATGTAACATATAAGAGAATATGAGAGGGGCAGTTTGGATAGATCCAACTTTCACCCCTTAAACCATATCCCCCTCAAATCATTCTCACTTTACTCATTCATAAAACATTCTAAGAAAACCTAAGGAAGACGGCTATTCTGAAGGGGGAGGAAGATCAAGATATCAATGGAAATTCACAAATCAAAGCTTAGGGATTCAAGAACTAGATCAAATCTCAACTTCAACAATTAATCTAAGGTGAATAAAAATAAAACCATCTTATTTTTGCTTTTGAATTCGGTTATGGATAATACTCAAATGATTGATGTTTTTCCAAGGTATGGTTGTTTAATCACCGTTTGAATAGAATAATAGTTATTGGAATTTTTATGGAATTGTTTAAATGGGTTTTAATGTTAAAACCTAATATTTTAATCTCCAAATGCTTTGATTTTCTGATATGTTGTATAAAATATTATTTTAGAGATGGGTTTTTAGTTTCATAATTTTCCAAGTTAAAGAGAATATTTTATTAATTTCCTAAGGAGGAAATAACTTAATTTCAGGTTTAATTTATTTAAAATAATTAAATATGGTTTTTGGCTTTGAAGTTTTTATGTGTCAAAGAGAAGGATATTCTCTAATTTCTATGAATTTTTGAGATTTTTTCCAAGTGATTTGAACTTACTATGAAATTATTATGTTGGATAAGCATTTAAAAAGATAATTAATTAAGGAAATTAATTAATTAATTTAATATAGGTTTTGGACTTTGGAAATTGAATGTAGTAGAATTTTTGAAAAGGATTTGTAAAGAAATTATCTTATCCGATATAAATTGGACGAGAAATAAGATTTGGTGAGACGTTTTAGCCTAAAGTAGTAACACAAAAGTTTTCATAAGAATTACGACAACGACATGCTACCATATGCCGTCGAGCCTAAAGATGAGGCCACATCATTGAATGTCGACATCAGTGAAGGAGGAAGCACCCGATAGCTACTTAAGTATCTATGGAGTGATTCCTTCGGCGTCGAAGTGGACAACAATGGCAACAAATGATTGGCGAAATTGTGTCTTCGTGATTCATTTAAACATTTAAAAGCTTTAGTGTCGACGTTAACGACGTCGCATGTCTTCATCACTGTTTTAATGATGCTGCATCTCTTCTTTTGTTTTACAAATCAAGGCAATGACGCCGCTATTATGTCTTCGACTCTATATAAAAAACGGCATAATAGCCGAACTAGTTTAAGTATGAAAGTTTTATAATGACATCGAGGGTCTTGGTGTCATTGTGCATCGGTGTTGGCAACCTTATATACTCAAAATATATATTGAATGGAGTCGGTAACAATGCATTGTAGCATCAATGCTGGTTTTCATCTTTTTAATGCCGAAGAGGCTCGTTTCAATAAAAAGGTGAAGAGGCCTAAGTTTTATGAGGGTCGATGACCCAATGTCTTTGGCAGTTAGCCAAATAACTTATAAAGGTTTAAGTTTTGTTTTAATAGGTGCATAGCCTATAGTTATTGAAGGTCGACAACATCAATTTCGACATGAATTTTTCTTGAACTTAAAAGAATTTAAGTTTTTGTCTTCGACCTTGGATATGGGTCGACGTTGTTTTAAACCCACATGGGTTATTATATTAAGGGCGAAGAGCCTTAATCCTTGTTGACACTATTAGTACATCGACATTGATTTATATTAAATTATTGAAGGGCGGAGAGCCTAAGTTTTCTACTTCGATGTCGTCATTCGGGATACTAATACCGTGTTAAATTTGTAAAATTTGACACTATCATTGAGGACACCAATAGAGTTGAACTTCAACATTGATCTTTATTAACTTAATAAGGGCGGCGAGCCTATTGTTTTATGACTTTGATTCTAAACATTGGGGATATCGATACTTTTTTGATTATAGGTGTCGACACATCATTGGGGATACCAAAGTAGGTTGGTTTCAATGAACTAAATATGTTATTGACTTCGACTTTAAACCTTGGGGATACCATTGTTTGTTTTTAATAAGTCCGACATAGATCAATTGGGGATACCAATGTATGTCACTTTGATATGTTATAACTATAAGGGGATACATGTGGGTAACATGAATTAAAATGAACTGAAGTGAAACATATGGGTAACATTAATTAAATTGAAACATGTGGGGTAGCATGAATTAAATTGTTAAATGATAGGTTTATAGGCATCCTAGGAAAATTAGGGAATGTGAGATGGATAGTCCACATCATGCTAGAGATGGATAGTCTCTATGAGGATAATGAAGAGTTCATAGCCATACTAGGAAATTATGGGATGTGTGATGGATATTCCATATTATTTTAAGTTAAATGGAATATGTATGATGGATAGCCCATATAATTTTTAAACAATTAGACCATATGAGATGGGTAGTCAATATGGTAGGGGATGGATAATCCAAGTAATAATTGTATAGGAGATGGATAGTCCACATACTATAAATATGTTTAAATATGAAATAGCTAGGTAGTTCACATAATTATATGACAGGTAGTCTAATTAAAATAAGATGGATAATCAGTTTAAATTATGACATGTAGTCATTTGAAATTAAGATGGATAATCTAATGAATTGGGATGGGTAATCCAGCATATGTTGCATGATTATAAATGCAATTTTTTTGTATTAACCATTATAGTTGTAGGTGCATGGTATATAGTTGTTATGTTTTGGTTAAGATACTAGTGAGGGGAAACCCCGTTCCGCTCAACGGTGTGGTCTCACAAGATATCTGTTTGGTTTGAGATGGTATGCTATTATTCACACCATACTGTTGTCTGACCTGAAGTTTTTTCCCCCTTAAACTCTAGGGTACTCATTGGAGTAGGTCGGAAATAAGGGCTTTCATGTTCTAGTTAGACGAATAAGCTTCCAAAGACGTGTATGAGGCAATCTAGCTATTAAGAACTATATCTATTTCCGCTGTATAGTTTGGCTTTATCTATTTGAATGTAATGACAAAGTTGTATAGTTTCCAAGTATTTGAATTTGATCAACCAAGGTGGCATCTTCATATGTCGCTCTTGGAGTATTTAGTAATAATTATATTTTCTCTGAACGTGGGATTACGTTGGGATTATATAATGAATATGAAGTATCATTTGTCAAATGAGATATGAAAATTTGTTATTAAACTGTGTTAATTCTTTTTCATATTCATGTGCTTCTAGTTGTTGATATGATTAACGTTGCCGCATTTTATCGCCAAGAATTAATAAACATGGATGACTGCAGCATCTGTGGACGTTAATTTTGGGCCTTAGAATGAGGGATTTTACAATTTGGTATTAAAGCATAGGTTTATGATTAAAAGAATTTTAAACCTAAAGAGTTTTTGAAAATATAAATGAATTGGAGAGTAATATTATCATATAATGCTATAATAACATACTTATAATTGCTATATATAATTATGTATTCTCCCCACTCTCTTAGACCGTTCTTCTATATCTTATTAAGGCTCTTATGCTGATTTACGAGAAAGAAAGATATGAAGGTAGGAAATAGAAGAGTGAATCTAGGTGGAGGAAGTACCACAACCAATGGAAATGCTTAGCCTAACACCAAGAGGAACCAGGGTTGACAGACAAATGCTAATTAAAATGCAATGCCAACGTAGATGCTGGAACCCTACCAGTAGATATAGGGACTACGTATCAGTTCTACGTCGGCTTGTTGTAAGCAAGAGCAGCTGCAGGGATAGCAGGAGGAAATGCTGCTAATGTGGGAGGAGTTAATCCTATAGCACTAGGTGGTAATAACTATGCTAATTTGAGTCGAAATTACACCTATCTGGATTGAAAGCCTTTTCTAGGGACCAAGGATGCAATAAAAGTGGAGAACTAGCTATTGCACCGTGAAAGGATTTTTGCTCATTTAGGTCTGAATGATGAGTGGGAAAAGGAGATTGGCTTTGAGATAGTTGTACGGAGCCACTTTATTCTAGTGGAATAGAGTTACCATTGGAGTACCCAAGGATGAGTTGACTTGGGCATATTTTCGAAGGAGATTTGAAGAAATTTTTTGGTCTGAAGTATCTAAGTCTGCTTTTCTCAAGAAGTTTTTGAAATTGGAGCAAGGAGATATCACAATATTGGAATATTCTGCTAAGTTTGATGAGCTATCTAGATATGGATACGCTACTATTGACATCGTGATTAAAAGAAATAAGAAGCTCATCCTGGGGTTGGGGCCGGAGATTGCTAGGGCAACTATGTCATAACTTAGAGATCCATCGAATGTAGTGGTGGATATGGCTATCAGGAATAAAGAAATGCATTTGACCTTTGGGAAAGAGAAGTCGGTAGAGAAACTGAATTCTTAGAATAAGAAGAGAAAATTCTTTAAGAAGAAGAGAGCTCAAAAAGATAGGGCTGCCAAAAAGGGAAAATTTGATATAGTTTGTTTAAAGTGTGACAAGAAGGGGCACTATGTTAACGAGTGTCGATTTGGCGATGGCAAGGTGGTTGTAGGGAACCAGAAGTTGAAGTGCTTTAATTGCGACCAAGTGGGGCATTATAAGAACAAATGTTCAGAAGCGGCCAAGGCTAACAAAGGAAAAGTTTTCACTTTTGGGGTTATCATCTTCCAGACCAACTGCTGTCGAGAAAGGAAGTCTATGATAGAAGGTACGCTTTTGATTCATAACATACCAGTTAGTGTATCATTTGATATTGGTGCATCGCATTCATTTCTATCTCAGTGTGTGGTAGATAAGTTATGTTTAGAACCATCAGACCTTGTTACTTCCTTAAGGATAGCTAATCCAATAGGAGGGTACACAACTCTGGGGATAAGGTGTGACCATCTAGAGTTTGTGTAGCTAGGTTATACTTTTGCCTGTAGTTCGTATGTATTCGATTCGCGGGTTTCAGGATTACTTTGGGTATGTATTGGTAGAGCAGATATGATGCTAGGATATTTTTCCAAGATAGGAAAATATCATTAAGACACCCTGATAGCATTGACCGAATAGTACACTCAATTGAGAATTTGAGTCTAGAAATTTATTCTTTATTGGGTGCCACAAAAGTGAAAGATGGATTGAATCGGGTTTTAATTGTAAGAGAATTTGCATATATTTTTGAGCCGATTATAGGACTACCATCGAAACAGGCTATTGAGTTTCGAATAGACCTTATAGCAGAAGCTAAACCCATGAGCAGACCACCTAATAGGATGACACCTACCGAGATGAAGGAGATAAAGATACAGCTTGTGGACTTAGAAGAAAAGAGTTTTATTAAACCAAGCAGTTTGCTTTAAGGAGCGGCCGTGGTGTTCGTGAAGAAACCGGACGGATCGTTAAGATTGTGCATCGATCATCGTACGTTGAATGAAAAGATAATAAATAATTGATATCCTTTTCCAAGAGTAGATGATTTATTTGATAAGTTAGTGGAGCTAAAGTATTTTCCCAATTGGATTTGGCGACAAATTTCCATTAATTAAGAGCGGTGGAGGACAGTGTTCTATTGATGGCGTTATGAACAAGCTATGGTTCGTACAAGTGGTTAGTGATGCCATTCGGATTAACTAATGCGCCAGCTTTCTTTGTGGATTTGATGAACTAGATTATCCATGAGCACTTGGATAGGTTCTTGTTGGTGTTCATTGATGACATTTTGATATATTTTAAGGATGAAAGTGATCATGAGATTCATCCTAGAACAGTGCTCAAGATGTTGAGGCAGCATCAACTGAAAGGGAAGCTTTCGAAGTGTCATTTCTAAAAGAAAGAAGTGAAGTTTCTTATTCATATACTTTCAAAGAATGGGCAGTCAGTCGATCTAGCCAAGATCGAAGCTGTTAACAGTTGGAAAACACCCAAGATGGTGACCGAGATGAGAAGTTTTCTTGGATTAGTTGGCTATCACTTGAAATTTATCAAGGATTTCTCACGGATAGCAGACTTTTGACTAAGCTAACTAAAAAGGACGTGAAGTTTATTTGGTCTGATAAATGCGATGAAGCATTCCTTAAGTTAAAGCATTTGTTGACCAATGCTCCCGTGTTAGTCATTCCAAATAGGAATCAGGATTTAGTGGTGTATACAAGTGCATGTGGAACAAGATTAGGAGTTGTGTTGACGCGGAGAGGTAAAGTAATTGTCTAGCTTCTCGGTAGCCCAGACCACCTGAAGTTAGATATCCGACTCACGATTTGGAGTTGGCAGTGGTGACTTTTGCATCAAAAGTGTGGAGACGCTACCTTTTAGGAGAACGATTCGAATTTTATATGGATCATAAGTCTTTGACTTAGAAAGAGTTGAATATGAGACAGTAGATGTGGTTGGATTTTTTAGCAGCTTATGATTTTGGTATTGAGTATAGACCAGGGAAAGGAAATAAAGTTGCAAATGCACTTAGCAGGAAACATCATAATGTGGTGTTAGTTAAGTTGGCAGAATGGAAGTATCTGGAGGCATTGACTACTTGTAATGTGCAGTTAAGATCGATTGCTAGTTCTAGTCAAAATATGGTCATGTTATCTTGCTTGGAAGTTCAATCGGCATTGATCGAAAGAATTGCATCTAAGTAGAGAGATGATCCATTATTAGCCGAAAAGATTAGAAGGCTAGAAGGTGGAACTGAGATCGATGATCTAAAGGATGTTAGTCTTGACTAGACGGGTTGGCTAAGGAAGAAGGGATGGTTATGTGTTCCGGATGTTGGAAACTTAAGGAGGGAAGTTCTTGGGGAGTGTCATCGATCAAAGTTTATGATTCATCCTAGGGGAACCAAGATGTATTAGGATATGAAAAGAAGTTTCTTCTAGGAAGGTTTAAAGAAGAATGTAGGCTTATGGGTAAAACAGTGTCTTAATTGCCAGCAAGTGAAATCCGAACATCAAAAGTAAAGTGGATTGCTTCAGCCTTTGGATATACCAGTTTGGAAATGGGATTCGATATCCATGGATTTTATTGACGGGTTGCCAAGGTCGAATAGGGGAAATGAGAGTATATGGATTGTGGTAGATAGACTGACCAAGAGTGCCAATTTCATTCCTATTAAGTCTACCAAGATGACGCATGTATTGGCTAAGTTATTCATAAAGAATATAATTAGACTACATCAGATTCCTAGTAGTATAGTCAGTGACCGAGATGCATTGTTCATTAGTAAATTCTGGAAGAATCCACATGAGTTATTAGGAACCAAGCTTAAGATGAGTATCGCTTATCACCTACAGACAGATGGGAAGACAGAGAGAATCAATAAGATACTTGAAGATTTGTTGAGAGCTTGTGTACTGGACTTGGTGGGCCGTGAGAAGACCATTTGCACTTGTTTGAGTTTTCATATAATAATAGTTATCATACTAGTATAGGAATGACGCCTTTCAAAGCATTGTATGGAAGTTGTACAAATCACCAGCATTTTGGTTAGAGATGGAGACATATTGGTCCTTGGTACGATATGGTAAGACAAGCTATAGCGGAGATTGAGTTAATACGAGGTAGGATGAGAGAAGCTCAATCTAAGTAGAAAAGTTACGTAGATAAAATGCGTAAATATTTAGTGTTCTCAGATTGTATTTTCTAAGGTATCAACGATGAAGAGCGTGGTACGATTTGGGAAGTCTGGGAAACTGGCACCGAGATATGTTGAACCATTCCCTATTGTAGAGATCATCGAAAAGCTCATGTACCAAGTAGAGTTACTGAGTAGTTTGGCAGGTGTACATAATGTATTTCATAGTTCTCATCTTCGGAAGTGTGTGCACGATCCAAAGACCACTATTGCTTCGATGACATTGGAAGATTTAGTAGTAGAACTGAATATGGCTTTTGTAAGACAACCAGTTTGAGTTGTAGCGAGAGATGAAAAGAGGTTAAGGAACAAGGCAGTCAAGTTTATGAAAGTCCAATGGAGTGACAACGAGAAAGACTGTACTTGAGAGACAAAGGACCGAATTATGGATACTTATCTTGAGCTACTATGATGGTATATTCTATATTTGTTGTATATTGACTTAGTAGCTAGTAGGATATGCTAGCATTGGTTGCATGATGATATGCTTATTTTGTACTCCTTACTGAATTTCGAGGATGAAATTATTTAAGGATGAGAGTCCGTAACACCCTTATTTTTAGTAGAACATTATTCAGGAAATTTAATTGGATATATTAAATTGAATGATTAAAGAGTTAAGGAGAACAATATTTGGTTGATTAATGTTGTTATGCCATACTTAATAAACTAAGAAAGATTTTTTTAAACTTATCATATAAGAGAATATGAGAGGGGCAATTTAGTTAGATCCAACTTTCAACCCTTAAACCCTCTCCCCCTAATATCATTCCCACTTTACTCATTCAAAAAACAATCTAAAAAAAACTAAGGAGGCCGACCATTCTAAAAGGGAGGAAGATCATGAAATCAGACGAAATTCACAAATCCAAGCTTAGGGATTCAAGAGCTAGATCAAATCTCAACTTCAACAATTAACCTAAGGCGAATAATAATGAAACCATCTTATTTTTGCTTTTGAACTTGGTTATGGATAATACCCGAATGGTTGATGTTTGTTTTTCCAAGATATGGTTTTTAATCATTGTTTGGATAGAATAGTGGTTATTGGAATTATTTAAATAGGTTTTGAGGGTAAACCTAATATGTTAAACTCCAAATGCTTTGATTTTCTGATATGTTGCATAAAACATTATTTTGGAGATTGGTTTTTAATTTCATAATTTTCCAAGTTAACCTAAGGCGGAAAAAGCTTAATTTTGGGTTTAATTTATTTAAAATAAGTAAATATGATTTTTGGCTCTATCTGGTAAAGAGAAGGATATTCTCTAATTTCTGTGAATTTTGGGATTTTTCCTTGGTGATTTCAATTCACTATGAAATTATTATCCTTGATTAGCATTTAAAAAGATAATTAAATAAGGATATTAATTAATTAATTTAATATATGTTTTGGACTTTGGAAATTGAACGTGGTAGTATTTATGAATTTGTAAAGAAATTGTCTTATCCAATAGAAATTGGACAAGAAATAAGATATGGTGAAAAGTTTTACACTAAAGTAGTAATAAAACAGTTTTCATAAGAATTACGACAATGCCATGCTATCATACATCTTCGAACCTAATGATGAGACCACATCATTGAATGTTGTCATCGATGAAAGAGGAAGCACATGATAGCTACTTAAGTATCTATGCAGTGATTTCTTCAACGTCGAAGTGGACAACAGCGGCAACAGATAAATGGCGGCATGGTGCCTTCATGATTCATTTAAACATTTAGAAGCTTTTCTGTCAACGTTGACGACGTCGCATGACTTCATCACTGTTTTAAATGATATTGCATCTCTTCGTTTGTTTTTCAAATCAAGGCAATGATGTCGCTATTATGTCTTCGACTCTATGTAAAAAGAGACATAGTGGCCGAAGTTGTTTAAGTATGAAAGTTTTATGATGATGTCAAGGGTCTTTATGTCATTGTGCTTCGGGGTCAACGACCTTATATACTCAAAATTTTATATTGAATGGAGTCAGCAATGATGCAGTGTAGATTCGACGTTGGTCTTCATCTTTTTAATGCCAAAGTGGCTCATTTTTATATAAATTGAAATTGTTTTAAAAAGGCGGAGAAGCCTAAGTGTTAAGAGGGTCGATGACTCCATGTCTTCGGTAGTTAGTCAAATAACCTATAAAGGTTTAAGTTTTGTTTTAATATATGGATAGCCTATAGCTATTGAAGGTTGAAAGCATCAATTTCGACATGAATTTTTCTTGAACTTAAAAGAATTCAAGTTTTTGTCTTCATCCTTGGATAGCGGTCGACGTTGTTTCAAACTCGTGACAGTTATTTTTATTAAGGCCGGAAAGCCTTAATCCTCCTTGTTGACACTATTAGGATGTCGATAGTGATATGTACTAAATTGTTAAAAGGCGGAGAGCCTAAGTTTTCTACTTTGACATCTCATTGGGGATACCAACTCCATTTTTAAAATTTGTAAACTTTGACACTATCATTGGGGACACCAATATAGATGCTTTGACATTGATCTTTATTAACTTAATAAGGGCAGTAAGGTCTATTGTTTTATGACTTTGATTCTAAACATTAGGGATACCGATGCTATTTTGATTATAGATGTCGACACCATCATTGGGGATTCCAAAGTAGGTTGGTTTCGATGAACTAAATATGTTATTGAATTCGACTTTAAACCATGGGGATACCATTGTTTGTTTTTAATAAGTTTGACATAGATCAATTAGGATACCAATGTATGTCACTTTGAAATGTTATAACTATAAGGGATTACATGTGGGTAACATGAATTAAATTAAAACATGCAGGTAACATGAATTAAATTGAAACATGTGTGTAACATGAATTAAATTGAAACATGCGGGTAACATGAATTAAATTGAAACATGTGGGTAGCATGAATTAAATTGTTAAATAACGGGTTCATAGTCATCCTAGGAAAACTATGGGATATGAGATGGATGGTCCACATCATGCTGGGGATGGATAGTCTCTGTAGGGATAATGACGGGTTCATTGTCATCCTAGGAAAACAATGGGATGTGTGATGGATAGTCCACATCATTTTAAGTTAAATGGAATATGTGTAATGGATAGTCCACATTATTTTTAAATAATTCAACCATATGTGATGGGTAGTCAATATGGTTGTAGATAGGTAATCCAAGTAATAATTATATATGAGATGGATAGTCTACATACTATGAGTATGTTTAAATATGAGACAAATAGTCCATATAATTATAAGACGGGTAGTCAGATTAAAATAAGACGGGTAGTTAGTTTAAATTGTGACAGATGATCATTTGAAATTAAGATGGATAATCTAATGAATTGGGATGGGTAATCCAGCGTCTATTGCATGATTAAATGCTATTTCCTATGTTCTAACCATTGTGGTTGCAGGAGCATAGTATATTGTTTTTATGTTTTGGTTAAGATACTAGTGAGGGGAAAACTTGTTCCACTCAATGGCGTGGTCTCACTAGATATCTATTTAGTTCGAGATGGTTGATTATCATTCACACTGGACTGTTGTCTGACACGAAGTTTTTATTTTTCCCCTCAAACTCTTAGGTACTCATTTGAGTAGGTCGGGATTAAGGGCTTTTAGGTCCAGATAGATGAATATGCTTCCGTAGACGTATAGGAGGCAATCTAGCTATTAAGAACTATATCTATTTCCGTTGTGTAGTTTGACTCTATCTATTTGGATATAATGGCAAACCTGTATAATTGTCAAGTATTTTAATCTAATCAACCAAGAGGGCATCTTCATATGTCGCTCTTAGAGTATTTTGTAATAATTATATTTTCTCTAAACATGGGATTACGTAATTAATTCGAAATATCATTTATGAAATGAGATATAAAATTATTTTATTAGACCGTGTTGAATTTTTTTCATATTTATGTGCTTATTATTATTGGTATGATTAGCATAGCCGCATTGTTTCACCAAGAATCAATAACTATGAATGACGGCAACATCATGGCCGTTAGTTTTGGGCCTTAGAATGGGGAATACTACAACTCACATCAGACCCATATTTGACCCAGAGATTTGCTTTCTTCCCTAAAACTCTTGGGTACTCAAATTTGTATGAGTAGCTAAGTAGTCCAGGTTCTGATAGAAGCATTTTGGAGGAGTATGCAGTAGATGGCTTCGCCATTACCTAGTCATCTATTTGATTTCCACTATGTGTGTACATTATGTATCAGCATTGTGGGGGCATGCAATTGTATCTCTCCCTGGCTGAAGTTAGTACCTGCTGTAACTCTGATGTTTATTTTGGAAGTGACCATATGTACTATCTTATGTTTTATTATATATTATTGTCTTACATTGTGATATTCTATGTTTCTTTCTTCTTTTCTTTTCTTTTCTTTTATTTTTACCCCAAAGGCTTGTCTTTCAAACACCTAGATGATTGTCACATGTATACCGTGGATGTATTAAGTGTCGTCTTAAGAGTAAGAAAGGCGAATCGTTACACATGGTATTTGAGCTTAGGTTGAGTGAACACCTAAGCCTTAATTGGGGTCAACTCATTAGAGACAGGGTTAGTAATACCCTAGAATGAGTTTAGCCTATGAAAGCACATAGTTGTAATATATATATATATTCGAATTATTTTGATCAGCTTTGATATGTTTGATTCGGTACCCTTTTCCCTTATGTTTATCTCGTTTAAGTATTCTTATGTTATCTTACTATATCCAGGTAGTAAGAATAAGTAATAGGGAAAGATGAGGTGGAGGAGCTAGTAGCACCATGACCACCAATGGTCGAGCTTTGAATGTTGGAAGAGTTGGAGTAGTTGAAGAGGTAGCACCAGTGCAGCCCCGTGTGAACTTTGTAGCTTTATGCAAAGACTATACCAATCTATAAGGAAAGCCGCTTAAGGGCACGAAATCCATCATCGAAGTCCAAGCTTGGCTTTCTTCTTGTGAGAAAATTTTCAATGGGTTGGATATTTCATATAAGCAGAAGTGTTTCTTAGCATCTTGGTAGTTGTAAGATGGAGCGGCAGCACAATAGGACTCCGTTACAGTGAATGTTCCGAAGGATGGTTTTCCTTGGGCTGGATTTAAAGAGGTGTTTGAAGACTAATTCATGCTCGCTGCAGGAAAGACCCATTTGCATAGGAGTTTCTTGGATCTAAAGCAAGGAGATTTGTCACTAGTTGAATATGAAAACAACTTAATGAGCTATCGGTATTTGGTCCGAAGTTGATTGATACCCCACTTAAGAAGAATGAGATGTTTGTGATGGGAATGAGAGAAGGATTTCTAGGAAAGACGACTGCCCATCTGAAGGGACCTTTTATGGATTTGATAAATATGATTTTGAGGTATGAACTTCTAGAGGAGAAGAAGCCGGCGGCAGCACCTAGTAAAAATAACAACAACCCGAACAAGGGGAAGTTCAACCCGCAATGATGAAGCAGTGGAAAGGAAAGTCGAAAGGAGATTAAGGGAACAAATTTAAAGATGTTAAGTGTTTTCAATGTAAGCAGAAGGACTATCTAGTAAGGTTTTGTAAGAGTTCTGAAGCTTCAAAGCAGCAGGCGGGGTGTATCTCCTTAATGATTCAGAAAACACTTTACTACAACTGTCAGCAACCAAGGCACATGGAGAAGGATTGCTCACTAAAGGAGAAGGGTCAGCAAGTCAAGATTTATGCCATTAAGGATGAACCATCAACCATAAGCGATGTGAAAGGGAAACGAGTTCTTGAAACTTTAATTATCAATGCTATTTTTGTTTGGGTATTGTTTGATACCGGGGCTTCCCATAGTTTTATTTCTATAGAATCGGTAGCTAAATTCCGGCTTTCCCTAAGAATTGTAGAAACCCCTATTTGTGTGTCAAACTCCATATAAGGTGCAACTAATCTATACATGGTTTGTGAGAATGTGCAAATTACTTACCTTACCCACCATTTTTCATATGGTCTGTTAGTTTAAGATTTTAAGGGGTTTGATGTTATATACCGTATGGATTGGTTGACGAAGAATGAAGCTGTCCTGTAATGTGTTAGAAGAACGATAACATTAAAAACCAAATCGAGAAACTGTGTGGAAATATCATATGATGATCTAGAAAAGCAAATGAGTAGTTTTTTGTATGCCCTTGAATTGTCCCAGGTGGAGTGGGATCGATAGCAATTGTCAAGAATTTCCCTAATGTTTTTGATAAAATCAATAGTCTACCCTCCACATTGAGAGATTGAGTTTCATATTGACTTAATTCCTATTGGATAAAATGGCTCCGAGAGAGAAGGAGTTAATGGATCAGACGAATGATTTGTTGAGAAGTGGTCTGATTAGACCAAATTGTTCAAGTTAGGGAGCAGTGGTAGTTTTTGTCGCAAATTATGAGGTTCTTTAATACTTTGTGTGGATTGTAGAGAGCTGAAAAAGCAGAAAATTCAAAATAAGTATCCCTTACCCTGTATAGATGACATGTTTGACCAACTCCCTGATGCTAAAGTATTTTTCCAAGCGGACCTTGCTGTAGGATATCACCAATTAAGGGTAGCAGAGGATAGTATACACCTAACAACATTTAGAGGACCTAATTGTTTCTTTGAGTGGTTGGTTATGCCTTTTGGGCTAACTAACGCATCTGCTTATTTTCTAGATCTTATGAACCGATTTTTTAGTGATGTACTCAATAAGTTTGTGTTGGTTTTCATAGATGATAGCCTTATTTACTCTAAGACCGATAAAGGACACAAATACCATTTGAAAGTGGTGCTGGAGATGTTAAGAAAGTATGTTTTAAAGCTAAACTTTCTACGTGTCATTTTTAATAGTCAGAATTACGGTTCCTCGGACATGTTGTGTCGGGTCCGACGGATATTCAAATCTTCTTAGACTTGGTCGGATATCACAGAAGGTTCATCCAAGACTTCTCCAAGATTGCCTTGCACCTGACCAAGTAGACAAAGAAAATGAGAAGTTTATTTGGACTTCGAAGTGTGAAGAAGCGTACGTTGAGTTGAATAGGAGGTTGACCACTCCAGTTCTAGCTATTTCAAATGGAGGTAGAGAACTGACTGTATATATAGATGCTTACAGTGTTGGCTTGGGTGCAATTTTGATGCAGCATGGTAGGGTTATTGCTTATGCTAGTATGCTGTTGAAGCCTTATGAGCGGAATTATGCAACACATGATTTGAAGCTATTGGCTGTTGTGCTTGCTTGAAGATGTGAAGCCATTCCTCCACACAGAAAGATCGAAATATAAGGTAGCAGCTAGCAATGGTTGGAATTTTTGGTGGCATACGACTTGGATATTTATACACCCCGAGAAAGGCAAATGTGGTAGTGGATGCTTTGAGCAGGAATGCAACTTGGCTCTTTTGGAAGTTACTCCGACTCTTCTTGGAGAGGATTGCAAGCAGACAAAGGGAAGATTGGCTTTTGGTAGAATTTATGCAAGGAGTTGAAGAAGGTCAAAGTTCGGTTTTCAGATGGATAGCCGTGGTATTTTGAGGATGAATAAAAGGTTATGCATTTCGGATGTTGATGGTCTTAGACAAGAAGTTTTGACGGAATTCCATAACCCTAAGTTAAGTATCCACCCTGGAGTTAATAAGATGTAGCGGGATATGAAGCGAGTATTTTAGTGGCCTGGGATGAAGAGGTATATCTCAATCTATGTCAGCCGATGTGCGAACATGTTAGCAAATCAAAGACAATCACCAAAGGGCTGTTGGGTTGCTACAACCACTAGAGATCCCAAATTGGAAATGGGAGCAAGTATCAACGGATTTTATTGATGGGTTTCCCATATCAAGGAAAAGAAATAAAGGTGTTTGTATCATTGTGGATTGGTTAACTAAGAGTGCCCATTTTATTTTAGTAAAGTGAACAAGGACTGTAGTAACATTGGCAGAAATTTATATAAGGGAGATCGTTCGACTGCATGGAGTCCCAATTAGCATTGTAAGTGATCTAGATCTGATCTTTACAAGTCAGTTTTAGGAGGCATTACAAGCACCTTTGAGAACAAAGCTAAGTTTGAGCATAGCCTACCATCCTCAAATGGATGAGTAAACACAGAGGGTAAACCGAGTCTTAGAAGATCTGCTAAGGGCATGTATCTTGGACTTTGGAGGATTGTCAGAAGATCATCTACACTTGGTGGAATCCTTTTACAACAAAAGTTATCAAGCGAGCATTGGTATGACACCCAATGAATCTCTGTATGGATGACCATGCAAGTCACCGGCGTATTGGGCAAAAATCGAGGATCAAATAGTGTTTACACCTGATATACTTCGGGAGGCTACGAAGAAAGTTGTGATGATCAAGAGGAGGGTGAAAGAATCTCAAGATCGACAGGAAAGCTATGCTCATCAGAGATGGAGGGTTTCAGAATTTGCAGTCGAAGACTTTGTGTTTGTGAAGATTTCCCTAATTAGAGGAGCTGTTCGGTTTGGAAGGGTAGGAAAGTTGAAGTATGTTGGACCTTTTCGAATTTTTAAGAGGATTGGGCCACTTGCCTATAAAGTTAAGTTGCTGGAGAGATTGTCGAGAGTTCATAATGTTTTCCATGTGTCACATTTAAGGAAATATGTGCATAATCCATCATTGATAGTTGAGCCATTTGTTCAAGAGGATTGGGCAATGGAATCAAACCTGACCGTGACAAGACATCCAGTTTGCTTTGTGGGTAAGGATGTGAATCAATTATGGAATAAGATGGTGAGATTGATTAAGGTTCAGTGGAGTGTAGATCCCAGAGACTGCACTTGGGAAACAGAAGATAGCTTGAGGGAAGCTTATCCCGAGTTAATGATAGAATAGTTGTTTGTTAAGTGGATTATGTACTCATTGTTTATGATGTAGTTACTTCTCATGTATCTTTTATTTGTGTTTTATCATATATGATATATGCCCTTTTTTAGTTATTCCGAGTTATCTTTTTGTGTGTTAATTTCGAAACGAAAAACTTTTAGGGGGGGGGGATATAACGGCCCGTAATTTAATCACTTTAAATATGAATATTTGATATATTTTAAATAATTATTTAATGGATTTTATAACTCAAATAAACCTCTTTTAAGTAATAACTATTGATTGTGGCGTTGTTTAAAATTTTGGTTTACAAAAATAATTAGTTTGGAGAAAAATCAAAAATATGATCGGAAATTGTTTTTTGGATTTTTGACTTTTCATCGGCTAAAAGTTTTCGAAAAATGTTGTGTATACTAAAGTATATACACACTCTCTCTCTTATACAAATAACATATGCTATAGTTAGAATTAAATATAGTAAAATAATTTACTTATAGTAAAAAAGCAAAGTTGACTTTTCCTTTCATTTATAAAAAATAAAAAATAAAATATGAAAGGTAACTTCACATCAAGGTAAGTAGTGAAGTGATGGAATGAAGGGGAGGTTGATAGCTTACGTGTGCAAGAGGGTAAGGTAGAGGTAAGATGGCAACTTCATGTGGAGGGTATAGAGTTAACACTGCAACAAAAAATCGTTTTTCCGAAGCCAAAACGGCGTCGACTTGGCGTTGGAAAACCTGTTTGCAATGCCATGCTGACGCCATTTGTAACGAACTGGAATTTTCGACCCTCGCAAATCGACACTAATACGTCCACGGTATTACATGTTGAGATATCGAATGCTGGAAAACCCGATTGTTAGGGAAAAAGAAAGAAGGAAGAAGATAAGAAGAAAACTAAACAACACAAAATCTCATAGCGGAACGAATAATCTATAATATACAACAAATCTTTACACCAAACTGTAATATATGTATATACAAACATCCATTAGAGTATACTAACCCATTTCATCCTGGACAGTTATAACAGCTTATCCTCATAATTGCTGATAAACACAACAATGAATACAGTGGAAAATAACCATTTAAGTGAATAATTCTCTGGGCCTCCAACTCATCTTCTAAAGCTCCAAAGCATCCAAACCAATCTGTGATATGCTCGGTCTGACCCAAGCATTATAATAAAATAACACCCGAGTCAGTCTAGAAAACCAGCGTGAGAAAGCACACCCAACTGGAATTTTAAAGTTATATCATTATCTTTAAAATCAAAAACTATCTCGTAAGGCCATGCCGCACATAAACATGGACGGGTTTTTACCTTACGATAACCAAAACATTTTCTATAGAAAATCCATTTATATTATAATAATGTCTAGAGGTCAAAGTGAAATATGAATATAGCTGAAATGCTTTCATCTCATGTTTCAGCATAGTTGGGCAAACTAAATCCGTACTTCGCTTATTGGAGAGTGGATCCATACAATGACTGGACTACTGGGGTACTGCCCATCATGGTGCATCTCTAGATAAAATAAAACGAGGAACTCGCTTGGATCCCCTGCCAACACATGACCGGCCTACCCCTTGCTGGATAGTACCGAATATGATCACCCCTCCGTTAATGGGCCCCGAAGCATACAATTTGAGAGATAATAGAGACTCTGGATAGGGATGATCATACCCTACTTGGGAGCGACCCACTTAGCCCTGCTGCATTTCCTTTGTTTTAGTCATTCCCGATTGATGAGGCTTAAGGCTACGATTACCTTTCAAGAACATTTACACTTAGAATGCTCATTGCCCTCTAGTGACAATGTGCTGATAGCATTCGTCCATACAAGCCTGTTCTGATTCTGAACGAAACCGAAGGGACTATTCCTACTACATCCATTTTGGATTCACCCTCAGGATTAGTAGCGATTAGCCCTTGCACTTCACATCTCTATCTTCGATTCCATGCTCTTCACGATGTCTTCACTTCGAAACGCATTCGTTGGATCGAAGTGGTTTTCGGATAACATATCCAATCCCAGTCTCTTAGAAACAACGTTCGATAATCTCCTGCAAACTCAACCCCGGTTCTTTAGGAAATAAACAGTCAAAGATAAGATCAAATATCACCTTCTAACCGTTAGTGGAGGGATTTCCTTATCATTTTCCTAGGAGAACGAAACGAGATTTATACGCACAGTACAACATCATCGGAGATGACTATGCCACTCACATGTTTCTCCTATATATTTCCAAAGTTACGTTTGGGTCCATTTTCGATAATCGGTTATTTAACTATTGAATAACAACATTCAATCAAGGATTCATTCCATAAGGAAAAACGAACATTGGTTCAGCATATAAGCAGCCACTAGCCTCCTTTTATAAATCTTTCATAACTAAAACCATTTTTCTTGTATAAGAATACTTTTAAAAAGATATATCTGCAAACTCCTATATTTTTAATACTTCAAAAATATCCACATACTTATCTCAACGGTATAAGTATATCCATAAAATCCAAAAAAGATTCTCTTTTCATTCAATTCTCAATTCATTTCTGAATTCCCTTACAATTCTCTAATACCATTTATAAACCATTTTATAAATCTCCAAAAAACCATTTATACTTTATAAAAGTTCAATCACTTATAAACTTCTTGTACATTTCAAAAATCATTTATAAACCCTTTATAAATCCATAAACCATTTATAAAACTTCTTTTATAAATCTATAATCCCATTTCTAAATTTGTTTATAACTATCTAACCATTTATAAACTCTTTAACCTTGTAAATTATCTTTCCTTAAATCTTCAAACCATTTTATAAGATCCTTTATAAAATCCAAGTCTTTCAACTCTATTAATGGGTCTAGTAAACATTTATAAATAATTAAAAATCTTTTACTTCAGAACACCATTATACAATAATAATTTTTAACAATAAATATTATAAATAAATGAAAATTATTAATTTTAAAACATTTTAAAAATAAAAATAAATAATTTCAAAATATTGTTTAAGAAACAATAATAATTAACTTCACTTTATAAACCCAGTTTATAAATTCCATAGTCTCATCTTCCTTTTAAAATTTCAATTTCAAACACTTAATCAAACTTCTAAATTGATTTCCAAATCAATCCCATTTTGAAATAAATTCTTTTACTTACTCAAGTTTACTTTAAAATCCATTAATTTCATTAATTCCAGATTCAGCTTCTAAATTAGGATTTTAAAATCTTATTTAACTTGAAATTACAAATTTCATGTTTATTTTCAAATTTCTTCCTTATCTTTCAAACAATTTTAAACCTTGAATTTTTAAAATAAATTCTTTATTCCTTTTAAATATTATCACTTGAATTTATTTATTCAAAATGTCTCTTTTCTCATACTCTGGATTTATTGGTTACCATTTAAAAATCAACCTTTATTCTTCCAAATCATTTTAAATTATCCAAATTCCTTATAATTATTTTATTTGAAAGTTTCCTTTTTATTTACTTTAAAATCCAAATTTCATATATATATATTTGAACTCTCAAAATTCCAAAAAATATATATAACCAAGCTAGAGTAATCAATAAATTTCAAATTCCCAATATGATCAATATAATTCATCACAGATCATCACATAGTCATATCGTTGAATATACACAATAAATTCAAACGTTTTGAGGAATCCAGTTGGATCCCTCCAACCAGCTTTCCCTGCATCCACAGATGTTAGCACAATATAAAATACCAATTCCACTTTGACGTGGAATATCGCGGTATATGGGATTAATATAATATCATCTGCTATTATGCGACGCATAGGGTCTCATCCACTATATAATGCGGGAAATCAATCACTCCAATAAATATATATATATACACACTACTATATAGTGTATCACATCCAATCAATTCAATCATACAACCAAATATTTAAATTTAACCATTTAAATTTAAATTAAACCCAGATGAGTGAGATTTACTCACCTTTGCTTTATAATTAGCAATCCGATCCATCTCGACTTGTTTCCTTCATGATTTTTGACCTTGTAAGAATATTATATGGTTTATTATCATTTGAACTAATCAATTATCATTTAATTTAAACTAATTTTCCTTTAAATAATTTTTTTAGTAACCAAAATAATTAAATAAGTTTATTTAATCAAGCTAATCACCCTAATCCAATATTTAAAATAACTAGTATGTTTAAAATATATATATATCTATATTTATTTCTTTCTTTTGAAACTACATATATATGTACTTATAAAATAATATATATATATATATATTTAAAAATCTGATTTTATATATACTCCTCAAACATTTAAAATTCCCCCTTTTTTTTCAATTCCAGTAAATAGCCAACAAAATGTTATCTTACTGTAAAAATACTTTTTTTCTGCTTCACTAACCTGGATGTGTGTGTATATATTAAATCCAATTGAAGATAAAAATTATCCTAATAAACAAAATAAAAATCAGTTGATTAAATTTAAAAGTTTTAAACTTGAGTAACCTTGAATTTAAAATGCTTAAAATTTAAATTACCTTAATATATACAGGAAACTAAAACACGCTTATGCTCTAATGCTCTGCACGAGACTCCATCCTCGTCGAGCTCATCTCCACCACTGTTGACGCTTGACCCACCAGAGATTTGCCGAGTCCCTCTCCTTCGCACGCGACTCCAGCCGCGACGTCAATCAACCCCAACAGCGCAACGACTCCCATCGAGAACATTCCCCTACCCTCGAAGTCGCAACACGCGGCAGCGAACTTCCCTAAATGAAACCCTAAATGTCGAACTGAAGATTTGAGGAAGATGGAAGATAATACTCGTGATTTTAAATTAAACGAGAAAGGGTTGTAAACGAATTCGACTTCTTTTTAAGTATTCGGCTGGGATATAAAAGGTGATGAAGCGTATTCAAAAAGGAAGACGAGGCTCGGATTGCTTTAGTGATTTAAAGGGATGAAAAAGAAATGGCTGCTGTGAAATGATAAAGTTCTGGTGTGACAGAAATACAGCTGATGAAGGTTGCTAGTATAAATGAATATATATATATATATATATTTAATTCAAATTGACTCGATAAACGCAACTCAAAATCTCGACCTCCTATCGATACGTGCCGCCAGGCGTTCATAATGTTATAACCCTATTTCAAACACAATGGAAAAGGTTTCGAGTCCTAATTCGATCATATGGAGAAGATAGCTTTTTGGACCCAATTATTATATTGAATTCGATATAAATTTCAGCGTGTTTATATGTCGTACGCTCACACAACAACTCCAATCACTACGAAATTTGAAATCCGATAATAATACACTATTATGGATCCAATGGAACTAGGTTCATCGAATTCCGAGACTGTGCCTCGGAAGGATATTTTTAAATTCAATTTAAACGATATATTTTCAAAACTGAACAAAACACTTCCGAATTCAATTTAAAAGCTTTTATTATCTTCAGTATTATCAATGTAAATTTTCTAAGCCTTTAAATTATTTTTAACAAGCTTGAAACTCCAAATTCAAAATTTTACCCAACTTCAATTATTAAATTCAATAATTTGATTATCAAATAAATAGTGATATTTGAAATCCAAGTTAAAAATTAACTTTTAAATATTTACAATCAATTAAATATTCTGATTTCAAACATCCAAAATTTCGGGTCGTCACACCAAAAATCCTCGTCAAATGCTCGTCGTCAAAAATCAAGTAATAAATCCTTATTCGGAATAGTGCAAATACCTTAAAGTCATATACTCGAATCTTAGATCAAAATTCTATGAAAATGAGAATTTATCTACGTCCACCCTACACACTTACCATATTGGTTCTCTCTAATACCAATTCTATTTAACTAAATCATTTATGAAAACATTTCATAAACAACTCTTAGTTTCAACATGGATAATACTCCATTATAGCCTAATAGTATATACCTCTATTTGATCCCACTATTCCATTTTGAATTTATCTCCCTAAGAAAACTCAAGATCCAAATACCTGGCTTTTATTCCAAAAACTTTTTTAAATGATACTCTATATTTTAAATTATACAAATATATTAATATAGCCCAATTAACTCTAAAAGAATACTATGGAACTGGGTACTACTAGACAGTATCATGCATTCCCTTACTAAGAAGGGTAATACTCAAGAGAAGTGTTTACCATCCGAACACATCTCTTCCCTTAATTTTAAATTATTTTCGAGCCACTTGAACTAGTTAACTTAAAAAAATTTCTTTTATTTCAAAATCCCATTTTTGAAACAATGCTTTACATTTTCCAATAAAACATTTATCATCAACTTACTTTGGATTCGTTTGGGTTGAATTCATTTCGATTGTAAAATGATAAAGAGAATAATTTACTAAGTGCACGACAAAATTCACCTAGGAAAACATCCGATCATCACTTACAAGATTATTCTGATCATCACAAAACAATCACAACTCATTCCCCCTAACTAATCTAAAGAAAACACTTCTTACTTAAATTTCATTTTCAAAATTTCATATTTTAAACAAAATTGCTTTCAAATACATTATTATTTCTCAAATATTATTATCTCCCAACAAATTCATTTCTCAAATATTTTTCAAAATTTCATATTTTAAACAAAATCAACCAAAACTTATATGATAATAATAAAATATTATTATCTCCCAACAAAAACATCTCAAAAATACTATACTATACTATTTTTGAAAATCATTCTTTATATAAAATATTTCCTGGGTAAAATTATTTCATTTACCCTAATTTCATAACAATATTATGTCAGTTGGTCTGGCTCAAGTGTTTAGGAATCCCTATCGATAGCGTTGGCCAAACGCATCGACCAGAATTCATATACCACTCGACCGACCAAACAACATAATATAAAACATTTTTATATCACTAACAAATACGCTGTCTCATATAACATACACTCAATCTCATCGTAGGATATTACTAACCCTATCTCTAATGAGTTAACCCCACCAAAGCAAGATCTTGCCTAACCTTTAGCTCTGATACCACTATAACGACCCACTTTTCTATACAGTTTAAGTTGGCAATAAACCACACATGTCAACTCAAATTGAACAAAAAGGTGATTGATAAGGGAAAGAAAGAAGATAGAAGATAGAAGAAACTAAAAGCAAACACAGAGTCTAACAGCGCAACGGAATAAAATATATTCATCAACATAATTCTTTACAAAGTCATTTCAAAAATGATACATCAGAGTTACACTAATACAATTTCTAGCCTAGGACAGTTTAACAGCCTATCCTTATACATCAGATATAGAGTACATATTATACAACGAAAACAAGGTAATAACAAGCTATCGATGAAGCCTCCTGCTCCGAGCTCCTCCAAAATGCATCCGTGGAAAACCTGAACTACTTTGCTGCTCGTAAAAATTTGAGAACCCAAGGGTTTTAGGGAAAGAAAATAAAACTCTGGGCTAAACATAGGTCTGGTGTGAGTAAACTCAAACAACTTAATTATTACATTTCAAAACTTTTTAAAAATCAAAGGTATCTCGTAAGACCATGCCGCACGTAAACACGGACGGGTTTTTACCTTACGATAATGTAACGACCCGCTATTTTGGACCATTCAAATCGACAATAAATCCACACATGTCTGACTTGAATAATTCAAAATATCAGATTGTTAATTTAAATTTGGCAAAACTCAGAATATACAGTAAATAAATCAATCACAGAATCACAGACACAGAGTAATACAATAATACGCAGCGGAATAGATAAAATAGTAGTTCATGAAGCTACTATATAAACATCAGAGTTAGAAATAAAATACAACAGAATATCTCAAATGCAATGAAGTCTCCAGTACAACAGATGACTTCTCTGAACGAATCAACTAGAAGAGCTGAAAGCTGAGGCGATAGTTGGATCTCCAAAGGAAGCTCCAAACTTCAAAGGTGAGTCTCAAATGCTGTATCACTCGGTCTGACCCGAGCGTAAAGCAAAACACAAAACACTCGAGTCAGGATTAACATTCTTATACTAATAAATCCAACTCAAGTGAAATATCAATTGAAATACGAGTAACTTAAAGGATGTTGGGATAACCATCCTCTAAGGATCTTCAGAATTATCTACAAGGTGGAAATATAAATTTTAACACCGTGGTCATTTCAATTAAATTTATACTTCAAAACCCAAATATCATTTCATTTCAAATATATCCATTTTCCAAAATAGTATATATATATATTAAATGATTTTAAAAAAGTAAAGTATTTAATTTCCTCAAGTCTAGCAAATCGATTCAAATCAACTTCAAATTCCAAATTCGAATTTATTCAAAGCTCAATTCATCAATTTAATTCATTTCTAAACAGATCATTTAAATTTTCAATATATTTCAAAGCTTTAATATTCAACATTTTCAAAGTTAAATTTAACAGTTTCATATAGCTCTTGATTTAACTTCATTATTATTTAATCAGGGAATATTCACTTAATAAATTCAATATCATTTAACTAGCCTTAAATTACATTTTTACTAAATATTTCCTTACACTTTAGTTAAAAAAAAATATTCATTAGATTACTTATAAATCAAACTCAAGTTATAAATCATATCTTACATCTCAGTTTCAATAAGTTTCAAATCGGTTTAATTAAATAAAATTCTTTATTGAATACAATTTCAACTAAATTCAAATTATCTTTCTAACCTTAACTTATTCAAATTATTTTCCAAAATCTATTTTGAAATATAAATTTTATACTTAACATATTATATGTATTAAATCCATCTTAATTAAATATCATTATTAAATCTATATATCATTACCATTTATATATAAAATTTTTAAAATCAACATTTGTTAAAACCATATATTCCTTTCCAAAACCATAGAATTCAATTACAAAATATTTATATATATGGACCAACGGTGTTTGTATATATATTTATCATATGGTTAAGTGATACGGATATTTATCATTTCAATCCGAAATTTAAATATATACGGGTAGATATCATTTCGACCCGTAATCCCAATTTCAATTCAAATGAAAATCGCTTGGGTTTATCATTTCAACCCATACCGATTTTCTCCTATTCTAAAGTCCGTTCGGGTATGTATCATTTCAACCCATAGTGATTTCTATACTAACAGGGAACTTGCAAAGTGATAACAGATAAAGAAATAATATAACAGGCTGAGATATATCATCAATAACAATATAATATAAACAGCAGGATATGGTGTCATATCCCACAGGTGAACAGTTACAGATGATAGCATATATAACAATTTAAATAACTACAACAGCATTTTTCAATTGACATTTCAATTGAAATCGAATTTAATAAATAAAAGAACATTAATCGTGAGTGATTGCTCACCTTTCGAGGCAAGATAGAATAGACAATGGAACGAGTTACGGATCCAATCCCGAATTCCAAAGCAAAGAGATTGACACGAGTTTGACGAATGAAGCTGATAATTAGAAAGAGGCGAAATCAATCAGGTTGACCCGATGAAGAAAAAAAATGGGTACAAGTGAACTTATCCATAGATACATAAATACAACTATATATATATATAAAACATATCCTAAATACAACCACATTTTAAATTAAATATATATACTTTAAACAAACTATTATTTACTTAAAAGTTTACAGGCTAAACGTATAACTGTATACAACCTGAAGCTTGAAATCCAACTACACATATACTAATATATAAGCAACTTACATGCGTAAATGAACTAACACGTAGCTATATATATAACCAACAATTATAAGATATAAGTATATATAAACAACAGATTTTCCAAGTGTATACACGTTTATAAAATAAACGACTATATGTATGGACTTAACCTATATAACCAGTATAAGACACAATATAAGTCGACAGCTTATAAATAAGGAATTTGAGCATAGAATATAAAACTAATATGCAGTACAGTTAAGCTTTTATCAAAAAAAAAATCTTTACTTATATATATATATATTGTTATAACCTATATACATACTAGACTTAGAAGAAATCAAATAAAACACACATTCGTAAAATCTAATATATATAAAATATTATATCATAGCTCACTCAACAGGTATATAAATTGGCATCAATGCTGGAAAACGCACGGCCTGAGCAAGCTAAAATATAACAGCCGAATGTATACTTCAAAACCAAGTGTGTATACATATATTCAACATTATTTATTTATATATATACTATAAAAATTGATAACCTGATACACGTTTCCTTTTTCTTTTAGTTTAGACTTTAAGTTGTTAAGATATAACTAATATATAAAACTTACATAACTTGTAAATAACAAATATAACATACGTAACTTAATATACTCACATACGAATGCATTTACACTTATACGCATAAATATTTAAAACTAATATATAACTTACAGGTTATCTACTTACCTTGAAATATAACACATACACAACTGACGATAAATACTTGTTTTCACATAGCAAAAGCAAAGCAAATGTTCCATTGTAAAAATTATATAATCAACAGTAAGGATTCTAGATATACAAAACTCACCCATATATCACAGAAGAAAGGCCACGCAAGCAAGCGATTTTCGGAGAGTGGTCGGCACTGTTGGTGAGCGGAAGCGGACGGAGGTGGCCAGGACGGAATGCATGCATTAGCACGCAGATGAGGTAGTGGACAGAGGGGCAAAGGCCGGACGCGGAGAAGACGAGAGGCGAATAAGGAAGAGAGCTTGAACGGGGAAGGTTCGGTAGGTGGCCAAAACGGAGGCGAGCAGTTCGGCCAGGCCTTGGTTCGACGAAGTGGAAGGCTGACCCAGGGAAGGAGATGGGGTCCGGTCGGTGATTGCCTGAGCTCAGGCCGAGGTGGTGGTCGGAAAAATGGTGACTCAGGCTTGGTGGTTTCGGCGGCAGTGGTGTGGGTGATTATGGATCGGTTGCTCGGTATTGTGAAGGATGGCAAAAGCGGTGGTATGAAGGAATGAAGGGCGGATCTGGGCTGAGGCGTGAGGCCTGCGTGGTGGGTTTTGTGGTGATGAGAAGGGTCTGGTGACAGGGTCGCTGATGGTGATCGGCGTGGGTTAGGCGGTGACGTTGGCACGAGGCGGTTGCGAGGAAGGGGAGGTGCGGGTGTTGGAGTTTGCTGCTGCAAAACGAAAAAAAGAAGAAGGGACGAGTTGACGTGGATCTAGGGAGAAGCTTGGTAGGCAAGAAGGCAGAGAATTGGGGAAAGAAGAACAAGCTACCGTAAGAATTTAATATATTCCACGTTGAAAAACTGTAAAGACACGAAGAGACCAAAATTTTCGCACCGGCAAATAAATAAATTAAAGTGACGAGATAAAAGCTTTTGCCAGTTGTAAAGCAGGAATCATAATTGCTAATGACGGTTTGAATTATGACCGTTGTGCAATTGGATGGCAGAGGAATCCAAAAGGATAAAACGTACCGATACGATGAACTGTTGCATGGTTTTTACCGCGTACCGGACTTCAAAGTACAGAAATGAATATACCATGGAGATCAGCACGACGATACGATCAAAACGGTATACAGATATCAGTGGCATGATCATCCGATCAAAAGTCGATAATCGGTACCGAAAAATGCTGCTACTTTACCAGAAATAAGATAAACGGAGCAGTAGAAGTTCAAATTTGGAAAAACGAATTCCGCAGTCTGATTCAGAATGATCTGAATAAATTTTCTCCTGTTGACATATTTTGGTTTCGGAAAACTTTTAAATTCACTTTTATTAACCGGTTTGATTTGAAATGAAATTTCACAGGAAAACAAACTTCAATATTATCAAATGAAAATTTACCAGTTGCTATATTAAAATAGACGTATTCCAAATAATAAATTTTTAATTTCAAATTTTATTGTTTAAAATTTCACAAATTTCCAGTTAAATATACTTTTAAAACCATTAGATTTTGTGGGTCGTTACACTCTCCCCCACTCAAAACTTTTCGTCCCCGAAAAGGAAGGAGGTAGAAGAATAGAAACAACCAGACAGAAAAGATAGATTGAAAGTCAAGATTAAACAATTAATTTAAACTATATAAATTTTACTTAAAACTTGAAAACTTCATTTGCAATTCAATTATCTTATATACTTTAAAACCTTTCAAAAATCCATTCGTAACTTTCTTGCTTCCTTTATACATACCATTTATATGTTTAAATAACACCTTTATAAATATATGAAAACTATTTGAAAACAATTATGTATATCCTTGCTTATTTTACAAAGAAGCTATTTGAAAACATTAAATTCATAATTTATTAATTTATAAATCTTATCAAAATTACTTTTCAAGCATTATTAATAAATCAATAATCATTTACCTTTAAATTGTTTTTATTTAATTAATACTTCAAAAATATTTAACATTGATAATAAAAAATTTTTTTTTTTTAAACCAAGTAGTATATAAATAAACAATATTTTAAAGGATATAGTCAACAGGGAAAAGAAGGAGGATTTGGAAAAGCAGAATATAGGTGAATAAATAAAGCTGAGCAGATAAGGTAGATTCAAAAGAATAGTATCGGGCATGAATAATTAATTTAGAACCATGAGAATTTCAATTTCGAATATTAGTATAGAATTTCTTTGTTGGAAATACTTTTATTATAAAATACCTTTATAGTCGAAACAAATTTCCTTTCGAAAATACTTTTATAACTCGATGTTTCAACAAGTTTCCTTGTTCCTGTAGACTCTGGTAGTGCGTTGATCAGGCGCAAAACTAGAATTCTCCAGGTACTTAGTAGACTTGTTTTAACACCCAGTGAAAATACTGGAAAAACTTTTAAAAATAGATATGGAAAGTACAATCCAAACAACAAAACGAACAAAACCTTTGTCTAACCATGGTTCGCAGATACACAATGGTTACGCCTGGGTCCCCCAGGAAACAATCCATATCCGTAAGCTTTCTCAGCCCTGCGAGTTACGCCATGATGACTAGTAGAATGCAGGATACACAATGGTTACGCCTGGATCCCCCAGGAAACAATCCGTACCCCCAGGCAAGACTCAGCCAAGCATTTGCGCTACTATTCGCGACCTACACAGATTGCAGGATACACAATGGTTACGCCTGGATCCCCCAGGAAACAATCCGTACCCCTAGGCAAGACTCAGCCAGGCAGTTGCGCTATGCAGTCACGAGAGAACAATAAGACCATGGGTAACGCCATGGAATTCGAAGGACACTCGAGTATCATATCCGGAAAACCAAAATCAGAGAGAATAATATCGATAGAATGAATCCAAGATGTGGCCACAAATCGGATATCAAGCAGAAGGCACTTTCCATATCTTTACTTCGAAAATATGTATCATATAGTACCTTTTCAAATCACTTTCAAATATCGTACTTATATAAAATCCATTATATATAAGATTTAATTTTCAAATTAAATACTTTCCAAAATCAATAGTATATCAAATCATACTTATATAGACTTCAAATATATAAGATTTCACTTCCAAATTGAGTACCTTTTCAAATCCATAGTTTTCGAATCAATTCATACTCATACAAATCAATTTTATATAGGTTCGACAACTCCCAAATCACGTATTTAGTAAGGTAAGGTTCTCAAATTTCAATTTGTTTCAATATCAGTTCAATTTCAAAATCATATACGATTTCACCAAATTATTTCTTCTCAAATTAAATATCTTTAGTTTCAAAGTTTCCAAAATAATAGATTTAGAAAATAAATCCAAATTTCCAAATCAATATAATTTAAGTCAACCAATTCATTTCCAAAATCAAATGTTTTCAAAAATCATCTTATACTTACGTAAGGTCTATCTTATATAAGGATCAAATTTTTCAAAATAAATTTCGCTGAATGAAGAGCCATATGGGATTAAATATCTTTGCTTTTATGGGTTATATATCTTTGTGATTTAAATTGGAAAATTTCTTTTAGTAAGCAAAGATATTCTAACTCGACAGCTTCCAATTTCAGCGTCAAAATATATCAATGATATTATAATATAAGATATACATACGTCATCATTTCGCAGAATCACATTTGATCGCTCGCTCGATCACACAAGTTCGCTTTCGAACTAGTATTGTCCATTCGACTTCCCTAATGCGGATTCCGATATAGTTTCTCGACTAGAGCCATCAGTCTCCTTGCATAGCCATATACTATGATAGAGAATTCTAGAATCAAGCCCAAAACCCATATCAAATATTCGCCATCAAGAATAGAATGAAAAATCCTAACACGAAATGGTGTAATTCACCTCGAACTTGTGTACTCAAACCTGGATCAAATTAATTATGCGAATAAAACAGCATACGTACAACCTATATATTTATTCCAACGTGTTAAATATATAGTTTCATAAAGATGTTACTAAGTTAAAACATTTAAGCTAAATTTTTATTCAAAATATATTGAAGACGAAATTCTTTTCAAAACATTTCAAATCTAAATTTCATATTAGAAAAATTCGAAATAGCCTTATTCATTTACTTAACAAAACAGTTTCAACTTATTTAAATCATATTACTTCATACTTAGACATTCGAAACAAATTTATATACTTTATCAAATAATTCATACCTTTCAAAATTTCTTAGCTTTGAAAAGTTAACCTTGATTTGGAAGTGCTCGAACCTTCAACATAGTTGAAGAAATCATTTTCAAATTCAAGAGTTGGAAATCAGCAACAAATCAGTAAATCAATTTTAATATATGGGGTTATATCAAATCTGAAACTCAAGGACTGAACACCAGCTTACTTCAAATCATTTCAAATACATATACATATATCTTTCGAATATCAAATCATACTTCAAAATTTGAAATAAAATGGCTAAAAAAAAAAAAATCACTCGCATAGCAAAGCTACTGAAGTGGCCTATCCCTCACTCTGAAACTCGAAAATCAATGTCGATGATGCGTGCACTCATCACCGAAATTATTTTCCAGCGACACAAGTGAGTTCTGGACTTCTATTTTCTCAAACTTCTTTTGAAATTTCTTCGAAACTCATTGGAACTCATTTGAAGTCATTTGAAACATTTCTTATTCGGAAAATACTTTTAAATCATATTATTATTATATATTTCAAAATCTTAAAACCAATTTCAAAACACCGGGGTTCAATTCTCGAATTTCAAATTTAAGATCCTTTAGTTATAAATCATTTTTAGATAAATCAAATTTGTTATATAACTTTTCAAAATTACAAATCCTTTCGAAACCTCAGATTCTCATTTTAAAGGGTTTATAATCTTTATCGAAGACATTTCACTTTTATATATAGAATATAATCATACTTATCAAAATAATAATTTTGATTTAGAAAACAATTTCTAAAATACAAACAAACCCGATTTTCAAAGGATGATTTAAGAATGGATTTCAAACAAAGATAGAGATTCAAATTAGAGGGACTCTAATCGATTAGGATTTCTGATTCGAAGATAAGTTCGAACGAAAATGAGATAATTAATTACAAAACAATAGATCGATACAGTTATATAAATCGCGGGCAACCTTAACCGATCAACCGTGATTCCAAAATAAGATCAGTGCCGAATTCTAAGGCAAATCGACATTCGATCGCCAAAGATAGAATTCGACATAGCAAAAGATAGCAGCATTTAAACCGAGGGATATATAAATCTCCAGTGAATCAATGCTAATTGTAGAGAAGTTTCACCCCTTCACAATTCCTTCAAAGATTGGCGGGATCGCCTATTCTTATAGAGATCATTCGAAGTGGAGTTATGGGATACTCCAGAATCAAAAGAATACTAATAGAGAGAGACAAGAATGAATTTTGGAACCGTAGGGAACGTTCCAAAGTTCAAAGGAAATCGAGTCAAAAGGGATAGATTAAACTCAAACGAAAGTGATTCTGTAAATAAATTTACAATATATGCTAAGTTTCGCCTAGAACCTGGCTCTGATACCAACTGTAACGACCCGCTATTTTGGACCATTCAAATCGACAATAAATCCACACATGTCTGACTTGAATAATTCAAAATATCAGATTGTTAATTTAAATTTGGCAAAACTCAGAATATACAGTAAATAAATCAATCACAGAATCACAGACACAGAGTAATACAATAATACGCAGCGGAATAGATAAAATAGTAGTTCATGAAGCTACTATATAAACATCAGAGTTAGAAATAAAATACAACAGAATATCTCAAATGCAATGAAGTCTCCAGTACAACAGATGACTTCTCTGAACGAATCAACTAGAAGAGCTGAAAGCTGAGGCGATAGTTGGATCTCCAAAGGAAGCTCCAAACTTCAAAGGTGAGTCTCAAATGCTGTATCACTCGGTCTGACCCGAGCGTAAAGCAAAACACAAAACACTCGAGTCAGGATTAACATTCTTATACTAATAAATCCAACTCAAGTGAAATATCAATTGAAATACGAGTAACTTAAAGGATGTTGGGATAACCATCCTCTAAGGATCTTCAGAATTATCTACAAGGTGGAAATATAAATTTTAACACCGTGGTCATTTCAATTAAATTTATACTTCAAAACCCAAATATCATTTCATTTCAAATATATCCATTTTCCAAAATAGTATATATATATATTAAATGATTTTAAAAAAGTAAAGTATTTAATTTCCTCAAGTCTAGCAAATCGATTCAAATCAACTTCAAATTCCAAATTCGAATTTATTCAAAGCTCAATTCATCAATTTAATTCATTTCTAAACAGATCATTTAAATTTTCAATATATTTCAAAGCTTTAATATTCAACATTTTCAAAGTTAAATTTAACAGTTTCATATAGCTCTTGATTTAACTTCATTATTATTTAATCAGGGAATATTCACTTAATAAATTCAATATCATTTAACTAGCCTTAAATTACATTTTTACTAAATATTTCCTTACACTTTAGTTAAAAAAAAATATTCATTAGATTACTTATAAATCAAACTCAAGTTATAAATCATATCTTACATCTCAGTTTCAATAAGTTTCAAATCGGTTTAATTAAATAAAATTCTTTATTGAATACAATTTCAACTAAATTCAAATTATCTTTCTAACCTTAACTTATTCAAATTATTTTCCAAAATCTATTTTGAAATATAAATTTTATACTTAACATATTATATGTATTAAATCCATCTTAATTAAATATCATTATTAAATCTATATATCATTACCATTTATATATAAAATTTTTAAAATCAACATTTGTTAAAACCATATATTCCTTTCCAAAACCATAGAATTCAATTACAAAATATTTATATATATGGACCAACGGTGTTTGTATATATATTTATCATATGGTTAAGTGATACGGATATTTATCATTTCAATCCGAAATTTAAATATATACGGGTAGATATCATTTCGACCCGTAATCCCAATTTCAATTCAAATGAAAATCGCTTGGGTTTATCATTTCAACCCATACCGATTTTCTCCTATTCTAAAGTCCGTTCGGGTATGTATCATTTCAACCCATAGTGATTTCTATACTAACAGGGAACTTGCAAAGTGATAACAGATAAAGAAATAATATAACAGGCTGAGATATATCATCAATAACAATATAATATAAACAGCAGGATATGGTGTCATATCCCACAGGTGAACAGTTACAGATGATAGCATATATAACAATTTAAATAACTACAACAGCATTTTTCAATTGACATTTCAATTGAAATCGAATTTAATAAATAAAAGAACATTAATCGTGAGTGATTGCTCACCTTTCGAGGCAAGATAGAATAGACAATGGAACGAGTTACGGATCCAATCCCGAATTCCAAAGCAAAGAGATTGACACGAGTTTGACGAATGAAGCTGATAATTAGAAAGAGGCGAAATCAATCAGGTTGACCCGATGAAGAAAAAAAATGGGTACAAGTGAACTTATCCATAGATACATAAATACAACTATATATATATATAAAACATATCCTAAATACAACCACATTTTAAATTAAATATATATACTTTAAACAAACTATTATTTACTTAAAAGTTTACAGGCTAAACGTATAACTGTATACAACCTGAAGCTTGAAATCCAACTACACATATACTAATATATAAGCAACTTACATGCGTAAATGAACTAACACGTAGCTATATATATAACCAACAATTATAAGATATAAGTATATATAAACAACAGATTTTCCAAGTGTATACACGTTTATAAAATAAACGACTATATGTATGGACTTAACCTATATAACCAGTATAAGACACAATATAAGTCGACAGCTTATAAATAAGGAATTTGAGCATAGAATATAAAACTAATATGCAGTACAGTTAAGCTTTTATCAAAAAAAAAATCTTTACTTATATATATATATATTGTTATAACCTATATACATACTAGACTTAGAAGAAATCAAATAAAACACACATTCGTAAAATCTAATATATATAAAATATTATATCATAGCTCACTCAACAGGTATATAAATTGGCATCAATGCTGGAAAACGCACGGCCTGAGCAAGCTAAAATATAACAGCCGAATGTATACTTCAAAACCAAGTGTGTATACATATATTCAACATTATTTATTTATATATATACTATAAAAATTGATAACCTGATACACGTTTCCTTTTTCTTTTAGTTTAGACTTTAAGTTGTTAAGATATAACTAATATATAAAACTTACATAACTTGTAAATAACAAATATAACATACGTAACTTAATATACTCACATACGAATGCATTTACACTTATACGCATAAATATTTAAAACTAATATATAACTTACAGGTTATCTACTTACCTTGAAATATAACACATACACAACTGACGATAAATACTTGTTTTCACATAGCAAAAGCAAAGCAAATGTTCCATTGTAAAAATTATATAATCAACAGTAAGGATTCTAGATATACAAAACTCACCCATATATCACAGAAGAAAGGCCACGCAAGCAAGCGATTTTCGGAGAGTGGTCGGCACTGTTGGTGAGCGGAAGCGGACGGAGGTGGCCAGGACGGAATGCATGCATTAGCACGCAGATGAGGTAGTGGACAGAGGGGCAAAGGCCGGACGCGGAGAAGACGAGAGGCGAATAAGGAAGAGAGCTTGAACGGGGAAGGTTCGGTAGGTGGCCAAAACGGAGGCGAGCAGTTCGGCCAGGCCTTGGTTCGACGAAGTGGAAGGCTGACCCAGGGAAGGAGATGGGGTCCGGTCGGTGATTGCCTGAGCTCAGGCCGAGGTGGTGGTCGGAAAAATGGTGACTCAGGCTTGGTGGTTTCGGCGGCAGTGGTGTGGGTGATTATGGATCGGTTGCTCGGTATTGTGAAGGATGGCAAAAGCGGTGGTATGAAGGAATGAAGGGCGGATCTGGGCTGAGGCGTGAGGCCTGCGTGGTGGGTTTTGTGGTGATGAGAAGGGTCTGGTGACAGGGTCGCTGATGGTGATCGGCGTGGGTTAGGCGGTGACGTTGGCACGAGGCGGTTGCGAGGAAGGGGAGGTGCGGGTGTTGGAGTTTGCTGCTGCAAAACGAAAAAAAGAAGAAGGGACGAGTTGACGTGGATCTAGGGAGAAGCTTGGTAGGCAAGAAGGCAGAGAATTGGGGAAAGAAGAACAAGCTACCGTAAGAATTTAATATATTCCACGTTGAAAAACTGTAAAGACACGAAGAGACCAAAATTTTCGCACCGGCAAATAAATAAATTAAAGTGACGAGATAAAAGCTTTTGCCAGTTGTAAAGCAGGAATCATAATTGCTAATGACGGTTTGAATTATGACCGTTGTGCAATTGGATGGCAGAGGAATCCAAAAGGATAAAACGTACCGATACGATGAACTGTTGCATGGTTTTTACCGCGTACCGGACTTCAAAGTACAGAAATGAATATACCATGGAGATCAGCACGACGATACGATCAAAACGGTATACAGATATCAGTGGCATGATCATCCGATCAAAAGTCGATAATCGGTACCGAAAAATGCTGCTACTTTACCAGAAATAAGATAAACGGAGCAGTAGAAGTTCAAATTTGGAAAAACGAATTCCGCAGTCTGATTCAGAATGATCTGAATAAATTTTCTCCTGTTGACATATTTTGGTTTCGGAAAACTTTTAAATTCACTTTTATTAACCGGTTTGATTTGAAATGAAATTTCACAGGAAAACAAACTTCAATATTATCAAATGAAAATTTACCAGTTGCTATATTAAAATAGACGTATTCCAAATAATAAATTTTTAATTTCAAATTTTATTGTTTAAAATTTCACAAATTTCCAGTTAAATATACTTTTAAAACCATTAGATTTTGTGGGTCGTTACAGATAACCAAAACAGTTTTATAGAAAATCCAGTGATAATATAATAATATCTACAGTACAAATACTTATTAAAATAGCCGAAATTGTTACATTAATTAAATTCTAGCATACTAGGTTCTACAATCAAAACCGTAAGGGCACGTATCGTAGAATGGATTCCATACTATGACCAGGTAAAGAACTACCTCCGATGGGTACATCTCTAGAAAAATACACCCGGGTCTAACAAGAACATCTTGTACCCTACCACACAGAACCGGCCAACCACTTGACTAGTAGTACCGAATATGTCATCATCCAGGTCTTCCAACCTTAATCGTAATCTCTCATGCACAACCAAATCCATAAAAATAGGGTAAACTATAAAGATGATGACATACACTAATGGGAGCGACCCACTTAGCCATAATGCATGCCTTGTTTTAGTCATTTCTCGGTTGATGAGGCCTGAGGTTACGTTTACCTTTTATATAGCAAACCAACTTGGAATGCTAACACTGCCCTCCAGGCATCAATGCAATGTTAGCATCCATCCATACAAGTTGTCCAGGATAAGGACAAACCGAAGGTTCTACTTCTACTACATCCATTTGGAATCACCCTCAGGATTAGTAGCAAGCAGTCCTTGCACTTCAATGCTCCATCTTCGATTCCATATTCTTCAAGATGTCTTCAGTTCAAAATGCTTGAGTTGGATCAAAGTGGTTTTCAGATAACAGATCCGATCCCAGTCCCTTCGAAACAACTATCGATAATTTTTGGTAAACTCAACCCCGGTTCTTTAGGAAATAAGCAGATAAAAGATAAGAACGGAGTTCACCTCCTAACCGTTAGCTGATGGATTCCCTTATCATTTGTCTTAGAAGAACGAAACGAATTTATACGTACATTATAGCACCACCGATGGTAACTGTACTATATAATTTCCGCGTTTTTCCTAGATATTTCTGAAGTTATGTTTTGGGTCCAGATTTGATAGTCGATGATTTAACTATCAAATTAAACAACAATCAAACATTGATTCAATCCCATACGGGATCCTCTAAGCCTTTATTAATTAAACTTTAATTAATAAAATCACTTTATAAAACTTGATCAAAACATCTCTTCAAAAACACTTTTTCCAAAACCCATATCATCCCTTTTATACTTAAAAGCTTTTGGAAAACTTTCCTCTTTCAAAATTCCATACTAAATGGCCAAGTAATTCCCTTCCCAAAACATCTTTTACTATAAAACACATTCACTTATCCCTTATAAAAATACTTTTATAAGTTCACTTCACATTTCAAACCTCTTATAAATTTTCAACTAGATTTAAAACTTCTTTTAAAATCTCTAAAATGGTTTATAAAATCTCTTTCTAATTCAAAACTATTTATAAAACTTCTTTATAAATCCTTTATAAAATATTATTTACAAACAAGCAGCCCTTGCACTTCAATGCTCCATCTTCGATTCCATATTCTTCAAGAAGTCTTTAGTTCGAAATGCTTGAGTTGGATCAAAGTGGTTTCGGATAACATATCTGATCCCTGTCTCTTCGAAACAACTTTCGATAATTTCCAGTAAACTCAACCACGGTTCTTTAGGAAATAAGCAGATAAAAGATAAGAGCGGAGTTCACCTCCTAACCATTAGTGGACGGATTTCCTTATCATTTATCCTAGAAGAACGAAATGAATTTATACGTACAGTATAGCTCCACCGACGGTAACTGTACCATATAATTTCCGTGTTTCTCCTAGATATTTTCAAATTTACTTTTTGGGTCCAGATTTTATAGTCGGTGATTTAACTATCAAATTAAACACCAATCAAACATTGATTTAATCCCATACGGGATCCTCTAAGCCTATACTAATTAAAATTTAATTAATAAAATCACTTTATAAAACTTGATCAAAAGATCCCTACAAGAACACTTTTTCCAAAACCCATATCATCCTTTTTATACTTAAAAGCTTTTGGAAAACTTTCCTCTTTCAAAATTCCATACTAAATGACCAAGGAATTCTCTTTCCAAAACATCTTTTACTATAAAAGACATTCACTTATCCCTTATAAAAATACTTCTATAAGTTCACTTCACATTTCAAACCTCTTTTAAATTTTCAACTAGATTTAAAACTTCTTTTAAAATCTCTAAAATGGTTTATAAAATCTCTTTCTAATTCAAAACTATTTATAAAACTTCTTTATAAATCCTTTATAGAATATCATTTACAAAATATCTTTTGTAAACCACTTTAAGTGAACTCTTTAGTAAAACTCCTTTGATAAACAAGATATTAGTTAAAAATAACTTTATAAAATAACTTGAAATCATTCCTAAACTTTAAACCCAAATTGATCAAAGAATTTAGTTTAATTCAAAAACACACTTTATAATTTCAAAAGGAGGCTTAGCAATCCCAATGGTACTAATTTAAGTTACCGTTCAATTTCAATTCCAATTCACTTATCAGTTATTTACATAGATCAACATATACGTAAATTCAACTCACAACCAATTAGGGAATAACATGTCAATATGAACTAACTAGCATATACATGTCCAAATAACATTATAGCAGGATAGTGATTTGTCCTACTAAACAGATGTCCAAACAATTCAATGAACTCATAGCAGAACGAAGATTTATTCTGCTAACATATGTCCACACAAACACACAAACAAGCCAACCATCAATTTATAGCATAACGTGGATTTACTCTGCTAACACATGTCCACACAGTAAACAAATAACCAATTTATAACAGAACGGGGATTTATTCCGCTAACATATGTCCACACAACAAACAAACAATCAATTTATAACAGAACGAGGATTTATTCTACTAACACGTCCACACAATCCAACAATCCACATTATAACTCATTCACAGTTATATGGTTCCTTAGTCGTATCGACACTTGAATTCCTTGAATTCAAAACCATCTTTGGAAAATAAGTTCCTTTAAAACAATTTGATTTTTGAAAAAACAAAGGATTTTAAACTTTAAACTCTTTTAAAAATAATAAATTATAAGTTAAATCCCTTTTTAAATCATAATTAATCTTTATTAAATCTTAACTCAATTTAATTAAGTAATTAAGAAATAATTTAACCTTTAAATAAATAATAACAATAATTAATTATTAAATAAATAATTAAATCTTAATTAATCCTTTATTAAATAATAATCTAAACCTTAATTAATAATTAAATATTAATTAATCTCAATTAAATAATTAAATAACATTTAATTAAAACTTAAATAATAATTTAAATCATTTTAATCATAATTAATTAAAATTGTAAAATTAACTTTAATTAAGAAATAATTAAATAAATAATTAACCTTTATATAATAATTAATTAATTAATTAACTTAAATTAAATAAATAATAATTAACATAATTAAACATGATTAATTAAAAATTAATTACCTTTTTAAAACTGTATTAACTATTAATTAACTTCTTAATTAATAGATGATTAACTTACTTAATTAGTATTAATTAATATTAATTGCTTGACCTTAATTACTAATTAATTATTAATTAATTATCATTAATTAATAAATTAATTAATTAATAAAAACATACTTAATTAAGTTATAATTAACTTAAGTGCCGCTAACTTAGTTTGAAAAGATTTCAAAAATATTTTTAAGGAAACTTAAAGCTTGAAATTTTTGAAAATCCAAACTGCATTCATATCGACTATCGCTATGGATACTCGTAATTTCCAACTTGTTTTCCACTTCTGTATCACAACCAACCCAAAGTCTATTGAACCATAATCATCACATAAGCAAACATATATCTTTCGAACCAAACATAATCAACATCACAACTTTTATAACCAACATATTCAAACAATACCACATTTATATATATAACCACATAACCAACACATATAAACACAAATATATATATAAATTCTTTCCAAAATGTTAAGAAGTTTACTCACCAAAACTTTTGAAAACTTGAAATTCTTTAGCGTTCGGAAAGCTTGGAAAACCACAAACTCTTCTTGAAAATAGGTCATTTTGCACTCGACTTTTGAACCTTTTACTCTCTAATTTTGTAAAGTGATAAAAAGAAAAGTTATATATTTTTCTTTTCTCTATCATTAAAAAAAATTACTCAAAAATATTAAATTTTGAGGAAGTTATGACCGAAACAAGGAGGACCATTTTCGACCTTTAGATTCTAAGTTCAAAAACACTCTATAAAGAATTGAAATTTTGGCCCAGCTATGTTCAAAATCAGAAAATGTGGTGACAGACATAGTTGTAGCCACTGGAATTCTACATGGTTTGAAAAAAATCTAATCTAGTTTTGGAGTTGATTGTAAGAAGTTATGGCAATAACCATTTCAGGTAAAAATGAAGGAAATTGAGATTGAAAAGGGGAGTTTGAAGCTAAGTTTAAAAAGTTTAAAAAGGTTTAAACTTGAAAATATGAAACTTGAAAATGCTAAAGAAGCCATTAAAGTTCTTTCTAAGAGCTTAGGAATTTTTGAAATGAGAATAAGAATGAGAAAGTTTGAAAATAATTTAGAAAAATTAGTTTATATACTAAGACACATATCGAATTACCAAAATACCCTCATGTACCATGCCCTCCACATACTTTTGCCACATCATCATCCATGCCCCCTCCTTACCAACATCAATTAATTGCTAATGGTACTTATGTACTTGTTTGTCTAAAGAAGCACCTTTTATAAAATATATATATTTACTTTATTTTTATAAAAATCTTATCTTATCTTTTATATGTATATATATACATACTTAAGCATATCCATACCTATGTTTACATAATACCCCTAAAATAAAATTCAAAATTTCCATGTCCCCACCCCATCACATCAAGCCAAACATGCATGTGTACCCTTTGTCCTTTTTGTCTTCCCTTGATGTGACAATTTTTTTTATTTAGTTGCCAAAGTGTCGCATAATGATTATCTTAACTTAATTAAGTTTGTTAATCTTAATATATAATATTAATCCCACATTATATACTTAATATATGTGTGCATATATATACAAAAGTGTACACAACATTACAAACAACTTTATATGATGAAACGTCGAAAATTCGAAAAATAGTTTCCAGTCACATTTTCTGTTTTTCATCGAACCGTATATTTTTGTAAACAAATTTTAAAAACTATTTCACCATTATTATTTACTATTAAAAAGATTTTTATTTTCATTATAAAACCATTTATTTGAATATTTAAAATTAATTAAATATTCACAAATCAAAGCGGTGAAATTCCGGGTCGTTGCAATTTAAATTCCATTTAGAATTATATTTTTATTCGATCGACTGTGACCCAACCACAAACATCGTCGACCACCATCGCTGTTCGTCGCCCCGCCACCTGCGCCACTGCCTGTCTTGCTTGTACCCATCACGCATGTGCGAGAACCAAAACCTAAAACAACGGCCACGAACAGAGCCCAATTTCCACCACCTTGGTCCGTCGATCAACGATCAGTTGGTATGGATTAGCTCGTGGAGTCGAGCTATCCAACTTTCATGTTGGACGTTTCGACCAATTTTGCTCCTAGCTTGCTGTGCAATGATGGTCGTTGGATGAAGCGTTTAATGGCGGCTGAAGCTTTTAGGGTTAGGGTTTTAGCAAATGAAAGAATGGATAGCCTTTTATAGGAAAAATTTCGCGGCACTATTTATTCGTGAAAATTTCGAACTTCAAACAAAGCGTGCCGCCTGGCGTTCTGTATGGTATACCCCAATTCCTAACACAATGGAATATATATCGGAAGCCAGTTCCATCATATACAGAATTTAACTTTTCAAATAAGTTATATTAATTTAAATTCCTATAATTAATTTCTACGCGTTTCGAACTCGCACGACCAAATGATACGTCCAATCGCCATGAAATTCGACAGCGTATAATAATTCACTATTACGGATCCAATAAAACTAGTTTCATCGAAATCCGAGACAGTGCCCCAGAAGACTATTTTCACACGTTAATTAAAACGAGTTATTTTCAAAATTCAGTTTAATTACTTTTAAATCAAATTTAAAAGTTTACTATCATCCTACTTATTCAAATAGAATTTAAATCAACTTTCGAAATCAGTTTCATTCATATTAAATTCAAGGTTCTATTATTTAAAAAATTCCAAAAATTAAATTTAACAATTTAATTATCAAATAAATCTCTATATTTGGAATATAAGTTATTTAACTTTTAAATAAACTTTTCAATATTTAAAATCAACTAAATATTCCAAATTCAAATGACTGAAATTTTGGGTCGTTACAAACTCCTCATCTTAAAAGAATTTCGTCCTGGAAATTACCAAGTAAGAAAATATGCCATAAACCCATTCATTTTAAAAAAAAAATAGTTAGTTGGAATAGATTATACAATTTCTAAGTCTTTCAAATCAATTAGTTGAACTTTGTTTCACATTTTCTAAATCTTTAAATTCATAATTAAATTTCCAAAACTAACTAATACCATTCCAAGTTATAAAACCAAAATCCAAATTTTAGTTATCAAAAAAAAAATTCAAAATTCTCAAAAAAATTTCTAACGCCTTAAATTTACAAAAAATTTCGCCAGCGTCTCCTTTGCACGGTTTGATCAGAAAAATTTACGATGTATATATAATCACAAATTTACATCTCATCCTCGAGGATGAGGCATCCCGTTGGGAAAAAAATATAAAAGTACGATATGTAGTCCGAGATGTGTACCTTTTATTATATTAGCAAGCATATACGATCAATATAATGCGAAAGCGAGCTCCAAATGTGAACCATACGACATTCGCACCTACTAAACACTCAATAACCAATGATAACAAGTATAGGGAAAAGTAATGTCAATATATAAGAGATACTAATACAATATCTATATGAAAATATAGCAAATGTAACAAGAGAAACCATCAAACAATTAATATTCATTCAATTAATTCATAACCATATCAATTTGCATTTTCCAATGTCAACATTTAATTTATTAAAGTCCGTACGATGTACATATACCATTCGTATGCAAACCATACCTGATCTCTAGCTCGATCACTTCCGAACTAGTATCGTTCACACGACCACTATAGTGCGGACCCAGATCCGGTTCCTTGATTAGAAACCACCATTCTCTTTGCATAGCCATATACTATGATAGAGAATATCAAAATCAATCAAAAATTCGTATCCAGTGTTCGCCGTCAAGAATCGAGTGAAAAATCCTAACTCGGATAGGTGTAAATCACCTCGAAACCGTATATTCGAATCTGGATCAAACAATTATGCGAATAAAATAATATACGTACAATTTACGTATTTATTTCCATTGGTTTCTTATTATATCCCATTATTTTTATCTACAGATTCTTTTATTTATTCATTATTCACATTCGTTTATTAGCTTTCATTCATTACTTAGTATATTTCTATAAATATTAATATCATTTATAAGCCATTTCATAAATCATTACTTAAGTTTATTATAAACATTTTTTACAACCAATAATGTTTATTTACACTTACAACTTAAGTGTAATTTCATTTTATAACTCAAGTTCATATCCATTTCGTTAATTAATTTTATTAGGTCATTTCATTAATTCATTACAAATCAAATTTAATTTCACTTAACTTTGCTTAAGTCAAATTTCTTTTCAAAATTCATTTTATTTAATTTAAGTTAAATTTCATTTCATAATTCAATTTCAAATTTACTTTTCTTAACATTTATATTCAACAAATATTTTTGAACAAATTTGTTTTAACTCGATAATTCTCAAAATTTATAAGTTATAAAACTTAGTTTCTTATGTTTTAAGCAAAACACTTAGATAACAACTTTCAAAATTTAAACACCATGTTTTTTTATTTTTTATTTTTTATTTTCAAATCCTTTTGAAACTATATATATACATAATTACTTTTTAAATCAAATTATACTTTTGAATTTTAACCAAACTTGGCTTACCAAAAAAACTCTAATGGTAGAGATTCATCACTTAAATACTCGAAAATGAATACCAATGATGTTGCAATCATCACCGGAATTATTTTCCAACGACTAAAGTAAGTCCAGTGCTTTTTATTTCTTTTAAATTCCATTTTATTTATAAATCATATTTATAAATTTTATATATCTATAATTTCACTTTGGTTATATAATACCATTTCTTAATTGTTTATCTTTATTTATATTATAATAATAATAACTTTTATTAGAACATGAACAACAAACAACAAATGATAAATCAAATATTATCATTCACTAACAATCAAACACACCATATATAACTATAATAATTTTTGAAAAATTATTCTCTTATATATATAAAATATAATCAAGGTAAAATTATTTCATTTACCACTTTTAAAACAATACTGTATCGGTTTGCCTTGTTCAAGCGTTTAGAAACCCCTATCGATAACATGTCATCCCACGTATCGACCAGAATTCATAATTCACTCAAAAGATAAATTAACACAATATAAAACATTTTATAATCACTAAAAAATGTGCGCTCATATACCCTAACTCATTCTAGGGCACTACTGACCCTATCTATAATGAGTACCTAACCAAAGCCTAGGTGTTCGCACAATCCTAAGTTTTGATACCAAGTGAAACGACCCACAACCGCACTCGATTCAAGCTGACAATAAACCACACATGTCCAGCCTAAATTGAGCGAAGAAGCGAATAGTTATAGGAAAGAAAGAAGAAAGAAGAAAGAAGAAAGAAGAAAGAAGAATAAAAAGAGAAACCAAAAAGAAACACAGAATCTCACAATCGCAGCAGAACAACATATAATATGATATCAATTAGCTTTATAAAAGAGAAACTCTAATCTTTAATATACATACATCAATCAAAGTACAACAATCATCAACCGAGACAGTTGTAATAACATGTCCTCACAATTGCTGATAATTTAAACAACAATGCAGCGGAAAATAAACATCTACATGAATACGAGCTAAAGACCTCTAGCTCGTCTACTAAAGCTCCAAAGCATCCAAATTTGAATCTGTAAATATGCTCGGTCTAACCCGAGCATCGAAAAGGAAGAACGCCCGGATCAGTCTGGTAAACCAGTGTGAGAAAACACATCTCAACTAAATTTTAAAGTTATAAATAACTTTCCTTTATCAAAATAAAGGTATCTCGTAAGACCACGTTGCATATAAACACAAACGGGTTTTTACCTTACGATAACCAAAACATTTCATATCAAATCCTGTTATATTATACTAGTGTATAGTATACAAATAATATTAAAATAGCCGAAATTATTACATTTGTTAAATTTGACGGTGTAATAGGTTTAGAAACAAAATGAAAGGCTCTTATTGGAGAATGGATTTCCATATAATGGTAGGTAAGGGACTACCTTCCGTACAGTACATCTCCAGAGGAATGTAGCAAGGATACACAAATAATCCTCTACATCTGGCAAGATCGGTCTATCCCTGTTTGGCACTCATACATGACATGGATAGAAACTGAATATGTCATCACCCTGGTCATTACCGACCTATCTGAGACATCTCATAGCGTACACTACATACCCGATATATAAAGGGTTATCTATAAAGGTGGTGATCATACCCTTATGGTAGTGAACCACATAGCCTTGTGGTGTACCCTGTTTAAGCCATTACCGGGGGATGAGGCTTAAGGTAACGTTTACCTTTCACATAGCATATTTCACTTTGAATGCCATATTGTCATTCCTTCGATCATTATTGACTTTCACAAACATATAACCTCTGAGCTTGTACATCTAAGAGAAGGGTGTTAAGCTAAGAGAAGTTGCATTCTCCACCACCAAACAGATGTACATTTGTAAATTCAATGTTGTGATCTCAAAAATGCAATACATACATTCGTCCATACAAGTTGTCTAGGAATAGGACAAACCGAAGGCACTCTTCTACCACATCCTGTCGGGAATTACCCCTAGGATTAGTTGTGAGAAGTCCTTGCATATCGTAGATTTTCATAACGAAGCACTATTGCCACCATACATATATGATATGGTAAATTTCACCCCGAGGACTAGTGGCAAGTAGCCCTGCATCATGAAGATCTCCATCTTCAAAATCATCATCATAAACCAGCACTTTCGAATGCATGCATTAGTCCGAAGTGGTTCTCGGATAAATCCGACCTCGATCTCACCGGACCAACAACGATAAAGAGGCCCTTAACCTCATACGGAAATTAAGTCCCGTAGACTTATCACAATTTCCAACTCTCAACTTGCTATCCTTCGGCCAAGAAAGAAGCCCGGTAGATTGGAGTACCATAGACAATGCACACTACTCGAATCAACATTCTTAATCCAAAAGATAATCAAGCCTACTCAATCGGCTTCATGCTAAGTGCACGACTAATCAATTCTTGCATCAAGTGAAGGAACACAAAAATGGCCAAATTTGATTGTCGATTATTCAACTATCGAAGCAACAAACAATATCTAGCACATAAGCAATCACTAGGCTCTTTTAATTAATCTTTTATTAATTAAATCAATTTTCAAATATTTACTTCAAATTATCTTTAAAAACATATCCTCAAAACCATTTCGATCCTTTGATATTGGAAAACATTTCCATATAGTTATGTCAACGGTATAAGTATATTTAATAACACTACCATTTTGGAGACATGCCAATTAGATTTCTATAACTGTACAACTCCAGAGTTCGTATGCCTCCGGACGGGTGTTAAGTGTAAGAAGCAATGCTCCCATACCACCAAGCCTTTAGTACGATCATAAGAACCAATTCATGTATTTCACAATGGAAGGTCAAAACATAATTTATTGGGTCAAAACGAATGTTGCATAAAACATCGTTACGACAACCCAAAAATACAAGTATAGGGATTCGATTAATTATATATATATAAATCCCATATACTATATAAAACATTTCCTTTCAGAAATCATTTACTATAACAACAGTGTTGTAGTACATGCCTTCCATACTTTCCCTAAAACGTCTATTACAACAATAAATATTGAAATCTATTATTTCATTACATATCACATTTTAAATCATTTTTCAAAACCATTTAAATTCCATTTCGAATTATTATTTTACAAAACATTACTTTAAAAAGATAAATTACTTTTAACACCATTAACTCCATCAAAATATATTCCTTTCAAACATTCCTTTAAAAGATTATTTAACTCTTAAAAATTTGAATGTATTGCCTTTATATAAATATCCATATTTAATTTCAACATAAACCATTTCCATATTTATAAAACTATGTTCATAAATCTCCTTCCTATTTAATAAATCTTTTATTTTATAAAATCTCTTTATTTATAAAATTCTATTTATAAATCATTCTTTTATAAAAACTCATTTTACTATCAAAATCCACTTATAAATCTATTTCTTTATAAATCAAATTTATTTATAAAATCCATTTATAAATCCTTTTTATAAACTTCTTCAAAAATCTCTATCTAAAAATACTTCACACAAAACCATATTTTTATAACACCAAAAATCATACTTTTTATTTATTTAAAAACTACTTCATTCCTTTTAATAATTTAAAATTTATTAAAAGATATATACTTCCAAAATCACTTTGAAAATCATTTCAATTCAAAATCACTATTTTTTTAGTATTTCAAAATACTAAAAATACGGCCCAGTGCTACTATAGCACTAAATAAGCAAAAACGTATATATGTCATCGAATATGGCATCAAACACACCATATATCAAATATATGAAAACTAAAATCAACAGTGTGAGGAATCATGTTGAATCCCTCAAACCTGTTCTCGTACATCGTATACACCATATAATCAAATAATATAAAAATCAACCACTTCGAGGCGGGAATCATATACAAAGGATCATCCACCCATACACGTGAACGTAATAGTGTCTCATCCGCTCAAATAGGTGGGAATATATCCAAACCAACTAATAAAATAGTAAATCATCCAAACAAGCAACAATCAGCATAAATAAAATTATTCCCACTTATATGAAAATATAAGCAGGCCAAAGAGGTGAGTTTACTCACAAAATTTCCAGAAATCGCCAAAGAGCTCCAGTTTGGATTAATATTGAACGATCGTTCAATTTAACACAAAATTTCCACTAGCTCTAAATTCATCCAATCCAACTCTATAGCGTAGTACTCGATGATACGAACGCAACGCAACTTGTCGCGCTCAAAACTTACAAACACGTTATGAATTAATGATCGTTTGAATTAATTAAATTTATAATTAACATAAATAACTAAAATTTAAAACTTAAACCTATCTTCTTCCCTCTCCCTCATGCGCGTTTATAATAGGTGCTACTTCCCTTTTTTTTGTTCGATCGACCACGACCCGACCACCATCGTCATTCGTCGCCCCTCTATCTGCATCGTCGCCTGCCTCGCCTGCACCCACCACGCACGCGTGTGAACCAAAACCTAAAACAGCGACAATGAATGGATCCCAATTACCACCGCCTCATTTCATCGATCGGCGATCGGTTGGTATGGATTGGTTCATGGAGTCGAGCTCTCCAACCTTCATGTTGGACATTTCGGTTAATTTTGCTCCTAGCTCGCCGTGTAATGATGGTCGTTGGATGAAGGGTTTAATGGCGGCTAAAGCTTTTAGGGTTAGGGTTTTAGCTAATGAAAGAATTGATAGCCTTTTATAGGAAAATTTTCACGGCACTATTCATCCGTGAAATTTTCAAACTTCAAACGAAGTGTGCCGTCTAGCATTCTATATGTTATACCTCTATTCCGAAATGGAATATATATCGGAAGCCAATTCCAACATATACAGAAGTTAACTTTTCAAATCAAGTTATATTAATTTAAATTACTTTAATTAATTTCTATGCGTTTTGAACTCGCACGACCAAACGATACGTCCAATCGCCACGAAATTCAACTGCGTATAATAATTCACTATTACGGATCCAATGAATCTGGTTTCGTCAAAATCCGAGATTGTGCCCCAGAAGACTATTTTCACACGTTAATTAAAACGAGTTATTTTCCAAAATCAGTTTGATTACTTCTAAATCAAATTTAAAAGTTTACCGTCTTCCTACTTATTCAAATAGAATTCAAATCAACTTTCGAAATCATTTTCATTCATATTAAATTAAAGATTCTCTTATTAACTATCCAAAAATTAAATTTAACAATTTAATTATCAATAAATCACTATATTTGAAATATAAGTTATTTAACTTTTAAAATTAACTTTCAATATTTAAAATTAATTAAATATTCCTAATTCAAATGACTGAAATTCTTGGTCATTACATATAAAATTCTTCAAAATATGAATTCTAAAGCTAGATAGTATTGGTGAATTAAAATACGAAGTGAATCTTTTTGTTTTTATAAATAAACCCATTTATTATGAAATAGAGAATTTGTATTATTTTAGAAAGGATAGTTAAACATTTTAAAATTAGAGATTAAAAAGAATTTAGAAAGTAGAGTTCAAAAGAAGACTTTATTTTGTTTTATATCTTTTATTTGGTTATTAAAAGAGGGTTTGAAATTAATAAACTTCTTTTTAATATAATTAACAGTTCATAGTTTAAAGAGTATTCAAGAAGTTAATTTTAATCACTTTGCTATATTATTATTAACACTTATCCAATTATTTAACAAAGCCATTTATTAATTAAGAAGTTATAGGAAATAAACATTTGATTTATATTGGGTTGTAAATTAATTATTATGCAATACCCATTAGACTATTTTGAAATGAGAAGGATTTTTCATATGCTAAGTACTGTACATTTACAGTATTTCATAGAATCAAAAACAATATGAAAACTTATATCCCTCTTATAGAAACCTAATTTCAATCCTCAAGAATTCTGTTTAGTAGACCAATTAATAATCTTAGGAAGTTATTAATTTCAGGTGAAGGAATCTAAAACCTATTCTCTTCTAATTAGTCATTTTGTTTCAATTTACAATAATTGAATTTGGTTTCTCTTTGCTATTTTGATTGAGCATTTCTTGGGTTTCTAGTTGAGACAAATACAGATTGCTGTAATTTATTGCTTAATTCTAAGAAGAAAGGTGAGTTAATCCTCATGCAACCTATCCCGAATTTTCTAATTGCATGCTAAACTGAAATCAGTTCTTGGATTGTGATTGATTGTGAAATTAGTGATCTATTATATGTTGTTTGCAGTGCTATGAACTATAATTTACTGTCGTCTTAAATGTTTTTGGTTTTTGACGGAAATCATCTCTAAATTGATATTGTCTGCTTCTAAATGAATGTTATGATATTGCATGCAAGTAATGAGTTGTTTTCAGTCATCTTTTGTTGCCGGAATCGAGTAAAATCGCCAGAGAGTCCGCCTATAGTTGCGGAAGATGCAAAACCTAGAGCTATACAGCTCCAATAGGTCGCGACTAGTCGATTGAACTTGTTTTCAGTCGATTGGATTATCAACCTGGAGTGCATAGCTCCAGGTAGTCGATTAAACAAGTGGTTCAGTCTATTGGCCAAGAACTGGAGCATATATGCTTCAGGTAGTTGACTGAACCACTTGGTCCAATCGACTGAACAGAAGCCTCGAACTCGCCCCAGGTGTCGTGCTCCTTCTCTTTGACCTATCGCCCTTGGGTTTGTTTACTTAGCCTTGTTTAATTGTTTTGATGATTTTGTTGCATATTTTTACGCATGTTGAGGTGATTTATTTCTTGACCATTCGGTTACTTGAATCCTTTCTTGGTGCCTTTGTTTCTATGAAGATGTTGATATATGTTGATGTACCGAACACACTATTTAGTGCTAGTTTTCAAAACTTATCACAGTTAGAAATATTTCAAATCAAATTGATTTTTATGATGTTGCATATTTCTGTTTTATTAAAAGGATTTTGGAAAGTAAATGTGCATATAATTACTTATTGCTTTCTATTATTGGTGGGTGTGTGTGTACACACACATATCTGTGTGTGTGTGTGTGTGTAGAAATGATTTTGGGAAAATAGATCGATAAATTATCCTTAATTTTAAAGTTGTTGTGAAGGAAGATTTATATAATTATAGATACGAATTTAATCATGCTTTTACTATATAATATTAATTTTTGTTAAACTACTATTCCAAATTAGATTTCAAAATAAAGCCATTCTCCTATACAAATACACAAACTCACTTGAGTGACAAATTGAATTAAATAGTTTAGCAAAACAAGTGGTATGAAACGATTGTGTTTACTTCTTCGGTTAGTCCTTGGACTTGTTTGAATGAACATTTATTTGCACAAGTGGGAATTTACCATAGCTTAGTAAATATTTAAGTATCGCTAAGTGGTTATGGGACATTACGCGATACTTATTTAGTTACTAATTGAAAGTATATTACATTTATCGAGTGGAGTTTACTAAATTGTAGTAAATATTCAAGTAAACCTGTGTGGTATGGGACACACGGTCATTGCTCGAGTGATTACTATTAGGAAGTATATAACACGTATTCTGTCGAGATTTCCGACTCATCTTTGGGTAATTAGTTTAAGCGGATTAACTGTGATTTCAGGCGCATCTTGGTATACTCGTTTACAAACAAGTTATGACTTGCGAAGTGCTCGTCTCTTATGTTGGCACTTGAAGTACGTGCCTCTGGTGGTTACTTGCGAAATTCTTGTCTATTAGTGTGACGCCCCACCTCTATACCCACGCTAACCAAGAACATTACGATGTAGTGCTGTCAATTAGCACGGAGAATAAGGCTGTGGAGGAGCGACCATCCATGTAACTTCTTTGTCCAAGCACCGATACGTCAGATAGAATAGAATGCATATCTTTTAAGGAGGAAATCCGACATACCGATACAAACACAAAGCTATCACACGGTGGTTATATATAATCTTCGGAAACAACATAGAAATAATCATAACATAAATCAGTCACAGACATCCATATCACAAAGGCGGAAGAAGATATGAATAAATATATAACACATGAAAGTGTACATCAGAGTAGTGGTCAGAAAGATCCACTATAATACAAAAGAATAGCATCACGTGCTATACAAAAGAATAAGTACATAACATAGAGTCTATATCTCAAAGGTGTACATCCAAAAACTACTAATCTATGTAGTTAGCCAAAAATCAGAGTAATCCAGAAGAGAAGTCAAGCAGAAGCACCTGTAACATCTCGGTCTGACCCGAGTATTATTTATAAGAAAATAATAAACGGATCAGTCTAACTATAAATATCAGATGACATGATATAGGATAAGGGGTATGGCATAAACATATAATAACCATGATGGCATACTACTATAAGTATGTAAATGATAATCAACAAGGGATTAATCAATGTCACAAGAATCTTCTCAAAGATCCAAACACATAAAAAGGTAATGACACACAAATTCACCAATACACAAAAACTGATATCATATCAGTGAAAACCACAAAAGTTGGTGAAGCACTAAATCCAGAAATCAACACACGAAATCCAGAACAAATCCCAGAAATCAACACACGAAATCCAGAACAAATCCCAGAAATCAACACACGAAATCCAGAAATCACTAAAAGGGGGAAGTCCGAACACACGGACGAGAAGCTATCTCATGGAAGCTATCCATTTAATTTTTCTGAACACACGGATGGCCCGAAGGCAAGTCCGAACACACGGACGAAGAGACATCGCTCAATCGCTAGTCTAAATCACAAGAATGATCGTCATGATCATAAGGAAGTGTCAATCACACCAAGCTAGTAAATATATGAGTTTAGCTTCATGTCCCATAACCACTTGCTTAACTTAAATATTTACGAACAAGCTGTAAATCTTCACTAGGAAATTGTCACAAAAAGGGTTCAATCGAACAAGTCCAAGAGCTAACCGACGAAGTGAATGCAAGCGTTTCATACCACCCGTTTTACTAAGTCGTTTAAGTCGATTTCTCATTCGAGTGAAGTAAAGGCTTGTATATACTAGTAGATTGAAAATCGGTTTGAGAAAACGAACTTTCGATATTTAAAATAGTGTTGAAATCGCTTTGATGAAAGAGTTTTGATATTTACTATTAGTATTGAAACCTTCATATATCTTTAAAGTGACAAGTCATAAAACGATTGTAGAAACAAATCAATTCACGTTCGAAGACGTGAGTAAAGTCCAAAGAAGTCAATCCCAAAACCATCAAAGTAGAAATTCTGATAAATGTTTTTCAGAAGAGATTGCCTACGCAGAGTAATACGGGGTTCGACCTAGTGAAGGCAAGCGGTCTCGAGAAGCCAAACGACCTAAGGGAAGAATGCCATGCGACCTAGCAGAAGAACAGGTCGAACGACCTAGGGGAAAACAGGTCAAACGACCAAGTACTAACTCGCGAACGACTTACGACTTAAGAGCCATACGAACCAGCGACCTAAAACTGGCGACCTAAGGATACGCGACCTAACGGCTTAGTAGGGTCGAGCGACTTACGAGCTACGACCTAAGGTGACGAGGGACTTAACAGTTTAAGGGTCTACGACCTAACGGGTTAAAAAGGTCCAACGACCTAAGAAAAATTAGGGTCATACGACCTAAAGAGGTTCGCGACATAAGGTTGGTCGCGACCTAAAAGTGCACGACCTAAGGTCTTACGACCTAAGGAACAGAAAAGACTTACGACCTAAGTCTTAACTCGTGGACGACTTAGCACAACTCGCGAATGACTTAGCACTTTAACTCGAAAGTGCACGACCTAAGGTCTTACGACCTAAGGAACAGAAAAGACTTACGACTTAAGTCTTAACTCGTGGACGACTTAGCACAACTCGCGAATGACTTAGCACTTTAACTCGTGAACGACTTAGCACTTTAACTCGTGAACGACTTAGCACTTTAACTCGCGAACGACTCAAGCTAGTAACTCGTGAACGACTCAACACTTTAACTCGTGAACGACTTATGCCTTTAGCTCGTGAACGACTTAACATTTTGCCTGGAGATTATAGGTCGGCAACGACCTACGACTTAAGGGCCAGAACGACCTAACTCCGAACGAGCTAAAAATGGCCAGAATGACCTAGTAGCAGTTTTTCACCAAAATCACTAAATTTTGGAGTTTTTCGCCAATCCAATCCAAACCAAATGCAAATGTTGATGCTAGAGTGATAGGGAATCATTCCCAACAGTCCAATGACAATCATAGGCAAGATGTGAGATCAAAAATCTCACCTTTTCCACGAAATTGATGAAGATGAAGATTGAAAGCAAGGAGAAGCAATCCAAAGCTTGAATCCACAATCTTCTACTTGAATTTGATGTTGAATCTCGGATTTGCAATAGAATTTGAGTTGGGAGTTTTAATTTCTCTTTCCCACCACCATTTTTGACAAAGCTTGAAGTGTTTGAACAAATGAGAAAGAGGGTTGGGCTGAACTAAAGGGGTGCAGTCCAAACCAAAGTCAAAGGCGGGAAAAAGTGCCGAAAAGTTCACTATCTCCAAACATATCGAAGTTTACACTTAAAAAGATCGCAAACGTCATTTTGAACTCAATGGAAGTGGTCTCGAGTCCTAATTTGACCATATGCAAAAAGTAGCTTTTCGGACTAACATCCGACTAACGATAAAATATTTAAATAAAATATTTAAATATAAAATCGATAGATATGCGGGTTGTTACAATTAGGCTAGCTATTAGTTATGACTTGAAAAGTGCTCGTCTCTTATGGTGACTTGCAAAGCGCTTGTCTTATAGTCAACTAACGAAGGGCTTGCCTTATAGTCAACTAGCGAAGTGCTTATCTAATTACGTGCGACGTACACGTTAATGAATATTGACTTGCGAAGTGCTTGTCTTTTGCTTGCATAAATATGATAGCGAATTTCTATGCTCTTATTTTGATAGTTGTTATAACTTTGATGTTTGGTTGTAAATGAGCATAGTTTAACTTTAAGTCATGAAGCTTTATATAGAATCGTAGTATATTAGTGAAGTACAATCTATGAGCATTTTATTCGTAATGTTTATGCAAGCTTACTATTATTACAGACTCACCTTTTTGATAATTAGAGATAGTTTAACTCGTTTATTTTATAATACTCGGGTCAAACCGAGACTTGATAGGTGTAGGGACATTTTGGCTTTGGACATGGGCTAGCTTGGGTAGAAGTTTATGCTAGTTTACATATACGTCATGGGTTCATTTTGGGATGTTGTCTTATGTATGGATGTATCTTACTTGAGATATAGACTCATTTTGTATTTTGAGCTTTGCCTTAGTCTTTGTATATGTGTATATGTGAATCTAGTTCACTTCTTTGTGGACTCACTTTATGTCATATGATACGTCTTGTTTTATATTATGTTGTATATTGTTTTGTTAAATTTTAGCCAATGTGCCTATTACTTTGTGCCAAGACTACTCATGTTTATAAATGATGATATGAGATAAAGAATGACATGATAGTGTTAGCCTAAGGGAATAGACATTGGTGGTCGCTCCTATCCAGCCTTATTCTCCATAATACTTGACAATAATACTTGTAATATTCTTGGGTAGTATGGGCATAAAGGTTGGGCATTACAACCTTTTATATATATGATTCATCACATCACATCGACCAATACAATGAAATTTCAATATAAGTACAAGAAAAGTAGATACTTACCATCGTTATCCGCTTCACCTCCATATTGTAGCCGATAAACCATATACAATCGTAATATCAACCTATAAAACAACCTCAATATGACATGAGGTTGTTAAATAAAAAACTAACCCTAATTCAGGCTAGAAATCTAGCTGTGAGTGTAACCATGCTCAATACATAACATAATGAGTGTGTCAGGTTTAAATATGCTACACATTATATAACTTTACCCGGTTATAAACACAAATTTATCACTATAGTCTACACCTATAAATAATTCCATATAAGTTCGGCAATTAAAACTTTTTAAATTAGATTCATACATTCCTTTTCTCCCAAAGATCACTTTTCCCTAAATCCTTGTAAAACATATTTCCAAATTACTTTCATGAAATCATTTCATTCACAAAAATCCAATATATTAAGAAATCGTATACCAGAGGTCCATTTTGCAAACGATTTCAAATACTGGAATACAAATAATTTATCGAAATATTTCCCAAATTGTATAAAACCAATCTTTGAAATATATCTCCTTAATCAGTTTGCAAAATCCAATTTTTCCAAAACACCTTTGCAAAACAATATTTATGCTTTTATTTGTTTAAAGTTGCTACTTTGGTAAAAAAAATAAATATCCTAATATGGTGAATGCCCTTCACAATAAACCATAACAAATCATCTGCAATCGACACCCAGGGAATAAACCTTTTAATTCAACCCATACGATCTAGGCTCCATATATACTAGGCATTACATTTGAGTGATATATATATAAAACAATAATATACAATCAGTTTATAAACAAGTAACAATCCCTTTTAAACAGGTAAAATCATTAAAACTATTTTCGAACGGGGAATACACAAAATCATAATTTTATTTCTTTCAAGTTAGGAAATTATCAGTGGTAGAAATACCATCAAAATACTTTCACTTTATTTATATAAATCACTTTATTTTACCAAATCAATAAATATTTGATGATTTCGTAGATCTAAACTCACGATAAAGATACTGAAATCTCAAATTTGATCTCAAACTATATTTTTTAAAATAAACCATATTTCAAAAGAGCAATTGGGTGGGACACACTACTAGTAGAACGGTGTTTGTTTTTTCTTAACTACTAAAATATCATTATTGTCAAATGTCCATATCAGCTCTAATTACATAGTTCCACAATACTATAAATATAAAATTTGTATTCTTGAACCTACAAGTTAAGAATATTCAAAAATAACCAAATATCATTTCTAACCATAACAATGATTTATTCTGATTACTAATAAAATGTCAATTCCAATTATCCGATGTAATTAGATTTTAACATCTAATACGACCAATAATATAATATCAAACATTCTATTTAACCAATTAAGTTATGCAACAATAAAATGTAATTTCATCTCATTTAATATTCATCAATAAATATATTTATTGTATTCATCACGTGGGATTTAAATTCAACTTCAATTTAAATTCTTTACATTTTATCTAAAATAATAATAGTTCAAACTGAACTTACTTTCTATTATTTTCAATTAAAAGTGATTCAAATAAAAAAATTGGTACAAAAATCATGTAAAATCTATTTATTTAAGATTTATAAATCAAAGAAAAAGTGTTTCAACTAATATTTGCACTTCTTTTCTTTAAGAACATTATAAGATCTTCTTCACAAATATATTCAATATTTCAAATATATTTAAATAAATTCAAAAATTGGAAATTAATAAATAAAAATATAATTTAGAAGTGCTAGAATCATCAAATGGGTTTCAAAAACCAATCAAAATCAATTCAACAATGGATAATATCTTTATTAATAATATTCTTTCATTTTAATATAAAAATGAGTTAAACTATCAAATTCAATTATTAAATACCGTTTACCAATTCAGTTTATATTTTTATGTTCAATTTAATTTCATGTCAATAGTATATCAAAATGGTAGAGTTATATTTCACATAAATAATTCAAATCGCTAATTTTAATTAAATTTCTACCATCCAAAACAATCAATATAATAGTATATAACATAACATTCAACCATATATAATTCATATCAAATAATCATTGATCAAATAATCAACCAAAAATCATCTATTAACAATAATCAAGGCTACCAAGCCATCATCAATCAACATAGAAATTAAATCAAATCAAGTTGAATCCAAAAACAGTTGAATTATTTACTATAATTAGAAAAAAGGTAGGTTATACTCATTGTAAATTTCAACCAAATAATAAGAAATCGATATACTCAAAAGGCTCATTGTAAATTTAAACCAAATAATATAAATCGATATAATAAAAGAGAGGTTATACTGATGGAAAATCAAAAGGGGTTATACTCACTTTCACCATCCCAACCGCTTCAATGCCAGAGCTAAGACTGCTAATTCCACATGACACTTTCACTCAAATAATTATGGCCTAGCCACCTAAAACCAAGCTCATTTTCTACAGCAACATAGCACCACATAACCACATCCCTAGATTCAACCTCACTCCAGCCATGAATTCACCCAAACCAACAATCGCCAGATCCTTTGATGTTAGCATCGCCTTCCAATCAAGTGCCTCCTTCATGCACACGTGCGTGTGAGCCATATCATCCCTTGGTCGTGCCTTCTTCCTCAACCATGCAACACCTCGATGCCTCCCTTGTGCCACTTCCCGACAATGACAAGCCTGCGCCTTTTTTTTTCCTTTTTTGATTTTGTGCATGTGGTATCAAAATAAGGGGCTAGGGTCTAGATAAAGAAAATAAATGTAATATCCCTAATTTTGTTTAACACTATTCAGGATATTTATTAGGATAAATTAAATAGAATAATGTAAATGGTTAAGGAGAATAGGATTTGAAAATTTATAAGGTCGAGCCATTACTAATGAACTAAGTAATATTGTTTAAAGATTTATCATATAAGAGAGCATATGAGAGGAGCAAAATTGGTAGATCCAAGTTTCACTTCTTAAACACTCTCCCCCTCATATCATTCTCGTTTTTCCTAATATCAAAACAATCAAAGAAAAGTGAGAAAGCCGGTCATTAGCAAGCAAGATAAGGAATGACAACTAAGGGAGATTCAAGGGCAATAACTAAGGAAGCAAAACACTAATCAAATCTCAACTCCAACAATTAAATCTAAGATGAATAATACATGAACCATCTCTGGAATTGGACAAAAAGTTGGATTCGATGAAAAATATATGCTTTTATTGGTAATAAATCAGTTTTCTAAACATTTACAGCAACGTCATGCCGCCCCTCTCCACACTATGGCCAAAATAGCGCCGCAGTGATTAGTGTTGACGACGATGAGGAAGGAAGTGCATGATAACTATTGGGGTAGTTGTGGAGCGATTCCAACTATGTCAAAGTGGACATTGGTGGCAACATATCATCGGCAGAAATGCATTCTTGTAACTTAGGTGTTTGAAGCAGGACATCGAGGTAATTGATATTGCCTATCTTCAACTTGTTTTAAAATGGTGTCGCATACCATCTTTTGATAAATCACTATTTTGATTATTCTCGACATCGCTATACAAGAGTCGGTGGTGCTGCTTATAATGACTTAGACCTTTAAAGTTAGTGGTATAGTAACCAAAGTATATTACATGAAATGTTTTATATTGATGCCAACAGTCTTGAGATCGCTATCCATCAAGGTCGGCAAGGGATCTTTTGCATTGTTTTGGGTAATGACATCGTGCATCATTATTACCGTGACTCTTGGTGTCGACATCAGAATGCCTTGTTAAAATTTTGTTTTAAATAGGTGGATAACCTATAGTTTATGTAAGACGACGACATCATCTTCGACATGGAACTTTATACTTAAAATAATTTAAGATTGAGTTTACTTTGGATAGAGCTTCGATGAGGCATAGTGCAGAATGAATGTCGCCAATCTTCTTTAAGGGCAAAGAGCCTTAAGTTTTCTTTTTCATCGCAATTATTAGCGATACCAATATCGTTTAATTGTAAATTTCAACATTATCATCGGGGGCACAAATGTAGATTAGCTTCGACAAGCTAAATGTGTTATAAATTTGACTATACCATTGGGGATACTAATGAATTCGACTTTATGAACTTTATATTGCTTATTAGGGATACTGATGCATTTATTTTATAAATTTTTGACATTAACTATTGGGGATACTAATACATTTTTGCTCTATGGTTTCAAAAAGGTCCATTGGGGATAACAATGCATAAAATTTAGATGTTATAAGTTTGAGGGGTAAATAACCTAATTGGGGACACCAATAGATATAGGTTAAACATGTGGGTAATATGAATTAAATTGTTAAATGATGGGTTCATAGCCATCCTAGGAAAACTATAGGATATGAGATGGATAGTTCATATCATGCTGGAGATGGATAGTCGCTATGAGGTGAATGAAGGGTCATCGTTAACCTAGGAAAATTATGGAATGTTAATGGATAGTCCACATCAATTGTAAATGAATGCGATATGTGTGATGGATAGTCCATATAATTTAATAGTTAAACTATGTGTGATGGGTAGTCCATATTGTAAGGGATATGTAATCCAAGTAATAATTACATGGGTGATGGGTAGTCCACATAATTTTGTTAATTAAAACATGGGTGATGGGTAGTCAACATGGTAGGGGAAGAGTATTCCAGAGAATTAATATATGTGAGATGGGTAGTCCACATAAATGTAAGACGGATAGTCAATAAAAACTTAGAATATAGGTAGTTTAATAACTTGGGATGGGTAATCCAGCGTATATTGCATGTTTGCATATCAATATATTATTATGTTATAACCACTGTGGATGCAAGAGCATAGTATATGGTTGAGATGTTTTGGTTATGGTACTAGTGAGGGGAAAACCCATTCGCTAGGTGGCGTGTATCACTAGATATCTATATGGCTTGAGATGGTAGGTTATTATTCACACCAGACTGTTGTCTGACCCGAAGTTTTTGTCTTTCCCCTTAAACTCTTGGGTACTCATTTGAGTATGTCGGGAGCAAAGGTTTTTAGGTTTTCAGTAAGATGAATAAGCTTCCGGAGACGTGCAGGAGGTAATCTAGCTATTAGGATCTTTATATAATTTCGTTGTGTAGTTTGGTTTTGTCTAATTGGATGTAATAGCAAAGTTGTATAACTGTCAAGTATTTGACTCTGATCAACCAAGGAGGCATCTTTATATGTCGTTCTTAGAGTATTTTGTAATATTTAGATTTTCTTTGAACATGGAATCTCAAATGGGATTATATAATGAATATGAAATCATATTTTGAAATGGAATATAAAAGCTATTTTTGAAATTGTGTTTGAAATTTTTTCATATTTACATGCTTTTGATTATTGATATGATTAACATAGCCGCATTTTGTCATCAGAAATTAATACTATGGATGACTGCAGCATCCGTAGCGCTTAGTTTTGGGCCTTAAAATAGGGGATGTTACATGTTGGTATCAGAGCATAGGTTTATGATTAAAAGCATTTTAGACCTAAAGATTTTTTGAAAACATAATCTTAATGAATTAGAGATTAAGATTGGGGTATGGGATAATGCTATAATAACGTACTTGTGTTTGTTATACGTAAGTATGTATTCTATCTCTATTTTCTCCACTCTCTTAGACCGTTCTTTTGTATCTTACTAAGGATCGTGTACAGATTTATGTGAAAGAAAGTTATGGAAGCGGGAAATGGAAGAATGAATTTAGGTAGAAGAAGCACCCCAACCAATGGAAATGCTCGGCCCAACACCAGGAGGAACAAGGGTCAACAAGCAAATGCTAATCAAAATGCAAATGAAAATGTCGGTACTGTGACCTCACCGGTTGATATGGGGACTATGTATCAGTTCTTCATCAATCTGATGCAAGCTAGAGCAGTTGTAGGAGAAGATGGAGGAAATGCTGCAAATGTGGGAGGAGTCGATCTCGTCGGACCAGTTGGTAATAATTATGCTAAGTTGAGTCGAGATTACACCAGTCTGGATGGAAAGCCTTGTCTAAGGACTGAGGATGCAATAGAAGTGGAGAAAAGGCTGTTACATTGTAAAAGGATTTTTGCTGATTTGGGTCTGAATGATGAGCAGAAAAGGAGGTTTGGCTTCGAGACAGTTGCAAAGAGCTACATTGTTCTGGTGGAATGGGGTGACTGTAGGGATCCCAAAAGAGGAATTGACTTGGGCAGAATTTCGAAGGGGATTCAAGGAAAGGTTTTTGTTTGAAGCAGCCAAGTCAACCATGCCCGGCAAGTTTATAGAGTTAGAGCAGGGAGAAATGTCAATGTTGGAATACTCTGCTAAGTTTGATGAGCTGTCCAAATATAGGTATGACACTATTGACATTGTTATCAAGAGGAACGAGAAGTTTATCTAGGGGTTGAGACCGGAGATTGCTAAGGTAACTATGCTATATCTCCAGGATCCATCAAATGTAGTAATGGAGATGGAAATCGGGAACAAGGAGATGCTTTCTACTTTTGGAAAGAAGAAGCCAGTTGGAACCCAGAGTTCACAAAATAAGAAGAGGAAATTCTTTAAGGGAAAGGGAGCTTAGAAGAGTAGAGCTATTGAGAAAGGGAAGGCATATATCGTTTGTTATAAGTGTGATAAGAAGGGGCACTATGCAAATGAGTGTTGATCAGGTGATGGCAAGATGGTTGTGGGCAAGAAGAATGTGAAGTGCTTTAACTGTGACCAAGTGGAGCATTATAAGAACAAATGTCCAGAAACAGCCAAGGCCAATAGAGGAAAGGGGTTTACTTTAGAGCCATCTGCATCAAGACGAACAACAGTTAAGAAGGAAAAATCTGTGGTGGAAGATATGCTTTTGATTCATAGCATAGCAGTTATGGTACTGTTTGATACTGGTGCATGTCATTCATTTATATCTCAGTTTTTAGTAGATAAGTTATATTTAGAACCAGCATACATTGTTACTTCCTTAAAGATGGCTAATCCAATAGGAGGGTAGGCAACTTTTGGGATGAGATGTGACTATCTAGAATTTGAGTTGCTAGGTTATACTTTTGTCTACAATTTATATGTATTTGACTTTGCGTGTTTTGGGACAGGTATGGATTGGTTGAGCAAATATGATGCTAGGATATTTTGCCGAGATAGGGAAATATCAGTTAAACACCTTGATAGTAGTGACTGAATTATATGCTCAGTAGATAACTCGAGTGTGGATGGTTGTACTTTGTTAGGAGCAATGGAAGTAGAAGATGAAGTGAATCGGGTATTGGTTGCAATAGAATTTGCAGATGTTTTTGAGCCGATTAAGGACTACCACTGAAACGAGCTATTGAGCTTTGAATAGATCTTGTACCTGGAGCTGAACCCGAAAGTAGACCACCTAGCAGGATGACACCTACCGAGATAACTCTTGGGATGAGATGTGACTATTTGGAATTGGAGTTGCGAGGTTATACTTTTTCCTACAATTTGTATGTATTTGATTTTGCGGGTTTTGGGATTATTTTAGATATGGATTGGATAAGAAAATATGATGCTAGAATATTTTGTTAGGATAGGGAAATATCAATTAAACACCCTGATAGTAGTGACTGAATTACATACTCGGTAGATAACTCGAGTTTGGATGGTTGTACTTTGTTGGGAGCAATGGAAGTAGAAGACGAAGTGAATCGGGTTTTGGTTGCAAGAGAATTTGCAGATGTTTTTGAGCTGGTTATAGGTCTACCACTGAAATGAGCTATTGAGTTTCGAATAAGTCTTGTACCTAGAGTTGAACCCGTAAGTAGATCACCTAATAGGATGATACCTATCGAGATGAAGGAGTTAAAGGTGTAGATAATGAATTTAGATGGAAAGAGTATTATTAGACCAAGCAGTTCATCTTGGGGAGCGATCGCGGTATTCTTGAAGAAACCGGATGGGTCGTAAACTGTGCGTCGATTATCGTAAGTTGAATGAGAAGACGATAAAGAATCGATATCCTATGCTGAGAATCGATGATTTATTTGATCAGTTTAGTGGAGCCAAAGTATTTTCCTAGTTGGATTTGGCAATAGGGTTTTATCAATTGAGAGTGGTGGAGGACAGTATTCACTTGATGGCGTTTCGAACGAGATATGGTTCGTACAAGTGGTTAGTGATGCCATTCAGATTAACTAATGTGCTTGCTTTCTTTGTGGACTTAATGAATCGGATTTTTCGAGAGCACTGGTATAGGTTCGTGTTGGTATTCGTTGATGACATTCTGATAAATTCTAAGGACAAA